>JAPDVR010000013.1:12314118-13579118 GCA_026230005.1 Gila orcuttii | reverse complement strand
TTATTATTATAATTTTTTTTATCAATGATATCATATTATCAAGGATATCCCTAATAATTTTCAGCGACATTTAACTTTAAGTCATGATGCAGTCTATGCAATTTAGACAAAAGATGGCTGTGCTTTAACTGTGCACCTTCTGGAACTTTCCCATTAGTTTCTCAATCACGCTGACTGGCAGCAACAGCTTGCAAGCTTGCATTTGAAGATAAAACAATGCCAGGGTGTTCATGAACTATACATCTACTAATGCATTACTTGCATTATCCTCTTTCAACTCCCCTTCTCCATCACTGACATTAGTATTATTATTCCGACCATCCATACCTTTTTGAGTTGCTTGGGTCATTTCACTCTTGGATGAGCTAGATGAGGAAGCTGTGCTGTACTGTTTTTTTTTTTTTGTTTTTTTTTTTTACCTTTATTTTACCAGGGAAAAGATCACATTGAGATTACAACCTCTTTTACAAGTGAGCCCTGCCCAAGAAGGCAGCACATAACGGATAAACTTTAACAAACAAGTAACAAACAGACAGGGATGCACAAGAATATAAAAAATATAAACAAAACAAAAATCACATTTTAAAACAATCGGAAACATCTTGATAAATTCGATTTAGGTATGTCTTGTATTCAGTATGTGAAATAAAAACCTCCAGTTTATCTGATTTTGCCACTCATTCCATGAAGTTGGAGCACTGTAACTAAAAGCAGTTTTGCCAAACTCTGTTTTAGTTTGTGGAACATCATACAGTATGTATCTACTTGATCTTAGATTGTATTCAGATCTACTAGGTGCTAAGAGTATAGTTAAATATGGAGTGTGTCCAGTTATTGATTTGTACACAAAGGTCAACCAATGTTTGAGCCTTCTTGTGTTAAGCGAGGGCCAACCAACCATTTCATATAATACACATGTAGATTGAGCTGAATGTTTCAAATGCTTTCTTTAGCTTTAAAATTGTCTCAGCAGGTGATTTAGAATAGATAGATAATGGTATCATCAGCATACTGTGAACTCATATACATCAATTTCCTGTACACTAACACATTATAGTATTGTAGATTCCACATGTATTATTAGTGTAATCTTTAAATCTTAAAATTGTCAGTATCCTAGTGTCCTAGCATTCCTAAAAAACTTCAGACAGTGTCAGCCAGTCAGACACACTGATGATTAATAATGCATTTAGAGGTTGTGGAGTGGAACAGAAGACGATAAGAACCCTGTGAACTTCGAAACCAGTAATTATGTTGCAACCAGTCACGGTTTCATGCATCAGGCTTGTTTCAGAGGGAGGATTTCACTTGGTGGAAAAATAAAGTGCAATCTCAAAGGAGCAAAAGCTGTGGGGATGTGAGACTGACTGTGTGAGACATTTAGGCTATTTGTTTACAAACCACAGGTCTCCACTCTTTTCCTCGGATCATGCTGTGTGACTCCAGACACTCTTGACATTACCCTGCCAAACTCAGACTTCCACACTTAGAAGCTCTCTCTTTGAACTTTTAAATTAAAGAAGCTCCCTCTCCATCACTTATATTGCAAAATTACTCATAGGAAGTGTGCAAGCTAACAACACCATACAGCAGGTTAATTTTTTTTTACACCTGGAAACAAATAGAAAGTTTTAGTTATAAAATGAAATAAAGTTGAAGTATACTGTAGGCTACATCCTTATAGATAACACTGACTCTCTGTTGTCTGATTCCATTGTGTTGTGGCTTGATTCATTTGTGTTTTGGTGATTTTGTTTTGTCGTAGCTTTATTCTGTTGTGTTGTGGCTTGATTCCGTCTTGTTGTGGTGATTCCATTGTGTTGTGGCTTTATTCTGTTGTGTTGTGGCTTGATTCCGTCTTGTTGTGGTGATTCCATTGTGTTGTGGCCTAATTCTGTTGTGTTGTGGCTTGAATCCTTTGTTTTGTGGTGATTCTGTTTTGTTGTAGCTTTATTCTGTTATAACGGCTCCTGAATGTTTTCTCCCGACCAGAAAAAAACACGCTTCAACTGATGCCTTCGATGTCTTCTATATTTAATGTCTTCCTCTCAATAATCAGGACAATCAACATCACAAACATCAAATGGACACCGTGAAAAAAATGAAAATAAACCAAAATTACAATCAAATTCGTGATGAAGTGATTTTGCCATGATGTTGTTCGATATAAAGCTTATTAAATTGAAATCAATACACACAGTACCTTAAATTATAAATAAACGATAACCAAGATATATGCAAACATACCGTGTGCCTTCTAATCAGGATTCAGGAGACATTAGGAGACATTTTCTGATCAAACACTCTTCTCAATTTTACACCTCTCAATTCGTGTGCGACACTTCATGTTTTTCAGTTTTTTCTGTGTTCACACAAATAATCAAATCACATGACCAGTACGTCTTATGTTACTCATTTTCTCCAGTAGGTGTCTCTATTGCCAAACTATCATGCAAATTCAATTCAATTCAAATTTATTTGTATAGCACTTTTCACAATACATATTGTTTCAAAGCAGCTTTACAGAAAGTACATTTCAGAAATGTACATAGAAAAAATATAGTTAGTTAATCATGTATTAATTTAGGGCATAACATATCGCCGGCGTTGAGTCGTCTCTTCACAGGCGTCGAGTCGTCTCTTCACAGGCATTTAGTCATCTCATCGCAGGTGTTGGGGACTCTGAAGTCTCCATGAGAGGCTGGATACAAACTGGAGCTGACGAACGCCATTTACCTCGGGACTAGCGTCCCGAGATAACAGCAGAAAAGCAAATGGGAAATAATTAGCATAGCTGCTGTTCATAATATTAATGCATTCGATCTGATTCAACAGTGGTATAAAAGGTAAGCATTATGTGAATGCTTGGCTAAAGAGATGCGTCTTTAATCTAGTTTTAAACTGGGACAGCGAGTCTGAACCTCGAACAATATCAGGAAGGCTATTCCAGAGTTTAGGAGCTAAATGCGAGAACACCCTCCCTCCTTTAGTGGACTTAGATATCCTAGGAATGACCAGAAGCCTCGAATTTAGTGATCTTAAAGAACGCGATGGATTGTAGGGCGATAGAAGGTCCATTAAATATACAGGAGCTAGACCATTTAGGGCTTTATAGGTCAGTAGTAGTACTTTGTAATTGATACGGTAACCAGTGCAGAGATGATAAAATTGGTGTTATATGATCATATTTTCTTGACCTAGTAAGAACTCTAGCAGCTGCATTTTGCACTAACTGTAGCTTGTTTATTGAGGATGCAGGACAACCAGCTAATAAAGCATTACAGTAATCTAGTCTTGAGGTCATGAATGCATGAACTAACTTTTCTGCATCAGAAACAGATAGCATGTTACGTAGCTTAGCAATATTTCTAAGGTGGAAAAAGGCTGTTCTTGTAACATATGATATATGATTTTCGAAAGACAAGTTGTGGTCTAGTATAACACCCAGGTCTTTTACTGTAGTGGATAAAGTAACAGGACATCCTTCTAAATTAAAGTTGTATTGTACGAGGTTTTGTGGGTAGTTTTTTGGACCAATAAGTAATACCTCCATTTTATCTGAATTTAATAGCAGGAAATTACACATCATCCAGCATTTTATATCTTTAAGACACTCTGTCAATTTAGATAAGTTAGTGTTTTCATCTGGTCGTGAAGAAATATATAATTGAGTGTCATCAGCATAACAGTGGAAATTTATTCCATGTTTTCTTATAATATTACCAAGTGGCAGCATATATATTGAGAATAGCAGAGGGCCTAACACAGATCCTTGCGGCACTCCATAGTCTATTGACGTTATCTTCGATTTTTCACCATTTAAACAGACAAAATGGTAACGGTCTGATAAGTACGATCTAAACCAGCTTAATGCCTGTCCCTGAACTCCAGTGTAGTTTTGTAGTCGATCCAAGAGTATTTTATGATCTATAGTGTCGAACGCAGCGCTAAGATCGAGTAGAACTAGCATTGAGATACAGCCTTTGTCAGAAGCTAAAAGTAAATCATTTGTAATTTTAACTAGCGCAGTTTCTGTGCTATGATGCGGTCTGAATCCTGACTGAAATTTTTCATAGATATCATTTTCTTGCAAGAAAGAGCACAATTGAGTGGACACAATTTTTTCTAGTATTTTAGACATAAATGGAAGATTTGAAATGGGTCTGTAATTTGCAAATCAAATACAATTCCCAAATAAGTATTCAAGTATTACACAACATTTATAAAACAAACAAATAAAAAAATATGAATATTCAGCAAAAAATATACACTATCTGCGACAGCTACATCTGTTGTGTTGTGGCTTGATTCCGTTGTCGTGATTCCATTGTGCTGTGGCTAGATTCCGTTGGGTTGTGGTGATTCTGTCATGTTGTGGCTTGATTCCGTCGTGTTGTGGCTTGATTCTATTGTGTTGTGGTGATTCCATTGTGTTGTGGCTTGATTCCGCCTGTTGTGGCTTGATTCCGTCGTGTTGTGGTGATTCTGTTGTGTTGTGGCTTGATTCCGCCTGTTGTGGCTTTATTCTGTTGTGTTTTGGCTTGATTCCGTCGTGTTGTGGTGATTCCATTGTGTTGTGCCCTGATTCTGTTGTGTTGTGGCTTGATTCCTTTGTTTTGTGGTGATTCTGTTTTGTTGTAGCTTTACTCTGTTGTGTATTGGCTTGATTCCGTTGTAGTGATTTCATTGTGTTGTGGCTTGATTCCGTTGGGTTGTGGTGATTCTGTTATGTTGTGGCTTGATTCCATCGTGTTGTGACTTGATTCCGTCATGTTGCGGCTTGATTCCATTGTGTTGTGGCTTGATTCCGTTGGGTTGTGGTGATTCTGTCATGTTGTGGCTTGATTCCGTTGTGTTGCGGCTTGATTCCATTGTGTTGTGGCTTGATTCCGCTTGTTGTGGCTTGATTCCATTTTGTCGTGCCTTGATTCCGTCGTGTTGTGACTTGATTCTGTCGTGTTGCGCTTGATTCCATTGTGTTGTGGCTTGATTCCGTTGGGTTGTGGTGATTCTGTTATGTTGTGGCTTGATTCTGTCGTGTTGTGACTTGATTACGTCGTGTTGTGGCTTGATTCCATTGTGTCGTGGCTTGATTCCGTCGTGTTGTGACTTGATTCCGTCGTGTTGCGGTGATTCCATTGTGCCGTGGCTTGATTCCGTCGTGCCGTGGCTTGATTCCGTCGTTTTGTGGTGATTCTGTTGTGTTGTGGCTTGATTCAGCCTGTTGTGGCTTTATTCTTTTGTATTGTGGTTTGATTCCTTTGTGTTGTGTTGTCAACAAATCGATAATGGCTCCAAAAATAAAAACTTTACTGATCCAACCATTTTATGATATATTATAAATGAATATAATACGATCAATTTAAAACACCTGATTCGATTAACTCAGGATGAGAAGAATTTTACTCCGTATGTTCAAACAGGAAGTTCCTCAAGTAATTTATTGAGACAGAATCTGACATAACAAACAGAGCAATGTTTTAAAAAATGCCACAGCCACAGCATTTATTTTTTGGAGTCAAACTGCGAATAACTTTATAGTTGACTCTGCATGCTAAACTGGAGAAAGTATTTCTATCTTTAAATATCTTCAAATTCCTTTAGTCTATATGTTTTCTGTGGTCATTGTTTATGAATAGAATGACAAATAAAGAAAAACTGCACGCGAGTATGTAATTATCACTTCACAACTCCAGATTTTCCAACTTTAAACACCATTTTGAAGTGTGTGCTAGTCTTTTATCAAATACTGACAGTTTGGCTCTTGCAGCCAGTAGCCATTTTAGATGTGGTCTGCAACATGTGAGCTTGCAAAGATATAAAGCCTGAGCTAGAATAAAGAAAATGTTTGACAGAAGTGAATACAGATGGAAAAAGGGAGTTAGAAAATCATGTAAGTGCTGCCATATGTTGGTGTAAGAAGGGTTTGGGTTTCTCTATTAGATTGTCTCATCACAGTACCTTGTAGTCACGTATGTGATTTCTTGCATGGATATTTTAATATGGAAATGGGAAAACCACCTGTATTGCATCTGTGGCTGTTTTGCATTCTTTCATGCGAGCATTGCCTTAAAGGTCATGGGCCGGCAGATAAATAGTTGCTCTGATCCCTGAAGTTCTGATTCAATGTGCTGACATATGGAGGTTATTACTCATAACTGAGGTGATTCTTATTTGTAAAATAGATTTTGCATAATCACTCTGAATGTGCACTCAGTGACAACATAATTTTTACAGATACTTTTAAAAGAATAGTTCATCCAAAGATTATATTAAAATTATAGAAATTATATCATTATAATAATTTACTCAACCTGATGTTTAACTTTCTTTCCTCTGTGCATACAGCTGTAAATGGGCTACTTTTGTGATGTATTTTGTCATTTTGGAGCTTGACAGCTTCTCCTACTTCGCTTACATTGTAAGGAAAATAACTGTGTGGCCTTTTGTGTTCCACAGAATAAAGTCATGACAGAATAAATGATGACAAGATTCAATTTGCTTAACTATTAATTTAACGAGAAATGTAATGGTTCTGTAACTTCAACACAGATTACAATGCTGAGTCTGTCAGCTGGGTGTTTTGAATCTCTGAATACATTCTGTTCACTGACAACATTTAGTTTCTCTACACGTATACTCTAAGCTACAGTCAGTCCACAGATACTGGACTGAACAATCAATGCACATCTGCGTGCCATGTCTGCTTTGTTTAAAAACACTCCTTTCTTTGCCTTCCTAAATGTTTTATTACAGATGTTGTGGTTTAGATTTCTTACTTTGCAATAGATTATCAGGCTATGGAATGGATCGTCATTATATTTGACTTAGAGGAAAAGTCTCTGGTATTAAAAATGAATGACTTAAATTATCGATTGTAGTATTATCGATGCGCTCAGTGTTAACAACTCACTGGAAGAAAGGACTGACACTGAATAATGATTAATAATGAAAAATAGTAATAAATTGAATTTCAGAAGGCTTGGAAAAGAGCAGAAGAATATAGTTGTATGGACCATGTTTATGGTACTTTTATAGTGCATCTTTCTTGAAGCTTGAAACCCGCAGTTCCCATGGGGACAAATTGCACGGGAAAAAATGACAGTTCCAGAGACTAAAGAACATTAGACTTGTTTACATGAGGGTGAGTAATAATAACCATTAATGTAAAAGGTCTGCAAAGTTTCAAGGATAAAAGTGCACAACGAGTAAAGTTCTTTTCTCCTAAAAGAAAGAATCGATTCTGAAGTTGTCAGTAATTCCGTTCTTACTTTCTGTTCTAACCCACATACAGTAGGTTTGTAACACATTATTCGTGTTTTATTAGCTGTCTGCGAACAAAGTCTACTTTGACCCACCCTCAAATACTGTAGTTGTTGCTGAGGCCTGGAAGCGTTTTATTCGTGTTGTTGATGTCGAGATGACACGTTTCTGCACTGCCAAAGCAAATGCACTTTACATGCACTTACAAAGGACAACGACAAGGGCTCAAATGGATACCGACTCCATTGTTACTATTCATATCACTGTGTATCAAGTGCTGAGGAAGATCTGGAGCTGAAATTCAAATATGGTAATAAGCATTTAATTTCCGACATGCACTGTATAAGCAGTAGATCAATCACAACAGACGGGGCCATCTGACCAATCAAAGCAGAGGAGGCTCTCTTAAGACACTGTGAGGAAAGAGGTGATTCTGCAAAGTATATTATGTATATTATTAGGGGCACTTTAATGTACAATAAAAAGGTTGTGTTGACAATTCTGGTCTTATTTGAGCTTGACAATGAGAGTGGAATAGGGTGAATTATGAAAATATAAACAGCAGGTACAAGAATATAAAATTAGTGGATGAACTCTGTGTTAAGGACACTGCCAATCAACTTTTGAAATGTTAAATTAAAACTTCCCAGAATTGTACTAATATTAAAACGCTTCAGCGTTTGTCTCATCATTGGTACGATAATGCTGTTTGTTCATATGTGGTTTTGAGCAGACTTGAGTGTGAGTATTTTCACAGTATAAATGGACAGAGATTTTCCACTAAAATCTGTCAACAGGGAATGAGTGAAAGTCTGCCTGGATCACGGCCACAAAGGAAGATTCCAGATTAACGTTCTTGCCAATAATTTAATTCAGACCACATGTGCTGGACAGGAGAGAAAGGAAGCCTATGGGCGGGAGAGACAACACAAGAAAGACAGCTACTGCATTTCTTGCTTGTATGAAAAACGAGACCTATCTCTGAAAAACTTGATGCCGTCTTATACATTTAATTGCTATATCATGACATTTGCGCTGTGGAAGCAATCTATATTCACTCAAACAAGCTGAATGTTTGACAATGGACACCTCTCTGATGTTATCTGGCTTAGAGAGTTTCCTGTGTGTTTGGAAAATGAATCAGTAATGACATCAATTGAATAATCATGGAATGTTTTTGTGGCTCTGGACAAATGAGTCATTGATAATCCCATGTCATTAACAAACACGCTTTGGTCATTGTTGCTGTGGATTGAAGAACATTTGGCTTTAAGCATCGGAAGTTCTCATGGTAATTGTGGGAATATCTTCTTCTTCTTCTTCAGGGTGGCCATGTCTCACTTAGTCACTCTTTTATTCTGTGAAGTGGTGGCATTAACCATAATGATTTGGTGGATGGTGGTGCTTTCAATGCAAGTCTGAGGCAAATGGGGTGGTTTGTGGCTAAACTAAAAATGGCTTTTTGTTGTTTAATGATCTATTTAGAGGAGAAAACGTCTACGGTTACGTATGTAACCCTCGTAGGGAACGGAGACGTTACGTCGGATGACGACGAATGGGGTTTCGCTTAGAAAGCCTATCAACTTCGAGTATTACAAAACGAGCCAATTGCAAAGAAATGCCATGGGTCTGCGGAATTTGCATGACGTAACTCCGCCCCACCTAGTGGGTATAAAAGGAGGAAGTCCGCAACAGCAGTTTATGTTACTTCGCTGAGGAGCCAAGACTGAGCTCAGGCGATCCCCGCGGTACAGCGGAAAGTGGCAGGCAGACGTAACGTCTCCGTTCCCTACTCAGGGAACGAGGGTTACATACGTAACCGTAGACGTTCCCTTTCGTTGTTACTCCGAGTTACGTCGGATGACGACGAATGGGGTTACCAGTCTAATCACGCCACCTTCTCAGCTGTCTTCCAGTGCCCTGCGTAAACAGAGATCCCTGTCATAGACGGACGAAGGACTCCATTTAACACAGGAATACCAAGGTACACTGGGAAGCATATCCCAAGCTAGGGGAAGTATGCAATTAATGCCAACCCAGAGGGGGGGACTTAGAGAATACACATATGACCCGAAGGAAGCATATGGAGAACACTGGAGTGTCCAGCCGCAGGTGGAATATTTCAACCCCAGGGGTGGCAAGGTGGCTTGCCAAGGGAAAGACACATGCTCAGAGAGGCTTACAGTGGAAATACACATGTGGGGGTCGCTCAAGGGAGGGACCATGCACACGGGAGGCACCTAGCCGACGCGCAGGCAAGAGACACTGGCGCCGACGTCAGGAGTGCTGGTGGAGCTCAGGGCTTTCGGGGAAGCTCACCTGAGGAGAATATCGCACGTATCCAGTCCGTGGAGTGAAATGGCGAGCAAGCGAAGACACCTGAGCGGGTCCGGTACTAGCTAGTTGAAGCGAGTACATGAGAGGACACTGGCTCCACTCGGAGATTACAGAATCTGGCGAATGTGTTAGGTGTCGCCCAGCCTGCAGCTCTGCAGATGTCTGTTAGCCAGGCGCCATGCGCTAGAGCCCAAGAGGATGCCACACTCCGGGTGGAGTGGGCCGTCACACCAAGGGGGCACGGTCGACCTTGCTGCTGGTAGCCCAAGCAATGGCGTCCACTATCCAGTGAGACAACCTTTGCTTGGAGAGAGCCTTTCCCTTCAGCTTCCCACCATAACAGACAAAGAGCTGGTCTGAGGACCTGAAACACTGCGTCCTGTCTACATAGGCGCGAAGAGCGCGTACTGGACAGAGCAGTGCCAAGGCTGGGTCTGCCTCCTCCGGGGGCAGCGCTTGCAGGTTCACCACCTGGTCCCGAAAGGGAGTGGTAGGAACCTTGGGCACATATCCGGGCCGGGGTCTCAGGATCACGTGAGAGAAGCCGGCCCGAATTCCAGGCACGCTTCGTCGACGGAGAATGCGTGCAGGTCCCCTACCCTCTTGATGGAGGCCAGTACAACCAGGAGCACTTCATTGACAGAAACTTAAGCTCAACTGATTGCAAGGGCTCAAGGGGAGCACTCTTCAGGGCAGTTAGAACCACTGAGAGGTCCCAAGAGGGAACGAGATGACCAGGTCGTGCTTCCCTACCGACTTACCTTCGGCCAGGTCATGGTGTGCGGCAATAGCGGCAACATAGACCTTAAGGGTGGAGGGAGACAGCCTTCGCTCCACCCCTGCTGAAGGAAGGAAAGCATAACGCTGATCGAGCATCTCCGGGGGTCTTCTCGGTGAGAAGAGCACCAGTCAACGAAGAGGTTCCACTTCAACGCATAGGCGTGTCTCGTGGACGACGCTCTAGCGGAAGTGATGGTAGCCACCACCGCTGGTGGAAGGGTACTCAAACCTACCTCGAGCCGTCCAGGAGCCACACGTGGAGGCTCCAGAGATCGGGGCGAGGGTGCCACAGGGTGCCCCGTCCCTGAGAAAGGAGGTCCTTCCTCAGAGGAATGGGCCAGGGAGGTGCTGTCGCGAGGAGTACAAGTTCGGGGAACCAGGTCCGGGTGGGCCAATACGGCGCGACCAGAATGACCTGCTACTCGTCCTCCCTGACCTTGCGCAAAGTCTGCGCAAGAAGGATCACTGGGGGAACGCATATTTGCGGCCCGGCGGCCAGCTGTGCGCCAGTGCATCCATGCCGAGAGTGCCCTCGGACAGGGAAAAATACAGGGCGCAATGGGTCGAGTCGTGAGAGGCAAACAGATCTATCTGTGCGTCCCCGAACTGGTCCCAAATCAGCTGAACCGACTGGGGATGGAGTCGCCATTCTCCAGGGAGGGGCTGAAGCCGTGAGCTCGACGAAACCTCTGAAACTGTTTCAGTGGAACCACACTCTTGCCCTCGAGTTGTCTCAGGCAAGTCAGCAGAGACTGCACGCGCTCGCTCGTAAGCTGCGCGGACATGGTGACCGAGTCGATGTCCAACCCGAGAAAAGAGATCCTCTGCACAGGGAAAAGTTTGCTCCTCTCCCAGTTGACCCGAAGACCCAGACAAGCTAGGTGCCGGAGCACTAGGTCCCTGTGTTCGCAAACCTGATCTCAAGAGTGAGCTAGGATCAGCCAGTCGTCGATATAACTCAGGACGTGAACCCCGTGTTCCCGAAGGGGAACAAGGGCAGCCTCGACGACCTTCGTGAAGATGCGAGGAGACAGGGCCAGCCCGAAAGGGAGGACCGCGTACTGGTATGCCTGCCCCTCGAAAGCAAACCGAAGGAGCGGTCTGTGTCGAGGAAGAATGGAGACATGAAAGTAGGCGTCCTTCAGGTCGATCGCTGCAAACCAATCCTGGGGCCGAATGCATTCGAAAACGCGTTTGGCGGTGAGCATCTTGAACGGCAGCCTGTGAAGGGAGCGGTTCAGCACGTGCAAGTCCAGGATTGGCCGTAACCCACTGGGTTTCTTGGGGACAATGAAGTAGGGGCTGTAGAAGCTGGACCTCATCTCGGCTGGAGGGACAGTCTCGATTGCACCTTTCGCCAGCAGGGTGGCAATCTCTGCTCTCAAGATGGGGGCATTGCCACCGACCAAAGTGGAGCGGACTCCCCTGAAGCGGGGAGGAGACCGTGCAAACTGAATCGCATAGCCGAGCCTGATGGTCCGCGCGATCCAGCGGGACAGACGGGGAAACTCTAACCAGGCTCCCAGGAACTTAACCAGCGGGATCATGCGAACGATAGGCGTCCCCCCGGAGGGGCAGCGAAGGGGAGTAACTGGCCCAGACGTGGACGGCATAGCGGTCCTGTGTGGGGGCACAGTTAGCAACCGCGCCCTGGCAGAGGGGGCCAGGGGAGGACCAGGCTGTTCGTCCCGCGGGGGCCTGCTCTGCCAGGGGTCTGGCGACAGAGGGGGACAGGGGCGAAGCGGTCCGTGGACGGCACGCCGTGTCAACAACCTCTGGGACAGAGGGGGACGAGGAGAGCACGGCTAGTGGGCGGCGCTCTGTGTCGTCCGAGAACTCTGTGTGCTCAGAGACGGGAGAGTCAGTTCTTTGGAGAATGAGAATTCTTCCCCGGCCTCC
Source organism: Gila orcuttii (assembly GCA_026230005.1). Lineage (NCBI taxonomy): Eukaryota > Metazoa > Chordata > Actinopteri > Cypriniformes > Leuciscidae > Gila > Gila orcuttii. The sequence goes on along the minus strand of JAPDVR010000013.1, from coordinate 13,566,839 downwards.
ACCGGGGAAAGGAGTGGTCCTTCTACCAACTCCTGGAAAGAACTGAGTCCCATCTCTGAGGAGCCCCTCTCAAGAGTGCGCCTAACCCGGCGTGTAGCGGGGGGCGGGGCTGGAGAGGGCTGTGGCATCCGACCGCGGCCTCCAGAGCCGGCCCGGGTGAACGGGCGGGGTGGGAGCCGCAGGGGGGCGCCCTCGGCGGTGGGCAGACCGAGGGACCTGAGCGGACGGCGGGGCCGTCGGGACAGAGTCAACCTCAGCGTACTCCATCCCCGAGGAGCCCGTCTCAGGAGCGCCGCTTTACCCGGCGTGTAGCGGGGGGCGGGGCTGGAGAGGGCTGTGGCGTCCGCCCGCAGCCCCCAGAGCCGGCCCGGGTGAACGGGCGGGGTGGGAGCCGCGGGAGGGCGCCTTCGGCGGTGGGCAGACCGAGGGATCTGAGCGGACGGCGGGCCGTCGGGACAGAACCAACGTCAGTCTGCTCATGGGCGGCTGAGAGCTGTTGGGCAAGCCCTCAACCGCACCGCCGAAGAGGCCGACCTGGGATATGGGAATGTCGGACAGACGGGTCCGCGCGACATCCAGCACATCAGACAGGTTCAGTCACAGAATGGTGAGCATCACCTGACCCAGGGAGCGTACGGCCACTTTCGTCGCTCGGAGAGCAAGGTTAGTGGCGGCGCGCAGCTCAGTGAAGAGCCCTGGGTCAGTCCCGCCCTCGTGCAGGTCCATGAGCATCTGGGTCAGGTAGACCAGCAGAATGACCATGGCATGCAGTGAGGCGGCTGCCAGTCCCGTGGCGCTATAGAATCTCGCCACAAGCGTAGATGAAAAACTACAGGCCACTGACGGGTGCTTAGGATTGCGCCGAGAAGAAGCACTCTGAGGACACATAGCATCGCAACAGATCGTTCAGCCGGGGGAACCCCAGTGTACCCATGGGCAGCGGCCCCATCGAGGGGAGGAAAGGCGGATGAGATCAGCGAGCGGTCCCTGATCTCATCATGCACGTCCGGGAAGAATGGTATTGGGGTTTGCCGTGGACGAGGGTCGGTGGCCTTACCCAAAAACCAATCGTCCCGGGAAAGCATGGCCGTCATCTCCGGATCAGACTCGACGAGTCGTCAGGAAAATCCAGGAAAATCAAACCCACCTAGTGAAGCTGCTACAAACATAGTATCCTCCTCTGAAGCTTCAAATGAAACACACGGGCCACCAGAGGGTAGACCCGTGGGAATCACCTGTTCACTAGCGGGCACCGTCATTAAAGAGGGGGGCTGGGGTCGCGGACACATAGCCGGCGCCTTGTTCCAGACCGTAACCTTCAGGTCACCCTGGCCGAGTCTCGACCTTAATGACGCGATGATCATGTTTCCACGGAGAAAACATGAGTCATCCACGAGCGCTGCTCTAGCATGATCAAGCCCAAACATACTAGACAACGCTCGTGCCCATCAGAGTCCGATACCAAGCTGCCGCACCATTCATTTTTTTTTTTTTTTTTTGAAATGCACGGGCGAGCCGTCTTTAAAAAGACGTGCCGTGTGCGAGCTCTTTTAGTGAGAGAAAACTCAAGTGTTGAAGCACCCGGGGAGACACGCACCGACTAGCAGACCACTGCAACAGATCAGCAGGAAGCACGCGCTCGCCGTAGATCGCCGTCACACCAACACTCGAGGTACTCGTTTGTGAAGCTGACAATTCAGAGATGGCTTGTGGAGAGAAGAATAAACTTGGCTCCGAAGCGAAAACATAAACTGCTGTTGAAAAACATCCACTGTTAAAAAAAATAAAACTGTGTAAAGCTCCTAGATCACTTATAATTTTCAGAAAGTGAGCTGACTTAAGCATAACATACCTTCATCCATGTCTTTTTCTTTTTTTTCTCCCTCCGAAACAGAAAAAATTCTGTTTTCTGGAGAAAAAAAAGCCATTTTTAACTTCCCGTCATCTGCCATGTTTGTTTACTCTAAAGTCACGTTTGACCGCAAGAGATTTTGCGAGATTTCCCTTACTCTGGTTGTTTGTTAATGGAATCTGTTAGTGTTTGGTGTGCTGTCTAGTGCACTTCACACACTTATCGTCATGTTTGTGGTCTCTCACATATTGAAAACCTGATAAGATTTTAACAATCTTGTAGTGTAGGCCAGCCTTTAGTTGAACAAGTTTCCTAGTGCCTGTTTGTTACCATAGTAACCTATTGTGTTCACCTGTCCCTCATTAATTCACTCATTTAGTCCTCTGCATTTGTGTTCAGTAAGTACACGTAACTTGTAACAACGACACTGTAAAATAAGTGCTACCAAGCAGATTTTCATTGATGATACTTGAAATTATTGGGACTGAAGGTTACACTGAAGGTCCTATTTAGGGAACAATCTGTGCAGCCTATTTATTGGGTTGGTATTCCTGGGTTGAGAATTCCCAGGTGGCGTAGTCATTACACTATAGATCTTTAGTAATTCCTCTTTTTGACACATATGCATAAACTATCATTATTACTATGGTAAGTACATGTAACAAACATAACAAGGACATTGTAAAATAAAATGTTACCAGACTGAATCTACCGAATAAAGCAGAATTCCTTGTTTTACTTATTTACTATCTCTGCCTCAAGACAGAATCCCAGTTCTTGACTGTCATTCTAATCATTTATCAGTGCCATTAATGTACCTTATTTCCACTATTATATAGGCCTTTGTGTAGCATTCAGACTAAATCAATACAATATGAATACTGATGATCTGAATACTGACAAATCACTATCAGTTAATTAATGGTTGACAGAACATTTCAGACACCCTATAACTTAGCTGAATCATTGGACATGTCTCATTATTCAAAGACTTGAAATAGCATTTGACCACAGACATCCAGAAACAATTATATCTCTTTGCTTTTGAAATATTTGAGAGTGGAGACTATTTATGCTTTGCACACCAAAGGAAATATGTGCTGCGCTGAAGTGTCAAGCAGTCATCACTCCAAAATCAAGAGATGAGGACTATTCTTTTAATGTCCTCTTAAAATTGATCTTTTATTAAAAATCAAAACAATAATTGGGATGGCCTTTACAAATGAGGCGCAAACTTCTCAATTCCACAACCACAAGTTGTAATCCTACTGATTTAAGTTTCATGTGCAGTTTCAGTACATAAAAATAGCTTCGCTAAAAGATATAGCTGAAAGTAACGAAGACTGAGTGAAAATTAATCATTAAAACAACCGAATCAAATGAGTCATTATTTGTGAATGAGACTCCACTGCTTGCGTTGTTTGTTTTTGCCTACAGATCACAAGGACAGGAAATTTTAATAGAAGACATACGCTGTCTTTTTTATCTCTTCACATTCAATTCAGACTTCTAACTTAGAGTCACAATTTTAGGCAAATACTGTCATTTTCTTAGCAATGCATATGCCAAAAAGTTAATTTGAAGACAAATCAATATTTGCAAAAGGCACATTTTGTTTCCATCATCAGAAAGAACAATCTATTTAAAGTAAGGAAAATTAAATTTCAATAGAAAGAGTTACAACCGTACGTTCTTGCAACTGTATTTATTCCTCTACACTAAAACGATCCATACTCTAAAGATTTGCTCTTGCCTGAAAGCAAGATCTTTGAGTAAAACCAAAGAGTGTCATTCTCAAAACCCGACCCGCGCCGTACAAGACAGAACACGGGAGGGGGTGTGGGCATCCTGGAGTCCGTGATGGGAAGGCGGACCGGGTGCAGGAGGACGGACTCCAGGATGGACCAGGCGGCCATGGCGGAGCAGGACGTGGGCGAGGCCAGGGCGGAGCAGACGAACCCTCGGGCGTCCAGGGCGGAGATGTTGGACCCTCGGGCGTCCACGGCGGTGAGGACCCTTCGGGTGGCCATGGCGGTGAGGACCCCTCGGGTGGCCATGACGGAGAAGACCCTTCGGGTGGCCATGGCGGAGAAGACCCTTCGGGCGGCCATGGCGGTGAAGACCCTTCGGGCGGCCATGGCGGTGATGACCCTTCTGGTGGCCGTGGGCCCTTGGGCGTCCACGGCAAGGGTCCATGGCCCCCCCAAAAAAAATTCGTGGGGAGAGTGACTGGGTCAGCACAATGTTCTGGGCTGGACGGAATCAGCGGAGGAGTCGTCTCTGGACTGGACTGACCAGCGGTGAAAGGGTCTCTGGGCTGGCCGGAACCAGCGGTGAAGAAGACTCTGGACTGGCTTTAACCAGCGGTGAATAAGTGTCTGGGCTGGACGGCACCAGCGGGGAAAAAGTCTCTGGGCTGGACGGTACCAACTGTAAAGGCTCAGTGAAAAGTCTATTAAATCCAACTCCCTCGGATTCTGGACGAGGACCAGCGGCGAAGAGGGCTTGGTGCTGGACGGGACCAGCGGTGAAGAGGGCTTGGTGCTGGACGGAACCAGCGGCGAAGACTGCTTGGTGCTGGACGGGACCAGCGGTGAAGAGGGCTTGGTGCTGGACGGAACCAGCGGTGAAGAGGGCTTGGTGCTGGACGGAACCAGCGGTGAAGAGGGCTTGGTGCTGGACGGAACCAGCGGTGAAGAGGGCTTGGGGCTGGATGGAACCAGCGGCGAAGATTCGGCTGGGCTGGACGGAACCAGCCGTGAAGGCTCGACGGGGCTGGGCAGAACCAGCGGTGAAGATGGCTTTGAGCTGGACGGAACCAGCGGTGAAGAGGGCTTTGAGCTGGTCGGAACCAGCGGTGAAGAGGGCTTTGAGCTAGGTTCATGGGCTGTGACGAATGTGTGTGCTGCCCACACACACAAAACAGCCATGGATCCCACAAGGAGCACTGCATCCTCTCGAGCTAGCTGGGCGGTCTCTGGCTGGACGGTCTCTGGCTGGACGGTCTCTGGCTGGACGGTCTCTGGCTGGACGGTCTCTGGCTGGACGGTCTCTGGCTGGACGGTCTCTGGCTGGACGGTCTCTGGCTGGACGGACGTGGCTGACGTGAAGCTCTGGCTGGACGGACGTGGCTGACGTGAAGCTCTGGCTGGACGGACGTGGCTGACGTGAAGCTCTGGCTGGACGGACGTGGCTGACGTGAAGCTCTGGCTGGACGGACGTGGCTGACGTGAAGCTCTGGCTGGACGGACGTGGCTGACGTGAAGCTCTGGCTGGACGGACGTGGCTGACGTGAAGCTCTGGCTGGACGGACGTGGCTGACGTGAAGCTCTGGCTGGACGGACGTGGCTGACGTGAAGCTCTGGCTGGACGTGGCTGACGTGAAGCTCTGGCTGGACGTGGCTGACGTGAAGCTCTGGCTGGACGTGGCTGACGTGAACAGACCCTGGCAGCGGTGAAGGCTCGACCAGGCTGGACTCAGGGCCCACAGTGAAAGGGGAACCACTCAGCAACAGCAAAAAATCCAGGTACTGGACAAACGTGCCTGAGATTGCCGCTGCTGGAGCTTGTTGGTACAAGTTATCGTCCAACCTACACCAAAAGATGTTTTGTAGTGTGTCCTCCTTCCAGGGTCTTTGATTTGAGAGCTCAAGGAATTCCTCTACATAGTTCTCAATCGGACGGCCATCCTGGAATAGAGTCATCAGTGGGTCTGTAATGAAGATAAGGTTACTCATCTTGACCCGTAGATAGTGGTCGGTCGTTCTGTCACAGTGTGTGTATGGCAGGAAACACAAGGAGATGAGGATTTCCAGAAACAATCACTTTTACTTCTAAACAAAACAATAAACAGATGCAGGCAGGGAATACACTCAGGTAACATAGACAACATAACATAAGACAACGACCGACAAGGACAGGCTGAACCGAAGCAAACTAAATACAAGCATGAATCAAACATAACAAGGTGAAGACAGGTGACACTGATGAAGATAACGATAAACAGGCTGGTAAGTGAGGGAGTGAGTTCAGGTGTGGAGACAAGGAGGATTCTGGGTAGTGTAGTGCAGACAAGGACAGACAGGTGCAGACGAGGACTGTGACAGATACCTCTCATTAGTAGGCTATATATGACCATACAGATGTTATCACTAATGCACATATTACCACAAATAGGTAAGTATTGTAATGCATTATAAATGTTGTGACATTTATTAATGAGATGATACAACATATTGAAAGTGTTTAAACAGTATAACGCAGTGGTTCTCAAACTTTTTACACCAAGTACCACCTCAGAAAATATTTGGCTCTCCAAGTACCACCATAATGATCAATATGAAATCACAGTAGCGTAGTAGGCCTAACTATTCAGCTACAGTTATGCACAGCTCAAAAATGAACAGTTTGAATATTAACACTGCACTGTGTTGCTTACTTGGTGGTGGGGTGGCTTTGCTAATGGCAGACGCCTCTTCCCTGCATGTGATAGCCACCCTACAAGTCTATGTAAGGCCAAAACACGCAATGCACAAGGGTAGTTCTGAGTCGGGGTTGAGCTGTGCATAGTGACTGACCGTGGTTAAAGTCACAGTGCTGGCCCTCGGTCAGACAATAGTCATGAGTCAGACCTTAGTTTCAGTAGTCATGTCAAAGCAATAACTAAATCAGCATACTACCATCTGAAAAATATTGCAAGAATTAGATGCTTTGTTTCCAGTCAAGACTTAGAGAAACTTGTGCATGCTTTCATCACCAGCAGGGTGGATTATTGTAATGGACTCCTCACTGGCCTTCCCAAATACCAGACCATAAGACAGTTGCAGCTCATACAGAACACTGCTGCCAGGAGTCTGAGCAGAACCAGAAAATATGAACATATCACACCAGTCCTCAGGGGCCTCATGTATCAATATTGCGTACGCACAAAATCTTTGCTTACGCCAGCTTTCACGCTCACGGTCGGATGTACTAACAGTGAAATTAACGTGAGAATGTGCGTTCCTCCACGCCAATTTCATGTCTGCCGTACGTACATTTCTCATAGTTTTTGTCCGTTGATGAATCTTACAGGCAATGAAGTTAAGTTGCAAACATTACACAACGAATTGTTCTACAAGTCTATCGCACTACCACCTGTGGGAAGCATTGCTATTAATTTGCAATTTATAAAATAATTTACATATATTGTCACACGAGCCTTATGGGAATATTCTATCAATTATGCAATTAAGTAAGAACATATAAAAGCATATGCAAATTGATTCAACCCTTAGTCTATGGCAATAGCAGCTTTGGCCTTATTAGAGGACATTGCTAATGGCAGAATCCAAAGAGAACGAGTTTTTAGGGACCACAAATAATTTTCTGGCCCAGGATGATGACTGGCTTATCAGCTGTTTCAGATTTCCAAGGGCTATCCTCTTGGCGATCTGTGCTGAGTTGGGTCCGAATCTAGAGAGAGAGACAGCGAGGAGCCACGCAATACCCGTTCCCTTGCAGGTGCTGACAACACTTGGTTTCCTGGCAACTGGTTCTTTCCAAAGGGAACTGGCAGACCGCTCAGGAATAAGCCAGGCGTCTTTGAGCCGCGCAATGCCAGCGGTATGGGTCGGGATCATCCGCATGTTTACCAGGTATATAAGGTTCCCATATGATGCAGTTGACCAGCCAAACATTAAAACGCAATTTTGCAGCGATAGCCGGTTTTCCTAATGTAATCGGAGCGATCGACTGCACACACATTGCTATAAAGGCGCCATATGAAGAAGAATTTGCATATGTGAATCGGAAACATTTCCATTCAATAAATGTGCAGATAATATTGGTTACCTCCGTGGCAGTCCTGTAGTAAATCCGAGTCTCCCACAGCAACAGATACTACTCCAGAGAGTAAAGTGTCACCCATAATTGAGGCAACTCTCTGCTCAAAGGGTGTATGTTCATCGACCCCTTTACCACTGCCTGTTCTGCCCACACTTTGTCGGTGCGCAGCAGTTCTCCATTTAACGTCCACCTTTATATCAGACCATTTCTTTTTAAGTCCATTTACAGTGCGACTTTCAGATCCCACCGCATTGACGGCATCAGCCAAACTGTCCCACTCATATTTTTTCCTTTTGTTATTAATTCCGGAGGACAAAGTTCAAAATATTTTTTTTCTCGTTTCTACCTCCGATAGTAGCATCTCCGATTCACTTTCTGTAAAGTTTCATTTCTTGCCGCTTGCTTTAGCCATTTTCTTACTCCTTTCTTTTGCCAAAGTGGACTCATTACCATATTTAAATGTATTTAATTAAGGGAGGAGACTGGGTGGGGCGTTGTGCTCGTGCATGTGCGCTCATTTTTACGTTAATTGGGATGTACAAAGAGAATATGCGTGGGATCCTTTGTACGCAGAGATTCATACATCTCTTTTTTTTTGTGCGTACGCACATTTACAGCTTTGTCCGTACGCAATGTTTTAGTATGAATTCAACGCAAGTCTTTGTACCTGAGGCCCCTGGTCTTTACACTGGCTCCCAGTTACATTTAGGATTGATTTTAAAGTATTATTACTGGTATATAAATCATTCAATGGCCTAGGACCTCAATACATTGCAGATATGCTCACTGAATATAAACCCAACAGATCACTCAGATCATTAGGATCACATCAGCTAGAAAATACCAAGGGTTCACTATAAGCATGGCGAGTCTGCTTTTAGCTACTATGCCAGCTGCAGCTGGAACCAGCTTACAGAAGAGATCAGATGTGCTCCTACTGTAGTCACATTCAAATCCAGACTCAAAAGACATCTGTTTAGCTGTGCATTTAATGAATGAGCACTGTGCCACTGTTCGTCCGACTGTTTGTACTGTATTTTACTTTCTTTTTTATTCTAAACTGTTTTAATAATTCTTATTTCTTTTGATTATTTTAATTTCTTCTATGTAAAGCACTTTGAATTACCATTCTGTATGAAATGTGCTATATAAATAAACTTGCCTTGCCTTGAGTACAATCAAGAGCAGGACAGCGGTCCCACTGAAACTTTTTCAGAGGCTCCTGGGGCACATGGTATCCACAGCCGAAGTAACACCGCTCGGATTGCTTCAGATCACTGGCTTCACGGCCGAGTCCGGAGATGGGCGTGGCAGAGCGTGGTCGGACCCTGGTCTTCACGGATGCCTCTGCCACCGGCTGGGGGGCCACGTACAACGGCCATGCAGTTTCAGGTCTGTGGATGGGGCCTCAACTACATTGGTACATCAATTGCCTCGAGTTGCTCACATGACGCCTTGCGCTGGTCCGTACGGACAGCACTGCGACCGGTGCGTACATCAATCGTCAATGTGGTATATGCTTCCACTGCATGTCGCAACTCACCCGCCACCTCCTATGGAGTCAGAAGCATCTGAGGTCGCTTTGTACCATTCACATTCCTGGCGTGCTCAATCGTGCAGCCGACGAGCTCTCATAACAGCCTACGTTCTTCTACGTATTCCTTCGGAGCCGCTCACATAGATCTGTTTGCCTCTCCGGACTCAACCCATTGCCAGTTGTTTTATTCCCTGACCGAGGGGACCCTCGGCACGAATGCACTGGGGCACAGCTGGCCCCGGGCCTACGCAAGTATGCGTTTCCACCAAGTGAGCCTTCGCGCACAGACACTGTGCAAAGTCAGGGAGGACAAGGAGCAGGTCTTGTTAGTTGCACCGTATTGGCCCAACCGGACCTACCCCAGGCGGTGGTAGACACCATCACTTCTGCTAGAGCATCCTCCATGCTCTGAAGTGGAACCTGTTTGTTGAATGGTGTTCTTCCCACCGGGAAGACCCCTGAAGATGTCCGATCAGAGTCGTGCTTTCTTTCCTGCAAGATGGGTTGGAGCGAAGGCTGTCTCCCTCCACCCTCAAAGTGTATGTTGCCGCCATCGCCGCACATCACGATGCAGTTGAAGGTAAGTCATTGTGAAAGCATGACCTGATCGTCAGGTTGCTGAGGGAAGTGAGGAGACTAAATCCGCCTCGCCCCCCCTCTTTACCCTCTTGGGACCTGTCTCTGTTGCTCAGCGCACTGCAGAGACCTCCCTTTGAACCACTGCAGTCAGCTGAGTTAAAGATCCTGTCATTAAAGACAGTGCTCCTGACTGCTCTGGCTTCCATCAAGAGGGTAGGGGACCTGCAAGCATTTTCGGTCGACGAATCGTGCCTAAAATTCGGCCCGGCCAACTCTCACATTGTCCTGAGACCCCGGCTCGGATACATGCCCAAGGTTCCTACCACTCCCTTCAGGGACCAGGTAGTGAACCTGCAAGCGCTGCCTTAGGAGGAGGCAGACCTAGCCCTAGCTTTTCTCTGTCCCGTCCGCTCTTTGCGGTTATACGTGTACAGTAGCGCGAGGGACTAGTTCTTAGTGTCGGCTTGCAACACCACACCTGCCCCCATGTCTCTCGGCCCCATGCCCGAGTCACAGGTCTGGCTCCTCAGCGGAAAAACAAGGATGCAAGGCACATGCTGCTCATAATATGCTCGCGCCACGATGCACAGCAGCAGATGTTCATTGGCTCATTTAATTACACTCGAAGTAGATAGGCTCTCGCAAGCGATCCCCATTCGTCAGAATCACTTCTGACTCACGTCTCTGTTCCCTCCTCGGTGAATGAGGGTTACCATACGTAACCGATACGTTTTAAATTGTAATTATATTTCACAATATTACTGATTTTACTACATTTTTACCAAATGAATGCAGCTTTGGTGAGCAGAAGAGGCTCCTTTCAAAAACATAAAAAATGTACCCCAAACTTTTCAAGGGTAGAGTATAGCCTACAGTATATATGTATGTAAATAATTCCAAATGCATTAATGTTAAAAAAATTTAAGTGTTACTGAATTATTTGATACTGTAAAACCATGCATAAATCAAATAGGCCTAGATTGTGAAAAATGGATGCTGGTGTATTCAATTATGCATATTTGCTGTATCTCTCATTACATCATCAATGAACTGGTTGCGCTGGGAGTCTCTTTAGGATCTATGTGAAGATTTTCATTTATCTAAACAAAAACCTAGAATCCAAGACCACTCAAATGAAACCAAGAACTATGACCAACCACAAGTACAGCATTAAAGAGCACAAGACTTGACTAAGACTATGGCAAACAAAAGAGCATATACAAGAACAAACAGGGAAACAAGACTGATTAAAAACACCTGTAAACAATCACCAATGACAGGAATAGGATACATGAAGCAAGAACTTCAAAGTAGAAACCATGCATGGAATTACAAAATAAGAGACACACATGACCAAAACTGAAAACATGGAACAAGGATCATGAAAAAAGTTGCAGTTACAATTGCTGGATATATTGTTGACACTGCAGAAGAGATTTGAAAAGGGAGAAGAAAAAGGTATTGAGAGGCAACATGTTGCATAATGCAGTTTTGTTGTATTTCTGCGAAGTGATTGGCTGGTTTCACATTTGTGGGTTGGCTTCGAGACTATATACCCGGAAGAGCACAAGAGTGTTTTAGTGAATTAGTTGTGTCAGCACATATATAACAGGAAAAAGCCTAAGGAGAAGTTAGGTAAGAACAGGGGTGAAAAGAGAATGTGAGAAGAGATGGAAATCTCTTCTGAATGTAACTGTTGATGAGTGGAAGGAACTGAATGGAAATGTAGAGATGTTTAACAGAGATTGCTGTGGAAGGGGGTCGGGGGCAGTTTCCTGTAATCATGAAGCTGAATTCATTTCACACCAGTGAGTAACTGGGGATTGTGAGACAGAAGATGTTGATGCAGCCTAAACATGTTGAAGTCTCAGGTCTGGGTGATGAACTTTCCAAGAAGAAAGAGTGAGTCGCTGTCTTTTGGGAAGAAACAGAAGAGAGTGTCCAGTTGATTACGGTATGTGCCCGTAGGAGGCGGTCGATAACCACAAGACATAAACCATTATGATGAAAACTTCCTCCTACAGCTCTCGATTTACAATCACAAAATTGACGTAGACCTCTAACTTTTTTTGTATTTGTGCCACCATCCATCCATCCATCTATCTCTCTATCTTTCTATCTCTCTCTCTATCTATCTATCTATCTATCTATCTATCTATCTATCTATCTATCTATCTATCTATCTATCTGTCGGTCTGTCTATCTATCTATCTATGCATCATCTGTTTATCCATCATCTGTCTGTCTATCTATCTATCTATTTGTCTGTTTGTCTTGAAGGCTTTTTAAGGATTTGTCAAGCCAACATAAGTTTGTGTTGAATAACTTACATTTTTTGTAGTTTTATAATAAAACATCTATTTCTGGCAGAATTTGATTTGCTATTGCCATGAGATAAATCAGTCTAACTAAGAAAGCACACTCATATATGGTCATTCTTCTCATGAGAAAGTGAGGAGATAGTTTCCACTGGGAACTGACAGCAAGCACAGAATCCTAGGAAATCCTATGCCATCCACGTGACATTATGTCATACTCACAATGATGAAAGCAGCTGTGTCTCTGTCTGACAATGCACCGCCGAAGATAACTATAAAAATGTTGTCACTTCTTGGCTATTTTAACTTTTCCTAAATAGTTTTCTTCTAAAACATATAATGATGAAAACATTACTAAAACGACTTTCACTATATCATAATCAGAGTGTCAAATGAGACATTTTAGTTATTTAGTCTGACATGAGTTAACAGAATGTGTTAAAAGAATTGTGAAAAGGAAAAGCTAAATATTGTAAAATAAGCAAAAATCTTCAGCAAGAACCACTGAGGTTCATTCTCGTGTTACGCAGCACGTTTGAGCTTTAGCAAGAACCAATGAGGTTTATTCTAGTGTTACGCAGCACCTTTGAGCTTCAGCAAGAACCAATGAGGTTCATTCTCATGTTACACAGCACGTTTGAGCTTCAGCAAGAACCAATGAGGTTCATTCTCGTGTTACACAGCACGTTTGAGCTTCTGTAAGAAGAACCAATGAGGTTCATTCTAGTGTTACACAGCTCATTTGAGCTTCAGCAAGAACCAATGAGGTTCATTCTCGTGTTACACAGCACGTTTGAGCTTCTACAAGAACCAATGAGGTTCATTCTCGTGTTACGCAACACGTTTGAGCTTCTGTAAGAACCAATGAGGTTCATTCTCATGTTACACAGCACGTTTGAGCTTCCTCAAGAACCAATGAGGTTCATTCTCGTGTTACACAGCACGCTTGAGCTTCTGCAAGAACCAGTGAGGTTTATTCTCGTGTGTCAAGCAGATTAGTTTGAGCTTCTGTTTATGTTCGCTGGTCAATTTTATATGTGAATAAAAGCCTAAAATCAATCTGTTCAATATATAAAGCGACGTGTCTCCTTTTTAGAAAATTTGGACTTAACCGCTCGATTCATATGGATTTGTTTTTACAATCTCTCTATGAACTTTTTGATGCGTCAAAGTGTCAGTTGTGTAGCTGTCAATAGATGGACTGAAAGCTCTCAGATTTCACAACACTCAGTGAGTAGTGCAGCCAACACAGGGAGGCAGTACAACTCTCTGGGCGCCACACTAAATTGGTTTAGTTTTAAACTTGGCCTAGTGGACCAAACAACATGATCAAAGGCTAAGATATCTAATATTCAGATGGAGGAATCATAGCTAAATCAATTATACTGTGAAAGAATAAAAGCATTTGTGTTTGGGATCACAACCTGCTAGCTTACTGTGCACTAAAAGCCTTTCTGCAGACTTAAAGCTTTCTAATGTGTGAAAAAAAAAAACTCATGGAAAATCTCTATTAAATCTCCTTACCTGACTTATTAAAAAAAAAAAATTACATGGACACACATGCACACATCACTACCTGATTATGCCGGCATTTACCATCTTATTAATCAGCATGGTGTTGTGTAATTGTTTTGCCTATTTCAAATGAGTCTGATACTTGTCACGACACACATGGGACAGAAGATCCAATTTGCAGCAGTTTATTAATATAAGGGTAATCCAAATCGTAGTCTTCCACGCAGGGGTCAAAATCCAAATAATCAAACTAAACATGAAAACAAAACACAAACCAACAAGAAAACCGACCAAGGAAGTGGTGACATCTAACAACAAATCCATACACATACTAACACAGACAGGGAATATATACACAGATTTAACAAGACTAACAATGAACAGCTGGGAACAATGATGACGGGGAACAGCTGAGTGCAATGAACTGATGAGAGACAGACAGAATGCTGGGAAATGAAGTCAATAGGGAAGGACACCGTGATAACGAGGACCTCTAGTGACAAACAAGGGAACACAACCAGACACTGTGACATAACCCCCCCTCTACGGAGCGGCTACCAGACGCTCCACGACAACACTAAAACACAACACAAGAGTTCAGGAGGGAGGTGGAATGGTGGAGGATCAGGGGGAGGGATAATGGGCCAGGTCCATGAAGGGGAACAAAAATGGGAAATAACGACTTAGCCGGCGACCAGGGCGAAGTACACAGTCCTTCGTGCGGCCAGGGCGAAGCAGACAGTCCATCGGGCGGCCAGGGCGAAGCGGACGACCCATCGGGCGGCCAGGGCGAAGCGGACGACCCATCGGGCGGCCAGGGCGAAGCGGACGACCCGTCGGGCGGCCAGGGCGAAGCTGACGACCCGTCGGGCGGCCAGGGCGAAGCGGACGACCCGTCGGGCGGCCAGGGCGAAGCGGACGACCCGTCGGGCGGCCAGGGCGAAGCGGACGACCCGTCGGGCGGCCAGGGCGAAGCGGACGACCCGTCGGGCGGCCAGGGCGAAGCGGACGACCCGTCGGGCGGCCAGGGCGAAGCGGACGACCCGTCGGGCGGCCAGGGCGAAGCGGACGACCCGTCGGGCGGCCAGGGCGAAGCGGACGACCCTTCGGGCGGCCAGGGCGAAGCGGACGACCCATCGGGCGGCCAGGGCGAAGCGGACGACCCATCGGGCGGCCAGGGCGAAGCAGACGACCCATCGGGCGGCCAGGGCGAAGCAGACGACCCATCGGGCGGCCAGGGCGAAGCAGACGACCCATCGGGCGGCCAGGGCGAAGCAGACGACCCATCGGGCGGCCAGGGCGAAGCAGACGACCCATCGGGCGGCCAGGGCGAGGCAGACGACCCAACGGGCGGCCAGGGCGAAGCAGACGATCCATCGGGCGGCCAGGGCGAAGCAGACGACCCCTCGGGCGGCCAGGGCGGTGAAGACCCCTCGGGCGGCCAGGGCGAAGCAGACGACCCCTCGGGCGGCCAGGGCGGTGAAGACCCCTCGGGCGGCCAGGGCGGTGAAGATCCCTCGGGCGGCCAGGGCGGTGAAGACCCCTCGGGCGGCCAGGGCGGTGAAGACCCCTCGGGCGGCCAGGGCGGTGAAGACCCCTCGGGCGGCCAGGGCGGTGAAGACCCCTCGGGCGGCCATGGCAGAGGCTCTGGAACAGACACTGGCACTGGCTCCGGCTCAGGAATAGCAGACACCGGCTCTGGAACAGCAGACACTGGCTCTGGAACAGACGGCACTGGCTCTGGAACAGACGGCACCGGCTCTGGAACAGCCACTGGCTCCAGCTCTGGAACAGACACTGGCACTGGCTCAGGAACAGACATTAGCTCAGGAACAGACACCGGCTCAGGAACAGACACCAAAACTGTAACAGCCACAAGAACAGACACAAACACAGAAACAAACACTGGCTCTGGCGCTGGAACAGGCACTGGCTCTGGAACAGACATTGGCTCCAGCTCTGGAACAGGCACTGCCTCCGGCTCTGGAACGGGCATTGGCTCTGCCTCCGGCTCTGGAACGGGCACTGGCTCTGCCTCCGGCTCTGGAACGGGCACTGGCTCTGCCTCCGGCTCTGGAACGGGCACTGGCTCTGCCTCCGGCTCTGGAACGGGCACTGGCTCTGCCTCCGGCTCTGGAACGGGCACTGGCTCTGCCTCCGGCTCTGGAACGGGCACTGGCTCTGCCTCCGGCTCTGGAACGGGCACTGGCTCTGCCTCCGGCTCTGGAACGGGCACTGGCTCTGCCTCCGGCTCTGGAACGGGCACTGGCTCTGCCTCCGGCTCTGGAACGGGCACTGGCTCTGCCTCCGGCTCTGGAACGGGCACTGGCTCTGCCTCCGGCTCTGGAACGGGCACTGGCTCTGCCTCCGGCTCTGGAACGGGCACTGGCTCTGCCTCCGGCTCTGGAACGGGCATTGGCTCTGCCTCCGGCTCTGGAACAGTGACCACCAGAAACGGGATCATCTCCCGACTACATCCTCCTCTTTGACCTCCACGGGTCCCGCGAAACTTGACCAACCGGGTCCCCTTAAAAAATTCCCTTCTTTCCCACTCGGTGGCTGGGGAAGAGGTATTAAAAAACATACCGCTGGATCTTGAGTTGACGGATTCGTTCTGTCACGACACACACGGGACAGAAGATCCAGTTTGCAGCAGTTTATTAATATAAGGGTAATCCAAATCGTAGTCTTACAGGCAGGGGTCAAAATCCAAATAATCAAACTAAACATGAAAACAAAACACAAACCAACAAGAAAACCGACCAAGGAAGTGGTGACATCTAACAACGAATCCGTACACATACTAACACAGACAGGGAATATATACACAGATTTAACAAGACTAACAATGAACAGCTGGGAACAATGATGATGGGGAACAGCTGAGTGCAATGAACTGATGAGTGACAGTGACAGACAGAATGCTGGGAAATGAAGTCAATAGTGAAGGACACCATGATAACGAGGACCTCTAGTGACAAACAAGGGAACACAACCAGACACTGTGACAATACTATGTTGTTGTTTTTTTGGTTTGTTCCAACATTTTGTTCAATTCAGTTATTCCTTTAAAAAAAATTCCTTTATTAATTTATTTCTTATGTGAATCCCCCAAAACCTTTTCTTTTGGCTGTTGGCCTTCCAGTCTCATGCTACACCATCACACAGTCCATTTAGATGAAACTGTTTTTATAGCATTGGCATACACCCCAATTGGACTGAACCATTTATAGTTTTGTCTGGGGGTGAGGGTGAATAGCAGCTAAGGGAAACTGTTGCAAATTGGACCAACTTACTTGGTGTAGCCTTTTTTTGCACATTGTTTTAGTTCTTGTATGTATTCCAGTATGTGACCACATACAAAAAAAAAAATGGTAATAAACGTATGGTAATAAACCACCTTTTTGGGATCCACCAAACCTCTGACCAGCTTGTTTGAAATTATTCCCTCTGACCACTGGGCCCTCCATTACAGCAACCGTGCAAAGCTCCAAAATACATCATAAATGTGTCATTGTGGTAATTCAACGACTCTGTGCTCTGTGCATTCAAAATGCCATCAATAAAATGCACCTGTGTTTATTGTCCATAACATACGCCTGCCCATACCATAACCCCACCGCCACCAAGGGCCACTTGATCCACAACGTTGACATCAGCTGCTCACCCACACTACACCATACACGCTGTCTGCCATCTGCCCTGTACAGTGAAAACTGGGATTCATCCGTGAAGAGAACACCTCTCCAAAGTGCCAGACACCATTGAATGTGAGCATGTGAGCAATGGTATCATTTCCCAAGCTGCTGACACCAGAAGTGATGTAAAAGGCAGGGGAAAATCAATTTGTGTCATCTACTACATTACATACTGTAGTTTATGTCAGTGCTCACATGTTTCATAAGGCTAAAATGAAAAATTGGGCACATTTTTTTAGGATGTACTCTTTCAGTGCCTTTATTATGTTCAAGTCATCCCATCAACAGATCCACCATTGCTTTTAGAGAACATTGTGCAAACTGCTATGGAACATAAGCAATACCATAACATGATCCTAATATGATCATAAACTAGCTACATATATTGTTCAAATGAAATTAATTATTCTTTTTTAATTATGCTAAAAGAATAAAAACACATTTTCTCTGAGATTGTGATTTAATAAATTGCAATTCTTCTTGGGAACAGCTATGTGAGAGTGCTTCCAAAACTGAGCTCATGCGGTATGCAAGTTACAGAAGGCCAAAATTGTCAAGAGGAAATTTGTTGGTGACCTCCTAATGTCAAGCAGCATGTGTCGAATTCTGGATGTGAAACTGAGAAACTCGACAAGAAAGGAGAGAATAGGAAAAGTGCTTCTTGAGAGTTGTTTGACTGCTAGCCATTGCCTAAATGTCGACTTCCCATTACTCCTTCAATTATTTCACAGCTCCGTCAATGTTCAAAGCCCGACCAACAGGGAGGCGGCCACAAAATGACCAGCACATACCAGATTAATTTAGCAGAACTTCACTGTAATGTTTTCCATTTGGCATACAGATGATGGAAGCTGTTATGGGTGATGTTGTTATGATGCAGACTTATCAGTGCACAAACAGATTATCACAGCCTATTAGATGACTGGAGTGTGATGGCCTAATGCTGGTCCGTACACCTACAACTGGGCACCAGTAGCCTATGTAATTTTTAATAATCAAAGGAATATAAGAACCAGAACTGAGTTGAAAAAATTTATTCAGACAATTAAATCACATTTATATACTAGATATAACAAAACTTTTGCATTCTGGTGACTGTTAACTCCTCTTTAAAATGACAAATGATAGTTGTGGCTAATGATATTCTTTACCATGGATTTCATTAGTTTCATAAGTTATTTCAGATTCATTGGAGTGAAATTTGACTTTAACTGTAAGACAAACAGATAAACAAATAAGAGGATATTTAATAGTAAGGGGTAATGTTTGCTTAAAAATGTAATTGAGCAAAAGTACAAGTATTTAGTAGTACTTGAGTGATGTGCAAAAAAATAATAGTTAATAAATATTACTTTATATATAAGTTCAGGCATAAAAAGCCCACATTAAAAGTTATTGTAAAAATATATGTAAAAAAGTGTGAAGTTCTGTGAACATGTTTGAATGAATCCATTATTGGCTGGAATGTGGAGAATCTTCATCGGACCCCTAAAAAGCATTTAAAAACTATACAAATAAAGACTTTAACAGTAATGGCAGTGGTCTTGTAAAATTACACAATGAATCTTGTTGAGACGGATCAACTGAATTCCTACTTACCACATTTATGGTACATGGGAAAAATGTCTGTGATTGTAACGTTAACATTATAGAACAATTTGTTCAACAATAAATGTTATTAAACAGTGTGTCATCTTTCATGGGAAGTAATTTTTTTTTTTTTTAAATTGAGTGAAGTACATTATCCGTGCTTGCCCTTGACCAGTGAGCTACAAGTTTCTCAAATAAATGCTACAGGCCTCCCAAAAGGGACATAATGTCTTAACCAAACAAAGTGGTGGTCCTGCTACTTTAACACTCATAATTTTTCTTGCCTTATAAGGGTGATACCCATCTGTTAGAAGAATGCATGAATTGATTTATTCAGAAATCCTTTTTCTCAATATGTACAGCAATTTCAATACAGTGATGCAGTAGAAGGGGAGATTTACATGTACCGTTGTTAAGAAGTCGCTTTTCAGCAGGCTTTTAGGACGTGGTAAGTGTCCGGGATGTAGGAAAATAAAATGTCTCAGCTCGAAAATGCACTCTGGTGCAAGGTGATATTTATTTACAGCGAGGCTTTGGTAATCCACAGGCGTGTAATATTCACAAAGTGCAAAAACAAATAAATAAAACTATACAAAAATAAACAAAACACTGCCACCGGCAAAAGGGGGGAAAAAACATCAAAATAATAATACAATATATCTATGTATCTATGTATCCACCATATACACTCCAGCAATAAAGGGTTTTTGATTTGCTCACAGCACTACAGTTGCATGCTTACTTATCCGGCCTACCGAGAAACAAATTATATTTGAGCAAATGCTCCTTTTATAATGGTCACATGGGGATCGCCGGCAAGATGGCGGATCGGGTGCATTGCGTGGTTTGAGCTCTCTAGGCCTGTCCCTGATGTTAACAAATATTTCGCTATCCAAATTGCAATAATGTGCTCTTTTTGAATTTACAAATAAAAGGGAATTTTAAACCACCGAAAAAGATTGTGCACCATGACGTCGAAGAAAAAGAATCTGACTTTATCCCGCAACAACGAGACATCTGATGACCATGAGTATGCTGGAAGGATGGATGTGGATTCCACCGAGAAACCTAAAAGAAAAGATCCGTTCTCACCATTAAAGATTACACCAACTGCTAAAAGACAGGATACAGGGACAGAAGGGAAAGAAGGTATGAATGTGGTCCTGGAAGCAATAAAGCAGCTAACTGATAAGGTGGATACACTAGGCACCCAGCTGCAACATAACTCCATCACGTTGACTAGCATTGCTAAGGCTGTCGAGTTCAACGCGGCAGAAATTAAAGATTGCAAAACGCAGTTACAATCGACTGTCCGCGATGTCTCAGCTGTAAAGAAAGACAACGCAGAGCTAATAGAACGTGTCCTAGAGCTAGAACGATACAAACGCTGATGGAATATTAGGATTTGTGGACTAAAAGAAAAGGAAGGTGAAGACATATGCCAGGCGGTCGCTGATTTACTAGTTAAAATCTCACCATCGTCCTCGAGCATCAACCAGATTGTGGACTCAGTTCATCGAGTAGGGAGACGTGACGAAAACAAAACAAGACACGTCATAATTCAGTTCACTCAGATTGCATCAAGATGCGCTGTGGAGAATGACCAAGGATCACGCGATCTGCAAAGAACTTCGTATCAGCTTCATCGAAGACCTCTGCAAAGCCGTCAGGGAGACCCGAGCTGCACTGTGGCCTAAAATAAAAGAAGCAAAAGATGCTGGAAAGCGTGCATACTTCAGAGGTGGTGTCTTTAGGACATTAATATTTACTGACGGGTGTTAGTTTGTTTGTTATGGATATTTCTTTTTCTTGCATTTCACTTAATGTTAGGGGCTTAAGAGAGAACACTAAGAGGAAATTTGTTTTTGTTTTGTAAGAGTGAAAAAGCACACTTCATTTTGTTGCAAGAAACACACTCAAAACCAGAGGATGAAAAGTTTTGGGTAAACCAATGGGGTGACAAAATTATCTTTGATCATGGGTCTACTAGATCAGCAGGTGTGGCCATCTTGTTCTGTAACTCACCTGGAAAAATAGTGACATCTAGATTTAGTAATAAACTGGCTAATTTGTGTTCTGAAAATGGATGATCTCTATTTTATTCTGGTTAATGTTTATGGGTTCAATAATTTATTTCAAAACAGACAGTTGATTTCAGATGTTCCTAATGTCATAGTAAACCTCAAACTCATTTATCCAAATGCTATTATAGTTATGGGTGGTGACTTTAACATGGTTAGTGATGAATGGCTTGATAGATGTCCATCCAGATGTAGCCACAGTTCTTACAACCCTGTTTTAACGGATCTTTTAACTCACAATCTATTGGATCCCTGGAGATTTAAATATCTTAACGCGAAGCAATATTCATGGTTTAAACCAAACAATGTAGCAAAGTCGAGAATAGATTTTTGGTTATCCTCAGTCTCCACTATAAACTTCATCAGCGACTGTTGTATGTCAGCAGCTCCTCTCACAGATCACGCTGTTATTAAATTGAGTTTTAATCCTCCTGGTGTTAGCCGACAGAATAAAGGGTATTGGAAATTCAATTCTAGTTTATTAAAAGCCATTCATTTAATGAAGGTATCAAAGCTACAATCTCTAATATGATGTCTGATAATTCGATAGTATCTTATGTCTCCAAATGGGAATTCCTTAAATTTAAAATTAGAGAATATTCGGTAACGCTTTAGATTACAGCCCGGAAAGTACTGTGTAATTAAGAGGAATTTACAGTGTAACTTTCTGTAATTATAGTGTACCTATAAAGTACTTACATGTAAGTATAAGGGAACAATATGTAAAGTTTGGGGAATAAAGGGGTAACAACCAGGAGAATTAAAAAAAATATTTATACTGTAAGTATTATGGAACTAAGGGGTACTTATTCTACTATTATGATACAAAAATTTTACATTTGGGAGCAATTGAGCAAGAACATACACTGCGTACCTTTTTGTAATAATTGTGTACCAATACATACTGTATAGGCTTTTTAAAAATGATATACATATCTATGCATTAATTAAAAAAAATGTTTTTTGTTTTTTTTTATAGCAAAAGTGCAGATGTTTAAGTTTGGGCTAACATGTTTCAAGCCAAGGAAAGCTAAGACTATTGCATTTTTTTTAAAATATACTGGGAAATATATCTGGTTTGATGTGGTTACAGGGTAAGTGGTGCTTGTATAATAAATAAAGGTTTCCGAGTCAGTGATATAAGATTGTGTGTATGCATTTTTATTGTTACCCTGTAACTACATGGAACAAGAGGGCAACAAGAACCACTTTAATTTACGGCCCGCAATGTCACACTTACCCAGTAACTACATGAAACAAGAGGGTAACAAGCACCACTACATGAAACAAGAGTATCTTTCCCCAATATTTCAGCAAAAGTTGCAATAATTTTCGTTTTCAGTGCACTTTTGTTAAGATTACTTTATAAATGCATAGATATGTACCCTGTGATTTTTAAAAAGCCTATACAGTATGTACTGGTTCACCATTATTTCAAAACGGTACGCAGTGTATGTTCTTGCTAAATTGCTCCCAAATGTGAGATTGGTGTATAATAATAGTAGAATAAGTACCCCTTAGTTCTATAATACTTACAGTATATAATACTTACTTATATTGTAAGTACGTTATAAGTACACTATAATTACCGAAGGTTACGCTGTAAAATCGTTTTAATTACGCAGTACTTTCCGGGCTGTAATCTAAAGCGTTACCAAATATTCTATTCATTTTGGAAAAACAATCAATAGAAGTAACAGATTATCTGAAATTAATATTATTAAAGAAATAAATATCTATTATAATAAAACTTCACCTACTGATTGTAATGAATCAGCGGACTCAAGGGGATCTATTCACAGCTTTTATTAGAGTAGTCAAACAGGCAGGAATCAACAACAGCAAACAGGGCAACGGAGACAAGGAAGAGACAAACCAGATAACAGGCAATGGTCGGGGTAGGCGGCGAGAAGCAAGGTCCAGTAAGCAATCCAAGTCGGGCGGGCAGAGAACAAGCAGAAACGGGATACACAGTCCAAAGGTCAAGCTAATAATAAATCCACAGGAAGAAACGCTCGGTAATGACAGCCAGGAAAGTCAAGACTTCGCACTGGTGTGGTGCGTGGAAGTGGTTTATATGTGTGTGTGTGAATGAGATGCAGGTGTGTGTGTAATCAACGCAGTGCAGGTGTATAGTGTTAGTGTAATCAGTCCAGGGATATGCATGAAGGGAAATGTAGTCCATGATCACCCAGGGAGTGCGTGGCTAATCATGACAGAGCACCCCCCCCCCCCTTTAAGAGCAGCTTCCAGGCACTCAAAAAAAAAAAAGCACACAAAAGTTCAGGAGGGTGGTGAAGCGGAGGTGGTCTTGGGGGAGGGATGGAGGGCCAGGTCCGTGCAGGGGAACGGGACCAGGGCATTGCAACGGCGGATCTGGGTCGTGGAGCGTGGGCGGACCTGGACCGTGGAACGTGGGCGGACCTGGACCGTGGAACGTGGGCGGACCAGGCTGTGCAGGCGACCAGGGCAGAGCAGGCTGTGCAGGCGACCATCGCGGAGCAGGCTGTGCAGGCGACCAGGGTGGAGCAGGCTGTGCAGGCGACCAGGGCGGAGCAGACAGTTCAGGGGACCAAGGTTGATCAGACAGTTCAAGTGGCCAATGTGGACCAGACAGTTCAAGTGGCCACGGTGGACCAGACAGTTCAGGTGGACAGGGTGGATCAGACAGTTCAGGGGACCAAGGTGGACCAGACAGTTCAGGGGACCAAGGTGGATCAGACAGTTCAAGTGGCCAAGGTGGACCAGACAGTTCAGGTGGCCAGGGTGGACCAGATAGTTCAGGTGGCCAAGGTGGCGCGGCCACCTACTGCCAAAAAAAAAATTTCTTGGGGGCAGCTATGCCATCTTGTTCAGGGACGCTGACTCGGCGGCGGCCATCTTGTCCGGAGACACTGGCGCAGCGGCGGCCATCTTGTCCGGAGACACTGGCTCGGCGGCGGCCATCTTGTTCGAAGACACTGGTTCGGCGGCTGTGGCCATCTTGTCTGGAGACACTGGCTCGCCGGCGGCCTTCTTGTCCGAAGACACTGGCTCGGCAGTGGCCATCTTGTCCAGAGACACTGGCTCGGCGGTGGCCATCTTGTCCGGAGACACTGGCTCGGCAGACGTGACGTGAACAGTCTTTGGCTCGGCACACGTGACGTGAACAGTCTCTGGCTCGGCAGACGTGACGTGAACAGTCTCTGGCTCGGTAGACGTTACATGAACAGTCTCTGACTCGGCATGCATGACGAGATGCGCTGGCTCGGCTGGACTGACGTGAAGTGCAGGCTCGGCGGGAAGAGACTCAGGAGGAACGGTGATCTTTGCAGATCGTGCGGACTTTAGCGGGGGAAATGCCAAGCTGGACATCAGCCCTGAACGCCCATAGACCGATCCGGTGGCAGACCCGATGGCTGGCGTGACGCAAAGATTCTCAGGCTCGGTAGAGAAGACGTGAAGGATCTCGGTCTCGGCAGGAAGGGATACTGTGGGTTCACGGAGCTCCTCCTCTACCACAGTAAACGATCAGCCGCTCAACAAAAGGGCCAGGTCAATATAGTGCTGTAAAGACCAGTGAGGATCATGCAAGGGCATGAATGAACTGAGCGGTTCAGATAGTCCTCCCTGAAAAAAGATCATAAGACATTCCTTTCTCATTGAGGTGAGATGTGCCAGTTCAATAAATTCTTTGACATACTTCTCAATCGGCCGATTCTCCTGACGGAGACGCAGGATTTGTACTGCTGTATCCCTGGTTGGCATCCCTTGGTGCGGCAAAGTCTTCTGTAATGAATCAGTGGGGATCTTTCTCTGGTCCTCAACCTTTTCTCTGGACGATGAAATATTATTTTTCAACCATATTAAAGATCTTATTCCCCATATAGATGATGAAGATGTAGCGCTGTGTGATGCTGATATTGCTTCTGATGAGTTAGATAAAGTAGTAAGTAGCTTGTCTTTAGACAAATCTCCAGGATGTGATGGCCTTATGGCCAATTTTTATAAACACTTTTGGATTTTACTAAAAGACCCTTTTTTGCTTATGTTAAAGGAAGCAACTGAAAGTTTGACTTTCCCTCTCTCTATGAAACAAGGTGTCATAACCTTAATCCCCAAACCTGATAAGGACCCAACAATTTTAGATAACTTTAGACCAATCACATTATTAAACACTGATTATAAAATTGCAACCCTTTTGCTAACAGGTTAAAATTATTTGTACATAAAATCATAAGTGATTCCCAATCCGGTTTTATGAAGGGGAGATCCATACACAACAATATTTGTTTAGTGCTTGATCTTTTAGATTACAGACATCTAATAGAAAATTATGGCTTTATTCTCTTCATTGACTTCTACAAGGCATTTGATTCAATTGAACACCCATTTATTTTTGATTGTTTAAAATTGTTTGTTTTTTGGAGATAAATTTCTAAATATTATAAAATCCCTTTCTGAAAATTCTAATAGTTTGGTTTCTTCCATTTCCCAGGCCAAGCAGGGAGAGTGGATGAGATGGGAGAGTGTGGAACAATGCAAGATGGGCTGGCAAGACCTTTGGTCAATGGAAGAGAGTAGGATCAGTTTCCTTATCAGGTCAACATATGATGTTCTCCCATCACCACATAACCTAAACCTCTGGGTAGGAGAGGATCCCTCTTGTCCTTTGTGTTCATCACCTGCCACATTAAGGCACATTTTGACAGGATGTAAGGTGGCTCTTAGCCAAGGTCGGTTTACTTGGCGCCATGACCAAGTACTCCGATGTTTGGCTTTAGCATTGGAAGACAAGCGTAACATGACCAATAAGTTGCCACCTGTTCTAGCAAAACATTACACACAGAAGACAATATTCCTCCGCCCAGGCGAGCAACCACCAAGAAAAGATGTTAAAACCAATTCTTGCTCAGGACAACTGGAAGCTGCTAGGGACTGGAAAATGCTGGCTGATCTTGATCAACGGCTTATTTTTCCACCTGAGATTGCCACCACCAACCTCCGACCAGATATTGTTTTGTGGTCTGGATCAGCACGCATTGTTCAACTGATAGAGTTAACAGTGCCATGGGAGGATGCTGTAGATGAGGCATATGAGAGGAAGAAACTGCGGTATGCTCAGCAGGCCACTGAAGCAGATCAGCAAGGATGGAGAGTCCAGGTTTATCCAGTGGAAGTGGGTTGTCGAGGATTTGTGGCACACTCCACAACCCGGTTCCTCAGAGACGTCGGATTCAGTGGCCAAGAGTTGCGTCGCACAGTAAAGAACTTATCTGAAGCAGCAGAGAGGAGCAGCAACTGGCTGTGGTTGAGACGGAGAGAGTCTGGCTGGCTGTGTACAGGCCGCCATGGTACAGTTTTAAAAAATTCTTGAAATTTGAAGAGTCTGTTGGTTTATTTGTATAGTTTGCATAGTAATTACAGTTATTACGTTCCTGTGTATTTTGTGTGAATGAGGATTGGTGTTTGGACAGAGATTGTGTTTTGCAGTAGTATGCCATACGGAACCATTGCCACTGACCGCTTTAACGTCCGTAGTGGGGCTCGACAGCCTTAGTCAAATGGGTTGGCGCGTATGGTCGGGTTGTGGAGAGGTTGTGAGAGATTGTGGTTAGGTCACATGTGAACTACGAGGAAGGAGCAACCTCAGCAGCAGGAGGGATGTAAAGGTCAGTAAGCTAGGCTGAGTTGAGTGGGGGACGGAGGGGGGTGACTCTGGGACGCCAGAGTCACTGTCGAGCCCTCTTGAGGTGTCGTGGGCTAGTCGACGAAACACTGAGGACGGAAGGTGCCCACTTGAAGACCCTAGAGATGTCCCCTACTCTGCTCAATCCAGACGGTTGTCATGAGGAGACCGCACTGTGGTTGCAGCCGTTGTGTGTGCAAATATACTGCAGCTATTAACACCAGACAGAAGGAGATTCACATCACCATTTGGAAAGAAGCGTAAATGCATGGAGAAGCATAGGTTACTGTAAAGCTACGTCTTAGTTGGTGCTTATCTTGGCGAAAGCCGAGTACAAATCAGCATGAAGTTTTAACATCTACTCTCGTGTAATGGATATCATTATCAGGAGGTACATCACCAAGATTTCCAATCAATCGTGGCATAAAGCAGGGTTGCCCTATTTCGCCATTTCTTTTTATTATAACCACAGAAATGCTTTCTATCTTTATTAAGAACTCATGCATAGCCCCATTAGAGGTACTTGGCCAGCCAGTAATCAAAATCAAAATTGTAATATAAAAGTTCTTCTCCGGCAGAGCTCTGATTCGCCGCCGCCTCCTCCGACCCTGGACAACATCACACATAACACACTAAACATTCAATGTAATTCAGTTAGAATGTAAGTGGAGAGTGTTATGCAAGTGGGACAATGTACATAAGTGCGAATAAGGTGTTAAATATGGGAGGGAAAGGAGTTGTGATTGCGTGATTAATGACTATGTGCCGTAAAGTAGCGTGTGCTCCCGACACTACAGGGATCGCGGATGAAAAAAGGGAGTGAGCAGCGCTTGTATGTATGTGTAAACCAAGCGGCAACCTCCCGGTCTCTCTCTTGAAACCAACAAGGAAGTGAATTAAACTGCAATTCATCGACTGACCGCTTGAGGCTAGCTGCAAAAGTGAGTCAAATCTGTATCTCCCCATGTTAATATGCCCAACTTTAATTTAATACACGCCTTATACCTTCGTCCACGCCGTTGGATTCCGTCGTTGTTGAGTATCGAAAGAACAACCAGCGCTGTTCTTCAGTTGTTTTCCTCTGTGAACATGCTGGATGTCTGACAATTTCATCTCTTTTTGGAGTTCAGATTTAAAAGATATAGAGGCTACACTCGCTCTGCTGTACCGTTGATCTTACGAAACAGATAGACTAGATGCTTATTTAACTTTTTAGTGTTAAATAAAAAGTACCGTTAGATGAAATCCTGCAGGTGTCAGTGCTTTCTCTCCGTCCCTCAAAGGTGGGGTATGTGATTCTCTTTTTTGTCCATTTTTTCAAAATAACTTGAAATCCTATTCCTAACCCACTTACAGCCACTGAGTTAGAAGCACTGAAACGTCTCGGTTACGTATGTAACCCTCGTTCCCTGAGTAGGGAACGGAGACGTTACGTCGGATGACGGAGAATGGGGGTTTCGCCTAGAAAGCCTATCGACCTCGAGTATTACAAAACGAGCCTATGGCAATGAAATGCCATGGGTCTGCGGAATTTGCATAGCGTATCTCCGCCCCACCGCGTGGGTATAAAAGGAGAGACGCCGGCAAAGGCAGATCATGTCTTCGCTGAGGAGCCGAGACTGAACTCAGGCGTCTGCTCAGCGGTACAGCGGAAGTGGCCGGGAGACGTAACGTCTCCGTTCCCTACTCAGGGAACGAGGGTTACATACGGAACCGAGACGTTCCCTTTCGTAGTCACTCCGAGTTACGTCGGATGACGGAGAATGGGGGTTCCCGTATAATCACGCCACCTTCACAGCTGTCTTCCAGTGCCCTGCGAAAGTCTGATCCCCCTGTCGTGATACTGGCACGGACGAAGGAGTCCTACTTAACACAGGAATACCAAGGTACACTGGGAAGCATATCTCAGAGGAGATATGCCGCAGCATGCCTGCCCGTAGGGAGGACTTAGAAATACACATATGGCCGGAAGGCTTCATATGGATGAACACTGGAGTAACCAGCCCGTGGGGTGGCAACTTTCAACTCCAGGGGTGGCAAGGTGGCTTGCCGAGGGAAAGACACATGCTCAAAGAGGCTTACAGTGGACATACACATGTGGGGGTTACTCAGGGGAGGAACCATGCACACGGAGGCACCTAGCCGACGCACAGGCAATAGACACTGGCGCCAGCGTCAACAGTGCTGGAGGAACTCAGGGCTTCAGAAGGGATGGCTCACCTGAGGAGAATAATCGCACGTATCCAGTCCGTGGAGTGGAATGGCGAGCAAGCGAAGACACCTGAGCGGGTCCGATACTAGCTGGTTGAAGCGAGTACATGAGAGGACACTGGCTCCACTCGGAGATTATAGAATCTGTCGAATGTGTTAGGTGTCGCCCAGCCTGCAGCTCTACAGATGTCTGCCAGCGAGGCGCCATGCGCTAGAGCCCAAGAGGAAGCCACACTCCGGGTGGAGTGGGCTGTCACACCAAGGGGGCACGGTCGGCCTTGCTGTTGGTAAGCCAAAGCAATGGCGTCCACTAACCAGTGAGACAACCTCTGCTTTGAGAGAGCCTTTCCCTTCAGTCTCCCACCATAACATACAAAGAGCTGATCTGAGGTCCTGAAACACCGCGTCCTGTCTACGTAAGCGCAGAGAGCGCGTACTGGACAGAGCAGTGCCAAGGCTGGGTCTGCCTCCTCCAGGGGCAGCGCTTGCAGGTTCACCACCTGGTCCCGGAAGGAAGTAGTAGGAACCTTGGGCACATATCCAGGCCGGGGTCTCAGGATCACGTGAGAGTAAGCCGGCCCGAATTCCAGGCACGCTTCGTCAACGGAGAATGCGTGCAGGTCCCCTACCCTCTTAATGGAGGCCAGTGCAACCAGGAGCGCTGTCTTCAAAGACAGGAACTTAAGCTCCACTGATTGCAGAGGCTCAAAGGGAGCCCTCTGCAGGGCATTTAACACCACTGAGAGGTCCCAAGAGGGAACGAGAGGAGGGCGAGGAGGATTCAGTCTCCTCGCTCCTCTCAGGAACCTGATGATCAGGTCGTGCCCTCCCAGAGACTTACCATCAACTGCTTCGTGATATGCAGCGATAGCGGCCACATACACCTTTAGGGTGGAGGGAGACAGCCTTCGCTCCAGCCCGTCTTGCAGGAAGGAAAGCACGACACTGATCAAGCATCTCCTGGGGTCTTCTCGGCGAGAAGATCACCAGTTGACGAAGAGGTTCCACTTCAACGCATAGAGATGTCTCGTGGACGAAGCTCTAGCGGAAGTGATGGTAGCCGCCACCACAGGTGGCAGGGTACTCAAACCTGCCTCGTCCCGTCCAGGAGCCACACGTGGAGCCTCCAGAGATCGGGACGAGGGTGCCAAAGGATGCCCCGTCTCTGAGAGAGGAGGTCCTCTCTCAGAGGAATTGGCCAAGGAGGTTCTGTCGCGAGGAGTACTAGTTCGGAGAACCAGGTCCTGGTGGGCCAGTACGGCGCAACCAAAGTGACCTGCTCCTCGTCCTCCTTGATCTTGCACAGAGTCCGTGCGAGAAGGCTCACTGGGGGAAACGCATATTTGCGTAGGCCCCGCGGCCAGCTGTGCGCCAGTGCATCCGTGCCGAGCGTGCCCTCGGACAGGGAGTAATACAGGGCGCAATGGGAGGAGTCGTGGGAGGCAAACAGGTCTATCTGTGCGTCCCCGAACTGGTCCCAAATCAGCTGGACCGACTGGGGATGGAGTCGCCATTCGCCGGGGATAGGACGGAACCGAGACAGCTCGTCGGCTGCAAGGTTCCGATCACCCGGAATGTAGATAGCATGAAGGGACCTCAGGTGCTTCTGACTCCATAAGAGGAGGTGGCGAGCGAGTTGCGACATACGGCGGGAGCGTAGACCACCTTGGCGGTTGATGTACGCTACTGTTGCGGTATTGTCTGAACGGACTAGTACGTGTTAACCCTTGAGCAACGTGTGGAAACGGTGCAGGGCAAGGCGTACTGCCAGCAACTCGAGGCAATTGACATGCAGAAGATGCTGGGGTCCTGTCCAGGAGCCCGCGGCAGCATGACCATTGCACATGGCACCCCAGCCCGTGGAAGAGGCATCTGTGGAGACGACAACATGCCTGGAAACTCGTTCTAGGGGAACTCCGGCCCGTAGAAAACTGAGGTTCCTCCACGGGGTGAAGAACTGACGGCAGGTCGGAGTCACTGGGACTCGGAGCGTGCCGTGATGCCATGCCCACCTCGGGACTCGATCGCGAAGCCACAGCTGAAGCGATCTCATATGAAGCAATCTGAGCGGCGTTGCCGCGGCTGCAGATGCCATATGCCCCAGGAGCCTCTGAAATAATTTCAGTGGGACCGCACTCTTGCCCTCGAACTGACGAAGACAAGTCAGCAGTGAGTGTGCGCGCTCACTCGTAAGCTGCGCGGACATGGCGACCGAGTCGATCTCCATACCGAGAAAAGAGATCCTCTGCACGGGGCTGAGTTTGCTCTTCTCCCAGTTGACCCGAAGGCCCAGACGGGCTAGGTGCCGGAGCACAAGGTCTCTGTGTTCGCAAACCTGAGCTCAAGAGTGGGCTAGAATCAGCCAGTCGTCGAGATAATTCAGGATGCGAACCCCGTGTTCGCGTAGGGGAACAAGGGCTGCCTCGACGACCTTAGTAAAGACGCGAGGAGACAGAGCCAACCCGAATGGGAGAACCGCGCACTGATATGCCTGCCCCTCGAAAGCAAACCGGAGAAACGGTCTGTGTCGAGGTAAAAAGGAGACATGAAAGTAGGCGTCCTTCAGGTCTAACGCTGCAAACCAATCCTGCGGCCGCACACACTCGAAAATGCGTTTGGCCGTGAGCATCCTGAACGGCAGCCTGAGAAGGGAGCGGTTCAGGACACGCAGGTCCAGGATCGGCGTAACCCACCGGTTTTCTTGGGGACGATGAAGTACGGGCTGTAAAACCCCGACCTCATCTCGGCTGGAGGGACAGTCTCGATTGCACCCGTCGCCAGCAGGGTGGCAACCTCCGCTCGCATGATGGGGGCATTGCCACCGACCATAGTGAAGCGGACTCCCCTGAAGCTGGGAGGAGACCGAGCGAACTGAATCGCATAGCCGCGCCTGATCGTTCGGGCGACCCAGCGGGACAGGTTGGGGAGCTCTAATCAAGCTGCCAGAAACTGAACCAGCGGGGTCATGCGAACGTCAGACGTCCCCCCGGAGTGGCAGCGAGGCGGAGTGATCAGCCCAGGCGAGGGTGGCATAGCGGCCCGGTGCGGGGGCGTGGTCAGACTCCGCGCCCTGACAGAGGAGACCAGGGAAGGACCAGCGTTCCACGGGGTTCTGGTCTGCCAGGGGGCTGGGGACAGAGGGGGACAAGCGGTGTGGTCCGAAGACGGCACGCACTGTCGTCTGCGCCCTCTGGAACAGAGGGGGACGGGAGTGGCGAGGCCCGGGGGCGGCGCACACTGCGGTCCGAGAACTCTGTGACAGAGGGGGATGAGAGCAGCGAGGCACGGAGGCGTCGCGTACTGTGACCCGACTCTGTGTGCTCAGTGATGGGAGTATCGGTTCCTTCTAGAGAACAAAAGATTCTCCCCCGGCCCTCCACCGGGGAAAGGAGTGGTCCTGCTACCCACTCCTGGAAAGAACCGAGTCCCATCTCTGAGGAGCCCGTCTCAAGAGCGCCGCTTAACCTGGCATGTAGCGGGGGGCGGGGCTGGAGAGGGCTGTGGCGTCCGCCCGCGGCTTCCAGAGCCGGCCCATTAACGGGCGGGGAGGGAGCCGCGGGAGGGCGCCTTCGGCGGTGGGCAGACCGAGGGATCTGAGCGGACGGCAGGGCCGTCGGGACAGAATCAACATCAGTCTGCACATGGGCGGTTGAGAGCTGTTGGGCAAAGTCCTCAACCGCACCGCCGAATAGGCAGACCTGAGATATGGGAATGTCGGACAGAATGTCGGCCGCGCCACATCCAGCACATCAGACAGGTTCAGCCACAGAATGGTGAGCATCACCTGACCCAGGGAGCGTACGGCCACTTTCGCCACTCGGGGAGCGAGGTCAGTGGCGGCACGCAGCTCAGTGAAGAGGCCTGGGTCAGTCCCGCCCTCGTGCAGGACCATGAGCATCTGGGTCAGGTAGACCAGCAGAATGACCATGGCAGCAGGGAGGCGGCTGCCAGTGGCGCTATAGGATCTCGCCACAAGTGTAGACGAAAAACTACAGGCCACGGACGGGTGCTTAGGATTGCGCCGAGAAGAAGCACTCTGAGGACATATAGCATCGCAACAGAGCGTTCAGCCGGGGGAACCTCAGTGTATCCATGGCAGCAGCCCCATCGAGGGGAGGAAAGGCGGATGAGATCAGCGAGCGGTCCCGAGAAGACCAGGGGGTCTTCTAGGACTTCGAGATCTCATCATGCACGTCCGGGAGGGAAGGTATTGGGGTTTGCCGTGGACGTGTCGGCGGCCTTACCCAAAACCAATCGTCCCAGGAAAGCATGGCCGTCATCTCTGGATCGGACTCAAGCACAGCCGTATGCACACCAGGAGGTGGCGGCTGTGACGAGTGGTCATTTCCAGAGAATCAAACCCACCTAGTGAAGCTGCTACAAATATAGTATCATCCTCTGTAGCTTCAAATGAAACACACGGGCCACCAGAAGGTAGACCCGTGGGAATCACCTGTTCACTAGCGGGCACCGTCATTGAGGAGGGGGGGCTGGGGCGTGGACACGGAGTCGGCGCCTTGTTCCAGACCAACACCCTCCGGTCACCCTGGCCACCAGCCGAAGATCGGGTGGTGGATGAGGGGACTCTCACTCTTGCGAGTTCACCAAGTCTCGACCTTAATGACGCGATGGTCATGTTCCCACAGAGAGAACATGAGTCATCCACGAGCGCTGCTCTAGTATGATCAAGCCCAAACATACCAGACAACGCTCGTGCCCATCAGAGTCTGATACCAAGCTGCCGCAACCATTCTGTTTTTTTTTTTTTTTTAAATGCACGGGCGAGCCGTCTTTAAAAAGACGTGCCGCGTGCGAGCTCTTTTTGTGAAAGGAGAGAAACTCCGCGATGTTGAAGCGAGCAGGGAGAAACACACTCACTGGCAGATCACTGCACAGACCAGCAGGCAATGTGAATTCGCTGCAGATCGCCGTCACACCAACACCGGAGAGTGGCTCGTCTCGTAGAGCGAAGTCAGAAATAGCTGTGGAGTGAAGAGATACTCTTGGCTCCGAAGCGAAAACATGATCTGCCTTTGCCGGCGTCTCTCCTTTTATACCCATGCGGTGGGGCGGAGATACGCTATGCAAATTCCGCAGACCCATGGCATTTCATTGCCATAGGCTCGTTTTGTAATACTCGAAGTCGATAGGCTTTCTAGGCGAAACCCCCATTCTCCGTCATCCGACGTAACTCGGAGTGACTACGAAAGGGAATGAAAATTAAGCAATTTAATCATCTGTGGAACGGGCAGGACTCGAAAAAACTCCAGCCAATCATTTCCAAGACCACCTGGAATCACTGGACAGTAAGTTCGTCAATCAAACGGTTGTACCACACCCCCTCCCCCCAGCACGCGTGACCCCCTTCGTGCGCATACTCAAAGCTCGGCATGAGGCATGCGCATCTCCTCAGTAAAGCCGGTTCCATGATTAGTAGTAAATCGCCATTACAATCTCTCGCGCATCTTAGTTTTCGCTCGTGCATGATTGCGCATCCATGTTCTTCGAATGGGTGGAGTCAGAGCCAGCGTTGGAAGAAAGAAGGTAGGACCGAATTGAATTGTGTATTTTCCAAATCACATACTGTACCTTTAAATGAGCGCGGATCTAGTGCATTTACTTGAACTTCTTAGGTAATATCTATCAGAATTTAAAATCTCTACAAACTTGACGTGCGGTGCCGCGCTGACTGACATGTATGCGCTTGAATCACTGTCACACACACGCTCAGAGCAAATATTGTAAGTTATGTTGTTTATGTTGTTGTATGAATGCACGTGCGTAGTGGGCGTGAGTGTTGTGTCATTACCTGATCCGCTCCAGCTGATCATCATTATCACCACCAGCTGCAGTCCATTTCCTCACCCTATTTATACTCACCGGTTTTTGTCCTCTTTGTCAGATCGTTGTTTGATGTCTCCTGTGTCGGTGTGATCCGCTCCGTCTCCAATAAGCTTGCTCCCAAATTCATTGGCCCGTTCACTGTCACCAAGATCATTAGTCCGGTGGCAGTCCGCCTCAATTTACCTCCGGCGTACAGGAGAATTCATCCCGTCTTCCACGTATCCAAAATCAAGCCCGTGTTTCATTCGCACATTAATCCGCCAGTCCCGGTTCCCCCCCCGCCACGACTCGTAGATGGGGAGACCACTTATTCGGTCAACCGTATTCTGGACTCTAGGCGGAGGGGACGCGGATTCCAGTACTTGGTGGACTGGGAAGGTTACGGTCCGGAGGAGAGAAGTTGGGTACCTGCTAGAGACATCCTGGATCACTCCCTTATCAATGATTACAATCGACAGGTAAGGAGTTCTGAGAACGCCAGGAGGCGTTCTTAGGAGGAGGGGTACTGTCACGGTATACTATTCTCTGGTTCCTTCTCGTCTCGTGTTTATGTTGTTGTATGAATGCACGTGCGTAGTGGGCGTGAGTGTTGTGTCATTACCTGATCCGCTCCAGCTGATCATCATTATCACCACCAGCTGCAGTCCATTTCCTCACCCTATTTATACTCACCGGTTTTTGTCCTCTTTGTCAGATCGTTGTTTGATGTCTCCTGTGTCGGTGTTCCAGTCTTGTCATCCCGCTTGTCCGGTGTTCGTGTTCTTCATGGCTTCGTCGTTCGTTGTGGATTATCGTTTGGGTTGTGTGGATTCCGTCTTCAGTGTTTCACCACTTCACGGTTCCTGTCTTCACCACTGACCATCGAAGTCCCTGCGCCATCGTTCCACGCCCGTGTCATTGTTTGTCTATATCACCATTAAACTGTGTAACTTGCTATTGCTTCCTGTGTTCTGTTCCCCGCCATGACAGTAGCACATTAGCTCCTTAGCCTGAGCAAACTCGATCACGTTGAGCTAGGCGGGCGTAGTTTCAGCATCCAGGCACCTCAACTCCACCCAAAACCCGCCTTTTTGCCCATTTTCGTTTATCCGGGAGTGACGCACTGCCAAGATGGCGACGGCCATCTTGGCCCACTTTAGGCTTCAAAAACACTCTTCAGAAACCTACGGGTGACGTCATGGACACTACGTCCATATTTGTTTACAGTCTATGGTGTAAACCCTTGCCATTCAGCCAGGGCTAGGTCTCCTCCTCCACAACCGTATATAAAAGACCATGATGTTAAAAATGGTGGGGCCTATTCTTACACAGTGTGTGATCATGTACAGTCAGTTGTTCATTATTCCAGAATAATCAGGTCTGAATAAATTAATATAACACATTGATTTTAGTTTGAAATTACATGTTAGATATAACATTTTATATATTATTATATATTATATATAATATCTATAATATTTGTATGAGAGACATGAAACAAGTAAACCTGGCTGGGACAACCATCAGTTATACAGGTGCCGATATACATTATATACATTTTGTATTGGATTGACTAAAGTGTGGATCCACTGTTGAATTTTTAGCTTCATTAACAGCGATGGTGCATGTAGATCACTGCAGCCACATTAGGCCCGAAACCAAGAAAAACACACATTTAGAACGGTGTCCTTGTTCATTGTATGGAGTAGCTTGGACATTCTGCTATAAATTACGCCTTGTGTTCCACGAATGAAAGAATCAGGGTGAGTAAATTACTGATGGAATTTCATTTTTGGGTTTTATGACATTCATGTTGCTATTACCTACATGTTCTGTTAATTTAAATTCTTCTAATTAGGCAGAAAAGATTTACGTCACAGTCAAAACTAAATATTTCAAATGCTGCGATTCCCAGAGATAGGGGGGATATTGTGCTGCCCTCGTGTTTTTCCATGATTCACCCATGATGCCATGATTAAATCCAAAGGAATTTTCCGCAGACTGCCTTCTGGATCAAATCGGCCATGGCATGATCACACAGTTTCTATTTTATCCCTATAGTTAAAAGGTTCTCCAGCGAAAAGCTGCGTGAAATGTGACGTGAAAAGGAAAGTATATCTGTCATGTCTGCTGAACATCAAGAGGTTGTTATAATACCAATAGATTTGTATATTTTCTGAAGAAATTGAGTGAGCGGTGTTTGCATCTAGTGTGTTGGTTAAGCCTCTATGATTTTTTTATATCTGGTTAATATAAGTGTTATAAATGTGGGTTTTTTTTAAAAAAAATGTTTTATAGTCTGCCAAATGAAAGTCATAAGTCTAGCCTATTTTAAGAAAAGTAATAGCATATTCCTCCTCAAGTCATAGAAATGTCTGTAGCACAACTATTGAGAGGAACAGACTTGTTCAAATCATAACCCTGTGTATGAACAATAGCAATAACAATGCTTGTCTCAGCAAGTCATTATTTGTTCCTCTGAAATGGGTTATGAAGGCATATAATGGTTTGATCTCAGCTATGCTTTAAAACATCATGTCTTCTATAAAACTCTCTGGTTCGCATCAAGAATTCCGAAAAGCAGCCTCTAGCCACAGTGAACAAAGAAAACAGGACTGCCATTGCTCTCTCTCTGCCTGCTGATGTACATGGGATCAGGGATGAGATGTGTTTGATGTGATCTGATATTAACTGCTTGTATGGAAGCACAAGAAAAATGTAAATCGGAACTGACATCAGTGTTCTGGCAAATGAACCCCTGATAAAATGGTTTAGCTTTGTTCTGGAATATTGGATCTCTTAATCAATATAAATGATGTAAAGCACTTTCACTGAGCACACATACCTACATTTTAGTGAATGAGATCTCTAGAGAACTGAAATCAGTCATGCCTTCTAGTACTTCTAGTGTCAACTCAAGTCACCTTCGCTTAAAGCACTTTTAACAGTATGGATTGTTTCAAAGCAGCTTTACAGTGATAATAGAAATTACCATAACAGATTGCTTTACCACAGCTCTAGGATAAAGTTATTGTCCAGCTAAAGTTAGTTTTGATCGATTTACTTCCGTTGCGAAGATCATTAGTTATTAACTTAGGGGCAGCTAACACGACACCGTTCTAACAGAAAAACCCTTAACACGCTCCGGCCACCCATCCGCAGAAAACAGTGCACGATGTCTCGAGAACACACTCCCTGAAATAGATTCGAAGGTGAAAATGATTATCCGTTATCTCTGCGCAAACCTCAAAAACACAAACCTGCGAAAACGCAGACGGCGCACACATGCACATCATGTGGTCAGTCGATAGGTATGCGCGTTTGAATATATATGTGCGCAGGCGTGTAGTCCTTAACAAAACAACACTCAACACACTACTTGTCTGGCTTAAAAATTTATAATACAGAATTTTTTGTCGCGTCTGTGTAGCCACGCGAACCGGAATTATCCCAACAACGTTTTATCTGTACAGAGGTAAAGGGAAGGAGGCGTTCACAGGGGAGAGACAAGTTGACACTTCAGGACTGCGTTGTCATCGTGTCCAGGCGCTGATCCTTCATCAGATCTGGATACGGCCTGGATCCGGCGGACTGCGGTAAACCTCAGGATAATCAGAGAGACTAATATTAGCATAGACACCATCCTCCTTATGATGTACCAAGTACATCAGTATTTATGGGAAGTTTTCCTGGTTCCGGCTGATCTAAACTATGCAGTCTAACATTGAATTATAGAAGTCTATAATGTGTTATGTGTATGCTAGGCCAAAGAGATGTGTTTTTAGTCTAGATTTGAACTGACAGAGTATGTCTGTCACGGTAGAGGTATTTGCTGGTCTCTTCTAGTCTCGTGTTTATGTTGTTGTATGATTGCACGTGCGCAAGGGGCGTGAATGATTGGCACTCCTGATCCGCTCCAGCTGATCATCATTTCAACACCAGCTGTAATCACTCTCACCACGCTATATATTCTTACCTCTGTTTCCTCATCATTGTCAGATCGTTTGTCTTGATGTCCTTGTTCTTCGTCGTCTTCACCATCATCGTCGTCATCACCGTGTCGTGTGGGTTTGAGTCTTCGTCATCTTCACCTCTTCACTGCACTTCTCCACGGATCCTGATCATCTAGTCCCTGCGTCATTCACCATCGGCTGCACTGCGTTATTCCCTGGACTGTGATATTGTTCCCTGGACTGTGATATTATTGTTATCATTAAAACTGTTAACTCGCTTCTGCTTCCAGTATTCCTTGCTGATAAATATGACAGAACGATCTGACCGTCAAATGGAAGCAGCGAGTGCGCCCTCTTCTTCGTTGGAGGAGTTTATCCACCACAGCATTCGGCGGATGGACGCCCAGGAGAGAGAAATCGGCGACACGGGTCGCGCAGTGCAAGCCTTAGTGACGCAGGTGTCCGAGCTCACCCGGCAGATCCAACACCTGCATGTTCCCGCTGCGCCGCCCACACCGGTCGTTCCCCCCACACCTCCAGACAACCCATCCCAGTCAGAGCCACGCCTACCAGTACCCGAGGCGTACGGAGGAGATCCAACTCACTGCAGAGCTTTCATCACCCGCTGTTCCATGCATTTCGCATTACAACCTC
The DNA here is from genome assembly GCA_026230005.1 of Gila orcuttii. NCBI lineage: Eukaryota > Metazoa > Chordata > Actinopteri > Cypriniformes > Leuciscidae > Gila > Gila orcuttii. The sequence goes on along the minus strand of JAPDVR010000013.1, from coordinate 13,527,534 downwards.
GCACGTTCAACACAGAACAAGCCAAAGTAGCCTTCACTCTAACCCTGCTGACTGGGAAAGCGGCTCTATGGGGGACGGCGGTGTGGGAGAACCAAAACCCATGCTGCGCCTCGTTCCAGACCCTCGCCGCCGAGATGAAGAAGGTCTTTGACCGAGCTGTTTTGGGTCGCGAGGCAGCCCGAACTCTGGCGGAGCTGCGTCAGGGGGGAAGATCTGTCTCAGACTTTTCAATTGAATTCCGGACCTTGGCGGCGGAGTGCGGCTGGAACGAGGAGGCGCAGTGGGACATGTTCCTGCATGGGCTGGCTGACCACGTCCAGAAGGAGATCTATGCCCTGGACCTACCCACCACCCTTAATGGACTGATAGACCTGGCTCTGCGGGTGGACGCTCGTTTATCCAGGATCGAACGTCGAGCCCAGTCCACCCGTACCCTCGTGGGTATCGACGCTCCTCGGTCCAGTGGCAGGGACGTGGTCAGTCCCAACTACGATCCGGAGCCCATGCAGGTGGGTCGAGCTCGGCTTTCCCGGGAGGAGAGGGAGAGGCGGAGGTCCCAGGGCCTTTGTCTCTATTGTGGAGGGTCAGGACACTTTGCTCACAGTTGCCCAGTAAAAGGCCCAGCCCGGTAGTAAACTTGAGGCTACTATCGGGTGGGATCTCCGCCAGGAAGACCTCATCAGCCATGACATCTACCTCCACCCTTCTCCCGGTAAGACTTAGATGGTCAGTCCACCAGCACGACTGTCACGCACTACTGGATTCAGGGGCCGAAGGTAATTTTATGGACTACAGTTTTGCTCAAAAGATTCAAATTCCCTGCAAACCACTCACTCACAAGATCGCTGTGCATGCACTAAACGGACAAGAACTACCCACCATTTCCCTCTCCACTGAGGACGTCACCCTCATCACCTCTGGCAACCATTCCGAGACTATTTCGTTTTATATTCTGGACTCACCCCTGTCACCCGTCGTTCTGGGACACCCCTGGCTCATCCAACACAATCCCCGAGTGGACTGGCATCACAAGTCCGTGCTGGAGTGGAGCAAGGAGTGTCATAAGTCTTGTCTTGTGTCTGCTTGTTCGTCTGTGCCTATGTCTGTGTTACAGGAGAAAGCAGGGGATATGTCTAACGTGCCCGTGGAGTACCTGGACCTGAAGGAAGTGTTCAGTAAGTCTCGTGCTGCTTCTCTACCTCCGCATCGTCCCTACGACTGTGCTATAGATTTACTGCCAGGTAAGTCTCCGCCTAAAGGCAAGTTATATGCTCTCTCTATTCCGGAGAGAGAGGCTATGGAGAAATACATTTCTGATTCTCTAGCAACCAAGTTCATCCGCCCTTCCTCTTCTCCAGCGGGGGCGGGGTTCTTTTTTGTGGGGAAGAAGGATGGCTCCTTGCGACCTTGTATTGACTACCGGGGGCTGAACAACATCACGGTAAAGAATACTTATCCTTTGCCGTTGATGTCTTCAGCTTTCGAGAGATTACAGGGAGCATCCATCTTCACAAAATTGGATTTGCGTAATCCTTATCATTTGGTTCGCATTAGGGAGGGGGATGAGTGGAAAACTGCCTTTAACACCCCCAGGGGGCATTTTGAATATTTGGTCATGCCGTTCGGACTGTCCAACTCCCCAGCGGTTTTCCAAGCACTGGTCAACGACGTGTTGCGAGATATGATCGATCAGTTCATATATGTCTACCTGGATGACATATTGATTTTTTCCTCTTCTCTCCAGGAACATGTGCAACACGTTCGACGAGTGCTTCAGAGGTTGCTAGAGAATGGGCTTTTTGTCAAGGCGGAGAAATGCGATTTTCATGCACAGTCTGTCCCTTTCTTAGGTTACATTGTGTCGTCCGAGGGAGTGCGGATGGACCCTGAGAAGATTAAGGCTGTGGTGGAATGGCCAAGCCCAGATTCCCGCAAGGCCCTGCAGAGGTTTCTGGGGTTTGCCAACTTCTACCGGCGTTTTATTCGCAACTTCAGCCAACTAGTCGCGCCTCTGACCGCCTTGACCTCCCCCAGAACTATGTTCAGGTGGTCGGACGCAGCCGAAGCTGCGTTCACTAAACTGAAAGGCCGCTTTGTTTCAGACCCATCCTTGTCGCCCCTGATTCTTCACGTCAGTTCGTGGTGGAGGTCGACGCGTCAGAGGTGGGAGTAGGTGCAGTGTTGTCCCAACGCTCTCCGGTGGACGACAGAGTGCACCCTTGCGCGTTTTTTTCGCATCAATTATCACCCACCGAACGTAATTACGACATTGGTAACAGAGAGTTGTTGGCTGTTAAGTTAGCATTGGAGGAATGGCGCCACTGGTTAGAAGGGTCGGGGGTACCTTTTATCGTCTGGACCGATCATAAGAACCTCGAATATATTAGAACCGCTAAAAGATTGAACTCCAGGCAGGCTCGGTGGGCTTTGTTTTTCGGTCGTTTTGAGTTTTCCTTGTCTTATCAGCCGGGGTCTAAGAACATCAAACCCGACGCGCTATCCCGTATATTTGATTTTTCCGAGCGCCCGTCTACTCCCGAGTGTATTTTGCCTGAGACTCTATTTGTTTCAACACTCACATGGGAGGTCGAATCGAGGGTCACTAAGGCCTTAGAAGGGGTAACGCCTCCGCCCGGTTGCCCACTGAATCGATTGTTTGTGCCGGAGGAATTACGGTCTGACGTTATTCAGTGGGGTCATGGTTCCAATGTGGCTTGCCATCCAGGAGTTAATCGGACTAAATTTTTAGTTAAGCAACGATTCTGGTGGCCACTTATGGCTCGGGACATTCACAATTTTGTTTTGGCTTGCTCGGTTTGTGCCATTGGTAAGACTTCCAATCGACCTCCAGACGGGTTACTTCAGCCACTGCCGGTCCCCTCGAGACCCTGGTCCCACATCGCTCTAGATTTCGTTACCGCCCTCCCACCCTCTCAGGGTAACACAGTGGTTTTAACTGTGGTGGACCGGTTCTCGAAGGCGGCCCATTTTGTTCCCTTACCCAAATTACCCTCAGCTAAGGAGACGGCGGTGGCAGTCGTAGATCACGTCTTTCGGTTACATGGCCTCCCGATGGACGTGGTTTCCGACAGGGGACCCCAATTTGTGTCCAAATTTTGGCGAGAGTTTTGTAGGTTACTGGGGGCGACGGTTAGTTTGTCCTCTGGGTTTCACCCCCAGAGCAATGGCCAAACCGAGAGAGCCAACCAGGATTTGGAGAGAGTGTTGCGATGTTTGGTTTCCAAGAATCCTTCCTCGTGGAGCCAACAACTGTCTATGGTAGAGTACGCGCACAACACGTTACCGGTGTCGGCTACGGGCCTATCTCCGTTTGAGTGTAGTGTAGGTTACCAGCCACCTTTATTTCCCAGTCTGGAATCCGAGGTCGCGGTCCCCTCCGCTCACGCCTTCGTCCAGAGGTGTCACCACACGTGGACTAGAGCCCGAGAGACTCTACTCCAAGTGGGGGCGCGCACCAAGGCCAAGGCCGATCGCCACCGGTCAAGGCCTCCCGTATACGTCGTTGGTCAAAAGGTGTGGCTTTCAACCAAGAATATTCCTCTCCGTACCGTATCTAATAAACTTGCACCCAAATTTATTGGCCCGTTTACTGTCACTAAGATCCTTAGCCCGGTGGCAGTCCGCCTCAAATTACCTCCAGCGTACAGGAGGGTTCATTCCGTGTTTCATGTTTCCAAAATTAAACCCGTGTTTCATTCACACATTAACCCGCCCGTCCCGGTCCCTCCTCCGCCGCGGCTCGTAGATGGAGAGACCACATATTCGGTTAATCGTATTCTGGACTCTAGGCGGAGGGGACGCGGGTTTCAGTACTTGGTGGACTGGGAAGGTTACGGTCCGGAGGAGAGAAGTTGGGTTCCTGCGAGAGACATCCTGGACCACTCCCTTATCGATGATTACAATCGACAGGTAAGGGTGTCTGGGAACGCCAGGAGGCGTTCTTAGAAGGAGGGGTACTGTCACGGTAGAGGTATTTGCTGGTCTCTTCTAGTCTCGTGTTTATGTTGTTGTATGATTGCACGTGCGCAAGGGGCGTGAATGATTGGCACTCCTGATCCGCTCCAGCTGATCATCATTTCAACACCAGCTGTAATCACTCTCACCACGCTATATATTCTTACCTCTGTTTCCTCATCATTGTCAGATCGTTTGTCTTGATGTCCTCGATGTTGGTGTTCCTGTGTTCGGTCCTGCCTGATGTTCCTGTTCTTCGTCGTCTTCACCATCATCGTCGTCATCACCGTGTCGTGTGGGTTTGAGTCTTCGTCATCTTCACCTCTTCACTGCACTTCTCCACGGATCCTGATCATCTAGTCCCTGCGTCATTCACCATCGGCTGCACTGCGTTATTCCCTGGACTGTGATATTGTTCCCTGGACTGTGATATTATTGTTATCATTAAAACTGTTAACTCGCTTCTGCTTCCAGTATTCCTTGCTGATAAATATGACAGTGTCTGCTTCCCGGACCATGTTAGGAAGATTGTTCCAAAGTTTTGGTGCTAAATAGGAAAAGGATCTACCGCCAGCAGTCGATTTTGATATTCTAGGTATTATCAACTGGCCAGAATTTTGAGATCGCAATAGACGTGAAGGACTATAATGCGTTAAGAGCTCGCTTAAGTACAAGTACACCATTTAGTGCTTTGTAAGTAATCAGCAATATTTTAAAATTGATACGATGTTTAATAGGGAGCCAATGCAGTGTTGACAGAACCGGGCTAATATGGTCATACTTCCTGCTTCTGTTAAGAACTCTAATGGCTGCATTTTGGACCAACTGTAGTTTATGTATTAAACGTGCAGGGCAACCACCCAGTAGAGCATTACAATAATCTAGCCTTGATGTCATGAACGCATGAATCAATTGTTCTGCATTTTTCATTGAGAGCATATGACGTAATTTAGATATATTTTTAAGATGGAAAAATGCAGTTTTACAGATACTAGACAAATGACTTTCAAATGAAAGATTGGTATCAAAGAGCACACCCAGGTTCCTAACCGACGACGAGGACTTGACAGAGCAGCCATCAAACGTTAGACAGTATTCTAGGTTATTACGTGAGGAAGTTCTCTGTCCAATAATTAGAATCTCTGTTTTTTCAGAATTAAGTAGTAGGAAATTACTAGTCATCCAGTTTTTTATATCAGCTATGAATTCCGTTAATTTTGTGGATTAGTAAAATTCGTCAGGGTGTGAAGAAATATAGAGCTGAGTATCATCAGCATAACAGTGAAAACTAATGCCATGCTTCCTAATGATATCTCCTAAGGGTAGCATGTACAGAGTGAACAGCAACAGTCCTAGCACTGAGCCTTGTGGTACACCATACTGAACTTTTGACCAACATCTCTTCATTTACTGCTACAAACTGATAACGGTCAGATAAGTATGATTTAAACCATGCTAGTGCAATTCCACTAATGCCAACATAATTTTCGAGTCTGTTTAAAATAATTTTGTGGTCGATAGTGTCAAATGCAGCACTAAGATTGAGTAACACTAATAGAGAGATACAACCATGACCATAATCCTTGCAGATACCATTTCTTTCTAAAAAGGAACATAGTTGTGAAGATACTGCCTTTTCTAGTATCTTTGACTGAAAAGGTAGATTCGAGATCGGCCTGTAATTGACTAATTCTGTAGGATCAAGTTGCATTTTTTTAACAAGCGGTTTAATCATAGCCAGCTTAAAAGATTTTGGCACATATCCTAATGACAAAGATGAATTAATGATATTAAGAAGAGGATCTATGACCTCTGGAAGCATCTCTTTCAGTAACTTAGTAGGTATAGGGTCTAACACAGGGGTTTTCAAATTGGGTGAATGTGAGCCTCCCCTTAGAGTAGGTAAGGACAGCCGAGTCCCCCTTCCCCAAAATCCCGTCCGCCTGCCCTAACCCACACACGCCTCTGTAGTAAATGCCATCTTTTGTATGTTCCAGGCAATGATGAGTTTCAATAAAAACTGATAAAATGTAAATATTTTTTAATATTGTATTTGAAGACATTTTATTTCCACAACTTTTTTAAAACTGCATTCATAAACGATTCTTTGCAACGGCAAATAATTTCCAACTTCATGTAGGCCTAATTGAGGCTACTTTTAAAATCACTGAACATCAGTAGGCCTAACCACAAGTCAACAAAACATGCTTAACATGTGTAATCGGCGCCAAAGCTGACGACACCCGATGGCTGAAATCGGTGTGCACGCTTTTGATGCGCAAATGTGTTCGATGCGGGGCATAAACGCAAGTTGTCCTTCACCTGCAGCCTTGATCTGTATTTGTTTTTAATCAGGGTCAGTGTGGAAAACTCACACAAGTAGGTGGAGGTGAAGGGGATTAGGACTTTCATAGCCTTAGTGGAGATCTGGGGGAACTCGCTCTCCACAGACAACCAGAAACGCGTGATCGGCATTTCTCCCAGTGTCTGCTTCAAGTCCATATTCGAGCTGAGCTCGACCAGGGCCTCCTTCTCCTGCAGGCTCAGTCCATCACGGGGTGTGGCGGGGAAAGAGAACGGATTTCTCACCCACTGATTTCCCATTGCGTCCTCTCCAAAATACTCGCCAGACTTGTCATGCAACCCATTCAAATGCGCAGTGATGACCGGTTGGACAGAGTTAAGAGGCAGCCCAGTCTTCTCCGCAACATCCTCCAGGGTTGGGAACATTTAAACCGATCCTCGTTCAACACGACCACAGCACAAGTCCAGGTTTTCCTGAACCCAGACACTTGGTCGTGTGCCGAAAAGACCTGGCTCTCTTTGCCCTGGGGAGAGGTGTTGAGGGAGTTGATCCTATCGAAGATATCGGAGAGATAGGCCAACATAGCAAGCCAGTTCATGTCTGCCAGATGTTTTGCCAGTGGGGAGTTAATCTCGGTGAGGAAGAGGAAGACTTCTTTGCACAAATCACACAGCCTGGTGAGGACTTTGCCCCGAGAGAGCCACCTGACCTCAGTGTGCAGGAGCAGCTGCTGGAAGAGAGCGCCCATCTCACTGCAGAGGATTGAGAACAGACGGGCATTTAAGGCACGCGATTTAATTAGGTTCACAATTTTGACAGCCTCATCAAGAACGGCACACAATTCTTAGGGCATCCTTTTTGTTGCTAATGCCTGGCGATGGATAATGCAGTGCTTCCAGACAGCCGCAAGGGCAACTGCCTGCACCTGTTTTACGAGACCGCTGTGACGGCCAGTCATTGCTCTTGCCCCATCAATGCATATCACATCACCGGCCCCAGTCAAGGCAATTAGCCTGGTAAATGTTATTCAAGGCCTTGAAAAGTTCGTCAGCTGTTGTGCGGGTTGGTAGAGGAACGCAAAACAAAAAATCTTCCTACACACTGAGCTCTTTGATAAACCGAATGTACACCATCAATTGAGCACAGTGTGCGACGTCAGTGGACTCATCCAGCTGAATGGCGTGAAAGCGGCTTTCATGAACACAGTCCAGGACCTGCTCTTTGACATCACAAGCCATGTCTAATATCCGTCGCTGGATGGTATTGTCAGAGATAGGGATCGCGTCAAGTTTAGCAGCAGCTGCTTCTCCCAGCATCACTGAACACATATCTCTAGCTGCAGGGAGTAGCAATGTTTCGCCTGAAGATATGGGGTTTGCCTGCCTTTGCTATACTTAGCGCGACACGATAAGATACTTCTGTCGCCTTCATGTTAATTGTGCCAAAAAACTGTATTATGCTTTTTTGTGACTTTAAATCATCACGCTTACTATCAAAAAAATCAACTGGCTTGTTCACTAAATTCGTGTGCTTAGTTTCAATGTGATGCCGAAGTTTGCATGGTCTCATGCTATCATTTGCTAGCACCTCCTTCCAGACCACACACTGCGGCAGAGGTGCAGCCTCGGACCCCGACCAGGTGAAACCAAAATTTAAGTACTCAGGATCATATTCCCTACGTTTTTTGCTGGGTCCTGTCTCCACCCTTAATGTTGACTTTTGTTGACTTGGGACAAGGTAACGATGCATTTTAAGCTAATACACGCACGCACAATTCTTCGCGTGTCACGCCTCCCCTGTGGCTCTTTGGCGCTCCCCAGGGGAGGCGCGCCTCACCTATTGAAAACCGCTGGTCTAACATACAAGTTGTCGATTTAGATGATTTAACGAGTTTAGAAAATTCTTTCTCTCCCATAGCAATGAATGAATCGAATGTTTCCTCAGGGAGACTACAATGCACTGCCTGATGCAATACTGTTGTAAACGGTTGCATAGTTATAATTTTCTCCCTGATATTATCAATCTTGTAAGTAAAGAAGTTCATAAAGTCATTACTGCTGTGCTGCTTGGAAACGTCTGGGCTAGAAGCTTTCTTTAGTTTAGCCACTGTTTCATATAAATACCTAGGGTTTTGTTTATTTTCTTCTAATAGGGTTGAAAAATAAGCAGATCTAGCAGCTTTTAAGGCCTCTCTGTATGCAATCGTGCTCTTTCCATGAAATGCGAAATACCTTTAATTTTGTTTTCTTCCAGTTGCGCTCCATTTTTCTGGCCGCTCTCTTAAGGGCTCAAGTGTGCTCGTTGTACCATGCCGTTTTAATCTTCTTTAAGCACAAAGGAGCAACTGTGTCTAAAGTGCTGGAAAAGAGAGAGTTAAAAGTTTGTCGCAAAATCGAGTTCTTCTAAGTTAGTGGTGTATTCACTCATAGTTTATTTATTGGCACTTTTCTTTATGCATTGGCAATTTTCACATTAACACAGTCCCTGTCAGAATGAATAAAGTCCCCCTATTTTGAAAATCCAGCTTTTAATGTAGTTTATATGTCTATGTGGTGTTTTTAATATGCTTTAAGACAAACCATGTGCAAATTCATAAGTCAACACCATTGCTGAGTATTTTCTCTTTAAACCTGCAGTGAACCAAAGACAGTCTCAAAAACACTGTTTGAAATCGCTAGTGTTTCTGACGTCAAAAACTACCTTGAAACCACTCAGTTCAACGTGTGATTGTCAACGAGTGGATCTCTGAGCTGCTGTGAGTGAGTGGAGGTGGGGCTCATTTGCATATTCATAGAACTGCATATACTAAATGAGGCAAGAGTGTAGAGTTACATTCAAGCTATTTTAAGGCATAAACATGAATTTTTTTTTCAAGATGTTTTCATTTTTGTGATCAAAGATGAGTTTTAAGGGATAAAATTGACTACAAGGGCACTAACTTTATAAAGTTACTGTCATTGCAAGAAACAGAGTTGAAGGATTGTCACTCAAAAGAGCTCAGTAGTGTGGTTCCAAATGTTGGTTTGTGTTTATTTTCTTATGAAAACTTGGGTAACAGTGAAATCTTTATTTCAAACACACACTGGGAATATCATATATCTTTTTTGTCATAGGAAGTTGTAAATCTGACTGAACTCCCACCTAGAGAAAGTATCATTTTTGTGGTAGCAAGTTTCCGTGTGTTGCTCGTTCCCAAGAGAAACACACCACAACATATACACTGGGAGAAGCTCAACAGATGGGCTAGATTTTGAATGAATTATCCATGCCATGTCATATGCATTTTATTTGTATAATTTGTCCATGCAGCTAAGCTTTGTACTATTCTATTCTATTCTATTCTATTTTATTAAAACCACATAACGCAAAGCTAAACATTTAAGAGCTTTGAGTACCCAGAAAAGCACTATATAAATGTAACAAATTATTATTATTATTAAATATTTGCACAGTATAAACAAACGTCTCAGGTTACGTATGTAACCCTGGTTCCCTGAGAGGGAACGAGACGCTGCGTTGAGACGCGGTGGGAACGCTCTGCGTGATTGCGTCGTGAAGCACGTGTATAATCAGTCCAATGGAAGAGCTAGACGTCATAGGCGGGTGACGTCATAGACCAGGAAGCTATAAAGCACCCCTGAAAACAGACCGCGACAGCTTCTGATAAGCCTGAAGCAAGTCGATCAGGGCATGCAGGAAGTATGGCAGGAGAACGCAGCGTCTCGTTCCCTCTCAGGGAACCAGGGTTACATACGTAACCTGAGACGTTCCCTTTCAAGGGAACTCGAGCTGCGTTGAGACGCGGTGGGAACCCCATACCCACTACGCCATAAAGACAAATGCCCGTTCTGTGTGAAGTCTTGCGCACACTAAGAAGCAAGCAACCTAGCCCCAGGAGTGGAGAGGTCTAAGTCATAAAATCTGACAAATGTATGTGGTGAGGACCAGCCTGCCGCATTACAAATATCCTGAAGGGAAACTCCCGAAATTAAAGCCTAGAGGCAGCCATACTTCTGTAGAATGGGCCTGAACAGCCATAGGGTGAAGGCTGTCCGGCCGCTTCATAAGCAAGTGAGATAGCCTCAACTACCCACTTGCTCATCATCTGTTTAGATGCAGGGCAACCTATCTTAGGTGACCCGAAGCAGACAAATAATTGTTCTGATATAAGCCACTGAGCAGCTCTGTGGACATATGCATCCAAAGCCCGGACAGGGCATAACAGATTAAGTTTTCCTGATCTGGGGTATTAATGGTGGAGGACAGAAGGCCTGCAGCACAAATGACCCGCACATTCAGTAGGGACCTAGAAATACAACCTGACCTGGGGTGAAGAAATACTATCACCATACCAGGTGCAAATCCAAGTACATGCAGGCCTCAGCCTCATGTACCACGGAGAAGACGAAATTAAGGATCTCTCCTCAGAGATAACCCAGCAAAGAAACATTCATTACAGAAATCAAGTACTGTACCAACAGGGCAGAAACAAGATTCAGAAGGCGTTCTCTGCACCAGTCAGAGAACGGTTTCCATATCAATGCATATTTAGTCTTCTCGTGGAGGGAGCACTAGACTGGAGTATGGTCTCCACGACCTCGGTCGAGAGACCTGAGTCTATGAGCTGGGCCCCCTCAGAGGCCGAGCCCACAGTATCCAGAGCTCCCAGGAGCAAAGATATCGGGAAATGCGTACAGTTGTAGCGTGAACCACACCTAATACATCACATCCAGTCCAAGCGGAGCTGGATGCATGAGGGAGAACCACAAAGGGCAATGCATTGTACAAGCAATACGAAAGGTCGACTTGAGTTTGACCTAAGTTCTCCCTAAGAAGCTCCACCACCTCGGGGTGAAGTTTCCATTCCCCGGGCCACAGCCCCTGCCTCAACAGGATATCTGCTCTGATATACGAGACCATCAGTGTGTTGTCCGGACCCTTCACCGAGCAACCACTCATGATTGCCCCCGACTTGCGAGGGAAGCATCCGTCGATAGCATTATGCGTCGACAAGAAGCCCCCAACACTGGGCCTGGGCGAGGAACCAAGGTTCTTCCACATGACCGAGGCACGAAGGCATAGCCGCGTGACCTTGATCATGCGAAAACGGATTTCCCCTCGGAGAAAACCCCTTGGTCCTGAGCCACCACTGCAGGGGTCTCATGTACAGAAGGCCAAAGGTAACTACGTTGGACGCAACTGCCATGAGCCCCAACCAAAGGCCTTTCACCGAACGGCCACTCATGACCGCCCCCCAACCTGTGAGGGAAGCATCCGTCGATAGCGTGACGTGTCGACAAGAAGCCCCCAGACTGGGCCCTGGGCGAGGAACCAAGGTTTCTTCCACATGACCGAGGCACGAAGGCATAGCCGCGTGACCTTGACCATGCGAAAACGGATTTCCCCTCGGAGAAAACCCCTTGGTCCCGAGCCACCACTGCAGGGGTCTCATGTACAGAAGGCCAAAAGTAACTACGTTGGACGCAACTACCATGAGCCCCAACAGTCTCAGAGACTGTTTACAGTGAGTGACTGACCTAGTTTTACATTCTTTACGGCTGTGAGAATCGCAGAAATACGTGCAGGAGACAGACGTGCTTGCATTGTTGTCGAATCCCATAATACACCTAGAAAAGTGGTCCTCTGAGCTGGGAGGAGTACACTCTTTTGGTGTTGAGCCGCAACCCCAACCTCCTTATGTGGGACAGAACGACATCTCGATGTTGAACTGCCAAAAGCTCGGACTGAGCTAAAATCAACCAATCGTCGATATAATTTAATACGCGAATGCCCTGGAATCTCAGAGGAGCCAGAGCTGCATCCAAGCATATTGTAAAAGGTGCGGGGTGATAACCTAGGCCGAATGGAAGAACCCGATACTGGTATGCTTCGCCCCTGAAAGCAAACCTCAGGAACCTCCTGTGATGAGGATGGATAGATAAGTAAGCGTCCTTTAAGTCTATTGTGACAAACCAGTCCTCGGACTGAGTCTGTGACACAATCATATTTAGCGTAAGCATACTTTGAACTTAAGATTCTGAGACCTGCTGTTTAATTGACGCAGGTCTAGAGTAGGACGCAACCCCTCATCCTCTTTCGGAACAATGAAGTAATGGCAGTAAAACCCTGACTGTCTGCCGGGAGGAGGAACCCCTTCTACAGCTCCTTTTGCAGAAGTGTCAGTACTTCCTGCTCCATAACCAAAGCCTGCTCGGGGTCCACCACAGTGGGGAGGACCCCTAGAAATCTGTGCGGACAAGAACTGAATTCTGAGCCCCTTTTCTATAGTGTGCAGGACCCACCGAGAAATATGTGGCAGTAGTTTCCACGCTGCCAGAAATTCTACTAGGGGAACCAGTCTCTCAAGACTGGCCTCTGGATTTGGTTGAACAGTCACTACGGTGCCCTGAAGCGGCGAACCGGCAGGGAACAACCGAACTGACCGTTCTACGACCCTCCTCGGAGGATCGTATGGGGACGCTGACACCTCGGTGCCCTGAACGGCGAACCGGCAGGGAACAACCGAACTGGCAGCGCTGCGACCCTCCTCAGAGAGTCGCACCCCAGAGGGCGCCGAGGAGAAACGATTTCTCAAAACAGTCCCTGCCCCGGAGGAGCCCTCAGAAGCCTGATAGCCTCGTTTTTTTTTTTTTTTTTTTTACGACAGGACTTCCTGTCTAAGCTTTATTAGAGATGACGACAGTCCTCAGATCTTGCCTACCTCTAAATAACTTAGTTCCTACGACCCTCCTCGAAGGATCATTGGAAAAAGCAGGCACCTCGGCACCCTGAAACGGCGAACCGGCAGGGAAACCGAACTGACTGCTCTACGACCCCCCTCGGAGGATCGTTTGGGGACACTGACACCTTGGTGCCCTGAACGGCGAACCGGCAGGAAAACCGAACTGGCAGCGCTGCGACCCTCCTCAGAGAGTCGCACCCCAGAGGGCGCCGAGGAGAAACGATTTCTCAAAACCATCCCTACCCCCGGAGGGGACCACCCTTTAGAAGCCTGATAGCCTCGGCGTCAGGGCTTCCTATTTGTCCAAGCTTTTTTAGAGATAAAAACGTCCCCAGATCTTGCATATCTCTAACTGGCTAGACTGCTACCGCCACCCAAGTCCCCCGATTGTGGAGGAGCCCAAATGGCGATGCTCGTTTGCACTCTGTGCTGCGAGGAGCTTAGTAGACCGAGACTGCTCCGCCCAGCAGTCTCAGGAACATTAGATTGGTGAGGAAGAAACCTCTGGAACGCCGCTGAATGGTTTATTTCTTAGTTTTTTCTTTATTTTTAAATCAGAAAAACGTATGTATATATATATATATATATATAAATATATCACTCCGTGGCCACCAGCAGGAAAACAACCGAACTGGCCGTGCTGCGACCCTCCTCAGAGAGTCGCCCCCAGAGGACGCAGAGGAGAAACGATTTCTCGAAACCGTCCCTCCCAGTATAGTTTATCTCTTTCTTTGTTTTTGCACGACGCAATTCTCGAATAGCGTCAGTGCTGACAACCTCACATTCATCCATGTCTTTATAATTTACCCACCAGCGCTGGGTAACGTCGGGGTTAAAAATAATGACGCCGACTCGGGAGAGAGAAAGCTAGTAAGCGTCTCTTTAACCCGAGGCACTGTCATACCATGATACTTAATATCCATAGCCTTACTATAGTTAGACGTTTGGGTATTAAACACATAAAATAGAAACCGGCTTATTCCACGATCTCGACACCTCAGTGTGGTGTGGAGATAGGGAAAACGGCAGTCCCCGACGAGGCTGAGATACAGAGTTTTTCTGTTTTTAGATATATTTCATCTAATAAACTCTTTTTACTCTCATAATGTTCAGCTGGCCAGAAAATATTTAACTAGCAACAGCACTAGATAAACCTCCTTTTAAAGCTCCTCTTTACTCAACAGAGTTATGAGCTGACTTATTTATTCATTTATTGAAAACTCAAACATCTGCCTTTTTTAATATCTTTATTTGTTTTGTTCTCTTTTTCTAAACAAAACACTAACGATACCAATTCCTCGGAACTGGAAATCGCCAGCACTGGATCTGGCAGGTGAAAGCTGAGATAGGGCGGGGCCCGTCCCAACTCTCGCTGTCAGATCCGTTTGCGAACCCCAAAATGCGAGTCGCCGCCGTGCATCGGCAACAGCGGGACCCGCACGGGGAGCGCGAACCGAAACGTCCTCCTCGAAGAACGCCCGGCGGGAGCGGAGCGTCCTCACGGACAGCTTCTCGCAATGCTCACAGTCAGCCCCCTCGAGAACTGACTGTGGCATGCTCCACTCCCCATTAGTAACAAAAAGCTGATGTGTGTGTCCCCACCCGTGATATAACGTGGGCAGGGAACAACACAAAGCTGCTTGCTCTCTTTTGCCATAATATATATATATATTGCAACTTGACAGACAACAATAAATATGACAAGGACAGAATACACAGATCGCTTGCTGAAGGCGCAGAAGCTGTCGCGGTCTGTTTTCAGGGGTGCTTTATAGCTTCCTGGTCTATGACGTCACCCGCCTATGACGTCTAGCTCTTCCATTGGACTGATTATACACGTGCTTCACGACGCAATCACGCAGAGCGTTCCCACCGCGTCTCAACGCAGCTCGAGTTCCCTTGAAAGGGAATCATGCTTATAACATCCTTTATTTTTATACGATTTACGTTTATTTTGATCACACATATTAATTCAAACTAGAAAGGCATTTCATCCTATGTGGTCATAGTGGACAATGGCGATAAGACAAAATAGTGAACCAATTTGTAGTTAATTTAAAGTCCCCTTGTAGTTAATCATTTTATCCTTAAAACTCATCTTTGATCACCAAAATGACATATTTAAACGTTTTTTCCGTGAATTTTTTTCGTTATGCCTTAAGATAACTTGAATGTAACTCTACGTCACCCTTGCCTCATTTAGTATAGGCGGTTCTATGAATATGTAAATGAGCCCCGGCTCCACTCACTCACAGCAGCTTAGAGATCACACGTTGATCTGATTGGTTACAAGGTAGTTTGTGTAGCCATGTATTGTGCAATATTTATTTGTTTGTTTGCAAGTGATATAAATGTATCACCCATATTTCATTTAGTTCACAAACAACTGAGAGTGGTGACCTAAATATGATTTTTATTTACAATATTAATCATAAAAATCTGCCTTAGTAACTTACTTTTCACGCTCCGAGGTTCCCTTTCAGTCGCTCACGTTCAACATAGTCGACTGATTGGGATCATGCTTAGGGAGCCTGTCATCTTCGAGTACTGTTAAAACGAGCCAATCTCACATTGGCGTGTGAGATTGCATCTCACACTCCACCCCGCGGCGTGGGTATAAATACGGAAGTGGATGCATGCACCAGTTGTCTTTCGTTTCGGAGCCGATCAGTGTCGATGTCTCTAAAGAGTGTTGAAGTTTTCAACGAGCGAGTGTGTCGGAATTCTTCTGGAAAACTCTCCCAGTGCTTGTGGTTCTACAGCGCGAGTGCAGCGGTGATCGCGAGCTTCTGAACTCTCAACTGCTGTTTTAACAGCATCATTTCTGTGTGTTTGTTGACAGTAGGTTAGAGGGTGAAGAAGTGAGTGCTTCACTGTTTCAATTCACTGTTCAGTGTTGCCGCGGTCATTCCCCTGTGTCCCATCAGTGCTCTGGCACTGGTGACGGGTCCCATTTCCTGAAAGAGCAACATGGGTGCATTTTTCAAGATGTCATTCCATCTGTGCGTTTCTGGATGCGGTCGTTCCCTGTCCCCCTCTGACGATCACAATGGTTGCATCCCGTGTTTGAAAAAAAACAAAACAAAAAAAACATGTACATATATATTCAGCAAGCTGAAGCAGCTTTTGTAGATAGTTCATGTTCTCATTCCGAGAACATGACTATCGCAGTGTTGAGATCGAGACGCACTGCAACCGACCTCTCCCTCCGGGGCACGAGCATTGTGGCGTGCGCGATCGGTCTGGCAATGTCCACTTTAGTGGTCCAAGAGCACCATCGTTGGCTCAGCCTGGTTGATATGGCGGATGCGGACAAGGTTCGGTTCCTGGACTCCCCGATTTCTCAGGTCGGGCTGTTCGGCGACGTGGTGGAGAACTGCGCCCAAGCGCAGACGGAGCCCATCCAGCACATCCTGCCCCGGCGGTTATCCGTTAGGCAATATGTGTATCCTCCACATGTTACTTCCCTACGGGCAGGATGTGGCTTCCGCACATATTCCTTTCCAAAGAAAGGGAATGCTTTCCCAGTGGACTTGTGGAACAGCAGTGATTTCCCTGGCCTAAGCCCTATCCCGTCTCTGCCTCAATAATGCGGGGGGATCAGAAGGCTTTTGTCTAGGCACTGGAAGGTGGCAGCACTACTGGCGTTTCAATTTTCAGCATTTTAACAATCAGTCGACACGTCGACTACGTCGAACGTGAGCGACTGAAAGGGAACGTCTTAACAAGGGTTACGTATGTAACCCTCGTTCCCTGAAGGAGGGAACAGAGATGTAGTCCCGTCGCCACTATTGTTGGACAACCGCTGACTCCGGGCTCCGCTAGGCTCCTCAGCGAAAAACAACTGGTGCGTGCATCCACTTCCGTATTTATACCTGCGCTGCGGGGCGGAGTGTGAGATGCAGATCTCGCACGCCAATGTGCATTGGCTCGTTTTAACAGTACTCGAAGATGACAGGCTCCCTAAGCGTGATCCCAATCAGTCGACTACGTCTCCATTCCTTCCTTCAGGGAACGAGGTTTACATATTTAACCGAGACGTTCTCCGTCTCTCGGCTCATTTTGAGCGTCAGACTTGTGAATTCAGTGAATCTTGGAGACTTGCTCTGACCATTGAATCAATGAATTCATGGAGAGCGCAGTTCGTACCGCTTTTTCCTTTACACAAGCACTTGCTCTCCCGTGGCGTCTGTCGTTGCAATGCAACCATGAACAGAGGCGCGCTTGGAAAAATGAGCGTGCCGCGTCGCTTCTATTATGAGCGCGCTGCTGCGAGCATGCCGCATTAGAAATATCCAATTTGCACGCACAAAAAACGCGCCATGTGAACGGCCCCTTATGGCAACGTGACATTAGCCTAATCAAAAATTTTTCCCTATGTGGCTCTTTCCTCCTTTCTTGTCAACAAGTAGATTCAGAGCCACCGCGTGCAGCGCCGCAGGGCGCCATGTGTCAGTGTTTTTAGGTGTGTAAGTGAATGAAGTGAATGTCGTGATATTACTGATCATGGAAATATTTTTGCAGCGGCGCTGAAAATCCAGCGGCTGCGCTGCGCCACTGCTGAATACATTGTAGGGGAAACACTGGAATTGTTGACTCGAGAACAGATCCAATTCACAAATTAATTGTTCAGTGCGTTTTGTGAACCGATTTAACAGGTTAATTGAAAAGAATCAGCTCTTCTTCACTTCAAAATAATGAGGAATGACATATTTTTATGAAATGTAGTGGAGTGTGGCCCAGTAGTGCACAACACAACGAAATTTAAAAAGCAAACATAAGTTCACAACACAACGAAATTAAGCCACAACACAACGGAAAATGTACAACACAACAGAAATGAGCCACAACACAACGGAAATAAGCCACAACACAAAGGAAAATGTACAACACAACGAAATAAAGCTGCAACACAACGGAAATGCTCCCAACCACTAGAGGGCTCTCGGAGCGCGATAAAGTTAGTTCCCTTTCGAGGGAACTCAACACTGCGTTAAGAATCGACACTTTGGGGACGCTCCCTTAGCGTGCGCCTCTGAAGTAAGAATGAAACTAATCCAATCCTGATTGGTGTTGCGTCGTGACGTAACATGTGACGGCATAACCGGATGCATAAAAGTGACGCTGACACACACACACATCAGCTTTAGCTCTTCAGCAAGCGCTCTCTGTGAAACTGTCTGTCTTATTTGGTGTTGTTTGTCTGTGCAAAGCTCTGTATTATGGCGAGTGAACAATACACTAAGTGTGTGCACCCCTGCCCAGGTAATATATAATATATAAGATAATATATATGCCACGGGTGGGGACACGCATCAGCTGTGTGTGTGTGTATTGTTTAGGGGCGCAGCACGCACTGTCAGCTCTCGAGAGGGCTGCCTGTGCACACTGTGAAGCACTTCCTATAAGAGTGCTGCGCTCCCGCTTGGCTTTATTATTTCCTGATGATGGCCAGGCTCGCGATCCCCGCGGTTCGGGTCCCGCGTCCATTGAGGCGGCGCGACGGCTTAGATCATGGAGATCGCAGAAGTATCGCGCGGATGAGAACGAGACTGCTGAGGCACCTTTTCTCTCATCATCCGCAGATTCTATGACACTCGTTCACGACGCAGAAGCCCGCGATGCGGCTTCTTCTGCCCGTGACGAGTGCCCAGTGCTCGAGCTATCTGTTTATAAGGAAGTAGATGTGCTCAGCATCGGGAACGAGCTTATGTTTCTGCTTATGTAGAGCTTGTGGAGGTTGTGATGCGTGCTGTGGCCAGACTAAATAAATATATAAATAAATATATATATATAAAATATATGAGCCGGCCACAAAATAAGCAGGATGATCCCCGTCAAAATGAACTAGACGAGAGATTCCTGCAGCACCGTTCACAACCTCAGAGCTGGGGCTGTTTTTCCCAGATCTTAATAAAAATATAAATATATATGTGTAGATCCTGGGAAAAACCCCACTCTTTACGTATCTCACCACATTCATTATATCGTCCCCTTGGAATTATAAGGTTCTATCTGACATTTTTGTCAAAATTGAGTTATTCACATATTCTTATTCGGTGACAACTTATTTACATTATGTGATGTGTTTTTTTAAGTTGTGTACATTGTGGGACTTTTTATTGAAAAAACAAAAAGGTTCTATCTACAAAATCGAACTCTAACTTGGCTCTATAAGGTTCTATCTGCGTGAGCCAATCAGCACTTCGAATGCACAGAAGAGGACCAATCAGAATCAACTTTATATGTCATGTCGCCAGCTTTTTCCTTTCCATAATGCTATACATTTACAGTAAATTAAAGATTCACTAAATTGTGTAGTGTTATGAAGTGGCTTCAATTTGGCCATTTTCTTTATAGTGTATTGGTTATTATTATTAATTATCAATGAGGTTATTATTAATAACTATTATTATTATAGTTATTATTATTTGAATTATACAAATATGCAGTGAGTAAATTGAATATTTAAAAAAAAACATTTGTGTGTGTGTGCGCTAATGTGTGAAAGTGTGTGTGTGTGTGTGTGTGTGTGTGTGTGTGTGTGTGTGTGTGTGTGTGTGTGTGAAAGTGTGTGTGTGTGTGTGTGTGTGTGTGTGTGAAAGTGTGTGTGTGTGTGTGAAAGTGTGTGACAGGTGTGTGAAAGTGTGTGACAGTGTGTGTGTGTGTGTGTGTGTGTGTGTGTGTGTGTGTGCGTGTGCGTGTTTTTGTGATTTGTGAGGACACAAATGTGTATAATGACATGGGTATTACACTGGTATTACAATTTGAACGTGATTTATGAGGACATTTCATACGTCCTCATATTTCAAATGGCTTTAAAAACATACTAAGCAGTGTTTTATTAAAAATGTAAAAATGCAGAATGTCTCCTGTGACGGGTAGGTTTAGGGATAGGGGCAGTGTAGGGGGATAGAATATACAGTTTGTCCAGTATAAAATCCATTACGCCAATGGAATGTCCTCACAAGGATAGCAAAACAAACCTGTGTGTGTGTGTGTGTGTGTGTGTGAGAAAGTGTGTGACAGTGTGTGTGTGTGTGTGTGTGTGTGTGTGTGTGTGTGTGTGTGTGTGTGTGTGTGTGTGCGTGTGTGAGTGAGTGAGAGAGGGGGTGTGTGTGTGATTAAAAAATTAGTCTGACATTTTTTGTGATCATATAGTCAGTGAATCATTTTTCAATGATTATTAAACTTTATGAATTAATTTGCTGAAGCATGTCGATTTTCTTGTAGTTTTTAAAGTCTTAAAATGTCTTAATTTTTACAATATTAAGCCTTAAAGGTCAAATAGTTAACAATTTCATTGATGGAGTCTTAATTACAACAATAAACGTTAGCATGTTATTTCAGCCATACTGATGTCTAGAGAGAAAGCCATTATACCTGGCCCACTTTAGCTGGAATAAAGTCCTGCTCAGATGTATTACAGTAGTTGCTTTCTGTCTAAACAAAAGAAAGATTAAAGTAACAATTTCTGCAATAATGTGTTTAATTACCCACCAAATTGGTAACGAAAATTAAGATTCTGCACTGGACAAAATATTTAGACCTACCTTGCTTAATTTGAAATGTCCTAAATACATGGAAGTGCTAAAAAATATGAAATAAATGTCATAGAAAGGATACAATTTAACTTTCTAACACATGTTGAGATATTGTTACAACATTAATTTTATATTTCATGTTCAAATAATGTTTTGGCAGATAGAACCTTATAATTCTAAGCGAAAAGTGTTTTTTTAGAATTAGAAGGTTCTATCTGCATTTGACCCATTTCAAAAAAAGACATTTAAAAATTTGAGAGGATTTTGATATTGTATATTTAGAATACATTTAGGGTCCCTGTTATTTTCATGTTTGAAAGAAACTTGTTCCCCATATAAATTTTCCTATATGTAATGCAAAAACTTTGAAGCTCAATATCTCAAAACTGCTCAGAACGCAGATAGAACCTTATAATTCCAAGGGGACGATATGTTTATTCGAATGTGGTGGGTGCGAGAGAGTCGGGTTATGGCAAGATGCCGCAGATGGAGGAAGCTTTAGCGATCTATCTTTCTCCTGTTCCAGGATCTTCACTTTAAGCCCAGGCGCTGCCCAACAAACCGTGCAGGGACACCTCTGCACTGGTTGGCTGGGCTTATATGGTGCAGGAAATCGATGTTGCTCTTCCGCCGTTAAAAACGTTTCGGGACACATCGGTTTCCAGCGAATGCAGGCTGCACTGTCCGCCCCACATTTTTGTATGTGCCAGGCAGCATTCGCGTTCGCCAATCGAGAATCATTTTCGGTCCAGCCCTGCCGGAAACCCGCTTCAGGGGGTCGAGAACGAATCCCGATTAATACCCGAAGCCAGGCTCGAGAGCCTGGTTCCTTTGGTAAAATATTTAGAAAAGGTCAGGCTGGTGCGTGCCTGCACTCTATGACGATTTTGCAGGCGTACCAGGCCGATCTTCTTAAAGATCTAAGTGAGGCAAATATTTCCTGTTGGCCGCTCCGCTATCTCCTTCTGGCCTGTTTTCCAACGCTGTTACTACAGTCGATGACAGGTTTCAGGAAGCGAAAAAAAAAAAAGAGAGCGTTGCCTCTAGAGCCCCTCCTGCGGGAGTTTGGCAAACAGAGGAAGCACTCTCAACCGAAGTTCTCCAGCCAGAAGGGTGACCTGAGGGCCGTCCTTCGGGCGTAGAGGTCCTAATTGTAGGACCTCTGAGGGCTGCCCTGCCCTGATTTTGTAGAAGAATGGCAACGCCTTCCGAATATATCTATATGGGTCCTGTATATTATAAAATATTATAAAATATGGGTACAGATTACAGTTCGGTCACCGACCTCCCTAGTTTGCTGGGGTGGTACCGACTGCAGTGATTCCAGAACAGGCTCGGGTTATGGAACAAGAGGTACAGACTCTACTGGAATTAAGGGGCCATAGAATGTGTTCCCCTACCAGGCAGGGAGTCCGGGTTTTACAGTCGGTACTTTATAGTTCCAAAGAAGGATGGCGGACTGAGGCCAATTTTAGATCTAGGGCTTTTGAATCGTTCTTTGAGGAGATTCAGGTTCAAAATGCTTACTATTCCCATTATCGTGAGCCATATCAGATCCGAGGACTGGTTTGTCACAATGGATCTAAAAGACGCTTATTTCATGTCTCCATCCTTCCATGTCACAGGAGGTTCCTGAGGTTGCTTTCGGGGGCGAAGCATACCAATATCTGGTTCTTCCGTTCGGCCTAGCACTCTCTCCCTGCACGTTCACAAAGTGTATGGATGCGGCTCTGGCTTCACTGAGGCTTCAGGGCATCCGTATACTGAATTACATCGACGACTGGCTCATATTGGCCCAGTCTCGAGAAATGGCAGTTCGGCATCGAGATGTCGTCCTTGGCCACATTCAGAACCGGGGGTTGAGGCTCAACACTAAGAAAAATGTGTTGGACCCAGCTCAGAAGACTACTCTTCTGAGCGTGGTATAGAATTCGGTTACGATGCGGGCACGTATGTCTCCCGCTCGTATCGAATCCATCCTGGCCATGGTGTCCGGGATAAAGCTAGGCCAGGCCATCACTGTAAAGCAATTTCAAAGACTGCTGGGCCTCATAACAGCGGCATCCAACATAATTCCTTTGGGCCTGTTTTACATGAGGCCCCTTCAGTGGTGGCTCAAAGCCAAGGGTTTTTTCCCCAAGGGGAATCCGTTCCATATAATAAAGGTTACGCGCAGATGCCTTCGTTCCCTATTAATATGGAAGAAACCTTGGTTCTTGTCCCAAGGGCTAGTGGTAGGGGCGTCATGTCGCCGGGAAACTGTTTCGACAGACGCTTCCCTCGCTGGCTGGGGCGTGGTCTCGGACGGCCGCTTTGCCAGGGGTCTGGGGCAGGACCATCATCATTCTTGGCATATAAATTGCCTAGAGATGTTGGCTGTGTTCAGGGCTCTGAGGAGCTTCCTCACAGACATCAAAGGTTACCACGTCTCAGTGGTAGCTTATCTAAACCGACAAAGAACACTCAGATCGTGCCCTCTATCAAGATTGGCGTATCAGATCATTTTATGGCCCCAAGGGAAAATATTATCTATAAGAGCAATATATGTCCCAGGGGTTCTGAATCAGGGAGCAGACATCCTGTCGAGGCAGGGGCTGAGGCCCGGGGAATGGAGACTCCATCCAGAGGTGGTGGAGTTCATATGGCAGAGGTTTGGACCAGTGGAAGTGGATCTGTTTGCGTCCCGAGGGACGTCCATCCCACTGTCCACTTTGGTTCTCCCTCACTCATCCAGCCCCGCTGGGGTTGGATGCCATGGTACAGGCCTGGCCGAGGCTTCGCCTGTACACTTTTTCCCCCGATCGCTCTGCTCCCGGGAGTCCTGGAGAGGGTCCATCAGGAGGGCATCAGTCTTCTTCTGATAGCCCTGTTTTGGCCAGCCCGAGAATGGTTTTCAGACTTAATTTCACTCCTGATAGCTCCGCCATGGTAGATTCCACTGTTGTTTCAGGCGGAGGGCACTATATTCCATCCTCATCCAGAGCTGTGGAAATTGTGGGTCTGGCCTCTGAGGGGGCTCAGTACCTAGATGCTGGTCTATCATCTGGGGTGGTCGAAACAATACTTATCTCTAGGGCTCCGTCTACTAGGAGATTATATGGCCTCAAGTGGAATATTTTTCTACTTGGTGTAGAGAACTTGAGTTAGACCCAGTTAACTGCCCAATGGCTTCAGTTCTGGAGTTTCTTCAAGATCGTTTCTCTGCAAATCTCTTCCCATCCACACGTAGGGTGTACGTGGCTGCCATTGCGGCGTTCCATGCACCACTAAATGTTGGGCTTTAGGGAGGCACCAACTGGTCATACTATTTCTCCATGGTATTGGAGGATGAGACCGACAGTCAGGTCCAGGGTTCCTTCCTGGGACCTGGTGGTGGTTCTCGAAGGGCTATCCCTTGGCTCCCTTCGAATACTTCCAGTCGGCTTTGCCTAGGACCTCACGTTCAAGATAGCCTTTCTCTTAGCTATTTCTTTAAAGAGACTGGGAGATCTCCAAGCCCTGGCATTATCGCCAGCTTGCTTGGGGTGTGCCCCCGGCGGAGTTAAGGCCATCCTGCATCCGAGACCCAGCTATGTGCCTTAAGTGCAATTTATCATGGCTAGGTCCATGGTCCTGCAAGTATTTCATCCTCCACCTCATGTGTCGGCAGAAAAGGAGATGTTCCTTGCTCTGCCAGTCAGAGTTCCGAGTATTACCTTGAGAGGTCTTGGAGGAGGTCGGACCTACTGTAGTGTGTTTTGGATCACCTATTAGGGGCTCCCGGCTATACAAATCCATAGGTAGGCCTACAAGGTGCGGAATTTCCCTTCACCTTTGGCCGTTAGGGCTCATTCTAACAGAGGCATGGCGTCCTCTAGGGCCTTCCTTTCAGGAGTTCCCATCAAGGAGATCTGTGAGGCAGCCGGTTGGGCTACCCCACACACTTTTGTTAGGTTCTATAGTCTGCACCTCCCTAGTACGCTTGGCGCACACGTGCTTTCGTCCTAGCTGAGTACCTGAATCAGTTTTACTCCGGGGCAGGCCTGTTTTCGGTGCGTGGCCTAGTGGGCATTCATTCCCCAAAGTGTCGATTCTCGACGCAGTGTTGAGTTCCCTCGAAAGGGAACGTTTCGGGTTATGACTATAACCCTTGTTCCCTGAGAAGGGAACGAGACACTGCGTCGTCCTGCCACGCCCCTCGAGGCCTTAGAGCGTCTTGCTTCATCGCGGAGCTGATGTGTGTGTGTGTCAGCGTCACTTTTATGCATCCGGTTATGCCGTCACATGTTACGTCACGACGCAACACCAATCAGGATTGGATTAGTTTCATTCTTACTTCAGAGGCGCACGCGAAGGGAGCGTCCCCAAAGTGTCGATTCTCGACGCAGTGTCTCGTTCCCTTCTCAGGGAACAAGGGTTATAGTCATAACCCGAGACGTTTTCCTTACCATTGTTCTATAGAGTCAGTCAGCATTCTAAAAAAATATATCAACACCACGAATAGTTTTAACAGTATGTAGCTAACCATTGTGTATCGACATTTATTAATTCAAAATCACCGCTACCACAGTGCATGATCCCTAAGGGAATGTCTTCCAATTCCTCCAAGATGTTAAAACGTATAATTTGTATTAATTAAAATTACTTTTAACATTCAAAAACAGAAATGTTCAAAATCCAAAGCTTGGTTGTATTGGTAGTAGACTTACTACAGGTGACTTTTTTTCCAATACCTCCCTTCATGTATTTACAGTAAACAATTATTTTTCAGGAAATGTCAGTAAAAGTTTTCTTTTTCATTTATCATGTTTCAAAGGTTGTAGTTCCTAATAACCAGACTGACTTACAACAGGTAAAATTGTGCCAATGGCTCAATTTCACCCTTGTAAACATAGTACACAATTTTTTTAAATAAAATCTTTAGGCCTACTGTGATTCACCTAAAGTTTTTTTTCTTTCATGTCCTAAAGCTTGTGGTAGGTTCCTAGTGACCAGACTGACTTATTACAGGTGAAATTGTGCCAATACCTTCTTGTAATTCTGCAATTCACCAAATGGTTTTTATTTTTATTTATCAAATTATATTATAATATATTATACATTTTAACCACTTGGTGGATTTGCCAGACGTTCCCTTAGGGATCATGCGCTGTGGTAGCGCGTAAAAGCAGTCTCGAGTATAACAAAGCTATAATTCATGTAGGTGATTTTGAAGTAATATTTTATGTCGATATACAATAGTTACATACTGGTAAAACTAATCATGGTATTGATATATTGAGACTGCTGACTCTATTTTTGTAGTATTACAAAAATACTCTAATTTGTAGTATTATGTTTCTTGTTGTATTTGTATTTGTACATGTCCACTGGAAGCCTCAGTACCAAAAACAAATTCCTTGTGTGTGCAAGCACACTTGGCAATAAAGCTCTTTCTGATTCTGATTCTTATTCTGATTCTATAGAACAATGGCATGGAAAACGTCTCGGTTACGTATGTAACCCTCGTTCCCTGAGTAGGGAACGGAGACGTTACGTCGGATGACGACGAATGGGGTTTCGCTTAGAAAGCCTATCAGCTTCGAGTATTACAAAACGAGCCTATGGCAAAGAAATGCCATGGGTCTGCGGAATTTGCATGACGTAACTCCGCCCCACCTCGTTGGTATAAAAGGAGGAAGTCCGCAACAGCAGTTTATGTTTCTTCGCTGAGGAGCCAAGACTGAGCTCAAGCGATCCCCGCGGTACAGCGGAAAGTGGCAGGCAGACGTAACGTCTCCGTTCCCTACTCAGGGAACGAGGGTTACATACGTAACCGAGACGTTCCCTTTCGTTGTCACTCCGAGTTACGTCGGATGACGACGAATGGGGTTACCAGTCTAATCACGCCACCTTCTCAGCTGTCTTCCAGTGCCCTGCGTAAATCGAGGTCCCTGAAATAGAAGGACGAAGGACTCAATTTAACACAGGAATACCAAGGTACACTGGGAAGCATATCCCAAGCTAGGGGAAGTATGCAATTAATGCCAACCCAGAGGGGGGGGACTTAGAGAATACACATATGACCCGAAGGAAACATATGGAGAACACGGAGGTGTTCAGCCGCAGGTGGAATATTTCAACCCCAGGGGTGGCAAGGTGGCTTGCCAAGGGAAAGACACATGCTCAGAGAGGCTTACAGTGGAAATACACATGTGGGGGTCGCTCAGGGGAGGGACCATGCACACGGGAGGCACCTAGCCGACGCGCAGGCAAGAGACACTGGCGCCGACGTCAGGAGTGCTGGAGGAACTCAGGGCTTTCGGGAAGCTCACCTGAGGAGAATATCGCACGTATCCAGTCCGTGGAGTGGAATGACGAGCAAGCGAAAATACCTGAGCGGGTCCGGTACTAGCTAGATGAAGCGAGTACATGGAAGGACACTGGCTCCACTCGGAGATTATAGAATCTGGCGAATGTGTTAGGTGTCGCCCAGCCTGCAGCTCTGCAGATGTCTGTTAGCGAGGCGCCATGCGCTAGAGCCCAAGAGGATGCCACACTCCGGGTGGAGTGGGCCGTCACACCAAGGGGGCACGGTCGGCCTTGCTGCTGGTATGCCAAAGCAATGGCGTCCACATCCAGTGAGACAAACTTTGCTTGGAGAGAGCCTTTCCCTTCAGCTTCCCACCATAACAGACAAAGAGCTGGTCTGAGGTCCTGAAACACTGCGTCCTGTCTACATAGGCGCGAAGAGCGCGTACTGGACAGAGCAGTGCCAAGGCTGGGTCTGCCTCCTCCGGGGGCAGCGCTTGCAGGTTCACCACCTGGTCCTGAAAGGGAGTGGTAGGAACCTTGGGCACTTATCCGGGCCGGGGTCTCAGGATCACGTGAGAGAAGGCCGGCCCGATTTCCAGGCACGCTTCGTCGACGGAGAATGCGTGCAGGTCCCCTATCCTCTTGATGGAGGCCAGTGCAACCAGGAGCGCTGTCTTCATTGACAGGAACTTAAGCTCAACTGATTGCAGGGGCTCAAAGGGAGCACTCTTCAGGGCAGTTAGAACCACTGAGAGGTCCCAAGAGGGAACGAGAGGAGGACGAGGAGGATTTAGTCTCCTCGCTCCTCTCAGGAACCTGATGACCAGGTCGTGCTTCCCTACCGACTTACCTTCGACGGGGTCATGATGTGCGGCAATGGCATAGACCTTAAGGGTGGAGGGAGACAGCCTTCGCTCCCCCTTGCTGAAGGAAGGAAAGCACAACGCTGATCGAGCATCTCCGGGGGTCTTCTCGGTGAGAAGAGCACCAGTCGACGAAGAGGTTCCACTTCAACGCATAGACGTGTCTCGTGGACGACGCTCTAGCGGAAGTGATGGTAGCCGCCACCGCTGGTGGAAGGGTACTCAAACCTACCTCGAGCCGTCCAGGCACAGGGTGCCCCGTCCCTGAGAAAGAAGGTCCTTCCTCAGAGGAATGGGCCAGGGAGGTGCTGTCGCGAGGAGTGCAAGTTCGGAGAACCAGGTCCGGCCGGGCCAATACGGCGCGACCAAAATGACCTGCTCCTCGTCCTCCCTGACCTTGCGCAAGGTCTGCGCAAGAAGGCTCACTGGGGGAAACGCATATTTGCGGCCCGGCGGCCAGCTGTGCGCCAGTGCATCCGTGCCGAGCGTGCCCTCGGTCAGGGAAAAATACAGGGCGCAATGGGTCGAGTCGTGAGAGGCAAACAGATCTATCTGTGCGTCCCCGAACTGGTCCCAAATCAGCTGAACCGACTGGGGATGGAGTCGCCATTCTCCAGGGAGGGCTGAAGCCGTGAGAGCTCTTCGGCTGCACAGTTCAGGGCTCCGGGAATGAAAATGGCTCGAAGCGACCTCAGATGCTTCTGACTCCATAGGAGGAGGTGGCGGGCGAGTTGTGACATACGGCGGGAGCGTAGACCACCTTGATGGTTGATGTACGCTACAGTAGCGGTATTGTCTGAGCGGACTAGTACGTGTTGACCCCTGAGCAACGCCCGGAAGCGGTGCAGGGCAAGGCGTACTGCCAACAACTCGAGGCAATTGACATGCCATAGCCGCTGGGGTCCTGTCCAGGAGCCCGCAGCAGCATGTCCATTGCACATGGCGCCCCAGCCCGTGGTGGAGGCATCTGTGGAGACCACAACATGCCGGGAAGCTCGTTCCAGGGGGACACCCGCCCTGAGAAAACTGAGGTTCGACCACGGGGTGAGGAACTGACGGCAGGTCGGAGTAACTGGTACTCGGAGCGTGCCTTGTTGCCATGCCCACCTCGGGACTCGGTCACGAAGCCAAAGCTGAAGCGGTCTCATATGAAGCAATCCGAGCGGCGTGACCGCGGCTGCAGATGCCATATGCCCCAGGCCTCTGAAAATGTTTCAGTGGAACCGCACTCTTGCTCTTGAGATGTCTCAGGCAAGTCAGCAGTGACTGCGCGCGCTCGCTCGTAAGCTGCACGGACATGGCGACCGAGTCGATGTCCATACCGAGAAAAGAGATCCTCTGCACGGGGCAAAGTTTGCTCTTCTCCCAGTTGACCCGAAGGCCCAGACGAGCTAGGTGCCGGAGCACTAGGTCCCTGTGTTCGCAAACCTGATCTTGAGAGTGAGCTAGGATCAGCCAGTCGTCGATATAACTCAGGATGCGAACCCCGTGTTCCCGAAGGGGAACAAGGGCAGCCTCGACGACCTTCGTGAAGGTGCGAGGAGACAGGGCTAGCCCGAAAGGGAGAACCGCGTACTGGTATGCCTGCCCCTCGAAAGCAAACCGTAGGAACGGTCTGTGTCGAGGAAGAATGGAGACATGAAAGTAGGCGTCCTTCAGGTCGATCGCTGCAAACCAATCCTGGGGCCGCACGCATTCGAGAACGCGTTTGGCGGTGAGCATCTTGAACGGCAACCTGTGAAGGGAGCGGTTCAGCACGCGCAAGTCCAGGATTGGCCTTAACCCACCGGTTTTCTTGGGGACAATGAAGTAGGGGCTGTAGAACCCGGACCTCATCTCGGCTGGAGGGACAGTCTCGATTGCACCCTTCGCCAGCAGGGTGGCAATCTCTGCTCTCATGACGGGGGCATTGCCACCGACCAAAGAGGAGCGGACTCCCCTGAAGCGGGGAGGAGACCGTGCGAACTGAATCGCAAGCCGAGCCTGACGGAGCACGCGATCCAGCGGGACAGACAGGGAAGCTCTAGCCAGGCTCCCAGGAACTGAACCGGCGGGATCACGCGACGACAGGCGTCCCCCCGGAGGGACAGTGAAGCGGAGTAACTGGCCCAGACGTGGACGGCATAGCGGCCCGGTGTGGGGGCACAGTTAGCAACCGCGCCCTGGCAGAGGGGGCCAGGGGAGGACCAGGCTGGTCGTCCCGCGGGGGCCCGCTCTGCCAGGGGTCTGGCATCAGAGGGGGACAGGGGCGAAGCGGTCCGTGGACGGCACGCCGTGTCAACGACCTCTGGGACAGAGGGGGACGAGGAGAGCACGGCTAGAGGGCGGCGCTCTGTGTCGTCCGAGAACTCTGTGTGCTCAGAGACGGGAGAGTCAGTTCTTTGTGAATAAGGATTCTTCCCCGGCCCTCCACCGGGGAAAGGAGTGGTCCTGCTCTCAACTCCTGGAAAGAACTGAGTCCCATCTCTGAGGAGCCCCTCTCAAGAGCGCCACCTAACCCGGCGCGTAGCGGGGGGCGGGGCTGGAGAGGGCTGTGGCGTCCGGCCGCAGCCTCCAGAGCCGGCCCGGGTGAACGGGCGGGGTGGCAGACCGAGGGACCTGAGCGGACGGCGGGGCCGTCGGGACAGAGTCGACCTCAACCTGCTCCATCCCCGAGGAGCCCGTCTCAGGAGCGCCGCTTAAACCGGCGTGTAGCGGGGGGCGGGGCTAGAGAGGGCTGTGGCGTCCGCCCGCGGCCCCCAGAGCTGGCCCGGGTGAACGGGCAGGGTGGGAGCCGCGGGAGGGCGCCCTTGGCGGTGGGCAGACCGAGGGATCTGAGCGGACGGCGGGGCCGTCGGGACAGAATCAACGTCAGTCTGCTCATGGACGGCTGAGAGCTGTTGGGCCAGCCCTCAACCGCACCGCCGAAGAGGCCGACCTGGGATGTGGGAATGTCGGACAGACGGGTCCGCGCGACATCCAGCACATCAAACAGGTACGGCCACCGAATGGTGAGCATCACCCGACCCAGGGAGCGTACGGCCACTTTCGTCGCTCGGAGAGCAAGGTTAGTGGCGGCGCGCAGCTCAGTGAAGAGCCCTGGGTCAGTCCCGCCCTCGTGCAGGTCCATGAGCATCTGGGTCAGGTAGACCAGCAGAATGACCATGGCACGCAGTGAGGCGGCCGCCAGTCCCGTGGCGCTATAGGATCTCGCCACAAGCGTTGACGAAAAACTACAGGCCACGGACGGGTGTTTAGGATTGCGCCGAGAAGAAGCACTCTGAGGACACATAGCATCGCAACAGAGCGTTCAGCCGGGGGAACCCCAGTGTACCCACGGGCAGCGGCCCCATCGAGGGGAGGAAAGGCGGATGAGATCAGCGAATGGTCCCTGATCTCATCATGCACGTCCGGGAAGAACAGTTTTGTGGTTTGCCGTGGACGAGGGTCGGCGGCCTCACCCAAAAACCAATCGTCCCGGTAAAGCATGGCCGTCATCTCCGGATCAGACTCGACGAGTCGTCACTTCCAGGAAAATCAAACCCACCTAGTGAAGCTGCTACAAACATAATATCATCCTCCGTAGCTTCAAATGAAACACACGGGCCACCAGAGGGTAGACCCGTGGGAATCACCTGTTCACTAGCGGGCACCGTCATTGAAGAGGGGGGCTGGGGTCGCGGACACATAGTCGGCGCCTTGTTCCAGACCGAAACCCTCAGGTCACCCTGGCCACCAGCCGAAGATCGGGGGGTGGATGAGGGGACTCTCACTCATGTGAGTTCACCGAGTCTCGACCTTAATGACGCGATGATCATGTTTCCATGGAGAAAACATGAGTCATCCACGAGCGCTGCTCTAGCATGATCAAGCCCAAACATACTAGACAACGCTCGTGCCCATCAGAGTCCGATACCAAGCTGCCGCACCATTCATTTTTTTTTTTTTTTTTGAAATGCACGGGCGAGCTGTCTTTAAAAAGACGTGCCGCGTGCAAGCTCTTTTAGTGAGAGAAAACTCAAGTGTTGAAGCACCCGGGGAGACACGCACCGACTGGCAGACCACTGCAACAGATCAGCAGGAAGCACGCGCTCGCCGTAGATCGCCGTCACACCAACACTCGAGGTACTCGTTTGTAAAGCTGACAATTCAGAGATGGCTTGTGGAGAGAAGAATACACTTGGCTCCGAAGCGAAAACATAAACTGCTGTTGCGGACTTCCTCCTTTTATACCCACGGGGTGGGGCGGAGTTACGTCATGCAAATTCCGCAGACCCATGGCATATCTTTGCCATAGGCTCGTTTTGTAATACTCGAAGCTGATAGGCTTTCTAAGCGAAACCCCATTCGTCGTCATCCGACGTAACTCGGAGTGACAACGAAAGGGAACTAACTTTACCGCGCTCCGAGAGCCCTCTAGTGGTCAGCAGCATTTCCGTTGTGTCGTGGCTTTATTTCGTTGTGTTGTACATTTTCCGTTGTGTTGTGGCTCATTTCTGTTGTGTTGTACATTTTCCGTTGTGTTGTGGCTCATTTCTGTTGTGTTGTACATTTTCCGTTTTGTTGTGGCCCATTTCTGTTGTGTTGTGGATTCATTTCGTTGTGTTGTGGCTTCATTTCATTGTGTTGTGAAATTATGTTTGCTTTTTAAATTCCGTTGTGTTGTGCACTACTGGGCCACCGTAATATTATGCTTTGGAATGTCGCAAAGTAAAAGAAAATCTTTCTCAAAATAAAACTACTCTGATAAAGTACAGATACATGAAAAAATGTAGGCCTACTTCAGTATAGTAACAAACTAAAAATACTTAATTACTGTGTCCATCACTGCTAATAACACAGTTCGATCATGACAACTCTCAGAAGAGTTTAAGAATGTTAATGGATATAAGAGTGTTACTGAATTTGGTCTTGGCTGAATAGATCTGCTACGCACGCTGCTGCTGCAGAGCAAGTATGGATTGTCTGTGTATGGACAGATGCTGTGAGCATGTAAAATATTCTGACGCTGCATAAACAGACATCCATAAATCCCGTAGCAGATCTAGGCAGGTGGAGCTGGGGGAGGTGGAAGGGTTCAGAGTAACTCTGATGGTGCATTCACACGGGACATCTGCGTTAATGCTTCTCATTTACTTTGAATGTATGACGTCATGCATTGCTTAACTGCATTGTCAGTTCTGTTGTGTTGCGTCACTGGCGTAGCTTGCAGCAGAAGTTGAAAAATGTTCAACTTTTCGTCAGCCAATCAGATCGCCTTTATGCACATACCGTAGCGCGTTGCAGTTCAAGCTGGAAGTAATGTGATTGGCTGTTATCACTATGGCCCTGTTTACACCTGGTATTAAGAAGCGTTTTGGTCGATCGGATCACAAGTGGCCGATGCTACAGTAAATACAGGTGTAAACGGGTTCTAAAACGTTTTGAGCTTGTCCACTTTTGACCACTTTCAGAGGTAGTTGAAAAAAACATGCGACCGGATTGCTTTTGTAGTGTAAACGCTCATGTGATCTAATACTTCGAACAGCCACAAAAGACTGTCTTCTCTCCGCCTATTGACCTCATGCATAAAAAAAAATAATTGGAAGAGCTCTAGCCAGACGGGATTTCAAATTTGGCTGGAGACTCAAGTTTGGTTTGAAGACAAAAAACAGACCAAGGACAATGTTCTTTCATCATTCCTGATTTGTAACACACACTCACAGCGTTCGGTCTTGCATCTTTTCAGAGCAGAAACGAAAGCTGCTGCTCTCCGTATGTTTTTCCGTCGTCTCTGGTTGCGTTCATATGTAAATTGTGTGAGCTTATTTCATTTTTTATAGATCCTCCCCTCAAAGAAATCAGGACAGAAATGGTTGAAAGTGAAATAAAGAGACGGATTAAAACACCAGGTATAAATGGGAATGTGTTTCCCTTGTTTACTTGTGATTCGATCAACCAAAACGCATCTTCATACCACGTTTGAACAGGGCCTTTGATGGTCGCATCAGAACCAAGCTTCAGTCACCCCCTCTGTCAAGCGTTGACGCAGACACACTGTCACGCAGACAGTGTGAATGCACTGTGAGAGAAAGCCATGCGACCTGCGAAACACTCAATCAGATTATTTAAATGTTGAGCAAGCATTCTCAGTGGCTGCAGAATCAGCAGTGGCCAGTCAGCTTGTGCAGATGTGGTAAAGGATGTGATTTCTAGCAAATTGCATGTAAAGGACCTATCAGCCTGCTAAATATACTAGATATTTAACCTAAAGGCATGCTACACAGGCGGCTTGTTCTGTATTTGAACACAAAAACCTACAATTACCCTGAAACTTAAACGCACAACTATGGTGTCTATGGCACTATAGTGTGGATGCATAAACCGTGGTGAAGTAAATTGAAAAACTGATTTGATAATCATCTTCTATGACATAATCTCCTGAGCGACTAAACATTTCCTATCTAGGCTTCGAAAGTACTGTAATTACACACTAATGTGGTACTCTGTTTCTTTTTTGAGTTAGACCAAAAAATAAAAGTAAGAGGTGAAACGATCAAAGTTCTCCACTTTCCTTTGAGACAGATGAAAGAGTTGAGGAAGTGCAAAGAGGTATAGAGTGTCTGTGGCTAACGCATTTAAAGGATTTTTTTTTTTTTTTTTTAGATGGAGAAAAACAGCCCACATGAATAAATGTGCTTTCAATTAGAGCTGATTGTTTTAAGGAAACACCATTAAAACAGGAGACCCCTTGGGGGACTTAAGAATAAGCAACAAACTGAGGGTGTAGCTAGAGTTTCGGCTGAAAATTTTATGAATAAATTTTCATTGTGAAGGACATGTGGTTTAATTCTCAGGAAAAGATAGCTTTTTTAGGCCTTCCTATTAATTCATGTTGCTTTGTAATCCACATTATGTTTCAATGCGGTAGTAAACCGTTTTATGTAAATGTGCCAGACTGATACGGAAATAAGAAAGTGTCTTGAACCGTAAAACTGTTCATGCTACAAACCAGTCTGTTTATAATTACAATACATTCAAATAATATGTTAAGAAATGCAGTTTGCAATATCAAGCAGCATAACAAACTGTTTTGTACAGTTAAAAATAACTGGAAGCGAATGACACCGGAAAGCCAGACACATTAAATTTACAAATGGTTCTTAGGTGAATAATAAGGTGGATTGGCTGGTGATAAAAGTCTCAAGAGACTTTTCAATAACGTATGGCTGTTGTTAGTGTTTCTCACTTTCATGTTGAATTTATGTTGTTAGAATTACAAAAAAAATGGGTCACTCATGGTGGTTTGGATGTAACGTTTTAGCCTAAATGGATCAAAATGACTTGAAAATATTTGCCCCTGTAGTTGACAACAGCATCAGAGAGTTAAAATGTGATGGAAAAATACTGAAATGTAAGCTTTTACATGTACAGTGTCAAAGCAAGTATAGTATTGGAAACAGAGAGTTATATAATTCAGCATTCCAGACTTTTGGCAAGTTGCTCCCTCTTTTCTTTTATTCAGATCTCCTCAATGTTCCTTTGATGGAATGTTTTGAGACGAGCTGTTCAGAAATGTCATGACAATGAGCCTTTAATGTGTCAAATCAATCTCAGAGCACAAACAGTGATTTCTTACCATGATTACCTGCAGTTTTAATGTAGCAGAACAAAACTTATCTTAATGAACGTCTTTGGCATTTACAAGAACATCTGTACTCCACATGATTGTTTTCTTTGGAAATACAAGTTCCACTGCTTTATAGAGGTCGCCTGAAGTGCTTTATTACACTGTAAAAAGTGGCAACTTGCAACTGTAATCTTAAAGAGCTCCTACTTTCTGATGTAACCCCAGAAAAATAGTTTTGTCTGTATAAATTAATGTATTTTTGTTCCCCATGAAACTTCAAAACCATTTTAATAATCTGAAGAACCTTTTTCCACTATAAAGAACCTTTGGTCCAATTTTATATTAACTACTATATACTACAATTTAAACTAAAAGTTTGATACCATGCACTTATTGTTTACATACAAGTTTTTACACTGTGTGTGTATATATATATACAGGTCCTTCTCAAAAAATTAGCATATTGTGATAAAGTTCATTATTTTCTATAATGTAATGATAAAAATTAAACTTTCATATATTTTAGATTCATTGCACACCAACTGAAATATTTCAGGTCTTTTATTGTTTTAATACTGATGATTTTGGCATACAGCTCGTGAAAACCCAAAATTCCTGTCTCAAAAAATTAGCATATCATGAAAAGGTTCTCTAAACGAGCTATTAACCTAATCATCTGAATCAACTAATTAACTCTAAACACCTGCAAAAGATTCCTGAGGCTTTTAAAAACTCCCAGCCTGTTTCATTACTCAAAACCCCAATCATGGGAAAGACTACCGACCTGACTGCTGTCCAAAAGGCCATCATTGACACCCTCAAGCAAGAGGGTAAGACACAGAAAGAAATTGCGGTGTGGCATGGAGGCAATCAGCCTGTGGCACTGCTGAGGTGTTATGGAGGCCCAGGTTGCTTCGATAGCGGCCTTAAGCTCATCCAGAGTGTTGGGTCTTGCGTCTCTCAACTTTCTCTTCACAATATCCCACAGATTCTCTATGGGGTTCAGGTCAGGAGAGTTGGCAGGCCAATTGAGCACAGTAATACCATGGTCAGTAAACCATTTACCAGAGGTTTTGGCACTGTGAGCAGGTGCCAGGTCAGGGCCGGCTCTAGCCCTTTGGTTGAACTAGGCGAGATTGATTTTTGCGTTACACCAGCACTAACCCAGCGCCGCCGATTTAGCAAAACAAAACATTTTCCCTAGTGGATTTCTATTTTAGCCCCCGGCCCGTTTTTTGCTTTATCCATCTTTTTCGACGACAACTCACTAGGCTACTCGTGCCTGTTCGCTCAGCGCTCACGGCGCCCGCGCCCGCTCGCGATATTATTGGAGGGGGGGTCCCCTGTCAAAATTCTATGATGAAATCTTATGAGGGCGCCTACTCCGCTACACATACCGGTATACCCACTTATTGCGCCACTGGCAGGCTTATGTAATTGCTCCAGTCGTTGCAGTGTTAATGAAGTAGCCTACAATAAAAGCGGAAAGTTCCTTACGCGGCTCTGGCGCCCCCCCCCCCCCTAGGGTATAAGGCGCCGGCGCCCTTAGCATTTGCCTATACTGCCTATGCCACGGGCCGGCCCTGTGCCAGGTCGTGCTGAAAAATGAAATCTTCATCTCCATAAAGCTTTTCAGCAGATGGAAGCATGAAGTGCTCCAAAATCTCCTGATAGCTAGCTGCATTGACCCTGCCCTTGATAAAACACAGTGGACCAACACCAGCAGCTGACATGGCACCCCAGACCATCCACTGACTGTAGGTACTCCAGTGCTGCTTCTCTGTAGCCCAGGTCAGGCGCTTCTGCCGCTGTTTCTGGTTCAAAAGTGGCTTGACCTGGGGAATGCGGCACCTGTAGCCCATTTCCTGCACACGCCTGTGCACGGTGGCTCTGGATGTTTCTACTCCAGACTCAGTCCACTGCTTCCGCAGGTCCCCCAAGGTCTGGAATCGGTCCTTCTCCACAATCTTCCTCATTGTCCGGTCACCTCTTCTCGTTGTGCAGCGTTTTTTGCCACGCTTTTTCCTTCCCACAGACTTCCCACTGAGGTGCCTTGATACAGCACTCTGGGAACAGCCTATTTGTTCAGAAATTTCTTTCTGTGTCTTACCCTCTTGCTTGAGGGTGTCAATGATGGCCTTCTGGACAGCAGTCAGGTCGGCAGTCTTACCCATGATTGCGGTTTTGAGTAATGAAACAGGCTAGGAGTTTTTAAAA
This sequence comes from Gila orcuttii, assembly GCA_026230005.1. Lineage (NCBI taxonomy): Eukaryota > Metazoa > Chordata > Actinopteri > Cypriniformes > Leuciscidae > Gila > Gila orcuttii. The sequence goes on along the minus strand of JAPDVR010000013.1, from coordinate 13,490,027 downwards.
GCCTCAGGAATCTTTTGCAGGTGTTTAGAGTTAATTAGTTGATTCAGATGATTAGGTTAATAGCTCGTTTAGAGAACCTTTTCATGATATGCTAATTTTTTGAGACTTCATGAGTCTTAACTTTTGGGTTTTCATGAGCTGTATGCCAAAATCATCAGTATTAAAACAATAAAAGACCTGAAATATTTCAGTTGGTGTGCAATGAATCTAAAATATATGAAAGTTTAATTTTTATCATTACATTATGGAAAATAATTAACTTTATCACAATATGCTAATTTTTTGAGAAGGAACTGTATATATATATATATATATATATATATATATATATATATATATATATAAAACAAATACCTGTTACACATTGACAACTTAACCCTTTAACCTACCCATACCACCAAACCTGTCTCTAACCTTACCCACCTCAGTGGCACCAAAAGACCTTCTGATCTTGGACACAACTGTGAATGATTATGTCCATGGCAAAATTAATTGCAATTGTAATTATATTGACTCTGCAAAAGTATTTAAAAATTAATTGTATATTTCATATGTAAGAAAATTAATTGGATTATTAAAAGTAGGGATGCATGATATATCGGCCACCATATCGGTATCGCCCAATATACTGTATGTTAATTTTTAAAGTTATCTTTATCAGCCCAATAAAAAAATTTGTCTGATAAATTATAGCTGATAATATTTTCTTCAGCTGAGCCCAGATGCCCAGGTCGCTATGATGGTTTTGAATCGCTTTGATATCACTTCAAAAAGGATAATACAGCATAATTGTGCGGTGCAAGTCTGTCATATAAGCTACTTAAAATTATAATGAGAACATTATAATTGTGTGTTTGGGACATGGTTTTAATGGTGAGACTTTTGTTTTTGAAATCAGGCTCTCAAAAATTATATAAAAATTTGGATTCAGATTTATCGGCCAATATATCGGTTATTGGCTTTCAAATATAAATAATTATTGGGTATCGGTATCAGCCAAAATTTTCATATATCATATCTAGTTAAAAGTTTCTTAGAAATGCAAATTAGAATGGAATGAAATTAAATTCAGTCACAATCCTATTTGCTACCTCAATTCAAACTCAGGAACTGAATGTCATTGTAAATGTAAACTAAATATGAAAGAACAGCTCACAACAGCAATTAAACATTTTCAGTAGTTTTATTGAAAAATGCCTCTTCTGTTTCAGAAATAAATAAGAAAATAAGGCTGTGGAATTCACAATGTGCAATTCAGACATGATAAAAGCTATTCTATGTCCATAGACTTGCAACAAATTCCAACTGCATTTCAACTGATATCACTCGGAAAAACAACTATATTCTGATTGTAAACGTCCTTACTAAATATACAACACAGGCATGCAATTCCTCTTTTGGAGCGAGTTGGTATACAACAGATAAATATTCGGTTTAGGATAACAAAACAAAAGCCAGGTCTAAGAATCAAAGGAAGTTGAACCTTGAGAGAGAGAAAGAGAGAGAGAGAGAGAGAGAGAGAGAGAGAGAGAGAGAGAGAACAACAAATAATTGCACTGCAGCAAGCACGTTTACACTTTGCAACCTTTCAAATGTGCAAGGAATCAGTACATAGTGTTTATAGGACATATTACTGAACAAATACAAAATGCAGTTATGTTACAAGCAAAGACATTTTGTGGAACCGTCGGCAAGCACACGAGGAAATGAGAGTTGAATATCCGCCTCTCCAATTGACTGTGTTAAAAGATCTGGATTTAAATGCAGTTTTTGACAGTACAGAAGATACACTTTCCCTTTATGTTTTTATTCTTTCAGCTTCCTGTCTTGATAGCGATCTTTTTCCACGCTGGTTTCGTAAACCTGGCGACTGTGTCTCGATATCTTCCGACGGCTGGGCTGGAATGGGCACTACGTAGGTTTCAGGTTCTGGCTGGTAGGGGCCTGCTTGGAAATATTATTTGGCCAGCTGAGCATGTGCTTTTGGGTTCCAACATGTCATTTCAACTCATTTATACATGGTGTTAATAATAATTAAAAAAAAACTTCTATATTAACCAAATACTAAATCCATTTGGCAGTTGTCCACAACATGCGTTTGGATTTTTCCTCCTAGGCTATAACTAGAACTAATCAAACGTACATTTGTAAAAAGAATGCATTTGTGTAAAAATGTGCTGATCTCTGTGAGGTATCGCACAATTAAAAAAATCACAATACAAAAAAAAACCCGAATTAAAGAAAAACGCATACCGAAAACTTCATGGTTGCATATACTAGTGGCACACACTACATTTGTAACCTGAGCGTTGCCTACACGTATCATGGAAGGTGAAAAAATGAAACGTCAGCGATCAGCAAGAAGCAAGTTATCAGGTGCAAGCGTGATGACTGCTGTTAACCTGTTAACTTTAGCCCACTATGTCATCGATTTAACATTTACAAGGCACAATTAGTTTATTTACAGTCATTTTTCCCCGCATAAAGAGCAACCACTGTTGAACACTGTTAACATAAATGCTCAATGTTAGTAGTTTCACATGCGTCCTCAGCAAAACGAAGCTCTTTCTTGCTGCTCTAGATGCAAACAGGCCACGGGTACGTAACCATCACTGGCTCCAGTATGATATAGTTGCGCTCAGCTGGTGTTAGTGGCAGTCCAGTCCTTTCTTTCGTTTGATTGTATTTTTTTGTTTGTTTTATAGTTGGCCAGCAAATATTCAGCAATCATATCCATGGTGGTTATCCTTATTAGCTCATGAGCGAGTGCTAACGTCAGGTAAGGGATCAGGCAGTCTAGATAGCATACTACGCAAAACCTGAAATGGGTTAAAGATTGGGTTAGTTCAGTGGCAAAACGACTACCTTCAAGTGTAAACATGCCGTTCTTGACTGATTAGCTATATTGTTAAGCAAACACATAGGCCTAGCAATCATATCATTAGTCGCTTACAATAGAGCTCTGTTCCAAACCACAGTGAGCTGCCTAGATAAATAGCATTGTGCAGTCTTATAAAAGAACATCTAATGCTCTTATTCATTTTGTCATTTCATCTGAATATGAACATTGAAAAGTTTTGAGGTTAAATGATCTAACTTTGTGTTTCTGGAAAATGGCAATCTGTCACAATGGATTATGTTGAACAACAATGTATTTGTGTCTATTTGTGGACACATTCATGATTTTAGATTTGTAAAGTCAAAAATATTGTTGTTTCTTTTAAGTGAAAAGATAAAAATAGACCGTTGGGGTAAGATGGGACAGTAGTGGCATGTTGTTACTAGTGTTATTATTTTTCAATTGATTACTTCTTGTAATTCATGGGGTTATGTTCAATAATTCTATGAGTTAGAAGGAAGTACATTTCAGACATCTTCGCTATTCTTTAAAAGTAACTGTTTCAAAATCATCGACTGAAACTGTGACGTTTAATTAGCGGCTCTCCGATGGCACGTTTTGACAGTGTCAATAGCTTCGTTTACCTTTTGAAATTGTTACGATTGATGAATCTGAACATACTGTTTACATGAACACATAAAGTGATGGTTGATGTGTGCGTTTATATATCACAAGCTTCAAAGCGAAATTGATCTTATGACACTGCAGGGATTTACTGAGTTTCCTCCTAACACTGCTTCAGACTTAATATGTATCTATTTCGGGTCCTGATTAGGAGACTACAAGCACACAAAGCTTTGTGCAAATGTTTCTATTAATTTCCCTTAATAACTAATCATATCTAAATATATTACAGTTTGCACATTGTTCTTAAGGGCGATATCTCCAATCTTACCTTATATTTCAGCAAAATGAAAAGTAATTCTAACAAAAACAATGAGGTTGTGTTCACTGTTTTGCCCAAATATTTTCGTGTGCTTTGTATTATAATCAGGGTTTGAATTCAACACCTGCCAAATGTGGATAAAAATCAACTGGCAGGTAATGCTGTCAAATCGGCAATTTGGCATGTTAGGCTACTTATGTTTACTCACTTTGCCTGGCAAGTTCGTGTAAGCCAAATCTGCGCAGATTTAGCGCAAATACTCAACTCGTGACTCATCATGATATATAAAATACAGTGTATTGCGCAGAATCTGTGCATATCTGGCTTACTTGAACACACACATCACTACACAACAAATAACGGCACGCTTGTTCATTTGCTTTGAAGCAATAGCGAAGATTAAAAAGCATTTGGTTAACAGAAAAGACATTGTTAATTTCCAACATCCTACATTTTTTGATGTTCTTTGTACTGTATTGATCTGTCCACCTAAAACATATTTTAGAGAAGAGGATGAAAGAGGAAGTGAGGAGATGGCTGGATGACAGGATTTTGTTTGAATAAGAAATTAATGTATGAAATACAAATTTTATAATATAAGCTGTGACATAGTTAATCTGAAAGTTATTTCTTTTTTTTTCTGCTTCTTTTTTTAGCTTGTAGAAGTTCTTAAAGGCCAGTAACTTAAAAATGTAGTAGCCAAATTGGCCGGTGAGTGAAAAAGTAAATTTCAAACCCTGATTATAATGCTTATTAGTGTCACAGTGTTGCAACATGCTAATTCTAAATTCCAATGGAAGCATTGCTATTTGTGTCGTTGCCTATGAAGAGTGTTGATTCAGATGTTCATTCAGAATGTTACCTTAGAAGGTAAACCCCTTGACGAGAGCTCACTAGGTTTGGGAACAGAGCTTTTCAATCAACCGTCCTGTAACCGTACCTGGGTAACCTTGTCCATTGTAAGGGATGCCGACACACTGGGAGGAGTCGCAGTATCCTGGAGGTCCAGGCGGTCCTCTGACTCCAGGTCCACCCTGCCGCCCCGGTGGGCCACGGGGCCCAGCTGAGCCTGAGGGACCAGGGGGCCCGGTCTGAGACTGCCCTGGTGGCCCTGGAAAAAAACAGGCAGAGGAGGTGTAAGAAAGCGTCCTTTAGTTTTTGCCTCTAGGTTTTCTCTGGATGTGGGAGGGGAAAACTGATTTCAAGCACTGTAATTTAAATATTTTGACTGCTTAATTAAAAGGACGAAGGGGCGAGTTCCCCCCGTCCACCCCCCTACCCCCCTACCCTTTTCTGTCTAGACGGTATAAACCGAACTGGAATGCTGTCCCTCGACTCTCGCTCTTGTGCACTCTGATGTCAGCACATGTGTTGCCAATAAAGCCTCCACAGAAAACACAAGTCAAACTACAAACAGTGAGTCACCGCAAGCTTCCTCCTAGTGTACGTATACGATGGCTGTGTATTTCATTCACAGAGAGCTCTTGGCATTGTTTCCACTTCTTTACAGTTTTCTGTGAGAGGCTCGCTCTTGCAAATGCTGGATAGCAATTGAACATGTCCCCCTGGAGAAAGTTGTTGAACAGAGTGTTGTTGGAGTTACCATGGAACCGATAATTCATTCAGACCCTTTGTGTTGCGCTGGGATAACTGTATTGAGAGTGACTGAGCTCAAAACTTGTCTGTACAAATCCCCTCTATTAATAACCTGAATTACTTTGGTCTTCTGATCATGGCGCAGCATGGAAACTACCATTTTGGCCAACGTTGCTTCTTATGATAATGGAAGTGCCTTGTTTACTGAAAATATAGCTATTTCCAAGATTTTGTGTTTATTAGGTTGCTGATTATTATTGTTATAATTCTGTGACAACTTCTGCATGGGCCCCTAACAGGCAAGGGGTTTAAAAGACAATTCATATTCCGTAATATTCTGAAATATTATCAATTTGAGTTCAATGACACTATCGGATGAGAACGCATTAAACTGGATATTTATTTTGATAGCCCACTTTGGACGTTCTACTAACTTTAAGTAAGTGTGCACCAACATGTCAACTAGCAGTCATTCAAGTATACTGTCTGTTTAATATCTCCTAACACTTTATTTTGATGCTCCCCACAGACATTCTAATGACTATAAGACACTATGCAACTACATGTCAACTAAGGTAGTTAACTGATGTTAAATAATGAACCTTATTGTTTGTAAAGTGTTACCCATTCTAATAACTATAGGTAATTTTGCAACTACAGTACATGTCAACTAGCTCTTATTAGAGTATTAGACTGTTAGGTTCGGGTTAGTAGAATAAGTTGACGTACATGTTTTATTAACTAACATTAACAAAGATTAATAAATACTGTAATGTGTTACACATATTTAGTTCATGTTAGTTAATACATGAACTAATGTTAACTAAGGAACCTTATTGTAAAGTGTTACCGTAGAATCTATAAAGTGGACCATTGAAATAAAGTGTAACCAATGACACTATTGTCTTTTGTAGAGCAGCTTTTAAAGTGCTATCCTGACTGATCTTTGCAACATTTACAGTACACGGTTATCAAACTATATTAAATCAACATTGAACTAAATTGAGCTGATTAATGACACTATTGTCTTCTGTAGAGATGCTTATAGCAACATTGAATTTGTTTCACAATTGATGAACTTTTGCAACATTGACTGTTATTTTCCTCTTTATTTTGGTGACGCTGCTTTGAAAAATCTGTATTGTATAAAGTGTTATATAAATAACTTCAGAAGAAAAAACATGGCACTGTAAATCGGACCACGCTGTGGAATCTAGGAATGGTAATCATAAGAGGATGTACCCGATTCTGATTTCACTTAATGGTTCTGGTAACGCTTTAAGTAATTTTGAGCAAGAAAGAATGGCCAGCTTTTAGACAACAATTCTTATTGAAATCACTACCAGTCAGATTATGCGATTATTTTAACTTAACAGTAATTACGAATCATTTTGACTATTGATTCACAAAAATAAGCTAATAGGAAATAAGCATGCTGATTGCCATGACAGCGGCTCTGGTGCTTTAATTTGCATTTAATGCAGCGTTTTATCCACATCGACTGAGGAACATAGATGTTCCAGAACTGCTAATGGAACCGAATGTCACAATGTATTTTGTATTTGTTTAAATGGAAAGAGAGCGGGCCGGATTCACAAAATATTCTTAAGAATCAAATTCTTGCCAATAGACTTAAGACATGAATATAAATCAATAAAAATGTATATGTAATATTGTTGAATTTATTATAAATGATTTGTATGTACACATCATTATCGCTTTTTTAATTCATGTGCAGAGGGCGGTTACTCACATGAGATCCACCAATAGCAAACCATAACCATCCAATCAATTCCCCATGGACAAAATCAAGTCCAGCCCTACATTTGTTCTTGTTCCAGAAGCCGTTTCAAATGGATATACGTCATAAAAAGGAAGAAAAGACTATCACAACTTTTGTTTCATGCTGACTTTAAAAATAACTATTTAAAATACACAAAGCGCAAGTCTTCAGCAAGAACCACCAAACAACACCAAATAACACCAAAGTCTGTCGTTTTCTTCTTAACGAAAAAAAAACAACTACTTCATTCCCCGATATACTCACGACAAAGATCTTTTTCGTTCTTCGCTTGGGGATAAAAAGATGTTTGCGGAAAACGTAATATGTAAATATGAGCTGCAGTTTTCCTCTCAATAACAAAATAAACACAATATAAAAATGACAGCGGTGCGAACGGCAGTAAAGAAAGCATTTTAATCATAGTGATATGTTTGCAGCAGCTCTGCAATTCAGCATTCCAGTCAAGTCACGTCTATTTATATAGCACTTTCTACAATTAATTGTTTAAAAGTAAGCAGCTTTACAGTATTGAACACGAAAAAACAGTGTCAGTGTCTCTTTTAATTCTTCAATTTCTACTATAAAGTTGTCATGTTTTCACTCACAGACATCTGACCTTGATGGACTGAACAGAAGAAATTAACCGGAGAAGAATTACATGTCAAAGGCCCTGTCCCAAATGGCACACTCCGGACTTGTGGACTTCCTCAGAGTCCACACTTCGGTGACGTCATGTAGTGCAGACCTATAGGGCCCTTAGCGCGAGTCCGCGAGGGGGCATTGAGAGGTATTTTTGGGACAGACTCGATCGTCACGCCGGAAACAGGAAGAAGGTCTCAGCTCAGACGTTGAAGCTGAATAAACTTAAAGGTCATCTCACCAGTCCCTTTATTAGAAAAATATCACAAATATCATAAAAAAAAATTACAGTCTTTAGCATCGAGAACAGGATTTATTTTATTTTCCCAAATCTTATGTCCATGTGAACTACACAGCCTGGTTTTACAGTTCTATAATTGTATATGCCACCTGGGCATTAGAATAGATGTCATGGTTATGTAAATGATAAATACAGTTGTACATAATAATACATAATGTTCAATTTTAACACAAAATTAAAATGTAAATGAGTTTAAGAAAAATGTATAGGTTTCAATATTCATACTACGTTTATATGACTCAGTAAAGCCATGACATTCGGTTCTATTTATGTAATGAATCATAATGCGATCGTATTATTTAACACGCTATTATTATGTTTGAGATATCAACCACTGGTCGATAATGTTTGTATAAACTGTAAGTAACAACTGGTAAAATGTACGCCTATATCATAAAGCCATGTTAACAGTCCGTGAGCGAAATCTCCTCCCATACGTTTTCTGATTGGCATTTCGCAAGGATTCCTGGGTAGTTAAAGTGCGTGGAGCCTGCATCTATGCGGGCTTCGCGGAAGACCGCTTCAAGGGTACAAAGGGGGCGCTGCTGAGCACACTTCAGAGCGTTAAAATGCTAAATGGGACGGCCTACGGACTCGTAGACTCGGCGAGCACGCGCAATTTAAGTCCACGAGACCGAAAGTCCGCATGAAGTGCGCCATTTGGGACAGGGCCAAAGAAGGCGGAGCCTCAGAGCCACACTCACCTATTACATCATCGCCAGGGACCAATGGTAGTTCGAAGGTGTTTACCAGTCAGAGTGAACTTTGCTTTGGCAAGCTGTTATGAACTCCAAATGAAGAAGCCTGATTTTGTTCAAAATTCCATCACACCAGTTCATTCTTCGATTTTGAGTATATCGGGGCCTTTAAGATTTTTTCAAGAATTGCACTTAAGATAAGTTCCAAGTAGTTTGTAAGAATGTTCCTAAGAGATTTCTCAACTTGAATCCAGACCCTGATTCTCAATTCTACCTATGATCCTTAAATAGGCACACATTAACAGCACAGCACAGAGAAATACCCAAATTATTTTTATATCTGAGACTCAAAAATGATTTGTCTGAATTTTGCTACAAGCCTATTGAGGCAAACACTTCTGCTGACTTCCTTTTCAAATCCTTAAGGTTCTCTTAATCCCAACTGCCACAACACAGTTTGATGAGGGGTTAGCACACTTTTGAGCCAACCTATCCAAACAATCCAGAGGAAAAAAGTTGTTCCTGATCGTCTGGAAAAACTAATACCATCAGTTGCGTAACAGACCATTCATTTCATAATGATTCATCATCATGTTCATCTGTCATGCCTAAATACTCTCAGAATGATAAACATTGTGATATGGAAATTACCCACATAGAAAATCACAGTTGTTAAATACATGTTAACGATCATTAGAATTGGTTCCATTAATCAGGAGGTTTTGGATAGGCTGAAAGCCTTGAAAAGACAAGTGTGTGCACAAACTCTGGAAATAATTAGCAGTGAAATGGAGCAGTTAAAATGAGGTGGCGTTAGGCTGCACAAAGACATACCAGGAGGTCCAGGTAATCCTCTCTGTCCTCGAGTGCCAATGCCTGGACTTCCTCGTTCACCCTTCTCTCCCGGCAATCCTAGGATGTTATGGGTAAATGCATTAAAAAAAATGTATACCATATGTGACTGATTGGCAGTAACGTCAAACACCAAGTCTATACATCTGGATGATTTTAAGGAAAAATGGTAGACAATCTATTACAATCATGTGCATCAAAGGTTTCTCTCAGTTTTTTTGGCTAATTTTAGTTGGGAAAAAAATTCTTACAATTCAATGATCTACTTTGCACAACAAAACTATTTACACTTTTGGAGAAAATGTCAACCGTGTGCAAACCTTGGCACAACAATGCTAGGGTGGTGTAAAGAGGTTTGTGGCTTCCCAGCTGTCTCTATGATATTCTGGTCTCTTTTAGTGGAAGTCAATGTTTTATCCACCAAGCCAAAGTCTGAATGCTTTATTTTGTCATCTTTAAAAATAATTATTCTTATGTGAAGTGCGTGCATACCTCTCTCTCCTGGGGACCCTGGCACACCTTGATTTCCTGGGAACCCGTTGGGTCCGGTCTGACCTGGCTCTCCACGGGCTCCCTGGTTGCCAGGTGGGCCTGGAGGACCAGAAGGACCGGGGCTATTGCTCCTGTAGTTACTGGGGATCTGGTTCAGCATATTATCGATTCTGCTCATTTGTCCTATAAGCAAATCAAACATTTTCATTTTTAACACGAATAAACCCATTGGCAAATTCATAAAGAGGCAGAGGCGGCTTACTGCTGACTAGTTGTTCGCAAACTTGTCTTGCTACTGAGCGCATCATATTCTGTGACGCGGTATCTCCCTGGAAAACCGAAAACAGAGCAAACGTGATTTTTACATTTTCTGAAGAAAATGTGAGGAAAATGAGAATAGTATTTTTGCGTCGGCAACGTTAGTGAGTTCCTCGTTGTCGCTGGCGATAAAGAAGTGTCTTAAATGTGCATTTGTGGTGTACTTCAAATCTTAAAAAGTAGATTTTTAATAAACTGTATTTGCAGATAATATAACATTACTAAAAACCAAAAGCCACTTAATTGTACCCAAGGGTGTGTTCAAACTTGGCATGTTAGGTTCGAATAAAATAAACCCTGGTGCGATTGCTCTGGTTCATTTGAATAAGTGTGAAGGCTGCCATCTGAACCCTGGTGACACCAAACAAGCGGGAACGAGACGCTGAAAAGATGTGGCCCTAAAAAGGACAGAATGCTCAAGCATAGCTGTTTTTTCTTGTCATAGTTGCCCATCACAGTTCTGTACAGGCATCATAACCGCGTCTTCGTTTGTGAACTTCGTTTGTGTGTGTGACATAGGGATTCCTGTAGCTGTTTTGACTCCTTTACACATTTTATAAGCTCTTCACTAGTTCTCAGCTGGTCAAAACGGCATCATATGTGGCTACGCACATACAACGGGTGCATTTAGCTCCGAACACAGCGTTGTTTTGGATGTTCGGTAACTTCAGTGCCGAAATATACATGAAAAGCTGACCAATCAGGTTGTGAACATATCCCTATGACTTTAGGTTTGGTATCTTTAGGTTCAGTGTTAAAAATACCAAGGTGAACACTAAGCAGACCAGGACTAAATGTTATGTTTTTTAGTCCGGACCAAATTAATCAAGTGAACCGAACCACAAGTGTGAACACACCCTTAAAGTCATTTTTTAATTAAGTACACTTATTTTGATGTATTGACTAACATATTAAAGCGCACATAAAGCACTTGATTATAAATGTAATTTTAGTGTGTTATTCAGTATTGCATTAAGAGTTAGTATATTTTAAATCTATTTAAAAGGCACTCCTGTGATGAAGTGTATAAAAGTGACACCTACCCTTTCACCCTTCTCTCCTTTCATGCCAACTGCTCCCTGTGATTGACATGAGAAAAGATGAGTCAGAAATCACTCAAATCAGATCTGTAGCTAGTGACCATAGGTTTGTTTTTATTCACTGGCACATTATTCATGTTATCTTTTGATTATTGAATTGATATAAATAACTTTAAAACAAGTAAATGAGAATTAATATGAGACATTTGTACATGTACATACAGGGAGGCCAGTGTCTCCAGATTTTCCGGATTTTCCTGTGATTCCTGGCATTCCAGGTGATCCCGGTTGTCCCTAAATATATGGATCTCAGTCAGTAAGAATGACTCAGTTTCTGATAAACAGCCTGAACTCCCAATACCAACTCATTCACAATCACTAACACAGAGAACCAGCATCAAGTTGACCTTAAATAAACAGTGTGCATGACTTAGACATGAGATCTGGGAAAGTTCAGTGATGTTTCATTTTTGTTGTAAAAAAGTTATTAATTTAGTTAATTTATATATATAGCCACTCTGGAGAAAACCGTGATGTCATCATCATCCAGCTCAGTTCAGTTCTCATATAATGGTGTCAATGCAGGCAGATCAATAATATTGTTGAATATTAAATTAAATGTTAAATTTAATGTCCCAAATTTCACCTTAAAATAAAGCCTTACCCCAAAAAGCAGTGTAAAAAAATATACTTTGTGAATAAAACAAAGATTATTGGATAATATTTTACAAGAAAATACTACTTCAGTCTTTCCACTTTAATATTTCACATTTAATTCATTGTTACTTTATATTGTTGCTTATTATATTTATACAATATTGTTACTTGTTACCTTGTAATTTTTTGTGCAATTTCTTAATTTCTGAGTGAAAATTGTTTCTACTCCAAATTTTTCTTCAGTGTAGTTGGACATTTAAGCCATATTAAAATTGTAAATGTCTTTGCATTATATTACAAAATTTCTTATTTGAATGTTTCAAATGATGAACAATAAACTGTTCAATTTGTTTTATGCTACATTGGAATTCATATACTGTTAAATGTGACTTTGTTAAATGTCCTTGTAGATCACTGCATTTGTGAAAGAAATGTGGACAGTATTTAAGTTAACAAAGGTAAGAACAGGTAATTTGGTCAGCTGACTTCTCAGGCTACATGACGGTCTCGCACTTGTCAGATATTCAAAAGCTTCCGCATTACATACCATTGGTCCCGATGGACCTCTTGGTCCAGATGGGCCTTCATTTCCTGGCGGACCCTGAACAAAAAATATGTCATAATGAACTGTACAGGATGCAGAGCTAATAGAATCACCAAAGATTTGTTCAATCTTGGAGATGATTTACCTCTGTGGGAGGTTTAAACACACCCTTGAGATGGGCCTAACACAACCGACTAACTCGTTCTGACAAGAGAACGAGACTGAAAACATGCCCTTTCAAACCGTCAAAAACTTCTTACCCTTGCACCAGAAGGTCCAACAGGGCCGAGTGGACCTGGAGCGCCAACAGGGCCCTTGGAAGAAGGAAAAATACTTTGTGTCATTCATCATACAGTAGTTGTTTCAAACAACGATAGAGCTGTTCGTGGATCAAACCTGAGCAATTTCAAATATTGTCAGGATATGACTAAACTCAACCTTTCCATGGAAGAAAAGGAAGGTTTTAGCAACTGAACCATATAAATACATGTACAAATAAACTTCTTGCAAAGTAATGTCTTCATCCTGTACGGCAATAAGAACGGACATTTGTGTTTCTGTCTGTGTATTTATTTTGGAAGTAAAAAATAAAATGACGTTATGATGAAGGTCTTAGCGAACGTTCCACTCTGTTTTGTTAAGCGATGTGCTTTAAGAGCACTTGCGTTGTGCCTGCCACTTGTTCAGTGCTTTAATAGGTAAAGTTAAGTGTGGTATAATTTTCTTAGCTTAAGCATTGATCCAATCATAAAGCCATTAATCTGATAAGCTCATTAAATGTCCTGAACACGGTTTATGAAACCTTTTAGAATCCAACACAGCTATTGTGCACCACAATTTACTAGATTGCACAAGCTGCTTAAAAACAGCTCAAAGAAAAAAGCACTTACTCGCTGTCCAGGTAAACCAGAGTCACCGGCGTCTCCCTTAGGTCCAGGCCGGCCCTGAAAACAGAAGAAATGAAGCAAGCGTTCACACTCATTCCTCTGTTACATAACATTGAAAGGAATTTAAAACTCGGCTGTATGTGGATGACAGAGTGAGCAGTTTAATAAATGGGTCCGAAGCTTTTAGTCATAAATTAGACTCGCACTATACAGTACTGTAGCCAGACAGGGCCATGATTTTAAGGTCACAAGAAAGAGAAACAGAAAACACTTTCCACGAATAGAGAAGAAATTGGTGTCGCTTAAGCAAAAAAAGGCAGAGGAATGACATACAGTAACTTAAAAACAGAATATAAATGTAATGCATAAAAAGTAGCTATTTTTAAACAAATTAACCTGCATCTTCCTCTTTAAATGTCTTAATTCAAATCAATGTATAAAAATAAGTTATTGCCTTATTTTTATTTTAAAAACATTTTCTTAAAGGTAACAATAACACTGTTTCAGGCTTAAGAAAGATCCTAAGAACTCTTTCCTCGCCATTGATGGAATTTTCTGGATTTCCGTGTTTTCACTGTTATACGGTAGGAGGTGCTATTACGCATCTTCTGAAAGAGTACTGAATCTACTGATCAAAACACAGGCGAAGAAGCAGCAGAAACAAGCTATAGCATATGTAAGCAGACGCACATGTAAAATAATGCGATCATCAACATTAAATAGCATCTGCCTAATGTTACTGACTGAAATGTCGACCCAAGACGAACGTCTCAGGTTACTATTGTAACCATAGTTCCCTGAGAACAGGGAACGAGACGATGCGTCGATCGACGCCATGGGAACGCCCCCAGCGTGACTGCGTCTGAAGCATCTATGTCAACTAGTCCAATGGAAAGAATGAGCGTCACGGGCGGGTGACGTCATGACCAGGAAATGATAAAAGCACATCCGGTGCAAACCGGCATTAGCTTCGAAAATTGCCGAAGCAAGCCGATCACAGGGATGCAGGAAGTATGGCAGGGTGACGCATCGTCTCGTTCCCTGTTCTCAGGGAACTATGGTTACAATAGTAACCTGAGACGTTCCCTTACGAAGGGAACTCAACGATGCGTCGATCGACGCCATGGGAACGAGAATACCCAAAGCGCCAGAATTCCAAGTACCTGAGTGTTAGTCTGTTGTAACTAAGCACTAAGCACCTGAGAACCTGGGGCAGCATCCAGGTCTAAACTGTAAAATTTAACGAATGTGAGCGGAGAGGACCAGCCCGCCGCATCACAGACGTCCCGAAGAGAAACCCCATATAGTAAGGCTTTAGAAGCCGCCATACTCCTAGTAGAGTGAGCTCGGACCACCAAAGGACATGGCTGGTCCGAGTACTCGTATGCAAGTGAAATAGCCTCAACTATCCACCTACTGACCGTCTGTTTAGAAGCAGGAAGACCCTTCTTAGGTGATCCGAAGCAAATCAGTAATTGGTCGGACTTCCTAAATGAAGAAGTCCGATGCACATAAGTGTCCAGTGCTCGCACTGGACACAAGAGGTTCAGTCTTTCCTGGTCTGCAGATGCAAAAGGAGGAGGACAGAAAGCCTGCAGCACAATAGGCCTCGGAGTCAAGGTCAGCACCTTAGGGACGTACCCCTGTTTTGGATATAAGAATGCCTTGACCATCCCCGGTGCAAACTCAAGGCAAGTGGGGGAAACCGAAAGGGCCTGAAGGTCTCCAACTCTCTTAAGGGACGAAATAGCTAGCAGAAAGATAGTCTTAAAGGTAAGAAACTTATCTGAAACCGAATCTAAGGGCTCAAATGGAGCCCTAGAAAGGCCTTCTAGTACTATAGCAAGATCCCAAGCTGGCACCCTAGTGCGAGTTGCAGGCCTCAGCCTTAAAGTGCCACGAAGGAAACGTGTAACCAGGGGGTCTCGA
The DNA here is from genome assembly GCA_026230005.1 of Gila orcuttii. Classification (NCBI taxonomy): domain Eukaryota; kingdom Metazoa; phylum Chordata; class Actinopteri; order Cypriniformes; family Leuciscidae; genus Gila; species Gila orcuttii. The sequence continues at coordinate 13,474,506 of JAPDVR010000013.1, read as the reverse complement.
CCCAACGATGTACCCCCCACCAGGGCGTGGTAAGCCGCAATGGCCGCCACGTAGACTTTGAGCGTGGAAGGACATAGGCCTGACGTAAAGCGCTCCTGCAGGAACTCGAGTACTGTGTTCACAGAACAGTTAACTGGATCCCACTGATGTTGGTAACACCATAAAGAGAAAACTCTCCATTTAAGCGCATATAGTTTCCTAGTAGCTGGGGCTCTGGAGCTTAGAATGGTCTCAGCAGCCTCGGCTGAAAGACCACTCTCTATGAGTTGGGCCCCCTCAGAGGCCAAACCCACAGGTTCCAAATCTCTGGTCGAGGGTGAAATATTGTGCCCCCGGCCTGAGACAGAAGGTCTCTCCTGATCGGGATCTCGAAGGGAGGACCATCTAGGAGATGGATCAGGTCCGAAAACCAGATCCGACTTGGCCAGCGTGGTGCTACTAGCAGTAGGCTTATTCCATACCGGCGGACTCGCTCCAGAACTCCTGGGAGCAGAGCAACAGGGGGAAAGGCGTACAGACGTAGCCTCGGCCACGTCTGCACCATAGCATCCAGCCCCAGAGGGGCTGGGTGAGTAAGGGAGAACCACAGAGGACAGTGCGTCGTATTCTGAGACGCAAACAGATCCACTTGTGCTTGGCCGTAAAACTCCCAGATTTTCTCCACCACCTCGGGGTGGAGTCTCCAGTCCCCTGGCCTCAGCTCCTGCCTCGACAGGATGTCTGCTCCTATATTCTGGACCCCAGGAATATACACTGCCCTCAGAGAGAGTACCTTCCCCAGAGACCACAGGAGGATCTGGTGCGCCAGTTTGCAAAGCAGACGCGAACGCAGGCCCCCCTGACGGTTCAGATAAGAGACCACTGATGTGTTGTCTGTTCGTACGAGCACATGATGGCCCCTCAGGTCTGGGAGGAACTGCCTCAACGCATTGAAGACAGCCATCATCTCCAGGCAATTTATGTGCCACGAGAGATGATGACTCTTCCACAGACCCTGAACCGAGCGGCCTTCCATTACCGCTCCCCAGCCGGTGAGGGAAGCATCTGTCGAGATAGTAACTCGATGGCAAAGAGCTCCCAACACCGGACCTTGGGTTAAGAACCAGTGCTTCCTCCATATAACTAAGGCACGAAGGCAACGCCGCGTGACCTTGATCATACGAAGTGGGTTTCCCCTCGGGGAGAACCCTCTGGTCCTGAGCCACCACTGTAAAGGCCTCATGTACAGCAGGCCAAAAGGTATCACGTTGGACGCTGCTGCCAAAAGACCCAACAGTTTCTCGAACTGTTTTACAGTGCGTGACTGGCCTAGCTTCAGCTCTTTTGTGGCTGACAGGATAGCAGCTACACGAACGGGCGATAGGATGGCCCGCATTGTCACTGAATCCCATACCACACCAAGGAAAGTGGTTCTCTGTACTGGAGAAAGCACACTCTTCTTGGCATTGAGCCTCAACCCCAACATCTGCATATGAGCGAGAACGACACCTCGGTGCCGAACCGCCAACTGCTCTGATTCCGCTAGAATCAGCCAGTCGTCGATGTAGTTCAGAATACGTATGCCCTGAAGCCTGAGAGGGGCTAATGCTGCATCCACGCATTTCGTGAACGTGCGGGGTGATAAAGCTAGACCGAACGGAAGAACCCGATATTGGTATTCTTTGCCCCCGAAAGAAAACCTTAGGAACTTCCTGTGCTGAGGGAGGATGGAGATATGGAAGTAGGCGTCCTTCAGATCTATCGTGACAAACCAGTCCTCGGATCTGATTTGAGTCACGATCTGTTTGAGTGTCAGCATTTTGAACTTTAGTTTCTGAACTGACCGATTTAACAAACGAAGATCTAAAATAGGACGCAACCCTCCATCCTTTTTTGGAACAATGAAATAACGGCTGTAAAAACCCGACTCTCGGTCGGGTGAGTACACCTGTTCTATAGCTTCTTTCGCTAACAGGGCCTTTACCTCTTGCTCCATTACCAGAGCCTGCTCGGGATGCACCACTGTGGGCAACACCCCGTTGTAACGAGGAGGACGAGAACCAAACTGGATTCTGTATCCTTTTTCTACAATCTGCAGGACCCAACGAGAAATATTCGGCAGAAGCTTCCACGCTGCCAGAAAATTTACTAAGGGAACCAGCCTCTCGAGGCTGGTCTCTGGTGTTACTGAGACAGCTAATTCTGGAGCCTGAAACATCATGGCAGGAACTACCTGAACTGGCTGCTCTAACGCCCCCCTCAGAGGGCGCGGAACCGATGCTGTGCCGCAGCATAGCATCAGCGACTCGCTGGAGACCGCTGCGCCCTGAAGCACCAAGGGTGGCAGGGTTGGCAGAACGGTCTCGTGAGGACCCCGAAATGGAACGGGCACCGTATAATGAGGTGTACACCGCTCTACTTCGGTCGGGGCTGTCCTCACAGGCCTGACGCATGAACATCAGGACCTTTTTTTTTTCTGAGCCGAAGTCTTCTTCGCCTGAAGAACGGTCCTCAGATCCGGCTTCGACTTAGAAGACTTCGGCTGAGAGGGTTGCGTCTGTCTCCAGTGTCTACGTGGAGGTGCACGAGACGCAACACTCTCTTTCTGTTGCACATGATATGATGAGCTCGACGGCTGGGGCTGCTCACGCCCAGCAGCCCCAGGGGGCTGGACACGGCGAGGGATAAACTTTTTAAAAGCGTCAGCTTGTTTCTTAGACTCCTGAAATCGCTCGACGACCGCGTGGACTGCGTCACCAAAGAGACCAGAAGGTTCAAGCGGAGCATCTAATAAAAAAGCTCGATCTTTTTCTTTAATCTCTGACAGATTTAACCATAAATGTCTCTCAGTAGCTACCAAGGCTGCCATAGACCGCCCAATTGCTCTGGCGGTCTCCTTAGTAGCCCTGAGAGAAAGATCGGTAGCACGACGAAGTTCTTGAATATCGTCATGAGAAATTCCCTCACTACTATCCAGATCCCCCAGCAGGTCAGCTTGATACGCCTGTAGCACTGCCATTGTATGCAGACATGCTCCAGCTTGACCTGCTGCCGTATTTTCACTCTCCATACTCATAACATCGACCTCCTCGGAGGAAGAGCATTGAAGTAATGGAGTGCTCTCTCCCCGGGCGGAAGAAACCGCAGAGCGTGCTTCCGACACCGGGGGGAGAGCGCTGGATCTTCCGGGTAAGGAAGGAGAAAAGGCCAAGGGACCCGTCTCCAACCCCTCCGAAAGATCCTTCTGCGATCCCCAGGAATGCATTCTCCGCGCCGCCTCGGCAGACGCGGGTCCTGATCCCTGAGGATCGCGAGCCTGCCCACTCTTTACATCAAAGAGTGACAGGCGAGAGCGGAGCATGCGGAGCGGTAGCATTTCACAGTGTTGACACTCAGCCTCCTCGAAGGCTGAGACCGCATGCTCCACTCCCAAACAAATGACACAAAGCTCGTGTGTGTCCCCACCCGTTAAATAACGCGGGCAGGGAGGAACACACTGTTTGTACATTTGTTTCGCCATAACGTTTCCGAATAAATTGCAACAGACAACAATAAATAGACAGAGACAGTATAACACAGATCGCTTGCTGAGGCAACAGAAGCTAATGCCGGTTTGCACCGGATGTGCTTTTATCATTTCCTGGTCATGACGTCACCCGCCCGTGACGCTCATTCTTTCCATTGGACTAGTTGACATAGATGCTTCAGACGCAGTCACGCTGGGGGCGTTCCCATGGCGTCGATCGACGCATCGTTGAGTTCCCTTCGTAAGGGAACTATAAGACGGTGAAGCTTTGCAGGTGTTGATGGACTCGATCTACTTCATCTACTGTATGTTTAGATCATCGTTCTGAATCCAATCTGGATGTAGTGTTCAACAAAAACGTTTTTTCTCAGATTGTAGCTTTATTTAATGAAACGTACCCGCATTCAAATGTTGATAACAAAAGAATGCATTAAGTTAGAATAAAACGTTTTAGGTTTTTTAAAGCAGAGGGTCTGTTCTTTCTTTTGATATATTGTATGTTCAGATATTCATACAACAAAATATTAACATTTTTGTGAAAATGATCAAAAATGCTGGCGATGGCTGGCAACTTTTTTCAACAACACTGGTGGGGAAAGGGTTAATAGTTAGGTTCAATGAGGGGCAATACAATATTTCACAATGCAAAGTTGTGCGTTTTACTTACTGGTTCACCAGGAATAGACAATCCATTAGGGCCTTGTGGGCCTGGAGGTCCCATCTGACCTGGTATACCCTGCTCCCCACGTGGGCCCATTGAACCCTGAAATGAATGGGTTAAAATCCCATTAATTTATCCAGTTAAACACTCTAGGAAGAAGTGCTAAGAGAGAAACTGGTTCTCTAAGGTATTGATGGAGGAACCTGTTCAAGTATCTGATCATTTGGGGTTTAATCAGCAGGCCATTTCAGAAGAAGGATGAGCTTACCGTGGGGCCAGACTCTCCTCTCTCACCTCGTGGGCCTTTTGTACCAGGACCACCCTGAAAAAAAAAGAAAGGCATGCTTAGAATCTCAGTGGCAGTGAATTTCAAAGGATTCATTATTTTAAAACTGCAGTGATGAAGACAGTGATGTTTCTAAGTGCACACGTCCAAGGCCTACCCAGTGGTCTTCATTTCAGTTTTCTGACCTATAAGCGAATCCATGAGTAAGTCACTAGTCATTAGCTCAAGCTGTGCTGTTAACCATCAGTAATCCCAGATGTTCAATCCATGCATAATGGTGTAGAGAGAAGAGGCCCCATAATCATATTCCTAAGCTTAATGTAAAGAGCAGGGCTGAAATTACAGCGCTGAGGCTTTGGGGAAAATATCCCACCATCCCTGAACTCTGGACCTTTTCATCCTCATCATCAGAAGTGAGATTTGCAGCAGTAGCATGATGACTTCAGAGACAGGAGAAACGTCAGGGGACTCTAATGATCTTACCGGAGGGCCCGCTGGGCCTGGAGGACCGACGCTGTCCTGAGCACATGTGCAGGAGTGAGGAAGAGCGGGACACTTGGCTTCTTCTCGCTACAGAGATGGAGATATAGATCAAACACTGCTGAAAACACTAAACAGTTTGTTTAAAAAAAAAAAAAAAAAAAAAAAAAGAACTGTAAAGATAAAGACAACTGGTATAATGTAATATTAATTTAATATTCTTAAATATACTTAATATTCAACAATATTATTGATCTGACTGTATGAAAAACTGCAAAACAATTAAAAATTTGCAAAACTGGTAAAAAAAAAAGGGTAAAAAACTGATTTCATTTCAGTTAATAAAATATACACCTTTTTTTATTTGCCATAAATTTAAGTTGCTAACGTATTTTTATGGTCTGCACACTACATGTGCTGTTTTGTTACTGTAAATTTCACAGTTTTTTAATGTCAGGTAAGTTTAAGCAAAGATAAAAACTAAATGCTGCACTGGCTTCAATGGTGTACATCTACCTGCCCTTCAACTACACTCCATGGACAAAAGTATAAGCACACTCCCTTCTAATGAACGGGTTTGGCTAAGCCCTTTAATTCCAGTGAAGACAAATGTTAAAGGAACGGTTCACCCAATAACAAAAATCCACGTGCTCCATGGAAGACAGAAACCCTTACAGGTTTGGAAAGACAAGAGGGGTGAGTAAAAGATGACAGAATTTTCCATTTTGAGTGAACTATCCCTTTAATGCTATTTTCGTTATGGTCAAGTGCCCTTTTTAGACCTTTGAGTAAATACTGTGTAAAGTTCATTTAAATTCACCAATTGTGTGTAAATTCAATTGTATATTCAATCAATGTAAATAGAATGCATAGTCTGATGAGCATCACTTTACTCATCACTAACATCAAGTGAAATATGCGTTAATGTGTTACAGTTCTCTATGCTTGATGTTAAGGAAGATTAACCTATGAACTGAGAGCCCTTTTACTGCTTTACAGTGAATGACATATTGCTGCAGGGGGACTGTGCAAAGATACATTATGGAGAAGGGCAATCAGCGTGAAAAAGGAAGTAATATCGAAACACAACCATGAATTGCTCAGAATCATGACAGCTGTGTTGAGGAGAACATCTTGTGAAGTCTGAAAAACTCAATGACCTTTTCTCAGTTACCACTATTAAGTGTTCTTTCGCTAAGAGCCATCAGCGTACTGACCAAAAAGTAGACAAAAGCCCACCCCTCAAGATGACAATCTATACACAATCCCTACTTACCATTGCTGGAATATCACAACATTTGTCTCGACTTGTCCAGCCTAAACTGCAGACAATATCAAACATCTGGAGTTGGAACTGCGGGAGAGAAAAAAGGTAACACAAACGGATGTTACAGATGGTTCACATTGAGCGCCGTGAGTTGGGAATAAAAAAAAAAAAAAAAAACATGCCCAGATGCACACAACAGTGTGTTGAAAAGGAATACAGATAGAATTGAATCCGTTCAGGCATGAATGGGTGGGAGGACATGCAATTGATTGAGTATGAGGGGACAAAGGAAAGGGCAAGGTATATTCATAGGATTAATAGTTTAGTGCGTGTTTAGATCTTTGCTTGTATCGAAGGGATTGAGCAATCTGTACTTACTGTGGCTGACTGCTTCTTTGAACCGCCAGACTTTGCCATTTTTCCGAGGACTTCATAGCCATCTGTGGATATGTTGTTGGCTGCTTTGATCTCTTTCTCAGCCACCTCTTGGCAGTCGATGTTGAGTTTGACATTTTTTGGTGAAATAGAAATGTGAAGCTGCAAAAATAAAAAGGCATTAGTGCAAATACTTCAGTAGTGCAATCCAACCATTACTCAGTACTCTAGACATCTTGGGTTGTTTCATAAATCTTTATAAAAGAGATTCACAAAACTGCCTGATTGACAAAAAATTCTTAGAAGTCATCCTTTCTGAAACCATTCTCCCATGACAACATTAACCCTACAGCCTGTAAACTATGTTTAGAGTTATGCTCTCAATTCTTCCAATAACAGTTTCTGTCCAACTATAATGAGTTTAATTAGTTCATTATGTAAAGACATGCCAATTGTCGAACACAAATACGAATTTTCATGTCAGCAGATAATATTAACTGGTTTACTAACTGTAATTTCCCCTTTGAATACACTATGAGATTCTACATGCGGATGCAACCACTGAAATGCTTTTTCCATCCTTTTTTTTTAGTGGGAATACAATGTTTTCTTTATGTAGCGTCACCACATGTTGCTATTATGTCATTCTGCGGCTGACCGTCTAATGTGCTCATTCCCCCTTTTTTCAGTCAAAAAGTCTGACCGTCTCATACATCTGATATTCATACTTTGTACATCAGCAGTCCAAAAGCAAGGTCATATTTCTTGCACAATACTGTCAACATCTTTGGCAACCAGCATTTGGCTTCCCACAAGCAGAAGGGGTCTGAAGTTAAGGCTTTGGATAGAAACCTTCAGAAGCTTATCCAAATAGTAGGTTCAAAAGCGTTTGTGAGAATACAATACTGTAGCCATCCATTCAAAAACTATAAGCTGAGAGACCATTATTGCTAAGGTGGAAACTGTGTCGTAACGGTCATGGCCAAATAACAGTGCTACAGTCTCATTCGTTTGTACCATGTACTTTGCATTCACACTTTCTCCAGTCCTCCTCCCATTCTGGCTTCTGTGGGTGTCTGAAAATGTCCACCATGTGGTTTAATTTTGCTCGGCTCTAGTCTTTCACTCTGTCCTGTCAGACTTTCATTATATCTATCTGCCTCCATTTCATAGTTGCACCTTTGGCTGGCCATCTTTTCTCACCATTTTCTATTTCTATGAATTCAATGAGTAAATTCACATTTTAGACAGGAAGTGGTTTCAAACTATAATTTTTACATTTTACTTTCCAAAATCGTAAGCACTGCATTGATACTATCTACATGGACAGCAAAGTGAAATGTAAGTACATGGTCTAAACAAATAGCATTTTCATTTGAGGTGCATGAAACCCTTGACTATTCTTTCCAGTGTGTCTTTACTTATAATGCATTATACACAGAAAGTATTTTTTTAGCAGTATTTGTGTCTGCTATGTATTTTATCATTTATATCACGTTGTTGGCTTAGTAACATGCTAACTGTGCTGTCACATTAGAAAATGTCAGCTAAATTTCACGGGCAAAAAAGTTCCGTTGTTCATTGTCAATAGAGTTGTGCTGAATGTAGACACTTATAAAACCAAGCAGCTTTATGTTAGTCAACGTGGTGATTTGCGTGAACTTGAACACAAGCGAAATATGAGTGAGGAACTTATCACTGTCACATGAAACTCCCAAATGCGACTTGATTTTGCGTGTGAAATTTCGCCGAGCAATGGTAAATTTGACTTCACCTTAACACTGGCCAAGGTCAATGCAGTGAATTTGTGTGACCAACTTCAACATGCGTGAAATGTAAGTAGGGAACACTTTTTGCCGACACGCGAAACTCTCGATTACATCGGTTCCTATGAAATGACTGGATTTTGCTTGCAAAATTTCATAAAGTAACGGTAAATGTGACCGCAACTTAACACTTACCACTGGTCAATGTCAATGTTACCAACTGGACCAATATCTATGTAGAACACCTGATTGTGCAGATTACTATAAAAATGTTTGGATTTTGCTCACAAAATGTTAAATGTTAAATGTGATCGCACATTAACACTAAAAAGCCATTATGAGTCTAATCTGTGCTTAATGTGAGGAGTCCTTCCAAACCGTTCACATGACATGAACTTCAAATCCAACTCGGAAAGCATTTATTCATGGATTAATTTTAGCTACTAAATTCATAATCAGAGGGATTTTATTAAAGGAAGGAAATGGCATTGAGAAGGGGCCAGTGTTCTGTGTGGTATTGTGTGGTTGACCAGAGAATCCCTTTAATAGCTGTTTTCATTTCCTATGGCTTTCTAAGCACTCTTGTTAAACACTATACTGGCACAGTGTACACACTTTTGTGGACACTCATATTTTAATTCTGATAATAAACGCTTGTAGGTTATTAACTATTACAAAGAAATTAACTGTTACAAATCCGTAATCCTTCAGATGACGCATGTTCATGTGGTTTGGCAGTGGCATCATGTAAGATGAATAAGGATTCATATAGGCTGCACTTTCTTTAAGCAACATCCTTTTTGTTGACTTTCTGGTGATCTTGACAGGCTTCATGAGATTCATCCTATGACATTGCCAAAGCAAAACTCTCCAAAATATGCTAGGGTTTTGCTACGTCTTTTTTTGTTTTTTTCTATTTTATTGTCAGTCTACATATCAAAAATTCAAAAAGGTTGGGCCAGTTACTTAGAAAAGTAATAGCACACCTATTTTCAACAAACTGCATAATTTGAAGTATCATTCATGTCTGTTATTGCAAATGGCAGATGATGATCTGCAGTGTAGTCTAATATGTATAGGGTAGTTCAAACAATTTGCAATTAACGTTAATTATATTACTGTCCAATACACGATAACGTTGTTTTTCTTATAAGCATGCATTGCAGTTTTGTCGCCTGCCACTTTAAATGCTCGAGCTCCTTAAAGTCAAGTGGATTCTGATTGGCTGTCAATGTTTTTATCATGAAAATGATTCCAACAATTTCGTTCCTCTGTTATATCATTATAATTATGGTGTGGATGTCACTATTCTCATGAATAAAAATGATTATTAAAACTTTATAGTTATTGTCCTTGTTGTGAACGGGCCTTTAGTAAGCACAAACAAACCTGAGAGAGAAGAAATAAATTCTTTAACTTTAAAGAACCTTCTATACTTTACAATGTTTGCTGGGGTTTGATGGGTTTGTTGAAACTGAGATGTTTCCTTTGCATGTAACCAGTCTGTAATCGTGTAACCAAGGTGGTCAGCTAATCACAACCTTAGCTCAGAATTGTTGTTCTGTGTTCAAGTCTCTAGTAATGCCAGTGGTTGCTGAACATACAGTAGACTACAGCTGCAAACCAATGCTTTTCTGCACGAACCCTGGACCACAAATTGGCCCTTAGATAAGCCAAAATGCATACCGTATGACGTCACTTTGTCAATGAAGTCATTGTAATCTCATGCAAACAACCAAAAGAAATTCAAATAAAAGTCTATTTTAGGTCTGATTTTCGTTTGTAAATTCTCATTATTATTACAGATAATTCTAATTATACTATGCCACATTACTATAATACAGCACTACAGCTTTTTACACTAAAATACAATTACAATGCTGTACAAAAATACTATACTGATGTTTAAATGCTTTATATTTTAAATAATACTTTTTTTATTATTTTTTTCTTTATTACATCAATGGGAAATAGTCTTTTCTTCGACCTTCCGGTGGTCTTTACAGGCATCTTGAGATTCATCCCGATTGCTCAAGCTGGGCTTTCAAATTTCCCACATAGACTGGGAAAATCTTTCATGTGTGGATGTAAAATTAGCACATCTTGAAATCTGATTTGCCAAGACGCTAGTATAAATTACTGTCTCCTGGTTGTCAGACGTTTTTTTTTACATTAGCAATTAAACTATGCCAGCAGTCACTTGGGACAAACATGACAAAATGATGACATGTTTAGCTTTAAAGAGACTCAGCGTGTGCACTGGGCCTAGAATAACCTCTGAGAAGGCAAAACCCTTTATTTAAAAATAACATCATTAACGTCCACTTTTACAATAGTAATGATTGATGATTTTTAGCTCTCATGAACCACAAACTGGAAACTGCTCTTGCACAAACCTGCAGCTATGAGCGCTCACCATATGGGTCATAAACATCGCAATTTAAAGCGAAAGGCAAAACCAACAATGACAAATCTTTCATTGAGCGCCAAGAAGTAAAACCGTGTCTTCAGTGAGAAACTTTTATCAGCCAAGAGTTATAACACAAGCCATCGCTTCCAAAATCGTTATACTGTACCAAAAAATCTTTACTGCTTTGCAGGGACTAATATTCTTCCAGAGAAATTCCAGAACTTTCCTAATGTGCACTATCTGGAAGTATTTAAAAAACGAGACTGCAAGTTCAAATCCATCTCTTGATTCGTATGCACGTTCACATTCAAGACATCCGGTCAAGATAAAGAAGATATAATTCAATGACGGACATCTAAAAGAACCGGTTCAGGTCTTCAGAAGTCACCCTGGCTTTTTATGAAAGCTACCTATGCACTTTTATCATTTTAATGTGTGTCATTGCTGACAATTTTTAAGGGGACCTATTATGTCCTTTTTCAACGTCTTTATTTGGTTAAAAAAACACCTTATTTTCCCCAAATTGTACATTATTCCAGCTCGTCTTTCAGTAATGCTCCGTCTAGTTCCTGTCTCTATGAAGCTCCTCCTTCTCAAAAGCACAATGTGCTCTGATTAGTCAGCTGGAGCAGTGTGTTGTGATTGGTTAAGTGCTTCGAGAGTGTTTGAGAAATGCCCCGTACTTTACTATAACCGCAAGTTTCAATGCACTACTAACTAACTCAACCAGGCCCCGTCCCTTTATTCTGCATATGCTTTGGGCAGGAATTATTTAAATGAGGAATATAATTTGTTCCCGGAAGAAAACTCAAGACTACAGGTCCTTTCACACTGGACGCGATTTTGACGCACGAATAATTCGCGCGATAGTTTGATTTTTTGATCAGCTGTTTGTGTAATGAGTGCTTCCACACCGAACGCGAATGTGCTGCGGTGAAAAAACGAGTTTTATTTTTTTCGCTTTGATGTCGATTTTTTTTTTACTTTTGCGGTGACAGAAAAGGCTTCAGCCAATCACATACAAGGAAACAAAGGCGAAGCTTGTTGACGCTTTGGCTGCTCTGACGTAGCAGCATTATGTGCGAGAGAAGAGAAGTGTCACAACATGAAATGTAAACTAAAAACCAGCAATACATTGAAACTAGAAACCTTTTATAATGACAGCATTTTTATATTGCCTATTCCGCATCTCAACGCACGCATACCCTATCATTTATGACATGACGTTGGGTTGTTTGCTTATAGGGACCAGTTACAAAAGAACAAGGCATGGGATAAAATAGCTGGGATAGTTGGAGTTGATGAAGTGCGTGCTGATGATTTATAATATTTTTGACTAGGAGGGAAATAATTGATTTGGAATATTTTCAACATTCATGGTTGTGTGTTTCATATTATTTTTGCATGCATGTATAGGCCACACACCAGAGCATGTGCGTAAATAAAGCAGAGCGGGGTGACGCTTAAATAGGCCTATAAAAAACTCAAACAAAACATACGTTTCATATATAGCTACGTTTAAATAATATAATGCTATTTTTTTTTCATTTAATCTATGTTGATGATCTATATGAAAAGGGAACCGCATGAGATGAGTAAGGATCATAAGATGCCCAATATATCGAAAACATTTGGAATGGGTCAGACCAGTGGTGTAGTCTAGTTTTTTGTAGTGAGTATACTGTGATATACCAGCCCGCCCGCCCGCCCGCCGCCACCACCCATTTTCTACTGTTTAGTGTTAATCGCCATCTAACTCAGCCAGTAAAGAGCTACGTTTAACCTTAGATGTTATATGAATATGGTCCCTGAAGCACAGGTTTTATCAGCTGACAATTAAAAGACTTAAACATTATAAGCACAAATAAAAATTTACTTTTTAAAAACTTGTGTGATATTCCTTTAAAATTATGTTTTAATAGATTTGATTATTATTATTTTAAAAAGTACATCTTACTATGCAATTTCTTTCATAATTCCCTCGAGTTACTTTATTTATCTCTACAAACTTATTTTGGTGGGTTGTAAATTAAAGACATTTGAGCTTCTGTGTGTTTTAATAAACTATTATTATTATTATTATTATTATTAGGCCTACTTGAAGTATACTCTACTGTGCAATAGTAATATATTTCTGTTATATTTTCTTCAAGTTATGCAAAACTTGACAGGTTGTCATGAAGACTTTAAAGTTTGTGAGTGTGTATATGATACGAATGAATGACGATAGTTTTATCAACTGAAATGGTAAAAATCTTGTGAAGTGACCAGGGGCGTAGAATTTAGTAGGGACGCTATAGGGACGTGTCCCTACCAATATCCAGTGACACTGATTTGTCCCTAGCAATAATTTCGATAAAAAATTAAAATATATTTATATATAACCACTGTTGCCTGGTTGGATCTTGTGGGTTTTATGTATTTCTTATTTTATTTAACCAGGAAACATCTCATTTAGATTAAAATCTACAAGAGCGTTCTGAGAAAAATGCGCTAATCCTGGAACACAAACGGTTAATAGATCTAGGTCCCGCCTGCTTAACACACATCGCTAAACTGATTGGCTTTGTGTCTTCTTTCTAACTTGTGAGAGGCTGTAGCTACATTTGGTTGTGCGAAGCAGCAAAACTCCTCCAAAGGAAACCTAGATGCGGTAAACTAGGGAGTAATCTACAGTTCAGTGCACAAAAATACGGGGCAAATCGCGTCAAATAATGATTCGGGGACAGTTCAGTTTTTACAATATAATGTATGACAATAGCGGGATAAGTGGCAAACATGTCGTTAGTGTGTGCGCGCAAAGAGCAATGAAACTTAGTAAAAAGATCACTTAGTATGATTTATAAGTCGTTTTTCAAAAAAGGGGGAATAAAAAGAAAATAAAGAAAATACCCATAAGGACAAGATTTTTGTATATTGCCATTTTTGTAGGGACAAAGACAAAATGTCCCCACAAAGATGGCAATTTCCGAAATCCTTGTGGGGAATTTTTTTTTTTTTTGAAAACAGTTTATAAATCATACTAAGTGACGATTTTAGAAAATGCAGAAAGTTATCTGTGATAGGGTTAGTGTAGAGGGATAGAATACACAGTTTGTACAGTATAAAAATCATTATGATTATGGAAAGTTTAAACATGAAAAAACAAAATTGCTTGGTCTGTTGAAATGAGAAGTCTGTTTGATCAAGTTGAAACCCTTGTCATCCCAGTCTCATCAGCTGAGGCTGAAATAAGTTTCATTGCTCTTAGGACACTGAAAACATGGCTCAGAACAATGGCACAAGTTGCTGTGTGTCATGTCCAACAGGACAAACTGGACAGTAATGATGTGAAACAAATATGCCAAACGTTCATTTCTGTTAACGGGATAGTTTCCTTAAAAAATGAAAATTCTGTCATTATTAAGTTGTTTCAAACCAGTTTCTTTCTTCTGCTGACCACAAAAGAAGTTATTTTGAATAATGTTGGTAACTAGACAGTTGATGGGCCCCATTGACTTCCATAGTATTTTTTTTCTTACTATGGAAGTCAATAGACATCAGACATCAACTGTCTGGTGACCAACATCCTTCAAAATATCTTCCTTTGTGTTCAATAGAAGGAGGAAATTCATAAGGGTTTGAAACAACTTGTGGGAGAGACAGAATTTTAATTTTTGGGTAAACTACCCCCTTAACTATCCCTTTAATGACAGATGCAGACATGTGTTTGGCTTCTTCAAAATGCAAGGAACAAGATTTATTGCATTATTGCATTGCACTATGAACGGAGTAAAGTTAACTCTCTGTTAAACTCCCTTCTTGTCTTTAATATAACATTACAGAATTCATTAACGTATTGTTAAGGTCAATATAGACTAAAAACCTTAATATTATCCCATTAATCCTATTAATTTCCTGATAACTCAGCGTCTGGGAATGTCCCCACCAATCTCAAAACCAAACCTACGCCCTTGGAAGTGACTCTCATAAAAGCTCTGCAATGAAGTTCAAATGTGTTCCTAGTGGGCATACGGAAATCCTTGACATTTTCTAGTGGGTATACGGCGTATACCTGCGTATCACGTAGACTACACCACTGGGTCAGACATAATTTTGACCACTAAGTTTTGTTTTGTAGAAAGCCTTTCTTTAAAGTGAATTTCGTTTTGTATAAATTGTATCTTAATTTTAATCAATGTTTCATCAACAAATTGCCTGGATTAATAGGAATAAGAAGCAAATATAGTAGACAATATAATTAGGACACGGAGGAGCCGGCGAGTGAACTGGAGCGCGTCTCATACCGAAAACTGACAGAAAACACTTTATTAATAAACAATTCAAATGTTTAATACATAATCCTTACTTTAGTTTGGCCGGTTCTTTGTGGCAAAGTTTTAGCTACTTTACAAGATTAGCATAGGCCTACTCCCCTTCAGACTCTCTGTTCTTTAAGATTGGGTGCACACAAAACCTTCTTTTCTGTCTTTTAAAGAAAACGAAAAACTCGTCTTCACTGGATGATGATGATGATGATGATGATGATGATGAAGTGTCCGTGTTTTCTCAGCTGTCGCGGCGAAAGTTTTGGAATGTTGAAGCTCTGAACGTCGCAAATTCGCTTCGCGGCTGATGTGAATGGTTTTGACGCGAACTATTCGCACGCGAACTATTCGCTTTTCCGTTTCGTTTTTTCGTTACGCGTCCGGTGTGAAAGGGCCTTACAATGGAGGCGGTTCGGGGAGTTCAGAAACAGTGCGTACTGACATAGACATAGACATAGAGAATAACTGTCTTTAGACTGACTTTGTGCTTTGTAACTTTGCAGAGCTTTTATAAGCAGCAACATTACACAATAATGAAAGTTGTAAAAAGCATAAAAGGACCCCTTTAAATGGCCCCCTTTAAAAGTAGTCAACCAAAGTAAGTAAAATCATTCTACCTTGTGGAAACTGCCGTGGAAAACTTTCTTCACAAGGTCGTTATCAAAGGAGACTTTCTGAATTTCCCCTCTGGAGTCCTTATTGTAGAATGAGATGACTCTACTGGAGGCTGAGAACAAAACACACACTTACACATGGCTCTGAACTGAGTGCCCAGGCAAATATAAGGCAAATATAAGGCAAAAACACAAAGAATCTCCATGCTGAATGGGTTGATTATGCATTTCTGAGCAATTACTGCTATAAATCACTGCAACCCCAAAATCTGGAACCCATTTAGAGGGTCTGGGTTTCTAAATAAAGTTCAGCAGACACCACAAGGCTGACTGCATGAGACAAGGAAGATAAAAATGATCCTTACGGTCAACGGTGAGCCCGACCTCAGGGTTGTTGTTCTTATCTGATATCTGCCATATATCAAACGCATCCTTGCCGGTGTCGGGAAGGAGACGGAAGAGGAGAATCAGCGTGTAGGAGGGAGGAAGACCATCTGGATGGATTTCCCTTGAAAGAAAAATACAGCTCATTTATCAATACAAAAAAAAATTTTATCAGCCTTAATTTTCATAAAAGCGTGTCAATATGTAAGGTTGTTGGGAATGTTGCATATGTCTGATGACAACAGAAAAAAATGAAAGGCTTTATGCAGATTAATTTGTTGTGCAGTGAAGCCAGACATAAATCAAAAAGTGCAGAACAGATTCACATACTGTCCTCTGAGAAAAATACAAGACTTGCAGCCTTGAGAAATCGCAACACACTGAAAGTATTTTCCCTCCTCTGGTGCTCAGTGTTTGCATTTGAACAGATGCTTGCCAACGCACAAATACACACCGAGATAAATGAATCAAGCATGCCTTCAGACCAGATCTTCAGTGAGCTCAGGACAAACTGAGGTACACTTCTTGAACTAATAGCATATATGCACTCACTATAGCATATTGGAGAACAGCACCATTGAAACGATCAGAAAAAGAAAGCCACACAAACCTGGCACAGTTTTTAAATACCTGCTTTCAATAGATGCACTAATACTGTATGAGATAACATTTGAAAGCTTAAAAACTGACCTTCTCGAAACATCAGTCTCTCTAGGGTTTTTGTGTATTCATTTGTACTTAAAATAAATAAATAGTTAATAGTAAATAAATTTACTTTAATTAACTTAAATTTTAGTATTATGTATATTATAGTTTTTTTATATATTTTGAATTAGCTTTCACATTTTTTCAAAATATTTTTATATTTTCAGTTTTCATATTAATTTAATTTAGTTTTAGTGTTTAGTAATTTTTAGTGATGCACCGAAATGAAAATTCTGGGCCGAAACCGAAAATGTAGGATGCACTTGGCCGAAAACCGAAACTGAAGCCGAAAATGGCTTCTTTTAAAAACTTATACTAATATATATATATATATATATATATATATATATATATATATATATATATTAGTACAAAACCTAAAATGTTTTTAACAATAAATATAAATAATAATACAAAATAATATTATTCTTCAAGTTTTATGTTCCATCAAATAAAATAGTTTTTTAACAGTTGTGCAAAAAGATCCACAATTATCTGAATAACTGCACACAAAATCACAGAATGGCAGTGGGCCTCTATTCTGCAGCTGCATGTAAACAATTTTTTACTTACATTTTAAATTGCTGTGCAAAACAATGCAAAACAACAGTGCAAAAACAGCACTAGAACTTAATCCAAACTCAAACTGTAAACAACATGTAAGCCTATGTAGCCTTAGGAAACGTTGTGCAGTGCTACGCAAATTTTAATGTAACTGCTATACACACAAAAAATTGGACTGGGGGTCTTACGTGCGCTTCATGTGGCACACTAGCACACACACGCAAGGCCGCTCTCTCCCTCTCTGGCGTGCGCGCGCTACACGGTTTGGAGCACGAGCTCTTGCTCGCTCGCTCTCGCTCTTCCGGGAGATTTGAACTAATTTGCGGGCATCAGGGAGGGAGCCGCTATCAATATGCGGGAGACATCCCTATCTTTGATAGGCAGACGCCTGATAACAGCTTGACCGTGAGTGAAACCTAAGCGCTTGCGCACGGATGGGAGGGGCGGGGCGGGTGACCTTCATTTTCAGTTTACGTTTTCGGCTGTTTTTTTTATTTTATTTGGGCCCGAAACCGATAATGCCATTTTCGGCCGAACATTTTCGGCGGCCGAAATTTCGGTGCACCCCTAGTAATTTTGTTATGTGCTTTTATCATTTTTAGTATATATTTTTTTAAAAATATTACCATTTAATTTATTATAATATTATTATTTATTACTTTGCTTATTATTTTTTATTATTTTCGGTTTTAGTTTTAGTTCAGTTTTAATTTTAGTTCAGTTTTAATTTTAAGATTTTTTTTAATCTAATATTCCTATTTTTTTAAGATGTATTTCAATAAGTAAAACTGTTGTTTAATAATTTTAGTTTTAATTAACAATAATAAACCTGACTCTCTGATGCGGGTGTCCACTAAATTGCACAGAATACAGAGTTTCTGTTCTATTGTTTAATAGTTCAATACACTATTGTAACAACTGTAAATAGAAAAACTTTGCCAGACAAATTTCTACTACAAAAGCAACTGATTGGCAGTGACTTCTGCTTAAACTTGTCTTTTGCAATTCAGTCAAGTCACATAAAACTCTTTAAAATATGATTTTCTCTTCAAAAGTAGCAGAGAATGAATTTAATCTTCCCCTGTTTGAGAAGGTCAATCATGAGAATGTTTTTATGAGTTCACATTGAAAATTTCTGTAAAATCTGACACTTCATTCTCACAAGCTACTACAACAAACAAGGAGAAATGCTTCTTCGGGGAAAAAAAGCTGCAGAGACCATAGACTGCAAGCCCTCTGAAGATGGTTAAAATAATTGTGATTGCCTGAATACCATTACAATCTGTAAGGGAGCAGCTCAGAAAACACACATGCACTGCAATCCGACCTACTTTGTGGGCTGGGAAATGAATGCGTCCTTATGGAGTCTGTATGCAATGTAACTGTTGAAGGAGCCTGGTTCCATGGAGACACCGCTCATGCCAGCAAACGTCTTGTCAGTGATGTTAAAAGCCTCCAGCATCCTGAAACCTATGAGTTTTCATCAAAACATCAATCAAGAGATGCATAACAGTGTGTGATGATAGAGGACAAGACTATGATGATAGGAAGTCATCGAATGTGGACTCGAGAGTCAAGTTCTGACCTGGTGATGTGAATCCATCGAGGTAAATCAAAGGACACGCTGTGGAAAAAAAAAAAATCAGGAAATGATTTTACTCTTGTCTTTCATGTTAGAGTTAAAGTGAACAATGCAGACTAAAAGAATGACTTCCTACTGGATGTTGCAGTTTCACAGATGAACGTAATGAGGTTGTCTTGGATCTTAGCAAATGCATCAAAGTCATCAACGATAAAGACGTGTCTCTCGCTTGGCTTGCTTCCAATGTTCCTCAGTTCGGCAGTGTCTACGTCTGCAACACCCACCACAAACACACTGAAGCCTGTGGAAAAGACAACACTGAGGCTTTAGGGAGATACATCGCCTGTCAAACCCTGTCAAGAACTTGTCCGGGTCGTATTTCGCCCAAAAATAAGCAGTTATATGTTGCATAAAGAAAAGGAGGCCATGATCATTGAGATTTGTGATACCTGCATGCTGTAGTTTAGCAGCACTCTTCTTCACATCATCTTGAGAACGTCCATCGGTTACCACAACCAGAACCTTGGGAACGGTTCTCCTCATACCGCTGTCTGAGATGAACACCTTATCTCCAACATGCTTCAGCGCAGCACCTAATGCATTCACACACATTAAAACAGTTCAAGAAATGAAGTATTTCGTAGCTCTTGTTTCTGTTTTTGCCAAACAGCATTCAAACACTTAGGGCCAGATTTACTAAAGACACGCAGTGAAAAAGTAGCGCTGAAAAGGTGTGGACAGGGTTATTCTTGCACCTTACCTTATTTAATTTGCATTTGAAGGAGATTCCCTTTAAAACGGCAAATTTATTGGCAGAGAGTATCATGCAATGTGATTTACTAAGGTTTGTGCTAGTCAATTTTATGGTTAAAAAAAAAGCATGTCTTAACCCGTGGAGAACAGAGAGCACAAGGTAGAAGGTACAGGATTTTCTCCAATCGTGTTAATTTATAGGGAATGCTAGAGGAAGATGTTATTCAAACGTAAAGTTTCCCAAGCCCCAGTTTTTCCCAGTTTATTTTTAATTAGCTGTGCCTGTGTTGTTGGTATATTACCCACACCTGATTATCATCGGCTCTGCTTGTTTGCAACCCAACGGTAATTTGTGTTGGTTATAATGTAAAAGTTCTGGGTCGCAAGTTCTGTCGTTATCAGCCTAGTTCAACGAGTTTTGTTTCCTGAAACCATCGTTCCAACGAACATTCGCAAACATCATCACAAAGTTGTATGTTTGGAATGACAGCTCTCGATTTGTGTTTGAAGCAGAGTTTCTTGTTTGCATGACGTGGACTCAATAAGCCAAATAAGCAAGCTGACATTCAGTACAATCTATATCTTTTATTTAGAATACATACAAATGTCATTTATGTCTTTTAGTTTGTCAAGAGATTTAAATCGTTTTTGACGAGTGCGCATGTGCGAACGTCTCTAGTTTGTAAGAACGAGCCTATGATTGAATCTGGAAATAAAGCAAAATAATTACGAAAAATGAGAAATAGTCCTCAGATATCATGTCCGTAATTTATACCAAAACATCTAGCATTGATTCGATCTCAAACAGATTAATTAAAAGAAGTTATTACTCCGCCACCTGCGTGACATCATTAACCAACGTGGTTGAACCACCAATTTGAGACATATCGGGAAACAGTCGTGACTAGCTAGTTGATTTCTTCAACAATGCATCGTACTGTGGTAGTTAAGCAGCGAGTTACATCGTTGTGCGGGAAACACACCCCAGGCTGCGTCTGTGTTCTTTAATTTCAACATTGTCAGTAGATTCACCTGCAGAACTTTGCACTCCGGTATTTTATGGAATTCCGGTCTACCACTAATTTAAACTGTTTAGTAAATCTGGCCCCAAATGTGGAACTGACACCTGCATTCAGGTAGGGGAACAAATCTGAAAACTGACACCTAAGAACAAAGACAATGAGTGCACTTACATGCACGTTCTTAACCCGATTATGCTTAATATGCTGACAGTGCTTGTGGTTATGTAAACATCTTAACCCATTTTCCTTTATCAGAGTAAAGACATAAATAGTTTAAGCATAAACCAATCAAAACAGCTTGATAAAACCTATTTCCCCCGGCATGTAAACACAGTAATCTGCATTCTGTTGACTTATTGCAATGTGCTTGTGATATGAACCAGAAAAGAGCCGTTACTGCAGATTTAAGCTCATTCTGCAAACTTCGACCTTTTTTTATGACCCAAGAAATTAAAGAAATGTGTTTTCATCTTGTGCCGCTGAAGCAGAAGTGGTACAGTCAAAATACAGTTTATTTATTTAACATCACATCTCACATTGCAAATTGAATAGGCTACTTGGCATCAGATTAATGAATGATTAGGTTTTGATGTCACTACTGGGGAATAACTGCAAATGCAGTTTGCGTGAGTTGCCGGTGTATTGGTAAGCATGTAAAAAAGGGACAACGAGTTAATTGAAAAAGCTGATTTTTGGGACTTGTCAGCGTATTGATGTTTATGTACATGTTCTCAATGTATCACAAACCTGTTTTGGTGTTTCCTCCTCTGTAATTGACCATCTGAAGGGCGGACAGAACCATTCCCTTGTCGTGGTAGGTATTCAGTCTGAACTCGGTTTTAGCATCATCGCTGTACTGCACAAAAGACACCTGTTTTCACAGAATGAGACAAAAGACCAACTGAATCAGAGCTCGTTCAGGGAGTCGTGCGCATGTGGTCAGTCACATGACTGTTGACTGGTCAGTACCTGCATGCCCTCATGGCTGATGACATCGAAGGCCCCAATCATGCTGAAGACAAACTGACGGACTTTAGCGAAGCTCTCGTCTCCGATGCTCCACGAGCCGTCGATCAGGAACACCAGATCAGCCTTGGCACCTTTGCACACTGGCATTACAAAACAAGATTTATAGTAATCAATCATATCAACCCCACTGAATGTACTTTTAGCTGTGATGAAGTCTGTCTGTCTGTCTATCTATCTATCTATCTATCTATTGTTTTATCTATCATCTATCTACATATAAGTCTGTCTGTTTGTCTATCTATCTATCTATCTATCTATATTTTTTTAAAGAAGTCTCTTATGCTCACAAAGACTGCATTTATTTTAAAAAGTACAGTAAAAACACTAATATTTAACTTTTCGCATTATTATCAATGTTGAAAACAATTGTGCTTCTTAATATTATTTGTGGAAACCATTATATATTTTTAGGATTATTAGATGAATAAAAGTACAAAAAAACACCATTTCTGAAAAATATAAATCTAACATTATAAATGTCTTTACTGCATCTTATGATCAATTTATCACATCCTTGCTGAATAAAAGTAGGATTTTTTTTAATCTTACTGACACCAACATTTCGAACGGCAGTGAATAAAATACACAACATGTTCCAACCGTGAGATTATCAGCATTAATATAAGCTTAAAAAAAAAGAAAAAGCCTTTTGAAAAAGGTAATAATGTGTCTGCAGTGTCTTTACCGTCGAGTGCTCCAGGGATGGAGGGTGGTGGTGGAGGAGTCGGAGGCAGTGTTGTGGCTACGGTGGGCTTCACCACTACAGAGAGGAGAAAGCAGACACCATGAGTACACAGAGAACAGAGCCGTTGGACTGAACTCCTCTGAAGGCGTCATGACTTACATGTCCGCTCTTTGACACTGACTCCTGGCCCCTCCTTGTTGGGGGTCTGTGTGTAGACTGTGGCGTTGTACAGCGCGTCTGGGGTCAGCCCGTCAAAACAGTACTGGCTCTCGGCAGCGGTGATCGTTACCTCCTGACCTCCACGATTAGCCGCTAATGATGACAGAAGAGGAGCAATGTAAGGTTATACAAACAGTAACACTTTATTTCAATAGTGCATTTTAAACAAGACGTAACTGTGCAACTAGGTCTGCTCAATTATGGCAAAAATCATAATCACGATTATTTTTGGACAATATGATCAGTCTTATTTCACGATATGAGAAATTTTAAATATCATTGAAATTTCACAATTACCGACACTTCAGCAAAGCTTAATACTAAGTGAGCTTATGAAAGAGAAAGGTCCTCAAAATAATTACATAAGACAAGTAAACAGTCAGCAATACAAGAGCAAAGAAACTAATTACAAACAAAACAGACAAATACATACAACAGAACAAAAATACTAATGAAATAAACAGTGTTTTAAGTTTTTCAGGAAGATGTTCTAACAAGTGATAGCCTACATTAAAACATGTAATAATCAAATGTAATATAACACTACATAGTCTTACTGCATACACTAAATATAGATTAATCCTTATTAAAGCTTTAAAAGTTACTCAGTCAAGATCAGTGAGTGATTTTCCTTTGTCATTTGTTTTTTGATTATCATTAATGACAGACTTCAGCAGGTTTATTAGGCTGCTGTCACTTTAAGAGCTAATGCATGGATGCAATATACTGTAACACACACGTTTTCCTTCTCAACTGTGTACGTTTACTTAATACTCTAATGACTGCTATTTGACATGCAGCTGCACATAGGGTTGTGTGATTAATCGTAATTGATTTTCGATTTTTGCTTCCAACGGTTATGAAAACAAGATAATCGAGGAAAAACGATTATTGTGCTGCTGCTGCATTCACTTTCGATCCTCCCAAAAAAACTAAAATTTAACATCCAAATCAGCCGAATAAGGCGCAATAGAGACTCTGTTCCCCAGCCGAACGCGGATGAGCAAATGTGCTTCAGATACGCGCCTAAACACATACACACAATAATGCCAAAATGCCTTTTTGGAGAGTATTCACATAAACCCAGTCGGTTATGTCTTAATAGACGGTCTGTTTAACATCTGCTAACTCTTTATTTTATGCTCCCCAACGGACATTCTACTGACTGTAAGAAACTTTGTAACTACATGTCAACTTATTCTACTAACCTGAACCTAACAGTCTACTAATACTCTAATGAGAGATAATTTACATGTTGTTGCAAATTAACAAGAGGTAGTTGATGTTGTTGCAAAGTTACTTATACATGTAATTAGTAGAATGTCTAATATGGACTATTGAAAACGTATAACAGTAGGTGGAATGTGAACAAAATGCAGCCTTTTTGTTTTGTGAATTTGTCCTTACGATTGAAAGGATTGACTTTCAGCCTGTAAGAGGTTGCCGCCCGATGAGGAGTCCATCTGATGCAGAATGAGTCATAGCCAACGTTGTATGTATTGAGGTCGGTCACATTGAGATACACTGCAACGGTAAACAGCATTCCTCAGTTTAAACAGGCATTTCAAAACAACCCGGTAACATGTCCTTGAAATTTCTCAGTTGAAGGAACAAGCACGTACAGGTTGTTCCCTGTCCGACCAGAGCTCCACTCACGCCTGAGTCATACTGAGCATAAACCTTCAGGTCGTACGTTGTGCCAGGCTGGAGGTTGGGCAGGTTGTGTGTAGTAACATCTCCAACAAACACTTCCATGGTGTTATCCATGCCTGGAACAACACGCAAAACACAGAACTTACTAGAATGTGTCAGTTTGACCTACAACATGATATCTAGATAATAACAACATAGTAAAATGGTCTAAAACTCTCTTACCCGCTGGTGTATAGACCAGCTTATAACCGTTGACCCGCGCAGGCGCAGGATCCCAGGACACACGGAAACGAGTGTACCACTCATCTGAAACACGCAGGTTACGTGGCTCCAGGAGACCCACTGAAGGAGATGTGCCAAAGAAACATTAAATGTGGGCAAACACATCTTTCCAGTGTGTGTTTACATGAAACAAAATTTTACTTATCAATTGATCTGTTTGTCTAGGATTTTATCTGTCTATCTATCTATCTATCTATCTATCTATCTATCTATCTATCTATCTATCTATCTATCTATCTATCTATCTATCTATCTATCTATCTATCTATCTATATATCTATCTATATATCTATCTATCTATATGTATCTCTGTCTGTGTCTGCCTGTCTGTCTGTCTATCTATCTATCAATCTATCTATCTATCTATCTATCTATCTATCTGTCTGTCTGTCTGTCTGTCTGTCTGTCTGTCTGTCTGTCTGTCTGTCTATCTATCTATATATCTATCTATATGTATCTCTGTCTGTGTCTGCCTGTCTATCTCTCTATCTATCTATCTATCTATCTATCTATCTATCTATCTGTCTATCTGTATGTCTGTCTGTGTCTGCCTGTCTGTCTATCTATCCGTCTGTCTATCTATCTATCTATCTATCTATCTATCTATCTATCTATCTATCTGTATGTCTGTCTATCTATCTATCTATCTATCTATCTATCTATCTATCTATCTATCTGTCTGTCTGTGTCTGCCTGTCTGTCTGTCTGTCTGTCTGTCTGTCTATCTATCTATCTATCTATATGTCTGTGTCTGCCTGCCTGTCTGTCTATCTATCTATCTATCTATCTATCTATCTATCTATCTATCTATCTATCTATCTATCTATCTATCTATCTATCTATCTATCTATCTATCTATCTATCTATCTATCTATTTATCTATCTATCTATGTCTGTGTCTGCCTATCTATCTATCTATCTATCTATCTATCTATCTATCTATCTATCTATCTATCTATCTATCTATCTATCTATCTATCTATCTGTCTGTCTGTCTGTCTGTCTGTCTGTCTGTCTATCCATCTATCTATCTATCTATATATATATGTATCTGTCTGTCTGTCTGTCTGTCTGTCTGTCTGTCTATCTATCTATCTATCGATATATCTATCTGTCTGTCAATCTATTTATATCGGTCTATCTGTCTGTCTGTCCGTCCGTCAGTCAGTCAATCGTGTCTTGCTTATCTATTTGTCTATCTATCTTTTTTTATATGTCTGTCTGTCTGTCTGTCTATAAAGCAGTAACATTAGATAGTGTAACCATCCTCACATGTTTTTCCATCTCCAGCGAGACTTCCTCCAGGGCCTTCTGGATAAATGGCCTCTACGTTGATGTTGTAAGGAGTGTCTGGCTGCAGGTTTTGCAAGATGACAGAGTTTCTGTTGCCAGGCACGCTTCTCTATGAGAAAAACAGCAGGACAAGGTCAGTCAACATTTAAAGTCAGTCAAATGATGTCCACGGGCTCATATTTATAATGATTATAAATATCTAATGTAAACATATACAGCTGCATGACATTTTGCATGATTATGTCCACTACTATAAACTTCAACACCACATACAAATTCCTCAATGGGATCTCCAGTGGTGGGTGCGTAGCCGATACGGTACTGAAGCACAGGTCCTTCTGCGCGCTCCCAGCTCACGGACAGCGTGCTGGTGGTCGGGTCATACACACGCAGGTTCCTGGGGCCGCTGCGGGGCACTGCGATCAGAAGAACAGTCAAAATAATTAAAATTGAACAGTCAAAATTATCCCTCAAAATAATGCCTTTGAAGACAAAAGGATCATTCCCAAGAAATTGGGCCATTCGTGACTTACTACTGATATAAATAACAACCATACTGAACTTACTTATGCATTAGAGAGCTCAGTAGTTTTCTGTCATGGGAAAAGTCATTGTGATCATCTTTTGTGCAGAAATGTTTTGGCACAAGTGTAGGGTGGTGCAATGGCATTGCTTAGTAAAGCCATGTGAAAGAGATGTGATAAATAACTCGAGAATTAAACATTTGACATTTTGATGATAAATCTGATAACAATCCTTGTTGGGAAAGTTGGGAAATTAGATTTCCTGACATTTTAGCAGCTACCCTTGCAACTGAAGTATAAATAATAAATACATTAAAATCCTGACATTTCACTGCACAAATGGCACTGTGTCCTGAGAATGAGCCATGAACACCTAACAAAGGGCTTCCTGCGCTCAGACTCACATGTTTTCCCATTATCAGCCACAGCGGAACCCTCTCCGTCGGCATACAGGGGCACCACACTCACAGAGTACGGTGTGTCTGAATCCAGCTGCTCCAGCAGGGCAGTGAGGGTGTTCCCTGGAACAAGGACCTTACAGGCAATAACAAAAAGGAATAGTTTACCACCAGGGACAAAGAGGCTGTCTTTGTTAACTAGTGACATCTGAGGCTTCAGATACTTTTGTATTGATTAATGAGTGAATCTCACAAAGGACATATGCAAATCACATTTCACCACCAAATCAAAAGCAAAATCAAATGGGTAAAAATTAGATATATTTAACTAAATTAAACTTATTTTAGGATCATCAGAACAACATTTGCTCCAAGCTTAACCAATGGTCTGTCTATCTTTCTCTTTTATCTACCTAAAGTTTATCTATCTATCTATTTATTGATCGATCAATCAATCAGTGGTCTGTCTGTCTGTCAGTCTGTCTGGTTAGATTTATTTTTTGCATTATTGTAATGAGACAAAAGTGTTTTTGTCATCGTGTGAGCCACACTGGTCAAAATGTTTAGATATGTGTTCGCCATGGAAATATTTGTTATATACAAATTTCATGTTTTTTCTACTGCTTTCTATACTGTACATGAATGTCAGTTTTGTCTGTGTATCACACTGAGCATTTTTAAATACAGATTCAGACAGTAGGTAGAAATGTATGAATTGATGTAAAAAAAAATATTTATACAGTAAATTTATTTTTGTAGTTACATGTAAAATGAAAATTCTCAGTTGCTTGTTCATTTTTACACACTCTATTATTTCTTTCTCTAACACATACATATCCCCCTATTGCTCTGCCATGACAAGAATTTTCAGTTTACACATTTTAACAAAAATAAATGTACTGTAAAGACAAATGTATTTAAACAGAACAGATGTACAGTAGCTGCTGTTCAGAGATGTGATGTTCCTCCATGTTCAAAAATGGTTGTGATTGTGTGTGTATATATATATATATATATATATATATATATATATATATATATATATATATATATATATATATATATATATATATATATATATATATGGGTTGATTGGTAAGATTGTGATTCCTATTCATTACAACGGCAGGCCATTGGCCAATTTAGCAAACATTACAAACATTCCATGTCATAAATATTTATGGAATATAACATGTCTGACAGAATGGATCACTGAATGGATCATTTTGCATGTGATGGAAGAATGTTTAGAAGTTGTGAAGAGTTTCACTGAGAATCAACTCATCAGTTTTGATCAACAAGCCATGTGCATTTAGTCACTGTGCAAATTGTAGACAATTGTACTTACTCTTTTGCACACATGTGCCAAAACACAAGCAGTTTGCTTAAATAAATAAGAAATTAAAATCTGTTGTGAACAAGAAACTAATTATTCAGAGATCTGAACTTATTTTTTGAAAAAAAAAGTCTAATTTGAGAATTGAGCCAAAGCGATTGAGAAAAACTGTACAATCTCTTACGATCAAACAGCAGACCTGCTGGCTTTAAAATCTCTGATATATTACAACCTGAGAAAGAAGCTTGGCTGTTTTTCTAGAGATGACTTCTTGCACATACTGATGTTTGTCTCACCACTGATTTCCAACCCAATCATTAGTGATCACTTTCTCAGCCAATGCAAAGCAAGAGGCAGAGGAAACATTCCTTTGATGTGTTAATGGTCTACCAGTTGTAGTGATATAAGTGAATAATGTGCTGACAGTGGGAGGCAATCACCTCCTTTTACCACTCTTCACAATGCCAGGTCATGGGGGTCACTGAATTCCCAATTAATGACATGGGAACTCCCTTTTTTCACTCCTGACAACACTATCCTTTATTCTGCAAATTGAGACCAGTTGACGATTGATTGTACTTCTGTGCTTTGGGTTTTTTCAGTGTTTCAGTGGAAAAAATGAAAGAACTCATTGGATATTGGAGGTTAAAATGAAAACGCAGAGAATTTCTGACTCAATGCAACTGATTTGGAAAACTAGCCATAGTAACGGAAAACGTCCATAAGAATTTTCCACAAGGTCTTTGTTGCTGCTGATAAAGAAGCTAGTTCTGTTAAGACACAAGACAAAATGTTCGAACTCTGTTTTCCTCAATGCTGAAATAAAACCAGTTTGGGCTGATACAGATTTCCCACAGCTGCTTTCTTTACGCAAGGGTCTGACAACAATAAAAGCCATTTATGGATTTTCGGAGCTTTGCGAAAATCCCTCTCAGGCAATGAAGTTCATGTGAGAATGAGGTTACACGACATTAAAAACACAAACATCTTTGCAGAGGGACAGATTGAAAACAGACCGTTGCACTCAAAATTGTCACGGCGGTATTTCTTGTGCGTTCTCTCACGCGAGCCTAACGACAAGGACTTACAGATTCAGAGGGCCGGTTTCCAGAGAGGGGGGAGTAGGCCACGCGATACTGCAGCACTTCTCCGGACGCCGGCTCCCAGCGCACGTTCAGGGTGTTTGTGGTGGGGTTGTAAACCTGGATGTTCTTGGCAGGGGTCCGCACCACTGTTTCAGACATGAGCAGGAGCAGTATCATAAAACCAAAGACAGTAAAATGAGTGAGTGGTTAAAGAGATAAAGCAATTTACAACTATTTACAAGACCTTGAAAATAAGAATTTCCTACGTCCGGGTCTAAACACAATAGTTGCAACGGAAGTTTCAATGTCAACCACTACAGAATCAAATTAAACATTTCAAAAGGGTCAAGAGAGACACATCTCATGTTTGGATAAATGGGCTGTGAACTAAAACAGAGCCAACTCAATGTGGTTGATACACAGCATTTGGGTTAGTCTCAAGAAGTGTTAGGTAAGTTACTCGAAAAAAGTAATTAATAACTAGCTACTAATTACATTTTTAACAGTGTAATTAGATTACTATACTAATTACTCTCCTTAAAAGGTATTGGATTACTTATTACTAATTACTTTCTAAATCCCATATCAAGCTCGGCTAGTTGAACAATACTAGGACAGACACGAAACTGCACTTTTGATTCTTTCAAATAAACAATATACAAGTGTGTAAATTATACTTGAACTGATCAAATATTTAAAGGGAGAAGGTTACATTAAAAACATACATTTTAACCTAATATAGTCTATACAGTATTTAATGCAATTACATCAGAAGTAACTATAATTAAGAATAATTCCTTACTTTGCTTTTTCAAGGGAAAAGTAATTCAATTACAGTAATTAGATTACTTAGTAATTGATTGGACCCAAGATACTGATATTTTGAGCTATTTGGCTTGTTGTTTTTGAGTTTATTTTATTGCACTTTATCTATTTGTGTCTGTAGATTTCAATTACAAATCATATATTATCTTTAAAGGCCGTTTACTCAAAATTATTTTTTTTTCTCATGCACTGAACCGGAAAACTCCACTGCAGCAGCATTTATACACCAAACTTTACAGATTTATTCCTATCTATATATTCTGAAGGTTTTTAATGAGGGGTTTCTTCATTTATCATTTGCTCGATTTTATACATTTCATTTCTAAAAACATTGTGAAAATTAATTTTATTCAGGCAGTTGTTTTGATAATGGAATGATAAAAGGAGAAAACCTTTTACGCTAATATGTCACTAAAATTAAACAAATTTTGAAGCTGGCTTTACCGAGTGTTCAATAGATGATTATAGAAACTTGTTTCCGCCACTGAATAAAGAATAAAAAAGGTAATTGCGACTTTTTATCTTGCAATTCTGACTTTTTTTTCGTCAGAATAGCAACTTCATTTCTCATAACTGTGAGATATAAACTCGCAATTGCGAGTTATAAAGTCAGAATTGCGTGATATAAACTCGCAATTCTGAGAAATAAAGTCAGAATTGTAAGATATAAATGCACAATTGCGAGAAAGTGTCAGAATTGTGATCTGACTTTTTTTTCCTCAGAATTGGACTTGCGAGTTTATATCTCGTAATTCTGACTATATAACTTGCAATTGTGAGAAAAAAGTCAGAATTGTTAGATAAAAAGTCGCAATTACCTTTTTTTTTTTTTTTTTGTATTCCGTGGCAGAAACAAGCTTTCATAGATAATGAATCACCTGGGGTGTCTTGCCTAAACAGTAAATGTGCACAGTTCTGATTAACACACATCAGGAATCATGACAACATGGAAACACAAAGCCTATGGAACGGGCTTTAGATTTCCAAAAGCAAAAACCCTGATACTAGTTTTTAAACAAAACTAACACTTGCATTAATGTGGCACAGCCACACAAAGAAAACTGGAAAACAAAGCAATGCAGATGATGGGAAGAAAAAGCACCACTGGTGGAAAAACAGTGACGCCAACAAAAACCTGTTAGTTTGACTCCAAAATGAGGAGCATTGAGCTGACAACAGTAAATAAGGGTGCTTTTATGTCCTTGCACCTCCCTGGGTTTTACATTTGGTGAAATAGATTGTTTTGTAGCCCTGGCTGCAGCATCTCCAGTCATTACACCCCATAAAGAAGGCTCATTAAGCCCAGCCTGGAGTCACATTTAAAGGTTTGCCAGCACATCAGCATTCCTCCCTTGGTGATCAATCCAATAAAGCAGACACAATCTTTGGCCAAGTCTCAGATATTCTATTTATAGGTGCAAAACTATAATGGTACAGCCAGAAAACTTTGCACCTTCTGGATTGAAATCTTTGGCAAAAGGTTTACTGTGATTGGGGAGTATATGATGGATGAGTATGGGAATTCTTTGCTTTCCAATCGTGCTAAAATAAGAAGCTGCATGAACTCACAGGTTTTTCCATTCTCCGACATGCGCTTGCCCTCTCCAGGAGCGTATACTGGCACTACTGTTACGGTGTACTCGGTATCAGACAGCAGGTTCTTCAGAACTGTACTGGTAGTGCTTCCAGGAACTTGAGCCTAAGAGAACAAACAATAAGAGTTTTTTTTTTTTTTTTTTTTTGTCTGGTCTCTGCAAAAGTCGCTAGATGTTTGAATGGTTGTCAAAATGTTGCTACGAGCTTGCTAGTGTATTTAGTACATTTCTATTAGAGCCCGACCGATATGGATTTTTGGGGGCCGATGCCGATACCGATATTAGGGAGTAAAAAAAAGCCCGATACCGATATATCGGCCGATATTATTTATGTGTATATTATAATACAGTAGCAATATTATTTATGTGTATTATAGTACAGTATACCAGTCAAAAGTTTGGACACTTTCCTATTGGTGTGTACAAACTTTTGATGGGTACTTTACACAGTAGCTATAAACAGAATAAATATATTTTATAAACACGTTTTGCAATGATCACTCAAATGTGGTGATCAAACACTTGTGTGACACAGATATGTAATGGAGGCAGGGGGAATGATAGAATGAGAATTATACAGTTGAGCTGTAACCAAACTAGTTTGCATTGCATGTTATATTATATTATATTATATTCTAAATACTGTTGCATAATCTTCACTAATGACTTTGTCTTTTAATTTAGTCATAACTTGTATCAATAAATATATAAAAAGTGTCACTGACAAAACCTTATTATCTTCTATTTTTACTCTTAATTCCTCTAATCTCTACCAGTGGAGGAAGAACTCAGATCTTTTTACTAAAGTAAAATTAATAATATCATAAAGAAAACGTTTTTAATTACATATGTACAGTACTTTTATACTATTTTAAATAATTAGTAAGCAAAATGTACTAAACGTGAAACTAGGCTACTCTTAATGCAAAATGGCCCTATATAAAGTGTTATAATTATATACATTTTTGGAATATTGCTTGATGTTGTAACATAGCGTTATCAGGCAGAATGAGCTTTAACACTGTTACTGCTCGCGTCGCAACAGCTGTTTACCCTAGACAAAGCAGAATCAGTTTACTGTCGGAGATCGCTCGCGCCACGCATTTTAATCAATGTTTCATCAACCAATTGCCTTAATAAATAAGAAGTAAATATAGCAGACAATATAATAAAGACTTCTCAGCTGTGTGTTTGCAATAGTCACAAGCTCACACAATACGTGACAGAGGCTTGTAGCAGAGAAATCAATTCTGTGAATTACACTGCGCAAATCACAAGTAGGCTACTATCCACTGGATGAAGAAGGGTTTGCTCTCAGTCTCCACAGGCTACATAAAATATTCATTTTATTTTATTTTATTTTATTTTTCGTGTTCGCATTTATGAGGAAAAAACAATGTTGCAGACTCGACAGTTCAGCACTACGGACGTGAGCGCTCTGAAAGCGGCACTAAAATATGCTTTGAAACTTTCACATAGACATCAAACAGAAAGCACAAAACCTTTCGTTTCAAAGTTAATTTCGTTTTGTATTAATTGTATCTTAATTTTAATCAATGTTTCATCAACCAATTGCCTGGATTTAATATATAAGAAGTAGATAGCAGACGATAGATAATCTCGACACGGAGGCGCCTGCGGGTGAACTGGAGCTCGTCTCATGAACCGAAACTCAGCGTATAGAACTGAGAATTGAACTATATCTATATTGAAATGTCTACTTTTAAACAGAACAATTCAAAACGAAAGACAGACAGACTCATGTAATCGTATGAAATGTGCATTTCTCTCTGGCACGCGTTCAATGAAGATCGCGAGTCAGCATCGTCAACTTCATCTTTGGCTGACACTGACTGAAAACACTTGTTTGTTAATAAACAATTAAAATGTCTCCTTGCTATATTTGTTGTATTCATAATCATTACTTTTGCCAGTTCTTGTGACAGCTTTTAGGTGCTTTATTGGCAGCGCCACCCTTACATGAATCACCGCACCCGCATTTTTTAAAATATTCATTTATCGGCCATTATAAATGCCGATACCGATAGTTAGAAAAATGGCTAAAATCGGCCGATGATATCGGCCCGCCGATTTATCGGTCGGGCTCTAATTTCTATGCACTTGTCCAAGTGGTTGCCTGGCTGTTGCTTGGTGGCTGGTTATTGTCCAAGTCAAAAGAGCACAACCATAATTATCTGTGATATTCTGGCCTTCAATGCAAGACTATAGGATTTTTTGCATATTGCAATTGAAGTCCCACTGTGGTGAAAATCAAGCTTTTAATGTTGTTTATGTGTCTTTCAGGGGCGTCGTTAGGCCCTTTTTAGGGGGGCTTCAGCCACACCTTCAGTGTGATTAATGTTGGCTACACAAATTCGTGTTCGCTTCAGTCTTGTTATAACCAGATTCAGCGCGTTCTTCATCTTCAATCCGCAGCGGCGCCGAACAGAGAGCACGTCAGAAATAGAGGACAGGGTGTGTGTGTGAGTTCATCTGAGCCTCATTGGTCTGTCACTGCTCATCAATGTCAGAATATTTGAGATGACCAATCAAATCAAAGTAGGCGGGCTTTATGTTCACAGACGCTGCTAAGCGCGAATTTTAACAGTGCGACTCGACGCGTACGGTCAAGTGTGAGATAAGATGTAAGTAGCTAAACTTAACATTTCATATTTTACATTTTTTTAGGTCATAAATGTTAAACGAATGACAAAAAATAATCAGGCAAACTAATATAGGTTTGTCTAATTTAGCCATTTTGAACTGAAAATAGGCCTATGTAATGTGACATTGTTAGGGGACAAGAAACATTAACAAAGCCGTTTTCATCATGTTAGGCACAAGATTAATAATGAATGTGTACATATGGAGAATATAATACAAATTGTAGCCTTTAGTAAATTAAAAAAGCTCAGGTTTAGGAAGGGAAGAGAAAGGGATGAA
Source organism: Gila orcuttii (assembly GCA_026230005.1). NCBI lineage: Eukaryota > Metazoa > Chordata > Actinopteri > Cypriniformes > Leuciscidae > Gila > Gila orcuttii. The sequence goes on along the minus strand of JAPDVR010000013.1, from coordinate 13,439,958 downwards.
GAGACTGAGAAAAAAAGAAAGAGTGATGGAGATGAGGAGAGAGCAGGTATTGACAAATAATCTACTGCCCACTGACATGGTTTTAAAGCTATTTCTTATCCTTTTTTTGTCTTAAAAACGTCTTGAAATGCACATATCTGAGAAATAAAAAATGTGAACCCCCTACCAACCTCAAATTTAGGACCTCTGTGATTATAAAGCCCTGTCTACAGCCCTGTATTAGGCATAAGATCAATAATGAATGTGTAGCCTACATATTGTGAATGCATTTAATAAACTTAATTACCTAGCTTTAGTAGCTTTCAGTAAATAAACTCGTCTGAGAAAATGATTCATAGGCAAAATCAACCTATCAGTTGACTGTTTACTTTCTTCACTGACAGACAAAAATGAAAAGCCTATATCAGTCAAAGCTCAGCTTTAGGAGGGGAAGAGACAGGGCAAGATAAAAACAAAGAGAAAAAGAGTGTGATGCTGATGAGGAGAGAAAAATAATCAGCTGCCGACTGACATGGTTTTAAAGCTGTTATCCAAATTTTTTGGCCTTCAAAACATCTTAAAATATGTAGATCAGAGAAATCAAAATATCAAAATTTTCTCAGGGAAACCCAGAACCCCCCTATATACCCTACCTCACATTTGGGACCACAGTGATTATAAAACCCTGCCTTTGCATGGTAATGAAACTGGTTAATAGTGAGCATTAGATCCTTAACTAAAGTGTTACCTTTTTTATAATTAAAAAAATAATAATAATCATACCCTCATTGGGGGCTTAGCCCCCCTAAAATGAAAATCCTAGTGACGCCCCTGGTGTCTTTTAATATGCTTTAAGACAAACCATGTGTAAATTAATAAGTCAACACCATTGCTGAGTATTTTCTCCTTAAAACTGCAGTGAACCAAAGACAGTCTCAAAAACGCTGGTGTTTCTGACATCACAAACTACCTTGTAATCAATCAGATCACGTGTGATCGTCAACGAGTGGATCTCTGAACTCCTGTGAGTGAGTGGAGGCGGGGCTAATTTGCATATTCATAGAACCACATATACTAAATGAGGCAAGGGTGTAGGAGTTACATTCAAGCTATTTTAAGATGTGAAGAAATTGTTTTTCAAGGAAAGAACTTTAAATAATGTAATTTTGGTGATGATGAAAATGAGTTTTAAAGGATAAAATTATTGACTACAGGGGGACTTTAAAGTCCTGAAGCAAAAGCTGCTGAGAACCACGCTTAACCCCTGATAACGTTAAATTTCTGGGTACAATCATTATGTTCTGTTCCTAATTAGATTCAATACAATTCACCAAAAATCACACTATGAAAAAAAATCATGTAAGTAAACCTTTAACTTTAATACTACTCATATATTACAAAAATGAGAAAGTTTTTTTTAAACATTTGTTTTTTCACAAAAGTGAACGTTATTACTGTATTATTACTGTATAAAGTATTTACATTTATTATTTTAATTATTTAATATATTGTACTTTCTCGAAGCATAAACAGTATAGCATGGAGCTAACAACGACAAGATCATGGGTTCGATTTCAGCAAAATTCACATGAATGAATTGCTAAAAATGAACAAATAAAGAATTTGCCAAATGCCTAAATATAAATACCCTCAAAGGGTAGTTGAGAAACTGATGACATGAAATCATTTTTTTATTTTATTTTTATTTTGGGTCTATGCACCTGCCTTAAGCCATTAAAGTTACGGCTCAAATTCCACAACACCAAGCATGTTCATGACCCTAAATGAGAAACAGTCACACAATTTCAAGAAAAACACCTTAGCTTCCCCACTATTTCTGACAGTGTTGCGGGTCAAACTGACCTGGAACATGATATAATAGTTAAGAGGTGCCCTGGGACGTACCATGTCTTCTGCGCCCCCTGTGACGGGCTGGTAGTAAATCCTGTATTGCCGTACGCTCCCCTCAGCTGGCTCCCAGCGTACATTCAGAGAGCTGACCGTGGGGTCCGTGACCTGAAGGTTTCTCACACTGCCCAGCGGTACTATGGGAACACACAGAAAACTCTATTCGGCATGTCAACAATGACCTTATTTATGTAATTTACATACAATTTGAAAATCCATTAATGTAGATGGGTAACCAACAGGTCCTGTGAATGCGGTGAAGTCACGTGTTTGGTCACATACATGTCTTTCCTTGGCCAGAAATGTCTTTGACATCTCCATTCGCGTAGACTGCAGCAACAGTGATGGAGTAGGGAGTATCTGGAATCAGTTTCTGCAGAATAACTGTGTTTTTCTTTCCTCCAATTTGTGTCTGTGACAGAGAGAATGAATTGTGTTTATTGTGTAAATGCATTACCTGAAATTAACAATGAGCAGTTCATTTGTCACGGTATTTATTAATCTTTGTTAATGTCAGTAATAAAAATACAGTTACAATTCATACAATTCAAAAATCAAAAAAGTTCATGTCAGCTCAGGTCATTAAATAATATTAACAGATACAACTTATGATTTTAATAATGTATGCGTAAAAGTTAAAATTAAAAGATTAATAAATGCTTTCAAAATTATGTCATTGTTAGTTCATGTTAAATAATGCAGTTAACTAATGTTAACAAATGAATCACTGTTGTTAATCAGGGCTTAACATTAACGTTTTTGCAGTCCAACCACTGTGGTTAGTGGTTTTCCAAAGTTACTAGCCACTCAGCATTTTCACTGACTACAATTTTGACATCGATACCATTGGGAAAAATTCCTACATAGATATTTTGATATTATCTCATAATTAGGCAGTAGGTATATTAGGCTGATGTCACTTTAAGATCTGACGCATAGATCCAATATAATTTTGTTACACGTTTTCTTTCTCAACTGATTACATTAACTTAAAACATAACTGACTGTGTTTACGAGGATATTTGCCAAGACTGGCATTTTGAGAAATCAGATGTGTTGAGCACTGAAAGTGAAAGGGGGAAGAGGATTCGCCACCTCTTTCCCCAGCGTATGAGGAGCTGGTAGAAGTGATGACTCATGCCGTGGCTAAACTTAATATTGACTGGCCGGCCCGAGAAACAAGGCGCCAGTCCTAAAAGCTAGCTTAGTGGGAAAAGCATATACGGCAGCAGGTCAGGCAGGAGATTGCTTACACACCATGGCAGTCCTGCAAGCAAATCAGGCTGACCTGCTGAGGGTTTTGGATGAGAGTGAGAGGGTAGGGCCCGATGCAGTTTGAGAGTTGCGTCGGGCCACAGATTTTTCTCTCATGGCCACTAAGGAGACCGCCAGAGCAATAGGCCGGTCTATGGCAGCCTTGGTGGCCACTGAGAGGCATTTATGGCTCAATCTAGCTGAAATCAAAGATAAAGATAGAGCCTTTTTGCTGGATGCCCCTTAACGCCTCCTGGTCTCTTTGGCCACTCCGTAAATACAGACACCGAGAGGTTCCAGGAGGCCAAAACACTGTGCGTCCCGTGTCGAGTCCCGTGCTTCTCCACAAAGATCATGGAGGCAGGGCTGACACTCTCAGCTGAAGCCTTCGAAGCAGAAGCCGGATCTGAGGACCGTTCTTCAAGCTATGCCAGTGATGTCAGACCTCTGAGGGTAGCCCCAACCGGGTTGGAGTGGTATACACCTCAGTATACAATGCCCACTCTACCTCGGGGGCCTCAGGGGGCCGTTCTGCCAACCCCGCCACCCTTGGTGCCTCGGGGCGCAGTGGTCTCCAGCAAGCACACAGCGCAGTGTCAACTCGACGCTGCGTCAAACTCGTACCCTCTGAGAGAGGTTCAAAAACAGTCACTTCGGTTGTTTCCTGCCAGTATGCTTCAGGTCTGTTCCAGTTACACCAGGGTCCAGGCTCATGCTAGCCGAGTCAGCGCAAGTAGCGGTTTGGCGTCAAGATGTCGTCCTCGCACACATGCAAAAATTAGGGTTGAGACTCAATGCCAAGAAGAGTGTGCTTTCTCCGGTACAGAGAACCACTTTCCTTGGTGTGGTCTGGGATTCGGTCACGATACGGGCCGTCCTATCGCCCACTCTTGTAGCTGCTATCCTCACAGCCAGTCACGCACTGTGAAACATTTAGAGAAACTGTTAGGCCTCATGGCAGCGCGTCCAATGTGATACCCTTTGGCCTGCTGTACATGAGACCTTTGCAGTGTTGGCTCAGGACCAAAGTGTTCTCCCTGAGGGGAAACCCACTTCGTATGATCAAGATCATGTGGCGGTGTCTCCAAGCCTTGATTATATGGAGGAGACCTTGGTTCCTATCCCAGGGTCCAGTGTTGGGAGCTCTTTGCCTTCGAGTTGCGCTCTCGACAGATGCTTCCCTCACTGGCTGGGGAACAGTAATGGAATGCCGCTCAGCTCAAGGTCTGTGGAGGAATCATCATCTCTCTTGGCACATCAACTGCTTGGAGATGATGGTGGTCTTCAATGCGTTGAGACACTTCCACCCAGATCAAAGGGAACATCATGTGCTTGTCCGGTCAGACAACACATCGGTGGTCTCTTACATAAATCACCATAAATCGCTCGCTTCCACTATGCAAACTGGCCCCCAGATCCTCCTGTGGTCCCTAGGGAAGATACTCTCCCTGAGGGCAGTGTATATTCCGGGGTACCAAAATATAGGAGCAGACATCCTTTTGAGACAGGAGCTAAGGCCAGGGGACTGGAGACTCCACCCCGAGGTGGTGGAGTATATATGGGAAGTTTATGGCCGAGCGGAAGTGGATCTGTTTGCGTCTCAGAACACGACGCACTGTCCACTCTGGTTTTCCCTCACACTTCCAGCCTCCTCGCTATGGTACAGTCGTGGCCGAGGCTGCGTCTGTATGCATTTCCCCCAGTTGCTCTACTCCCTGGAGTTCTGGAAAGAGTCCGCCGGGGTGGATTAAGCCTACTACTGGTAGCACCACGCTGGCCAAGCCGATTCTGGTTCACGGACCTGATCTCTCTCCTCGACGGCTCTCCCTTGGAGATTCGTCATTGATGCAGTATCTCGTTCCCTTCTCAGGGAACCTGAGACGTTTTCTTTAGTAATCAACAGCATGTCACTAATAGACCTTTCGTTTTTAGCCCAGAATATTCCATTAAATAAGCTAAAAACAACCGCATTAATGTCAGGAACAGCACATCACAAATATGATTGCAGATAGGATTGATTTTCAGCAAAGCAAAATAGCGTGCAGTTTTATGCTGTTATTTCTGTAACTGCTGCCAGTGTTAATTTCCCTTCTTGATGAAGAAAACAGAGGCTTAAAAAAAATCACTGCAATGATTTTAGGACAGAAAAAAAACACATCTGCACCTACTCAGATACCATGAAAACATGGAAAATAATAAGATATTAATAATAAGGATAGCTGATCCTGAAGACAAAAACATCTTAAAACTGTGTAAGATTTGCCGGTCTCCAGGCCTGGCCTGGTTTGCTGGTTTGTCAGTGGTTTTGGGTAAAGTGCCAGGCTGGGAGACTTAAACCAGAACAATCATGCCACTGAAAATAACATCAACCTGTAGGGAATATTAAATGTGCTGATCCAGCTAGTGCAGCTATTCATATAAAATATAATGTCAATAAAACAATACGTAATTTAGATTAAACCTATTCCTGTGCTGTACAGTGACAGCATTTATCTAAAGACATAATGAAAACTACAGGTCTAAGTTAACTGCGAAGGTGGTTGATTTTGTTCAGTATGTTACTGTTAAAATTTCTGAGGTCGGTAAGATTTTTTGGATGAAATTTCTTACGTTCACTGAGGCTCTGATGTTCAAAGTAAAAAACAAAAAATTTAATATTTTTGAAATATTATTACAATTTAAAACAGTTGAGGTATTCCCCAATAGCGTCATATCGACGCAGTTTGAGTTCTCTTTCGAAAGGGAACAGCTGTTTTCTATGTGAATATATTGTAAAATGTAATTTATTCCTGTGATCAATTATATCGATTACTCCAGTAATTTTTGAAAAAGTATATATTTATTTATTTTATTTTTTTGATCGTACCAACCCCAAACCTTTGAATGGTAGTGTACATGCAGTTTTTATAACCTCATTAATTGACTAATTAATTAAATTATAACGTCTATATGGAATAACTAATCTATCTCCATTGGAATAAGGTTTTACATCTTAATCTCACACTATGTAGTACATGCATTCACAAAATGAGACTAGCAGATTAATTCTGTGATTTGTGTATTGGATGAGCAAATGAAAGGTTATGTGCAAAATTTTTGGTTCAAAACTGTTTTTTAGGGTCCAAAACATTTTGTGACAATCAATCAAATCACATTCGTAAGAATTCAAAATCACTGGGAAACATGTTCGCAATTTTGTTTTGGTGCTGCTAGTGGAAATGATACACATCACCTGTAATTCAGTCAACCAGATAATATCAACTCAAAAATGTTGAAATGTTCCTTACAGATTGTGATTTTCCTCCTGCAACCGGCACGTAGGTGATCTTGTAGTTTTGGACTCGTCCAGGAGCGTGATCCCATTTGGCGGTGAGGGAGGTGGTGGTTGCGTTGAACACCTGGAGGTTTTGAGGAGGTCCACTAGGAGCTGTAAGAGAAAATACTGATATTTCAGTTTTGCATTCTAAAACATAATTAATGTCAAATGTCATATCTTGAAAATAACAGACTCACCAGGTGTAACGAGTTTGGTCACTGAGCACGGAGAGAAAGAGTCAGAGTTTGTTAAATTCACATGTGGTGACTGAAGTACAGTATATATAAAAAACTCAAGTTTATTAAATGGATTTTGTGGTTTCTTACATGTACGTTGCCTGCCAAAAAGATCTTCGCTCTCAGACTCATCGGGGTAAATGGCAGTGACAGAAACATCATAGAGGGTATCCGGCTCAAGGTTCTCCAGAACGGAAGTGGTGTCCTCATTGCTCAGGATATCCTGAGAGTGTGGTATTAGACGCATTCAGTACTGTACATCTGCTAAACATTAAATTACCATTTACCAGTACTGAGATACAAACAATGCTAAAGCTAGTTACTGTTGCTAGATACTAACAATCACTATTGCATGAAGCGGTGTAAAAAGTACTGAGAAATTGTACATGTAAAGATAGATTTCATGTCAAGAATTTTACTCACTTAAAAGTACCTTCTGTCTTCATTTATTTGACAATAAAGAAAAATACTATTTTAACTTTTAAAAAACTGAGAAAAGATTTAAATCATATGACATATGTACATGTCTACATGTAATTGTAATGGAGTAAAAAGTGTAAAAGTAAAAGTACAAATATCGGGTGACAATTTACAAAAATAATCATTAGTTAACATTAGTTAATCTAACATGAACTAATAATGAGTAATACATTTGTTACAGTATTTATTAATCTTTGTTAATATTAGCTAATAAAAATCCATCTGTTCCTTATTTGTTCATGTTAGTTAACAGTGCATTAACTAATTAACTAACACATTTTAATGTTAACAACATTTGATTTTAATAATGCTTTAGTAAATGTTTCAATTAACATGAAATAAGATTAATAAATGCTGTAGAAGTATTGATAATTCTTAGTTCATGTTGACTAAAGTAGTTAACAAATGAAATACTTCACACTTATGATTGCATGTAATATTTATGAATTTATGGGAAGGAGATTAATTAGATGAATCAGAACTCAAGTTGAGTCTCTGATGTCTTACATATTGAAAGTTGCTCTCTCCGCTCTTGGTCCAGCCGATGCGGTAGAGCGCGACATCAGGAGCGCCGTGCTCCCAGTGAGCCCTGAAACTGGTCTGGGTCACTTGAGAGAACCTCAAGTTCTTCGGAGCAGGAACAACATCTAAAACCAACAGGAAGAGAAGTTGAGTTTTGGGTTACAATCAAAAATATGAAACATTTAAAAAACAAGTATTATGCCAGATAACAGAGATTATTTACTGATGATGCTGTTACCTGTAATGGCTGTGTTAAGCATTGGGTTTCCGGTCCCAGAATTATAAATCGGAGTCACAGCCACATCATATTCTGTTTGGGAAATTAGATTATCCAGTCCTCTAGACGTAACATCCCCATCAACTTCAAGCTAAATTGAAATATGAGAAGTACAGTTATGGCCACACAATCCCCCAGGTGGTTTCAAATGTCATGACTTATACTACAAGACCGTTGAATGCTTGAATCTGATTGGCTGATGAACGTTCTAAGGTGTGCAATTATTTTCAGGGAAATGCATTACAGTTCCATATCACTTTGTGTAGTTGACTGTAATAACGGAAAATAGGATACAATTCATAACAAGAAAAAACTTGCAGTCCCATGCACTTGATCTGCAATTTTCGATGTCTAACTTCACAATCAATGGAAACATGCAGTTTAATTTTTAATAAATAAAGTATATAGTCTTACCTATAATCAATAGAAAATTAAACTGAATATATAAATAAATTGATAGTCCTGCTGCACGGGTTTTCGCCGATAATATAACAAATAAATAATTATTGATAGGCCTACTTGTTAAAAGGGCTTTGTGTTTCATTTATTATAGTATACTGTCAATAATAGAAAAAAGAATGAACGAATTAATTAAAACGAATTGAATTAATAAATAAATAATAATATTGAAGAACAATGCTTTTCTGTCTCATCATTGCAACATCTCTCTCTCTCTCTCTCTCTCTCTCTCTCTCTCTCTCTCTCTCTCTCTCTCTCTCTCTCTCTCTCTCTCTCTAATAACTGCATTAATAACTGCATAAAGCCGGGGACACACTTTCTCTAAGGCCAGTAATGAATGTAATTTGATACTTATGACTGATCATGCCCAAACGTGTGTTCAGGGCGTTCAGTCTGTGTTCACAGTCGGTGTTTAAAATCTGCTACAGTCGATGGAAACAGTCAGTCTTAGAATGTTTCAGCAAGTCGTTAAGTGTGTCCCCAGCATTAGTCTGCTATCAGTGGCTCAAACCTCCGTTACTAACTCTAAAATGACGTTTTGGAATTAGCAACGAAGGCATAGGATTAGATGCGTAAGAAATTTGTCCTACATACAAGAGCGTTTTAATGACAAAAACTTGACAAACGTCTTGAAATGCATCATCTGAACAATGTTTTTCGAGGTGTGGTGACTGTAGTATAAGCGGAATAATTTACTCCGGGCCGTTGAATTATTAGAAAAATAACGCATACCCGAGGTCCGCTTTGTGTTGTGACCACATTACCACCTCGGGTGTGCATTATTTTTCTAATAATTCAACGGCCTGTCGTCAATTATTCCTTACGTAAAGCATAGTCAGTAACACAAACCATTAGATTAAGATAAGGTAAGAAAACAAGCTCAAGATATTTTCACGCTTTATTTTACGACATAAAATACATCAGTAATAACCTCTTGTGATTTTTTCTTGAAAAAGTCGGTAGCTAACAAGTGTCTAATGTGACTACACAGGTAACCAGTACTGGCCAGAAGGAGATGTAATTACAACATCTTTATCTATTGACAAGCAACTTATAAAGAGAAAATATTTCTATATAGAGAAATATTTTCTCCAAGATATTTCCAGCATCCCTGCGTCCATACATAGGACCAGGGCTTGACATTAACACCCGCCAAACTGCCTAATGCGTGTGTATTTCAGCAGTGGCGTGTAACGCAGTCACTCCTATTAGACACTTTGACGGGTTGAATTTTATATATAATATATACATTTTTCAAGTGTAGTCTTTTAAAAAGGCATCTGAAATTATAAACTAAGTGCAATGTAGTGTTGTCAAAAATATAATTTTTTTTAATACATATCGATACTGAAATATCTGAAACACTTCCAATCCTCATTTTCTGCAGAATAGATACACGATACCAGCTGCTCTTTCTCTCTCTCTTTCATCTCTCCGACAGCGAGTGACACATAAACTCGTCTCTCCTCACTCACTCCTTTCATTTGCTCCGGATGAATATTGTTGGTGTTACAGGGCTTGAATTTTGGCTTGGGATTGTGCATATTGTGCATTATTTTACTCATTCCCGCAGATTTTGTGTTCATACCCATATTGCACACATAAAGCCGCCTCTCAGAATAAATTGAGTTATTTTTCACTGCCTATTGCACTTAAACAGTCAAATACACACAAAATAATGTAAAAATGCCGGTCTTGGCAAGTATTCATGTAAACAGAGACATATGTTTTAAAAGAACGTAACAGTTGAGAAAGAAAATACATGTGTAACAGTATAATGGATGTGTGCATCAAGTTTTAAAGTGACAGCAGCCTAATATACCTGCTGCCAAATTATAAGATAATATTAAAAATATCTATATAGCAGTTTTCCCAATGGGATCGACGTCAAAATTGTGGCCAGTAAAAGTTCTGAGTGGCTAGTAACTTTAGAAAACCACTAGCGACAGTGGCTGGAGAGCAAAAAAGTTAATGTCAAGCCCTGTATGAATATATATCTGAATGGAGCTGACTGTCTTAAAAAAGTTTTGATGGCATTTTACCTCATCTTACCTCCATATAATGCCTAATAAAATAGAAAACCACTAGCGACAGTGGCTAGAGAGCAAAAAAGTTGATTTTAAGTCCTGCATAGGACTAGCGGATTGGATGAATAGAGTTTATGTTTTACCATGAGAGCTCTAAAAAATCAACAAATGGCTTTATATTTTTCAATGTCTGCTGCCTTTGATGTGACAGCTCATGCACATCAGAATACTCGCTAGTGAAGGGCTTGGGACTGTGTGCGCCAATAGCCTCGTGGGCAGCGCACCGACATATAGCATAGTTGCGTAGTCCGAGTTCAAGTCCCGGCTCGTGGACCTTTCCTAATCCCGCCCCCCTCTTTCCCTTCAACTTTGCTTCCTGTCAACTAACTGTCCTATCATAATAAAAGGCAAAAACACCAAAAATAAATCTTAAAAAAAAAAAAATTCCAGCAGAAGTAGACCTGATCTTCGATCCAATAGCATATCATCCTCATCCCTTCTCAGGCTTCCATCCACCTGGGCCCACATTTATGCGCATGTTTGTTTCATCTTTTAATCCCAGAACGAAGAGTTATGAGCAGCACTGAGTCATGATTAATGCCTCAGGATGTGGAGCAGTGCTGACGCCAAAACTGCCACTGAGAGTTAAAAAAAATCCTAGTGGGAAAAAATCCCACCCATAAAATACACATCCCAAAGCACTGGACTGCTGCATGCCACTCCAAACTCCATCTTGTCTCTTTTGTCGGCTGTCTGTTCTAGGAATCTTTGGTAGATTATTGGCGTAACTGAAGCCCTGGAGAGCAGCTGTACTCTTTCGGCAGCTGCTGTCTTCACTGAGTTGTGTAACGTAATTGCTGATATGTTAAAAGGTCCCAAATCCATCAACATGAGTTTCTTGGTCGTCTGCCTGGATGCATTGTGTAAACAGACAGGAATCTTTCCACAGGAAGGCTTCCACAGTGACCAAGGAAGGCTTTGCACATTTGAAAACAAGATTGTTGTTTAACAGCAGATAAGCTGTCCACACAATTAATCCCAAGTGTGGTGCTACTCAAAGCGTGGACAGCAGGCCCTCCAGCCCGCATGTGGCTCGTCAGAAAACATAAATGTTACATGTGCAAATTACCTTTCCCCTCTGCTATTAGACCTCTCCAAAACCCTCTTACTGAAATGTGCTGAACGCCCTTTATGCTTCCTGTGGTTATCATACCTGCAAACTTCTGCTCAGCAAATTTTCTAAAAAAAATTATTGGATTCAGCAGTTGAAGTTGTTTGGGAAAATTCTGATATTAGAATAGAATTACATATTGTTTAGGTAGCAACCTTCTTTTTGAAAAAAACACCAATGTCTACAGTAACATGCTAAATTGTAAAATGACCGTAAAAATTGATTTATGCAACATGATTTAAACAATGTCAAATAGTATAAAAATAAAATGTTTTATAAAATGATAAACCTCACATTCAGCCTAATTGGTCTGAACAAAAAAAACAGACAAGCTTAATGAAAATGCAAATTCACTCTCTGAACTTCCGTCAAACTTAAAAGCAGAAATACAGCGGTTACAGCGGTTATCTGTGTACACAAAGCAGCGCTGGACTTATAAAACTATTTTATTAGGCATTATATGGAGGTAAGACGAGGTAAAATGCCATCAAAAGACAGTCAGCTCCATTCAGATATATATTCATACAGGGTTTGACATGAACTTTTTTGCTCACCACCCACTGTCGCTAGTGGTTTTCCAAAGTTACTAGCCACTCAGCATTTTCAACGGTCACAACTTTGACATCAATACCATCGGGAAAAACTGCCATAAAGGTATTTTTAATATGATCTCATAATATGTCAGCAGGTATATTAGGCTGCTGTCACTTTAAGACCTGATGCACAAATCCATTATACTGTTACGCATGCGTTTTCTTTCTCAACTGTTTATGTTCACTTAAAACATAACTGATTGTGTTTACGTGAATACTTGCCAAGACCATTTTTTTACATTATTTTGTGTGTATTTGACTGTTTAAGTGCAATAAGCAGAGAAAAATAACGTCTCGGTTACGTATGTAACCCTCGTTCCCTGAGTAGGGAACGGAGACGTTACGTTGGATGACGACGAATGGGGTTTCGCTTAGAAAGCCTATCAGCTTCGAGTATTACAAAACGAGCCTATGGCAAAGAAATGCCATGGGTCTGCGTAATTTGCATGACGTAACTCCGCCCCACCTCGTGGGTATAAAAGGAGGAAGTCCGCAACAGCAGTTTATGTTTCTTCGCTGAGGAGCCAAGACTGAGCTCAGGCGATCCCCGCGGTACAGCGGAAAGTGGCAGGCAGACGTAACGTCTCCGTTCCCTACTCAGGGAACGAGGGTTACATACGTAACCGAGACGTTCCCTTTCGTTGTCACTCCGAGTTACGTCGGATGACGACGAATGGGGTTACCAGTCTAATCACGCCACCTTCTCAGCTGTCTTCCAGTGCCCTGCGTAAATCGAGGTCCCTGACATAGAAGGACGAAGGACTCAATTTTAACACAGGAATACCAAGGTACACTGGGAAGCATATCCCAAGCTAGGGGAAGTATGCAATTAATGCCAACCCAGAGGGGGGGGGGACTTAGAGAATACACATATGACCCGAAGGAAACATATGGAGAACACTGGGGTGTCCAGCCGCAGGTGGAATATTTCAACCCCAGGGGTGGCAAGGTGGCTTGCCAAGGGAAAGACACATGCTCAGAGAGGCTTACAGTGGAAATACACATGTGGGGGTCGCTCAGGGGAGGGACCATGCACACGGGAGGCACCTAGCCGAAGCGCAGGCAAGAGACACTGGCGCCGACGTCAGGAGTGCTGGAGGAACTCAGGGCTTTCGGGGAAGCTCACCTGAGGAGAATATCGCACGTATCCAGTCCGTGGAGTGGAATGGCGAGTAAGCGAAGACACCTGAGCGGGTCCGGTACTAGCTAGTTGAAGCGAGTACATGGAAGGACACTGGCTCCACTCGGAGATTATAGAATCTGGCGAATGTGTTAGGTGTCGCCCCGCCTGCAGCTCTGCAGATGTCTGTTAGCGAGGCGCCATGCGCTAGAGCCCAAGAGGATGCCACACTCCGGGTGGAGTGGGCCGTCACACCAAGGGGGCACGGTCGGCCTTGCTGCTGGTATGCCAAAGCAATGGCGTCCACTATCCAGTGAGACAACCTTTGCTTGGAGAGAGCCTTTCCCTTCAGCTTCCCACCATAACAGACAAAGAGCTGGTCTGAGGTCCTGAAACACTGCGTCCTGTCTACATAGGCGCGAAGACCGCGTACTGGACAGAGCAGTGCCAAGGCTGGGTCTGCCTCCTCCGGGGGCAGCGCTTGCAGGTTCACCACCTGGTCCCGAAAGGGAGTGGTAGGAACCTTGGGCACGTATCCGGGCCGGGGTCTCAGGATCACGTGAGAGAAGGCCGGCCCGAATTCCAGGCACGCTTCGTCGACTGAGAATGCGTGCAGGTCCCCTACCCTCTTGATGGAGGCCAGTGCAACCAGGAGCGCTGTCTTCATTGACAGGAACTTTAGCTCAACTGATTGCAGGGGCTCAAAGGGAGCACTCTTCAGGGCAGTTAGAACCACTGAGAGGTCCCAAGAGGGAACGAGAGGAGGGCGAGGAGGATTTAGTCTCCTCGCTCCTCTCAGGAACCTGATGACCAGGTCGTGCTTCCCTACCGACTTACCTTCGACGGGGTCATGATGTGCGGCAATGGCGGCAACATAGACCTTAAGGGTGGAGGGAGACAGCCTTCGCTCCAACCCTTGCTGAAGGAAGGAAAGCACAACGCTGATCGAGCATCTCCGGGGGTCTTCTCGGTGAGAAGAGCAGCAGTCGACGAAGAGGTTCCACTTCAACGCATAGACGTGTCTCGTGGACGACGCTCTAGCGGAAGTGATGGTAGCCGCCACCGCTGGTGGAAGGGTACTCAAACCTACCTCGAGCCGTCCAGGAGCCACACGTGGAGGCTCCAGAGATCGGGGCGAGGGTGCCACGTCCCTGAGAAAGAAGGTCCTTCCTCAGAGGAATGGGCCAGGGAGGTGCTGTCGCGAGGAGTGCAAGTTCGGGGAACCAGGTCCGGCCGGGCCAACACGGCGCGACCAAAATGACCTGCTCCTCGTCCTCCCTGACCTTGCGCAAGGTCTGCGCAAGAAGGCTCACTGGGGGAAACGCATATTTGCGGCCCGGCGGCCAGCTGTGCGCCAGTGCATCCGTGCCGAGCGTGCCCTCGGTCAGGGAAAAATACAGGGCGCAATGGGTCGAGTCGTGAGAGGCAAACAGATCTATCTGTGCGTCCCCGAACTGGTCCCAAATCAGCTGAACCGACTGGGGATGGAGTCGCCATTCTCCAGGGAGGGGCTGAAGCCGTGAGAACTCGTCGGCTGCACAGTTCAGGGCTCCGGGAATGAAAATGGCTCGAAGCGACCTCAGATGTTTCTGACTTCATAGGAGGAGGTGGCGGGCGAGTTGTGACATATGGCGGGAGCGTAGACCACCTTGATGGTTGATGTACGCTACAGTAGCGGTATTGTCTGAGCGGACTAGTACGTGTTGACCCCTGAGCAACGCCTGGAAGCGGTGCAGGGCAAGGCGTACTGCCAACAACTCGAGGCAATTGACATGCCATAGCCGCTGGGGTCCTGTCCAGGAGCCCGCAGCAGCATGTCCATTGCACATGGCGCCCCAGCCCGTGGTGGAGGCATCTGTGGAGACCACAACATGCCGGGAAGCTCGTTCCAGGGGGACACCCGCCCTGAGAAAACTGAGGTTCGACCACGGGGTGAGGAACTGACGGCAGGTCGGAGTAACTGGTACTCGGAGCGTGCCTTGTTGCCATGCCCACCTCGGGACTCGGTCGCGAAGCCAAAGCTGAAGCGGTCTCATATGAAGCAATCCGAGCGGCGTGACCGCGGCTGCAGATGCCATATGCCCCAGGAGCCTCTGAAAATGTTTCAGTGGAACCGCACTCTTGCTCTTGAGATGTCTCAGGCAAGTCAGCAGTGACTGTGCGCGCTCGCTCGTAAGCTGCGCGGACATGGCGACCGAGTCGATGTCCATACCGAGAAAAGAGATCCTCTGCACGGGGCAAAGTTTGCTCTTCTCCCAGTTGACCCGAAGGCCCAGACGAGCTAGGTGCCGGAGCACTAGGTCCCTGTGTTCGCAAACCTGATCTCGAGAGTGAGCTAGGATCAGCCAGTCATCAATATATCTCAGGATGCGAACCCCGTGTTCCCGAAGGGGAACAAGGGCAGCCTCGACGACCTTCGTGAAGGTGCGAGGAGACAGGGCTGGCCCGAAAGGGAGAACCGCGTACTGGTATGTCTGCCCCTCGAAAGCAAACCGTAGGAACGGTCTGTGTCGAGGAAGAATGGAGACATGAAAGTAGGCGTCCTTCAGGTCGATCGCTGCAAACCAATCCTGGGGCCGCACGCATTCGAGAACGCGTTTGGCGGTGAGCATCTTGAACGGCAGCCTGTGAAGGGAGCGGTTCAGCACGCGCAAGTCCAGGATTGGCCGTAACCCACCAGTTTTCTTGGGGACAATGAAGTAGGGGCTGTAGAACCCGGACCTCATCTCGGCTGGAGGGACAGTCTTGATTGCACCCTTCGCCAGCAGGGTGGCAATCTCTGCTCTCAAGACGGGGGCATTGCCACCGACCAAAGAGGAGCGGACTCCCCTGAAGCGGGGAGGAGACCGTGCGAACTGAATCGCAAGCCGAGCCTGACGGAATGCGCGATCCAGCGGGACAGACGGGGAAGCTCTAGCCAGGCTCCCAGGAACTGAACCGGCGGGATCACGCGACGACAGGCGTCCCCCCGGAGGGGCAGCGAAGCGGAGTAACTGGCCCAGACGTGGACGGCATAGCGGCCCGGTGTGGGGCCACAGTTAGCAACCGCGCCCTGGCAGAGGGGGCCAGGGGAGGACCAGGCTGGTCGTCCCACGGGGGCCCGCTCTGCCAGGGGTCTGGCGACAGAGGGGGACAGGGGCGAAGCGGTCCGTGGACGGCACGCCGTGTCAACCACCTCTGGGACAGAGGGGGACGAGGAGAGCACGGCTAGAGGGCGGCGCTCTGTGTCGTCCGAGAACTCTGTGTGCTCAGAGACGGGAGAGTCAGTTCTTTGCGAATAAGGATTCTTCCCCGGCTCTCCACCGGGGAAAGGAGTGGTCCTGCTCCCAACTCCTGGAAAGAACTGAGTCCCATCTCTGAGGAGCCCCTCTCAAGAGCGCCACCTAACCCGGCGCGTAGCGGGGGGCGGGGCTGGAGAGGGCTGTGGCGTCCGGCCGCGGCCTCCAGAGCCGGCCCGGGTGAACGGGCGGGGTGGGAGCCGCGGGGGGGCGCCCTCGGCGGTGGGCAGACCGAGGGACCTGAGGGGACGGCGGGGCCGTCGGGACAGAGTCGACCTCAACCTGCTCCATCCCCGAGGAGCCCGTCTCAGGAGCGCCGCTTAACCCGGCGTGTAGCGGGGGGCGGGGCTAGAGAGGGCTGTGGCGTCCGCCCGCGGCCCCCAGAGCCGGTCCGGGTGAACGGGCAGGGTGGGAGCCGCGGGAGGGCGCCCTTGGCGGTGGGCAGACCGAGGGATCTGAGCGGACGGCAGGGCCGTCGGGACAGAATCAACGTCAGTCTGCTCATGGACGGCTGAGAGCTGTTGGGCCAGCCCTCAACCGCACCGCCGAAGAGGCCGACCTGGGATATGGGAATGTCGGACAGACGGGTCCGCGCGACATCCAGCACATCAAACAGGTACGGCCACCGAATGGTGAGCATCACCTGACCCAGGGAGCGTACGGCCACTTTCGTCGCTCAAAGAGCAAGGTTAGTGGCGGCGCGCAGCTCAGTGAAGAGCCCTGGGTCAGTCCCGCCCTCGTGCAGGTCCATGAGCATCTGGGTCAGGTAGACCAGCAGAATGACCATGGCACGCAGTGAGGCGGCCGCCAGTCCCGTGGCGCTATAGGATCTCGCCACAAGCGTAGACGAAAAACTACAGGCCACGGACGGGTGCTTAGGATTGCGCGAGAAGAAGCACTCTGAGGACACATAGCATCGCAACAGAGCGTTCAGCCGGAGGAACCCCAGTGTACCCACGGGCAGCGGCCCCATCGAGGGGAGGAAAGGCGGATGAGATCAGCGAATGGCCCCTGATCTCATCATGCACGTCCGGGAAGAACGGTATTGGGGTTTGCCGTGGACGAGGGTCGGTGGCCTCACCCAAAAACCAATCGTCCCGGGAAAGCATGGCCGTCATCTCCGGATCAGACTCGACGAGTCGTCACTTCCAGGAAAATCAAACCCACCTAGTGAAGCTGCTACAAACATAATATCATCCTCTGTAGCTTCAAATGAAACACACGGGCCACCAGAGGGTAGACCCGTGGGAATCACCTGTTCACTAGCGGGCACCGTCATTGAAGAGGGGGGCTGGGGTCGCGGACACATAGTCGGCGCCTTGTTCCAGACCAAAACCCTCAGGTCACCCTGGCCACCAGCCGAAGATCGGGGGGTGGATGAGGGGACTCTCACTCATGTGAGTTCACTGAGTCTCGACCTTAATGACGCGATGATCATGTTTCCATGGAGAAAACATGAGTCATCCACGAGCGCTGCTCTAGCATGATCAAGCCCAAACATACTAGACAACGCTCGTGCCCATCAGAGTCCGATACCAAGCTGCCGCACCATTCATTTTTTTTTTTTTTTGAAATGCACGGGCGAGCCGTCTTTAAAAAGACGTGCCGCGTGCAAGCTCTTTTAGTGAGAGAAAACTCAAGTGTTGAAGCACCCGGGGAGACACGCACCGACTGGCAGACCACTGCAACAGATCAGCAGGAAGCACGCGCTCGCCGTAGATCGCCGTCACACCAACACTCGAGGTACTCGTTTGTAAAGCTGACAATTCAGAGATGGCTTGTGGAGAGAAGAATACACTTGGCTCCGAAGCGAAAACATAAACTGCTGTTGCGGACTTCCTCCTTTTATACCCACAAGGTGGGGCGGAGTTACGTCATGCAAATTACGCAGACCCATGGCATTTCTTTGCCATAGGCTCGTTTTGTAATACTCGAAGCTGATAGGCTTTCTAAGCGAAACCCCATTCGTTGTCATCCGACGTAACTCGGAGTGACAACGAAAGGGAACTCAATTTATTCTGAGAGACGGCTTTATGTGCCTCACTGAGTGTGAGAACAAAGACGAGTAAAAAAGAGTAAATTTATGAGCAATACAGTACGTGCAAAAAAAGTCAAGCCCTGTAACACCAACAATATTCATCCGGAGCAAATGAAACTAGTGAGTAAGGGGAAAATGAGCCTTGGAAGCGTTTCAGATATTTCAGGATCGATATGTATCGAAAAATAAAAAATGTTGACAAACACTACATTGCACTTAGTTTATTTTTTCAGATGCCTTTTAAAAGACTACAACTGAAAAATGCATACATTATAAAATACAACCCGACAAAGTGGCTAGTAGGAGTGACTGCGTTACACGCCACTGCTGAAATACACACGCATATGGCGGGTATTAAAGTCAAGCCCTGTATTTTATCACAAATCTCATGAATTGCTTATTTCAATGTCAGAACAGCTAATTTCGTGAGTTTGCAGGTATGTGTTATGGCCTTACCTCCTTCGCCTCTCCCTCATCTGGCTTGTAAGTGATGATGTATTTACGAACGGTGCCGGGCGAGGCATCCCAGTCCAGTTGCATTGTGCTGTGGGTAACATCTGTAATCCTCAACTCACCGGATGGAGGAAGAGGCACTATGAAGATGGGAGAGATTCAAGAAAAAAAAAAAAACAGACAAACAAACGATGAGAATGTGATAGTCTTCAAAACATCCCTGCTGAGGGGAAGAAAGCCCTAGTGCCACCTACGGGTCACCCCCTGATCAGTGAGAGGGTCACTGGCGTAATTGCCGTACAGGGCGAAGACGGAAACGCTGTAGGCCGTGTTGGGGCGAAGTTTCTTCAGCTGGACATCAGTAACTTTTCCTTTCACACGCATCTGTGAAGGTCAACCACATCACAAATCAAAGGGATGGTGGACTTGTTCACAGGAACATGATGGAATAATCTCTTATGACCGTGCTGAAAAGACCAGCTTGAATTTCCAAGCTTGTTTAAGGTGGTCAGTGCTGCTTTGAGGAGGGATATGAAGAATGAACCAGGATTTTTATTCACTAAAACCATTTAAAAAAAAACTATTTCTTTAATATTAAATTTCTTGAAATCAAATAAACATTAACTGAAATAAAATCAAATATATATATATATTAAAAAAAAACTTGTTTTATTTCAGGTAGATGCAAAGGCAAAATGTATCATTTTTGTTTAGTTTAAGTTTAGTTTAGTTTAAGCACTAAAATAACTCAAATTAAATAAATTAAAACTATAAATAAAAACTATATAGACATTTTAAATAAAATTACATAAACACAACAAAATTACTAAAACTTTAAAATTAAAAGAAAAATAGAAAATATGAAAAGAAAATTTCATTCAAAATACGAAAAAAAACTATAGTAGTATATTAATGATGCTAAAATAACACTGGGATGTTAACTGAAATGGAAAAGCGAGTGAGATTTTTTAACAAAGAGTTACAAAGTTACGGAGAAAAATATGTTTTTTTTAGAAAACCATGATCAATCATGGTCAAGAAAGTAAACATGGTTCATTCTGATTTCATCTTGACTTTAAGCTATTTAAGAAGACGGGTGCAGAACTGCTGGAGATCATTACCCAAAACACAACATATGCTGGTCTTTTCAGCAGGGCAGTTTAAGCACAAATACTTTTGAATCCTTTATATAGCTTTCTATAATGGTAGAGTCTGATTTCAGTCTTGACCTATATATTTTCGCAAACAAAAACCACAGAGAAAGTATTTTGCTCCAAACAAGCAAATTCTTATTATACCCTCTATTTATTTCTGTATCCCAACACTGCAAAAAAAAAAAAAAAATGTTCTTACTTCTTTTTGTCTTGTTTTAATACAAATAGCTAAATATTTTTAAATTAGGATAAAATTACTTAAGATATTAGGTCTTGTTTTCAAAAAAAAAAAAAAAAAAAAAAAAAAAAAAAATATATATATATATATATATATATATATATATATATATATATATATATATATATATATATATATATAAATTCTTACCCCATTGGTAGATTTTTGTCTTGTAAAACTGCATTTTTATACTTTTTTTTTTTAAGAAAACAAGACTTAATATCTTATGTCATTTTGCTTCTCAAGTAAATGCATCTTGATTCAAAGATGTTTAGATTTATGTACTGGAAAAATACTGATTTTTTTTTTCTTTCAGTAAAGATATTATGAGAGGGTCTACCAACTATAATTGTCTAAACTAGCAGCACAAAATCTCTAAGCATATTCTTTCTTTCTAATGAAAAAAATGGAGGAGCAATTTTGAAACATCTGCTCTCTGAGACAAACCCTGTGGACATCAGATTCTAGCCAGAACTGAAGTAGAGATCTCGGGATCTTCCCACTATGTGAAATACTTGAAAGAGAAACAGTGCTAAAAAGCCCCAGAGCACTAATGAGCGTTATTTTCCAAAAGCTGCAATATAAAGGATGTTTCTGAACCCATTAAATGTAGACCTACCACCTGTGGTATCTCCAATATCTCCAAAAATGCTTTCCATTTCCTCTTTCTGCTACAGTATGTCATAGTTGTTGACAGATTTGAACTGCATAAGACAACTGGGTTTCCATTAGAACATTTGGTCCCTTCCAGTAAGTACAAAACTATTTTCATTTACACTTTTTTCACTTATTTTTTAAATATCCATCTTCATATTGAAGACTGCACTGCACTTTCTTACTCTGTATTTTTTACTTATTTTTCAGTACAAATATCTAAACATTCCTAAAACAAGATACATTTACTTGAGTGTTAAAGCAACACCAAGGAACTTTTCCTCTGGGGTCGCCCTACAGGTTGGAAGCGGAATTACCGCTGTCGTAAATAATTTAGCCTACCGCAGCCAACTGTCGCACGCGCACGCTCGCTGTTTATCCAGCACCGGCTTTGGAATCAACAATGGCCACAGACAAGGTAGAGTATGATGCATGATTTTATGAAAGACATCACAAACGAAGAAAAACTATGTATGCCGTAAAGCAGTCGAATTTTGTAGTTCTTTTTGTGCTCCGGTTACTACCCGAAACCCGAAGTTACATAGTGCCAGTAAAAGCGATACAGACCACGTCAGGCTATGGCAGACGTGTCATTTAACCTATTGTAAGTCGATGTACCATCACAAGGGTCTTGGAAATATATTATGAAGGTTGAAAAACTACATAGTGTTACTTTAATTGAGTTTGTCTAAAAGAAGCAAAAGTATCTGCCAATAGGGTAAGAAATTTCTTGTTTTCTCTTTGAACCCATGTGGCAGATACTTTTTCTTCTGCATTACCTCACATAATTTTCCAATATTTTTCGAAAAACAAGACTTAATGTCATAAAGTGTTACTTCGCCGATTTATAACTTGTTTTTTTTATTGTTATAATGGAGGTATTATATGTAAATGAACAAGGTTTATTCATTCTCAGTTACCTGAGAATGCCAGCAGCCATATCACCCTGTAGCCCAAGACTGGTTGCCCACTGAAGCTAAGCAGGGCTGAGCCTGGTTAGTACCTGGATGGGAGACCTCCTGAGAAAAACAGGTTGCTGCTGGAAGAGGTGTTAGTGAGGCAAGCAGGGGGCGCTCACCCTATGGTCTGTGTGGGTCCTAACACCCCAGTATAGAGATGGGGACACTATACTGTCAAAAAGCACCGTCCTTCGGATGAGACGTTAAACCGAGGTCCTGACTCTCTGTGGTCATTAAAAATCCCAGGATGTCCTTCGATAAAGAGTAGGGGTGTAACCCCGGCATCCTGGCCAAATTTGCCCATTGGCCTCTGTCCATCATGGCCTCCTAATCATCCCCATATATACTGATTGGCTTCATTACTGTCTCTTCTCCACCAGTAAGCTGGTGTGTGGTGGGCGTTCTGGCGCAATATGGCTGCCGTCGCATCATCCAGGTGGATGCTGCACATTGGTGGTGGTTGAGGAGATTCCCCCTTCTATGTAAAGCGCTTTGAGGTCCCAGAAAAAGCGCTATATAAATGTAACAAATTAATTACCTGGGCCCAGAAATGCATGTTTATTTGTCAGCAAAAGTCTTTTGACTTCTCCAGGGCTGTCGTGAAAATGGCAGTTTCTTTCAGTTTTGGCATAAAACACTGTCACTGTGAGTTTGAAATGTTGACTACAAACATGGAGGTTTTTTAGATTTTCCGTCTAGGCGTTCTCTCCGTATTTACGTTTTTTTGCAGCCTTCAGCCGCTGCCTACAACACGCTGGATCCTTCACTGGAAACTAACTCACTCCCGCTAAATGTTTACCCTTTGAATTCTTGCACCCTGGAACAATACAAGCCGATACCTTTATTACCAAAAGTTTGCTAAGAAGTATTTCCTACTAAAGCAAGGCGGAATAGAGTGGTGCAGGTATGACGTCAGAACCCGGAAGAGTAATTCACAGAGGAGGGTTTGATGGGGTTTTACGATTTATGTGTAAAATAAAACTTGACAATACTTTGATGTTTTGTTCTACAAACATAGCGAAAACGCAAATTTTGAAGTAGTTATGTTCATAGTTGAAAACGTCTAGGTTACGACTATAACCTTTGTTCCCTGAGAACAGGGAACGAGACACTGCATCGATTGACGCTGAGGGGGAAAGTTATTACAGACATCGTTAAAATAGTCCAAGTGACTACAGTGGCTCAATCTTAAGTTTATCAAACGACGAGAATACTTTTTGTGCGCAAAAAAACAAAAATAACGACTTTATTTCAACTATTCATTTCCTTCTCTGTGGGCCTCGAGTCAGTTCACTAGTGTAAAAGCGTAGAGCTTCTGTTGTTGTACGTCACACACATCACCCACATGACCAGCGTCGGCCAATAGTGAGCCTACGTGTGACGTAGCTCTACGCTATTACACTAAGTTAACTGACTAGAGGCCAACAGAGAAGGAAATGAATAGTTGAAATAAAGTCGTTATTTTTGTTTGTTTTTGCGCACAAAAAGTATTCTCGTCGCTTGATAAACTTAAGATTGAGCCACTGTAGTCACTTGGACTATTTTAACGATGTCTTTAATAACTTTTCGAGGCCGGCAAGTTTCAATCCTTTTGAAGCCTATGGAGGAGTATGGAGGAGTGATCCAGCTCTCAGATTTCATCAAAAATATCTTAATTCGTGTTCCGAAGATGAATGAAGGTCTTACGGGGTTGGAACAACATGAGGGTGAGTAAATACTGACAGAATTTTCATTTTTGGGTGAACTATCCCTTTAAAGAATAAAGAAAAATAAAGAAAACAATAAAGAAAATGTAGCAAAACTTCAACAGGGCACTATTTTACATTGTGTAAATATATTTTAGGAAGCAAAATATAAATGGATGTGAATAAAACTCAAAATATACAATCAATAAAAAACAAATGTTCCATAACAGAATGTAACCATATGAGAACATTTCAAGGCAGAACTATGGAAGTTCGATTAATGGATAAAAATGGAGTCATTGTTATTTGACGCTTAAGAAACTTAAAACCTGGTTGTGGTACAGTGTCAGTTATTAGTTGTGAAATCTTACTGCATAAATTGAATCTTATTTAATCATCCATATGAAAGTTTATGTGCTCAAATTATTTCTATTTATTAAACAATAGTTCAAAACAAGACGTTTGTAGTACTGATTATTGGAGTCCATTAATCGAACTTCCATGCCTCTTATATAGTAATTATATATTACTATGTAGTATGCACCAATTTAATGATCCAATTTACTAATGCTCACACTTGGTCCCTCTCGCGCGCAGACACACTCGGTATCTCTCGCGCACACGCAGACACACTCGCGCACTGTTGAGCGCACTCTCTCGTGCTCGGTCGCTCGCGCGCAGACACACTCGGTCTCTCTCGCGCGTTGTCGCTCGCACACAGACACACTCGCGCACTGTCGAGAGGAGAGGGCTCAGATATAATCACGCCCTCAGGGGAGATGATCCATCTCCGACACTGTGTGCGTTTGTGCTGGATCACCTCCCTCAGATCCCTCTTCTTACGGGAGTCGTGCCTCTTCTGCGACCTACTCCTCCATGGAGGAGTCTCACGAGAGGCGACACTGGCTCTCTGACCGTGATGGGCCAGGCCCTCCCATCTGTCTGGGAGTGTATACGGATCTCAGCGGTTTACATTGTCCTACATGCAGCTGAGCGCGCCTTCAGTTCTCTCTGAACTTTCCAACCACGGAGGTGCCGAAAAGCTCAGAGGGGGAAACCGGCGAATCAAGGAGAAAGCCTTTCTCTTTCTCCCCGATGTCAGCCAGGTTCAACCACAGATGTCTCTCTGTGGCCAGTCTCGCCACCATCGACCAGCCTATCGCGGCAGCAGTCTGTTTGGTGGCCCGGAGAGCTAGATCTGTGGTGTGGCTCAGCTCAGTAACCGCCCCCTGGTCGAGATTCCCCAGCAGATCGGCCTGGTATACATACAACACCCCCATGGTGTGCAGGGCAGCACTGGCCTGACCCGCTGACGTGTATGCTCTGCCATTCAACATCAGAGAGACTAGCCCGCTGATGTCAGTGAATACGGGCAGAATATGGGTTCTTCCATGTCATCTCGATGTATGGAGATTAGGAAGAAATGAAAGGCTTACCTGAGCTGGTGGTTTATGACTGGGGAGAAACCGATCTTATCGCGAGTGATTTCTCACCCAATGCGCAGCCACAGCAACTGCAGCCTGCCCATGGCGCGTTCCATAACACCAACCCGCTCAGCATACACGGGGCAAGGTGGTTGAGAAGATTCAGGATCTATCCGATTATCACCACCCTCATCAACCATCTACTGTTTGTCCGGAAGAGCACTCGCTGACGGACTAAGTTCTCTTTTCTTTTTTATAGAAAAGCTTTCATCATCCACCTCCAGCTCACCATCGTCAGCTGCCAACTCTCAAGGTGATCGGCGAGCTCCATCTGGAAACCCCATAACGCATGTCGCCACTCTGCTTTAAAAAAAAAAAAATCAGCACAAGCGGGACCTGAGCCGCGTGGTCCAGACGTCGAACCCTCTTCTCTTGTAATGATTCATGGGCTGTAACCGGTCAATATGATTGCCGTGATTGGATAGTAATTTCAGACACCTGTCACACCTGAGGCGTTCCCCCTTAGCATCAATTGACGCAGTGCGAGTTTCCATTCGAAAGGGAACTTATGTTTGTAATAAGTAACTAGATAAGACAGCTTAGGGTGTGAGTGTGTGCAGATTACATTGTAGAACAAAACGTCACAGTATAGTAAAAGATATGCTTCATTTTACACATAAATCGAAAATCCCATAGGAAAAACTCAAAGGATCCAGTTGCGAATTAGACTTCAGGGTTCTGAAATCATACCTGCACCACTCTATTGATGAGTTCAAGTTCTCCTGGGAAGTTTGCATTTACGAGTTGGGAAGACGTGTTTACGACGTCAGGTGAGTTTAAGTCACTAATGTTCATGTTAATGTTTTTAATTAGTTTATGAAGCCACTTTACATTGTTATTTTACAATGCTATAATATTTTGTGCAGGGAATAAGCTTATTTTGTTGTAAATAAAAACTTGACAATAGCCATATTTAAATTACAGATTTGCGCAAAACTTTCGATATTTTCTAAATGTCGATAAAAAACTATTGCGAAATGACGGTGTTTCCATTAACCTATGTTATGAGACTAAAACGTCATATATTTCTATTGCGATAAGTCATTCCCAAAAATCATGGCAACGGATGTTGGTAGGTTTATGTATATCCCAGCTACCACACTAGCCATTATTTTAAATGGAAGGAGACGTAGGCTTGTTATTCAAGCATTAATGGCAAGGAAAGCCACTTATATTTGTGAGCTGCACATATGAGTTGTTTTTCCCTCATATCTGCTTCAAGGTCTTGATAAATTGTGGCGTTTATTTGTTTTTTTTAATCCAGTATCCCCGTAATACTTTTGTCTTTTTTGAGTCTTCATTTATGAGTCTCGTCATCTGTCCAAACACACCAAACCTTCTTTAGTGAATGATTGACGTTTACTTACGCCAGGTGACTTTTAAATGCATTTCCATTGCAGTTTTGCAAAATATTCCTTTTTCGAATTGCCTGAAAAACCACCTTATGCAAGTTTTTTTGCGATATATGGGAATTTTTGCAAAATTGACATGTTTCCATTGGGCGTATTTTCAATTTAGATTTGCGCAATTTGAAGGGTAATGGAAACGCGGCTAATGGCACTGTTAAATACCATTAAGTATTGTGATATTCCACCATGTTTCTCAGAGCTTCCAGCTCGTATTTCAGACATTGTGGTGGCGTTCATGTGCATTCAACTCATAAATACTATCTTATCGACATGACTTAAACGCACCATGTTTGACTCTGGTAAGCCTATCCATAGCAGGCTGGTGGGGGTGGCCTTGGACGGCAACATGCCCAGTGCAATTATGGGTGTTGAAGTTTCCCTACCTACCGATATATGTCAAAAGGGAAAGCAACAGCATTTTTTCTTTGTTTTCTCTAGTCAGATCTCAGTCTCTAGTCAAAAAATGCCACGTTTTATTGAAAGTATCCATTTAATAATTTTAAGTCAACTAAGTAAGAAAATGTTTTTTTTGCAGTGTGGACAATGTGAGATTGGGCTAGCAGTTTGGGCAGTGGTTAAACTGTGTCGTCACCATACCTCCAGCTCTTTAGAGGGTTTAGTGGCGTTTAGGGCATTGTAGAGAAGCATGTAGCCTGTGGCCCCTTCGGCCGCGTCCCATCTCACATTCATGGTGGTGGAGCGCACCTTGTAGATGTTCATGTTCCTCACAGCACTGAGAGGCACTACAGAGGGGAACATGACTTTTCTCTCTTTCACTTATTCATTTCGACCACTGACTATCCTTCTAAGCGAATTGAAGCTCGAATGGGAACATGGAAGCATTCCAGGTGGATTGATGGATGCGTGAACAGGTGGAATGATAGACGATGGTTGGATGAGAATGATCATGGGATACACGCGTGATGGAAATGACTGACAGACTGACAGACAGATATGCAAATGTCGACATATTCACGGCAAAAATTATTTTCTTACTATGGTATTTTTGTCGTTTTCCTAAACAAAATCTTAACATTCTTAAATCAAGATTTACTTGAGAATCAAAACGACTTAAGATCAAAATAAAGTTTCTGTTTAAAACAAGAACAAATATCTGCCAATGGGGTAAAAATAATCAACTTAATTCAAAGGTAAAACAAGATTATTTTTCTTACCCCACTGGCAGCCATTTTTTCTTGTTTAAAGCATAAACTTGGTTAAATTTGATACATTTTTCAGAAAACAAAACTTAATATCTCATGTCATTTTGCTTCTCAAGTAAATGTGATCTTTGATATTTGCACTGGAAAACAAGTTAAAATACTGAGTAAGAAAATACTTTTTTCAGTGTAAAGACAACATGTATGTACATTAAATCACACAGTGACACTTTGCGGTGCAAAGCAGGCAGCATCATGCCGTATGAAACACGGTCACATTCAGAGCGCTGTGAAAGGAATATGATGGCATTAGGGTTAAATGTGGCAACTAGAGTACGGCAATAATAGCATGTTATTAGCAATGTACATTGCGTAGCATTTTAATTGCACCTTCTCATTATCTGGCTAAACATCCGCAATAAACAACTGGTCATTTTTAACCAGTAAAGATGTAAAATATCAATAATTTGCTTTACAGTAACATACAGTTAATATATTATGCACTGATTTGATCACACAGTAAAACAGGAATATTGCGAAATATTAATACAACTGTTTTCAATGGGAATATATTGTAAAATGTAATTTATTCCTGATTATTATTCCATTACTCCAGTCTTCAGTGTCACATGGTCCTTCAGAAATCAGTCCAATAAGATGATTTGCTGCTCAATAAACATTATTATTATCAAAGTTCAAAACAGTTGTGCTGCTTCATATTTTGTGGAAACCATGATACATATTTTTTTCAGGATAATTTGATGAATAGAACATTTTAAGAAAGCCAATTTTTTAAAAAGTCGATTTTTGTTACAATGTAAACGTCTTTGCTGTCATTTGAATCAAATTATTGCATCCTTTACTGAATACAAGCGTTAATTTCTTTCAAATAAAACTTTAGATATGTTTTTGTGAGAATCAGCCAAGTTTTGTGTGACACGATACATGTGAATGATTACTGTATATAAATACCATGGTATTTCCATGGTACTCCAAGGTAAATTTACCATATAAAATGTTCCAAAAAAACAAGGTATTACGTCTAAAAATTATATTACCATGGTATATAGAAGAGCAGAGCCACAACCTCCTTTTAATATGTACTTCCAAAACAGCAATTACATTTGTCCATTGTGGAATTCATTCTGTTTGTGATTATGTTTTGCTGTGTGTTTTGGTGTGCTGACACATATTGTTGAAGAATCGGCTCTGGCTGTTCTGGTGAAGAGTGAATTATGGGTAAATGCACACTTACATGTGGTCTCTGTGCCTTTGAGGGGGTCACTGCTCTCCTCTCCCACCACTGAGTAAACCTTCACCATGTACTCTGTCAGTGGGGTAAGACTCTCCAAGACAACAGTCGTTACCGCCCCGTCGACAAACAACTGCAACAGAGGAACAGAATAATAGTGAGAACACACAAATATAGGACATGACTGTGTTTGCAGTGAAAACAAATTCATAATTTCTAGGTCAAATACAAGTTAGCCTTTCCAAATTTTTTCCAGGCTAGTTTTGGCTCACTTTGTCCTTTTTTGCTCTTTCATTCTGCATCATTTATGTGCATTGTTTGTGGTAATGCATTACAAGTAACGTGCATTATGTAATCAGATTACTTTTTTGATGTAGCGGGTAAAGTAATGCATTACTTTAGAAATTTAAACATTAACACTGCCCCGCCATCGACGTGTTTTCCCAACAAACAATGTTTTCATTGTTATGTGGTAGAGGGCGCTATTACGCATCTTCTGAAATAGTACAGCATCTCCGGATCCAAAAACAAGCGAAGAAGAAGAAGAAGAAACAAGCAATAGACTCTATTGAATAGAGGTTTGCTTACACATATGTAAGCTAACGCGATCATCAAACATTTAAAAGCATATAAAACTGCCTAAAGTTACTGAATGAAATGTCAACCCAGGACGAGCTATAGGACTGTGAAGCTTTGGGGGTGTTGATAGAATAAAATGTCTGTTCTTTCTTTTGATATATTGCATGTTCAGATATTCATAAAACAAAATATTCTGGGGGCCATGAAAGTTTTGTGAAAATGATTTTTTTTTAAATGCTGGTGCTGGCTCACAACTAAAAAAATAAAACTGGTGGGGAAGGACTAGGGATGCTCCGATTGATCGGACGCCGATCATGATCGGCCGATATTGGCTAAAAATAGATTGATCGGTGAACCCCAAAAGCGCCGATCAAAAAAGCCGATCACGTGACGTAAATTACTCGCGCGACTTTTTCCCACCTGCATGCGTGGCGCACGGGCACACAACAGCAGAGTGGAGCTTGGCAGTGGCAACATGAGTTCTCCTTCACCGGAACGAATAGGGAGTCTCCCAACGGATTGAAGCGCGCGTCCGAGTGAAGACCGTGCACCGCGCGAGCCACAACAGAACGCGGTATCCGCGCCACTGATCGCTGCGGCAACGAGCACTTTGATCACTTGATAAAAAAACAACCATTTCAGCGCTAGATCGCCTCTTATTTAACAAATGAACAAAATGAATGCTCTGAGTTAACTGGAGATGTTTTTATTTATTTGTATTGGTACATTCGTGCCGCGAGATGTTTCAAAAGTGGTGGTGGTATTTTATTTTTTTTGATCTGACGTAGTTGGTTCCTCAACTACATCAGATTCAGATTCAGATTATTTTATTTAATGCCATGTCAGCATTCAAAGCTATTTTCATGGCAAAAATTCAATTATAAAAATACAAATATCATATAAATACAATAAAACAAAACAAATATAAACAAGAAGTCATTTTATACAATATATATTTTAAAATGAACATATGATAAAAAATCCAAAACCTTTTCAGGCATAATCTCATTAAATATGTCCTTTAATGAAGTAACTTCATAAAAGAGCATTCTGCTCAACTACATTAGACGTTCATAATAATAACAGAAAAAAACTTGCCATAGTTTTGTCCTTTTATCAGTAGCCAGTTTTGGTGTAACAAGGTGTACATTTTGTTGCCAATTAGTAAATGTAGTCGGTGTATTAAGAGGCTACAATTTCCAAATATGCCTAAGTGTAACTTGATCCCCTCCCATTAGGCTGATCTGATTGTGTTGGTCTGCCTGACCCCTCTTTGTTTGGAATAATTTAATGTTACTCTGCCTTATTTGGGAAAGCTGGCCTACAGTAGCCTTAAGACATCTCATTTTCTAAATACAATTAAATAAACACATTTCTACAAATGGTGCAAACTCTGCTAGATTATAGATAAAAGATTCCCATTCCCCTGCCATTCTGTGATCGGCAGTGATCGGCAATCGGCAGATCATGATTTTGGTGATCGGTAATCGATGATCGGCCCCAAAAATGCTGATCGGAGCATCTCTAGGAAGGACTTCATATTTTTGAGGGTTTTTTTGCTGTTTTTTTAAGTAATCCATTTTACTTTTCAGTTTGATTAATTTCCTGAAACATTTTTTAAACTACTGAATTAAAATTATCTCTCTTCGTGCGCAGAAACAAAAAAAAAGTTAAAAATTAACAAAACACATTACTTACAACTTTCAATAAAACGATTTGCACAGTAGCTAATATAACCCTCTAACTCTCTAGAGGTCAGGAAATAAGAAAGCGCTCAGAATATGCATTTTTAAAAGAAATGAAGGTGTATGTTATATATAATGCATAACTGCGTTAAACACTTGCAAAAAATAAATAAAAATTTTTAAAAAGCCCCGGAAGAGAGTGAGCCTCAGCCAGGTGAGAAAAAGTAATTTGAAAAAGTAACTAGTAATTAGTTACTTTTTAGGGAGTAATAAATATTGTAACGCATTACGTTTAAAAGTAACTTTCTCATCACTGAAATGATGTTCGATGAGTTGCACAATGATTTTTTAATACTTCCGTTCTAATCCCTAACCCTAAGCATGAGGAATAGTCATCTTGACCTGATCATACCTGTTGTGGTTCTCCTCCTGCTGGGCTCACATACTCTATTCTGTACTTCTCCACAGGTCCATCAGGGCCGACCCAGGAGGCACGGAAGGAGTAATGGGTCACTTCTGAGGTCGTCAGATCGGTGGGTGGCTCCGGGCCTCCTCCTGTGACAGGTCATGATTGTAATTAGGGTTTAGCCTTTGACCCCCCACACACAATCCAGAATTACAGTGTTACATGTTTACTGTCATTATGGTTGTTTCTGAATCTGAATCCCATTATTCTGTGAAACAAAATCAAGGTTTCATGATGTTCCTAGTATGTTTTAAACTTATTTTGAATTTTAGAGTTATTTTAGAGTTCAATTTCATACTGTGAAGCAATTGATTAGAAAATATTCAAATTATTGACTGTTTTTATTGATCTATTTCCACATGTGAATGGATGATTGGATGCTGTATTGTGTTTTCTAGACACAAAAGCCTTGGTTGTGGCAATCATTATTACGCCACCATTCATTTTAATATATATATATATATATATATATATATATATATATATATATATATATATATATATATATATATATGTATATATATATATATATATATATATATATATATATATATATATAGTGGATCAAAAAGTTCATCAAAGTTGTCCTAAGACAAGAAAGTGTATTGTTCAAAATTAATGTATAACTTTGATGAAAGGTTTTGATCCACTTCAAATGTTGACTACTGTATATATTCAATATACAGTAAATATTTGTATTTCTGATCACCCTCTTTCTCATAACATTTTTTTTAAATATCCATCTTCATATGCCATTGCTAAGCGGCGTATGTGAATTGTGGCTAAATTGCAGTGCCATTATGTTGACGTGTTGATGGAGTGCTATCAACGGCTAGGTCTAAATACGCTTTTCCTTTTCTCTCCCTCTTTTTACAAAACCAAGCCCCTGAAGGCTTGAACTCTTTGTGATGAAACTTTGACAATCTGATACTGATCCAGGCGCAGACAAGACATTCCAGGCTCAAAAAAACAAACCAAGAACACAATTGATAGAAGCAAAAAGTACAATATTTGAAAATGAGGGGGAAAAAGGCAAAGCTGTTTGGAAATTTTTAAAAATTGACTGTGTAACATCTTTTAAAAGGGAAATAACTACAATCCCATGAAGCATTGCAAATTTATTTAACAAAAAAAAAAGGATGATACAATACAAACATATTGACTTATAATCGTTGATTATAAACATAAATATCTTTATGGTTTTTTTTTATGTTTGATGAAATAATCAGATATATACAAATGTATAGGTTGCTTGAGTGCAGTGGAACGACTCGATTGCTTTATCCGCAATGCTTGATGAGTGAGTTTTTGCAGCGATTTATGATAATGTCTCATGGTAAGTCTGTGTTAAAAGTATTATAAAAATTGATGTACGAGATTTTTTACTTTTGGAACCTGGCTGTTGCGCTCTATTCTATGAAACAGCCTAATGAAGAATATTACCTGTCAGGAAACTGATAATGATGATAATTATAATTCATTTCTTAATGTCTTTTTTCATGTTGCCATCATTTAAAAAACAAACAAACAAACTCTTGTCACTCAAGACAGTGGGCCCTATTTTAATGATCTAAGCTCATGGTCTAAAACGCAGGGCGCAAGTGCACTTAGTAGCCTACGTGTCCGAATCCACTTTTGCTATTTTAATGACGGGAAAAATGGTCGGCGCGCATGGTCTAAAAGGGTTGTCCCTATTATCTTAATGAGTAATAGGTGTGTTTTGGGTGTAACGTGCAATAAACCAATCAGAGTCTCATCTCCCATTCCCTTTAAAAGCCAGTTGCGCTTGCGCCATGGCGGATTCGCTATTTACATGATGGAATTTGCAAGCGGAAACACTGAACGCGTCTCCAGAGTGCAAACAGATCTGAGAATCAAAAAAAATATTGCACCATTGACTTTAGACCAGGTTTCAGTTGGTCAATGGCACAGTCTATTTCAGTTGCCTCAAAATAGCAACGCGCCAACAATGTGCCTGAACACACCTCGTTTTCAGACCAGCAGTCCATGGGCGCAAATTCATTTGCTATTTAAACAACGTGACTAGCAAAAAAACAGTTGAGTCGCGCCTGGCGCTGCATTGCGCAGTGTATGATAGGGCCCTGAGTGTTACAGTGATTTTTTGACAGTTAAAGGAGTTTAAGGTACTCTATTTTGCATCATGCCTAAAATACACCTTAACGTCCCATTGTAGCACTTATGTTCTTAATCTTTAATCAACAGGTAATAAGCCATTCCTATGAGACAACTTTGCTGTTCCACTGATGTCACCTAGACCTCCATTCACATATGGACCGCCCACTTATCCACATTTATCCAGTCAATTCCTACTCTACATTTCTCTCATTGACCATCCCTTTTCCCTCAGAAATACTGTATCACAGCACTGTAATAGTGCAACACACAGTCTCTCAGGCCTATTGTTTGACCTCAGTCATACCTGGACCCTTGACACTGTTACACAGGTTGTTTGTCAGGTCATCAACGATGTCCAGAAGGAAGGAGAAGTCAGCCACGTTGTACATGTGGATCTCATCGGGATCAGAAGCGATGGCCCTCAGCTCATTCTCATCTGCGTTCTTTACACCTGGAGAGATCACAGAACATGTTAAAGTCAGATATTTCGATATTTAACACGATTAGGACGATTAGGACTAAGCTTTTTTAATGCTATTTGAGCATAAGAAACATAATTTATGGGACGATTCAAATCAGATTTTTTTGCTAATTTGAAATGTTATTTAAAAGTGAGTTCGGTAAGCAGTTTTTGAGATGTCAGGATTCCCCCATTCAAGTAGATAGGACTTGGTCTTGGATGCCAGAAATAGCAGCCCAGAGGCTTTGCAAATATGGCCGCCGAGTGAACAGATTTTTAACTCATTATCCAGTGTCTTTTTAACTTCAGACCATGAAGTCTTCCTGACCATAAGGGGAAACTCTTACCAATGGCATATAGTTCAATCCCCTGGTCCCGGAGATTCTGGGAGTTGACCAAGATGTCATCCTGTGACTTGCCATCAGTAACCAGGACACCGATCTTCCGGGAGTTTGGACGCATCCCAACGTTAGGTTTGAAATTGTTCTGAAGGATGTAGTTTAAAGCAAGGCCTGTGGAATAAGGCAATATTGGCAATATTAGTCGAATTAATACACAACATGGCCAAAAGTACATGGACATATCGTTCTAAGTCTAGTGAAAACCAATATTAACCCTATAAAGCCTACTGTATCATACTTGATACGCACATTTTTAAGGTCTCTAAATGATGAAAAATCAGTTGCACACAATCAGACTACAGTCCTTCTGTTGTCTGATTGATAGTTTAGACTTTTTTAGCAAATAAAAGGTATTTTAGTATAATTGTACAAACGTCCTCCTTCATGATTCACGTGTCTTTCTGCTGTGGAATCTGCACTGATTTTTATAAAGTACACACAAGAATAACTTTGATATTGCTAGTAAAATTTCTACTTAATTAACAATAGCAACTTAGGTTTACTCAAAGATCATTTTTAGAAACAAATCTTGTTCAAATGTGAGTATCAAATATGATCATCAGGCTTTTGAGGAAGGTTTATTTGTTCATCTCTCAATCATCATTGTATTGCACTGGATTGTAATAAAAACTACAGAAATGTGTTCATAAAATAAGCATTTAAATTTCATCTTACTAAGACATTATTGGCAGATACTGAGTGACGACTGATGTTTATATGACTTTTATGTCTGTTATACTGTTATAAAGATCTCAATGATTTGCACTGCAAGAAGCATCAGAATTGCATCTTAATTTTTGGTCAATTTAAAAATCAGCATCTGCACCAAATTGCATATTTTTGCTCAGTTTGAGCCTCTGAATAAAACTGAGGTGTTTTTTCCTCCTCGAGTTTGAGCTCCATATTCTCACTATATCAGACTATATGAGCCATAAAAGATATATCAAATATGATAATCAACAAAAAACACATGCATTTTTTTTTCTAAAAGTTCAATAAACTGTTTAAAATATATATTTTTATGACTATTATTTATTATGTCAGGCTTTACAGTGTTTATGCTATGCCATTCAAAGACCATCTAGAGAACTGATGACAACATGACAACTTTCCACACACACTAGGGCTGCACGATTTGGGGAAAATGTCATATTGCGATTATTGAGGTCAATATTGCGATTGCGATATGCGATTGCGATTTAATAAACAAATGGTTTCATGAGTCAACTTGCTTGATTCTAAAGCAAAATGCACACACAGATTAGTGATAATTCTGAAATGTGTATTTCTCAACTCAAACTAGCAACAACAACTAAATAATTGATAACATCTATAATGATCAATAAGCCATTGAAGTCTGGATAAAAATGAATCCACCCCCATTTAAAACATTAATTATAGCCAGGGGCGCCGCTAAGGGGGGAAAAGTTAGGACGATTCTAAGGGCCCACACACTTTTGGGGCCCCCAGAGATCGATTTTATTATAGGAATGGGTGCGGTAGGGGGCCCAACCTCATATTCTTTCATAGGGCCCAACATTTCTAGCCGCGCCCCTGATTATAGCCATCCACCATTACAGTGATTCCACAATTGAAAGCTATAATTTTTTCAAAAACATTTATTAGGCTTCAAAAAATATAACAGCTTTTAATTTAAGTGAACTTAATAATACTCACATAAACCCATAAAAAAGTATTATTTACCTGTGCCCTTCCTGTCATGTAGGACATATACAGAAATTTAAGTTATCAAACAGTCTGCACTGCATAAATTATAAATTATATATAGACTAATCCTTATTAAAGCTACACAAGTTCTTTAGTCAAGAGCAGTGAGTAATTTTCTTTGTTCTTTGATTAATTTTACTGACAGAAAGCTTTGGCTGCTGGCCCTTTAAGAGCAGCCGTTGTAGAGACGCGGATCTCACACGCGCCTCATTCTCTCACAACTCTTTACGTCCATCATACGACTGCTCTTATGTTATGAAGATACTCGACAAACGACATTTTGGCATAATTGTGTGTGTTATTGTTCGTTCAAGCGGAAAGATAACTATTCCGGTCTGTGCATGCGCATGGGCGCGCGTCTTTCTGTTCTGTGAGTCACAGTCGGACATTCACAGGCTGCGCGCTCTCTTTTGATTTGTCGCGCATTAATGGTTTGAACTTTAAAGCATTCGCACGAATAAGAGCGGGATCATGTAACACTAGCCAAAGGATGACAAAAAATAACAGATGCTGCGTTAATTGCGTTAACAGCCCTAATTTGTTTATTTTACATAAAATCGAAGCATTTTGCGTCATATAATCGCATAGGCTTGACATCGCGATTACGATTGCGATATGATTAATCGTGCAGCACTAACACACACCTTGGGATTTTTCCACCAATGAATGATGCTGGGTCTGAAGTATAGATCAGAATACAATATGATATACCTGTCAGAGTGTTTCCTCCTTTGTAGGGTAGATTGGCCACGGCATCCAGCAGTTCCTGTCTTGTTCCGTGAGCATTTAGGTGCCACATTGTCTTCGGGTCTCCACTGTACTGTGCCAGACCTATAAACGGACAACACAGTGTTCATATTTATACACAGATGACAGTAGCATTTTCTTACATGTTTCTCCCAAAATGTTTAAAGACATAGCAAGAGTATATGCTATAAAATGCATGTGCATAGCAGCTCATGTCTTTTAATCTTTGAAAAATTCATGAGAAATGTTTGAGGTAATACTGAGATTTGAATTTTGATTGCAAAATTTGGTATCAGTTTGAGACATTGTTCTTCTGAAACTTTATAAAGCACAGATGTGAGATTACAAATGTCATTTTTAGGAGAAACATATGTCTAGGAGACATATTTTCTCATGTCTAGGAGAAAGAATTGCAATACTAAAGAGATATATTTCATGACTTTTCCTTCCTATGGGTGTCGCTTAGCTGTGGACTTTCTCGCTAATATAGGATTCAGGATAATTTTCTCTTACCAATCTGGACACGATCCGGTCCGATGTCAAAAACACCCACCATGCGACCAATAAAAGCCCTTATGGTCTTGAAGTTTAGACGACCGATGCTCCAAGATCCATCAACAAGCAGGATGATATCAGCCTGGGCAGTGGTTTTGCACGTTACATCTGTACGACCAGAGAACAATTCAGTCAGTCAGTTAATTATCATAAAATTAATAATAATAAAAACTAGTTTTAAGCAGTCGCAAAGATAAAAATGGATTGTGATTTGTGATGAAGGACGCAGATCGAAGCTTAGGACACAAAATATTCACACAGTCATGCAAAGCATGACAAAACCGTTTATTTGGCATTTTGAAAAGATGATACATTTACATATTGTGTTAAATAACATATTTTAAACTATAAACTCTTTGTTCGTAAGAGACGTCTTGGTCTGTGTCCCATCGCGCTGTTTCTCCAGATACCTGAATGAAGAGAAAAGAGGGGAAAGCGCCGCCCGTCTGGCCCTGCTCAAAGAGAACATGTTGCATAATTGTCTGATTTATAGATCATTCCCTCAAGCAACAAAAAATAAGGATGGATAACACTCAATCGATATAGCCAGCTAATATCTTAAAATGCTGTGGATATTATGAAATGTTTTATCTAGACACTGTGTGGGAATTTCTTAGTAGCAATAAAACGAATTATCTGAGGCTTTAAAATAGATTTACTGCCCAAACAGGTGTTCATTCTCAATTGTAATGTGGAATTCTCACTTTTAAATTACGACGCCTTGCACCCTAAACACTAAGGCCAGGAACATACTTTAAGTAAGTAAAGCAAACACCGATGCAAATGCTTGGTCAATGCATTGCATGCACACAATCCCGTTGTAGCTATCTCTGCATGCTAAACTAAAATATAAGAAAGTATTTTAACTGTGGAAATGTTAAACAATACCTTTCACAAGCTAATTTTAACAACCAATAATATCAATCAAAAATCTTTTCTGCATAAGGAAACTAGTAAGTCCACTGGAAAAATTACTCTCTGTAATGGAAGAAGAATAAAAAAATGTATGAATATAAGTGTATTAATAGCTGAAAGGATCTAGCGCAGTATAGACAAGGGCTTTAAGCATGTCAATAGAGTACACATATGTTGTGCTTTCATTCTCTTGAATGACAGCACATAACGTACATGCCATGTCATATGATGATATGATTCAAAGAAAGTGGGCAATTATATATATATATATATATATATATATATATATATATCAGTAAACTTGGTAACACGACACCTCGATGGTCCACTTTAGACACTGTACTAACTATAATCTACTAACACTTTATTTTAATGCTCCCCAAGAGACACTTAACAGACAACTACATGTCAGCTTATTCTACTAAACCTGAACCTCACAGCCTGAGTCTACTAAAACTCTAATGAGAGTTAGTTGACATGTAGTTGCAAATTTACTTATAGTTAGTAGCATGTTTAAAGTGGACTACCAAAATAAAGTGTAACAGTAAACTTTTATTGAAAATAGATAAAGCAGATGTATGATTTTAAATAGTTACGTAACTATCAGATCTGCTGTTTCCTAATAGAGTCATGAGTATTCCATTCAATTAACTGCTCAATGTGGCTCCTTTACGTATAGTGGCCAAAATGGCAAAGACAATATTGAAAATCTGCAATTCAAAATCTAATTTAACACTGGAAATAACCTAAAGGTTGGGATTTAAAACAAACTAAAAAAAAAGAAACAATGTGACATAAAACGAATAAGAAATATATATAAGATTATCCACTAGTTCACTAATAAAATAAGCAAATTTGTGGATTGACCATGTTAACTTTGAAACATGACCATGGATAACATGATAATCATGTTTTGAACAAACGTGTAGAGTTGTGGAGGCTTGAGTGCTGCTGTCATTAAAGCAAAAGCTCAGACTAAATACTAAGAAATTCTAAAATTCATGTTATTTCATATGAAGGTCCTATTAGTTAGCGCAAGTTTTTGCATTAACATTAACTAAGAAAGAGCAATAAAAAAAGTTTACAGTATGTTAGTTCATGTTTTAGCTCAGATACAACTTTTGATTCTAATAATCTATTAGTAAATGTTGAAATTGACATTAACTAAGAATAATAATAAATTCTTTGCTCGTATTTATTACTGTTTGTTCATAATGTGGCTAACTAATTTTAACAAATGGAACCTTAATGTAACGTGTTACCAATTCAACTTGTAAAATGCAACTTTTTTGTTTTTGTTAGTGTCTGTCGCATGCAAATGACAAGCTGTGCATTACACCTCAGCTCTTGCCTGGGAATATTTCCCTTTTCCTCTCCCGCTGGTGTCGGTCGGCCGACCCTCACCATCGGATCTGTTTCCAATTAGAATCGACATTCCAGGCCAGGGTCAGCAGACCATGTGCAAAGCTTTCATTCTGTATGTCACTTTTTTCCTAACCAAGTTGTAAAGCATTGGTAATTGTAAGCAGATAATCTTTCTAGCTCTTGAAATTCAAGAGTCCTTCCATGCGAAGGTAGAGACATGGCTACCATGTGGTGCAGTCACCCTGTCTGCTCTTTCACAACACAATTAGCTGTGCTGAAAGGTATTTGCCATTACTCAAAGCATTACACTGCAGCCTGTTTTTCCGATTCCAAACTAAGAACTTTAAAATGTTACGCTTTGTTATATATGGAGCCTAAATGCATAGCAGACCAACAGATGTGTTCCATATATCAAAGTGAATGGTGTATGCTAATTGTTTTGGAACACAAGTTACTTTGTACGTAAAGACCTCAATGCTCTGTGGTAACATGAGATCTGATTGGTTAGTTTGAGAGGGTTAAAGTACCAGGGTTTTTTTCCATTAATCTTACCTGGAGTTTGAATGGTTGGAGGTGCAGGGGCGTCAGAGAGGGTGGTCTTCTCCTCTCCAGCCAATGGCATACTCTCTCCTCCATCAAACATACCAAACACACTCACTGTATACTTGGTGCCGGCCCTGAGATGAGAGCGACACAAATTAGTCAACAATCTCATTTATCAACCTTAAAAGGCTAATCGATGATCAAGCACAATTTCACTTGTGCACAACAAGGCTTTACTCTGTTGTGAGGCACGTACTAAATACTAATGTACTAAATACTAATGACATTTATAGGGATTTTAAAAGACCAAATTCAGTATAAACCTAATTGATGACGAATACTTTATACAGGCAAGCAGATGAGCCCAGAATATGAACAACAAATTAGATGCAGCTGAAAAACAGTTCTACGGAAGACAATAGTGTCATTATTAAGCTCAAGTCAGTTCAATGTTGATTTAATTCAGCTCGATAACAATGCCGGTAACACTTTATTTCTATACTCAACTTTAGACAATCTACTAACTATAAGTAACTTTGCAACTACATGTCAACTAACTCTCATTAGAGTATTAGTAGACTGTCTGCTTAATATCTGCTAACATTTTATTGTGATGCTCCCCAACAGATATTTTACTGACTATAAGAAACGTTTTAAGTACATGTCAACTTATTTTACTAATCCTTACCTAACAGTCTACTTATGCTCTAATGAGAGTTAGTTGACATGTAGTTGCAAAGTTACTTATAGTTAGTAGAGTGTCTAAAGTGGACCATCGAAATAAAGTGTAACCACAGTGCCAGTGTTGCACTTTTAGTGTCACAATTAAGCTTAATTCAGTTCAAACTTCACTCTTATCCGATAATGTCAGTGCAGTTAAATCGATAATAATACTGAATATTAATTGTCTTTTAAACCCAATGTTCACATACATATTTTTTCTTCTTTTGAGAGGTGATATTTGTGGCTTGAAACAGATAGAACATTGACTTTTACCTGTGCTGTAGTTCTATGGATGTTTTTCTTAGCTGCATGAACATAGCCACTATGTTAAGACCGTGTCTTAAGAACTAGTCTGACCGTCTAGTAGTTAGCCAAGGGCTAATCAGTCTTACTTCTCTGACCAATCAAACTTTTTATGTAACTAACTTACAGTTTTGTTCAGTCTCAAAGAAAAAACTAACTCGTAAGACTAGTCAAAGCAGTTTATGCAATTGGCCCCAGGTCTCCATACCATTCAC
Organism: Gila orcuttii; assembly: GCA_026230005.1. Taxonomy (NCBI): domain Eukaryota; kingdom Metazoa; phylum Chordata; class Actinopteri; order Cypriniformes; family Leuciscidae; genus Gila; species Gila orcuttii. The sequence goes on along the minus strand of JAPDVR010000013.1, from coordinate 13,398,031 downwards.
ATGACTGAAAACTGTGAATAAGACCATTAACATGCTTTAAGAAGGTATACAGTGTACATTCGATTTCATGTTGGCTTTAAAGGCGTTTTATAGGGCATATCTTCAGAAGTGTGTTAAGTGTTTTATGTGTCTGCTCTGGCGTCTCATACCGTAGCTCCTCCAGAACCACTGTGTTGTCATAGGGGCCTACAAGCAACTCTCCCAGGTCCACATCCTCCCCAGTGGGATGGAAGGTGACCTTGTAGCCCTTCACATCCCCAGGAGCATGATCCCAGGTCACCCTGAAACTGGTTTTAGTAGGCTCTGAAGTTTGTAGGTTTCTGGGAGCTTTATATGGAGACACTACAGAGATAATAAACAGTTTTGTATTAGACAACAATGGTCAAACACCTTTGGACCTTTAACCTAAACAAGTAATCAAATATCTTCTGTTAACGTACATGTGGTTCCTTCTCCTTGTCTTGCTCTTCCATCACCAAACTTGTAGACGGGAACCACAGTGATATCATAAGTGGTCTGGGGTTGCAGGCGCCTCAAGACTAAAGTGTCGGTGCCTCCTGGTGCTTTGGAAGCCAACTGACGTGTATCACCCTGAGGTTTATACGTCACCCTATAATTGACAACATTGCCGGGTGCTGGTTTCCATGTCACCCGCAAGGATCTCTCGGTTTCTTCTGACACCGTAAGAACTCTGGCAGCGGCGGACACTGTTAGGGAGATAAATGAAAGAGAATGTTCATTAAATGTTGGACTGATTCAACTACAATTCCTAGGGGTCAGGAAAACCAAACCATCTGAATAATGAAAGTTCTGCCAAGATAATCTTGATCTAACACAGGCCACGGATCTCCAAACTGTGTGAAACCAGACATGCCGAAATGCTTGTACGTCATGCATAACGCAGACGCTCTAGGACTGTCTGCAATGTTCTCTTTTCATGCCATGACCGGAGTGTTTTTACGCAGGAGGGAAAGGAATGAATTGTCCGCTTTAATCGGCCCATGGAACACTTTCAAATTGGGAGTTTTATGGATGGAAAACAACACTTCCAAGTTTTAAAAGAATCCCTGTTCCAAAAAGACACTGTGTGTTAATGTTGGTCCTGAAGGAGGTAAGGAATAGAGTGATGGCAGAAATGAAATGCAGCAGCCTGAGTCAGAAGACTGTTTTCGGCTCAACTGCTGGACTTTTTAGATGACAGACAATAAACAAACAGCAAGATAATACAATTACAAATTTTCAGCATGCTTAACTAGCTCTAAACTATTGCTCCATTGATTGCTGAGTGTGTTGAAATCCTGCATCCTTTGATAATAGAGAGCATGTGTAAATCATTAAATCAGCCACTACACACACTCCTACACCTCTGTACACAACACCATATGTGCGGAGATATTTTAGAGGAAACAGTGGCAATGACGCAAACCTATGGCAGAGACATTTCTGTATTAGAGCTTTTGCCTCCAGCATACTTCAGAGACCATGCCATTATGTTACTGAAAAATGATGAGAATAAAGCTCTTTCCTGTAGCTCAAACAGTAGAGCATTGGTGCTTGCAAAGCCAAGGTCATGGGTTCGATTCCCATGGAAGGCAAGAACTGATAAGAATGTAAAAATTTGTACCCTGAAAATGCAATGTAAGTCGCTTTGGATAAAAGCATATGCCAAATGCATAAATGTAAATAAAACAAACTTTCTAGGGTGTTGAGGATGGGTGCCAGGGTGCTGCTAATGTGTTCAAGTTGTAAGTTTCTATATGTTTGCTTGGGTGTTCTAATGGCATGGTAACATTTCATGGGCAAAAAAAAAGGTCTGTTGTGCATTGTCAATAGTCTAGCAATGCATGAAACACCACTCACACAGAAGTTACCAAAACTTTCTGTTTCTAAGCGCACAGAATTCATGTGACCAACTTGAACACAAGCAAGAGAAAAAAATATTCACCCTCACGTAAGGATTCCAATTGAAAATGACTGGATTTCGCCAGCAGGATTTTGGCGAACAAAAGTAAATGTGGCTTCACCTTAAGTGGTTGCTTGGTCATTACTAGGGTGTTCTCGGTGGTTTCTAGGTGGTTGCTTATTGGCCCATCCACAAATCTGTATGATATTCTGGTCACTAGATATGTCTTGGGTGTACGTCTGTGGGTTTCGTTATCCTTCTGGCCAAGTCAAGTCACCTTTATTTATATAGCGCTTTCAACAATACATATTGTTTCAAAGCAGCTTTACAGTGATAACAGGAAAATAATGCAGCAAAAAATAGCGTCATAGTCCAGCTTACAGCCGCTCTGGAGAAAACCGTGATGTCATCGTCCAGCTCAGGTCAGTTCAAAACTCCATCAGGTGACAGAATGTAGAAAAAAAACTTGGGAGAAACCAGGCTCAGTTGGGGGGCCAATTCTCATCTGGCCAACGAACGAACAGTGTATGATTATGATTCAGGCAGTATTACAGGTCAGAAGCCAGATTGGATCAGAACATTGAGTATATATATGAGCCTAGTAAGTTTCTAGTAAGTTTCCGACTAAACTCATCGGACTGACGCACATTATCAAGCATCACACATATTTTATTTTCTAGTAGCGGAGTATAATTTTAATCTGTGTGCAAACTGTAGACCCCTTCGTTTACTGCTGGCGTTCCACTTCAAATTGGAAGGGCTGATATACCTCATCGAGGTTTATGTGCATGTCAGTGGAATATTCTGACATTATATACAGTATATCAAGTTTTTTCCCTCTCTGGGGTAGGTTACCTCAGGACGAGAGGCCCACCCCAGACTCACAGAAAGCACCCGGTCATGTGCTGAAGTCATTATGCAGGCGGGAATGGACTTACCATCTGTGGTCTCCTCTCCATGCAGTGGCTGCCCCTCCTTATGGCTGTAGGCAGCATAAACAGAAACCTTGTAGCGGGTCTCCGGTGTAAGACCATCCAGAACAGTGGTGATCATGTCCCCGGGGACGGTTTTCTCCCCAGCTTCCTCCGAAAACAGAGATTTCCAGGTGACCCGATAAAGACGGACGTTACCAGGGGCTGCAGTCCAGGATGCTACAAAACTGCTCTCTGTGACATCTGAAGTAACCAGATTCGAAGGTGAACCAAGTTCTGTATGATTGAGAAAAAGACAAATAAGACTTAAAAACAGATCATATTAAACACAAAATCTCACAAGGTCTGGTTACAGAGAAGCAGCAATCACTTTCCTGCTAAAAAGAAACACCTTAAACCAGGCTACATTGGTTAACTGGTCAAACAGCCGGCCCAAGCTTGTTAGGCAGGTGTGCTTTGATGCTTTTAGAGGGGTTTCTGACACCTAGACCGTCTAAGAGACCAACTTGCCACCTAATCACCTAATCCAGTTAACACCAGTTTGGCCAAGTAATGAGACTGAACGGACCAGCTAAGACCAGCAAAATACTGTTGGCGGGTTTAACTAGGCTACTTTGGTTAACTGGTTGCCCAGCCGGCCAAGCTGTTTAGGCATGTGTCTTTTAATGGTTTTGAAGAGGTTTCTGATACCTAGTCATCATGGCAAACCTAACATGAGTCAGTAAACACCAGCCTTAGAGAGTGATTAGACTAAGTAAGACAAGCAAAATTCTATTGGTGTGTTTAAGCTGGGTTTTTTATGCTATAAAATTCGCCGTAATATTAATATGAATCCATTTGGATTACATTTTTATTTATTTTTTGTGGAGGTTGACAGCCCTGATCACTCTCTACTTTCGCCGAGGGAAAACACCAGCTTAGACATTCTGCTAAACTTCTCCTTCAGTAATTTGACTTCAGAAAGTCATACATACATTTGAAAAAATAACAGAATTTTCATTATTGAGTACACTATTCATTTAAATAAGCATTTATCTAATTCTCCACTAGTCTGTGAAAGATGCCGGTAGCTCACAATTGTTTTGATTTGCTCTGTCAGTAATGCATACCATGGAAAACAACTCTGCAAAAATAATCTCTTCCCTGCTGCCACACATCTGTCACCACATCTACTTTCCATTGAACACGAAACCCAATCCATTAAACACAGACTGCTAAAACTGCAGATGTAGCTCTCTTTTTGATCTGCGCCATACCACCTACCTATCTTCTTACTCTCTCTCTGTCTCTCAGTTGTTTGTTTAGTGGGCCGAAGCAGAAGAGAGGAGAGGGACAAGAAATTATATGAAAATGTGGGAGTACTGACAGGATAGTCGATTAGAATAAACCGCAGTGTGAAACTTCCACAGTAACGCCTCTCCCTCATCCTCATGTTCTCCAGACCTCAGCATAGTCACCTGTCTCAAACCCGTTTAGCTCTGCTGGTCTAAAACACGCCAAACAGACCATTTGTCAGTCTAAACCAACAGCCCAAGTTAAAGTGCAATTAAGCGCAGGTTCTGCGTCATAGCTCAAACATGGACTAGATATCACATCGACCTCGGAGGATAGGGATTGCAAATGACAGGATAAGTGCTTAGGAAAAGGATTGTCCCAATGTCTTTCCGGAGAGTGCTCCAATGTCTAATTCCTCAAAAACATCTGTACAGGGTTTTTTATTTATTTTATTTTTTTTTTTACTTTGGAATGTTTTAGACAGTTGGCGTTTCAAAAAAGCAAACATTTTGTTGGGAGGGACAATAAGACAATAAGCTACATTTTACATTACATTTTCCAGTGGTGGTGTGAGTGGTGGGTTGGAGTGGTACTTGTGTGTGCAAGAGTTGACAAGAGACACATTGCTAAGGTGTTGAGTGGCTCAGTTCTTACCCACCAAGTGGGTGAAAAAGTCAGATATTTTAGTAAAGTAGCAGCACACCTCTCCCCAACAAGCCTCACATTATGAGCTACCATTCATGTTTGTAGCACAAACTCTAAAAATAGGAACTCCCGCACACTATCAGTACTTGCAAATAAAACTTTAATTTAGCAGCAATGTTTCGTTCTTTTGACCTTCATCAGGCATATACATATTTACAAACTCTTCCTATTTAAAATACACACATGACCAATCAACAAAGTTACATCTGTAACCACTTAAGCTCATTGATAATCTCTAATTTAAAACACGTCATCAAACAGTTACAACACGTAATTGTACTCAGTTGCAAACATACTTGAAAACAATACATTCACATAAAAAAAAGAAAAAAAAAATATAACATCACATTGAATAATGCTTCATCATTCATACCACTAGGAGATAAAGTCTGAAGTGTGAAAATCCAAAAAAGTTCACGTCTCAACAGGAGCAAGAAAGACCTCTTTTAAAAAAAACGAGGTCTGAGTAGTTAAAAAAGAAGACAAAAAAAGCAAGAAAGTATTCGTTCACCTGTATTACGACTCATTCACCAAATTCTTACACGATAAAATCAATTTTTAAAAAACATTGGCATCTGTTGTCTTCTGATCCGGAGTTGAGCTACATTTTTCAACATCCTCCTTTGATTGTTTATAAACGCGCTAGAAATCTAAAAGATCGTTTGGTTCATGCTCGTTTTCAAAGAGTTAGTCCTCGTCCATCTCAAAGTTTACTGAGTCCAATACAGAATGGCAATTATCGTTGAGGTAATTGTGCCCAGTGCAATAATACATGGAAAACTATCCAGTTGCAGCTCATTTTTTAGCCAGGAATCACAATGTTTCCACTTTACGCTTTTGTGGTATTGAAAAAGCTTCACCGCCGCTCTTGCCTTCCCCACCGTCGGTTCAGTTCACTCAGCCGGACCCACACCCCTCTAGCAGAGCGGTGGGCCTTGTGACTTTCGGCGCGTCCGAGGACGATGGGGGAGTGGATGACAGCCTGTCCATCGACGCTGCATCTGACGACTGGCCGGGCTCCACTTTCGACCCCGCCCCGTCGACGCTAGCTAGCACGAGTGCGGGCTCCACCATGGATACGGAGATTATCCGCATCCTCTCGAAGGCCGTGGAGGACCTCGGGCTCGATTGGTGTTCTCCGCCAAGTCATGGAAAGCCCCCCACTCTGCGCGCCTAAAGCCTTCTTTTTCTTCTTCGCTCTCCTCAGTGGATGGCGCGAAGGAAAGAGGCTACGAGGGAACGCCGCCCCTCGAGGAGGCCGTGGCCAATCATCTCTGCCCGCCCTCCACCACCGGATGGAAAGCCAAAGCTTCCCACCCCTCGAAGCCCTGCCGCACTACCTCTGCTCTCGCCGGTCGCGCCCACGCCGCCCCCGGCCAAGCTGCATCAGCGCTTCACTCAATGGCGGTACTTCAAGTGTTCCAAGCCAAGCTTCTCCGCTCTATGGACGAGTCTGGCCCCGAACCCGAAGCCTTCAGGGACCTACGCAGCGCAACTGATAGCTCTGCGAGCCACGAAGGCCACCGCCCAGTCTATTGGCCGTGCTAAGGCTAATTTGACTGTTCTCGAGCGCCATCTGTGGCTGACTCTGACTGAGATGAAGGACGCGGATAAGGCGCCATTTCTCGACGCGCCTATCTCCACCAGCGGGCTGTTTGGACCGGCGGTTAAAGGTTTCGCCGAACGCTTCACTGAGGCCCAGAACGCTTCACAAGCTATGCGTCATTTCCTGCCAAAGCGCTCCAGCTCATCGCAGAGCAGACAGAGACCGCCGCAGCGGGCTAGAACAGCTCCCACCGCCTCTCAGTCCGCGCCTCAGGCTGACGCTCGACGCCGCTCGCGCTCTCAAAAGCCGTCCTAGCCACAGAAATGAGAAGAGAGAGTGCGTGTCTCGCAAAAGCCAGACCACTCTCTCTGCAAAAGCTCAAACATTACCCAGTCCCCTTACAGGCGGCTGGATATGTCCATACAGCAGTCAATGGGCCAGTCACAGAGCTCGCTCTTCTGCAAACAAACGCCGTTTTTACGGCGACGCACAGAAAACACACACAAAAAAAAATAAAAAAATAGTCTTTTTCTGCCTGCGTCACTAAGGGTTAACATGTCCACAAAGTGTGCATTCCCAGATACTGTCAAAACAGTGCCAAATTCATTCCCAGCTCAGGCTGTGCTTCCCATGAATGTAGATCACGTGCCTACGGTCATGTACGCACCACTACACACAAGCACTGTTCACACAGTTATAAATTCATCCCCAGTAAAAGCGGGAAACATTATAAAGGTGACGCGTGTGCCTAACACTGTTTATGCACCCCCACTTATAAACACTGTCCTTACAGTGTCAAACACAACCTCAGCTCAGGCTGCGAGTTTTACAAACACAGTGCGCGCTGTTGTAATCACACACGCGCCCGCGCCTCTGAGAGCTACGAGCTCAGGCGATTCGCTGGCCAGGTCCCTACGTCACATTGGCCCGCCCCTAGCCTGTATTTAGCCCATATCTGTACACGCAGCGGCATGGGAAAACATTCCAGATATGCCGAAATGGGTATTGAATATAGTAAAGCACGGATACTCGCTCCAGTTCGCTCGCAGACCACCACGTTTTACGACTGTGGTCGAGACGAAAGTGAGAAAGGAGTGTTCACATGTTCTACGCACCGAGGTGCGCAAACTAATAGAAAAGGGTGCTGTGGAAACTGTTTTTTCCCCCTCTCTGAGCGGGACAGGTTTTTACAGCCGCTATTTTCTCGTCCCGAAAAAGGATGGCGGTCTCCGCCCCATCCTAGATCTCAGACACCTGAACAAAGCACTAATGATTCGCTCGTTCAGAATGTTAACAACCAAGCATATCCTCGCGCAAGTACGCCCAGGAGATTGGTTTCTCTCAGTGGATCTGAAAGATGCTTACTTTCACATTCCAATAACGCCTCATCACAGGCCGTTTCTGAGATTCGCTTTCGAGGGACAGTCATACCAGTACACAGTACTTCCGTTCGGCCTGTCCCTGGCTCCCCGTACATTCACGAAATGTATGGATGCAGCACTTTACCCCCTAAGACGAAGGGGAGTGCGAATACTGAATTATCTCGACGATTGGCTGGTTCTAGCACAATCAGAGAGTCAGTTAATAACACACAGATCTTGGATTATCAGCCATTTAGAATGCCTGGGTCTAAGAATCAATTTTGCAAAAAGCATACTATCTCCCAGCCAGAGGATTTCTTTCCTGGGAATAGTTCTAGACTCGATGCAAATGACAGCGCGTCTCTCATCAGAGCGCGCGCTTACCATCCGGCGCCTTGCAACATCATTCAGGGCGGGCGCGCGCGCCCCCGTCAAACGGTTTCAGAGGATGCTCGGTCTCATGGCCTCAGCATCGGCCGTACTCCAGCTAGGATTGTTGCATATGCGCACTCTCCAACGCTGGCTCAAAGAGCCGCGTCCCTACTCACGCGTGGCGTTCGGGCCACTTTTTAATCAGAGCGAACCACGGCTGTATAAAAGCCCTGACGCACTGGAAAGCCGCCGACTGGTACCAGTCAGGCGTGAGTCTGGGTGTGAACACAAGGAGAAAGATGATAACGACAGATGCCTCCAAAATAGGTTGGCGGGCCCTTTACGAGGGCAGGCCTGTCTCCGGCTTTTGGTCAAACCCGGAGAAGCGCCTACACATAAACTGTCCTGGTTTTCGAACACATCCGAACACGTCCTGGTCCGAACGGACAACATGACGGTAGTGTCGTACATAAATCGCCAGGGTGGACTCAGGTTGAGCTCCATGCATTCAATGGCCAGGAGACTCATTTTATGGTCCCAGCACAACTTGCGCTCGCTGAGAGCAGCGCATGTGCCAGGCGCCCTGAACCAGGGGGCAGACATGCTATCCAGAGACAAGATTCTCCCAGGAGAATGGGCTCTCAACCCGGCCTCCTCAGTCAGGCCAGCGGGATGATATTCATCCCCGCCCCGATCTGTGGGCCCTTCATGCATGGCCCCTCAACGGGTTCCCAGGAACCTCGCGAGCAGAGCACTAAAAACCATCGCTGAGGCGCGGGCGCCCTCCACGAGACGCTTATATGCCCAGAAATGAAAGTGTTCAGTGACTGGTGTAATGCCAAGGGCCTGAACCCTGAGACATGCGAGATTACGAATGTACTCGTTTTTCTACAAGGGCTTCTGGAGGCGGGCCACACCCCCTCCACGCTCAAAGTATATGTGGCGACCATCACAGCGTCACACGACCCTGTAATGGAACGTCCATTGGGAAGAAACTACCTAATTATTCGTTTCCTAAAGGGCGCTAGGAGGATGAACCCTTCACGCCCCCCCTCAGTGCCGATCTGGGACCTAGCTACTGTCCTAGACGCTCTTAAAGGGCCCCCGTTCGAACCACTCCGAACCGTGCACCTTAAACAGCTCTCGCTCAAGACTGCGCTCTTGCTGGCACTCGCCTCGGTCAAGAGAGTGGGCGACCTGCACGCGCTTTCGACAAGCGCTGCCTGCCTAGAATTCAGTCCTAACGACTGCAGGGTCGTCCTTAGGCCGAAACAGGGGTATATTCCTAAAGTGCTCACCACTCCCTTCAGAGCACAGGTTATCTCCCTAACTGCGCTTTCGTCTCAAGCAGACGAACACGACGCTAATCTACTCTGCCCCGTTAGGGCTCTCAGAGTGTATTTGGAGCGTTCTGCCCTATTCAGACAGACAGAACAACTGTTTGTATGCTTTGGCGACCGTACGAAAGGTTCCGCCGTTTCAAAGCAGAGAATCTCACACTGGATAGTTGAAGCTATAGCGCTGGCTTACGAAGGTAAGGGACTTCAATGCCCCTGGGGATTCAAAGCACACTCCACCAGGAGTGTGGCTTCTTCCTGGACATGGTCGAGCGGGATACCGATCGAGGATATTTGTGCGGCGGCAGGCTGGGCCTCACCGTCCACATTTATCAGGTTCTACAACCTACAGGTCCCGACATTGCATTCCAATGTGCTATCAGCATGATGCTAGTTGAACTGCGAGTTCGCATCTAGATTATGTATGTGCTTGTGTCACACTGAGCGCCTTCTAGCCGCTCTGTATTTTTTCCCACATATAAAGCTCGCCTCTGCCGGCTAGTTGGATGATAACTTTGCTTTTTAGCTCAGGCACTTGCCTCTGGCTATCATAAGGCGAAGTTCAGCACGCACGGCGTTTTGCATGGTGTTCCCATAGCGTAAGCTACTTACGCAATAGGAGAGACCTCTCGAAAGGGAACGACTCGGTTACTAACGTAACCTCGGTTCCCTGAGAGGAGGGAACGAGTATTGCGTAAGCTGCCGTGCTTGTGCTTGGTTAGTTCGCTTCAGTCGTTTTAACCTAAAGAACTCTCATGACGGGGCACCCAATATATAGCTTGGCCACGCCCATCTTGGCGGGCTCTGACGTGCGCGGGCGCGAAGCGCGCTCATTGGTCGCGCATTCAGAGTCGCCCCGTCATTGGTTCGAGCAAGTTGCCGCAGCACAGCCAATGACCGAGCTCCTTCGTTCATTGCTGTCAGCTGTGCAGCTGCAATGCGTTTTACATAAAGACTTCAATATTCTCGAGAAAAGGAGTTTTCCCGTAGCGTAAGCTACTTACGCAATACTCGTTCCCTCCTCTCAGGGAACCGAGGTTACGTTAGTAACCGAGTCAATATTTGTTCTGAGTACAATTACGTGTTGTAACTGTTTGATGACGTGTTTTCAATTAGAGATTATCAATGAGCTTAAGTGGTTACAGATGTAACTTTGTTGATTGGTCATGTGTGTATTTTAAATAGGAAGAGTTTGTAAATTTGTATATGCCTGAAGAAGGTCAAAAGACCGAAACGTTGCTGCTAAATTAAAGTTTTATTTGAAAGTACTGATAGTGTGCGGGAGTTCCTATTTTTAGATTGTCGATCAAGCTTGGTCTTCCTTTCCTACGCACCTATCACCTACAGGTGTGCGATGGCTTGTGTTCAATTGTAGCACAAACTCTAAAAGTTAAGGTTAAAGACTATAAAGTTTAATAGTCAGGGTTAAGGGTTTGTTCAAATCACTAAACCAACAGTGATGCGTGCCCCAATAACTAATTCAAGCTGAAACAGACGCTACGGCCAGCATAGAGGTCTTATTTTACTGACAGAGTGCAGAGGAGAGCAGATCATATGTTAATGTTTTCTGCAGGCTGCTTTTGATAATTAAAATGCAGACCAACTGCCGATTCCAGGCACGGCAGTGCATGTCTACTCTGAAAACACATGAATATTCATGTGTTTTTGCATCGAGAGAAAATGCAGCCACTTAACTGAGACGCAACAACACAATACTGTGCATGAGTTTATTAATGATGTTCTGAAATTGTTATTTGTTGAGGCCAGATTAAAACCAGACTACTTTTGGACCTCCACATATGCTATTTTTCCATCTTTGATCCTTGTTTTAGTGCTCCATCCAAGCAAAATGTTGATGTTAACTGGGAACAGGAGTTCTAGCACTAATGTGACTGTCATCCTAAATTATTTCCCTTTGGAAATGTTTGGAGTACCTGGAAGCAAGACAAATTCTCTACTGCCATGTCATTCACCCCAACACATTCTCTTGACAATAGGTCTGACCGCCTTATGCATATTAAGTAATTTTTTGGCAGTTTGCCTTCATTTCACGAGTTCACACTTACATACAATTAGAGGGAGTAAAGTTTAATGCGTATTTTGCGTGCTGTCCAGGGCGAGGGCTCCGAGCTCGGAGTTCGGCCCGAACCCAGAGTACTTCCCCCATATGTAAATGGTTAGGACTAGAAGTGTGGAGAAGGGTTGGTGGCGGGATGCTGCTAAACTGTCAATGAATTGAGGTGAGACTGCTGAATATATATACACCTCTTATCGTTGATTGCTGAGTGCTCTCCACTGGTGTTAATTATCTGAGCGTGCTCCTCCTGAACTTTGTTAATAAAACATAATTTCGATAGGAAAGTGCAAGGGTAGACAGGCATTGGGAATAAGGTCAGAAAAGGACCTCAAGCCGTGACTAGAACTTTCCCACCTGCCTACAAGGCTATGACTTTGACTGACCACCTTATGTATATTAAAGACATAAGGTCATTCAAAATCTTAATTCAAGCCATATAGACGGCCATTTACATGCATTCTGCCAGCAACCACATTATTTACTACATGGCACAAGCTCTCTCAATTGGCCTCTGATGATTCATCAGCCAATGAGATTGCTTGCTCAACATTTAAATAGTCTGGTTCAGAGTTGGCTGTAAGTTGGTTCTTCTAAAAGCCTCCACCTCACCTGTCTAGATCTGAGTGTCTTTGTATTTATTGGGAGTATCAAGTAGGGTTGGGAATCGAAAATCAATTCCAATTCTGGAATCGGATACTTAAGGTCAGGAATCAGATACTTGTTATAAAATTTAAATTCCTCTAATCAATTTTTTTGTGTCCAATTAATATGACTTCAAACCATTTAAGCGCAGGAAGAGTGTGCTGCACACACATCCAAAACGCGCACATACGAAAAGTGATTTCAATGTGATTTTAAACCATTCCAGCACAAGAAGACACAAGCACTGTTTTCTATACTGCACACACATCCAAAGTGTGCGCACAGAAAGCCGCCTCTCATACTGTATTGTGCATGATACTGAACTGAGTTTTCTTCCGCATCTTTTTGCACTTGAACGGACAAATGCACACAAAAATGTCAAAATATCCTCGTAAACACTGTAGGTTATGTTTTAAGTGAACGTAAACAGTTGACAAAGAAAACACATGTGTAAGTAAAGCTCTTAAAGTGATAGCAGTCTAATATTCCTGCTACCTTTTCTATAATAATGTTAATCAAGCAACAAAAGACACAGAGAAAATTAACTTGCTGTTCTTGACTGAATAACTTTTGTAACTATATTTGTATATTGTAATGTATATTTATGTATATTTTAAGTACAAAAAAGTTCCTTGTGTAAGAGTTTAGCCTGTTGATTTTTGTTCATGGTATTCAGCTACAATAAAATGTTTTGCAATAAGACTTAAGGGCCATTCACATGATTGAAATGAAGAACGATAACTGTAAAGATAACTATAACAATAAATATATTTGCGTCCACACCAACGAACAATAATGGTCTGTTTATTGAAAGGTCATGCGCTGCTGATACAAAGTATGTACAACATCATTGAACATGTTTTTGCTGTTCTTGTTGGATTTACACAGCTTTAACCAGTAGGTGTCCTCAGCATGCATTGTTTTCAGTGAAGCTAGTGTAATCGATCTAATAATCTAACACTGAATTTAGTTGACATAGTCTTTTTCTACAACAACTAGTCTTTTTCAACTTCAAAGGAAGCAAGACAATGTTGTTGAAACGAGGTAATACTTCTCACCGTTTATTCAGAGGGTATGAACGATTGTTTTCCATATCCATTTTCTTGAAAAGGGGCTTGACTTGTCAAACAGTGGCGATTAACTTCTCCGCAATGTTGTCTGCCATTTTAAATGTGTGAGCCCTTAAATTTGAATGGATTCTGATTGGCTGTTAGGGTTTTATTGTTCAACAGCTGAAAAAAAATAATATCCGAAAGTGATAACAACGATATAATTTCTCGATATCGATGTTAACTCTGCTATTCTTTAATATTTTAATATTTAATTATTAATAAATATTAGGGATGCACCGATACTACTTTTTAAGGATCGAGTACGAGTACCGATATTTTTTTCCTGGTACTCGCCGATACCGATACCGATGCCTGTTGTACTGGGGGGGGGGGGGGGTCTCGTTTTATGTGGCAATTTTCTAAGAACAACACAATGAGACTAATGAACATATCAGCATCTTTATTTTCAACAACTTAAATAAACTTATGTTTAAAAATAAATCATTCTTATGTGCTTATCACAAATTTTCAAAGCCCAAATTTCACAGTGTCCAATAATCTCCAAAGGGCAAAACCAAGGACATAATGAATGTAATTTTTACCTGCCTGTCACAAAGTTGTCAAAGTGCTAAAGAAATCACAGACAACAAGACAATCAAAGTTGTCCTAAAGTGCCAAAGAAATCACAGAACAAATGTTTATAACATAACACTGAGTAACAATGTAATCACAGCCGAAAGCATGGTCCGAAATTAACTTTTTGGCTCACCTGCCACGGGGACTGGTAGATGAAAAAATCCACCAGCCAAGCATATTTTTTACCGGCCAAAATAATAAACAGCCTTTTTGTGTTCCATATACATTAATTTATATATAGGCTATATTAAAACATTTTTGTCATATTTCTGGTCTATTATTTTCCATTTTTACTTTTATTTACACACATATTACACAATTTACACACATTTAAATAATATTTTTGTGGTGGTGGTGCCTATATGAACGTAGTTCTGTACAAATTAAATGTATTAATTGTATATTTAATAAAATATATGCAATAATAATATATTATAATTATTTCAAAAAAATATTTAGTTTTACTCTGCCTATTTTTTTTTTACTCCATTTACTCTGACTGATCCGATCAGTAACTGAAGGACTGGAAATATCAGTTTTAAAATGAAATTAAAATGAATCGGTTCAAATGAGTCATTAGTTCGCGAATTGGACGTGTCAATGTCATTATCGGATGTGTTCGCGTTGTGTGATTATCCTGGCAGCTAGGACATCCCACAAGATTTGTGTCAACACAGAAAACATTTAATCACTGGATAGGTTTTTCCGTTTATTTAAAGTGTGGTTTATGTCAGCTGAATGTGCAGAACGCTTCAGAGAAGATAAGGTATTTTAGCACAATTCACACCCAGCGGTAATTTAGGAAAAAATATATCCGAATGCTCCACATGAAACTATGGTCTTCCGACCTTTTACCATCGTGTCGATTTATTTTGATTAATATGTGACAACGAGAGAGAGCAAGACAGCACTAAGAGAAAGTGCGCGCGCGACCTCTCTCTGCTCGTGCTTTAGTTGCGCCCTGTCACACGCACTACTGTCGTCTACATTACTCGCAAATCAAATAAGACTATGGCGGGACAAAAAATTCGCTTTGGAGCAGGAGCATCGATAAGAGGACTCGTTAACGTTAAGTCGTTACATTACTATTTTGGTATGAACATTCACCCGCCAGTGGGGCGGATAGCCTTTTGAGATTTACTTGCCAAACAGAAAATCTACCCGCATTTGGCGCTTGGCGGGTGTTAATTTCGGACCCTGGCCGAAAGTGTAAAGTGAAATATTAGACTGTACTATTAAATCTAGCAACACTATAACTGCAGGAAGAGTGTTCATAAGAATTAAGAAATATACGCTAAGGATATACGTGAGGTCACATGTCACGTGAGGTATCGGTCTTTGGTATCGGGGTATTTTTACAAGTACGAGTACATGAGCTTGGTATGGGGCCGATACCGATACTGGTATCGGTATCGGTGCATCCCTAATAAATATAAAAAATAAAAAAATTACCTTATTGCAAGCAAAATTAGGAATCGATAAGAATCGGAATTAAGCAGAATCGGAATCGTTAAAATTCAAACGATACCCAAATGTAGTATCAAGTCCATAATATCTAGTTCACCAAGACCAAGTACATTAACATTGTCAAATCCGTTAACGTGCTACAAATATTCCAAGAGTCTCTTTATCATGACTGAAATGTTGAAATGTGGCTACATTTGAACTTCAGAAACATGCTTTTTGCCCACAGAATGTAGTTGCGGTATCAACCAGTCAAAATCTAACCAGTCAAACCTTTAGCCCCTGGTCATGGTTGCCAACTTTAACTAAACAGGCTAATAACTGCATCAAGAACAATTTAGGCCCTGGATCTAATTTCTGGATCTTCTCACCCGTGTCAACATTCAGAAAAAGCTTACTCTGCCATTGATTGGAATAAAGTATGACATATCTGAGAAATGTTTCATTAAAAGGTAATGAAAAGATGGGGTGGTCACAAGCTGAGAACATATTGGTATTGAACATGCTTTTGAACAACTGCCATACAAAGCAAGCATGACTTACACTTGGACATTAATTTCCAATAGCATACTGATTAAGGCGCTGGCACTGATCTCACAGCCCAAGCCCAGTTTCCACAAAAACTATCATGAGACAAAACTCATGATGACTGCAACCACATTCACCAGATCTTAAAACACATAGCCACTCTAAGACCCCTGAAGCAAACTGGCTGATTTAGAAAAACAAGTTTACATTTTTTTGTATTCAGAAGATATGCAATTCAGCAATTATAATGACATTTTTAACAGTTTAGTAGGCTGAATATGAGATGCAATATGATTCTCACACCCTCAGAATGAACTGATCGGTCACTAAAGCCCTTATTTAAGGTCACTTCCTAATTGCCCTGACTGGGCTAGGCCTTTTTCTGGAGGCAGAGGGCAACTAAAACAAAGAAAGCTGTGTTATCCTCCAGGATATGGAGTATAACGAAGCTCAGTTTGGAAACGCCTTGTCATCGGCCAGAAATTAGTCACATGTTTCCCTTGCCTCTGTGTTGAAAGGCAGCTTGAGTCAGCATACATAATGACAAGCCTCTGAAGTTTGTGATTTTGTATAATGTTCAATGGACAGTCATTAGCCATTCCAGTTAGATATTTATAATCAGCATTTTTGAATATGACACTGCTTGTAATCCATCCGAAAAATGACGTGCAGCAAGTACTGGGCATTTATGACAGATACGTTTAGGTTAAAAACTTTGGATGAAAAAGTTTGACTCAGTGACTCAAATCAAACAAGCCCACAAGTTAATAATACAGTAACACTGACATGCTTTTTATCAAGAGAATATTGAGAGAGACGTGGACTTTACTTTTTGCGAAGACAAAAAAACAAACAAGCGCTATGTGGAAGCAATTGGCTCTTAGTGGTTTGAGACCTGTACGGTATGGTAAGCTGTACCGTAGCAGAACACCGTCGTTCGTTAAGAAATAACTAGCAATCACTAAAAATCCTTCTGGCTGCACAACATCCAAATAGTATGTAATATATATATTGACATGATGTGGTTTTTAATTAGTAACTTTAGAAAAGTGGGATGCAACAATGCACTCTATGATTTAAGTTTAAAACCCCAAATTCTGACAGCTAGACCAGGGTTAGACACTAGAAAAGATTTCTCCAAACTAATATCTCTTGAGGTTTTGTTTCCATTCGCTATTTATGCAATGCCAAGCATGAGTAAGGACATTTTTACAAGCTCAGCTAATTCATCTGCAGCCCACACACCAAATGTATAAAGCCACAGCGTGGGGGAATCCACACAGTGAGATCCGTCATTAGATGACACAATCTAAAAGGTCACCCAGTTGGTTCCCAAAATTACAAATTATAAATTGCACTTCAAACTGACAGACATTATCAAAAGAATTTGTCAATTGATAATGCAAATTTTCAGTTTTCAAAAAATTCAAGTGACTTTCGATTAAATATTGTGACATTATTTATTTGATTTCAGCTCTTTCATTTCTTCATTTTCAATTTCTCATTGAAATATCTCTATACTGTATTTATGTCATATATTATATGATGGTACACCTTTTCCTGGTCTGTTCCATGCTGGTGGAATGATCTTCCCAACTCAACCAGAGCTGCTGAGTGGCCATTTTCAAGAAACGGCTGAAGACGCATCTTTTTCCGCAACACTTGATCCATTAAAACTAACACTGTATCTTCTATTCTATATCTATTATCTTTTAAAAAAACGTACTGCATTAGATTAAACTGGGCAGGGTCATAGCACTTGCATATTGTTGTCCTATTGTTAGTTTAACTGCTTCTATTGTTATCATTTGTAAGTCGCTTTGAATAAAAGTGTCTGCTAAATGAATAAATGTAAATGTAAAAATATAGTAGATTGGCATTCTCATAGTAGCCAAGCCAACCTGCCTTCAAGGAGTCTGCATGTGTTATTGAAAAAGCAAGGTCGGTCAACCATTGGTGCAGAATGCCATCAGGGTCTTCAACCACCCATAACACATTGTTTTTTAGTTTTGTATCATACAGTGTACAGCAGACAAATTAATTGCAATGTAAAAAGCACAAGCTTCATTTGTAATACTGAAGTCTCTTACCTTCCAGGGTGGTGCCAGTTCCCATTAGTGGAGCTCCGAGGCCAGAGGTATAGCGGGCACTAACAAACAGCTCATACTCTGTGTCTGGGAGAAGATTCTTCAGCAAAGCAGTTGTTGTGTCTCCTTTAACAAATATTTCTTTCCTTTCCCCACCATCAGGTTTGTAGGCCACATGATATTGAAGCACATTGCCTGGAGCAGCCCGCCATGAAACCTTCATGCTGGACACGGTCTCGTTGAAAACCCTCAAGTCACGTGGAGAGCCCCGAACTGAGAGAGAATAATAATTATAAGATTAGATAATTTCTTTTGATATTTCAAGAGAAAATAATCAGATGTGAAAGCAACAAATCCTCCAACAGTGGTGACCTTCTTTGGTGGTGCCCTCAGTGTCCAGTGAGGGACCCATTCCACTTGCATACTCAGGATACACTGTTACACGGTAGGTGGTGACGGGGAGCAGTTTTTGCAGCACAGTGGTGACCTGACTCCCATCGGTTTCTGCTTCCAGTTTATCTCCTCCACTCACAGGTTCATAGGACAGTCTGTACCTCAGCACTGATCCTGGAGCAGCTTTCCACGACACTCGGAAACTTTCCACAGCCTCTTCACTCACCATGAGGTTACGGACAGGGCCAATCTCTGAATTACGAGAGCATTGTGTGTTATCAGTCAAATGCAAAAAAAAAGTGTATATGTCAAAGATAAACACCTTTGACTATGAGCAAATACCTTCTAAAGTCGTCTCTTCGCCTGTCAAAGGAAAGCTGTCTCCTTTATCATACTGGGCAATGACATTAACCTCATAGGTGGTCAAGGGCGTGAGATTGGGCAAAACTGTAGTGACGGTGTCATGAGGAACCACCAAAGAGATGTAGTCTCCAGTTATTTCAGCCGCTGGCCTGAATCGCACCATAAAAGACAGGACATCCTCTCCCTCAGAAATCCATGAGGTCCTGAAGCTCCTTGAGGTCACCTCAGAGAAGCTTAGTGACTTTGGTGGAACCAAACCTGTGTGGTGAAACACATCACTATATGTTAAATGCACCGTTTTTTACAGTGTATATTATCTTTTAAGTTTATCCTTTTACTTTCCATGCTTTTGGTTTGGTCTTGCTTGCTGTTTTGCACTGGGAGGACTTTTAAATGCATTATAGTTATAAATTCTAAATATACATGAAATAACATGTGTGGTGGTGTATGACAACAATTTAGTATTATTTTAATGATGATGTTGATTATTTATTCCTCATGATGTTTATTATGTCTAAGCAGCCCTGAACAGATGTTTCCAGAGTTTAGTATTTCCATAACGATTCGTGTTATGAAACAATATTGATCAATGTGATTTTGCCAAGTAGGGTGTGTTCCTAGATCCCCATCTTTTGTTGGTCCTGGAACAACATTCCCATTAAACAAACACAGTCTGAACCCTACCCTAAACTTACCATAAAACTACTTAGAGTAAACTACCTATCAGAGAGGATAGATTAGGTTGACAAGAATGTTGTTCAAGCCCCTAACCCTAGCCCTAACCTTAACACTTTCCTCATTCCTAAAATGTTATTGGATGATAAGAATGTTATTCAAGGACCATCAAGACAAGTCTTACTTGGGGAAATCATGGAAAGCAATCCATCTGGCTTACACAAATAAGAATAAACAGAAATCTCAGAATGAAAACAATAAATAGCTTAACCGAAAGTTGCCACATACTTCTTTTCTTGATGTTATGGAGCTCCTGCTCAATTCTTAGGCAGATGGATGTGGTCAGTTCCTTGGAGATTCGCTCAAAAGCATCAAAGTCTTCTACCTCAAACACATGGTTATCAGCAGGAGCATTGGCAATAGCCTCCAGCTCGGAGCGCACGGCATCCTTGACTCCCACAGCAAAAATCTCAACGTCTGTATCTTTTAGTTTGTTGGCAGGGTCTTTGAAAGAATCCGAGGACTTGCCGTCCGTGATGAGCACCATGACTCGCGGCACGTTATCACGAGCACCACGGCCTGAAATGAAGATCTTTTCCCTCACGTAGGTCATGGCCTTGCCAGTGTTGGTGGAGCCTCCACGGTAGGGGAAGGTGCGGACCGCCTTGACCACAGCTGCAATGTCATGGTGCTTGTTCAAGGCAAACTCAGTGTGAGGATCCCTGCTGTACTGAACCAAGCTGATTTGCACTTTGTTGGGTCCAATGTCAAAAGAATTGACGAGCACTTCGAGGAATGCTCTGACTTTAGCAAAGTTAGCCAGTCCTATACTGTATGAGCCATCCACCAGGAGGACAATGTCAGCTTGGACATCAACCTCTAGGGAACACTCTGTAGGGCACAAAACACAAAATGTTACAACCTGTTTGTCTGATGGAAATTTTAATTTTGGAACGAGCATTTGGAATGTAAACAGATATCAGCAAGGACCAGTATACAGATAAGGGTGGATCCGTGAGACTAAACAACTTTTGCCCAGATTTTTGCCCCAATCTACAGTCTGGAGGAGTCAAATGGACTACTTGTTTATGGTGCTTCTTTGTCCTTTTTAGAGCTTGACAGCCCTTCATAATTTTGAGACTAAATAAATGGTAAATGATAACAACCTTTTCATTCTGGTAGGAACTATTCTTTTAAACTCAGAATGGATACCCAGGGGGGGACAGTTTGATAAAAGCATCTACTAGATGACAAATTAGTACTTAGCATCTTACCTGTAGACACTTTCACAGGCTGAGTTTTCTCTGTGACAACTTGTGGCTTACTAGGGGTCAGACCTTTGAGGGCAAACAGACTGATCTCATACTCTGTCTCAGGGGACAGGTCTCTGACATTGGCCAAGTTGAATGTGGGCCCTGTGTAGAGCTCCTGCTTCTTGGCGCCAACAATTACGGGGAAGACCTGCAGCTTATAGCCTGTGATGACACCAGGAGATGAATCCCACGTAATTCTCATGGATTTAGAGGAGACATCAGTTACTCTGAGGTTCGAAGCTGGTTCAACAACTGCAAAAACATGGGGAGATGATTTATAGATCTGCCATTAACTGGTCAATTCTCATTGAGTTTAGCTAGAACATGAATGCATGTGTTAGGTTGTACCTTCCTCTCCGCTTACAAGGGAATTTAGCTGCTCCTCCACACCAGAACAGACCTCAGTAATGAGCTCCTTCTGAACTTGATTGATCATGTCGAAGTTTGGAACATTATAGACATGCTTGCTGTGGGGAGTGGAAGCCATCTCCTTCAACTCATCCTCATCTGCCCCTTTGATACCTAAAGACATGAATTGTGGCTTGAAAGAGAGTTCCATATTATAGATACATATTCAACAGATGTATAGACACATACCCAAGACAAAGATCTCAACTCCAATGTTCCTAAGCCGTTCGGCATACGCTCCTACTGGGTCTTGCGACTTTCCATCCGTGATGATCATGGCCACTTTTGGGAAGCCTTTCCTAGCTCCAGCCGCCTCAGTAAAAGTCTTTTTCTCCAGATAGTCCATAGCATCACCTGGTTGAGCGTGTAAGACACCAAGATACAAATTCATACATGTTGGATGATGACTACAAACAGCTAGTGCTACAATACTTCTAATCGGGTTGGTAAAAAAAAGTCTTTATGTTTGAAATTCAGACAATAAATTACATTGTGAGCATAATTTTGCCAAGTAGGACCTAGGACGTGTTCATACATTACCTACATGTGTTATCACAATTACTGAACATAAACCTAAATTGTTTATTTTTATGATGTTGGTAATCAGGGCTTGGCATTAACTTCTTTGCTCATCAGCCACTGTGGCTAGTGGTTTAAAGTGCCATATAGATATTTTTAATATTGTCTCATAATTTGGCAGCAGGTATATTAGGCTGCTGTCACTTTAAGACCTAACGCATGGATCCATTATACTGTTACACGTGTTTTCTTTCTCAACTGTTTACATTTACTTAAAACATAACTGACTGTGACATTAATTTACATTATTTTGTGTGTATTTGTCTGTTTAAGCGCAAAAATAACTTAATTTAGTACTGAGAGGCGGCTTTATGTGCTTGTATTTTAGGTGTGAGCACAAAATCTGCGGAAATTTGTAAAATTATGCACAATGCATGCAATCCCACGCCGAAATTCAAGTTACATGCCACTGCTGAAATCCACCCGCATTCGGTGGGTTGGCAGGTGGTAATGTCAAGCCCTGTTGGTAATCTATACTGTGAGCACTTTGGTCAACTTTCATTTTAAATGTGCTATAAAATTAAGGTTAAAGTTGATGAGAATGTTATTCACACTCTAAACATACCCCATATCTGATTAGTTAAATAACGTTGACTACCGGTATGTTTGATCCAGGACCAACAAGGATGTTCATCCAGAAACAAGTCCTAATAGGCAAAATCATGGTATGGTAAATCTTTTACACACCTGTCATGGTATTGCCACCCTTGTAGGGCAGATTTTTAATGGCTCTTAGGACATCAGGCCGTCTGTGATGGGTGTTCATGTCGAACTCTGTCCTGGTATCTGAGCTGTACTGTACCACAGCCACTCGGGTCTTATCCTCTCCAATGTCGAAGGCTCCCGCCATTGCCCCAATGAAACTCCGGATAAATTTAAAGTTTTCTCTTCCCACACTCCAAGAACCATCCACCAGGAAAACCAGATCTGTGATAGCACTTACTGAACACTCTGCATGACGAGGGAACGAAGGGAAAGCCATGAGAGAAAGCCAAATAATAATATGAGAACAAACTTTCAGCTACAATCTTCATCATTTCGCTTATTGGTTTTGACAGATTATTGAGCAATAAATGTTGTTGTTGTTTAAAAAAGCTGTCTGTTTTACTCATGTTTATTATGCAGCTACACTTACTCAATTATTAATGACTCTGGCAGTGACCTCCAGCATTTCCACAATAAAAAAAATTGCTTTTGCAATGCATTGGATAATTTCGATAAACTTATTTCTGTTTCTTTAGACATGTCTAACTTTAATGTGAAATGTACATCTTGAGAACTGGTTCTCTGGAATTTCAGTGGGATTTGTTTTGGCTCCTGTACTCATGATTTGGACTCACAAGAAAAGGAGTGGAATTGGGTCAGGACCGTAATCCATCCCCTAGTTTAAAACATGATGAGTGTGTGAGAGTAAATGAATGAGGCTAGAAGGAACCTCAGCCCTCATCTATGTTATAACAGCCACTTCTAACAGCACAAAGCAAAAAGTTTCATAAGCTCTGATTCTATTTTAGTGCTTTTAATTAAAGGCAATTTTTACATTGCCAACCACAGCCTTGAGTAGTCTTTCTTTGCGAGCTGTAACAAGTTTACAAAGCCTACAATGGTCAGAAGAAAAAAGTCTAAAGGAAAAATGTGATCTAATACAATGCATATAGAGTTCCATTTCATAGATGACATGGAACCTATTTGGAATGATGAAGAAATGGTTTGATTGAATATACTCACTGACAGCCTCTGACTGTGGCTTCCTTGTTCCACTTGTGTTGCTGGATTGAACTGTAATAGGAGAAGAAGTTAGGTCTGTCTTAAAAGCTTGTGATTCATTTTGGCAAATGGATTTATCACAACTAATTATCAACAATGTTTTGTTTTGTAATTTAGCTCAGTAGATCTCAAGATCTCTTTCTTTCTGAAGAAAATGATTTGCCCATGCAAAACCTCAAAACCATCACAATGCTAGTGTTTTGTGGGTGGTTGAATGGGTATTGCTATACATTTAATAAAGTATTCTGAATGTTTTAAGTGTATTGCTATGTTATTCCAAGAGTATTGTGGGTTGTTGCATTATGGCTTAAGTCAAAGAAGTCCACTCCTAAATCTCTATTATAAGTTGCACATTAGCTTATGTTGCACATGACATGCAAGAAAAACGTCCACACGTTTTACTAATTCATTCCATCGTTTTAAGTAAATCATGCATACGATTTAATAATTTGTTCCCTCGTTTTACTAAATCATGCACAAAATATAATAATTAATTCCTTAATTTTACTAAATTGTGCACACAATATAATAATTCATTCCCTCATTTTGTGACCATGATATGTATGTATATATATATATATATATATATATATATATATATATATATATATATATATATATATATATATATGTCATGTGCAGGGCTCTATGGAACATTGTTTCCACCACTGGATAAAAAATAAAAAAGGTAATTGCGACATTTTATCTCACAATTCTGACTTTTTTGTATGATATAAGTCAAATTTGGAATTATAAATTCAGAATTGAGAGAAAACTCGTAATTCTAGGGGGAAAAGTCAGGGGGGTTTTTTCTCAGAATTGGACTTTAAAACTCGCAATTGCATGATTAAAAAAAGTCAGAATTACGAGAAAAAAGTCAGAATTAAAAAAGTCAGAATTGTGAGGGAAAAAGTCAGAATTGTGAGATAAAAGTCGCAATTATCTTTTAAATTGCTTTATTCTGTGGCAGAAACAAACTTCCATAGGTCTCCATACTTAATTGATTACACTTGAAAAAAAAAAAACGTTTTACTTTGAAAAATACATTTAAATGGTTGAGTACTCTCACATGTATTCAAGATGTAAGGAAAAAATGTTATTAATTTTTACTTAATGGAAACACGCCTTTCTGAAGTAATTAAATTGAAACTTTCCTTGAAAATGATTAAAACCATTTAAAATATACCCTAAGCTACATTTTTAAAACTTCTTTATCATAAACACTATGTTATTAATCCACAAGCCGCATGATTTGAAATATCATTCATGTCCGTATAGGTGAGGGTTACTAGTTTCATGCCAAAGTTCAATACATGAACGAATCTCTTACCATGAATAGGAGAATAGAGAAAGGGTGTTGGGTGTGCACTTACTTGTTAACTGTCCAAGAATAGGGATGCTTTCTTCTGCACCATCAAATGAACTGATTGACACCGAATAGTCTACATCTGGAGTTAGATCCGTGATTGAAGAGTTTGTGGCCGAGGCAGGAAGAGTAAAATCTTTAGAATCATCTGGAACAGATAATGAGATACCAAGTCAGAAGATAAGTCAGTCAAAGCTGATCAAAAGACATGCAGATGCTGTAACATGTGCAGCTGCTGACATCACGCACCTGTATCTGATATTACTTGTATTCTGTAGCCCTGTATCTGAGACGCAGGCCTCCTCCATGACATTTGCACTGTGTTTTCATTTAGGATTTTAAATTTCAAGTCTGAAGGAGGCTCCACTGCAAACAAGAGGATAAAAGAGTCAAGGTCACAAGAAACTGCAATATCTGAATTTTGAAGATGATTTTTTTAACAACCCCAACGACAAACACTTCAGGACTGAAGTTGACTTGTTTATTGTTGGGCAAGACAAACACAACCAAGAGTAAAGATGACAAAACACAACAAAAGAGAGTGACGGAAGCCATTTCGGATCAAATGGCCTTTTCTTGAGTTGCATAACCTGGAATCTCATGGTCTGCAGCTCAAGCAGAGAAGAACTAAATACATTTCAAGACCTATTACAAAACAAAACGTCATCCACGCCAATCCATGTGCAGACAACCATCCAATACATGCTGAATGCAGTCAATACAAGGCATGCCCGTTCAACAGAACAGATCATTTCCATTCCCAAGATATTGATTATACAATGGAATCGAGTTTTCAAGATGTCAAAGAAGTCCAGATGGCTCTGTCAAAAGTAAGACACAAAAATATACATATGTTATATATACGCTTTGTATATATACATATATTCCAACAAGGCTAACGAGTTTTACTAAAGCCACACATCCATTGCAAATCTCATAAAAAGAATACACAACTTGTCGTGACAGACTTTTGTGTAGTTCCTTTTCATACAGAAGGTGTACGTGACAAGAAAACACTCCTAATTGAGAGGTTTGAAGGAAAACGTACAATCACGCAAATATGAGGAAGAAATATATCCACATTCGTCTGGTTGTCGAAGTGTCATGCACATGTACATGAGAAAGTTGCTTATTACACTGTTTCCATGTACACAAAGGACAACACATAGAGAGGCTACAAATGTATTTCAAAATGATATTCTGTCATAGACATTATTGACAAGCGATCTACATCAAACCGTGGTGGATCTCATCGCTGCAGGCGGAAATCAACGATGATGAGATGTCCACTTGCAGTACGCACTCAACATCCATGTTACATCCGCATGCATGAATGCTGATGTAAATCTCTGCTGTCAGGATAATGCCTTGAATGCGAAGAATGCAGAGGAAAAACAGCTGATCTCATCCAAAATGTAACCAATAGAGGATATTAAACATGCTTCATTTCACAGAAAGGAATTAGTATATTTTACCGGCAGAGTGCAATATTACAATAGTGTTCAGCACACTTAAAAATAAAGGTTGGTTGAAACTTTTTTGGGAGAAAGTTCTTATTGATTAGTTTCTTCAGATCAATGTTTTGTTTTTAGAGCACCAGAACATGCTTTTTAAGACTGCAAAAAAAAAAAAAAAATCTGACTTAGTGTTTTGTCTTGTTTTCCTGTATAAATATCTAAACATTCTTAAATTAACATACATTTTCTTGAGAAGCAAAATGACAAGATATTATGTCTTGTTTTCTTATTTTATTAAATTTTTTTAATCAAAGTTTAGTGAGTTTATGCTTAAAACAAGAAAACATTTTCTGGAATTATTTTTCTCACACCATTGGCATTTTTTCTTGTTTTAAGCATAAGTAAGAAATAATTGACAACGTGCTGTTGAATTATTAGAAAAAAAATGCACAACTCGGGTGCCGGGAGTCAATTATTCCACTTATACTACAGTTCCCACACCTCAAAACATTGTTCAGATGATGATGTTTTTCAGGTTTTTATCCTTAAAACACTCTTGTGTAGGACTAATTTCTTACGCGTCTCATCCCACGCCTCCATTGCTAATCCCAAAACTTTATTTTAGAGCTTGTGATGGAGACTTCAGCCACTGATAGCAGAATAATGCAGTTATTGAGTTAAAGAGAGCGTGTGTGAATTACCTGAGTCTGTGCATCTCTCAACAGTGTTCGGCAGCAGCGTCTCTACTTATAGCGAAACTGTAAGTTTATCTGCTCCAAGAACAGCGCCGTTATTACCTCGCTAATGAGAAATTCATGTAGCTTTTGAGTTGTTCAACTATTTTACTGACAAATTTGTCAGAGCAGCGCTGACAACACTTTTCTGTGTGAGTGTGTGTCCGTACTAAATGTGTGTGTGTTTGAGTGGGGGAGAGAGCGGGAGAAAAAGAGTATGAGCTTTCTGTAGGCTACATAATAAAACGTAACTTTGTGGCAAAAAACATGAAAATAATTTGTTGTTTTTTTTTATTCAATTGTTTACTATATTTGCTTGGTCAGTGTCGTTGTGGGTTTGGGTTCTTTTGCTGCTGTACTCTGAATTTTCTGAAATCATTTGGCATCATCAAGCATTCAACAGCCCCGTAGTATAAACTCATTTAATTTTAATACATTTTTCAGAAAGCTAGACTTAATATATTTAGTAATTTTGCTTCTCAAGTAAATTTTAATCTTGATTTAAGAATGTTGGGATATTCAGTAAGATAATATTTATTTATTTTTCTGTGTAGAGAATTACATTTGTTTCTAATTGGAACCTTTATTTTTAAGATTATCAAACTAGTGCATTTATTACCACTCTTCATCAACAAGGTGATGAAGATCCACAGAGTCTGCTATAGATTTATTATCATCTATAAGAGCAGATCGTTCCTGTGGAAACCATGATCATCTTTTTTCCATGCACGACTGTTCTTAATTCTACCTAACGGCCAGCTGGATAATGATGAGGACGTGGCAAAATGTCCCATGCATGAAGAAAAAGAAGGGTGGAAAGACACGTGTGCGTGGATGGAGGCCAGAGCAAGCAGAATATCATTTTAAAATAAACAATGGAGGAAAGACACCAGGAAAACGACAAAGAACACGACCTGCTGGAGAAAGAAGGCTCACCAACCTGACGCATCAAACTCAAACGGTCTGTGTCCGAACAGGCCTCTGCCCTTCTCCGAACCCACGAGTCTTCACTGATTGGTCAAGCCGAGGCATCTTATGGGACGTGTCGCGCAAACCGTGCATCAAACACAACCTACCATGTGCTTAAGACACCAGCTGAAACACCAGCTGAGTGGACTGTGAAATAATGCAATCGGACAGCTTTGTTGACTCTGTTGACAGTTTAATATCGAAAGGGACACAAACGTCTGCTCGTGTTGAGTTTCGGGAAACTTCAGGATGAGGAGGCTCGTCAGGAGAGTGTTTCTCTCATGAGAGAAAGTCTGCCCAGCGTCAGTAACCTCCAGCCAGTCAGGCATTTCTTTCGGGCTTGTGCCGTTGCCAGGTTGGAGTCTCCCGGAGAAACCGAACAGATGCCAAAGTAATTCCGCAACATGTGCTGACATTAAACATTACTGCATATTATCTTTCCGTATGGATTGCAACTCAGCGTTTTCGTGAGTGGCTGCAGGAAACCTAAAAAAGGCTCTTTGTCTTTGTGCTGTCTGAGGACTAGTTCAGCCCTCTCATGTTACATCTTTCCATTCTGTTACAGCAACAAAACAAACAAAAAGGAAGTTTCCATTTGATTTTCCAGCTGAATCAGACTCCATCCTCGCGTTCTCACATCATTTTCCCCCGAGACAGCCATCACTGGGCTGAACTGATGCTGTGTGGTGACTTTAATTACATATCCCACTTAAACTGAAACAACTTCAAATCATGTGGGAGAAAACACTTATTAATTTTACTACTGTAGCTGATTTAGTAATGTAATATGTAATAAGTAATATGTATTTTTATATTTTAAGTACATTGTACATGTATTTCCAGCACAATTGGGCTGTTTTGAAAATGCCAACTCAGAAAATATCAGAGAGGATTTTAATTTAACATAAGAGGATTTGTATAAAGAATTGGGGGAGTGAAAGGACAATATGAGTTTTAAGGCAAAAACTAGCTTATAGACAGAAATGTATGGATAGCTATGTCACAGTATCACATGTTGTCACACAGTTATTCCGATTTATATATCACATTTTAAATAGTCTATCATGCAAAGCGCTTAAAAATGATCAAGTTAAAATTGAATATATATATATATATATATATATATATATATATATATATATATATATATATATATATATATATATATATATTTATATATATATAATACAAGTCAAATAATTAAATATGCCCTGGTACATTTAAACTAGTCTAGCTATACATTTTAAAATAAATTAAAGCATAAAATAAATAATAAATAAATATTAAAATGTTTATTTTAATGCCCTTTATGGGAATCCTGCCGCTGTCAACTGTGATTGGACACTGGAGGAAAAAAAGGCGGTTTTCTGGCTGTTTTTTCTCTGGATCTGGCAACCCTTATTCTTCTACACAGTGTGCAGTGAAAAAGTTCAAAACTAAGAGATTTTTTTGCATGTCTTTTAACTCATGATTACTGCTCATCTGAGTTTGACTTAAGAGAATTAGGTCCGTGCAAGAAAACAAAAACGGTCGTCTATTAGACAGAATTCTGCTGTAAGAAATCTTTTGAGCTTTTATACCCTAACTTATACTGCAAAAATCAATAAAAGGTCTGCAGTTTATCCTTTTTCTGCTGTTTAATAATGATGCTTTTGTAGTAATGTTTTCATTGCAGCTCTTGATGTAATTCATTGGACAATAACCGACTCATGGAGGAGGTGAAGACCATCCGAGACTGCTTTGTTTCACGCCGTAGAGGAACGCCTCGCAACAAATGGCAGATTACAGGACTATTTTCCGTGTGTGTGTGTGTGTGTGTGTGTGTGTGTGTGTCTTTAGAAGCACTGAAATCACACTTTACATTTAGTAACATTTTTTAACAAACATATCAAATAATAAATACTTAAATCTTACTAACTTATTAAATTATATCTATATTTCTATAACTCTATGAAGTCAATTATATACTCTACCTTAAGTATGGTCTAAGTATACAGCTTAATATAACATGTTCAAAAAAGTGCATGTTGTATGTACTTGGTGTCCAAAAACATACTTCATTGTAAAAAGAGAGATAGAGCGCATGAACTATACCTTGAGCCTCTACTGAGTTCAGTAATAGAGTAAAGAGAGCAGCAGCGGCCAGAGACAGCCTGATCTTCATGTTTATACAGACACAGTCAGCAGCTCATTCATTAATCTACAAAGAGAAGAAGAAAAAATAAATCATCCTTATTTCCGTATTCATTGCACAGTACATTCTTTTAATTCATAGCATCATCATCCAAAACCATTCTTAGTGTGCTTAGTATTTTTATTCTGCACTAAACACTCATTTAAACAATGAACATGTAAATGACAATTACCGAATTACAGTGCAGAATTACTTCTCAATGATACTGAGATTTGCATTGCGGATCATGAGCGCCACCATGTGGAGATTTACACAAGTGCAGTGAATGTGCAAAACCATTCATGTGATTAACAGGCTATAGATGGGACCAACGTAAATTAATGATCATCTCAGTATGATTTCTGCTAAACATTTAAACATAAAAACTGTTTTCCTTTATTTGCTCACAAATTCATTTTATAAAGAAGACGCAGCAGTGCTAAAGAAACATGCAATACTTTTATGAATTGTGAATAAATCTACTGAACGTGTCACATCCAAAACAAATCACAACTCACTAGGAATTTAAATTTCAGACATTAAATATTTACATTAAATAAGAGTAATATTTGTTTAACGTTTATTTCATTCACCGAAGACGTAAATTACAAATCCCATGCAAATCTAAAGAGCTGACTGAATGAAGTAAGGAACTAGACCTGAAAAAGAACAGCTGAAGTCCGTCAGTGTCACAGAAGGAAAGTGAAGTCCAGAATGAGATCCTCTCCTCTCCTCCAGCTCTGAGGGAAACCTCTGTGAGAATGGGAGGTGTCTCAGCACAACCTGACACTAAATAGGGGGCTGTTCCCAAACTTTACTCCCTGACGAAATTCCTCAAGAATGGAGCCCCCACTTCTTTCAAATCTGAGATAGGCCTACGGGACCGATGGAAGAATGGGCTGGGGTTTCAGTTTTAATAGGCTATTCACTTAAATGAGATACTAAAAATTAGAAGAAAAAAATGTAATTGCGAATTTATATCAAGCGTCCATAATAATGTCTCAGATTCTGCTGAGAAAAGTTGGGCACTCGAGAAAAAAAAATGTCAGGATGAAATAGCCTATAATTATTTGTGAAATCGGCTTATTAACATACGTAATTTAATAACTTAGCACAATCTTTCAGTACCTCAGTAGGCTACTGTATTGTCATTTAAATCCTCGACGTGTTTTTGAGGGGGTGGGGGGGTGCAGTTTTATTGAGTGTCGTCGCACATCTTCACTACAAGCACGAGAACGCTTACTTCAAACGAAGTATGCGAATATATCAGTGAAAGTTTTCACGGTTTTCGGGTTAGTTGTCGCGTTGATTGCTGTGTAGAGAGACCCAAAAGTAGATATCTCAGATAGCCTAAGTCAGATTGACTGTCAGGCTGCTTGATAAATCACTTACTAGAGCTGTGTATGCTATACTCAAACACATTCTTCGCTGCGGATGTTAAAGTATGTAGGCTATATTTTTAAGTGTGTCGTTAACTGCCGGTAGAGGGAGATATTATCAAGTCATACAAATTAAAATTGCGTTTGTTTGTTTGACCACATATCCATTTTCTCATAAATACTAGCTACAACTACCAACTTGTGAAGTTATTACTTTTATGTTTCTGGGTCATTCCTACAGTTTTATGTCACCATTAAACTATTACGTAAAATGTTAATTAAGTTTTATGCCACTTGTTTTTTCATGCACATAAACAAATTAACACAAATTCATAATGATTATTTCATAATAATAATAATAATAAACTTTTTGAAGCACTTGACAGGCAAATTCCCCTATGTCCCCAATCAAACATCACTTTGAAATAAAGGTTACATATAATTCTAAATTAGCCATTTTGAGTTTTAGCATAGTCTATTAATGTACTTATTCTCTTTGACATTTTATTGACATTTCTATTTTTATTGCAGAAGGCAGAACAATTATATCTCCCAAATTCCAGTTACATTGGAGAATTTGGCTTTTAAAATCTTAAAGGGATAGTTCACCCAAAAATCATTTTCTCACCCTAATGTTATTACAAACCCGTAAAACTTTCTTTCATCTTTGGAACACAAATGAAGATCTTTTTGATGAAATCTGAGAGCTTTATGTACACAACTACCACTTTGACACTTCAAAAAGTTCATAAATAGATCGTAAATCTAATCCATATGAATTGAATAGTTTAGTCCAAATTTTCTGAAGAGACTGGTTCACTTTATATGACGAACAGATTAAATGTAGACTTTTATGCACACGTTTGAGCTTCAGCAAGAACCAATGAGGTTCATTCTCATTTTATGCAGAACGCTTAAGCTTCTTCAAAAACCAATGAGGTTCATTCTCATTGTAGGAGCCATTTATGTTTATTGTTGGCATGATATTTTATTTTTTGGATATATTAGTATTTTGGACACTGGGTGGCAGTGATTAGATTCACATACGGTAGTTGTATTATGTGACAGGAAGTGGTAGGCACAGCACACACAGTTCTCTTACGAGAGTATCTCTCGTACTGCGTAATATCTTACGCTATGGGGAAAACCTCTTTTCCACGAGATATTGAAGCCAAAAATTATCCTTAATTTTGAATTAATGTAAAACGCTGTGCGGCAGCATGCAGACATAGGCAAGACGGCTCGCGCGCCTATTGGCTGCCCTGCAGCAACAGCAGCAGCCTATCGAGAGAGGCCCTGCGTGACATGATACCCAATGGGGGCGCTTCGCGCCCATTTCGTCACGTCCCGCCAGAATAGGCGTGGCCTTGGCCTATAAATACGCTCGACAGGCTGATACAAACTGATTTTCATCTCGTCAGCGAAGCACTACTGCATCGCTGGATCCGGAGTGAGAAGCCGCGCCGTCTGACTGTAAGCCTTCTGCGGGACGAGCCTTCGAGCCTGAAGCCGCTGGCCTTCACCTCGCCGCCTTCAGCCGCCATACCTGCTACGCTTTCCGGCGTCAATATCCTTTTACTCTGCTGAGAGTGTGTGTTCGCCATTGCGACTCACACTCTCTCTCTCTCTTTATCTAAAAGAGCAGCATCTTTTTTAACCCTCTGGGGACCAAGGGGTTTTTGGGGCCCTTGGGATGTTTTGACATGCACTGACATTTGTGCTTTTTTCAGTTATTTATAAACATGTTAAAGGGGTGATGAACTGAGAAATCAAATTTTCCTTGAGCTTTTGACATCTAAGAGGTCATCATATTATAAGAATATCCTGTAAATTTCAGAACTGAAAACGTCTTTGTTAATCCAATAAATGCTTTTATTGACACCAGGCTAGCAAACGACTCGTTTTTCAAAGTGTGGAACTATGACGTCAAAGAGGATAAAACACCACCCCCGCTGAAAAAGATCAACGCCTACTTCAACACGGCTACTTTAGCCCCGCCCACCGATTCGCGCATTACACGCATAGCTAAATAACATGGGTCTACCTTGTGATGACAAACCGGATCGAGCTACCGAGCAATAAACATGAAATTTACAAAATATTGTGCAATGCCTGGTTGTGGAAGAAGACAGTCGCTGCATAAGCTTCCTCTGGATTCCAATAGGAATGCTTGGTTAAACTTTATTTTTAATGACGTTCCAGCTGATGTGGGTAAAACATTGTCCGTTTGTTCGCTTCATTTCACTGAGGATTGTTTTGTAAACAAGACACAGGTCGAGACTGGATTTGCAGACCGATTAAGATTAGAAAACGGTGCTGTGCCTTCTATATTGGATCCGACAGGAATGGTGCAACACACTTATGTGAGTAAAATTTTTATTTAAAAAATAATAATAATCTGATAGGCTAGTATTGCATTGTTACAGATCGTTTGATATCTAATAATTATGTGTACATGTGTATCAGTCTAATCGTTACTGACGAGTTAGTTGAAACTCCTTATAATATGCAAAACTGTTATCCACTCACAGCAGTGGGCGTTTACTTCCAAGTCTTCAATGCGAGATTCCCATAAAAACCGAGCGTTTTTGAGCTAGGCTCAAAACTAGGGTAGAAAATAGCCTATTACTTATTCATTTTGATGTTTTTGAATGTAAAAACCAAGCGAACGTCATAAGTTGACCTCAGACAACAATATAACATTTTTTAAAAAGCTAGTTCATGACCCCTTTAATGGCAAAGGTGTAAATTCACTCTATATAGCACAAACGGGGCTACCATAATATGTGAGCAACATGTATGTACATGTTTGTATTTTTGAGAGAATATTATTTATGCATGGTTATTGAAAAAACTAAAAATAAAAGTTTCTGAAATAAGGCCACAAAACACATATTGATTATTTCTTCACAAGACTTTTGAAAATTGTATCACATAGTCTAGAATATTTGCTCTAAAACTATGTGAGAATCATCCTGACTACTCATTCAGATAAGTCAATAAAGTCTTTTAGAATGTGTATGACATGTTTTGTTTGAGAAAGCTTTATGCGAAGGGGCGTGATCTCTCATTAATATGTGTGGCATTTCACACCTGAGAAAGACAAAGACCCTCCCATAATGGCCCTATTAGGTGTGCTATCAGGCCATATCATTATGAGGAGCCTTGCACAAAGAATGAGGAGATTTAAAAAAGAATGGCTGTTAGATTGTTTGGATTTATTTACAACACACACACACACACACACTGCTTAGAATAAGTGAACACACTCATGCTAAAGTTGACTAAAAAGAGGAATAAAAAATCTTAAAATACAGGGTGCATAAGTATGGACACTTCTATCACACACCCTTCACCATATAGACATGGTTTTATTTCAGTTCAAAGTTCAAAGTTAGAGTTGGAAACATCTTGAAAAGACAATTGTCTTTTTCCATAAATGTCTTAGTTTGATCATACATATTTCAAAGTTGAGGATTCATTATTTTGATATAGCTTGCATTGGAACAAACACTATAACATATTAGTTGATTCGTTTATTGACAAAACATACTATATATTTAACATATGAGCAGAAACTCCTAACAAAAGCTTATTTGATGTCTATTTTAGACTAGTCAACGAAATGTTGTCTTTTATTTCGTCTGTAACAGTGCGTATCTGTGTGTTCATTCATTCATTCATTCACACACACACACACACACACACACACACACACACACACACACACACACACACACACACACACACACACACACACACACACACACACACACACACACAGAGAAACATGATTCACATTTAAACGGTATGCTATTTTTCAGTTTACAGACACTAACGTTATTCTATATCGCGATTAGAACAAAGCACAAGCATAAAACACTTACTTCTCAGCTGAATCTGTTGCTCCTCCTCGTGGTGAAAATAAACCAGCACTTGTTCTGAGGTAGGTAAATGTCCCAGGATTGTTCCTCATATAGCCGCGCAAGACGACAGTAGATTAATCTGACTAAAAAAATATAGAGTGTTTTCAGAGTTTATGGGCGTTAACGCGTCTCAATGTGTTGCTTCACATATTTGCGTTTGAATAGAGGAACACCGGCGAAATGAGGAAAGAGTGTGTTTTAGTCCCGCCGAGGCCGGACCAATCTCCATTTCTCAAACATTTCTCAGCTCCTCTTAGTTTGAGCGGCTGAAAATGTCAATATTGCAGCAATGAGCCTGTTGTATAACACGCACGCCTGCAAACAAACGCAGACACACACAAAACTGTGATGACGCTCTCTTATCTGCTCGAGCTAATGTAAGCTTCTTTCGTTTTCCCCTGTGGCTCAGTGGCGAAACCCAAACCCTTCGCACGGGAGACCCGTGTTCGATCCCAGCTCTCGCAGCAGATACAATTTAGTCTCGCCGCGGCCAGACTTACACCGAAACTTTTCGCTCGTTCAGTTCCAAGAAAATGCGACGGTTCCAGTGTATTTTGCAGTAAACAAGCCGGTACCATGGCCCGCTTGCCTGCACACAAATGCCGTTTCCACGGCGACCCAGAAAAATCATATAAGCAGTATATTTTCTGGTATTCCGGCCACAGCCGATGGTGTTATGAGTGTAATAAAAATGCCCACAGCCCAGTGTTCATTTCTACACACAAACACAGCCCAGTGTTCATTTCTACACACAAACACAGCCCGCCACAGTGCAGGGCTCGCACAAATGAGATCGACTCATGTCAATTGTGCATTAAATGTAGTGAATGTGCCCACAACCCAGTGCCCACAAACACTACACACTGCATGTTCCACGTTCTGTAAAACGAAACCAACACACATACAGTCAGCTAAGGCCCACGGTGTTTAAGTCTCGCCGCGGCCAGACTCCACTGAAACTTCTCGCTCGTTCAGTTCCAAACAATGTGACTGTTCCAGTGTATTTTGCAGTAAACAAGCCGGTACCACAGCCCGCTTGCCTGCACACAAACGCCATTTTTACGGCGACCCAGATAAATCCCAAAAAGAGTGTATTTTCTGGTATTCCGGCCACGGCCGAGGGTGTTATGAGTGTTGTAAGAATGCCCACGTCTCAGTGCCCATTCCCACACACAGACACAGCCCGCCACAGTTCAGGGCTAGCACAAATAAAATCGACTCATGTCGATTGTGCAAAAAATGTAGTGAATGTGCCCACGACACAGTGCCCACAAACACTACTCAATGCGTGTCCCACGGTTTCTGTACAAACGAAACCAACACACATTCAGTCAGCGCAAGCCGACGGTGTTCTCAGTGCAGTGAGTGTGCCCACTGTCCCGCGCCCACATTCCCTCACAGACACGCTCAACCCCACAGGGTTTTGTCCCGCTCGCTCTCTCTCCACAATCTGTCATAGAGAAATCGAGCGCGACCAGGCTGCCCGCCGTGATCGGCGCGCCCCCCGCCTCGCACACTGTAAACACAGTGTTTATGTCTCAGCACACCGAAGCTCTGCGGCCGCCGCTATGCCGCGGCCAGAGCCCGGTTTTTATTCTGCCTCTAGCTATTCACGCAGATGCGTGGGCAAAGCTTCCCGGGGTATCAGAATGGGTGTTGAACACTATAAAAAGAGGCTATTCGCTACAGTTCGCTTGACGTCCCCGCCGTTACACGGCACGAGTCGAAAATACGGTAAACAACGAAGTATCTCATCTACTTCGAGCCGAAATAGCGAAACTACTGAGCAAAGGGGCCATAGAACCTTTATCTCAGGCTCAGAGCGAAGGGTGGCTATACAGCAGATATTTTCTGGTACCGAAAAAAGACGGGGGTGTCAGACCCATTCTAGATCTACGGCAGCTGAACAGAGCGCTTGTGAAGTGCCAGTTCAGAATGCTTACAACCAGGAAAATCCTCGCACAAGTTCGCCAGGGAGACTGGTTTATGTCAATAGATCTGAAAGACGCCTATTTCCAAATACAAATAGCGTCACGTCATAGGCAATTCTTGAGATTCGCCTTCGAGGGCCAGGCATGTCAATACACAGTCCTGCCGTTCGGCCTGTCCCTAGCACCCCGTACATTTACGAAGTGCATGGACGTGGCTCTCGCACCCCTGAGACTTCAGGGCAGGCGAGTCTTGAACTACTTGGACGATTGGCTGATTCTAGCTCGATCACACTCAGAGCTCATAGAACACAGAGCCACATTACTCGAGCATCTTGAGAATCTGGGTCTCACAGTCAATTGGGCGAAGAGTTCGCTGTTTCCCAGCCAGAAAATTTATTTTCTGGGAACAGTGCTGGACTCGCTGTCTATGACAGCACGTCCGTTGCCGGGGCGTGGATTGGACATTCAGCGCGCCACGAAATCCTTCCTCCGCGGCTCTATAGTCCCGCTCAAAAGGTTTCAGAAAATGCTGGGCCTCATGGCCTCAGCATCTTCGGTATTTCAGCTGGGCCTGCTTTGCATGCGCCCACTGCAGTTATGGCTGAAAGCGCAAGTTCCACCCCGGGCATAGACCTCTGGTCTGTTTCGCCTCAAGGTCGACATGGAATTCGTTTCGGCTCTGGAACCTTGGAAAATAGCCGACTGGTATCAGTCAGGCGTGAGTCTGGGGACTCCCTCGAGTGTGAAGGTGGTGTCCACGGATGCCTCCACCTCGGGATGGGGAGAGCTGCTCGAGGGCAGACCGTTCTTTGGCCAGTGGTCAGAACGGGAGAAGCTTCTACACATAAACTGTCTAGAACTGTTGGCAGTCGACAACGCGCTACGGCGCTTTTGTCCCCAGTTAAAAGGCCACCACGTCTTGGTCCGGTCGGACAACATGTCAGTGGTGGCATACATAAATCGCCAGGGCGGCGTCAGGTCCCAAAACCTTTACAGGCTGACGGAACGCCTCCTAGTCTGGGCTCAGCACAACCTGCTTTCACTGAAAGCAGCGCATGTGCCTAGTCGCCTGAATCTGGGACCAGACAGTCTGTCCAGAAACAATGTTCCAGCAGGAGAATGGTCGCTGCACCCGCAGACGATCCAACTGCTGTGGGAGACATTCGGCAGAGCGCAAGTGGACCTGTTCGCGTCCCAAGAGAACGTTCACTGTCCGAGCTTTTTCTCCATGAGCTGGGATGCGCTGGCCCACGTATGGCCCCGTTGCCCCCTCTATGCTTTTCCCCTCGCCTCACTCCTGCCTCAAGTGCTGGAATGAATCAGGGAAAATGGATGCCCAGTGCTGCTCGTGGCTCCGCTCTGGACGAACCAGATTTGG
Source organism: Gila orcuttii (assembly GCA_026230005.1). Taxonomy (NCBI): domain Eukaryota; kingdom Metazoa; phylum Chordata; class Actinopteri; order Cypriniformes; family Leuciscidae; genus Gila; species Gila orcuttii. The sequence goes on along the minus strand of JAPDVR010000013.1, from coordinate 13,359,303 downwards.
TTGCCAGTCCTAATGCGGCTGACCAGCACTTCCCCGTGGCCTATACCGGTGAGGAGAGACCTCCTCTCTCAGGCAAAGGGCTCGATTTGGCATCCACGCCCGGAATTATGGTCCCTACATGCATGGGCCATCAAAGGGTACCCGCTAACCTCCCGGAGGGAGTGTTAAACACGATCACGCAGGCTAGAGCCCTGTCTACTAGACGGCTCTATTCCTCGAAATGGTCAGTGTTCTCTGCCTTGTGTCAAGCTCAGGGCTTTTCACCCGTAGACTGCGGGGTCACGGAATGGCTCTCGCTTCAGTGAAGCGCATAGGGGATTTACAAGTGCTCTCACTAAGCGCGTCATGTATGGAGTTTGGGCCTAATGACTCAAAAGTCATACTCAAACCAAGGCACGGGTACGTTCTCAAATCCCTCAACACACCGTTCAGGGCCCAGGTTATTTCCCTGTGCGCCCTCCCGGTTCATGATGAGGAGGAGGATGCGAGTCTCCTTTGCCCTGTCAGGGCACTGAGAGCTTATGTATCCCGCTCGTCTGTCTTCAGACAGACCAAGCAGCTCTTTGTTTTGTTCGGCGGACGCTCCAAGGGACTGGCCGCATCAAAACAGAGTACGCACGGCGTGTTGCATTGTGTTCCCCATAGCGTAAGATATTACGCAGTATGAGAGATACTCTCGTAAGAGAACGTAATCGGTTACTAACGTAACCTCGGTTCTCTCTAGAGAGGGAACAAGTACTGCGTATCTTGCCGTGCATACAACAGCGCTGGTTCGCTTCAGTGATGAAAACCAGTTTGTATCAGCCTGTCGAGCGTATTTATAGGCCAAGGCCACGCCTATTCTGGCCTCTCTCGATAGGCTGCTGCTGTTGCCGCAGGGCAGCCAATAGGCGCGCAAGCCATCTTGCCTATATGTCTGCATGCTGCCGCACAGGCACATGGCTGTTTTACATTAATTCAAAATTAAGGATAATTTTTGGCTTCAATATCTTGTGGAAAAGAGGTTTTCCCCATAGCGTAAGATATTACGCAGTACTCGTTCCCTCTCTAGAGAGAACCGAGGTTACGTTAGTAACCGAGTACGTTCTCACCAGACCACGGATTAGAGTCCACAGATCAGAATACACGCAAACAACTGGAAAGAAGAAATCAACCGGTATGTTCATCTGTTTGTACTATTTACTGCAATAAACCACAAACCTCAATTACAATAATATCTGGAAAATCGTGTGTGTCTGCGTAAAAACTTCATTATACCTGTGCATGATGGCAAAGATAAGTATACTGGAAATAAGGCTAGAGGTACAGTAAAGGCAAAGATTGCCATAACATTAAGTGAGAACTTGGCTCTATGTGAAAATTGGGCCTGTAAAAGTATTGGAACTGGATAAAGATTGTTTTCACGGAAGAACCGATTGATTTCTTTCATAAAACTGGACGCCGCCATTCCCAATCAAGGGAACAACGGAACATTGATGCCACCTGTGCGGAGCTGATTGACGGAGATTGGAAACTCCGAATGACAAAGCGCAGGCGGAGGGGTATATGCAACATTAAGCTTTATTAGAAAAGCTATGAAACAGTGAGCAGAAACTGCTACACTAATGGATTTCGTTGACTGAAACCTATACTGTCACAGCAATATCAGCTGTTTAAAACATTCTGCCATCGGAGTGTGGTTTACTGGATCACGCTAAAAGTGAAAGAAATATGTTTTATTGTCAAGTCTGACGTTCCGTCACAAGATGGAGATGTTGCACTGGATTCTGAAAAAGAAAAAAGGGTTATTAAACGCACTGCTAAAGGTTTGAAAATGTTAATTGAAAACTGTCAGAAAACAAGACACTTGAAATGTAAACAAGCTATGAAGTCAATAGAATTGCTGAAAGAGTTCATGAAATCAAAGGAGAATGCAAATGAAGTGCAATCTAACTTGGTTAAATTAATCAACATCTGTGATGAAGCCAAAAGAAATCATGAGTCATTGGTGAAGTTACCACTGCCTGAAAATAAACTTGAAAAGCAATATCACTGCTTTCAACAAAGAATGGAAACTTTTGATGGTTTTATACAGGATGTAAAAGAATGGTTTTCAGAGGTTGGATGGCATAAAACACACACCTGAAACACATTGCTGAAAGTGTAAACACAGATGACATTGGACCGGATGACAGTGTCAAAACCTAAATCAAACCACAAATCAAACGACCCATCATCAGTCTGGAATGGCCTGAGGAACATCACCAACTACAAGTCACCATCCCCCCGATCTGTGGACAATCAACACCTGGCTGATGATTTAAACTCATTTTATTGCAGGTTTGAAAAGCCCTCATTCACACCACACACCAGCTCTGACCTGCACTTCACACATTCACCTTCACCTCCTGCACTCCCATTACTCCCCCCTCCTGCCATCCAACCTGAGCTTAAGGTCTGTGTGGAGGACGTGAGCCGAGTCTTCAAAAAACAGAAGACTAGGAAAGCCTCAGGCCCAGACGGCATCTCATCTGCTTGTTTAAAAGCCTGCGCTGACCAACTGGCCCCGGTCTTCACGCAGATCTTCAATAGATCATTGGAGCAGTGTGAAGTTCCCTGCTGCTTCAAACGCTCCACTATCATTCCTGTCCCCAAAAAAAACAAAATCACTGGACTTAATGACTACAGACCTGTCGCTCTCACGTCTGTGGTCATGAAGTCGTTTGAAAGACTGGTGCTGGCCCACCTGAAAGACATCACTGGACCCCTGCTGGATCCCTTTCAGTTTGCTTACAGAGCAAACAGGTCTGTGGATGATGCAGTCAACATGGGACTGCATTATATCCTGCAACATCTCGACAGACCAGGGACTTATGCAAGGATCCTCTTTGTGGACTTCAGTTCGGCCTTCAATACCATCATGCCTGGTCTTCTCACAGCCAAACTGACCCAGCTCTCCATAGCATCCTCGATCTGTCAGTGGATCACCAGCTTCCTGACGGACCGGCAGCAGCGAGTGAGACTGGGGAAACTCACATCCAGACTCTCACCACCAGCACTGGCGCCCCTCAAGGGTGCGTTCTCTCCCCACTGCTCTTCTCCCTGTACACTAATGACTGCACTTCTAAAGACCCCTCTGTCAAGCTCCTGAAATTTGCCGACGACACCACTGTCATCGGTCTCATCCGAAATGGTGACGAGTCTGCTTACAGACTGGAGGTTGAACAGCTGGCTGTCTGGTGCAGTTATAACAACCTTGAGCTGAACACGCTCAAAACAGTGGAGATGATCGTGGACTTCAGGAGGAACAGCCCAGCACTCCCCCCACTCACCATCATGAACAGCACTGTGGAAGCAGTGGAGTCATTCAGGTTCCTGGGCACTTCCATCTCTCAGGACCTGAAGTGGGACAATCACATTGACTCCATTGTGAAAAAGGCCCAGCAGAGACTGTACTTCCTTCGCCAGCTGAGGAAGTTCAACTTGCCACAGGAGCTGCTGTTCAGTTCTACTCAGCCGTCATTGAATCTGTCTTATGCACTTCCATCACTGTCTGGTTTGGTTCAGCTACCAAATCAGACATCAGGAGACTACAACGGACAGTCCGGACTGCGGAGAGGATCATTGGTGCCCCCCTGCCAACCCTCCAGGACCTGTACTCTTCCAGAGTGAGGAAGAGAGCAGGTAAAATCATCACAGACTCCACTCACCCTGGACACCTCCTGTTTGAACTGTTACCGTCAAGACGGCGACTCAGATCACTGGCCACAAGAACATCTCGGCACAGGAACAGTTTCTTCCCACAGGCCATTTCCCTCCTGAACAGTTAACACTCCTCCCAAGGCATATGCCTTAAGTGCAATACTCCCACTGTTTAGTGCAATACCCTACAACTCAGGTGATACTTATATGTAGATTTATTTATTTATAATATTCAAAACACTGTAAATATGTTCATAATTTGTAAATCTGAAAATGTCTATTCTGACTAAACCCAACTGTGATACCTTTATTCTCATATATTTATATTTTTATTTTTTATTCTTATAATTTGTAGTATTAAGTTTCTTGTTGTATTTGTATTTGTATATGTCCACTGGAAGCCTCAGTACCAAAAACAAATTCCTTGTGTGTGCAAGCACACTTGGCAATAAAGCTCTTTCTGATTCTGATTCTTCTGATTCTGAAATCAAGTTCTTCATCACATGTATCTTCAGCATCCTCTGCTCACATTAAAGCTCAGGCAGAAAAGGCTGCTCTCATGGAACGGGTTGCCACCCTGCAGAAAAAGCATGACCTTGAGGCACAGGGAGAACAACTGAAAAGGAAGAAAGAACAACTGAAAAGGAAGAAAGAACAACTGGAACCAGAGACTGAACTGGCAGCAAAAATCAATGTACTTGAATCAATGGAATCAAGAAACAGCTCAAGAGTATCTGATGGGATGAACTTTGAGAAAAGGAACTGCTCAAAAGAAAACGTCAGTCAAATTATGCAAACACCCACATGCAAACACCTATTTACCTGATCAAATGCAACAAAGACAGAATATGTTGATGGGAACTGAATCTCCTTCCCAGCAACAGGTTGTTCGACCAAAGGAAAGAGCTGATGAACCATATGTTAGAGCTCAGGATATGACTCATCTAACACAACAACCTGTATTTAATGATGGTAATCAAGGTGATATCTATCACATAATTCAGAGCCGAAGTGACATCACAGCTCTTCTCGCTCAACAAAATCTCTCTTCTACTTTACCACCAAGATACATTCCTGTTTATGATGGTGATCCATTGGAATATGGAGTTTTCATCAGGGCATTTGAGAGAGGAGTGGAAAGAAAGACAGATGACTCCAGTGACTGCCTGCATTTCCTAGAGCAATACACCAGAGGGCATCCAAAAGATTTAGTCCACAGCTGCCAACATTTGTCTTCAGCTGAGGGCTATAAAAGAGCAAAAGATCTACTTAAAGAACATTTTGGTAATGAACATAAGATTGCCACAGTATACATGGACAAAGTATTTGCCTGGCCAGCGATCAAGCCAGAGGATGTGAAAGCATTGCAAGCGTTTTCATTATTCCTGAGAGGTTGTTGCAATGCAATGGAACAGGTCACCTATATGGAGGAGTTGAATGTTGCTTCCAGTATGAAGACCATTCTTCTGAAACTGCCTTACAAGCTCAGAGACAAGTGGAGGAATAGGGCATGTCAGCTCCAGGAACAACATGGATGTTGAGCTAGTTTCTCTGACTTGGTAGACTTCATGGAGAGACAAGTGAAGATATTGTCGAATCCACTTTTTTAAACATCCAGGATGCTAAGACAACTACATCTGTCAGAAGCTCCACCTTTGTCAAAGCAAGAGAAAAGCTGAGACCAAGAGGAAGCAGTTTTGCAACTATTGTAACACCTTTAGAAACACCAAAACAAGAAAAAAATGACAACAAATGGGATGAAAAATGTATCTGCCACTAATTCTCAAAATTCCTGTTTGTTCTGTGATAGAGATAGTCACACATTGGTGGGGTGTCCACAAATCAGGAAAAAGATGCACAGGGAAAAATAGACTTCTTAAAGAAAAAGGGAGTCTGTTTTGGATGTTTGAAGGTAGGACTGCAATAGTCGTTTGACTTGTGACGTGTGCAACAAAAATCATCCTGAAATACTTCACATTGATCAAAAGGACATGGGAAAGAAAACAGAACTGAATGAGAAATCAATTGGGAGCAATGCTGTTCTCTCACCTCATACATGTGGGCATATTGGGGCCGGTGAAGAAGCCTGTCTCTTCTCTATTGTTCCAGTACAAGTAAAGACCCACAAGGGAGACACAGTGTTGCAAACTGATGCATTTTTGGATCATGGAAGCTCATCTACCTTCTGCACAGAAAGCTTGATGAGAAGACTGAATGTAACAGGACAAAAAGCCAGTATTCTTCTGCGTACAATGAACCAAGTGAAACCTGTGTCCAGTCATCATATCTCAGGTTTGGAGATATCAAGTCTGGACAAAAATGATTTCATACAACTGTCCAATGTATTTACACATAAGGCCATGCCTGTTTCCAAGCTCAACATTCCCTGACAAGAAGACCTGATTCAATGGCCTTACTTGAAGGATGTCAGGATTCCTGAAATAGACGCTGACATTGACCTGCTCATCGCCACAAATGCTTCTAAGGTATTGGAACCTTGGGAGGTGGTCAATAGCCAAGGGGATGGACCATATGCTGTCAGGACCCTACTGGGGTGGGTCATTATGGTCCCTTGAGAGGAGACAACGACGTCAGGGATGAGAATGGCTGCCCTGTTGCTGCTGTCAATCGAATGTCTATTGTGAATCTAGAGGATCTACTGGTTAAACAATTATGACTTCAATGAAGTAACCAGCAAGGAAACAGAGGAAATGTCCAGAGAAGAGATAAAATTCTTGGATATTGTGAATCACTCAACAAAAATTACAGATGGTCACTACTGCCTAGACTTACCTTTCAAGCAAGAAAATCCCAGCATGGCAAATATCCGTTGCATAGCAGAGCAGCGCATCCAAAGCCTGAAACGCAAGTTTGGTAAAAATGAGATGTTTCACAATGAATATACAACTTTTCCTCAAAGAAATAATTGACAACGGCTATGCTGAAATGATACCAGTAGATCAACTGAATCGGAATGATGGGGAACTCTGGTACATCCCACATCACGGGGTGTATCGCTTGAGGAAAGGAACCTTAAGAGTGGTCTTTGACTGCGGTGCTGGCTTCAAGGGAACATCGCTCAATGAACAACTGCTACAGGGTCCAGATCTTACCAACTCACTCATCGGAGTACTCATCAGATTCAGACAAGAGCCGGTTGCCTTGATGGCTGACATCAAAGCAATGTTTCACCAGGTCAAAGTATCAGAAAAAACATATTGACTATCTGCGATTCCTATGGGAGCCTGATGGTGATGTGCAGTAGGATCTCGTTAAATACCGGATGAAAGTACACCTCTTTGGAGCAGTGTCATCACCGAGTTGTGCAAACTTTGCACTAAGAAAGACAGCTGAAGGTAACAAAACTCACTTTCTAGCAGAGGTTATAGACCCAGTAAAGAACAACTTTTACGTTGATGATTGTTTGAAATCCATGTCAATAGAACATAGGACTGTTCTTTTGGTAAGAGACCTGACTGCTCTCTGCATATTGTCAAAGTGGATCAGCAACAGCCGTAAAGTATTGGCATCCATTCCACAAGAAAACAGAACCAAAGAGACAAAAGAGTTGGATTTGGACAGGGACAACCTGCCGATGGAAAGAGCACTAGGATTGCACTGGTGCGTTGAAACAGATGTGTTCATGTTCAGAATTACTGCACAGCCACGAGCATACACCAGACGCGGCATCTAGTCCGTGGTTGGCTCTGTATACGACCCTTTAGGATTTCTTGCACCGTTTATTCTGCCAGCCAAACTGATTATGCTGGAACTCAAAAAAAAAACTTGGATGGGACAAAATTATACTCCAAACTGTTTCTCAGCAGTGGACAGGATGGCTGGCAGATCTGAACAAGATGACAGAGTTTAAAGTGGACCGATGCATGAAGCCCACAAGCTTTGGTCAAATCAGAAATGCACAGTTGCACCACTTTTCAGATGCCAGCGAGAGTGGATACGGTACGGTTTCATATCTTAGACTGGAAAACAACGACAAAGGAGGTGCATGTTTCTTTCACGATAGGGAAAGCAAGAGTATCACCATTAAAGCAAGTAACGATTCCCAGATTGGAGCTCACAGCTGCAGTTCTAGCCGTCAAAGTTGACATAATGCTTCGGAAGGAATTACAGCTTCAACTGAACATATCCATCTTCTGGACTGATAGCACAATAGTGCTAAAATATATCAACAATGAAACCAAACGTTTCCAAACATTTGTAGCAAACAGGATCTCCTTTGTTAGGGATACTACTGATGCGTCACAATGGAGATAATTTAGCACAAAGGAAAATCCGGAACTCGCTCCAGAACTCCTGGGTGCAGAGCAACAGGGGGAAATGCGTACAGACGTAGCCTCGGCCACGTCTGCACCATAGCATCCAGCCCAGGGGGCTGGGTGAGTAAGGGAGAACCAAAGTGGACAGTGCGTCGTATTTTTTGCTGAGACGCAAACAGATCCACCTCTGCTTGGCCGTAAAACTCCCAAATAATCCCCTGGCCTCAGCTCCTGCCTCAACAGGATGTCTGCTCCAATATTTTGGTCCCCAGGAATATACACTGCCCTCAGGGAGAGTACCTTCCCCAGAGACCACAGGAGGATCCTCAGACCCCCCCTGACGGTTCAGATAAGAGACCACCGATGTGTTGTCTGTACGGACGAGCACATGATGACCCCTCAGGTCTGGGAGGAATTGCTTCAACGCATTGAAGACAGCCATCATCTCCAGGCAATTTATGTGCCACGAGAGATGATGACTCTTCCACAGACCCTGAACCGAGCGGCCTTCCATTACCGCTCCCCAGCCGGTGAGGGAAGCATCTGTCGAGATAGTAACTCGATGGCAAAGAGCTCCAAACACCGGACCCTGGGTTAAGAACCAGTGCTTCCTCCATATAACTAAGGCACGAAGGCAACGCCGCGTGACCTTGATCATACGAAGTGGGTTTCCCCTCGGGGAGAACCCTCTGGTCCTGAGCCACCACTGTAAAGGCCTCATGTACAGCAGGCCAAAAGGTATCCCGTTGGACGCTGCTGCCAAAAGACCCAACAGTCTCCCGAACTGTTTTACAGTGTGTGACTGGCCTAGCTTCAGCTTTTTTGTGGCTGACAGGATAGCAGCTACACGAACGGGCGATAGGGTGGCCCGCATCGTCACTGAATCCCATACCACACCAAGGAAAGTGGTTCTCTGTACTGGAGAAAGCACACTCTTCTTGGTATTGAGCCTCAACCCCAACATCTGCATATGAGCGAGAACGACACCTCGGTGCCGAACCGCCAACTGCTCTGATTCCGCTAGAATCAGCCAGTCGTCGATGTAGTTCAGAATACATATGCCCTGCAGCCTGAGCGGGGCTAGAGCTGCATCTACGCATTTCGTGAACGTGCGGGGTGATAGAGCTAGACCGAAAGGAAGTACCCAATACTGGTATTCTTTCCCCCTGAAAGAAAACCTTAGGAACCTCCTGTGCTGAGGGAGGATGGAGACATGGAAGTAAGCGTCCTTCAGATCTATCGTGACAAACCAGTCCTCGGATCTGATTTGAGTCACGATCTGTTTGAGTGTCAGCATCTAGAACTTGAGTTCCTGTACTGAACGATTTAACAGACGAAGATCTAAAATGGGACGCAACTCTCCATCCTTTTTTGGAACAATGAAATAACGGCTGTAAAAACCCGACCTCGGTACACCGGTAACAGTACACCTGTTCTATAGCTTCTTTCGCTAACAGGGCCTTTACCTCTTGCTCCATTACCAGAGCCTGCTCTGGATGCACCACTGTGGGCAACACCCCGCTGTAACGAGGAGGACGTGAACCAAACAGGATTCTGTATCCTTTCTCTACAATCTGCAGGACCCAACGAGAAATATTCGGCAGAAGCTTCTACGCTGCCAGAAAATTTACTAAGGGAACCAGCCTCTCGAGTGCCGCAGCATAGCATCAGCGACTCGCTGGAGACCGCTGCGCCCCGAAGCACCAAGGGTGACGGGGTTAGCAGAACAGTCCCGTGAGGACCCCGAAGTGGAACGGGCACCGTATTCTGAGGTGTACACCGCTCCACTTCGGTCGGGGCTGTCCTCACAGGTCTGACGCCAGTGACGTCAGGACCTCTTTTTTTTTTTTTTTTGAGCCGAAGTCTTCTTCGCCTGAAGAACGGTCCTCAGATCCGGCTTCGACTTAGAAGACTTCGACTGAGAGTGTTGCGCCTGTTTCCATTGTTTATGTGGAGGTGCACGAGACGAAACACTCTCTTTCTGTTGCACATGATATGATGAGCTCGACGGCTGGGGCTGCTCACGCCCAGCAGCCCCAGGGGGCTGGACACGGCGAGGGATAAACTTTTTAAAAGCGTCAGCTTGCTTCTTAGACTCCTGAAATCGCTCGACGACCGCGTGGACTGCGTCGCCAAAGAGACCAGAAGGTTCAAGCGGAGCATCTAATAAAAAAGCTCGATCTTTTTCTTTAATCTCTGACAGATTTAACCATAAGTGTCTCTCAGTAGCTACCAAGGCTGCCATAGACCGCCCAATTGCTCTGGCGGTCTCCTTAGTAGCCCTGAGAGAAAGATCGGTAGCACGACGAAGTTCTCGAATATCGTCATGAGTAATTCCCTCACTACTATCCAGATCCCCCAGCAGGTCAGCTTGATACGCCTGTAACACTGCCATTGTATGCAGACATGCTCCAGCTTGACCTGCTGCCGTATAAGCTTTGCCCACTAAAACCGAGGTGGCTTTAAGCGGTCTAGTGGGCAAAGCCGAGGCTTTCAGGGACGATGCGGGACCAGGCGGGACCAGGCGAAAGATAGCTGGCTAAATTCTGTTCCGCCTGGGGCATCGCCTCATAACCATACTCTTTTAGCCCTCTTATTCTCGAATAAGTGTTAACTTGAAGGCTAAAAAGTCGTGAAGAGTAAGGTTTATTCCACGATTTCGATATTTCATTGTGAAGATCGGGAAAAAAGGGAAGCTCTCGTGGTGGAGATAATGTAGTGGATGATAAAAAGCGCTCATCTAATTTACTTTTAGGACGAGCGCCTTTATTCTCAGATGGCCATACAATATTTAATTTTTCTACAGCCCGTGACATAACATCCACCAGCTCATCATATGCTGGGGAAATAAATTGTGAATCTTTTTCCCCCCTGTGTGTGCTTTCACTCTCCATACTCATAACATCGACCTCCTCGGAGGAAGAGCATTGAAGTAATGGAGGGCTCTCTCCCCGGGCGGAAGAAGCCGCAGAGCGTGCTTCCGACACCGGGGGGAGAGCGCTGGATCTTCCGGGTAAGGAAGGAGAAAAGGCCTAGGGACCCGTCTCCAACCCCTCCGAAAGATCCTTCTGCGATCCCCAGGAATGCATTCTCCGCGCCGCCTCGGCAGACGCGGGTCCTGATCCCTGAGGATCGCGAGCCTGCCCACTCTTTACATCAAAGAGTGACAGGCGAGAGCGGAGCATGCGGAGCGGTAGCATTTCACAGTGTTGACACTCAGCCTCCTCGAAGGCTGAGACCGCATGCTCCACTCCCAAACAAATGACACAAAGCTCGTGTGTGTCCCCACCCGTTAAATAACGCGGGCAGGGAGGAACACACTGCTTGTACACTTGTTTCGCCATAACGTTTCCGAATAAATTGCAACAGACAACAATAAATAGACAGAGACAGTATAACACAGATCGCTTGCTGAGGCAACAGAAGCTTATGCCGGTTTGCACCGGATGTGCTTTTATCATTTCCTGGTCATGACGTCACCCGCCCGTGACGCTCATTCTTTCCATTGGACTAGTTGACATAGATGCTTCAGACGCAGTCACGCTGGGGGCGTTCCCATGGCGTCGATCGACGCATCGTTGAGTTCCCTTCGTAAGGGAACCAATGAGGTTCATTCTCGTGTTACGCAGCACGTTTGAGCTTCAGCAAGAACCAATAAGTGCATCAAGCAGGTTCGATTGAGCTTCTGTTTATGTCTGCTGATAAATGTTTATATGTAAAGCCTAAATTCAATTTGTTGATCATATAAAATTATCATCTCTAAAGAATATAAACTAAACTACACTACACCGATCAATTCATAGGAATTAGTTTTATGATTTCTTTATGAACTATTTAAAGGGTCGTTGTGTGGACTTCCAATGGAGGGACATAAATCGCTCAGATTTCAATAAAAAGATCTTCATTTGTGTTCCAAAGATTGACAAAAGTTTTAAGTTGAGAAACGACATGAGGGTGAGTAAATGATGACAGAATTTTAATTTTTGGGTGAACAAACCCTTTAAAAGTAGGCAATTTTGGAGAAGCTAGCTATGTAGCTTTGAAAACATGAGATCCCACCCTCCCTTCAGAGCGTCTCCAAAGCTACGCTTTCTCCGAAACAAATGAACACACACGGCTTGTGCAGGTTCTGCAAAGTGTCATGAGACGAGACTGCGTTAAATTACCTAATGTATCAAAGCACATACCATTACAATAATAATAAACGTAAACAACTTACGAGCTCTTACTTGTACCATCTGACTGCAGCAGATTCATTTCGACATTGATAGTGTTGCCAGAGAACTGCATAATTCCAAGTCCGAGAACGCGATGACCTCCGAGTAAAATGTTGCAGGTTGCCAACTCTTAACCCTCAAACCGTATTCCCTTTATAGCCCTTAATTCAGTAATTGTGGACAAATGTGGGCACCGAGGACTCAGGTGTGATCCTAATTTTTATTTATTATAAATGTTATATCACTGTCTTCGATAAAGTTTTGTCTATCCATTTATGGTGTTTTTTATTTTTTAAAAATTTTTAACTACATAAAAATATCATTCTAATAAGTTCTTAGAGCTAAAACCTAAAGATGAAGTGACTTTGCTGTCACCTAGGGCTCGTTCTTCGTACGTCGCTAACTCAGTTAGCTGGATTTTGATTGTTGGCGATTTGGCATGATCTTGGATCGTTTGGTTCTTCGAAGCTCATCCTAGACTTACTGTCATAGCAACAGGTGCGCCAGCTTGAACCTGCTCGCGAGCAGGCTTATTTCATGTAAACAGGATTAGATTGCGGCTTTATAAGCGGAGGTGATACGGGAAGTCTGTCGTAGCCATGTCTTGTCCATTTTTACGACAGCAACCTGTTGCGGAAGGTGCAAGGATAATTCGCAGAGCTTTTCGAATTAATCGCGTATTGCAGGATAGACTGGATCCTTTAGCGCAGCGCGACAGTTTAATTTTTGAGAGATATCGTTTTTCTCGTGAGGGTGTTATTTACATCATTAATTTGCTGGAACCACACATTAAATGTTCAACACGGAGGAGTCGGGCTTTGACAACTGCACAGACTGTGTGCATTGCCCTGAGATTCTTTGCGAGTGGCACGTTCCTTTCACTATTGGAGATGCAGAGAACTTAGTGAAAAGTGCTGTCTGTCGTGCCATTCGCAAAGTTTACTTGGCACTCAAGCAGTTTTTAGGGGGTTTTGTGGTATTTCCAAGCCACTTAAGACCCCAGGTTGCAAAGCAGAATTTTTTTGCTATTGCAGGTACATTTATAATTGTTAATGACATGCAATCATGACCATGCCAAAAAGTATGACTAACAGTATGTTATTTACCATTTACCAGTGGTTTTGGCACTGTGAGCAGGTGCCAGGTCGTGCTGAAAAATGAAATCTTCATCTCCATAAAGCTTTTCAGCAGGTGGAAGCATGAAGTGCTCCAAAATCTCCTGATAGCTAGCTGCATTGACCCTGCCCTTGATAAAACACAGTGGACCAACACCAGCAGCTGACATGGCACCCCAGACCATCACTGACTGTGGGTACTTGACACTGGACTTCAGGCATTTTGGCATTTCCTTCTCCCCAGTCTTTCTCCAGACTCTGGCACCTTGATTTCCGAATGACATGCAAAACTGAGCAACAGTCCAGTGCTGCTTCTCTGTAGCCCAGGTCAGGCGCTTCTGCCGCTGTTTCTGGTTCAAAAGTGGCTTGACCTGGGGAATGCGGCACCTGTAGCCCATTTCCTGCACACGCCTGTGCACGGTGGCTCTGGATGTTTCTACTCCAGACTCAGTCCACTGCTTCCGCAGGTCCCCCAAGGTCTGGAATCGGTCCTTCTCCACAATCTTCCTCAGCGTCCGGTCACCTCTTCTCGTTGTGCAGCATTTTTTGCCACACTTTTTCGTTCCCACAGACTTCCCACTGAGGTGCCTTGATACAGCACTCTGGGAACAGCCTATTTGTTCAGAAATTTCTTTCTGTGTCTTACCCTCTTGCTTGAGGGTGTCAATGATGGCCTTCTGGACAGCAGTCAGGTCGGCAGTCTTACCCATGGTTGCGGTTTTGAGTAATGAAACAGGCTGGGAGTTTTTAAAAGCCTCAGGAATCTTTTGCAGGTGTTTAGAGTTAATTAGTTGATTCAGATGATTAGGTTAATAGCTTGTTTAGAGAACCTTTTCATGATATGCTAATTTTTTGAGACAGGAATTTGGGGTTTTCATGAGCTGTATGCCAAAATCATCAGTATTAAAACAATAAAAGACCTGAAATATTTCAGTTGGTGTGCAATGAATCTAATATATATGAAAGTTTAATTTTTATCATTACATTATGGAAAATAATTAACTTTATCACAATATGCTAATTTTTTGAGAAGGACCTGTATATTGTCTGCATTTTCCAAATACAGTGCTGTTTTTTTTTCTGTTGGAAGTGAACTGTTGTAAAAAAACAGTAGCAGTCTGATCTGACTCTGAAGGTGTCAGGTGCCAGGTGGTTGATTGGATCATACCAAAAAACATGGTCAGACATTGGCTCATTCAATTCAGTTTTTATTTGAAAAAAAAAAAAAGCCCAGCTCTGGCATAGGCTCATTGAATGCATTGTTTGTTTGTGTGTGTGAGTGAGAGAGAGAGGGTGATGAGCCAGGTGGATGATTGGATCATACCAAAAAACATGGTCAGACATTAGCTCAGCTCTCTGTCATAGGCTCATTGAATGCATAGTTTTTGTGTGTGTGTGTGTGTGAGTTTTTGCCATGATGAGAATGTTGTACAGGATCAGCCCTTCATTTGTGGGTATGTTAGATATGCATTGTATTGGATCTATTAATTTAGTTTTACAAAAAAACAAGTTTTTCCCATTCATTTCTATGGGTGCCCATTTTTGACCCAAATACAAGATTGAGTTTTTTTTTTTTTCACCCACTTAACATTGTAGAATTGAGTCAAAAAAATGTGTGTGTGTTCAGGAGGCAAACTTAGGAAAAGTAGCCAAGTCTTGTACCGCTCAGATCAAGGGAAGTATTTTTTAAAAATAAATCAAAACTATTTTGCCCACATTTGTCCAGTTTACGGTAATTATGACATGGTGTGATAAGACATTGTTTTTGTTCAGGAGGAACTGTGAACAGTGTCTGCGGTTTGTCTGTATAGTCTCATGGAATGGTCTATATATATATACACACATATATATATATATAGACCACTTTTTTATTGATTGCTATCAGGATCTGAAAAGTTTCAATCAGTATTAAATTGCATGACTTGCTAGAAGTGGCATCATTCCTTGGAGGGAAGGTAACTCGCAAGAACAAAAATAAATATAAACTTTTCTTCTCTTACTCTTTTTAGTCATATCTGTTAGAAACATAACTTTCACCCTGTTGTCAATTTGCACTGGACATGAAATTTGTTCTTTAAAAAAAAAAAAAAAAAAAAAAAAAAAAAACGTTTTATATATCTATTAAAATTCTTCCTAAATGTAAATCATCTGCTAGCCTAAGCTTGACCAGTGTGTTTTTAAAAATAATATAATTTTAGCTTCTTTTTTTTAAACAAACCAGCACAGTCCTAAAATCCACCAAAATGTAGGAATGTACCTCACCCTGTTCATTTAAACACTACTGACCAAGCTTTGACTTATTTGTTGGCTACTATTTTCAGCAGAAAGTCCATGGAGAACTATTGCAAACCAACTATTAGCATGCTATATTTCTACATAGCAGAATTGTCATACTACACTGTGTACTGTAAAAATGATTGTTGGTTTAACTTAAAAAGTAGGTTACCTGGTTGCCTTAAAATCTTTAGTTCATTTAAAAGAAAAATCTGAGTTAATACAACAAAGGAGATTTGTTTAATAAATAGAAACTCCATATTGTTATCTGAACCACATTGTCAAAGTTGATTTGACAAGATAAAAAGTTGTGACAAATCATGAGATTTTTGTTTGTGTTTTTTTTTTTAAGTGTATAGCTAACAATTATCAGCCATATTATGAAGTACATAGTGTTTTTAACACACACACATACATTTAAATCACACTAATATCTAAATATATGCCATAGATCTTATTGTAAACAAAATTCTCCATGTATAGGTTTCATTTTTTACCTCAAAATATCATTGGATCTTCCGTTGAAAATGACAGATTTCTTTCTGGTGATGTATGCAGGACTTCTCCAATCATTTAGTCATGTTAAGCTCCGCCCCTGCAAGCTCACCTCCATCTGACTCCACTGGGACAAGCCCACATCTCAACATCCAATCAACAACAGATTCATTGAACCAAGTCTCCATCCAACATTCTTTCTTATTCGATAATCCGTTACACTCGGGTATGTCACGATACGGAAGAAAAGCTTCTGCTTTATCTGACTTTAAATCTAATGAAATGTAGTAGAGAGCAGAACTTAAAACACAAAGACTCCGTACAGTGGAACGTTTTATTACATAATGATTGCGCTTTATAGTACAATCAATAAATATGAATCCAATGTACTCAAAATAAATGACAAGACATAATTCTGAGGATTAGAGATCTTTACAACTCAGACACATGAATAGAGAGGCATGTTCAATTCTTCTTCTTGGGCAGTGCTGCGTCGAGCAATGAATACACCACATAACCGCACCCTGAGGAGAGAAGAGTTGTTGTTTATAGAGGAAAATAAATACATATTCAGTTCACTTTGTACACTGGAAAGAGCACAAAGTACAAAACATCATGACAAACAACCAACAAACCTTGAACAACCCGTAAAGACAGTCAATGAATATAAGCAACTGTACTGCGGCGGTTACCTTTGATCACATGTTTCTCGATCATATACACAAATCAGAATGCTAACTATATGTACCCTCGGAACAGACCATCTTTAATAAATAAATATATTTTTAAAAAAAAAGTTTAAAAAAAAGTGTGTCATTTGTATTTCTCCAAACCAATATGCTGTCATTTTTCACCAACTTAAAAAAAAAAAAGAAAAAAAAAAAAAACACCTGTCCAGCTCCACAAAGGACAAAAAAAGCACCATAAAAGCAGCCCTTTCAACGTTGTGTGTGTGCTACAATCTAAATCTTATGAAGTTATATAATGGCTTTGTGTGAGGAAGAGACGAAAATTAAAATGTTATTCACTGATAATCTTCCCTTATGTATCATGTATAGCTGCATTTGCATTCTGTAATTCAAAAAATAATCATACGAACCAATGTCATTTTAGCATCAATAACTATGCCATTGGCTTGCCAGTTTGGAATCCAGATGCGAACATGGGTGTATTCGGCATATATACCATGGACTGTCTGAATACTCGATTCTGATTGGCTGGAACTTGGAAGGTGTGCAATAAATCTTTTTAATGCACAGGTAGTTCGAAGTCAAGTTTGATCACCGTTCTATATTAATGCACTGCTTTCATTGAAGCACACACATGCATACGTCACTCAGAGATCATACTGCACAGAAACTTAACGCTTCCCCACAACATTTATTAATAAAATAGCTCTGCTACTGAATCACTATATTTTATTTTTCAGCATTGAGAGGGCAACATCGCTGGTTTTGAAGTAATTTAAACTGACAGTTATGTTAATAGAGAGAGATGCTGAACAGATGCAGGTAATTCACACACATCTCTCATCTCACTCTTGTGATAATGAATTAAAATAAATGCTATAATTCATTCATTTAAATAAATGTAATCTTACGCACTACTTTATCTTTGTGTTTCATTCAAAGAGGGCAGAATGCTGGCTCTAACGAGCCGTAACTGACGAAAATAATCATCAGTTTTATCCTTCCGGTCAAATATTGCGCTGCAAACATCAATAACAGCTTTAAGTTGTCAATGCTGGCAAATGACCCTGGTATAAGCGGGATAATCCACGGCTTGCTGTGCATTAAACCCCTTCCACGTCGTGATTAAATCGTTTAATGCACAGCTAGCCGTGGATTATATCACTCTCACATTTCTTCAGATAATATAACCTGGAGTAAAGCACAATATGCAAGAACTACTTTTACGTGGTTTTGTTTTGGAGCATGACAGCCGTCATGATCATTGTAGACGTATGGAAGGGACCCACAAAAACATTCTCCAAAAATAAAATTATTAAAACTTTTTTTTTTTAATATTACACAACTTTTCTTCCATTTTTTAATTTTACCAGTAAACCTCAGTTGTGTAGCACTTTGTTTGCCAAAAAAAAAATTAAATGAAAACGTTAAATTAATTTGATTATATTTTAAAAGATTAAACTGTTAAATGTTGAATTATGACTTCATCCCTTGTCAATGGATTTCCAGATAAAAGACTGATAAAGCACGAATAACACAAATGAATGCCAAAATGGCAAGCCAAATATATAAAGCTTACCAAAGACAGTAAGGGCCATAGTCGCCCTGTACAAGAGAGCATCTGTAACGCCTCCCTTCAAATGAACCGGTATGCCATTGTCTTCCTGAAAGAAGCAGAAATGACATATTAGTATTTGATACTTTAACACTTACTTTTAAGGGGGACACAAGTGTAAAGCCTAAAAACAGTTCAAAGAAGAAAAGCCTAATTCTGATTTTCCACTTTAGGAAGTAAGAATAATGCTACAGATCTCATTTAATAACTTATTTTGCTCAATTTTACATCTGTAAGCGAGACCACCAACACAAACTGAACATTCAAGATTGATCTGAGTCACATATAGCAACAATTTAAAGAAAATATTGTATTCTTAAGAATTATAATATATCAGTTTAATATAACAGCCATCCTCAACTTAGCGCCAGACTGCTGTAAGCAAAATGTTCCAGCATCAAAGCCAGTGAAATCGCAGTTATAGAATAAGTGAAGCTTTAAACTACTTGTTTAATTTGACACTTCATAATATTTCAGTATTATGACACATGCAGTGATTAGTAATATACAGCCTACTATACAAGTGAACCCTACTAGCGAATCATTTCGTACTTATCTGTTCATCCACAATATCAGTCCAGAACCTGGGAACAAATTACATTCTTAACTTTTACATTACCATTAGCGAGTGCCAAAGAGGAATAAAAAGATGTAGTAACTAAACCTGTGAAATTGTAGGATTTGACTAAATGTCCAGTTGGATTAGATCAGAACTAACTTGAAATATCTTCTGCTTTCCCGGGACTTTATTCTCCAGCTGTCTGGGTGCGCTACTGGACACGGTCCTCCTGGAGAACTGCTGCAGGGTCTGGCGGACAACAACAAAAAACGCTCATTATTGCAATGGATGTCATGTGCAGAAGGTAAAACAGATAGTTTCCACCACAGAATAAAAATAAAAGTGACTTTCTCTCACAATTCAGACTTTTTTCCCTTGAAATTCAAAGTTTTTGTTTCACAATTCTGAAGAAAAAAAAACTTCTATAATGTTTCTATCTATAAATATACCTATAAATTCAGAATTCTGCAACAAAATTCAGGGGGAAAAAACAGAAACACGAAAAGTAACCTCCCAATTCTGAGAAAAAAAGCCAGAATTGTGAGATTAAAAAGCAATTACCTTTTTTTATTATTACATGGCGGAAACAAGCTTCCATAAATGAGAGAAAACCACTTCTGCGCACTAAAACCTGTTCATCCATTTACACTGGACCTACACTGATCATATACAGTATAAAGTACATATAGATACATACATATATATATCCATATACACACGCATATACAGTTGTGGTCAGAATTAAAGGGATAGTTCACCCAAAAATGAAAATTCTGTCAGTATTTACTCACCCTCATGTTGTTCCAACCCCGTAAGACCTTCGTTCATCTTCGGAACACGAATTAAGATATTTTTGATGAAATCTGAGAGCTGGATCACTCCTCCATACTAGTCCATAGGCTTCTTCAGGGATTGAAACTTGCCAGCACCGAAAAGTCATTTAAGACATCGTTAAAATAGTCCAAGTGACTACAGTGGCTCAATCTTAAGTTTATCAAACGACGAGAATACTTTTTGTGCGCAAAAAAACACAAAAATAACGACTTTATTTCAACTGTTCATTTCCCTCTCTGTGGGCCTCGAGTCAGTTCACTAGTGTAATAGCGTAAGCTTCTGTTGTTGTACGTCACACACATCACACACATGACCAGCGTCGGCCAATAGTGAGCCTACGTGTGACGTAGCTCTACGCAATCTCACTACGTTAACTGACTAGAGGCACACAGAGAAGGAAATTAATAGTTGAAAAAGTCGTTATTTTTGTTTGTTTTTGCGCACAAAAAGTATTCTCGTCGCTTGATAAACTTAAGATTGAGCCACTGTAGTCACTTGGACTATTTTAACGATGTCTTTAATGACTTTTCGGGGCTGGCCAGTTTCAATCTCTGAAGAAGCCTATGGAGGAGTATGGAGGAGTGATCCAGCTCTCAGATTTCAACAAAAATATCTTAATTCGTGTTCCGAAGATGAATGAAGGTCTTAAGGGGTTGGAACATGAGGGTGAATAAATACTGACAGAATTTTCATTTTTGGGTTAACTATCCCTTTAATGGCACCCCTGGTAAATATGATCAAAAACGGCTGTAAAAAAATAAATCTGCATTGGTTATCCTTTTGATCTTTCATTCAAAAAATTTGCAAAAATCTAACCTTTCATTGCAGTAAAAGAAAGTGGGGGGTAAATCACATTATGAAATAAATGCTTTTCTACAAAACATGTTGGCCACAATTATTTGCCCCCTTTTATTAAATACTTTTTGCAATCTCCTTTTTCCAAGATAACAGCTCGGATACTTCTCCTATAATGCCTGATGAGTTTGGAGAACTGCAATTCTCCATCTGTGATCCTTGGAGAGTCTTTGACCACTCAAACTTTTATCCTCACCGTTCATTAAGACAATATAGACACACGTCCTCCTGGCAGATTCGTAACATCTTTAGTTGATTGGAACTTCTTAATTATTGCCCTGATGGTCAAAATGGGGATTTTCAATTCTTTAGCTATTTTCTTACAGCCACTTTCTCTTTTGTAATGCTCAACAATCTTTTGATGCATATCAGAACTATATTTTTTGGTTTTACTAATTGTGATGGATGATTAAGGGAATTTAACCTTTATGTTTCCTCATATTTAAACTCCTGTGAAACAATAAGTCATAGCTAGACAATTTCATGTTCCTAGTCACCCTGGTGTGCTACAAAAAGGTAAATATTAATGGGAATATACTTCAGCGATATTTTACTCGTAAAAAATTCTACGGGTGCCAATAATTGTGGCCAACGTGTTTTGGAGAAAAACATTTATTTCATAATGTGATCGATACATTTATCGAGTTTGAGAGAGATTGGTTAAAGCAATTACATGGATTTACATATCAATATACTAATACAGTATTTGTATTTTTTGTTTATAAACTAACATATACACAAATGCTTGATAATCTTAAGTAACAGTTAATGGGCAGGAGGTCATGAGAGCTGCTATTAGGCTAACAGTGTTTCTAATTCTGGCCAAATCTAATCAGGCTGTGTTATGAGATGATGTTCAATCGTTTTCGCCAGATAAATGCAATGATAAATGACATAAAGATCTTAAATCTCACCCTTAAATGCCTAAACATGGTGATGAATGATTTCTCCTTCAGATCGGTGATGTTCAGGAAGCCGCACCAGCACAAGGACACTTGAAAATGTCACTTCCTTCTTCTGCTCGAGTCTGACGCAGAATCAACACCGCATCACTGCCTCCTCCTGGACAGGAGAGCTGTGAGATCCGGTTCTTTATAGCGAATCGGTTCGTTCGGACTATGCGTTCCAAATGACTCAAAAACGATTCGAGTAAGCGAATTCGCTAGATTATTTCTAGCAAATCGGTTCGTTCGGACTGTCCGTTCCAAAAAAATGACTCAAAAACGATTCGAGTAGCCGAGTGACCTTTTACCTTTGGGTTGTTCAATTAAAAAGCGTTTGGTTAAATCAGAGAATGTGTAATATCGGGACAACTTTCACTCAGTTATTTATGTATGTATTTGTATGTGTTGTTTGTAACTGCAAATGCTGTCAATAAAATAAAAAAAAATAAAAAAGAAAAAAGAAATAATCGGAATGTAAAAAAAAAACAAAAAAAAAATACTTTCACTAAGTAAACTTCCGGCTTCTGAACTGGTTGCAGTTCCACTCTGGTTCCATATGAGGGCGCTCACATGACGAGTGCAGAATGAATGGAGGTCTATGGAGCTATACCCCTCAAAATCCACTTTTCTCAGGATATAATTTTTTGTCTAGTAATTTGAATGTTGTATTCGAAAGGAGATGCAAAGAAATTACTCATTGCTGGGTGTTCGATTTTTTAGAGTCACTCATTTGCTTTAAAAAGTCTTTTAAAATGTCAATGACGTCATACACATCGTTTCACCATATAAAGTTACTGCTTTACCTCTTGGCCCTTTATACTACCTTGTTTTGAAGCCTGATCCTTATTTTTGATTAGTGAAGAAAGTTTATGTGGGATGTAGCTTAATATATATTCCCTAAAAGTTCATACTTACTGACCAACAATTTAAAAGAGTTATCCTATTTGAATTAATACGTTAGTCGTCTTTCCTTTTCCTGAATCACAACAAATATGTTCTTAAGTTTCCACCGTATAACTCTATTTTTATTTTAAGGTGCATTGGTGGTCAGTATAACATTTGTTTGTTGATTGTTCCGTTGTACTTCATAAGTCTTTTCTATTCTTGAAAATCTCATTGTCTATAGTTTCTTTAAATGCCAGGGGGTTAAGAAATATAACTAAACGTAAAGCCTTATTTTTATTTGTTAAACAGCTGAACATTCATTTTGTCAGGAATCTCACTCAATCTCAAATGACGAGACTTTTTGGAGATCTCAGTGGGGGAAGATTTGTGGTTTTCTCACTGTTCAGAAAGATCAGCTGGTGTCTTAACGTTGAAGAACAAATATAGTGGTGACATTTTACACACAGATCCAAAAGGGCATTTTATCTGCCAAGTAGTTGGTTACAACAAGATTGTTTTAATTATTTTCAACATTTACGGGTACAAAAAGTATTAAAGAGCAGGATATCTCAGTTAACATTCTTCCCTGTCCATTAAGCGATCATAAAGCAATACTCATCTCTATTAAATTATTTTCAGATAATGATTATAAAGCCACGTACTGGAAACTAAATAATTCTCTTCTTAAAGTAGAGGAGGTTAGACAAAAAATCCCACAGTTGATTAAACAGTTTTTTAACAAGGCTGTGGTGGAAAATTCTTTTAGTGTTAATTGGGAGTTATTTAAATATGAATCAGCAAAATACCTTAGGAAGCTTGGTAGTAAACTTGCTAAAATTAGAAAATTGGAGGAACAAAGAGTTATCACAGGCATTTCAATAATGTCTCAAATATCACCAGACGTATTAACAGAAGAGGAAAAAGTAGAAATGCTTAATCTACAAGAGAGTCTGGATAAAATATATAAAAAGAAGGCAGAAGGAGCTTTTATAAGGTCTCGGAAACGGTGGTTAGAGAAGGGGAACAAAATTCCTCATAATTCTTCAAACTGGAAAAATTTCACATAAAGATGAATACCATTAATGAATTAAAAATTGGCAACTCTATAAGTGATGATCAACATTTAATATCTGATTTTTGTTCCTCATTTTATAAAAACTTATATACCTCAGAATATGATGACGATTATTCTTCGATATTCCTTAATTCTCTACATAATACCCCTAAGCTCGACAACTCGGAAAGGGAATTATGTGACCTCCCCTTATCCCTGGCAGAAGTCAGTCAGTGTTTAGATCTGTTATAAGACAACAAGTCACCTGGGACAGATGGTCTGTCGTCTGAGTTCTATAAATTGTTTTCCCAGCAGATGGCGCCCTTCTTACTGCAGGTGTTTAATGAAAGTATAATAGCATCACCTTCCTAAAATAATTGCCTAAGTCATCTTCTCATGATGTTTGCCACCTCTGGTAAAATTGCCCACATCCTCAGTTGAACAGATCATGCAATTCTATCCCTGTAGTATAATGGCCTATGTCAAAAATGTGACTTAGGCCATTTTATTTTGCCTAAGTCAGGCAATTTTACAAGCTTTTCAAGATGGCAGTTGCATCAAGAAGAACACAAATCTACTCGGCCTCTGAAGTTAGGTTCCGTTTTTTGTGTTTTCTGAGAAACCTGAAAAAATGACTTGGGCAATTATTTTAGGAAGGTGACGATGGCCAGAACCTTACCATGGAGTATGACTCAAGGTTTGATTACGTTACTCCCTAAGCCACGCAAAGATTTGCTATATATTGATAATTGGCGTCCAATTAGCCTCTTGAACAATGATTATAAAATTTTGGCCTTGATATTTGCTAGAAGAATAAAAAAAGTATAAGATACTATAATTGATGAAACCCAATCAGGCTTTATGCCTAAGAGGCATATCTCCAATAACATTAGGTTAGTCTTAGATTTAGTTGATTACTCATATTTAATTTCAGATGACAGCTTCATATTTTTCTTAGACTTTTTAAAGGCTTTTGATACTGTCGAACATAATTTTCTTTATCATTCTCTCAAGAAGTTTGGCTTTGGGAATTTCTTTTGTGATGCAATCAAAACTTTATATAGTAATGCAAATGGATCAATTAAGCTTAAAAATGGGTCCTCACCCAGATTTGAAATCAGACGTGGAATCTTTTTTTAGTTACAGCCCAACTTTTATGTGAACATATTAAAAATAGTAATTTTCAGGGCATTTCCATTGCTGGGAAGACGGTTATTATTAGTCAGTTGGCAGATGACACAACACTGTTTTTAAAAGACAGCTCCCAGGCAGTGTTGTAGTCGAGTCACCAACTGTCGAGTCCGAGTCGAGTCTCGAGTCCCAGTGTTCAAGTCCGAGTCCAAGTCCGAGTCACCAAAGAAGTGTCCGAGTCGAGTCCAAGTCGAGTCACCATTACCGGAGTTCAAATCCGAGTCGAGTCTCGAGTCCCGTGTTCGAGTCCGAGTCGAAATTATAGCCTACACTTAAGCCAAATCAAGCAACATTTTTCAGGCACTCTTTCTTGCAGCTAGAAATGTGTATGATATCACTAGAATTGCCTTTGACCTTAGTTCAAATCATTGTAGCTGTGGCATGCACGATTATATTTATTTAATTGTTTAAATACATTTTTGGATGATCAGCCAACTGGAATGGATAAAGAAAACGAAAAAGAAAGCCTAATTGGACAGAGGAGGAGAAATGCATTCTTCTTGACGAATATGGTAAAAGAAAAACAATTTTGAAATTTTGAAAAGCAAACTAAATCCCAATGTAACTGCGGCAAAAAACAGAAAATGCAGTGCTATAAGCAGTTGTAACTCCGCAGGAAAAGAGTGGTTGCGATGTGTGACATAGTCAAGGTCGCCGTCTAGTTTGTTAGCTAAAATAAACATAATTGTGTTATTGTATGATAAATGGGATTAAGCGCTGAGCACGTCCGACTTTGGCTCAGCGCCAGCCATAGCACAAAAGCACAGTTTAAATCTCTCAAGTACAGGGCTCTCAAGTTTTATCAAAAGTTTAGAGTGAGATTTAGGGGAGGAGCCACCCAAATATTTGCAGCAGCGGTCCCTCGACCCAAACAAATTCGCTTCAATTTTTGCTAGCAGTTCAATTTTGCCTATTGTTCATAATTGACCAGCACGAATGGAAATTATAACAATTGGTAAATCTGATAAAAAGACAAATTCATCCAAATAAAATAAATAGTTATATTTAAAAAATAAAAATTTATTGAAAAATAAAAATAAATTTGACCCCAAACAAGCCAACTGAACATCAGTGCTCAATGTACATAACATTGTGTCATAACTTGCCCTGAGCATGTATGTCAAGACTCAAACCGGTCACCTTTACAGGGGTCATCGGACGCCCATTTTCCACAAGTTCGTATGATCCTTTGGGGTCTTCATGTAAAGTTTGTAACATACTTTGGTTAAAATTTCTCAATGATTGTGTAAAACAACACTCGTTTTACCTCTTCAAAAACAGCTCTGTTCACAGTGACCCGTTTCGGTGCATGTCTCTTTAAATGATAATGAGCAACAACTTTTTGGCTTTTTGAGGATTAAAAAAAAGTGAATGGATTTTTTTCATTGCATGGTGATTGTGTCCACACACTGCAAAGACACATTTATTTGCAAATACCATATAAAAGTGTATTTTGCATCCGATGACCCCTTTAAAAGCAGTTGGAGAGTTTTTGAATGCATCAAAAATAATTTAGCACGAATTTGACTATACTCCTCAACATCAGCTCTCACTGTCTTTGATCACAGGCAAGAGATATCGTCCAGGAATCGAAAAAACAAAATGCTAAAAAAATAAAAAATAAATGAAGATGTCCGCAAACCGCATTCATTAGATCTTGCTCTTTCAACTTCCACTCCGTGTGTGCAATGAAAAAAATCCATTCACTTTTTTTTAATCCTCAAAAAGTTGTTGGTCATTATCATTTAAAGAGACATGCACCGAAACGGGTCACTGTGTGAACAGAGCTGTTTTTGAAGAGGTAAAAAGGGTGTTGTTTTACACAACCATTGAGAAATTTTAACCAAAGTATGTTACAAACTTTACATGAAGACCCAAAAGAATCATACCAACTTGTGGAAAATGGGCATCCGATGACCCCTGTAAAGGTGACCGGTTTGGGTTTTTGACATACATGCTCAGGGCAAGTTATGACACAATGTTATGTACATTGAGCACTGATGTTCAGTTGGCTTGTTTGGGGTCAAATTTATTTTTATTTTTCAATAAATTTGTATTTTTTAAATATAACTATTTATTTTATTTGGATGAATTTGTCTTTTTCTCAGATTTAACAATTGTTATAATTTCCATTTGTGCTGGTCAATTATGAACAATAGGCAAAATTGAACTGCTAGCAAAAATTGAAGCGAATTTGTTTGGGTCGAGGGACCGCTGCTGCAAATATTTGGGTGGCTCCTCCCCTAAATCTCACTCTAAACTTTTGATAAAACTTGAGAGCCCTGAGAAGATGTTGTTTTCCTGCTGTATGTCCTAATTTTGAATAAAAAAAAGAAATAAAAAATAAAATAAAAAATAAAAGTTACTACTTTACGGCAATCCTTCAGTCACTTTGGTGGTTTCGCGCTCTGCACTTTCTTTTCTCTCGAGGCATGGACAACACAGCTGGCACAGGTAAATACCTTTTTTACAGTCTATGGTAAATACACATGCTAGAAGAGTTATTGTTTTGTTGTTTTAAAAGACCACACCGAAAATACACACACACATTCTGGTCCCGCTTCGGATGCCACGATGCCATCAAGCAGTATCTCTGGTAGTAATCAGTCCTTCACTGACCAATCAGCGTTCATTAGCAGAATGCTAGCGTGTAATGGGCAACAACAACTCAACCTGTAAGAAATCGAAAGGACATAAGTAATCGTTCATTCAACTTTCGACCTATAACCCATGTTGAACTTGCAAAATCTACAATCAAATCTGAGATTTCTCAATGGCAATCGGGTGAAAGAGACAAATTTAGCCGTCTAGCTCCATAGACTCCCATTCATTTTGCACTCAGGGCGATCGTCCCCGAGTGGAACTCTGGTGGAACTACAACCCAAATTCGGTACAATGGCTCTCCGTAAACGGGCTCTGGTTAAATACAGTTATTGCCATTATTGATAAGTATGTTTGTTACACTTTGGCTTGAATAAAAGCCGTTTTTTGTCATTATTCCGTCCACTTCAGTCAGTAACGTTATACTTATACAAGTTTAGGAGAATAATGCTTGGCTGTTTAAACTCAAATGTGGGTTAAATACGGACGGACCCAACCGTTGGGTTCAACATGTTATTAAAATTTAACCCAACGGTTGGGTTTGTCGATATTTGACCCAAATTTAGGTTGAAACAAAAAAATTTTGTATAAAATTGAGTGTAAAGTACATTTCACTGCCACACTGTTCCAGGAGGAAAAAAGAAAACAATTATCCAGCTAACTGTAATCTGGCCAGACACCAAACATTTGACAACCCATTTGCAGTGCTGGGTAAATAACTTACTAATCGTAGTCAGTTACTGATTCCGAATTACATGACAAAAAAATGTAGTTAGTAACGTATTACATTACATTGCACATTTTAGGTAATGTAATCTGACCTCGTTTTGATTACTTGTTTTGACCTAACTTCTTTATCACTGTACCATATTACACAAATAGAAAGAGAAAGAAAATATATTCCAATCTTTGTCATCAGCAACATGAACTGAAGTGCATTAAACATTACATTATGTCAGGATTTCCAAAACTAATGTTAAATAAATCATTTTAAAATAACAAAAATGATAATAAATGTTTCCAAAGACATAGCAATACATGGTTAAATGGCTTACTGAGTAATACAAATGAATGGGTTTGTCAAGAGTTTATTTGATATGCAGTGAGAAAACACTCCTTAAGTGAAATGATTTCTGTAAATCCAGTGTTCAAATGTTGTGTGGCCTCTCGGTTTTCCATGTAATTATAGCCACCTGACTAGTGGCTGGTGTGTGTAAAACTAGAAGACTTTCTGAATGCATATAAGCAATATGAAACATGAAAAAGAAGAATTAGGGAGAATCAATCAATTATGAATGATGTACTGCCATTGTGTGAATATGTATTCATTGAATCAATAAAAAAAGTAACTGTAGTCTGGTGAGAATTTAAAAATTATATATAATCTACTATATCTACTATAATCTTCCATTTTTTTAATCTGATTACGTAATCCAGATTACATGTAATCAGTTACTCAGTATACTTCACTTACAGGACCAAGGCAAGAAAAGCAACACAACACATCTCTCATGCATTTGTCGTTTATTATCACACAACTCTTTTCAGTAAATGAAATGACTTTGGCCCAACAACAGACACAGAACTGAGCTGGATACAGGATTTCATAGCAGCTGCTAAACACAACACATTTCCTTTTTAAATACACATTGCACAGAACAAGCTTTTCAGAGAAGAACACATTAGCTTTGAGCATTACAGTTTAGCATTTCAAATAACACAGTGCAACAATTCTTGCTGATTTCCATGACAAACTATCTTATCATGAATATTGAATTTGTATAAAAATCACTGATTAAAATCCATTACAGTTTTGATTGTACCATATTATCATTGTCGTATATTATATTATTATCCAAATGGATGAATCTCACAAAGCCAATCAAGATTGGTCATATTTAACCTCAAAATCAAAAGAAAAAAAAAAGTAAATATATGTTTTTAGGCCGATAGATTTTTTTTGTTTTTTTACATTGTGACAATATAGTATATTCATGACAAATAAGCACAATTCCCCAAATTCTCATTATTGTAAAGCAAAAAAAAGTCATAAAAATAATAAATAAATAAATAAATACTGCACCATGGTAGAATTTGTTGTATTTGCCTGTATGCTGATCTTAATAAAATCACTGTATTATTGTAAAGATTAATAATTAAAATCATGACATAACAATTACGAGCAAACTAAAAAGTAAAATGTCATGGTGAATTTTTGGGCGAAATATGACCTGGACATGTTTGTGTGGGATTCGCTCAAATACAGTCCTACTGTATGACTACCCATCATTCAGTTACTCCATAGTGCCTTCATACTGTCCTCACCACAAAATACTTAATGCATAAAGATCACCTGTGGCAGAATCAAGATTTCCAATATAAAGCTTTGGTGTGGATGAAAGAAAGGCTTAAACAGATCATTAAAAACTGCCAGTGCATACACAATAACATTGTAAGCAGTCCTTCTGGCACCTGTGTGTACAGGAGCATCTTCCTGCATGAGATATGACCGATACCTCACGCGCCTCACGTCAGTGTGCTGATCCGCGTTTAATTGGGAATGTCAGCGCTGTTGTTGCGGTTGCCGTATTTATGGTGGATGATCAGCAGGACCACTCCCAGGAAGAAACACACGGATCCCACTGTGATGTAGGCGATTCCCAGGAAAGGGTTTTTCCCACCCATCCAGGAAATGGTGCTGAGAATCATACGCTTGCGGCCATCAAAGCTGCGCACTGGGTAATCTGGGTTCACGTTATTAAAGAATGTTACCGTATTTCAACATACATTTGCTTACATATAGAAGAAACTTTAAAGACTCACGATATGCTCACAGTGAAGTTTTTCTTTTTCATTCTTCGCTTTGGGGTAAAAAGACGTTTAAAATACCTGAGCACTGACCAGCGGTTTACTGTTCGCGCACTGAGAGAGGCACGTAGGGTGTGTTCACACTTGGCATGTTTGGTTCGACATGTTTGGTAAAACAAACCCTGGTGCGATTGCTCTGTTAGTGCGGTTCAGTTGCATTAGTGTGAAGGCTGCCATCTGAACCCTGGTGACACCAAAAAAGCGGACCGAGACCCAAACGAACTCTAATGCAGTTCAAATGAAATATGAACGGAACACGGACCAAAGACATGTAAATTAAACAAAAACAGGAGATGATGTCACAAGATGCGACCCTAAAAAGGACAGAATGCTCAAGCATACCCGTTTTTTCTCGTCATAGTCGCGATGTTGCCCATCACAGTTCGGTGCAGGCATCAGAACCGCGTCTCCTCGCAGCAGATCTGTATTTGTGTGTGTGACATAGGGATTCCTGTCGCTGTTTTGACTCCTTTACACATTTTATAAGCTCTTCTTAAGCTGAGTTCTCAGCTGGTCAAAATACCATCATATGTGGCTACAAAATGTAAGATTGTTCGGTAAGTTCAGACGGTAAATATACGTAATAAAAGCCGACCAATCAGGTTGTGAACGTATCCCAATGCCTTTAGGTTCGGTATCTTGAGGGTTTGGTGTCAAAAATGCCGGTGTTAAATGTTTTTTTTTGGTCCGGACCAAATTAACCAAGCAAACCGAACTAAAAGTGTGAACACACCCTTAAATATGTGCTTCAGAATAAAAATTACAAAATCAGTTTCTACTAGGGTAACCAGAAGTCCCGAAAAATTCGGGACAGTCCCGAAATTTAAGCTGTTGTCCCGAATCCGGCCCTGATTGTCCCGAAAATTATACTAAAGCAAAATCTTGAGTAGCCTATAGTTATTGTCTATGGGAGTCGTGAAGAGAGCGCAAGTTGCAGCAGCCGCGAGCTCATAAATGAATGTGCAGGCAGCCAGTCTTAAAGGAGTGATTGATTTGTCGC
The DNA here is from genome assembly GCA_026230005.1 of Gila orcuttii. Classification (NCBI taxonomy): domain Eukaryota; kingdom Metazoa; phylum Chordata; class Actinopteri; order Cypriniformes; family Leuciscidae; genus Gila; species Gila orcuttii. The sequence continues at coordinate 13,328,149 of JAPDVR010000013.1, read as the reverse complement.
GGCAAAAAAAATACTTCGGCAATGAATAGAGACAGAGCGTATTTATTTAAAAGCTGCTGTGTGACAAGGTGTACAGCAAACAAGCTAAATAACCCAGAAATAATTTTTTTATAAGCTGTCGTCCCCCAAAAACGGTTTGTTTCAGGACGTAAAAGTGGATCAATTGAGACAGAGCGCAACTAGTTCTCGAACTACTCTGAGAACTACGCCCACTGGAACGCAACATGATATTGTAAAAAAATAAATAAAAAAAATTCATAATTTTAACCATGTCGATTGCTTATTTTACCACCCTATGTGAACCCGAGAGGAGATTATTGTGCACACGTAGCCATACTTAGGATGGGTTAGGATCCTCACAATTACCTATTCTTCCTGCTGATGCTTTACGTTATTGCCTGTATCCACTTTTGTCTCCTTAAAGGCTGGCTTTTACGGTTTGGAAGCTTATAAAAATGTATTTCTGTTTTTTTTTAGCTTGTTTGCTGTACACCTTGTCACACAGTAGCTTCTGTGTGCTTCTCCCCCCGGTGGGCGTGGTCTTCAGAGGCGTTGTGCTCTGTCATCGTCCCGAATTTCAGCCAATCTCATCTGGTCACCCTAGTTTCTACTAGTTCATGACCTCGACGGACTGAACAGAAGAAATGAACTGGAGAAGATTTCTACGTCAAAGATGGCGGAGCCTCAGAGCCACACCCACCTATTACATCATCGCCATGAACCAATGGTAGTTCGAAGCTGTTTACCAGCCTGTTTACCAGAAAAGTTCACTTTGGCAAGCTGTTTTTGAACTCAAACTGAATTCGAAGTGAAACACTCCAAAAGAACTGTGTTTTGGCCTGATTTAGTTCTAAATGACATCACACCAGTTCATTCTTCGATTTCTCTTTAAGTATATTAACATTAGCCTCAACAGTTGCTGCATTTTTACATTTCTTATGATGAAGTTATAAATAACTTAAAGGTAGGAAATTTGTTTTCTAAACACTTTTTGTTATGCAGGTTGAAACTCTCTTCACATCCTGATAGCAATCAATAATAGAAGTGGTCTAAATATTAAAACATATCTCTTCTGTGGACGTCTCAGGACCAAAATATATTCGTCCAATAATTGCATTCGGTCTAAAACAAACAGCCACCTTTTTACTGATGCTGCGTTCATGCCCATAGTTGCCAAGTCCACTTATAATACGCGACTTTGGGCTTTTTTTTTTTTGTAAGTCGCGTTAAAAAAGCACGGGTTGCGTTTTTTTTTTTTGGGCTTATTAAAAAAATATGGTTGCTTGTTAGGAAAATCTGACAAGCAACTTTGTTTTCTTTACATCTATGGTCACGGTTGCCGTTCTCTCAATCTCCAATACATTGATTGACACGGTCTGCTCACAGCCATAGCCAATCAGTGCAATTGTATAAGTGCTGTGGGGTAATTCGTCAAAACATTCCGCCGAATCCGCCCCCTTATTGGAGAAAAATCCCGTTCAACGTGCAGGCAGCCGCGCGCACGACACTGTAATCCAATGATAGACGTTGGGGAGATGATGGACAGTGCAGGGGAGAAGAGGGATGACCTTCTTATAAAAGGGATGACCTTCTTGGTAATAAAAAATAAATGATAATGCTGAAACTAAATCTAATAATATTGGGCTTGTTTTGGGCTTGTTTTTGAAGCTACAGTTGCTTATTTGTCTCGCGAGAGTTGGCAACTGTGTTCATGCCTTGTAGTAACCGTTACGAAACCCGTGACGTTCCACCCGGAGCCGTAATGTCCTCAGACTCTGGCCTCGTTTACACTGCTGCGGGTCTTGATGCCCAAATCTGATTTGTTGCCTATAACCAATTTTTTTGACCGTCTGTTTACACGTTCTTTCAATTGTGACCCATTTCCGATTCATGCGTTTACACTTGACATACTATCTGAAACATCGCGCATGCTTAATGGGGGTTCTTGCACAGATTGACGAACGCAAAATATGCTTGATGCTAGCTTTGTGATGTTTGGCTAGCTTTGTGATGTTTGGCGAACTTCCCATCTATCACAATGATTTTGAGGCGGAGGAGGACGAAAAGGGCCATCATTGCAGCTAAGCATGTGCTTCGGTTATTGTGTGCGAGAGAGATCTCAGGACTGGTGGGAACATACAACACGATCTCATTAAGTGCATCTATACCATTTCATTTCTCATGACATTTATACGGCAAAAATAGTTTGAGTGCATATGATACGCACTGTAAACCCCTTGGGTAGGATTAGGGGTGTGGAGTGCGTGTTTATTACATGCCATAAAGTGCGTATCATGCGAATACTGCGTATCATTTGCACGCAAAAACTAGTTTTGGTGTAAAGGGCACGAGAAATAAAATTTGTTTTATAGATAAGCTATGGCATAATGAGCAAGCCAACCTTTGATATGTTGTGTCAACGTGTGTCCACATTCTTCTCCTACGACGACCCCATCCGTCCCTTTGCAGATGCGCGTCGGGGTTTCTCTCGTCATTAAACCGCGCAGACGCAGCCTAATGCCTCAGAAAATCCGATCTGCCCGTTTACATGACAGTCGCATTGGTAGGCCTGTCGCGATAATCAATAAATCAATTAATCGCACGATTAAAAAAATGAGCTCGATATAATTTTTCCGGCCGCGATAATTTCCATTTGCATGCATATGCATCTCTCTCTACCAAAGAGACTGGATGACAATATCAACGCTGACAGCCACACATTGATTTTCGAATGTTTTTTTTTTTTTTTTTTACTGAGCCTATTTACAATCGTATTTGATTGCAGAGCGCCGTAGCGCGTCCCTCTCTCTCTCGCGCGCGCTCTCTCTCACCCTCATATGAGGCGCCGTCTAGGGCTTAAATCAAACTTCATTCACGCACACATATGAAACACTTGCATACACATATATTAAGTCAAACATACATGTATACTGCTGAATGCTCAAACAAATACATATGAAATGCACAACGACACCTAAAGTCGCTCACGCACATACACGCAAATTCTACACACACGAGATGCGCGCACACACAAACTCTCCACGCACATTTGACGCACATAGCCTACTCATATGAGACACGCGTGCGCACACAAACTCTCCACGCATGAGACGCGCGCACACACAAACTCAATGAGACGGAGCACACACACACACAAACTCTCCGCGCACATACTCATAATTATGAGACGCGAGCACACACACACTCAAACTAATGCACATACTCATATGAGACACATGCTCACACAGTAGCTACATGATGCATATGATTCTCAGTGTGAACGGAAGTCACACATTGGTAAGTGCATTTTTTGTTAACAGAGACAGAGTCCATTGCTTTTATTGTTTTTGGTTGTTTTGTTAATTTAAATAGTCTTTAGAAATAAAAGTTTATTGATCTTTGAAAAGGTGTACCTGCATTATTATGCCATTATCATTATTTTAGATGAAAATGGTCTCAGAACGACAATATTATCGTTTATTATCAATATTATCGTTTATTATCAATATTATCATTTATCGCAATAATTTCTTGGACAATTTATCGTCCAGCAAAATTTGTTATCGTGACAGGCCTACGGATTGGCACATATCTGATTTATATCGGATTTATTTCCACATATGAACGAGGCCTGAAAGATTTCGAAATATCCGAATACATACCTGAATAAATTTTTCCTGTTTACACTGTCATAGTGTGCAAAAAATCGGAATTGGGTCACATTTCACTGACAGTGTAAACAAGGCCTCGGATTTATGCGTTTCACTATCAACGCCGAAATGAATCTGCAGCAGTCAGGTGGTACAAGTAAGAGCTTTGTAAGTTGTTTATGTTCATTATTAACAGGGGTGCACATAACTGGTACGCAGGTACGCATGCGCCACAAAAATCAGGAATGCGTAATGCCACTTGTGTTACTACGCGCCTTTGCGTACTTAAAGGGTAACTGTCGCCAAAATGCAACCTAGGGTCTTTTTGTTAATCTACTCGAGGCAAACTTTCATTTAAAAGCATAATTAGAATGGAAACACCACTTTAAAGTTTTACCGTATTTTTGTTTTCGGTCAAATTGCCTTTTGAATGGGAGAGCTAGGGGCACGTATATGATAGCATCAAAAATCGCTATTTTTAAAACACTAAGAAGGCTCGACACAACGTGAAACTTTGCTCAAAGTATCACCAGGGGCTCTAAACATGAACTCGATCATTGAGAACATTGTTTGTGGACACAGAGTTTACTAAAAAGAAAGATTTTGATCAACTCACTGTGCTGTGTCCGCTGGCATTTTGTCAGTCAAAAATAGTCGATCTCCGAATGCGAATGAACTGACTCTGAATTTTAGTATTGTTTCTTATACGAGGATGCTTTTTCAAATACAAGGTCTATATTGTTTTTCACTTACGACAAAACAACAAATTATCCGTGAATGTACATGGAACTAAGCTTTAGGAGCTTTCCATCTTTACTCTCCTCCCTGTTAAGTTGCATTCGGAGATCGACTATTTTTGACTGACAAATCGCATACCGGCTGAAAGAACGCGATCGAAACTAAACAATCAAATTACACTTCAAATAATTTTTTTCCAAAGATGTTTTCTGTATTTTAGGTATTTTTTTTCACGCTGATGTAAATTTAAGTGCTCGTTTAAAAAAAAAAAAAAAAAAAAGAGTTTGGTCTTTAGTTAGTTATAAGCTATAAAAACGGGAATGTGACGTCATGATTGACAGCTGTGATTGACAGCTTCTACACTGATGAGGAGGACAGTGAGGAAGAATGCACTTATTAACACCACGATACATGGGGTGAGTACCAAACACCATCTCCTGGTACTCACCCGAGTAACTCACTGAAAAAGTTATGTGCACCCCTGATTATTAATGTATTGTTATGTGCTTTGAGACATGAGGTAATTTAACGCTCTCTCTCGTGATGATTTGCAGAATCTGCTGTGTGTGTTCATGTGTTTCGGAGGAGACGGGCTCTGCTCTGAAGGGGGGGTGGGATCTCATGCTTTCAAAGCTAAATAGCTATTGCTAACCTCTCTGAAATTGCCTTCGCTCCCTTCAAATTATGAACGCAAAAGCTGTCCAGTTCTGAAGGATACTGTAGGTGACTTCCAGGCTGTAGTTTCCAGGCGGTAATGTCGGGGTCATGTTGTCCTTCTTCTTCTGAATGATGCGGTACAGTTTTCTGAAGGTGGGGAGAGCAGCGGTTCTCATCCACACGATGAAATCCTCATTGATGAAACCGTTGTTCTCAATGTCAGTCGGGTCCAGCTCATAAACGTGTTTGCGCCAGTTTACGGGTTTGCTTGTATCTGTGAGGACAAATAACACTGGTTAGCAATAGTACAGCCAAACTTTAAAAACATAGAGGCCATTTTACAATGCAATAACTTTGTACCACTTAAACCAACATTAAAAACATGCACTGATATAGAGTTATAGTCAGTCATATTGCTCTGATCCCTGTAATGTGTTTTTTCCCTGCTGCTGTAGTATATATTGAAATAGTCCAGTAAGTGTTCGTCTTGATTACTAACAATATAAAAGTTGTTTACTTTATGAAGAAATCAGTGCAGATTTCACAGCATAAAGACACGTGAAGCATGCGCTGAAGGAGGATGTTTGTACAATTATACTAAAAGACCTTTTACTTGCTGAAAAAGTCTAAACTATCAATCAGACAACAGAAGGCCTGTAGTAGATTGTGTGCGACAGGTTTTTCAGCAAAGTTTTGATCATGTTGAAGGCTTTATAGGGTTGGGCTTTATGTACCTTGGAACACAACGGAGAGGTTGCTGTTGCTTCCTCCTGGGTTTCTGAACTTCACATGTTTGTCAGTCCACCAAGCAATGCCTGTCTTCACCAGATGAATAGCTATTCGGCTTCCGTTTGGATGGATGTAAAACAGCTCCAAAGTATCTACAAATATCAAACGAATTACAGAAAGCAGTCAGAAAGACTTTCACGCAGCTTCTGTAAGCAGTGAATATTTATTTTGAGGCTCATATTCACATATTGCAAGGCTGCAGAGATCAAATATTTTAAACAGAAATCAGCATCATGGGCATAAAGAGCCAACATGTATGCAATACATATCAAATCTCTGGCTAAATATCATTTAATATCAACAACTTGCACATTTGTACACAGTGCATCTTGTGTGTTATAAGTACATGTTTTAAAATAAACGCAAGTGTATTTGTTTGAGCCATAAGCTTATCACTGGTCACTGACCTCACACATATTTGTCTTACCATTGAAGAGACTGTTAGCAATGGCACCGCAGGGAGCAATGGGCTTCTTCTCGCTTGTTCGATACGGTTCACACTCTTTACTTGGGTTCTGCAGAACAAAGACTTGAACACTTAAAAACAATGTCTTGAAACGTGAAGTATAGCATAAACCTATCTAACATTCTGTGCTTTCATATAAAGACATAACTTATTGGACCTTTCATAAAAAGCACATTCATGAAGTTCAGCAGAACTGTATCTTTATAATAGTGCTGGGCAACGATTAATCGAGATTAATCGCATCCAAAATAAAAGTTTATATATGAGTGTGTGCTGTGTATAATTTACATTTACTTATGCATGTATATATTTAAGAAAAATGTGTTATTTATTTATAAAATATTTAGCCTATATTTATATATAATATAAATGATGTATAAATATTATATACAGTATATAAATGCAAATATTTCTTAAATATACATACGTGTGTATTTATATATACAAAATAATTATACACAGTACACACACACACTTTTATTTTGGATGCGATTAATCGTTGCCCAGCACTACTTTATAAACAACAAAATTAAGTGCATTTAAAACTAGGCTAAATGCCAGGAAATACTTTTCTCCTGTTGTATCAGTCATCAAAAAGATTCTCGAATCACTTACCAGTAAAGAGCTTTTATCTCCGTTCAGCTGACTGTCGTCTCTTGACTTCACATAACGTCTATGGTTTTGATAGAAGTTGGAGAGTCCATAGTACATGAAAACATTACTCTACAAAAGAAAAGATGTCAGAGGATATAAAACATCCAGTGGCAAACCACAAAATCTTTTGTCCGAGGGCTATTTTAATATTATTCACAGGCATTTTATACGTAATTGATCTGAAACTTATTGTTTTAGGAGCGGGAAACTATTCTATTTTAAACTATTCAAAGGTACGATCAATAAAATGTCCTCTAAAATGCATAATACATGAGAACTAATGCCACTTTAGGCGATTTATTTCACCACTATACAGTTCACAGACACTCGCTGAGTAAATATTGTAACTTAATGGACCTAGCTACAGATAAATATATCCAACTATAAATGAACTGCCTCTGTTCCAACAGTATGGATTTTAGGTATGCAGCAAATTTGGTTCGATATATAAAAAATAAAATATTTTCTAATAATACTTTTAAATAAAACAGCCTTGGTGAGCATAAGAGAACCTCACATGAACTGTAAAGCACAGTGGTGGAAGTATAAAGGCTGCGTTGACCCCCTGGTATCGTATGGATTGCTTTTATGATGGATGGATGTGCTTTTTTGGGCTTTAAAAAACAAGGTACCATTCACTCCCATTATAAAGCTTGGAAGAGCCCAGATATTTTTTAAGATAACTCTGATTGTGTTCGGCTGAAAGAAAGTCATATACACCTGGGATGGCTTGAGGGTGAGTAAATCATGGGATAATTTTCCTTTTGGGGTGAACTATCCCTTTCAAGGCTTTGCTAACTTCCTACTAAGTGTTAGGATGAGAGATGAAGAAGGTATTTACGTCGAAGTGCTGGTCCAGGGTGAAAGGCACCGAGCAGGTACACACACTAGTGCTGTTCCAGCTGTAGTTCTGAGCGCAGTTATAACAGGGACTGGACATGTCGACACCAGTGTAGTCGATCTACAACAGAACCAACACAAAACAACTGTGATACCTGACAACATCAAATATACAGAGCCTTAAAATGGTGCGTTCAGGGCCTCCTGGGAAGTTCGTACTGACGAGGTGGGAAGTCGTGTTTACGACGACAGATCTGTGCAGTCACTTTCATCGGAGTAAGATGGCGGTGTACTTTCTCTCAATTAATTAAATAAAAATAGCAAGGTTCTTAAACTATAGTTCTATAAAATGAAGAACAAAGAAATGTGCATCAGGTGTTCTTTGTTTTTTGTTTAAGTGTTTGATTAATTTATGAAGCCACTGCAAACTTCATCGTTACATAATACATTGTTATGTTATAATGCCATCATATTTTGTGCAAGCAATTACCTTACTTTGCTGTAAATAGAAAAGCCTGGCAATATCACTGCTAAATACCTTTAGTATTGTGGTAGCAGCTAGCCTATTTCACCGCCCCCAACTCGTAGGGCTTAAAGAAAATCCCGTGCTTCCCACTCGTATTTACGACATTGTGGTGGCGTTCAACTCTTAAAATCATTAATAAACCTCTTTAATCAACATGTTGCTATGGTGACGTTACGCACCTCGAACTCTTTGATGTTGTTAGAGGTGACGAAGAGTCCGATGCCGATGGGGATGAAGATGAGTCCGATCATGAAGAAGGCTGGCAGGACGGTGCCCGCGGTCAGGATGGGCTGCCAGGCAGGCAAACGCTGCTGTTTAAAGGCTGTGTTATCGGGCTTCTTGCTCTTGACGGATCCCGGCCCCTCGGAGCCCACCGATCCCGGATGGAGACCGTCCTCATCCTTTGCGTTATAGCTGGACGCCATCATCGCTCTATATAGACGATAAAGACGAGCGTGCACACTACACGATAACCTCAAATATGTTGCCTTAATGGACAGTTGTGTGTATTATATCGCTGCTGTCACTTGTGTTGATCGCACAGTGAACGCGCCATTACACAACAATGATGATTATTTCCGTTAGCGCTTATTGAACACGTACAATACGGTAAATAAGGAAGTGCAGCAGCCAATAGACGGATAGTACCGTCGTGATGTCATCAAACCACACCCCTCCCCTCAGTTTATCATTTCTGAATCAAAATATTATCTTTCTCATTACTGACATACAGTAATAACAGTCGTCTTATCCAGATACAATATTTTAATCAGCATTAACATTCTAATAATAAGAATTGATTTTTTTTTTTAAATATAGCCTATGCTTTTTTTTCTTATTCAAAGTGTTTTATTCACTTCTAGTAAGTGGAAAGAAAGAAATATATGGCATATGATCATATCATATCAAAACATTTTTACTTAGAAACAATAATAAAAATCTCTTCCATTACAGATGAGCTTTTTGGTGAAACTCTTATCAATGCATTTCAATTCACAACAACATTACAGACAGAAAGTGCTTGGTTTGATATAAACATTCCAGAGAATGCTAAAAGTATACACTACTGAAATCATAAACAACACTATTAAAATACATGGTTTAGCAGATATCACACACTTTCATTTGATAACAGTTTTATTTCATTTTATATGTATTTTTCATTGGATAAATATTCTTTCAATCTGTTGCGAGCAAAGAGGTCTAATGCCTGAAGAGAACCGATAGCTTGTCTGTTAGCATATGACCTCCATGCTGCCATCTTTGCTCATGATGGGCACTCATGGTTTGATCAAGTCATGTCGGTAAGATCGCCACCACAAAGTCATAAATACCAGTGGGAAACTCAGGATTATCTTTAAGCCCTGAGTTTACGATGGCAGAATATCACAATACTTATTTAGCAGGGATATTTTCAGGCTTTTTTATTTACAGCAAAATAAGCTAATTGCCTGCACAAAATATGATAGCATTGTAATATAACAACATTATATGAAACAATAAAATCTACAGTGGCATAAATTAATTAAAAACACAAAAAAGCAAAACACACCTGATGCACATTCTTTGTTCTTCATTTTCTGAAGTAGAGGTAAAACAAAAAAAAACCTTGCTGTATTTTTGTGTAGTCAATTAAAAGAAAGTACACTGCCACATTGCTCTGACGAAAGTTACTTGAACGCATCTGATTTCATAAACACGGCTTCCAAACTCGCAAATATGAACTTCCCGCACTTATTGGCTGACTGTGTAAAGTCCCAAAAATTTCACTATTGACTGTCCTGTCAATGCATTTATGAGCCTCCAAAAAAAAAAAAAAAGACACTAGTAAAACTAGTATTATAATATTGCATTTGCATTTTTTACAGTTAGTAGCTTGCAAAAGATTATTTTCATCAAAAGACCAAACACTGACCCACTGACTTCCCCTACAGGATATAGAGTGCTGCAGGGATGATACATTTTTGTGGGCACAACCCAAAAACAAGTTAGCATTATAGCACTTCCGAATCCATCGTCCTAAAGTCAATGGGTTTTTTGTTAAATGCCTGAAATAAGGTCTGTGGTGAACACAAGCTCAAGATATGATCTAAAATATAAAATACATCAGTAATACCTCCTTGTGATTTTTTTCTTTTAAAGCTTGTACTTTTACTTTAATAGGCGGTTGCTAAAAAGTGGCTAAATGGGACTTTGGAGGTTGTCAGGCACATTAAATATCATCACGCCAAACAGGTGAACTCATCTGGTCACTACAAAAAACATGCAGGTATCATAAACTTTTGTTGGTCACAGAGCTTATTTTCTGTAGTAATCCAAAAGCCATTGGAGTCCTATTGTGTTTTTGTAGGGTGCTGATACTAACTTCCAGGTTGGCCTACGTATCATCACTGCAGCGCTCCATTGTCCTGCAGTAAAGGCTAACATTTTGGCAAACATGGCTCCTTCCCCAGATGAAGGGCAAGAAAAATCAGTGTCCTCCTTTGCATCTCTGCAACACGTACCAATTGCAGAAAGTGGTAATTGAAAATAATTCCCTTTTTTAGGCAATAGACTTAAATTTAAACATGTTTATTTTGTACAGTGCCCTCAGCCTTTCCCTCCACCCTGTAACGCTCCATTACTGACAATGGATTTTTTAAGGTCAATGTTCATGGCCTGGTTCTCTGTATTTGCTTCCACTTTAACTCCTGTGGTGATTCCCAAAGCTCCAAGCACAGCTTTTCCTGTTTTCATCCCCCGGGACATTGGGATACGACTGAACCCTGACCGCACTGATGGGGCATCCATGACAGGCTGCTGTTGAGTATAGAGACAGAAAAAAATGATTTGATGAAAATATCTGTGACTTACTTTCTTAATTTTTGTCAGGAAATCATATGCATCCATTGAGAGAGACAAAAACTACTATACACTTCTCTACACTGGAGAAAAAATTCTTTCTTTACAATTTTTCAATCCAAAATAGGGTTTTGAGAGCATTAGTGAGTAAACACGTTATGTAATGTCTGTTTCATTCACACTCGTAGCCAGAGGGCGCCCTCGTGCAGAAAGTCCACAAGTGAGACTCATAGGAGTAATAAATCTTATGATGTTCCAGGAAATCTCTTATGTGGACAAACTAAGGCATCCAGCTTGCGCTGTAACACATAGAGACGTTTTGACTTATGAAACATTAAAGTATATTTATAATGCAATTCCAATCGACATAGCCTTTATCACTATACAGAATATTATAAAGTAATATAATTTCTGCCCTTATTCTGTGAACTATGAACAGTGCTGTGCTTCATCTGCACATATATCTATTTATTTAAAAAGACTTTGCAATTTCATAATCTCACTAAGCCAAATTGCGATTTTGGTTTAATTTCAGTCAATCATGCAGCTTTCACTTAACCTCACACATGCACAAAACAAATTCTCTCTTCACACAAACAAGCTCTGTCTTGCATGTTAAACTATATTGCACGCGTGCTACAGTGGTAAATATATTCATCGCACAGACCAATTTTATTTTAGCACGTACAACATATATGTCAACCCTGAATAGGGTCTTTCTTGGCTTATTGTTTTGCCATATTCCTGCATATATTATATTAGACCCTTACCACTGAGAGTGTAGGTCTGGCTGGTGCTTTAGTGACCTGCGTGATGGTGATGCTACTTATCGCTTTGTTGGATGTTGATTTGCTGGCAGTCACATTGTGTGGCGAGCGTAGCACAGTTCCATTAGAAACCTCCTTACTCTCAGATGATACGGAAATATATTTGACCATGACAGCTGAGCCATGATCGTTGGTCTTCTTAAACTGTGCTCCTGAGTGAATGTGAATCTTACTGTCTTCTGTGGAAATGACATTAGCATTTGACTTCTTGATGGGTGTGGGGACCATCCGTTTCTCAGGAGTCTCCTTAAACACAGCTCGGCCTGTTATCATGTCCACATGCTCCTGGGAGCTGCTGTTGGGTGCAGTGGATACAGGTGATTTGTCCATAGAAGGAGACCTCATGATCTCTGCACTCTTTACTCTTGAGATGGTTGCAAAGGTCATTGGAGATCGAACTCTTTCTGGGTTCTTTGTCTCTTTGGTTCGTTCATTTGTAGGAATGATGGTTGTCTGAATTTCTTGTGGTTTGGCAGAAGCTTGTTTGGTCAAGTCCTCTGAGTTGGCAATGCAAATCTGTAAAGTTGCCTCGTTGTTGTGAATATCTGGGATCACCTGAGCGTGCAATGAATGGTTATGCTTTTGGGACATGTTGACTTCAGAAGATGCAACCTCCCCACTGGTATCCGAAGATATTTCAGAAGCACTGCTGTCCTTCTTCCTCATCCAAGGAATCCAGGACTTCTTCACAGTAAAGTCACTGACTGTTGGAGGGTAGAGTTCACGCACTGTCGGTCTCTGCGCCGGCTTCTTTAAGCTCCTCTGCTGAAGACTACTCATGATTTGGTTTTCTTCTTGGACAGACTTCTTGATGAATGCAGCAGGAGTGTCAATGTCAGCTGTCCTATTTTCCACCGAATCGGTTTGTATACCAGTCGATGTCATTGGAACATCCATCATTCGGCTTCCTTTGGTAATGGGCCGCAGAGTTCGGCTGAAGCGCTTGGTGACCTCTAATTCTTTGGTGAGGTTTAAAACTTCAGTGCTTATGCTCTTTTTCTTGTCCTCCTCTTCCAGAAACCTCTGTTGCAGAACAGAGTAATCGACTTGTAGCCGGGAAAGCTCATCTTCTTTGTTCATGAGCTCATGAATTTTCTCCTTCAGGGCTTGCACATCTGCTTGAAGGTCTCTGGATTTGGCCTCCTCCATCATGAACCGATGTCTCAGTTCAGCCTCTTGACAGCACACCTCTCCTCGCTCTATTGCCTTACTCAACGCAGTTTGACTTCTTATTTCATGTAACTGCTGTGGGAGAAATTGCACCCTTTCTTTCTCAGTTGCTAACAAATCGTACTCTGGTTTGATCAGGTCTCCCTCAATAGCTTCAAGCTGCTGAAGACGGTTCTTCAACCGGTCAATCTCCAAAGTCAGCTCCTTAACTTTATTCTCATCTTTTCCATGTGCGTTTGAGACACTCTGCAGTTTTTTCACCTTTTGAGCAGATTCCATTTCTTCTTCGTTCATGGTACCGTGCTTCATAATACCATGCAGACCTTTACATTTTTCTTCTGCTTTGGAAAGTTTTCCCTTTATTTCATCTCTCTCTTTTACAAAAGCTGCTATTTTCAACTCCATCTCTGATTTTAGTTTCAGACGCTTCTTGCTCTCTTCTATTAACCTCTCAGTAACCTCCATGACTTTCTCCTGCTCTGTCTTATAGAGTTGGTTCAATTCATCTTTCAGCTTTTCCTCTGACCTAATTCTGTCTGCCATGCTCTTGTGCTCATTAACCATTATTACAGTAACTGATTTGAGTTTCAAAAGATCCTCTTTTAAATCCAATTCATCCTTTTCCAGTTTCAGCTCGGACGACTCAAGCTCCTTCATACGGATTTTAACGTTCACTAGTTCATCTGTTAGCTCTTTCGTCAGGCTTTTCTCTTTTTCCAAAGCTGCCTGAAACTGGCCACATTCTGTCCTGCCCATATTGAAGGTCATCTCTAGTTTTTCTAACTGTGTCATTCTCTGTTGCAGTTTTTCCACCTCTAGACTCAGGTCTTTATTGTGAGTCTCCTCAGCCAGAAGCATCTTCTTCAACTCATTGCACTTGTTCTCAGTTTTGGTGATCTCTTCATCTTTACCCTCCATTTCTAGAATTCTTTTGCGTAAAGTCTCAAGTTCTGCAATCAAATTTGAGTTGCCACACTTTCCCTTTCTGATCTTGTCCCTCAATGCCTGGAGCTCCTCTGCTGATTTCTGAAGAGCTTCATTCATCTTTTCAAGCTCCTTGAGTTTGTGTAACAATTCCATTTGTTTCTGGGAAAGCTGCTGATGATGAGATTCTTGATCGGACAGTTTCGCAGACATCTCTTCTTGCTCTTTTGTGAACTTAGAAGTTCTTAGCTCCAGCTCAACCTCAAGATCCATGATCTTTTGGTTGTCTTCCTTTGCTTTTCTCTCTGCCTCATTTAGATTCTTCTCATTTTCATGGAGTTTTTGAAGAAGATCTTGTATTTTGTGGGTCTGTTTGTCAATTTTCTCCAAATGAAGTTCTCGCTCATCAACCATCATCAGTGCAAAGGACTTCAGCTTTACCAGCTCTCCAGATATTCTTTGCATACGTTTAGAAAATTCTTTTTCCTTCCGCATTTGGTATGCTTTTTCTTGTTTCAGCAACCGCTTTAACCTAGTGATAAATAAACAATAAGTATGACTGACTTCATTGCAATATCAATTACTTCATTGGTAACACTTTACAAATAAGGTTCATTAGTTAATGTATTAACTAACATGAACTAACATTAGCAATACATTTGTTACTGTTTTTGTTAACGTTAGTTAATAAAAATACAACTGTTCATTGTTTGTTCATGTTAGTTCACAGTGGATATAATGTTAACAAGATTTTAATAAAGTATTAATAAATGTTGAAATTAACATCAACAAAGATTAATAAATGCTGTATAAGTGCAGTTCATTATTATTTCATGCTAACTAATGTAGTTAACTAATGTTAACTAACGAACCTTATTGTAAAGGGTTACCACTTCATTGCAACTTTTTTGGTTGAAATTTTATTCAACAAATAATTATTCTGAAAAATAATTACTTTGAACTTCATAGTACACACATCATAGTAGGTTGATCATTTAATATTTTATTTTATTTTACATTATTATTTTACATGTGCAATTCAACCATCAGTTTGTTCCCTGGCATATATCTCTCCTCTCTCACCTCTCTCGTTCCTGCTCCAGGAGGTTGGTGAAGTCATCGCTCTTGTTCATATAATCCACATGTTTGCGTTTCTCACTATCCAGCTCGTAGACAGTGCGCCGGTGGCTTTTCTCTGCCAGCAAGAGCTGTTCCAGCATACGGCGGTATGAGTCCTTGTGCTTATCCCGCAATCTGTCCAGCTGAGACACAGAGAGTAAAAACACAATTACTTTAAGACTGGCCAACAGAGAGTTAAAAGCATGCAAACCCTTCTAATTTGATGCATTTAAAGAGATAGATCATCCAAAAAAGAATATTCTGTCATCATTTACTCACCATTATGGAAGCTTACAATTGCGAGTTTATATCACTGAATTCTGACTTTAGCCTATAACTCACAATTGCGACTTTATATCACGCAATTCTGAGATTAAAAAAAAAAGTCAAAATTGTGAGATGTAAACTCGCAATTGTGAGAAAAAAAGTCAGAATTGTGAATTAAAAAGTCGCAATTACCTTTTGTATTTGTTATTCTGTGGTGTAAACCAGCTTCCATACCCTTGTTCCAAACCATGACAGAATTTTCCTTATTGGGTGAACTAGTCACTGTTATTCTTTTGTCTGTGTGTATACCTCTGCAATTGTCTTATCATACACATTCTCGTGTTGCGCGTGGTTGTAGCTGAGCGTCCGGTCTCTCTGCAGGGCTTGCAGGGGTCTGGTCGGCCCCGAATAGCCATAACGGGACTCCAGCTCCTCTGGTCGACTCAACAGCGCAGACCTCAGTAGATGGATCACATCTTCTTGTGCCTGGGTAGCAAGTAAAAATCATGAATGCGTTAGGATATTATTCAGGGTGCAAATTACAGGAGGGTCTGACCTGCCTAAAATTCCTTTATTTATCATATTCTCAAAATGCATTTATTCAAATGGTTTCGAATCAGCATAAATCTGTTCACTGTGAAAACAATTACATGTATTTAGTTTAAAAAAGTATGAACATAATTAACATACGACCCACAATGATAAAGTTTCCTCTTTGACTTAAAGCTAGTCCGTAGTTTTTCATCTTTGTCGCTATCTCTGTTCGAAATCTGCAATTGCAGTTATTCCCGGAATTATCAACTTTACGTGGGTTGCCTCAGCACAGCGTGGATGAATCCAATGTTTTTTTTTTCTGTAGCCACTCTGAAGTCCGAAGTCTTTTGCATTTTACAACGGGTGAATCTCCAGTTGTCACTGGTGATTGTCGTTTGAACCTTTCTGGATCAAATTGATAAGTTTAATTATATCAGGTGCTGTGAGAAAAGGCTATAAATCTCCGCCTCCAACATCCTCACACGCAATATAGCCTAATTGATGAGACTCCTTCTTTATGTGTACAGATGTGACGTAATGACGCAAAGACATGCTCGAATTTCCTGCGGAAATCCAACAGTACCACTGGAATTAAACATTATTACAAACTTACCATTTAGCTCGACTAAGGCAAGCAACACTGGCTGATAATGTACTTGCTCAAAAATTTATTTTGGATAATTTTTAACCCAAAAAAGTTACGGACTGGAGCTTTAATGTTAAACACAATGTACGAATAATTGTTCACTGAAATATTGACAACATTTACAACAATGCTGAAATAAGAATGCGGCTAAATCTTAGGTGATTCTCTTTTACTGAAAACAAGGTTATTTCACTCTAACTCCTCCTTTTACCTCTAACACAGCTAACAAAAATGTTCTAAGAATGTTTCGCTTACGTTACCATTAAGTTATTTCTGAATGTTGAATTTTGCAAACATTATTGGAATGTTACTTTGGAATGTTCTCTGGACATTCTTTATCAAATAGCATTAAAATAACATTATATGAACGTTCAACTTAAACGTTATAATGTAGCCTATCAGTGCTAATGTTTTGAGAACATTAAAGACCCTAAAGGCTAACTTTGAGCAAACGTTCGTTACTGGAGAACGTTTGTTCATAAATTTGAGAGAACGTTATCAGAACGATGGCCAAAGATGGACTCAGGCATAGGCGAGAAGAACGGCCGGCCCCTCTATAAATATAAACAACCAAATAATTTAGCTGGACTCACACCAGATGGCGCCAGAAACTCATGAACCGAAAACGTATCGGTTACCTAACGTAACCTCGGTTCTCTCTAGATGAGGGAACGAGTATTGCGTAACCTGCCGTGCTCGCGCCACGAGCGTTTTTCGCTTCAGTCGTTGAAAACCAGAGAATACAGCCTACGAGCCCTGTTTATATACGCTAAGCCACGCCCATTCTGGCGGGCTAAGACGCTGTGAAGGCGCGTGGCTTAGCGTATATAAACAGGGCTCGTAGGCTGTATTCTTTGGTTTTCAACGACTGAAGCGAAAAACGCTCGTGGCGCGAGCACGGCAGGTTACGCAATACTCGTTCCCTCATCTAGAGAGAACCGAGGTTACGTTAGGTAACCGATACGTTCTCTTACGAGAGGTTCTCTCGTATTGCGTAAGTTAGCTTACGCTACGGGAACCCTTTGTCAACGCCGTGCGCGCCAAGCATCCACAATGAGTCCCAGGGCTTTCCGGGGAACCCAGATAAGTGGGAAATAAGGCGGCCAGCAGCGCGGGCCAGTACTTGTACATAAGCACTCATAGGGAATACAGAGCGGCGTCGCCGGTCTGCATAAGCATATAGCACATACCCAATAGTGCAGCTCAACCAGAAGAGCTAGTATGCGTGAGAGTAGCCTGCGCACGAACCTATCTGAACAGAGTGTACATCTCACTTAAACTGACAGAAGTTTTGCCTGCAGAGCGGGAACTTCTAGGTTATAAAACCTGACAAAGGTGGACGGGGAGGACCAGCCCGCCGCCACACATATGTCATGAATAGAAATTCCACTGGACCATGCCCACGATGAGGCCATGCCTCTGGTGGAATGAGCCCTGATGCCCACAATCCATCTGGATAAGCTCTGTTTCGAGGCGGCGAGACCCTTGGTGCGCCCACCAAACGAAACGAAAAGCTGCTCCGAGCTCCTGAAAAGGGCGGAGCGCGCAGTGTAAGTCCTCAGCGCCCTGACCGGGCAGAGGAGATTAACATCGCTCTCGCTATCGGATGAAGGCAGAGCCGAAAGCGAAATGACCTGCGCTCTGAATGGAGTGCCAATCACTTTAGGAACATAGCCATGTCTAGGTTTGAGGATGACCTTTGAGTCATTTGGCCCGAACTCGAGACACGCAGCGCTGACAGACAGCGTGTGTAAGTCCCCCACACGTTTCACTGATGACAGCGCTGTCAGGAAAACGGTTTTGAGTGATAGGTACTTTAACTCCACGGAGTCTAGTGGTTCAAAGGGGAAAGCTTTCAGGGCCTCGAGGACCAATGAAAGATCCCACATAGGAACCGACGGGGGGCGCGGAGGGTTCATCCTTCTGGCTCCTCTAAGGAAGCGGATGACAAGCTCATCTTTTCCTAGTGACCGGCCGCGCGTTGACTCAGCAAACGCAGCAACGGCCGCTACGTATATTTTGAGCGTGGATTGGGATCTCCCCTTATCCAACAGCTCCTGTAGGAAACAGAGCAGCCGCGAGACCCCACACGTCCGCGGGTCCAGGTTTTTGTCGGTGCACCATTTGGAGAACACAGACCATTTAGACGCGTAAAGCTTTCTAGTAGAGGGAGCTCTAGACTGCGTTATTGTGTTCATCACTCCTTCTGGCAGGGCAGCGGGTACCCGTTGATCACCCACGCGTGCAGAGACCAGCGCTCTGGATGGGGATGCCAGATCGAGCTGCGAGCTTGCGAAAGGAGATCCGTTCTGACCGGAATCGGCCACGGGGCTGTTGGTGACAGCCGCGTCAGCTCCGGGAACCAAATCTGATTCTCCCAGCACGGGGCTATGAGGAGCACCGAGTGGCGCGTTTCCCTGATTCTCTTGATTACCTGCGGTAGCAGAGAGATCGGAGGGAAGGCATACAGAGGGCGGCTGGGCCAGACTTGGGCCAGCGCGTCTTCGTTCTTCGAAAAGAACACTGGGCAGTGAGCGTTGTCCTTTGACGCAAATAGATCGACTTCCGCTTTGCTAAATAGGCGCCATAATTTCTGGACTGTTTGGGGGTGCAGGGACCATTCCCCTGGGGGAACGTTGTCCCTGGACAGCTTGTCTGGGCCGTCGTTCAGGTGCCCTGGCACATGTGCAGCTCTCAGCGAGCGCAGGTGATGCTGAGACCACGTGAGGAGACGCTCCGTCAGATCGCAGAGGTTCCTGGATCTGACACCGCCCTGACGGTTCACATAGGAAACCACTGACATGTTGTCCGATCGGACTAGGACATGGTGGTCCTGTATGAGTGGGAGGAAGCGCCTCAGCGCGTTCTCGACCGCTATCATTTCCAGACAATTTATGTGAAGGAGCCTTTCCTGGTCTGACCATAGGCCAAAGACCGGTCTGCCCTCGAAGAGCGCACCCCAACCTGTGTTGGACGCATCTGTCAAGATAACCTTTCGGTACGAGACCGCTCCCATCATAACGCCCCGCTGATACCAGTCGGCTGTTAACCAGGGCTGCAGAGCCGTAATACAGGTCTGTGTCACCCTGATTCGTTCGCAGCCGGCAGCCCAAGCTCAGCGAGAAACACGGGCATTGAGCCAGCGTTGGAGCAGGCGCATGCGTAGTAGGCCCAGCTAAAGCACTGCTGCAGCTGAGGCCATACAGTCCAGCATCCTCTGGAATGTCTTCAGAGGGATGATGCTGCCCGTCCGGAAAGAAGCGACTAGGTGTCGAAAACGGCGCGCGCGTTGTGTCGATAAACAAGCCGTCATGGCCACAGAGTCCAGTTCTATTCCTAGAAAGGAAATCGACTGACTGGGCACTAATGAGCTCTTGGTCCAGTTGACCGTGAGACCCAAGCTTTCCATGTGACTGAGGAGCACAGTTCTGTGAGATAGCAGTTCTGCCTCTGACTGTGCCAAAATCAGCCAGTCGTCCAGATAGTTCATAATTCGCAGCCCTTGATTCCTCAAGGGGGCGAGAGCCGCGTCCATGCACTTCGTAAATGTACGGGGTGCCAGGGACAAGCCGAATGGCAGGATGGTGTATTGATAAACCTGACCGTCGAAGGCGAATCTCAAGAATGGCCTGTGACGGGGTATTATCTGAATCTGGAAATAGGCATCTTTCAGATCGAGAGAAATAAACCAGTCCCTCGGGCGAACGTGCGCGAGGATTTTCCTGGTTGTAAGCATTTTGAACGGTCTTTTCATAAGCACCTTGTTCAAACGTCTCAGATCTAAGATGGGTCTGAGGGCTCCGTCCTTCTTGGGTACGAGAAAATAACGGCTGTAGAAGCCTGACTCGCTCAGAGAAGGCGGTACCACTTCTATGGCCCCTTTGCAGAGCAGCTTTGCTATTTCTGCGCGGAGTAGACTTGCTACTTCTGCATTTACAGTTGTCGCGGTCCGTGCTTGAAAGCGCGGGGGACGGCGAGTGAACTGTAGCGAATAGCCGTGCCTTATTGTGCTCAGCACCCATTCTGAAACCCCTGGAATGGCTTCCCATGCTTTTATATATGTAGCTAGGGGGCGAATGGTCTCCTGGTTCTGACCGCCGCATACTGCGGGGTTGAGAAACTGAATCGGAGGTGTGGGCACGGCGCGCGCGCCCTCGGTGCTTGCAAGCGGCAGCTCGCTGACCGCCGTGACATGCTGATACATAAGAGGCGTCCCGATTGCCGTGAATGGGGAGCGCCCTTCTATCACTTCGTGATGTGCGAGCCGAGCCTTGGGCGGAGTGTATGTTAGTAAGCGTGAGTGCTTTTGAGCGGGCACGAGACTTACACATGAATTTAACGTCCCGGCCGCTTTGGACGGGGAGCGTTTTATAATCGCCCTGCGTTTTGTGACGACGCTTAGATGCACGGGCCATGCTCGGGGAGAGGCTTGTGTTAGTAAGCGTGAGCGCTCGCCGGCGGGCACGTGACTTACATTCATAACCTGACTGAATACACTTCTTACATTCAACACTCGAGCAGCTTTTGTCTGCTTTATAAGAGTGGGCTTTGTGAATGACACGGGAAGTGTTGTGCTTGTGTGTAGGAGTGAACACTGGGGAGTGGGCACTTTTTCTACACTTAAAACACCCTCGGCGTGAGCCGGATAACCAGGAATTATACTCTTTATTAGGTTTCTCTAGGTCGCCGTAAAAACGGCGTTTGTGTGCAGGTGAGAGGGTTTTTCTACCGGCTCGATGTCTGCTAAATGAACCACTGCAGTAGCCTGTTTGAAGGGGACTGACAGGGAGAAAAGCTTTGACGGCGGTCCGGCCGCAGCGGGACTCGGCCGTCTTTTCCTTCCTGATGATGCTAGGAAGGCTTTGTGTGCTCGGGCTTCAGCGCGATCCTTTGCCGAGGCCCTCTGGTGGGCATCGGTCTGTGACGGCTGTCCGAGCGCGACCTAGGGCGGCCGCCCTGGCGTCGCTGTGAAGGCTGGCTAGGCTGCGATGGGCGCTGAGTGTTAGCTCGTGCAGGCGGCGGATCACGTGAGCGGCCTGTAGCGGAACTCGAGCGCCGAGGCAGGAAGAGATTCATGGCCTGCGTGGTCTTCTGAACCTCCGAAAAGCGGTAAACGAGCCCGCTCACCGCTGGGCCGAAGAGACCGGTAGGGGAAAGAGGCGCGTTGAGGAAAACGGGGCGCTCGGATTCCCTCATGTCGGCGAGCGTCAACCAGAGGTGCCTCTCTGTGACGGTCAACGCGGCCATAGCCCTTCCGATGGCTTGAGCTGCGGTCTTGATAGCGCGGAGCGATAGATCCATCGCGCTTCTCAAGTCGGTAACAGCAGCTGGGTGCCGGACCCCTTATCCCATTCGCGGAGGAGGTCGGCCTGTAGAATCTGTAGCACAGCCATCGAGTGCAGAGCTGAAGCGGCTTGTCCGGCGGCGGTGTATGCGCGGCCGACAAAGGCGGATGTGGCTCTGCAGGCCTTGGACGGGAGGGCAGACCTTGAGCGCCATCTCGCGGAGGGAGGGCAAAGGTGCGACTGTCTCTTCCACAGGGGGAATGGCTGAATATCCTTTCTTGGCGGCGCCGTCCACCTGGGAGAGCGATGCGGAGAAGTGGGATTGGAGCCTCGTGGAGAAAGGTGCATTCCACGACTTAGCCAGTTCTGAGTGAAGTTCAGGCAGAAACGGGGCGGGCCTGGCTGCAGGCGCTTGACGGTGGCGACTCTGAAGAAAGCAGCCGTCGAGCCTGTTAGGTGCGAGCTCCTTGGGCGGCGACCACTCGAGCCCGAGTCGATAGACAGCCTGAGAGAGGAGGCGCAACAGTTCAGCGTCCACTCCAGCCCGGGTCCGGCCGGATTCCTGGATCGAAGAGGCGGAGGAGTGGTGAGAGCCCGACCAGTCCTCGCTGTCCGATGCCAGGATGGAACAGCAGTCTTTAGTGGCCCGTTCCTCGGCCTCGTCATCAGAAGCGATGGCAGTGCGGCACGTGGGCGGCAGCTGCGCATCGGTGAGGAGAGGCGGAGAAGGCGATAGCTAGGCTCGAGGGGGGGGTATCCGGCGAGCGCTTCGCGGTGGCCACAGGCTCCGCACGGATGGCTGAAGGTGGCGAGGACAGCCGGCTTCTTCAGGCGCTGTCCTAAGCTGGCTAGTCGCTTCTTCGACGGCGGCGGCTTCTCTCGGATCCAGCGATGCGAAGAGCTTCGCTGAAGAAGTGAAAATCAGAGAATACAGCCTACGAGCCCTGTTTATATACGCTAAGCCACGCCCATTCTGGTGGGCTAAGACGCTGTGAAGGCGCGAGCGCCCTTCATTGGACGTGACGTCACGTCGGGCTCAGTGGTAGGCTGCTGCAGTTCCCGCAGGGCAGCCTATATATGAGCACGCTAGACAGCCTGCTCTAGGTCTGCTAGCTGCTTCACTGCGTTGACAATAAATACAAAATTAAGGATAATTTTTTGCTTCAATATCTCGAGAAGATGAATCTTTCCCGTAGCGTAAGCTAACTTACGCAATACGAGAGAACCTCTCGTAAGAGAACTATTGTGTTTTTGCTAAATTAAAATATATTAAACACATATTAAACATTTTCATCGAGGTATAAATGGCTTGCTGTTAAACGATTCTATGTTGTATTTTGAAAAAGCACATGAAATTCAGGAAGTGTGCTAAACTGCAACCTGAAAAAAAACAAATGACCAATAATCCCCTTCTCTGTTTAGAGTAGAAACAATGGGAAAAACTGTATAACTATGAAAATGATATTAAACATGACTTGATCATTGGCAGGGGTATTGTGGGATGAGGAAGCACATTTATGCAACAATGTTAATACATGTATTAACACATCAAAACATTTACATAAAAAACATCTACCCTCATCTGAACCAAAGTTCAGAGACCAAAGTTGCACAGACAGGTTGTGATGATATGACGTTTCACCTGAATCTCTCCTTCCATGACCCCGAGCAGTTTCAGTAGGTTGTCTTTGGACAGATCTCTCAGCCCAAACATTTGGTCGTCATTCCGTTCTGATTTATCATCATTATCAGGCCCGATTTTCTCGTCATCATCCACGTGTTTAACCTTGATAGTCTTTTCTGTCTCCAGTATTTTCCCCTTGTCTTCTTCCTGGACATCATGTGAAGTTTTCGTGACAAGCTGACCTTCATTAACTGTGCCATCCTCTGTATTGTCTTTGGACCTCATTTTCCTCCTGAGGGAAGAAACCGATTTTATTACTTGCCAGTTTAGATTCTGTATTTACAAAGTTCATATGAAATAATCAGAAAAACTTTTTTTTAATGGACCAGTTTATTGAACCTTTAGACAAAATATATATTTTTCAAAAAAATCCCCCAAAAAGTTACTTGTGTGTTTTTTGTTGAGTATCATACATTTGATACATCTGGCTTGTAGGCTCATATATAGTCTGATATAGTAAGAATATATAAGAAATTAAACTGAGCAAAAATAGGCTATGCAATTTGGTGCAGATGCTGATATATATATAGGTCAAAATGTAAGATGAAATTCTGATGCTTGTAGTGTAAATCAATGAGATCTTTATACCAGTATAACTGATATATAAAACTTACATAAAATGCATATAAATATCAGTCGTCACTCAATATCTGCCAATAATATTTCTTAGTAAGATAATATATGCTTAGTTTATGATCAAATTTCTGTAGTTTTTATTCAAATGTAATGCAATACAATGATGATTGAGAGATGAACAAATAAACCTTCCTCAAAAGCCTGATGATCATATTCCATAGTCACATTTGAATGTATGGATAATAAATTAAACCTAAATTGCTTCGGTCCAGTAGATGTTCAACTTGAAATATTAATAACAATATAAAAGTTATTCTTATATTTACTTTATAAAAATCAGTGCAGATTTCATAGCAGAAAGACACGTGAATCACGAGCTGAAAGAGGACATTTGTTCAATTATACTAAAATACTTTTTATTTGCTAAAAAAAAGTCTACCTTGTGGCCTGTCACTTTACAGAGTGTGCTCATTCAGTTTCTTCTCTTCGTTTTCAGGGAGGTGGGCAGGGATTACCTAGAGGTGGCAATATTGATAAAGGGTTATGCCAAAGAGAACTTTACTGGATTCATACTTTGGACGCCTTACATCCTAAAGGTTTAAATGTGGACTTTGACATGAGTGTCATGCTGTAGTCACAGCTGTACTGTTTTTTATAAGTCTTGAATACTGCAGTTTATGAAGGTTTTACTGATGTTTTTGCGGTCTCCATGTATTTATACAGCAAGCATGTATGAATGTGTATATACAGGTATGTATGCGTCTGTATTTTTGTATACATTTTGTATATGTGTATTTATGTTTGTTTCTTGTGGTGATTTTCACTATGTGGAGTTAATGTGTTAATCACCTAAAAAAACTACAACTCCCACCATTGGAATACAACTGGTCCTACCTGGCTTCTGCAGGTGTTAGTAATCACTGTTAATTGTCCTGATGTGTTTGAACACAGTTAAATGGAATGTGACATTTATTGTCTGTATGCCCTGAGGATGGTCTTTTGACCGAAAGCTTGGTAATTAAATTTGCTTTAAGGATTCAAGTGTGCGGACAGTTTATATATTTTTATAAAATATATAAAAATATATATATATTGCCCAAAATATATATTGCCCCCCTTGCCTGTCTGGCACCTTGTTCATCGTGAGTGCGGTGAAACTCCTTCTACACTATTTGCTAAAAAAAGTCTAAAATATCAGTCAGACGACAGAAGGAATGTAGTAGATTGTGTGCGACAGGTTTTACAGTAAAGTTTTGGTCATGTTGTTTGTTTGTGTACCTGCACCACACCGTGACAAACATAATATGAAAACCAAAAAAATCCTGTTTTATTTCTAGTTGACTCTTGCCTTGAATGTAAGTTGGCTGTATTTTGAACTGTTTTAAACTATAGTAAGAGTTTGAAATCAACATGGGTGCAATTGAACTTTTGACTCAAATCCTTATAGTGGATATATAACCCTTGTGAGTCCATATCTCTCCCCTGTTCTGAATTGTAAGTGAAAAAACACTCTAAGCTGAACACTAAAATTCTATCCAAGAGGAACATACCAACAACAACAACAACAGCAAAAAAAGACAATTTAATGGTGTTGTAAGAAATGCTGCTTTGGTGCTCTTTTCCATGGATTTGTTTAGATCCATTTGAGAACTATAGACAAGGCTCAGAATAACTGTGCTGTTTGTACAATGCTGGTGTATTAAATATCTGGATCAACCTCCAAAGTCATGAGAGGACTAGCAAAATGGTTTTCAAACCATTGTTCATGTCATTTTGAGTGTGGAAATGTATTTAAAGAATGTCTTAAAAGTAACGATTCAAGCTGTTTTTTATTTCCATAGTTTTTAATCCACACCGGGGCGTATTCACAAAGCACAAGCAGAATGAATGTCTGTCTAAATGGCTTGTAAAACGTCTCTTGTGAAAGTTGTTGCATTCAATCCAGTGGAACAAATTATGTAAAAATAATGGATTTATGAACAATTGGTTCAGAAATTCACTCTGCTCGTGTTTCTAAAAGTCTAAGGCTATGTTTACACGGAAACGATCTGAAGAGAAAACGCAAAAGTGGCGTTGCGTTATCACTTTTTATTCTGCGTTTAGACGAGCGTTATGGTTGGGAAATCCGCGTGCATATGGTGACGCAAAAGTGTGTGAAATTCGATGTAGTATGCACTCCAGGCGGCTAGGTGGCAATGTGAAGCACTGCCACACAACAACAACAATATCTTAGAATATTTTTTACAACTGCTGAAAAGACTCTTGTATGTTTTTCAGAGCTGCTAGGGCAACTTGAAGGTCCGACGTATGGAAATAATCTGACATGTTGGTTGTTATTTTCCTGTACTGGCGCATGCATGTGACATAAACGCGTATGCGACGAGAGCCACCGTGAGCAGATTTGCGTTTTTTCCGTTTAGACGGGAACGCGACGGTGGAGCGTTTTTAAGATTTCCACTCTGGAGGGTGGTTCCACTTTTTTGCGTTTTTAAGCCCCCAAAACGCCGTTGCCGTGTAAACGAAAGGCACATCCGATAAAATATTTTTACGTTTTCACCCGGAATCGTTCTCGTGTAAACGGGGCCTAAGTGAAAAGAACCACCCATTTATTCCACCCATGAACTCAGCCAGCTGATTTCACTAATTAGTTCTATCTCCTGGCTGAAAAACTGTGCTAATTAGTAAATCCAGGTGATTGGAACAAAATACTGAGGAGGACTTTTACTTTCTGAACCTGGACTTTACACCTCTGATTTCTACCCTGATATCAGCCCTCTGTTTTAAACACACACTGTATAATGGGGCGTGCCTCCTTTAAGACTTCAATGTAAACGCCCACTGCTGTGATTGGCTAACATCTTTGCATATGGAATAGCATTACATGTGGAACTCTTTTGAACAATTTATGATGTTTTTACAACTACAGCTGCCACAATTAACTAATCGTGAAAGGTGTTGGTTAAAGCATTACAGATTTGCGCAAAACTTTTTCGATGTTTCCATTAACCGATGTTAACTGACTAAAACGTCATTCCAAAAATCATGGTAAGGGATGTTGGTAGGTTTACGTATTTCCCAGCCACCGTACTAGTCATTATTTTTAATCGAAGGAGACGTGGGCGTGTTATTCTAGCATTAACGGCAAGGAAAACCTAAGCTGGGACCGAGATGGGTCTTGTGCATGTGGCCCACTTGGGGGCAATTAACATGGGGCCATTTTGGAACCCGCGGACAATCCTACATGGGATCACATACAAATGTTTATACTCGTGAGCTACACAAATGAGGTGTTTCTTCCTCATATCTGCTTCAAGGTCTTGATAAATTGTGCCATTTCTTTGTTGTTTAGAATCCAGTATTCCCGTAATACTTTTGTCTTTTACGAGTATAATGAAGAACTCTGTCTCGTCATCTGTCCAAACACACCGTACCATCTTTAATGAATGATCAACTTTTACTTGCGTCAGGTTTTCTTTAATGCGCAAAAACTGTTCCATTGCAGTTCCTTTTTCGCATTGCCAGAAAAAGCACCTCATGTGAGCATAAAAACCTTTTTGAGATATATTGGGGGTTTTACAAAATTGTTTCCATTGGGCGTATTTTCAATTCGTAATTTCAATTTTCGCAATTTGAAGGGTAATGGAAACGCGGCTACTGAATTCTGCAACACTCACAAATTATTTTATCATAACAAATACAGTGCTGTAGATGAGAGACTGAGTGCAGTGTAGACAGCACCATTGATTATAATATTTTTTTGGCGAGAGCGCAGAACTTTGTGAAATGATTGACAGCTCCAGTGATTATAAAGGGAGTGCAGTTTGTTGATTGTCGTGACTCCTGCAGTTTAATGCACCTCAGATAACAAAGTCTCATCAGATATGTTTCTGACACTAAAAGGTAAATCAGGCTCAAGCCAGCATACTGTGTTTATACTGCCTTTATGTGGAATTGCATATTTATCCAGAATATGGAGGTCAATAAGCTGGAAAATATCGTATTCAGCTGTCACTAGCATGTGAAAAGATGATTTCATGTCTTTGTGAGGTGTCAGCACTCATAGTAAAAGTGCTATTTATAAAGCATGTCTGACAGTTGCTTTAGACACTTGTAGTGGGCGTTTTCTTCTAATACACAGGACCGGGCAGGGTTTAAAAAAAAGGGGGAAAAAAGCTATGATCATTTAATATATTAATAACACACATAATATAATCCTTAAAAAGGATGGATTATTTATACATGATTTAATAATACATTTTAAGAAACTCTTTTACAAGTAATTGCAACCCACCATGTAAAACAAAATGGTTTAAACCTTGTAGGTCTATAATGAAAAGCAAAGCATTCGGACTCTGAGTCTGTACTAAAAAAAATATGTTATTTCTAATAAAATAGATATATTTGTATAGATCATTTATAAGCTTTCCAGAATTTGGGGTGAGAAGAATTTTTTAAAAGAATTTAATAAATGTTTTCAGTAAGGATGCATTAACACTTAGTAATGCATTAACAGTAAGGTCACGCAGTGGACAGCTATCCAAAAAGCATTTTCATGCGTATGCTCGGGTTTTGATGGCAAAGTTGCAGATCGACCTCTACAGTGGACTCTAGATCATCATCCTACACTGTCACTGTCACGTTTCAGTATGTTTGAGTTATGTTCTGTGATCTTGTTTCCCCCTGTCTTTGTGATTTTGGTTTAGTCCTGTTAGTTTTCCCGCTCTGTCTAATTAGTTATTCCCATCACCTGTGTTCAGTTAATTATCCTATTAGTCCCTGTTCATTTAAGCCTTGTGTTTTCACTCAGTGTTTGTTGATCGTCGTCCGTGTATGGTTGTGTGTTCTCTGAAGTCCTGGCAGTTATTCTTTTGTTCCTGTTTACTTCTGTAAGTTAAGTTTTGTTAATAAATCAACTATACCGCAGTGCCCGTGTCCTCGTCTTCAGTAACCTGCACAAAACCTGACAGAACGACCAACCTTTAAACGAAAAGAAAAACCTCCAGTGAAAGCCTCCAGTCGAACATGGAGTTCGACAAACAAGCCTTTGTGGGAACCCGCAAAGTGATTTTCCGGGGGATCCGTGGAGGTCACAGGGGAGGATATGGGTCTAGACTTTTTCAACATCAACATCTCTGCGTCCAGCCCAATCCTCCTCTCATCAGCCCTGAAGAGCCAGAGCCAGTCTTCGAGCAAGAGCCAGAGCCAGAAGAGCCAGAGCCAGTCTTCGAGCAAGAGCCAGAGCCAGTCTTCGAGCAAGAGCCAGAGCCAGTCTTCGAGCAAGAGCCAGAGCCAGTCTTCGAGCAAGAGCCAGAGCCCGTCGCCTGTTTGCCAGAACCAGTCTTCGAGCAAGAGCCAGAGCCCGTCGCCTGTTTGCCAGAACCGGAGCCAATCGCCTGCCCGCCAGAGACTGAATATGCCGCACTTGGATCTGCTCATGAGGACACGGTACTGATTGTGGCTGTTCTGTGTGTGTGGGCGGCACGCACATCAGCTCTGGCCCATGAGTCCAGTTCCGAGTCCCATGTTGTGCTGGCCCCGTCCAGTTCCGAGTCCCATGATGTGCTGGCCCCGTCCAGTTCCGAGTCCCATGATGTGCTGGCCCCGTCCAGTTCCGAGTCCCATGATGTGCTGGCCCCGTCCAGTTCCGAGTCCCATGATGTGCTGGCCCCGTCCAGTTCCGAGTCCCATGATGTGCTGGTCCCGTCCAGTTCCGAGTCCCATGATGTGCTGGTCCCGTCCAGTTCCGAGTCCTATGATGTGCTGGTCCCGTCCAGTTCCGAGTCCCATGATGTGCTGGTCCCGTTCCGAGTCCCATGATGTGCTGGTTCCGTCCAGTTCCGAGTCCCATGATGTGCTGGTTCCGTCCAGTTCCAATCCCATGATGTGCTGGTCCCGTCTGATCCTGCGCCAGAGCCCCGTCTGATCCTGCGCCAGAGCCCCGTCTGATCCTGCGCCAGAGCCCCGTCTGATCCTGCGCCAGAGCCCCGTCTGATCCTGCGCCAGAGCCCCGCTGATCCTGCGCCAGAGCCCCGCTGATCCTGCGCCAGAGCCCCGCTGATCCTGCGCCAGAGCCCCGCTGATCCTGCGCCAGAGCCCCGCTGATCCTGCGCCAGAGCCCCGCTGATCCTGCGCCAGAGCCCCGCTGATCCTGCGCCAGAGCCCCGCGGATCCTGCGCCAGAGCCCCGCGGATCCTGCGCCAGAGCCCCGCGGATCCTGCGCCAGAGCCCCGCGGATCCTGCGCCAGAGCCCCGCGGATCCTGCGCCAGAGCCCCGCGGATCCTGCGCCAGAGCCCCGCGGATCCTGCGCCAGAGCCCCGCGGATCCTGCGCCAGAGCCCCGCGGATCCTGCGCCAGAGCCCCGCGGATCCTGCGCCAGAGCCCCGCGGATCCTGCGCCAGAGCCCCGCGGATCCTGCGCCAGAGCCCCGCGGATCCTGCGCCAGAGCCCCGCGGATCCTGCGCCAGAGCCCCGCGGATCCTGCGCCAGAGCCCCGCGGATCCTGCGCCAGAGCCCCGCGGATCCTGCGCCAGAGCCCCGCGGATCCTGCGCCAGAGCCCCGCTGATCCTGCGCCAGAGCCCGCTGGTCCTGCCCAGCCCAAGACCCTCTTTGCTGCCGGATCCCCCCTTTCCTGTCAATTTCCCCATTAAAATTTTGGGGGGGCGCCCACCCGAAGGGTATTCACCGCCATGGCCACCTGAAGAAATATCTCCGCCATGGCCACCCGAAGGGTCCTCGCCGTGCCATGGCCACCCGAAGGGTCCTCGCCGCCATGGCCACCCGAAGGGTCATCGCCACCCTGGACGCTCGAGGGTCCGACAGCTCCGCCCTGGACGCCTGAGGGTCCGACAGCTCCGCCCTGGCCACGCCCACAGCCTGCTCTGCTCTGGCCAAGCCCACAGCCTGCTCCGCCCTGGCCACGCCCACAGCCTGCTCCGCCGTGGCCACACCCACAGCCTGCTCCGCCATGGCCATGTCCACAGCCTGTTCCACCCATGTTCCCCGAGCTACCAACTCCGCCCTGGAGACTTCCCGTCCCTGCACCACCATGCCCTCGTCAGCCTCCAGGGCGCCCACCCTCCCACCCCTTTGGATGTTGTACGGTGCGAGGACGCGCCTTCGGGGAGGGGGGAGGTACTGTCACGTTTCAGTATGTTTGAGTTATGTTCTGTGATCTTGTTTCCCCCTGTCTTTGTGATTTTGGTTTAGTCCTGTTAGTTTTCCCGCTCTGTCTAATTAGTTATTCCCGTCACCTGTGTTCAGTTAATTATCCTATTAGTCCCTGTTCATTTAAGCCTTGTGTTTTCCTTAGTGTTTGTTGGTCGTCGTCCGTGTATGGTTGTGTGTTCTCTGAAGTCCTGGCAGTTGTTCTTTTGTTCCTGTTTACTTCTGTAAGTTAAGTTTTGTTAATAAATCAACTATACCGCAGTGCCCGTGTCCTCGTCTTCAGTAACCTGCACAAAACCTGACAGTCACCAAGTGTCAAGCCATTGTATGTGGATTTCTTTTCTCCAAACCAAGTCAGTCAGAAATGCCAAGTTGCTCTGGAATATCCATCCATGCCTTCTATCATTGGAGACGAGTCTTGCTGGTTAAAAAAATGGTGTAGCATCTCTAAAGAGTCATATTGTTACATTTTTCAAGTATTGATTTTAGATTGGGAGGAAAATCTGATTTATCATATTACTGTGACTGTTGTTCTTGAAAATACTTCATCTGCAGTAACTTTTTTGTGTAATTAGAATTTAATTTGCAGTTACATCAAAAAAGTAATCTGATTACATAATGCACGTTACTTGTAATGTGTTACTTTACTCATTACATCAAAAAGTAATCTGATTACATTATGCATGTTACTTGTAGTGTTACTTTACTCATTACATCAAAAAGTAATCTAATTACATTATGCATGTTACTTGTAATGCGTTACTTCACTTGTTACATCAAAAAGTAATCTGATTACGCATATTACTGTACTTGTAATATGTTACTCCCAACACTGCTCATTTCAGATGAGATTGAAAACATGTGATCGCTATCTTTTCCACAATCTGAAAACATCAGTAGATCAATGTAGATTTCAGTCTGAGGTTTTCTCAGAGAGGTTGAGCTACAGTACAAATGTGTCCATTTTGAACATAATCAGAATTATCAGCTAATAAGGGTAAATCGACATCGAGCATGAGCGTTTTCTACATAGTCTGAGTTGGGTTTCCACAGAGTTGTACCTCCACCAAATCTTTGATGGAATCACATCCTCATGTTCTGATATCAAAGACATGCAATGTTAAACTTGTATGAAGTTCTTTGTCTGCTGGTTGAATGGGAATAAACTCAATTGCGGTTGCAATAATTGAAGCATTTAATATTTTTGGTTCCCACGTGATTTTATATAATTTTATTAATTGGTTTGTTAAATACACTCAGTATTACTGTGTTATTACTGTATTGTGTTTAATACAGTATCTCTTCCGTTAAAACCATAAATGCATACTGTCCTCTCAAGTGGACATCTGAAAAATCTCTTAGAAAAGAGCAATAAAAACACACAACAAAAATCCTGACTGAGGCTGTAATAATTAATGCATGAATTGATCAAAAGTAACACTAAAAATATAAAGATGATATGTCTTTATATTATGCATTATGCTTATGTTTTATGCGCAGACATGTAGATGCGAATCAAGTGAGATTTTGTGGGGGGAAAAATTTCAAACATTAGGGAGGAACCACATAGTTTGCAGATGTTTACAGATTTTAAAGGGACAAATGTGCCCACGGGAACATCCCTGTTGTTTTGCTGAGCTGGTGGTGTTCTTGGCTCCTAATTTGGTCTGCTTTTGAAGATAACCAAGAGACACAGCTGGTACCAGCAGCTGTCCAAAATCCACATTCCTGTGCTGCCAATGAAGAAATTAAAGGTTTTAGCGGACATGATGGGTCCAATGTGTCTAAATAAGGGCTAGGAGAGTCATGGCATTTGCAGTTGTGGCTTTGGCAAGACATGAAGTCTGCACACTAAAGGCAGAACTCTGCCACACACTGAAGTTCCAGGTCACTTTAAAAGGTGTCCCTGTAAGCACTATAATCAAACTAATACCCATTTAAAATAGAAAAGAAAAAGAACTTTGCAGGTACCAAAACACATGACCTGTTTGATGGACACTTGTTTAGAGAGGAGGAAAGAAGGTCAAAGTCTGTAACAGTATTCAGAGGCAGTTTTATCATTGGCTCTGATAACAGTAAAACAGAGACAAACATTACGAGCACACAATCTCATGTACGCTTTATGATTCTCTTTGATATATTTTTATAATTTGCGATCTGTATCTATTACGCATGAGTAAATATTACCCAGTTCATCTTACTGTATACAGTCATCAGCTTCTATTAATATCAGCCATCCATAACTTATGTTCAGTCAGGGCAGTTGTCTTATTGGATTTCAGCTTGTAGTATGTTACTCACAAATACTCGGACTACAGGCAAAGTGTTTAAAAGTGCACAGCAGTTTTGATGAGGGTTGTGTCATGCAGCTACTGAACTGATCTTAATTTCTTATTTTTATAAGATTCTTATAAGAAATCTCACTTCTTATTTTGTGCAACGATTATTCAACACCCATTACATTCAAAATGTGTTTGTCAGTAATAAAATCTCTACATAATAAAATGTGATGTTCTATTTCAATAAACAATGAACGGTGGTGCATCACAATGTCCACAAAAATACTGAGCTGCAAAAACCGTTTTCAATATTGGTAATAATCAGAAATGTTTCTTGAGCATCAAATCATCATATTAGAATGATTTCTGAAGGATCATGTGACACTGAAGACTGGAGTAATGATGCTGAATATTCAGCGTTGATCACAGGAATAAATTACTTTTTTTACATATATTTACATAGAAAACAGTTATTTTAAATTGCTAATTTAAATCGGCTAATGTGCCTACATTGCAACACATGATACCCATTAATACCTTTCTAACAGGTTACATTCTACTGTAACATCCTAAGTAAATCAAAACCAAGACCTCTGGTAACGTGACATCATTGGATAGCTCTTTAAAAAGCCATTCCAAGGGGGTGATTTTGAAGTTCAACTGCAAGCCGCAGTATTAATAGGAGCCGTAAACGACACCTGGATGAGGCGGGGAAAAAATACAGTAGCCTACATAGTCAATAGTCAATGGGTCACCATGAACATGACCAGAGACAACCATGCATCCAGAATCTCAGCAACCCACACACAAGAACCGACACCACAATGGTCCTCAAAATAATCATTTATGCTGTCACCCAAAGTCATTTTTTTATGGAAAAATTAATTTAAAAACATATTATATTGACCAACATTAAAGGGATAGTATGCATAGATATGCGTTTCTTTCTTCTGTTGAACACAAAGAAGATATTTTAAAGAATGTTGTTAACCAGATAGGTGACGGCACCCATTGATTTCATTCATATTTTTTTCCAACTATGGAAATCAATGTCTACCATCAACTGTTTGATTACCAATATTCTTTAAAATATCTTCTTTTCTGTTCAACAGAAGAAAGAAACTCATACAGGTTTGGACTTGAAGTGATGACAGAATTTAAATTTTTAGGTGAAGTATCCTTTTAAGTAACATTTTGGCTTTTGTGTATATTTAAGAAAATATATTGATCTGGTCTTTATAATAAATAATTTTCATATTTTTGGTTAATAAAATAATGATATAATAGACTATATGTATCATAAAAAAATATAATTTGAGAAAAACTAATAAATTTGGATGTAACAAATTAGAATGTTATAATAAGTTAGACCAAAGTATCTCTTTTTTTTTTTTTCAGTTTATACAGCTGCAGGACATGCTTTTCAAATGTGCACAATATGTTAATTTATACCTAAACTATTTCATCTGGAAATGTGATTCTTCCATGATGCAGCCACATGATATATAGCTTTAACATTAACTGTCACTATATTACAATTAAATCCTAATCTAATCATGACAAACTATATATCGTTGGAAAGGTCTAAGACTCCTGAATAGATATTTTAGCACTAGGAACAGTAATAGATGAATTTATGACAAGAGTGCACCTCAAAATATCTACATCATAACAGGAGTTCTGACCTTTGTCACAAAAAGTCGATGCACACACTTTTAATAATTGAAACTTTGGTTTTCATGCTAAAAGTTCGTAATAAAACATATAATCTAGTATTTGTCGATAAAAAAATATAAAATAATATTATCCT
Source organism: Gila orcuttii (assembly GCA_026230005.1). Lineage (NCBI taxonomy): Eukaryota > Metazoa > Chordata > Actinopteri > Cypriniformes > Leuciscidae > Gila > Gila orcuttii. The sequence continues at coordinate 13,292,701 of JAPDVR010000013.1, read as the reverse complement.
CTAAAATATTATATTATATTTTTTTATATTATATTTATTACATCACATATTTTAGTAGTTATCCTAAATTAGGTATCGTTTGAAAGCTTACGAAATCAGAAATCATCCTGTGAAAACCGTTTTGAAATTAGATGTTGCGTTACTGTCACGGTGTGGGTTTGTCTTGTCATGTTTAGTGGTTCCCTGTCTGTCTATTAGTCTCCCAGGTGTTTCCCGTTAACCACGCCCCCTTGTTATCCTGTTTAGATCGTTTGCCCCTGTATTTAAGCCTTGTGTTTCAGTCCAGTCTTTGTGAGTTCTTGTATTGGTTGTATTGATGTAATGCTGTATGCACGCTGTCCTGTTCCTGAGTCTAGAGACCAAGTCTGTTAGTTTCTAGTTTATTTAAATAAAATACTGCTGCATGTGGACCCTGCTTTTGCCTCTGCTTCAGCTGCTTCGCAACAGAAGAACTCACCGCACCGAGATCCAGCAGCAGCCATGCCAACCCTGTGCCCAGACACCCGAATTATGTGTCTCCGTCAAGGAGATCGACCAATTGAGGCTTATGTGATGGACTTTCTGAAGGATGCTCATCTGACTTGCATGGACGAGGTATGCTTGATGATATTTTTCCGCGGAGGACTGTCTGAGCCACTCAGCTACCTTATGCCATTACATGACCCTAGCTGGACTCTTGAGTTTTATATCGACTTGGCCCTGCAACTGAGCGGCTCAGCTTTTACTGTGGGTTTGGTGGACAAGGCTGAGGATTTTCACGCCATACCTGCCCAGCCAGAGCTTCACGTCAGCCACGTCCAGCCAGAGCTTCACGTCAGCCACGTCCAGCCAGAGCTTCACGTCAGCCACGTCCAGCCAGAGCTTCACGTCAGCCACGTCCAGCCAGAGCTTCACGTCAGCCACGTCCGTCCAGCCAGAGCTTCACGTCAGCCACGTCCGTCCAGCCAGAGCTTCACGTCAGCCACGTCCAGCCAGAGCTTCACGTCAGCCACGTCCAGCCAGAGCCAGTCTTTGAGCAAGAGCCAGTCTTCAAACAAGAGCCAGAGCCCATCGCCTGTTCGCCGGAACCGGAACCAATCACCTACCCGCCAGAGACTGAGCACACCACACCACACGTGAGTCCACACGAGAGAACGCAGCGCTGATTGTGATGTCTGCGGCGATTCTGTGTGGGCTACACACACATCAGCTCTGGTCCATGAGTCCAGTTCCGAGTCCCATGATGTGCTGGTCACGTCCAGTTCCAAGTCCCATGATGTGCTGGCCCCGTCCAGTTCTGAGTCCCATGATGTGCTGGTCCCGTCCAGTCCTGCGCCACAGCCCGCTGATCCTGCGCCAGAGCCCCGCTGATCCTGCGCCAGAGCCCCGCTGATCCTGCGCCAGAGCCCCGCTGATCCTGCGCCAGAGCCCCGCTGATCCTGCGCCAGAGCCCGCTGATCCTGCGCCAGAGCCCGCTGATCCTGCGCCAGAGCCCGCTGATCCTGCGCCAGAGCCCGCTGATCCTGCGCCAGAGCCCGCTGATCCTGCGCCAGAGCCCGCTGATCCTGCGCCAGAGCCCGCTGATCCTGCGCCAGAGCCCGCTGATCCTGCGCCAGAGCCCGCTGATCCTGCGCCAGAGCCCGCTGATCCTGCGCCGCCACGGTCGTTTGCAGGGGCTTCACCACCCTGGCCCTCGCCTCGTCCTGCTCCGCCCTGGCCTGCTCCGCCCTGGCCGTTTGCAGGGGCTTCACCACCCTGGCCCTCGCCTCGTCCTGCTCCGCCCTGGCCTGCTCCGCCCTGGCCTGCTCCAGGCTACGACCCCGTAGCTACCCCCAAGAAATTTTTTGGGGGGGGCAGTAGGCCACCACCATGGTCTTCTCCGCCGTGGCCGCCCGAGGGTCCGACAGCTCCGCCCGAGGGTCCGACAGCTCCGCCCGAGGGTCCGACAGCTCCGCCCGAGGGTCCGACAGCTCCGCCCGAGGGTCCGACAGCTCCGCCCGAGGGTCCGACAGCTCCGCCCTGGCCGCCCGAGGGTCCGACAGCTCCGCCCTGGACGCCAGAGGGTCCGACAGCTCCGCCCTGGACGCCAGAGGGTCCGACAGCTCCGCCGTGGTCACGCCCACAGTCTGCTCCGCCCTGGTCACGCCCACAGCCTGCTCCGCCCTGGTCACGCCCTCAGCCTGCTCCGCCGTGGCCACGCCCTCAGCCTGCTCCGCCGTGGCCACGCCCTCAGCCTGCTCCGCCCTGGCCACGCCCACAGCCTGCTCCGCCCTGGTCACGCCCTCAGCCTGCTCCGCCGTGGACACGCCCACAGCCTGCTCCACCCTGGCCGCCTGCACGTCCAGCTCCGCCCACGTTCCATGGTCCAGGTCCGCCCACGTTCCATGGCCCATGCCCGTCATTGCAAGGCCTCGGTCCCGTTCCCTGCGCGGACCTGGCCCTCCATCCCGCCCCCAAGTCCGCCTCCGCTTCTCCGCCCCCCTGAACTTTTTGGTGTTTTATGGGCATCAGGAGCCGCCCATAGGGAGGGGGCTATGTCACGGTGTGGGTTTGTCTTGTCATGTTTAGTGGTTCCCTGTCTGTCTATTAGTCTTCCCAGGTGTTTCCCGTTAACCACGCCCCCTTGTTATCCTGTTTAGATCGTTTGCCCCTGTATTTAAGCCTTGTTTCAGTCCAGTCTTTGTGAGTTCTTGTATTGGTTGTATTGATGTAATGCTGTATGCACGCTGTCCTGTTCCTGAGTCTAGAGACCAAGTCTGTTAGTTTCTAGTTTATTTAAATAAAATACTGCTGCATGTGGACCCTGCTTTTGCCTCTGCTTCAGCTGCTTCACAACAGTTACCATAGAAACAGTATTGCAATTTCTTTTATTGGGCTCTTCCCCTTTTGGGCGTCATCATGTTTCATAATTTATAATCAAAACCTTTTTTAATCTTGACAATCAGATAAAGGTCTGAGTCTCAAGGTTCCATATTTTGTGATATTTGGACAGAAATTTATTAATTTGTTACGGCAGAATGCATACAATTAAATTTAATGAAATGTCACCTGGTGGCTATTTTTGGTATTACGCCTAAACAAAATCTCATGGGAACTTCAATTTTTGTGATATAACCCTAACTCCAAATTTGGAACACAACTTTATAGTAATTTTAGAGTAAAAAATATTTTGTAAAATATATATATTTTATATAAAAGAGAAAAAATATTAAGTACAGTATATTTGATTTACTGTAAATTTAAACTTCCATAACTTTTTCATACTTTCATTTTTTGAAGTGCTTTCACTGAGTGTTTTATTTAAAACAAGACCAAACTTAGATCTATGTTCCAAAGCATTCTTAAATTACAACCATTTAAGTTTGAATAGTGCATTTTAATGTCCATTCTCAAAAAGGGGGGTGACATAACTTGCATTTTACAACTTTCCAAATTTAAGACAAACGTGCAAATATTGCATTTGCCTAAAATCTGTGAAAGTCTAAGATAAAGTACACACTGCACAATATGCCACTGTCATGTGGCAATCTTTTGTAAATTATTAATTAAGTGGTGGATAGAAATTGGTGCGATCCCATAGAACAAGAACACACTGCTCTCTGAATGAAATATGAATTAAACACTTACCCACAATAGTCTCAAAGCCAAAGTACATTCCTACAGTATGTTCTCCAGGTTAGACGATTCTTCTAAAAGTGAACCCATTATCCAAAGATCTTTCCTCTGTAAGATAGTGCTATACTGAGAATCAGGTGCTTCAAACCATGAGGCAAAAAGTGAAAGAAAGCATGACTGAATGCAAGTCGTTAGTAGGGCTGTAAAATCAATGAGTCACGAACAATGAAGCTGTTATTCTATTCCAGGGATAAGAGGTGCACATGCTTCCTCTATCAGTGATTGTGTGCAGCTCCACCGTGCTGCTAAGCTATATATAACCTCTCCGCTTACTCAGTTGTAGCCATTAGGGTGTGAGAGTGACTTTAGGCTCTCAGAAGTGACAGCTGAGCCCTCCGATTCTCACATCAGAGAACGATCAGGCCTTTTACTCCACCCACATGCAGTCCAGGAACTGCTGCGACAAGACATGAGCTCTGAACAAATGTAGAATTTGTCCTAATGGATTCAGCTGAAAGCAGCAACTATCCTGTAGCTTTGCAGTATCACATAATTATTATTAATTATAACTAGTAAAGAAAAGTACATCAAAGTGTACCTTTAATGTTGGCATGACAGAGAAAGTAAAAAAGGTTTGAAAAGCCTCAAGGTTTAACAGGCCTTCACAAAAATCCTTTTTGATTCATTTGAATTATTTCTTGACTAACTTTTCATCTAAATTGTTATCGCTAGCACAATGCGTTAGCATTTCACTGTTAACTTTTCTTTCGGCTTACCGTCTCTTTTCTCTCTCATTCTTTTTTTTGGGTCCATCAAACAACTGTGGTAAGCCGGAATCAGTAAACAAACACAGTGAGCCATGGTATTTTCTCCTGTCATTGTCACTTGGACTTTCTGCCACGCCTTCTCTTTCAGCGGTGAGGATTTCACATGTGATAAATGCAGGGAAATAGTTAGGCTGACAGAGAAGATTTCAGAATGAGAGACACACATCCAAACTTTAATCGAGGATAGTAAGAATGCAAGGGCTATAGATACGGCTTTGGATGCGACTAGCTTAGTGATCCCCATACATTGTTTGGTTCCGGTTGCAGAGCCCCAGCAGGAGGACATTAGCCTGGTCCCACCAGACTCTCGTACATTTCATTTCATTTGTACATAGAGTCTGGCACCGCTCCATTGACAAGCGTTAACTTCCTTGTAGGCGGGTACTCTATTGAAGTCTAAAACTATTGGATCTGCCCAGAGTCACTCTGGATCTGCCATAACCAATCGCTAACGTTTGGTCGTGACGTATGCTTACCGTTCACCACTAACAAAGCGAGCTGGAAAATCAAACTTTTCCCGAACCCCGTGGGGAGGTTCTTGCTCCGGCTTTAACTTCTTGATATTCGGCAGCATTGCCAAAACGGACCGAATAGCTTCGCTCGCATCTTTCTCCATTGCTATTACTGAACTACAACTCAAAATAACGCATGACATCAACGTCATTGTTCTCAGCCACTCCCTCTGTTCGCTGATTGGCCCGGTAAAAAATTGATCGGAGAAAACCAAAGTCTACAGCACAATCCCTACTGAAGGAAAATGAAAATTGAGCAGAAGTACGTAGGAGGGCAGAGCCAAGCTAGGAGGACATACCAGATAGCTCAGAAGAACTCGATGTTGCAACAGAAACTATTGACTCACTCTTTTCCAGCACTTTAGACACGTTGCTCCTTTGCGCTTAAAGAAAATAGAAAATAGAGAGCAGCCTGAAAAATGGAGCGCAGCTGGAAGAAAACAAAACCAGAGGTATTTTGCATTTCGTGGAAGGACAGTGTTACTGCATGCAGAAAGGCCTTAAAAACTGCTAGATCTGCTTACTTTTCGACTCTCTTAGAAGAGAACAAACACAACCCTAGGTATTTATTTGATACAGTGATTAAATTAACAAGACATAAAGCTTAAACTTTGGACGTTTTTGAACAGCACAGCAGTAATGACTTTATGAACTTCTTTACTTGCAAGATTGATAATATTATGGAGAAAATCATAACCAAGCAACCGTCTACTACAGTATTGCATCAGATGTCGTGCTATAGACCCCCTGAGGAAAAATTCCATTTAGAATTGTCTAAACTTGTTAAATCATCAAAATCAACAACATGTATGTTAGACCCTTTACCAAAAGAGATGCTTCCAGAGGTCATAGATCTTCTTTTTAATATTATTCATTTATCACTGTCATTAGGATATGTATTAAAAAACTTTTAAGCTGGCTGTTATTAAACTTTCTTTAAAAAAAACACAACTTGATCCTAAAGAATTAGTCAAATACAGACCGATCTCAAATCTACCCTTTCTGTCAAAAATACTAGAAAAGGCATTATCCTTACAACTATGTTCCTTTTTTAGAAAGAAATGGTATTTGTGAGGATATCCAGTCAGGATTTAGACTGTATCATAGTACTGAGACCGCTCTCATTAGAGTTACAAAAGATTTGCTCATCCGATCATTGTTGTTTCTCTCTATTAGTGTTACTGGATCTTAGTGCTGCATTTGATACTTTTGACCACAACATTCTTTTCAATAGACTCAAAAAATACATTGGCATTAGCAGAATTGCATTGGCATGGTGTAAATCATAGTTATCTGACTGTTATCAGTTTGTAGCAGTAAGTGAATGTCTTATCGATCACAAGTTCAGTATGGTGTACCACAAGGCTCAGTACTAGGACCATTGCTTTTCATGCTACCCTTAGGATATATCATTAGGAAGCATTGCATTAGCTTTCACTGTTATGCTGATGATACTCACGAATAAACTACAGCTGGTCCAAAACGCAGCTGCTAGAGTTCTTATTAGGAAGTATGACCATATTAGCCCGGTTTTGTCAACACTGCATTGGCTCCATATTAAACATTGTATACATTTTAAAATATTGCTAATTACTTACAAAGCACTAAATGGTTTAGCTCCCCACCAGTACTTGAGCGAGCTCTTAACTCATTACAGTCCTTCACGTCTATTGCGATCTCAAAATTCTGGTCAGTTGATAATTTCAAAATCGACTGCAGGCAGTAGATCCTTTTCCTATTTAGCACCAAAACTCTGGAATAGACTTCTTAGCCTTGTTCGGGAAGCAGACACACTCTGTCAGTTTAAATCTAGACTAAAAACACATCTCTTTAACCTGGCATACGCCTACATGTAACACATTTCTATAATTCAAATCAGTTAAATGATTGTTAGGATGCATAAATTATTGTAAACATTGTAAGAAGAATTTAATCTATTAGTCTGTCTGTCTCATCCTTATCCCGTAATCAGCCAGATCCGGGCCGTATCCAGGTTAGACCACAACACATCAATGAATGTCAGCAGAAATCATGTCAACTAGACAATCTCCTGTGAAGGCCTCATCGACACGACAGACATCTGCACTGATACTCAGCAAAGACAACAAGAGCCAGACTGGTCCTACACAAAGATTTGACTGCACTGACACTATTGGATGAGAACTGAACTTAGCTGGAGGATAACATCACATTTTCTTGCAGAGTAGCTTTATAGCAGAAGTTAACTAATTATATAATTGATCTTTACACAGTTATTGTACCGAAATGAATCAACAGTGAACTGATTTCAAACGAATAATGACTGTTATCTTTTTAGAGCTGCTTTACAGCAGAGTTGAATTTCGTTTGCATCATTGAATCATTATTTGTATCACTGTAAAGCTAACTTGAAACAATCTGTATTGTATTAAGCGCTATATAAATAAAGGTAACTTGATTTGACTTGTTTTCTATACTGTTAGGCATTTTAACTTGAAATTAAGACAAAAATAGAAATACCCTTTAAGAAAGTAAGAGTTTGGTGCAGTAGGTCCTATTCCTCTTTTTGACCACCAGATGGCCATAATGTACACAGTGTTGAAAAGCTTTGAATGATGAGCACTCTTACAATAGAGTGCTACAGAAATAACATATTTTTGTAGGCCCAAACCCCAAAATGAGTTTGTTTGAATGGGTTTTTGGTTCAATGCCTGAAATAAGGTCTGGGGTGAACACAAGCTCAAGATATTTTCATGTTTTATTCTACAACATAAAATAGATCAGTAAGACCAACTTGTGATTTTTTTGAAAGCTTACATGTCTTGAAACTGGTTCCTAACAAGTATCTAAATGGTACTAGAGAGGTTGTCGGGGACATTAAACATCATCAAAACAAACCGGTAAACTAGACGTTTCTCACTAGCTGCTTTCACAGCCTCACTGTGTTAATAATCATACTCTTGCAAGCTATCCTAACTTTCAGGGAAAGTTTTTAAAAAATAAAGACTGAAAGAGCTGTCAGTGTTAATGGTGTTGACGTTGATGTCATGTGACCATAGTGTAGTTTGTTTATACCCTACATTTAGCTTTTTACTTCATTATTTATGCTTCAAATTGTATTCATAAAAGTTGTATTCATTTGTGAAGATTATCATAATGAACAAAATATGTAAGAATCATCCAAAATGCCTAAAGAAAAAGTAGGGCGGGACTTGTTTTTGTCCATGGCTATTGATCTCATGTGAGTGACATGTTGTCACGCGAGAGTCTGTCCTCCTCCGAAAAACGACCCCATATGTCGTTTGTACATGCAGCGTATTACGACCTATAGTGGCGTTTTAAAATGAAGCGCCCTCTAGCAGTGTTATATATGACAGTCTCGTTTATCGGGTGTGTCGTCATCAAATGACCTTTGACTGTCGTTACCAATAAAAACAAAATGCGGCAAGAGAAAGAATGACCCTGAACGCCGTAATCAATATCTGTTTTATTTTATTTAAAGATCTATTTAATGTATCGTTGTGACTGTCGGCAATTCATGTGTAAGTAAGTGTAGTTTGATGTTTTTTTCTTTACAAATCAGTTGCGAATGCCACTGAATGAATGTGATTGTACCACCGTATATTAGCTCGATCCTGCTAGTTAAAGCAGTGCCCATAAATTGTACCATAGTAATTAGTTTTACTGTGGAATTTTTAGTTAAATAAGACAACGCCATGCTTTTAAGACTGTGGTTTTACTGTGGTATTTGTAAACACAGTAACACAACACTTACAATGGTTTACTTTTACCTAAGTTAAGTAGTTTTACTGTGGTATTTGTGAAACAGTAACAAAACACTTGCCATGGTTTTACTACAGTAACCATAGTTTTACTGTGGTGTTTGTAGTTGAAACAGTAACACAACACTTGCCATGGTTTTACCACAATAACCACATAAATGGCCATGCCTTTAATACCTTTTTGTAATGTAATTGTAATTCAATATTCTTTTTCTGTCTTGCAGTTACTTCAGATCACATACTCCTCCATCTCCATCTCCCACAACAACCTTTAATCCAACAGCTCTTTTAAGAGGCCATCTCTCGCAAAAACTCACCTTCTGTCTCTCTCTCTCATTTTTTTTTTAACTGTAATTAATTTACACAGATTTTTGCTCTCTTTCTTTCTCTTCTTCATAATGGAATATTTTTAAAAATCAAAATTTGATCAAATCTGTCAGAAAGCTGCTATTAACAGGGAATTTGAACTCAAAGCTCCCAGTGCTGATCTTGAAGAAGCTGCCAGGGAGGCTGAACAAGTCCTTCAAATTAGGTAATGTTGAACACATGTAGTTATAGCTGATTTGCTTTAATGAATGTATCCTTATTTTATGTTTTATTAACTTTCCTTAAAGTCCTTCCTCTCAAATAATTTGGTCATGGATCATTTTTAACACACTGTCTCAACATGTGCAGGTCCTTCTAAAAAAATTAGCATATTGTGATAAAGTTAATTATTTTCCATAATGTAATGATAAAAATTAAACTTTCATATATTTTAGATTCATTGCACACCAACTGAAATATTTCAGGTCTTTTATTGTTTTAATACTGATGATTTTGGCATACAGCTCATGAAAACCCCAAATTCCTGTCTCAAAAAATTTGCATATCATGAAAAGGGGCTCTAAACGAGCTATTAACTTAATCATCTGAATCAACTAATTAACTCTAAACACCTGCAAAAGATTCCTGAGGCTTTTAAAAACTCCCAGCCTGTTTCATTACTCAAAATGCAATCATGGGTAAGACTGACGACCTGACTGCTGTCCAGAAGGCCATCATTGACACCCTCAAGCAAGAGGGTAAGACACAGAAAGAAATTTCTGAACAAATAGGCTGTTCCCAGAGTGCTGTATCAAGGCACCTCAGTGGGAAGTCTGTGGGAAGGAAAAAGTGTGGCAAAAAACGCTGCACAACGAGAAGAGGTGACCGGACCCTGAGGAAGATTGTGGAGAAGGACCGATTCCAGACCTTGGGGGACCTGCGGAAGCAGTGGACTGAGTCTGGAGTAGAAACATCCAGAGCCACCGTGCACAGGCGTGTGCAGGAAATGGGCTACAGGTGCCGCATTCCCCAGGTCAAGCCACTTTTGAACCAGAAACAGCGGCAGAAGCGCCTGACCTGGGCTACAGAGAAGCAGCACTGGACTGTTGCTCAGTTTTGCATGTCATTCGGAAATCAAGGTGCCAGAGTCTGGAGGAAGACTGGGGAGAAGGAAATGCCAAAATGCCTGAAGTCCAGTGTCAAGTACCCACAGTCAGTGATGGTCTGGGGTGCCATGTCAGCTGCTGGTGTTGGTCCACTGTGTTTTATCAAGGGTAGGGTCAATGCAGCTAGCTATCAGGAGATTTTGGAGCACTTCATGCTTCCATCTGCTGAAAAGCTTTATGGAGATGAAGATTTCATTTTTCAGCACGACCTGGCACCTGCTCACAGTGCCAAAACCACTGGTAAATGGTTTACTGACCATGGTATTACTGTGCTCAATTGGCCTGCCAACTCTCCTGATCTGAACCCCATAGAGAATCTGTTGGATATTGTGAAGAAAAAGTTGAGAGACGCAAGACCCAACACTCTGGAAGAGCTTAAGGCCGCTATCGAAGCAACCTGGGCCTCCATAACACCTCAGCAGTGCCACAGGGTGATTGCCTCCATGCCACAGCGCATTGAAGCAGTCATTTCTGCAAAAGGATTCCCGACCAAGTATTGACTATTGAGTGCATAACTGAACATAATTATTTGAAGGTTGACTTTTTTTTTTTTTTTTTGTATTAAAAACACTTCTTTTATTGGTCAGATGAAATATGCTAATTTTTTGAGACAGGAATTTTGGGTTTTCATGAGCTGTATGCCAAAATCATCAGTATTAAAACAATAAAAGACCTGAAATATTTCAGTTGGTGTGCAATGAATCTAAAATATATGAAAGTTTAATTTTTATCATTACATTATGGAAAATAATTAACTTTATCACAATATGCTAATTTTTTTAGAAGGATCTGTATATATTTCTCTTTGTTTCAGCTGAAAAGGAAGTGCTGTCAAGGGCTTGTTAAACCTGTCTTCGTGGAGAGGGATGAATTCGGCCATCTTGTGCGTTTATGAAGAAGGAAAAAAGCTGCAAAGGCAAATGTTTCCAATGGTATGTCTGTGTTGGTCTTAACCCTTGATTAAACATTACTGCAGTTACATTTTGTACAGCATTTGATGTTTCTTAAACTTTGTTTTACATACTACACTACCCCATCAGTAAGAACCCACAATAAAGCGTCATGTCGAAGTAGTAATAGTTCGTTCAACTGACCAAGTCAGCAAATTCATATGATATTGTACAAGTGCACTCGTACAAAATTCTATGACTTTTAATCCAGCTGCTGTCCTTGGCCATTGCCTCAACTCTCTTGCAGATTGTGCCCATTGTAAGTAGTCGGACCGTTTATATCAGAAAGTTCATATCAAATCCATTGTATTCTTTATTAACCTTTACATATTGGCGCCGTCTCTTCTCATACCAACAGTACATGATATCTTTCCACATGTTGATTTTTATTGACCACATCTGTTTAAGAAGCAAGAGTCTGGAAATGCTAGTAAATACTAACAAGTTGCGTGACGCATCAGATCTTCAAATAACTTGTCCTAATCAGATCACTTAAACGATTAGTTCACCCAAAAATTAAAATTCTGTCAGTAATTACTCACCCTCATGTTGTTCAACCCGGTAAGAATTTCATTCATCGTCAGAACACAAATTAAGATATTTTTTATTAAATCTGAGAGCTGTCTCACTCCTCCATAGAAGCTAAGGGATCGAAACTTGCCGACCTAGAAAGTTAGAAAAGACAATGTTTAAAATATTCCAAGTGACTACATTGGCTCAACCTTGAGTTTATCCAGCGACGAGAATACTTTTTGTGCGCAAAAATAACGACTTATTCAACTCTTCATTTTCTTCTCTGTGGGCCTCTGAGTGAGTTTACGTAGCGTAACAGCACAGTTCTTCTGTGTTGTACGTCACACGTAGGCTCGCTATTGGCCGACGCAGGTCATTTGTGTGATGCGTGTGACGTACAACACAGAAGCGCTGCGCTGTTACACTTCGTGGCTCACTCAGAGGCCCACACAGAAGAAAATGAAGAGTTGAATAAAGTCGTTATTTTTGCTTGTTTTTGCGCACAAAAAGTATTCTCGTAGCTTGATAAACTTATGGTTGATTGATGAAAATCTTACGGGGTTGGAACTTGGAACAACATGAGAGTGAGTAATTTACTGACAGAATTGTCATTTTTGGGTGAATTAACCCTTTAAGTTCGTTCATAACACCAAGAACAATAATTATAATGATAACTATTTTAACATCCACAACAAACGGACGATAAAGTTCTGTTTATTATCAAAAGTGTGTGCTGTGGTAAAGTTGTCTGCCATTTTAAGTGCTTAAGCTTTTTAAAGTTGGATAGATCCTGATTGGCTGTCAATGTTTTTATAGTTCATCATGGGATTTAATAAAATTCTCTTTTGTCCTTTCTTGCAGGATTTGTCACGAATTACTTAGTCTGCTCCATCAGCTCTCTACAATATCGAACTCCATCAGCTCTCTACAATATCAAACCCAATGGCTCTTTTAAGACCCAACCCATCCAAAAGCTTCCACATCGCTCTCTGTCTTGTGTGGCACATCTGCTCTCAGCCCTTCTTCACTCTTATTGCTAATTTCCACTCTGACCATGTCTACTTGTAATAATTTCTTTTCTACAGTGAACACTCAGATTCTACTGTGAGCACTCCTGTCACCATCCCTCCCACTGTATTCTACTTGCCAACACAGAGAAAGAGGGGGGGGAATGGTAATGTAAAAATAACCTATTTTCTTTCTTTTTAATATTATTTCCTTAATTGTTTCAACTTAATGTTATTGAATTTCATATTGTGTAATTATATATATTTATTACATGGCTTGGTTGAATTCTAATGTAGAATGTGGTCTGTTGTTTCTTGAAAACAGACCGCTGATAAGTATAACACACCGTTGCCATGAAAAACAGAGCGTTGCAATGGATTCTAACCGTAGAGACAGAGCGCTAAACGCTATTTTCTTTAGCAGAAGCAATACAATCATTTTTAAATCAATAAACTCCTTTTTTAAATCAATATTTTGAGTCAAATTATTAATTTATTTGGTAGGTAGCCATGTAATAAGCGGGATAATGTCCCTTACACATTATCCCTTACATATATCATTCCAGTTCAGTTTTCTCCATCCATCTGAAATGCCAATCAAAATTACATGTTGTATACTATTCAATGTTGTTTTAAAGGGGTTTCGGTTACATATCCGTTACCTATTTTTTTGTTTTCTTTTCTACATAATGGCGCAAACCGGAGAAGTACCTGTGTGACAGAGGATGCTGTGCTGGGCGCTTTTATCTTTGTATTTAAACAGTTTGACATATAAATAAACATTGGGAAATTACTACAAAATGTGTCCATTCATTATACTTTTTTTGAGCTTTTTTTTATTCCTATATTTATACTAGCTAATAATGGTAAGGGGTCCATTTCCAGGAAACAGAAGTGATTAAATGTATACCTTTAATACATTGTAAATGTTATAGAAGCACTTAATTTTAATTGTAGCTGAACTTATCTTTGTTTAAGAAATACTGAATGCTTGAATAATTATCAGAGGATTAGTTTTTTGTAAGCAAATGAAACTTTTTGAATTATTTTAATACTTATTTGTCATACAGTATCCAACTGCAACATTTTTCTATTGCATGTAATCTATTGTTGCATCGGGTTAACCCCACAATGCAATCTCATTTTAGTTTTATGTTTAATGGGGACAAATAAATGCTTAATTTGTCCATTCACCACAAGAACCTGGAAGATCCTGTCATAAATGACCATATATGGACAAGTAAGTGTGACGCATCTGCTCAACTGGGTTGTCATTGGCTTCGACATTTCCTTGGCACTTACAGCACTGGCTGTGGTTGGACAATCTTTAAACCCATATTACTAAACGTTTAATGTTGCAAAGTACGTTTTGCTGTTATAATTACATCAGTAATACATAAACTTAACAATGTGGTGTTGATTTGTTGTGAGAAATTACCCCTTTAGCGAGATCCTAACCCTAAGTATAAGTTAACTGAACTACAAACAAAGACTATTGCCAAATAGTATATAATGATAGAGGCTCATGGGTAATGTAGTGTAAAACGTTTAATAAAGAAAGTAAAAAAAAAAAATACTATCTTTACTGAACATAGGGATATCTAATCATGGTTATTGTGCAAACCTCTAAGACATATTTGAGAGGCAGGCTAAAATTTGGTATTTTACTATAAGCACTTTTTAAAATGCCTTTATACCACCTTTTCATATATATAATTTTTAAAAAAGTGAAGTCAACATCATTATGTAAACATAGCATAAGAATAGTGTTGACAATAAACAAAGACATCAATTTAAACAACCAATACACTTGTGACACTTCATTGTACAACATTGTTTTGTTGAATGGCATACTGTCCAAGTACACATAGTGTGTAACTTATGGCTCAAAAGTCTTAACCAAAAACGAATGCACTGCAAAGCATCATAATGTAAAAGTTCTGGGCATCAGAAATTTGAATGCTCATCCTGCTTATAGTACAGGATCCATGTTGATCTTTCCTGGTACATCATCCTCAGTGTGCCTGAAGTGCCCGTAACAATATAGCCCATGCAGTCTCTTGTGATGCATCTCTCAGCCTTTCATTTCATGTAACTGAAATTTGGCATATTTACTGTATTTGACACAGCATCTAAGTCCTAAAACATATAAAATGGTAACATTCTAGCAAATGATTGTCCCAAATGTCATTAATATGACAAATGTTCATGTCTCAATTAAAACAATCATGCTTATTATGTCTTATTACCAAATGTGTATTTACCAAACACAATCCTTAATAAATAATAAAAAAATAAATTTTGTTATCCAACACCATATACAAAACTTTACTGGATAATACAGCATACAGCTAAAGCAGCATATAAATACTTATGATATTTGAGAGAAATAAAAAAGGGTTGTTATAATCATGATATTTATCTCCCTATCAAAATCTTCTTCCATGTATATACTGTAAGCAATTTGCAGTTGTTATCGAGCACAGTACAGTACAAATGATGGACAAAAGATGTGACCAAATCAAATAATTTTATTGTCACAAAACCATGAACCCAAGTGTGTAGAGGTGATGAAATTCTTTTTTGCAAACTCTGCAGAATAACAGTATGGATGACAAGTATAGAATATTTACACAACGAATACAGTATTAATATACACAGTATATGTTAGGGACTCAATACAAGTAGAGAACAATATATGGTACAATATTATACTATACACAGATTGAAAAATGAAAAAAATAACAAACAAAATAATCACAGTATACATATACAGTGCAGTACGGTATGAACGAGTGAACATAGAATGTCAGGGTCCAGAATAATACTGAGTAAGAGACCAGTCAGTGTAATTGAAAAAATGTAGAGCATATGAGGTTGGGGGGTGGGGGTTGCTGTGTGTGTGTTACTGGTATGAGTCCAGTCTGCTGGTGCGGGTTCTACAATAACCTCTGCCTGATGGTAACGGTGAGAGCAGTCCATGGCTCGGATGTCTGGATTCTCCGTGCTTTCCTCACACACACCTGTAGGAAGGGAAGTTTCCTCACACACTCCCTTGTTCTGGAGGGAGGGAAGCTCACCTCCAACAGTGTTCTGTGCAGTTCGTAGAGCTTTGCAGTGATGCAGCCACTCAGGATCCTCTCCACAGTGTAAAATTGAGGGTTGATTTGAGGGTTTTGGTGCTCACACTGAACTTCCTCAGCTGTCTGAGGAAGGAAAGACACTGATGAGCCTTCTTCAGCACAGCATCAGGGTGGATGGGTGAAGTTCTAACAAAAGAAAATATGTATTTAGGAGGTGGTAAATCAGCAAACCATATATAATAGTATTATTTAAAATTGTTGCACTAGACTTTACCATTGATTCCATGGGCCGTAACTCTGACCTTTCAGCGTAGAGCTGGAATGTATTCTTCACAGTGGATAACTGATGCAGTGCTGCACTTGGTGGCCACAGAATCGTCTCCTGTCAACAAAAACTCCATCTCTGGCCTCAGACCCATTTCTCCTTAGTCTGGACCATGTGAACTGACCAACTGTGTGAAGACGGACCTGAGCATTGAGTGTGTTCAGTGCCAGCTATCGGCTCCTCTACCTCTTGATGTAGTCTTTCTGTACAAGTAGAAAATGAGAAGATAATACAAGTAGTCATAACAAATTAGTAATGTATTTAAAACTAGTGCAACATTTCTTCATCAACTGGCTTCATCCTCCTTCAAAGAATCAGACAAAACAACAATTTAATATTAACTCCAGAAAAAATGTCAGTACTCACCATATAAAGTAATTTCCAGCTATAAACATGCATGTATGAGTATCTATGAATACATGAGAAGGCCATGTTCATTTCTCATCCCCAACAGGACTGGTTGTCCTGGTAAATACTGGTTTGCCTGGCTTGCTCTTTTTCAGCTGTAAAACAAGAAATGTCTATTGAACCCATGTTTAAATACTATTGTTGTTTAAACATATACATTAAGACAGGAACTGAGACGGGCAGAATTTTGGGAGTAAGTTTTAATAATGAGAGAAAGGTGGTACTAGAAAAAGCTGTATCTTCAATAGCAAGCTATATTAATAAATGAATTCCTTTACACATGATTACTTGCTGCCAGTATTGTTGTAAGCAGTTTAAAGGCCTCTTCACACAAAGGATGAGCCCACACTGCAGCTATTTAACATATAACGACACAGAGGAACAATTTCGTTGGAATCACTTTCAATGTTGTTTTTTTCCAGCTGATGAACTATAAAATATTTGACAGCTTATCAGAATCTACTCGACTTTAAAAAGCTTAAGCACTTAAAATGGCAGACAATATTACCACAGCACGCACTTTTGATAAAAATAGAACTTTATCGTCCGTTTGTTGTGGATGTTAAAATAGTTATAATTATAGTTATTGTTCTTGGTGTTATGAACAAACTTAAAGGGTTAGTTCACCCAAAAATGACCATTCTGTCAGTAAATTACTCACTCTCATGTTGTTCCAAGTTCCAACCCCGTAAGATTTTCATCAATCAACCATAAGTTTATCAAGCTACGAGAATACTTTTTGTGCGCAAAAACAAGCAAAAATAACGACTTTATTCAACTCTTCATTTTCTTCTGTGTGGGCCTCTGAGTGAGCCACGAAGTGTAACAGCGCAGCGCTTTTGTGTTGTACGTCACACGCATCACACAAATGACCTGCGTCGGCCAATAGCGAGCCTACGTGTGACGTACAACACAGAAGCACTGTGCTGTTACGCTACGTAAACTCACTCAGAGGCCCACAGAGAAGAAAATGAAGAGTTGAATAAGTCGTTATTTTTGCGCACAAAAAGTATTCTCGTCGCTGGATAAACTCAAGGTTGAGCCAATGTAGTCACTTGGACTATTTTAAACATTGTCTTTTCTAACTTTCTAGGTCGGCAAGTTTCGATCCCTTAGCTTCTACGGAGGAGTGAGACAGCTCTCAGATTTAATAAAAAATATCTTAATTTGTGTTCTGACGATGAATGAAATTCTTAGAGGGTTGAACAACATGATGGTGAGTAATTACTGACAGAATTTTAATTTTTGGGTGAACTAATCGTTTAAGTGATCTGATTAGGACAAGTTATTTGAAGATCTGATGCGTCACGCAACTTGTTAAACTAGCATTTCCAGACTCTTGCTTCTTAAACAGATGTGGTCAATAAAAATCAACATGTGGAAAGATATCATGTACTGTTGGTATGAGAAGAGACGGCGCCAATATGTAAAGGTTAATAAAGAATACAATGGACTTGATATGAACTTTCTGATATAAACGGTCCGACTACTTACAATGGGCACAATCTGCAAGAGAGTTGAGGCAATGGCCAATGACAGCAGCTGGAGTAAAAGTCATAGAATTTTGTACGAGTGCACTTGTACAATATCATATGAATTTGCTGACTTGGTCAATTGTATGAACTATTACTATTTCGACATGACGCTTTATTGTGGGTTCTTACTGATGGGGTAGTGTAGTATGTAAAACAAACTTTAAGAAACATCAAATGCTGTACAAAATGTAACTGCAGTAATGTTTAATCAAGGGTTAAGACCAGCACAGACATACCATTGGAAACATTTGCCTTTGCAGCTTTTTTCCTTCTTCATAAACGCACAAGATGGCCGAATTCATCCCTCTCCACGAAGACAGGTTTAACAAGCCCTTGACAGCACTTCCTTTTCAGCTGAAACAAAGAGAAATATATACATGTTGAGACAGTGTGTTAAAAATTATCCGTGACCAAATTATTTGAGAGGAAGGACTTTAAGGAAAGTTAATAAAACATAAAATAAGTAGTGATGCACCGAAATGAAAATTCTGGGCCGAAACCGAAAATTTAGGAGGCACTTGGCCGAAAACCGAAACTGAAGCCGAAAATGGCTTCTTTTAAAAACTTATACTAATATATATATATATATATATATATATATATATATATATATTAGTACAAAACCTAAAATATTTTTAACAATAAATATAAATAATAATACCAAATAATATTATTCTTCAAGTTTTATGTCCCATCAAATATTTTTTTTTTTTAACAGTTGTGCAAAAAGATCCACAATTATCTGAATAACTGCACACAAAATCACAGAATGGCAGTGGGCCTCTATTCTGCAGCTGCATGTAAACAATTTTTTACTTACATTTTAAATTGCTGTGCAAAACAATGCAAAACAACAGTGCAAAAACAGCACTAGAACTTAATCCAAACTCAAACTGTAAACAACATCTAAGCCTATTAGGGGTGGGGGAAAAATCGATTCTTAGATGCATCGCGATGCGGACGTGGACGATTCTGAATCTGCATGCGCGCTACACGGTTTGGAGCACGAGCTCTTGCTCGCTCGCTCTTGCTCGCTCGCTCTCGCTCTTCCGGGAGATTTTAACTAATTTGCGGGCATCAGGGAGCCGCTATCAATATGCGGGAGACATCCCTATCTTTGATAGGCAGACGCGTGATAGCTTGACCGTGAGTGAAACCTAAGCGCTTGCGCACGGATGGGAGGGGCGGGGGACCTTCATTTTCGGTTTACGTTTTCGGCTGTTTTTTTTTATTTCGGCCCGAAACCGATAATGCCATTTTCGGCCGAACATTTTCGGCGGCCGAAATTTCGGTGCACCCCTAAAAATAAGGATACATTCATTAAAGCAAATCAGCTATAACTAAATGTGTTCAACATTACCTAATTTGAAGGACTTGTTCAGCCTCCCTGGCAGCTTCTTCAAGATCAGCACTGGGAGCTTTGAGTTCAAATTCCCTGTTAATAGCAGCTTTCTGACAGATTTGATCAAATTTAGATTTTTAAAAATATTCCATGATGAAGAAGAGAAAGAAAGAGAGCAAAAATATGTGTAAATTAATTACAGTTAAAAAAAAAAATGAGAGAGAGAGAGAGACAGAAGGTGAGTTTTTGCGAGAGATGGCCTCTTAAAAGAGCTGTTGGATTAAAGGTTGTTGTGGGAGATGGAGATGGAGGAGTATGTGATCTGAAGTAACTGCAAGACAGAAAAAGAATATTGAATTACAATTACATTACAAAAAGGTATTAAAGGCATGGCCAGTGATGTGGTTATTGTGGTAAAACCATGGCAAGTGTTGTGTTACTGTTTCAACTACAAACACCACAGTAAAACTACTCGGTTACTCACGTAACCTCAGTTCCCTGAGTTAGGGAACGAGTATTGCGTAGCTATACGCAGTGGGGGAAACTCCTTTTCCTCGATTTACTGAAGCCTTTATGTAAAGCGCATTTGCAGCTGCACAGCTAGAACATGAGCGTCTGGCTCGCTCATAGGCTGCGCTGCGGCAACTGCACATCCAATGGCGCGGGCGCCTCTGACGTGCGACCAATGAGATTACTCTGCGTCATACACGTCAGAGCCCGCCAAGGGGGCGTGACCTCAGTCTATAATAGTCCCCGAATTCGCCATTATAGCAGGTTTAACGACTGAAGCGACAACTTGCCATGTTACCATAGTGCGGCCGGCTACGCAATACTCGTTCCCTAACTCAGGGAACTGAGGTTACGTGAGTAACCGAGTAGTTCCCTTTCGAACGGTCACTTCGTATTGCGTAGCTATACGCAGTGGGGACGCCATGCAAAACGCCGCACTGAGTAACTGGCTGCCACTGCAACTCAGGCCCCTGAGCATACAGAACAAGCCATAACCGCACCATTATGCATAAATAGACCAGACACCGTCCGGTCTAAATAGTACGCATCAGTTAGAATAACCCAACATACTACACCAACGAACCCAGACACTGTCGGGGTTATTAGTATATGAACGTATACCCAGACAAGTGGGTTTATACATGAAATTATAACCGGCCAAAGCGGGTTTTATATATGTATGGAATATAACCGGCAAAAGCGGGTTTTATATCATATAACCGGCCAAAAGCGGGTTTTATATATGTAATTATAACCAGCAACAGCGGGTTTATATATATATATATGTGAATGTGATTGTGCACAGTAATATATGACAAGACCGGCCACAGACGGGCCTTAATCATACCGAAAGCACCTTCGCCTGCAGGGAAGGCACTTCCATATTATAAAAAGTCATAAATGTGGAAGGCGAGGACCAGCCGGCCGCATCACAAATATCACTTATGGGAATGCCAGATGACCAAGCCCATGACGAGGCCATACCTCTGGTCGAATGGGCCTTGACGCCTATAGGGCAAACTTGACCTACTGCGGTATAAGCCATAGAAATAGCATCCACTATCCATCTAGACAGTCTTTGCTTAGTGACTGGATCCCCCTTGGATCTACCACCAAAGCAGACAAAAAGCTGTTCTGATTGCCTAAAAGACGCAGAACGCTCCAGATAGATTCTCAGCGCTCTGACAGGGCAGAGAAGATTAACCTCTCCATCCTCTGCAGAAGGAGGGAGGGCTGATAACGTCACCACCTGTGCTCTGAACGGTGTTGAGAGCACTTTAGGGACGTAACCATGTCTGGGCTTGAGGACGACTCTGGAGTCATCCGGACCCCACTCCAAACATGCAGGGCTCACAGAGAGCGCCTGCAGATCTCCCACTCGCTTGATAGATGCCAAAGCCATAAGGAGAGCAGTCTTCAGCGAGAGGGGTTTTAGATCAACCGATTGGAGCGGTTCGAAAGGCGGACCTTTCAGAGCCCTCAGGACCATGGAGAGGTCCCAGGACGGCACAGATGGAGGTCTGGAGGGGTTCATCCTCCTAGCACCTTTAAGGAATCTCACGACCAAGTCGTTTCTTCCCAGTGACTGGCCTGCCACCAGAACATGATGTGCTGCTATGGCTGCCACATACACTTTGAGCGTGGACGGGGAGCGACCCGCATCCAGCAGCTCCTGTAGGAATGAGAGAACCACAGATATCTCACATGACCCTGGGTCAGCCTGATTTTTCGAGCACCAGCTGGAAAAACCTGACCATTTTGAAGCATAGAGGCGCCGAGTCGACGGGGCCCTGGCTTCAGATATAGTGCTTAAAACCTTCTCAGGAAGGTCTTTGGGTACCCGTTGAGGGGCCACACATGGAGGGCCCATAAATCGGGTCTCGGATGCCACAGTGTCCCGTTCGCCTGTGTGAGGAGGTCTTTCCTCAGTGGGACAGGCCATGGGATTGTGTCCGATAACTGAACCAGTTCCGGGAACCACGGTCTGGTTTTCCAGAGAGGGGCCACCAGAAGGACTGGGCACCCGCTCTCTCTGACCCGTTTGATGACCTGTGGGATCATCGAGACGGGGGGAAAGGCATAGAGGGGACGGTTGGGCCAGACATGGGCCAGCGCGTCCCTGTCCTTCGAGAAGAACCACTTGCAGTGGGTGTTGATTCTCGAGGCGAACAGGTCGATTTCGGCCTCGCCAAACACCTGCCATATCAGACTGACCGTCTGTGGGTTCAGGGACCACTCGCCGAGGGGAGTGTTGCCCCGTGAAAGCATATCCGCGCCCACATTCTGGACGCCCGGTATATGCGCTGCTCTCAGAGAGCTCAGGTTGGTTTGTGCCCATAAGAGGAGGTCTCTCGCCATCGCATGCAGGTTTCCAGACCTGATGCCCCCCTGGCGATTTATGTAGGCCACCACTGACATATTGTCTGTGCGGACTAAAACATGGTGACCTCTGAGGTTCGACAGAAACGCCATCAGGGCCAATGCAACTGCTTTCATCTCCAGACAGTTGATATGTAAGCTCTGCTCCGTGCTCGACCAGAGGCCGGATGCAGGCATGCCCTCGTGCAGCGCTCCCCAACCCAGGTTGGACGCATCTGTAAGAACCACTTTCCTCCTGGAAATTGTTCCCATTGTCACCCCCTCGTTGTACCAGCTCTGAGCCCGCCAGGGAATCAGGGTTCTTAAACAACCGTGATTTACCACGATGCGCAGTTTGCCCGACTGCCATGCGTGAGTTGGCACACGGCGCTTCAGCCAATGCTGCAGCGGGCGCATGCGCAGTAATCCCAAGCGGAGTACTGGCGATGCTGCTGCCATGAGACCGAGCAGTTTCTGAAATTTTTTCAGCGGCGCGTGCTCGCGCGCTCTGAAAGTGCCTGCAAGCGCTCGCACTGAGAGCGCGCACTCTGGTGTGAGACGCGCTGTCATAGCTCTCGAGTTCAGCACTGTGCCCAGAAAAATCACGCTCTGGCTGGGGGTTAGTTTGCTTTTTGAAACATTGATTGTGAAACCCAGGCATTTTAGATGGCCGAGAATCAAATCCCTGTGTGTTAATAGCTCGATTCTCGACTGTGCCAGCACCAGCCAGTCGTCGAGATAATTTAACACACGCACTCCCTGATGTCTCAGAGGAGAAAGCGCTGCATCCACACACTTCGTGAATGTACGGGGCGCCAACGATAGACCGAACGGCAGAACGGTGTATTGATAAGCTTGGCCCTCGAAGGCGAATCTCAAGAATGGCCTGTGACGAGGGTTTATTTGAATGTGAAAGTAAGCATCTTTCAGATCCATTGTGACAAACCAATCCCCCGGGCGCACTTGCGCGAGGATATGTTTGATAGTTAACATTTTGAACGGCCGTCTCATGAGAGCTTTGTTCAAATGTCTCAAATCTAGAATGGGTCTGAGACCGCCGTCTTTTTTCGGAACCAGAAAATAGCGGCTGTAAAAACCCATCTGTTTTAGCGCGGGGGGGACTAGTTCTATCGCCCCTTTTGCTAATAGATTCTGTACTTCGGTGCGAAGCACGTGACTCACGCTGCTTCTCACCGAAGTCTCGAGAACCGCCTGAAATTTTGGGGGTCTGCGAGCGAATTGGAGCGAGTAACCTCGCTGTATAGTGTTTATGACCCAACTCGACACACCGGGGATAGCTTGCCAGGCTAGAACCCGTGTGGCTAGGGCTTGACACACAGATTGGGGCTGGTCGCCTAATGTAAGGGGACCTGATACCCTTATATTGTGATTTGTGCATACATTGAATATTGGACTGACTGTACAGGCATTCGCGTGTGGGGAAGTCAGTGATACAACAGGGGAGGGGCCACCTAGTGAAGGGGGACCTGATACCCTTATATTGTGATTTGTGCACACATTGAGTATTGGACTGACTGTACAAGCATTTGCGTGTAGGGAAGGCAGTATTACAACGGGGGAGGGGCCGCCTGGTGAAGGGGGACCGTGAACCCACGTGTTGTGTTTGTGAAACATACTCTTTTTGTGCTTTATTTGGGTCGCCGTGAAAACGGCGTTTGTTTGCAAGAACGCGCTTACTGTTGCGGGCCTGTTTGCAGTAATAAAATCCCCAGCCGCCTGAACTGAACAGGGGGCTGTGGGAAGTTTTGTTGACTTCTTTGAGGGTGGTCCGGCTAGTGCGGGACCCGTGCCCTCTCTCTTCCTCTTGCATGCTAGGACGACTTAGGCGGCGCTGTGTGAGGCGCGGCGCTTGGTCTGGGGCCTTGGCGTCGAGGAAGCGGGAAGCGCTTGGTTGCTCTCGGCTGGCGCTGGGCTTCAGCCGCAGGGCGGGGCTGAGAGGCCTGTTTCGCGGGCTTTGCTTGCCGAGGCGTCGACGGGGCTAGCTTGTGAGCACTCGACGCCGAGCTAGAACGTTTTGGCAGGAAGTGACGCATGGCCTGGGACGCTTTCTGTGCCTCGGTGTATCTCTCCGAGAACCCCGTCACCGCCGGGCCAAAGAGGCCGGTGCTGGATACTGGGGCGTCGAGGAACTTCGTTCTCTCCGCGTCCTTAATGTCAGTGAGGGTAAGCCAGAGGTGGCGCTCGAGCACGACCAAACTCGCCATGTTCCTCCCGATAGCCTGCGCTGTGGCCTTGGTAGCCCTCAAGGCCAGGTCCGTGGCGCTCCGCAGGTCCCGAAAAGCCTCAGGGTCCGGGCCAGCCTCGTCCATAGACCGGAGGAGTTTGGCCTGGTAAACCTGCAGCACGGCCATCGTGTGCAGGGCCGATGCAGCCTGACCGGAGGCGGAATACGCGCGTCCAGCAAGGGCTGAAGTGCTACGGCACGGCTTGTTGGGATGAACAGCTCTAGTTCGCCAGCTAGCAGCTGTGTTCGGGCAAAGATGAGCGGCCAACGCCTCTTCGAGGGGCGGCAACGACTCATAGCCTTTTCCCGCTGCTCCGTCCACGGAGGAGAGCGTCGCGTAAACTGCGGGGCCTCGTGTAGAATAAGGAGAGCGCCAGGCCTTGGTAAGCTCCTCGTGTACCTCAGGAAAAAATGGCGCTGGTTTGTGGCGAGGGGCCTGTTGGTGCCCTGGCAGAAACCAGCCGTCCAGCCGACTTCGAGGGGGTTCAGCGGGCGCGGCCCACTCGAGCTCGAGGTCCGCTACGGCCTGCGTCAGGATCCGAAGCATTTCCGCGTCGGAGTTAGTCCTGGTAGCTGAGGCGTTGGGCGTCGGCTGGGAAGCCATGACGGGGTCGAAAGAGCCCGGCCATTCTTCCTCAGACGCGGCGATAGACAGGCTGTCGTCGTGCTCGCTAGGCCCACCGAAGGAGACAAGGCCCGCCACGTGGGGGGGGCGCAGATCTCCCTCGAACAGGACCGGAGATGAACGGGCTGGAGAGAGTGAGGCACGCGGGGACGTGGCCGGCGTGCGTTCACTAACATCCATGCTCTCCGGATGCCGTTGGCTGCGGCGCTTCTTCTTCCTCGGTTGAAGTAGGGCCGGAAAAGGAAGCGCGGGAAGGGCGGCATCACCGCACGGGAGAGGGCTAGCCGAGATCGCAGCACGGAGATAGGCATGCTCTCGCAGGCCGCACATCCGCCGGCAGACAGTGCATTCTCAGCATGGTGGAGTCCCAGGCATGGAATGCATTTAGCGTGTTGGTCCGCCTCGTGCAGCTTGCATCCGCACGTGGCGCAGGTATTGACACGAGGCATTTGAAACAACGCTCGTAACAAATAATACACACTAATATACAATTGTGGTGAAAAGGATATCGCCGGATAGCCACAGGAGAGACGGCGTCAGGAGAAACACGATGAATAGTGTCGTCTGCTGAACTGTAGCTCGCTCAGGCTGAAGGCTTGTTCGACGGCGAAGACTCAATAAATGGTCAGAGACATGAAGTTTGTCGCTGAAGGAGTAAAATCTGCTATAATGGCGAATTCGGGGACTATTATAGACTGAGGTCACGCCCCCTTGGCGGGCTCTGACGTGTATGACGCAGAGTAATCTCATTGGTCGCACGTCAGAGGCGCCCGCGCCATTGGATGTGCAGTTGCCGCAGCGCAGCCTATGAGCGAGCCAGACGCTCATGTTCTAGCTGTGCAGCTGCAAATGCGCTTTACATAAAGGCTTCAGTAAATCGAGGAAAAGGAGTTTCCCCCACTGCGTATAGCTACGCAATACGAAGTGACCGTTCGAAAGGGAACTATGGTTACTGTAGTAAAACCATGGTAAGTGTTGTGTTACTATTTCAACTACAAACACCATGGTAAAACTATGGTTACTGTGGTAAAACCATGGCAAGTGCTGTGGTTACTGTGCTTTACCTACAAATAGTAGACAGTAAAAACACAGACTGTGGTAAAATCATGGTAAATTACTGTGTTTTAATTACAAATACCACATTACAACTACAGTAACTGGTAAAAAAAAAACAACAACATAGTGTTGTGTTACTGTGCTTTAACTACAATAGTACACAATAAAAACACAGTTACTGTGGTAAAAGCATTGTAAGTGTTTTGGTTACCATGGTTACGGTGGAAGAAGCATGGTATAACGTTACTGTGCTTTTACTACACATGACATGGCGGATCGACAGTTATTGGTAAAACATAACGTTAGTAAATGTGTGAACTTTTTGCATGATACCTTTCCCAACACAGGCAAATTTCAATTTTTGAATGTCACAATGAAAACTAACTTTATAATGCTGGCGTCCGTTTGAATGAACGTCACACAGCTTGAAATATAAATACCGATTTGAAACACGACGTAATTTCATTCATAAACACGGGACTATAGACGGATGGAAACCCTACCTTTACGTGTGATGAAGTCATCAAAAAGATATATTTTTATAGCAATAAACTACTTTGAATAGCTGGGAGAGTTTGACGTAAACTGGTAACGTTAGCAGGTTGATAAAAAAAAAACATAATGCATTGAGGCGAAAGTCAAAGTTTATAATGCATTTCTCCATATCTCCAGCTGCCGGTAGGGGCGCAAATTTAGAAAACGCTCTTATGTGTCGTATTTGAATGTAGTCAAAAACGACCATATTCATATGAAAGTAGTCTTACACGACAGACAGTATAGCAGCCTCCATGTACTGGAATATATGTATATATAAAATCAACTTACTGACTACAACAGTCCTGAGGGCCAATGCACGAAATGCCACTTTTTGGTTTGCACCACTCCAGTTCATTTTTCCAGCCAAGGAGTTCACCAAAAGCTTTCCCAGGATACGCCACACAGCTTCTTTAGTGGAAAACCCCCTAAACCCAACACTAAACCTACCCATCTCCACCCCATGGATCTTGATCCGACTCCTCCCCGTGGATCTCATGTACTGCATTGAGGTGCTACTGGAGAACCCACCAATAATTCCAAAAT
Source organism: Gila orcuttii (assembly GCA_026230005.1). Lineage (NCBI taxonomy): Eukaryota > Metazoa > Chordata > Actinopteri > Cypriniformes > Leuciscidae > Gila > Gila orcuttii. The sequence goes on along the minus strand of JAPDVR010000013.1, from coordinate 13,265,498 downwards.
AGGTTACCTTTTTTTAAAAAAAAAAAAACACACACACATACACACACACACACACACACACAAATTTGAGAATCACATGTTCGTCACAAACACACTGACTCGTGTGAATGCCAAATTTGTCCTGAAACTGATATATATATATATATATATATATATATATATATATATATATATATATATATATATATATATATATATATATAAATAATAATTGTAATAAATATTTTAACATACATAAATATATTCATAAATAAGCATCTTTACATTACAATTCCTTTTAGGAAATACATCATCATATTTAATTGTGTAAGGGGTTTATGTGTGGAATGTCAATCATCTATGGCAGCCGACTGCACGCGCTTTATGTGTGATGTTTTTAATATAACTCTCACGAGCTCTCACAGTCACGTGCTCGTCACAGTTCCAGGAAGTTACCGCAGCATCAACACAGAAAGGCTCGTTGCTAGCTGTCAAACATTGAAACCTGTCAGATATAAACTCAGATTAACGGACAATTAAACGGTTAAAACGGGGAAAAAACAACAGCGTTTCGGAGAACAATGGGATGACACATGTATAATTCGAGGATCTGTGTTTTAGCGAGTTTAAAGGGCAAATATGGAAGCTAACTAGCATATGCTCATGACACATTACCAACACACCAAAAACAAAGGAGTTTCAGTGTTATTTTTTAGACATTGGACCGACACAGGACTCAAGAAGGATGGAGTGGGACATCTGACAAGAGGCGAGATGGTTAACAAATAAGTTAACGATCTATGGCTGCTGTGTAGTAGTAGTAGTGGATTTGCTATATTTAGTTTGTTTACTATTGTCCTGTCAGCTGCCATCAGATTCTACTGTGGTCGTGCGTTTTATTTTCTGTTTTACCATTTTTGGTTAAGTACACAAGAGCTCCAGTATGCATGACGCATATGAACCGGTTCCTATTCTGGAGAAATTACCCCTCCAGATAGACTGTCTGGCGGCCTGGGGTGAGTTCTGCTTCCCTGTCCCTCGTTCCCATTTCCTTATACACTTTTAAACTCTCACATGTGGAGTATCGTTGATAACTCCTTTTCATTCGTCGATAAAAGACTGTGTCTCAAAACCTTACATACTGTAGCATTTGCTGAATGAATTGTTGTATAGTTCAAATCGCCAGAAAGCTGTCTTCAGGCTGTGTCTCAACATCTTTTTAGCTGTCTACATAGACAACACGTGATCAAATAGTGGAATAGTTGTAGGACTGTGCAACGATTAATCGCCTCCAAAATAAAGTTTGTTTACATAATATATGTGTGTGTGTAATGTGTATAATTATTTTATATATATAAATACACACATATGCATGTATATATTTAAGAAATATTAGCATTTATATACTGTATGTTTATACATAATGTATATTATATAAATATTTTATATATGCTAAATCATTATACACAGTACACACACATATATTAAGTAAACACAAACTTTTATTTTGGATGCGATTAATCGTTGCACAGCCCTAGACCCAGTTTTGTCATGTCATTTAGTGTGATAATGATACTGTGATTGCAGATGACTGGCTCCTTGTCGGGACCAAACCGGGTCATCTCCTTCAGTACAGGATCAAGAAAGATGCAGGTGCATAGTTTTTGTTTGCAGCTGTGCATATATTCTGCATTGATTATTTGTTGGATTTACTTTTAGTTTATTTAATAATATATTTCATTACAGGTACAAACCGGTTTGAAGTTACATTAGAGAAATCCAATAAGAACTTCTCAAAGAAGATTCAGCAGGTATGAACCAATAGAGAAGTTCACCTAAATTTTGTCACTATTTACGCACCGTTATGTTGTTCCATTATGTTATCGATGAATAGTACTTAATTGTGTGGTCTGCTTCTCACACTAAGCTATCGTATGACTTCAAAAGATGTAGAACATGGTCCACAAGTCTTATCATGGGCCATTTTTATGGTGTTCTTTGGTCCTTTGTGGAGTTTGACATCTGTTGTCAATTTAAACTGTGATTTCTTTTATAAGCTGCATGAAGATTCTTCAGAAATTCTCTTTTTTTTAATAGAAAAATTTGCTGCATGAGGGTGATAAAATAATGACAAATTGACAGTGGTGAACTATGTCTAAAGAAATGAATTTACTTCTGGGCATCTCTTATAATCTGTCAATTCCTCTTTCTATGATCCTCTTTCAGCTGTTTGTGGTTTCGCAGTACAAGATTTTGGTTAGTCTTTTGGGTGAGTATTTTTTCCCCACAGAATTGTGAAGTCTTTGTCATATGATGTGTCATAGTCATTTGTACTTTCTTTGTTGGTTGCAATACTTGAGTTCAACTTGCAAACTTGGTTCATAGATTTAAATTGATGTGGTGTAGTGCATATTATGGAACTGTGTAGTTTTGGTGTCAGCAGTGCCATTGCCCTCTTTTATTTCAGAGAATAACATCCACGTTCATGACTTGCTGACGTTCCAGCAGATAACTGTGGTGTCCAAAGCCAGAGGAGCCACACTTTTTGCCTGTGACCTGCAGGTAGGTTAAAGAAGTCCTCTGGCCTGTTGATGTTTTCATACACACAGTGTTTGTGAAATGTTTAACGTAATACATTTTGCAAGTGGTTTTTCTGTGAGGACTGAACTTGAGGAGAACTGACTTCATATATCTTCGTAAAGCCACAGTTGCTCAAAAGTCATTGTAAAATAAAAAAGTTAATTCTGTGAAAAGCTTAAGCAGCGTCAAAGAGGACTTTGATATTTTGTTATGAAATGAAATGATATTCACACACTTTTAAGTGTGCCTAAGGGGTCCAAATACTCAGGGTCTTTGTGTTTTAAATATCTGGGCCCGTATTCATAAAGAATCTTAATGCAAAAAGTAGCTCCTAGTGACAAAATTCTAAGAAAATTCTTAGAAATGTGGGCGTTTACTCTTAAAATTAAAGAAAAAATCCTAGTAAAAAAAAAAAGTAATTCAGAAAGTATCTTAACCCTTAAAAGAGGTCTTAAGGTCAAAATTGTTAGGAGCACGGACGAGGACTTTTAAGAGGCTTAAGAGTTTCTTTAGCAGAGGAGAAAATGGCAGAAAGACGAAGAGGGAGAAGAAATGCATTGCAGACAATAGATGACAGTGAGTTAATAAGACACTATAGATTAGATCGTGCAGGGATCATGTTTGTGACCGATTTTATTAGAGACACAATAACATCTCCGACACAGCGCAGGAATGGCGTAGTGCCAGATATTAAATCACTACTGTACATTAAGATATTTGGCAGCTGGGAAAATGCATCAATGCAGCAGTGATGATTTGGGTCTGTCACAACCTTCTGTAAGCAGTGATCACAAACAATTACAGCACTTTCAGAACCTCTTATTGTGTCGCAGTTCATTTTGTTTCCACTGGACATTCCCACCTTGCAGGCTCAAAAAAATGCATTTATGAATATAGCAGGCTTCCGCACAAGCAGGGGGAATGAACCGTAAATAATTTATTATTAACCGCTATAAGCTCCAACGTCTGCTTCTGTGCTGTGACACCCGGCCTGATTTTCCTTTAAGGATGGCCTTGTGTTCATCCACTAACTGGGCTCACAGTAAACACTGTTCCTCTGTCCAGTTGAGCTTTCTTGTCCTTCTTGTTTTTTTATTCCATGTTTGCTACATTAAAACCAACATTCAAACCACCACTTAAATAGACAGTGGAACAATTTTTATCATTCTAATCCAAACAAATTCCTTATAGGAAATTAACAGTATGGTAAATAAAAAAAAAGGATTTATATACACATATATAATGTGTGTGTTTGTGTGTGTATGAGAATGGTCAAATCGGAAAAATTACGCATGTAATTTCAAAGTGAAGGCTTAGATTAGACCCTATACTTAAAATCACTATTTTTTTCCTTCTTGGACAACCAACCAATCACAGTCTTCAAAAGATTGTGTCATACATAGCAACAGGGTCAACCCCGCCTCCTCACTAAGATAAAAGTTTTTGTCTTTTCCTTACTCAGAGTTGCTCTCAGATCGGTCCCGAATTGCTCTTAAGCTAAGACTCCTATGTAAAAGATTTTAAGATAAATTAAGAGTTTTCTGAGAGGATTCTCAGAATCTTTATGAATACGGGCCCTGTTGTTTTAAATATCTTAACTGGTTTAAGATAATTCTTAATTAGAATTTCAAGAGGTCTTTAATTTGGAGATGGAAAAACAGGAATCTTGATCTGGCATAATATGATTGCATGAAAAAGGCTGAAATAACAAGCTGATAGTTGTATAATGTCTGTTGCATAATCCAATGTTTCTTTTCTGGGTAAAATAATGAATGTTGTTAATAAGAAATATTTAATAGCAAAAAAACAACCACAAAAAAAACCCCTGTAGTCTGCCATGTTTTCTTATTTGTATTTTGTTTGTTTTTTCTTAGTTTGTGCCTCTCTTATAATGTTGGACTGTTGAAGGTTAAATGGATCCAATCCATGTTCAATAAAAAGGTTTTGATGATGCAGCAATAACCATAATACATGTGTTTTTGAACTTTGCTCATTTAAAACAGGATCAAAACAGTAATCTATTTTAATGACAAAAGTTTAAATAAGTGTGCAAGTGACAAAATAAATAACAACTAATGTTATTTATAGGTTGTTAAAATATGTATCGGTGTCGGCCAAAAAAATCCTATAGATGCATCCCAAATTTGAACTGTAACTTTGTTTAAATTGTGCTTTTTACAGTCATCCTGTGGTTTAGTATGTTACCGTAGACAGACATTGTTCTACCCTGCTCAAATGGTAATAATTATATTTGTGCAGGTCTTAAAAAAAGTCTTACATTTGATTTTTAAAACACTGCAAAAACCCTGAATACTTTTGGGATCTCTTTTAGTCAATGCCATTTCCTGTTAATAATTCTCTCTCTTAATTTCTCTCTCTCTTTCTTTCTTTCTTTCTTTCTTTCTTTCTTTCTTTCTTTCTTTCTTTCTTCAGAAGTCCATCTCAGGTGAGGCCAAACTGCGCATGTGTGTTGCAGTGAAGAGGAAGATTCAGCTGTATTACTGGAAGGACAGAGAATTCCTTGAATTACAGGTTGCTTGAGGCTTGGAAACACACAAACAACATATTTTTGATATATTTGATATACAGTAGCCTAAATCTTGTTTGGTCACTCCTGCAGGGAGATTTTGCCGCTCCAGACATTCCCAAGTCCATGGCTTGGTGTGAGAACTCAATATGCGTGGGTTTCAAACGAGACTACTATCTGATCCGGGTAAGGGAAAAAAAAATCAGCTCTGCTTATATTTAGTTTCCTTTGCAATTTTGACGGAAGTTTATCTATGTTAGCCAGGAACAATACAACAGTGGCCCAATAGGGCAAGTGATCATTTAGTCAACATCCTCATGATGGCCCCTTGACAACTTAAATCAGAAAACCAATATTTAGCTTTTCCTCACTAGTGTCAACATCAGCCCCGTACCTTTTAAGCACACTTTGTTTTCTCTCAAACTAACAAAATCAGTCAGATCATGTATAGTGAATGGTCTATGGTCCATGATATATAGCTGATATATAGTGAATATAGACTAGATTGCTCTCCTATAACCTGCAGCTTAATATACCATGTATGTATATCAATATATACATGATATATTAAGCTCTTGTATTGTAAAAAGCAATATATAAATAAAGGTGACTTGACTTGATTGACCCCCCAAAAAACAACAACCTAAAGTGAGTGAATATCCGTAATATATTACGGATATTCACTCACTGTAGTTTTTTTTTTTTTTTTTTTTGGGTCAATCTAGTCAAGTCACCTTTATTTATATAGTGCTTTTTACAATACAGATTGTTTCAAAGCAGCTTTACAGTGATACCAGGAAAATAATGTTGTAATAATATTGTTAAATATAAAATTAAATGTCCCCAACTAAGCAAGCCAAAAGCCAATGGCAACAAAGGCGAAGAAAGGTGAAAAAGGCGACAGTGGCAATGAATCAAAACTCCATCAGTTGACAGAATGGAGGAAAAAAACCTTGGGAGAATCCAGGCTCAGTCGGGGGGCCAGTTCTCCTCTGGCCAACGAACGAACAGTGTATGATTATGATTCAGGCATTACAGGTCAGAGGTTAGATTGGATCGGAACATTATACTATGTAGTTCATCTGTTTGAAGATTGGAGTCATCACGCACGTATGGGGAAGAGTTTGTTGAGGATCAGTGCCGATGGCTGTCGTGTCGATGAGGCCTTCACAGGGGAGAGTCTAGTTGACACAATCTCTGCTGACACTTCAGGAATGCGTTGTGGTCGTGTCTAGGCGCAGGTCCACCATGTGATCTGGATACGGCCCGGGTCCGGCTGATTACAGTTAACCTCGGAATAAACAGAAAGACTAAAATTCTTTTTATGATGTAACAAGTACATTGGGTGTTATAGGAAGTGTTCCCGGTTCCGGCTGACCTAATTTATGCAGCCTAATAATCATTAAACTGATTTGAATAATAGGAATGTATAGTGTTCTATGTGTATGCCAGGTTGAAGAGATGTGTTTTTAGTCTAGATTTAAACACATGACATTTAATCATATGACTTTTCTCTTTAGATGGATGGACGTGGCTCAGTCAAGGAACTGTTCCCCACTGGGAAACAGCTGGAACCGTTGGTGGCCCCATTGGCTGATGGGAAGGTGGCAGTGGGTCAGGATGACCTCACGGTTGTTTTGAACGAAGAAGGCGTCTGCACTCAGAAATGTGCCCTTAACTGGACGGACATTCCTGTTGCAATGGGTATGATGTCAGTCTTAACAAACGTGTTTCTCAAAATCTCATAAGCCACTTATCAAACATGTTACATCAAACAGGTTCAGTCAACAACAGATTGTCAAGAAAACTGGTGTCCAGTTACCATCCGATCAGATAACCTGATCAAATAATGAGCAAAAATGGGGTTGAAAATCTTGTCTAATATTACTTCCAATGTCGTGAACAATCTAATCTTTACTAGCTTACTGTACATAGAATAATATAACAAACTGGAAGCAAAATGCTTTACAATGTAATTTCTTTCACTTAATAATTGTAACAATAATAGAAATAATAAACAAATAATTGAACATCATTAAAAAAAATGATCAACTAAAAAAGGAAATAATTCGATGTCTAACACTGAGTAAACCAATATCATAACCGATAGACATAAACCGAACATCACAGCTATATTTTTGCCGCTTACGCTGATTTCACCCAGCATGTAAACGTATTAACCTGTTTTCAGTTGGCTTACTGAAGTGTGCATGTGTGATACGTGACAGGAACAAGTCCTTGCTGTGGATTTAAGCGCATCCAGACGGAGCGAGCATTTTGCTGTAAGGGAGGAGGAAATATACCACAAAAACTTATTCTTTCTTGATTACACTCTTTTTAAATATTGTGCAGAAGTGGTACAGTCAACATGCTGCATCTGTAACTGCTTAAAAGGAAAATATGAGCCGTAAGATTCCCGCTGACATGTTGCAATACTCTTCTTTGGTTATTAATGCTGTAGTTAACATCACAACCGACATAGCTACTGAAATACTCTAAGTCATATACACAAATTATTACGTTATGACGTCACTACCGGGAAATAACCTGATGTATTAATAAAGTCTTTTAAATGCGGTTTACTTGTGTCGTCGGGTTATTGGTTTACATGTAAACCCGTACAACAGTTTTTTTCAATAAGCTGATTTTTTGTGAGTTATCAGCATACTGGTGTGCATTTAAACGTGCTCACACATTTGCATTAGGATTGTTATAAATGCATATAGGGTACGTCTACGTGCAAATGCTTGGTTTGTAAACTGCTCTAGTGTATGCAAATAAAATGCATTTATTCTATTGTTTATAATTTGTTTTATTGTTTTTATTTTATTACCGAATCGGAATGTTGACTTGTCTTCAATAGTTGCCTAAGGACGTTTTACTTACATTAGTTGAGCTAGGATAATTTTTTCTGTGGTATCGGAATTTAACTAACTAAACTTTTGGTTTCGTAACAACCTTGTTTCCAGCTAAAATAACAATGTCATTAGATATATTGTTATTGTGGTATAAAATGACTCATCTTGGTTATACAATTTTGGACACTTTGCCGACCTGGGCGTTTTTTCCATTATTGTATTACTCTACTAATTTTATTGTTTTACAAGAAAGAGAATTATAGCTTCCGCTAAGACAAACGTTCATTACAATGTGGAAGTACAGCATTGCAACAAACACTACAGCAACAACAACACGTATTTGACCCCTAAATGCTGCAACTGAGAATCAGAATCAGAATCTTTTTTTGAGTGATGATGCAAACAAATCGAGTCATGGAAATTAATTTGAACTGATTCGTAGAAAAAAAAATTAATGAGAGTTTAATTATTAATATTGGCTTATGAGCAGTTCCACACATAATCCGTTCCTGCAGAAAAATCTACAGGTTTCTATGCACAACATGCACAAATTTCTTGCATGGTTTTTTACATATTTGCGCTCATTTTAATCTATCTTAAGCTATCAGTGATGATGTAGTACTGTCAGCTCTTCTGAACATGTTGTTCAATTTTTAAATCCATTCATCTTTTATTTCTGAGTCTGCTTATGGCTATTTTCTCATGTCTTTCACTAGAGCACCAGCCACCTTACATCATTGCAGTGTTGCCACGATATGTGGAGATCCGCACGCTCGAACCCAGACTGCTGGTGCAGAGCGTAGAACTGCAGAGACCGCGCTTCATCACCTCCGCTGGGTGAGATCTGCACACAATCTCAGTTTACAGGATGACATGGGGATTTTCATGTTTACATGTACCAAGTAATTGTTTAGTCAGATTGTGTGTTATAAAGTCGCAATTGCGTGTTATAATTTCAGAATTGTGAGATAAAAACTCGCAATTGTGAAAAATAAACTCGCAATTTTTTTTTTCTCAGAATTGCATGTTTATATCTCACAATTCTGTATTTATAACATGCAATTGGGAGATATAAACTAGCAATTCTGTCAGTATTTTTTTTTTTCTTAGAATTGGACTTTATATCTCGCAATTATGAGAAAAAATGTCAGAATTGCGAGATATAAACTCGCAATTATGAGATAAATAGTTGCAATTATTTTTAAAAATGTTTTATTTTGTGGCGGAAACAAGCTTGCATAGAAATAACCCCATCAGCAGGGGAAAAAATGAAGCATGTAAAAGCTTGAATCCGTTTTTTTTTTTTAACTTTTTTTTTTACTTTCTTTCCCTCTTTGATTTCACAGATCAAATGTAGTCTATGTCGCTAGCAATCATTTTGTCTGGCGTCTGGTGCCGGTCTCCATAGCCAGCCAGATACGGCAGCTGCTACAGGACAAACAGTTTGAACTGGCACTTCAGCTAGCAGTGAGAAACTCTGATTTTAGCATCCAGTAAATACTGTATGAAAAGTACACAGTGTGTATCATACGTTGACCCTGTTTTTGTCTCATCTTTACTTAGAAAATGAAGGATGATTTAGATGCAGACAAGAGACAACAGATCCATCACATTCAAAACCTGTATGCCTTCAACCTGTTCTGTCAGAAGCGCTTTGACGAGTCCATGCAGGGGTTCGCTAAGTTAGGCACCGGTGAGTTGAGTTCACACAGCAGTGATGATGCACCACAAATGACAAAAGAATAAATTGATTTAAGTTGTAATTGATTTCCTTGACGACCACATTCAATCATTCAAGAGAAACTTTCTGGTATGCTGATAAAAAAGTAAAACCTGTCGTTTAAATACCAACTGGTCAGATGGAAGTTTTGGAAAGTTCATTTTCATGTGTGATAAACCTCACATTATCTGTGGTCTTGCTGACTAAGGCTGAGTTGCATTGCACAGTCCACTAGAGAGTGCCATTGCACCAGGACATTAAGATCCATAAATAATAGAGTTTGACAGTGATGAGGGATTTTTGTAAGTTAGTCTGTAAGATTGCATCACTCTTTTTCCCTCAACAAAACCCCAATAGGATTTTTCATTGGCTTTTGGATTATTGCAGAAAATAAGCTCTGTGACCAACAGAAGTTTATGATTCATATACATTTTGTTCATCATGGTAATCTTCATAAATGAAGTTTTAAAGCCCAAATACAATCACCAGAAATAAAAAGCTAAACGTAGGCTTTAAACGAACTACAGCACGGTCACATGACTTGAGCGTCACCACCATTAAGCTTCAACAAGTCTTTCAGTCTTAAATTTAGAGTTCGAATAGTTTGCAAGAGCACAATTATAAACATTGAGACTGTGAAAGTGACTCGTGAGTAGATGAGTTTACCTGTTTGGTGTGATAAAACGTAAGAGACACGTAAAAGCTTTATAAAGAAATAATGTGTTCACCACCGACCTTATTTCAGGCATTTAACCAAAAACCCAATGACTTCAAGACGATGGAAACGGTAGTGCAAATCGCTGCGGCACTCTATATAATGGGTTAAATCTGATTTGCTCTTCTCTTGTATAGATCCCACTCATGTGATTGGACTGTATCCAGACCTCCTTCCCTCCGACTACCGCAAACAGCTTCACTACCCAAACCCTCTGCCCACACTCTCTGGAGCCGAGCTGGAGAAAGCCCACCTAGCCCTCATAGACTACCTGACACAGGTGTTCAGGGTTTATGAAGTTCATACGGAGTGCTTCATAAACGTTTTTCATATTCTTACGGTTTTCTCTTTGTGTTTTTGATAGAAACGCAGTCATTTGGTGAAGCAGCTGAATGACTCGGACCCCTCTACCACCTCGCCTCTCATGGAGGGAACCCCGACCATCAAGAGCCGCAAGAAACTCCTTCAGATCATCGATACCACCCTGCTCAAATGTTACCTCCATGTAAGACCTTCAGATTGTTTTCAATAGCTCTGTTCTAAGCCCTCGTGAGCTGCATACACAGCATCTTAACTGAAATGAATCTTGATTAATGCTTCGCATTTATTCCAACTGGTGATTGCATCTCGCTAATCTTAAAGGGATAGATCACCCCAAAAATGATGTAGATGTATTTTTCTTCAGTAGAACAGTAAAGAAGATTTTTTAGCTGAAACCATGATCCTTGGTGATTTATATAATGTAAGTTAAATGGCTACTGCCACTTTAAGAGTAAAAAAAAAAAAACACACAGGCAAAATATACCTGTGGCTCATGATGATACATTGAGGTCTTATGAAGCGAAACGATCTCTCTGTGCAAGAAGCCGACCATTATCTTCTACATTAATAACTGTAATCCACAGCCTCTGCAAACAGCCCTGAGCACGTTCATGACAATATGTAGTGTGAGCATCCTGTCGCATAATGACGTATTATGACGCAAGTTTCTGTCAAAGCGGTTTAAAAAAATGTCTTGTAACAAATCTATTGAAATGCTGTAATTATCTGTCCACAAACTGTTGATTTGATGTGCGTAACTGGTGTCTGTTGCATTCCCAAATGTACTTTAAATTCACAGCACATGCACCAACTCTGATTTATTCACTGTGAACTGAGACGCAGAAAACACCAGATCACAAGATGATTATGTGATCAAAGTTCACTCTCCACTTTGAAACATGTAGCGCAACACACTGTATACTTGTTTAATTGAATTGCAGTCTTTTGATAAGGACAATCGTGCTTTTTATTTTAGTTCAATTGACAGATGCTTTGCCAAAGCAGTTTTGCAAAACGTAACGTTAGAGAACTATCATGTTAATTTGAGAAGTGTAAAAATATTTCGGTTCACTATGAAACTGCCAGTGTAGTGTAGTGAGGATTAGTGAATTCTGAAGGATCATGTGACTCTGAAGACTGCTGAAAATTCAGCTTTGATCACAGGAATAAATTACATTTTACAATATATTCACATAGAAAAAAAACATTATAAATTATAATAATATTTCACAATATTGTTGTTTTTACTGTATTTTTGATTAAATGAATGCAGCCTAGGTGAGCAGAAGAGACTTATTTAAAGAAACATTTAGAAATCTTACAAACCCCAAACTTTTGACCTGTAGTATTGCATATAGAAAATGAAGACTATTTGTAGGACCATCAAAATATCAAACCATATTATTTATAAATTGGACGCTGCAAGATAATTTGTGGCTGCTGCTATTAATACTTTTCTAAAGGAATTTTGTGACTTTTCAGAATCTTAGTTATCAATATTAATCCGTATTACTTAAGTAAACCAAAGTTGACATCGATTATTATGATAAGCTCACAAAAGACTGTAAGGTGTGTAGGGATGCACCGATATGAACATTTTTACCGATATATTGGCCGATAAATCTAAACCCAAATTTTTATATAATTTTTGAGAGCCTGATTACAAAAACAAAAGTCTCACCATTAAAGGCCACATCCCAAGCACACAATTATAACAATGTTCTCATTATAATTTTATGTAGCCTATATGACAGAATTGTGCTGTGCTTGTTGCACTTAACTGTATTTTCCTTTTTTGAATGGATTCCAAACATATTTCAGGCAATTTAAAAATAATCCATTATTTATAGTTTTTAATATATCAGCCAAAAAATTTTACCGGGGTGATAACGATAACATTAAAAATGATCATATATCGACCAATACCGATAATATGGTGGCCTATATATCGTGCATCCCTAAAGGTGTGATTAATTCTTTAGATAATTGTGCCATAAACTCTAAAATATTTTCCTTCAAACTGTTAAGAAACTCTTTTTCATTACAAAATGCCACCAGTAAACAGTGTTTTTTCTGTGCTATGCTCATTGTTCTTAATTATTCTCAGTAGTTTCTCATAACTGTAATACTGTCAGTAGAAGTATGATGTATAAATGTATGAATACTTGTCTATGATGCCTAAAGTGTTTGCCTAGCTAGACAGCTCACTTCAGTTAAAGCTAGATTATCTCAACACACTGTAATGGATTCTGTGTGAATTTACAACATAGTTTTTGTTTTGTTTTTTAGACCAATGTAGCCTTGGTGTCTCCTCTCCTGCGCCTGGAGAACAACCACTGTCACATAGAGGAGAGCGAGTACGTGCTGAAGAAAGCTCATAAATACAGCGAGCTCATCATCCTCTATGAGAAGAAAGGCCTTCACCAGAAAGGTGCGCGCAGTCTTATCAACTGCTTACTGAAAACTTACATCATCTAGACTGCCATGTGTTTATGTGAAACTCCATTAGGAGTATAATGTGTGTGGGTGTCCGATGTTGCTCATTTCTCTGCAAAACCCAAGCATCTGAACATCATTCGGAGGGCTCAGATCAGCTCTTGTTTATAGAGATGGCTCTAATCATGTTTTGTTGATGTCATGCCTTACAGAAAAATGCTGATGAGAACCAGGCCGTGTAGATCCATACAGCTTAATAAACCCTCAGTGCAGCCAAGAAAACTTCTTTATATACACATCACTGTCACAAACTGTTCATTGCCCTCTCTTTCTGTTTGACAACGTCCTTCTCATGCCGTTGTTTCCCATTGTTTTTAATTACAATCTTTGTGTATTTATTTGATTTATTGATTGAAGTTTCACTAACCTTTTAAATCTGATTTTTTTTATCATTGCATTCAAAAAAGCATTCAAAATAAGAGGCATCTGAGCGGTTTCATTGAGGAAGCCCGTTCAAACTGAATGATTTGTTCATGAATTGGACGACGTATTGCACCGTATATTCTGCAATAGTGTGTCTGTTGACTATTTATTGTCAATATATGATTTTGCAGACATGATTTTGCTCTCTTGTGACATGCAATTCAGAAGTCACCTGAAAAGTGCTTAACCATTTTTGCCAGTCTTGTGTGTCATCTTCCTCATTCAGTTGAATTGACTTACAGAAGTGTGATTGTCCAGCTCTGCAGGTTCTGCTGGATCAGTCGACTAAAGCCAACTCTCCTCTGAAGGGTCATGAGAGGACTGTACAGTATCTTCAGAGGCTGGGTGAGATTAACACACTCATCTACTGCACATTACCTGGCTGTACTTTATTATAGTCAACAGACAAGTTGAGTGAGTGCTGTGGTTAATGTGATATTTGGATGCCCACTTTTGTCTGAAGGTCGAGCCAGTATCTTAAACATGCTAGCAAACTCTCATGGATTCTACAGCTGCAGAAATTTATTAGATTTTAAGAGACTCCAACCTAGGGCTGCACAATTAATCAAAGTCAAGACAAAATTGCAATATTGCTTAGTGGGATTTATATAAATAAATGCTTTGCGTTTTTCATGAGTGAAGCGCAGCACTGTGTTCATGTACATGTTTCAGAGCGACTCGGTTAACATTAAATGCTGCTCCGCATGAACTCATGAGCTGCTTTAATGCATCAACAGCTGTGATGTAACATAAAATTATTATACTTAATTTTTTTATTTTACATTCAATTATTACAATAGTGGTATTTAATTTGTTTATATCTCTATATAATTATTTATGTTTTTATTTAAATTGCAACCAAAAACCCCTTGCATTTTTATTAAATATTTTCACAAATTCGATATTAGTTACAATGGGATGATTGATGAGTCACATTCTTCCATTCTGACTGACTAGATCAACAATATTAATTTGTAACAGTGACATGCATTGGTGTCTTTCTGCACAGGTGTGGAGAACCTGGGCATCATATTTGAGTTTTCACCGTGGGTTCTGAAGATTTGTCCCGAGGATGGACTGAAGGTGAGATATGCATGGTCTGGTTGTATCTATGTGTCTTCTGTGGTCATTTTGAAGAGCTTGAGTTTGATTTTGCTGCTGTCAGATCTTCACTGAGGACCTGACGGAGGTGGAGACTCTACCCAGGGATAAGGTGTTGAACTTCCTGAAGGAGGGATTCAAGGAGCTGGCCATCCCATACCTGGAGCACATCATTTACATGTGGGAAGAGACACGGCCCGAGTTCCACAATGTTCTGATCCAGCTGTACCTGGAGAAGGTGCAAGGCCTCATGAAAGTGTACCTCAACTCACTGCCCGAAGGTCAGACACTGCTTTTTCAGCACAACTACAGAGCTACAGAAAAACAGTCTTGGGAGATTTTTAAATTAATTTTAAAGTGCCCATCTGAAAAAAACTAAACAGGTATATATATAAAATATAAACTATACCTGGTCAACTGCATGGTCAATCAGCTATTTTTTCATTTACTTTTTTTCATGTTTAGTCAAGTTCTAGTCAACTAAATGTCTGCGAATTGTAGTGCACTTTTAGCCAATGAAAACATTTTCGTCACGCTGCATAATTTTTAAATTGATAATCACGATTATTTTGCTCAATTTTAATTGCAACAATTGTTTTTACAAAACATTTTTTTTTTCATTGAATTGACATTATTGCACATTCACCTATAAGCACAAATCAAGAGGATGCTAACTTATATGTATGGTTTATTTGACCTCACCTAGTTTCCTGATTTATTATAGGCTATTTATCATGTAAATTGAAACACATTATCAAAATGTGTGCTTCTTCCGTAGAGTAGAAAATGTACAACACAGTTCATGTCTTGAAAATAGCCTCTGCTGACATTTATACCTACCTATATAATTGTTTTGTAATTAAGCCACCAATGCATTCATTTAATATTTAAGGGGTGCGAAATGTTATATATATATATATATATATATATATATATATATATATATATATATATATATATATATTGGCAATGTGTGCGAGTGGTAGCAGTGCTATTCACTGGCAGTTTTAAAATTTTAAATAAAACCTTTATTAGCAACACAATTGTTAATTGTAACCATTGTTTTTATTTTATTTTGTAAAAAACATTATTTGGTTTTACACTTTACAATGTTTCATTTTTTTTAACATTAGTTAATTAGTTAGTATAACATAAACTACAGTGTTTAATAATCTTTGTTAATTTCAACATTTAATAATATGTATCAAAAATGTAAAGTTGTATCTGTTAATATTACTTAATGCACTGTGAACTAACATGAACAAACAATGAACAAAAGTATTTTTTAATAAATGCTGGAAAACATATTTCTCATTGTTAATTCATTTTTGCTAATGCATTAACGAATGTTAACAAATTAGACTTTATTGTAAAGTGTTACCAAACTTAAAAACAACATTTGTGTCTAAAATGAACATTTTCCAGCTCTATAAAAAGAACAGAGTACACACGTTGTGTTGACTGTGTCCAGGTGTTCCAGCTGTAGCTGCGGGAAAGGAGGCGGGAGAGCTGGGAGAATTCAGGAACAAGCTTCTGACATTTCTGGAAGTTTCCAGCAGTTATGAGCCAGAGAGACTCATCAGTGATTTCCCATTTGATGGTGAGTCCAGAGGTCAGAGACATTACACTGTAAAATCTAGAAATAAAAGTGGATGACACGTGTTTTTCCTCTTTCCTCTGTCAGGTCTGTTGGAGGAGAGGGCTCTGCTCTTGGGTCGTATGGGGAAACATGAGCAGGCTCTCTTTATCTATGTTCACATTCTGAAAGACACGCGTATGGCTGAAGAGTGAGTATCCTTCTATAATGCTGTTCTACATCATGAAATCAATATGAACCCTATTTACTTTTTTTTAATACACGTTCCTGCCGCTATTCATCGGTGAAAATGAATTCATCATTCAAAATTGGTCATCAAAGTTGAGGCTGCACTATTTGTTATGACGTAGCTAAAAAGATATTAAGACATTGTTTTAGGCTGCTTTTGTAGGGAACAGTAATATAATGCTGCATAATGTACATTGCCATGAAAAGTTTGGAACAATTTAGATTTTTTAAATGTTTTTGAAAGACGACTTCTCTGCTCACCAATGCTGCATTTATTTGATAAAAAAAAATTAATATTGTGAAATATTATTACAAATTAAAATAAATGTTTTCTATTTGAATATATTGTAAAATGTAATTTATTCCTCTAATCAAAGCTGAATTTCAGCATCATTAGTCCAGTCTTCAGTGTCACATGATCCTTCAGAAATCATTCTAATATGCTGCTCAAGAAAAGCATTCATTTGAAATAGAAATCTTTTGTAGCATTATAAATGTATTTACTGTCACTTTTGATCAGCTTAATGCATCCTTTATGTTTTTAACATCAAAAACCTAAACAAAATTTTAATATATTCAAACTTTTGATCGATAGTGTAAATGTAGGCTATTAAAGTTGCAGCAATAATAGCAAATGACTTTGGGGTCGTTGGTATACGTGCAGAGGCTCTTGACCTTTAGCTTCCATGTTTCTCACTCCAATCTGAAATTAAATGCCCACTGTCAATTAATTGCCACCTACCAATTCACAAAAACATCAAGTTCCACCTTTTTTGTGTTGATTATCCTGTTACTGTATACAGTATGTCACACTCACATTACAATAGTAAAATGCATTGCATTTCATGTTGACTGTTCCATGATAAGGAATCTGTCACTCGTAACCTTCTCTAATGTTCCTGCATTTAGACTGTGTTTTCTGTGTGTTGTGATGTTCTCAGGTACTGCCACAGTCACTATGATCCAGTAGCAAACGGCAATAAAGATGTGAGTGCTACTCGGCCACTTTTCACCAGTGTTATTTCAACTGGTTTCATTTTAACATTGTAATTCTACATGTTGTGTAGTCACCAAAGTCTGTCTTGCACAATGCAACAATCCCAAACACCAGGAGACCTTTTCTGATTTCTGCAGCCCGAAATGAAAGAATTTGCTGCTGCTTTATGACATGTTTTTGTGTTGTTTTGTAGTGAAAACCCACCAGCAATCATGATGTACTTATTGTTAGTGAAAGTAAGAGTAAAATTACTGCTAAATATTTTGTGCATTACTGAAATTTGAGTCCTGGTCCCAATGGTAGCATCAGCATAGAAATACTCATAATTTGCTTTGCTGCAAATACATAATTGTGTTAGACACAATAGCTTGTACACTCACTAAATCAGTGCATTATGTATTTATTTACTGATTATTCTAAATGTTTTTAACTATTCATGTTTTTATAGTTTAATAGTTATATCATTTATCAATTGTTGTAATTTTTGTTGCTTTTTCTTTATTTTTTTTATTTTTTTACAAATTATAATAGTAAATTAGTGATTGCATTTTTTCTAAATTTACGCATTTAAAACTTAAATTAAAACCTATTTTACCCTTTTTTAATTTATGAATACGAATCACATAAACTAAATGGTCCACTCCCTTGTTCCATTAGGATTTATACAAAATGTTTTAAGCTCAATTTTTTTAACTCATTTAAAATTATTGTAAATGTAAGGATTATTCAATTCAATTTGATGGAATTTTACTATTAATTGAAATAGAAATATTAAAACTTTTTTAGTGTATACAGTAAAATAATTTGCTTTGTAATCTACTAGTGAAATCAGACATTATGAGGACTAACAAAATATTCACCCTAGTTTACATTATATTCAGTATTATATATAGTAGTTTAATACTATAATTAATCCACTAAAATTTTTCATTTCATCACACGCGTCTAACATGTAAATATAAAAACTGCATGCGGTTTTGGAAGCGAAAAGGTTGGAAAGACAAAAGTGTAGTTTGTGAATGAGTGATTTGAAAGTATAGCAATTCTGGAAATAAGACATGCAAAAACTCACACCTCAATTGAACTCTTTAGTTACATTGTGTCATTTGTGATAATAAGACACTTCGTTCATTGAATTCACCATCTTTAATATTTACTGTAGTCACTCTCACATACATTATTCATTCAGTATTCGAGTGGCTGCTGTAAACTGTTGTACGAGAGTAACTGTAAATATGGTTGTCAATCCCAAACACTGAGTGAATGTAGCCAAGTGGAAATGTAGAACTGTCTCCTGTTCAGACACACCTCGTCTAAATGTTAACAGAGTCTGTCTGTAGGTGTATCTGTCCCTCCTGCGCATGTATCTGTCTCCACCGGACGTGCACTTCCTCGGGCCCATAAAGATGGAGTTATGTGAGCCACAAGCCAACCTCCAGGCGGCCCTGAACGTCCTTCAGCTCCACCACAGCAAACTGAACACCACCAAAGTGAGTTTCCACCAGACGCTAACAGTAACATAGACTCCACCATCCGCATACCAGAACCCTGGAAAGAAGTTTTCACACAGTCCTCTTTAAAAGAACCAAACTCTTTGTGTTCTCTTTACGTTCACACTGTCCCTGTCCTTGAAAGAGGATTCAGATCCTTTTTTGGTCCACTTAAGTAAGAATGTGGTCTCAGACCTCTTTGTGTTTATACTGTTTCTTTTTGGTTTTAGTCCAGTTCAGTGTTTAATGGCTGACCCGGGATGTGAAAGTGGCCTAATTTGGTGTTACTCAGTCTTGGGTGGTATTTCATGCTTGTGTGGTACTTATGTCAATTATCTCAGTTTTAAGAAATCAAATAAGTAACCAACTGAAATAGTCAAATTGAATAAAGGCCCATTTGCTGTAGACGTGAAGAGAGAAGTGTGTTGAAGTGCTACACAGTTCAATCCTGCTGATGTCAACACATCATTTAAGATGCCGGCAGAGGAAATGAGACCCAGTGTTGGCATGTTGTCAGATGCCACTCTTTCTGCTGCCACTGAGCGCTGAACATATGCATTACTGTGTGGGAAACATCTGTGGAAACATTTCGACTTTCAGACAGATAAAATTCCTGAACAGAACTGTCCAAAACCACATGCAGAATCCATGGCGATGTTTAAATGCTTGTCTCTGTCTCCTTCATAAGGCCATAAACCTGCTGCCAGCCAACACACAGATCCGAGAGATCCAGGTGTTCCTGGAGAGTGTGTTGGAGGAGAAGGCGGGAAGGAAGCGCTTTGACCAGGTCCTGAAGAGCCTCCTACAGGCCGAGTTCCTGCGGGTATGTTTACTCCTGAACAATGGTTTGGTCTGATACTTAAATGATTGATTCAATTCCTTCTGAAGCTGTGTAATTAATTTAATTCTGTGTTTTAAAACACTGTATCGATGCATCTCTACTTTAATTTTTTTCAAATTATTGTTACTGGAAAAGACCGTACTTAAACAGATTCTACAGAATTATTATTTTTTTATTAGTAGCATCACTTCTAAATAATTCCGATCCACGCTGTCCCATATATTTATTTTAATGTGGTCCTATTATATATGTTTTTTTACATGATTTACAAGTTAGCATCTTTCTTTCTTGTAATGTTGTTGTTTGAGCATGGAAAAAGCTCTCCAAAGCACAAATCCCTCCACGGGAGTTATTCTCTATATCAGTGTCACTGTTTCACAACTCCTGAAACGCCTCCATTGTAGTCTTGAGTTTCTTCCGGGAACAAACACGTCACAATATTCCTCATTTAAATAATTCATACGCAGAATAAAGGGGCGGGGCCTGGTTGAGTTAGTTAGTAGTGTGTTGAAACTGGCGGTTATGGTAAGGGACGGGACATTTCCCAAACACACTCGAAGCGCTTGACCAATCACAACACACTAGTCCAGCCGACCAATCAGAGCACAGTGTGCATTTCAGAAGGAGGGGCTTCATAGAGACAAAAACTACACAGAGCGTTACTGAAAGACTGGGAAGAGAGGAGCTGCAACAATGGAGAATATGGGAAAAATGTGTTTTTTAACATTCAAGCTTAAACCATATAGTAGTATAGCCCAAAAACAAAATCAAGACTTTGTAAAAGTGCATAATATATCCCCTTTAATAATATTTGAATACATTTTATTTGTCCGTGTGCAGGTGCAGGAGGAACGTATCTTTCACCAGCAGGTGAAGTGCGTCATCACAGATGAAAAGACCTGCAGAGTGTGCAAGAAGAAGATCGGAAACAGGTGTGCCTCACATTATTGCAATAATCATTTACGTAATGCATTTGCCTCGTTAGACCATGAACTGGCCTTTCAGTCAATCTGGCACAGTTAGGCCCCGTCACAAATGGCACATTTTATATGCACTTACGGTCTTTTGGACTTACAATGGCTGTCGTGTGCACGTGTCCGTTAAGTCCATGAGACCGTTGGGTCGATATGCGCCTTCGATTACGAGAGTGTTGACTTGTAGGAAGACCACGAGTGCTTAGGGTGCCATTTAGGACAGGGCCAAAGTTTTTCGGTTTGCATCTTTATTAAATGCATAACATGCATGTGTGATTACATAAAACAGACAACAATAGATGAATCCAGCCAAAATTGGCCTGATGATTCATATTACTTGAACTATTAAATTGAATGTTATACAGACTAAAACACCATTCTGGGTCTCTATTTATTGTTTTCTGGTTTCATCAAACTGTCAGATTAATACAACCGTTTCCTGGTGGAGAATCTGACATATTACTGAAATGTGGAGTTGTATTCATTCGAGTGGATGCACAAATATTGTGCATGCATGTTAAAGGGATAGTTCACCCAAAAAATGAAAATTCTGTCATCATTTGCTCACCCTCATGTCCTTCCAAACCCAAGTATTTTGTTAACCTTCGAAACACAAATTAAGATATTTTAATGAAACCCATAGAGGAAAACAAACGTCCAAAAAGTCTCTTGAGAAAACTGTACAGTTGTGCTCTATTAGTGCTCAATATGATTGAAGGACTGTTTGAGGGGATGTACTGTATGAATACTTCATTTCTTCTGTCCTCTTCATGTCCAGTGCCTTTGCCAGGTATCCAAACGGTGTGGTGGTTCACTACTTCTGCTGTAAAGATCGCAGCATGTGTCCAGCAGAGTAGAGGAAGACCGGAGACGGTGGACACACTCCCTCAGATGAGCACAGAGACCTCAGCAAACATCAAGCGTCTATGTGAAAACACACCGAAGGAAACACTCTCTCTCTCTCTCTGTCTATATCTCACTCTTTACATCTGTCTGATGCAATTCATCTAAAAACTCTGGACTGTGAGACTTAATTCAGATCTATGAAGTGCATTACTTTGAAAGCTTTGCCTGAATGCACAACACAAACTGTGGCTTCCTTCGTTCCCCTGAGAAACGCTTATCTTCTCTTTTCCCTCACGTCCCTCTTTACATACAGTGCACCTTTTCATCCAACATGACGCTGTGTGTGTGTGTTCAGCATCCAGGCTCACAGGACTGGGCTTGTAGGTGCTGCTCTGCTTCACTCAGTTAGCTTGAGATGAAATCAGACGCCAGATAAAACCCTTAATGTGGCCTCTCGTACAGAAAGGTCAGCGCTTGCACACAACACATGTATGGCTACGGGCCGTCCGATGGAAGGATGAATGCTTGCATGGACGTTTTTTTAAGCAATGCCAAAAAGCTTGGTATTGTGTATTAAGTTTTTCTAGTGGTATGAGGTTTTGGAGATCTCTACAATCACGGTAGCGTGCCACTTTTTTTTGTTCTGGTTACTCTAGAAGCTTTATTTATTATTAACACACTGTCTAAACGTGTCCAGGAATGTGTCACCTATGTGTGCAATCGCGTCGCCCAATTGGGCGCCAGTATTTTTCTGGCTTCCTAACACATGTGTCCAACTAATACTGTTTTAAAATGCTTGTGCTTTCAGTCAACTGTAAACCATGACCTGGACTGTTGCTCAAACAAAGGCACGCTCACTGACATTAGACCATTATAACAGGCCTGAAATGTTTCGGTGGAAATGGATGTGAATGTGTAGATTGTACATTGAACGCGAGGTGGAAGATGAACCTAATAAACATGTATCTTCTCTAATGAGTATGAGTGTCATATGTTTGAACTGTAAGAGTGATGCTGTGGAGATAACCTGCGACTTGAAGGGGGACTCTTTCTGACTTGGACCTGCAAGAAACCACACAGAAACATGCTAAAAATCACACAACACACTATAACCACTTTTCTCTTTGATTCTGAGCAGTGAGATCATTGAGATTCTATTATAGTTTTTTAATAATTGGAATTTGTTTTATCTGTATATTTTCTGGTTTCATTTTAAATTGAATTAAAGCTTTAGTCATTTTGTTTTATTTACTTGTATTTCAGATTTAGTTTTTATTACGCTCTTCAGTGGGGTTCAACATTGAACCAGGGTTTTTTGCTCAATTTTAAAGAACCCTTTATGCCAAAAAGGTTCTATATAAGGAGAAGTGTAAAGAGAAGTGAAAAGCCTGTACAGGTACTAGAAATCATGAAAATGGAAATAATGGCCTAATTTGACTTTATAATGTGAAGTTCATATTGTTTTTTCCTCGTAAGTCACGTTTGATCACGCAAGTTTCTGTGAGATCTCGTATCTGTGAGATTTGCCACTTTGAAATCGCTACTATTAGTGTGTACGTTCTGAGGATTATACTGTTAAAAATCATTTGATACTGTCCTTATGACTGTGGTCTCCCATGGTTTTAAAATGGGTTTAGGTTTGAAAATCGTCTAGTGTGTCCCAGAGATTAGTTATGATGATTGTAAGATCTGGCGTCTGTTAAATCATCTCAGATGAATTAAGTGAGCTATGAGGAACGGACCACAGCTTGAGCAGCAGAACCAGCACATGCTACAACATACAGTGACACTGATCCTCATGTGCTTCAAGATCTGCTAAACCCACAGAATTCTGATACATTATGAGTCACGCTGAACCAATGATCTCAGGCCAAACCTCGTAAATGATTCAACATTTACAGATAGTTGCTTATTTGAAATACTAAAAGTGAAATTCCAAGAAATTCTCATTGTGTATTGTGTTTGGAGGCTGCTGCTTCTACAAAATGCAGTGCAGTGGTCAGAAGAGTCCATTGCCAGCAGGTATAATCATAATAATACTGTTAGTTGGCTTTAGTCTAAAACTGTAAATAATTGTAGACACAGTCAAAGACGTCCGTTACAGTGCTGAAGAGGCGCTCTAGGATCTTCATTTTGTTTCCTTGTGTTCTCTATTTGGAGATTTAAATGGGACCTATTATGCACTGCTATAAAGTTTTGATTTAGTTTTTCTACTAGTTTTTCTACTTTGTAAAAAGTAGTTTTTCTACTTTTCTACTTTGTTGTTCTAGAAAAGGGGTTTCCAAAAACACATTATTTTTCCCATATTCTCCATATTTGTTGCAGCTCCTCTCTTCCCAGTCTGTCAGTAACGCTCTGTTTAGTTCCCGTCTCTATGAAGCCCCTCCTTCTGTAAAATACAGTGTGCTCTGATTGGTCGGCTGGAGCAGTGTGTTGTGAATAGTCAAGCACTTCGAATGTGTTGGGGAAATTATCCTAACTGCCAGTTTCAACACACTACTAACTAACTCAACCAGGCCCCGCCCCTTTATTCTGCATATAAATTATTTAAATGAGGAATATTGTGACGTGTTTGTTCCCGGAAGAAACTCAAGACTACAACGGAGGCGTTTCAGGGAGTTCAGAAACAGTGACACTGATACAGAGAATAAAACCCGCTGGAGGGACTTTGTGGTTTGGAGAGCTTTTTCATGCTCAAACAACAAAGTTTGCATAACTGGATATTACTGCTGATCATTTATATCGTAAAACTTTGTAAAATATTAAATGTTTTGCTACTTACGTCTTAACACACACTCTTTCACTACTAAAACTAAAGTGCTGCGATGGAATTCACACTCATCTTCTGTGAACCGTAAGCCCCGCCTTCTTTGATTTGATTGGTCATCTCAGTCATTGACAAGTGCTGTTAAACCACTAAAGCAGACCAGCTTATAAAATATACATTTAAAACTTTTTGTCACCCTAACAACAACCGGACCAGTGTGTAATGGAGTGCAGCAGAGCAGCATCAAGAATATCAAATACTGAGGGGGACAATTTGGTCATTTTTTGAAAAAGCATTTTGGAAAAAGCATAATAGGTCTCTTTAAGAAAACACAGACTTATTACATTTGTTTATATTATTTAATATAATGGTTAATCCATTTTTAAATGAGAACATTTATTCATTCATCAACATTTATAATTTTCACATTTAAATCCATTTTTACATCTGGGTCTCAGCCAGTAAACTGCAGAGATGAAACCATCAGGCTGATGTCATTTAGGCTGCTAATGAAGTATGCCAAAGGAAGTCAGTTTGAAAGGAACTTAGAAAATAACTTTGAAATATTTTGGAATAGAATTTAATACAATAGATGAACAGAATATAACTTTGAAACAAACTTAGAAAAAAACTTTGAAATACCTTTTGGAATAGAATAGAATAGAATAGAATAGAAAAATAAAATAGAATAGAATAGAACTTTAATGTTTTTACATCTGAAGAAAGTGTGAGTGGTACTTGCCATGCTAAACTCATTATAATGATGCTAAGATCTTCTGAGTGGAGTTCACCACATTGCTATATGGTTGCTAGGGTGTTGTTGTGGGTGGTTGCTAGGTGGTCGCTTGGCTGAGTTTTTTGCTCCCAAGAAAAAGAAAACAGTAGGAATTTTTCTACACTTGAGCCAGCAGAAGAGAAACCAAGAGGAGATGTGTATGTGCTTTGGCAGCAGGGTTGTAAATGCCAGCTGTGGCTCTGAGAGGATTAAGAGGATCATGTGGTTCATTTTAGAGGCTGTTCCAGGATCAGGTGGGGCTTGATTATCCTTTTAGCTTCTTGCAGCTCCAGTGAAACAATGAACAAACTGCATTCATCAACGAAATCACTAATTAATCGAACTCCACCTGATAACCGTTACCAGAGTTTGAGAGAAAGAAAATAAACAGAACAAAAACTAACTCAAGAAAAAGTAAAGGAGTGATAGAAAATCAAAGATGAAAATCATTCATTTCCAGTGCCTTTCTGCACAGACCTAATCTAAAGAGCTGAGCGACATCATCACATAAATAATCACAATAATAATCTGCTACAACTGCATGTAAAAATCTCGATCTGCAAATATTACCATTTTAAACAGACAGATCTGGCCCTAGATGCTGATTGGTCAATAAAGTATTCCAGTTGTGTAACATACAGTAACAGCTTTAACATGAAATAAGATTCAAGATCTTTATTGTCATATGTACTTGGTACAATGAAATTCTTACTTTTTTATCTCCTTACGAGAAAGAGGGGTAGAAGGGGAACAGACAATACATTACAAAGACAATAAAATATACAAGAATATATAGTAAAGGACAAGACAATAAAATATAAAAGAATATACAATAAAGGACAAACCCGGAAGAAGAATACAAATAAACAAACAATGGCAAAAGTATATGTACTGTATAAATAAGAGAACCTGTATGCAAAAAATAAATAAAAAGAATAATAATTATAGCATATATATATATACAGGTCCTTCTCAAAAAATTAGCATATTGTGATAAAGTTCATTATTTTCCATATATAATGATAAAAATTAAACTTTCATATATTTTAGATTCATTGCACACCACCTGAAATATTTCAGGTCTTTTATTGTTGTAATACTGATGATTTTGGCATACAGCTCATGAAAACCCAAAATTCCTATCTCCAAAAATTTGCATATCATGAAAAGGTTCTCTAAACGAGCTATTAACCTAATCATCTGAATCAACTAATTAACTCTAAACACCTGCAAAAGATTTCTGAGGCTTTTAAAAACTCCCAGCCTGTTTCATTACTCAAAACCGCAATCATGGGTAAGACTGCCGACCTGACTGCTGTCCAGAAGGCCATCATTGACACCCTCAAGCAAGAGGGTAAGACACAGAAAGAAATTTCTGAACAAATAGGCTGTTCCCAGAGTGCTGTATCAAGGCACCTCAGTGGGAAGTCTGTGGGAAGGAAAAAGTGTGGCAAAAAACGCTGCACAACGAGAAGAGGTGACCGGAACCTGAGGAAGATTGTGGAGAAGGACCGATTCCAGACCTTGGGGGACCTGCGGAAGCAGTGGACTGAGTCTGGAGTAGAAACATCCAGAGCCACCGTGCACAGGCGTGTGCAGGAAATGGGCTACAGGTGCCGCATTCCCCAGGTCAAGCCACTTTTGAACCAGAAACAGCGGCAGAAGCGCCTGACCTGGGCTACAGAGAAGCAGCACTGGACTGTTGCTCAGTTTTGCATGTCATTCGGATATCAAAGTGCCAGAGTCTGGAGGAAGACTGGGGAGAAGGAAATGCCAAAATGCCTGAAGTCCAGTGTCAAGTACCTACAGTCAGTGATGGTCTGGGGTGCCATGTCAGCTGCTGGTGTTGGTCCACTGTGTTTTATCAAGGGTAGGGTCAATGCAGCTAGCTATCAGGAGATTTTGGAGCACTTCATGCTTCCACCTGCTGAAAAGCTTTATGGAGATGAAGATTTCATTTTTCAGCACGACCTGGCACCTGCTCACAGTGCCAAAACCACTGGTAAATGGTTTACTGACCATGGTATTAAATTGGCCTGCCAACTCTCCTGATCTGAACCCCATAGAGAATCTGTGGGATATTGTGAAGAGAAAGTTGAGAGACGCAAGACCCAACACTCTGGATGAGCTTAAGGCCGCTATCGAAGCATCCTGAGCCTCCATAACACCTCAGCAGTGCCACAGGCTGATTGCCTCCATGCCACAGCGCATTGAAGCAGTCATTTCTGCAAAAGGATTCCCGACCAAGTATTGAGTGCATAACTGAACATAATTATTTGAAGGTTGACTTTTTTTGTATTAAAAACACTTCTTTTATTGGTCGGATGAAATATGCAAATTTTTTGAGACAGGAATTTTGGGTTTTCATGAGCTGTATGCCGAAATCATCCGTATTAAAACAATAAAATACCTGAAATATTTCAGTTGGTGTGCAATGAATCTAAAATATATGAAAGTTTAATTTTTATCATTACATTATGGAAAATAATGAACTTTGTCACAATATGCTAATTTTTTTAGAAGGACCTGTATATATATATATATATTGGACAATGATCGCGAATCATCGCATTCAAAATAGAAGTTTGTGTTTACATAATATATTTCTGTGTACTGTGTATAATTATTTTGTATATGTAAATACATACATATGTATATATTTATTTAAGAAATATTTTCATGTATATACTGTATAAATGTATACATAATTTCTATTTTATATAAAAATAAATATTTTAGATATAGATAAAAAAAATCTTAAATATATACATGCATGTGTTTGTATTTATATATACAAAATAATTATACACAGTGCACACACTTCTATTATGTAAACACAAACGATTAACGATTAATCTTTGCCCAACACCATAACAAATAAATAATTCTTTCACAGTATAATGATGCAGTGCAGTTGAGGATAAAGAGATGGGTCAAGTGTCACATGATGTGTAAAGTGTCCAAGCTAATGCAGTATGAAGTGTGCGTATGAAAGTTCAGTAAGTAAAGTGCAGAGTAATTGAGCAGGGGGTGAATCTCATCCTGATGGTCCCGGTGCGAGTGGATGATGACTATATCAGTCTAATGGCCCGGGGAAATAAACTGGATGTTCTGGCCTCAGTGCTTGGGTACCAGAGGTGTAAAGTCCAGGTTCAGAAAGTAAAAGTCCTCCTCAGTATTTTGTTCCAATCACCTGGATTTGCTAATTAGCACAGTTTTTCAGCCAGGAGATAGAACTAATTAGTGAAATCAGCTGGCTGAGTTCATGGGTGGAATAAACATATGGCAGGACTTTTACTTTCTGACCCCTGGACTTTACACCTGTCCGGTACCACTTGCTGGACTTCGTGAGGGTAAAGAACCTGTGGGTGTGATGAGTGGGGAGCTGATAATGTTCCTGGCCCATTTGTAGATCCTTAGATGTCCTGCAGTGAAGGGAGATCTTGAATCTTCTTGAATATAATATTTCTTTGGTTCTCTTGTTTTTGCATGTTCATCATTTCTTTTTATGACAACCTGGACAAAAATGATGTAGGCTCATTTTGGCATGTTTCATTTCAATTGACTCAAAGTATAACTATGCAATATGCTAACAAATTATTAAACAAATAATTTCATAGTGTTTGAAGAAAGGATGAATATGTACATTTTCGGACATCACTTTTGCCCCCTATAAAAGGTTTCCATGAATCAAATCTAACCTAACCTACAGTAAATGCCTGGCGATTTTCTCTCAGATATCAGTAAAATAGATGTGACCATTTTAGTGCACATCAGATTTACTTTTCTAGCCTTCCTTTAATATTAATCCTATATTAATTGAACTGTCTGGAAAATGTTGATGCTGAGATGGGAACAGCTGTGGCACATTATCAGAGCTGCTGATGGGCTGGAATGACCTCATATGAGGAAAGAACCAGCAGAAGAAACTACTCTCTGACTGCCAGAGCAGATGTTGATGAGTAACAGCCTGTAACCCTGTAAACCTGCAGAGGTGAAACATCAGGCTCATGCTAACAAAGACAACACTGTGAGCTGATGCTGGAGAGAACTCTGGCATATCTTCTTTTGGAACAGAACAGAATAGAATAGAATGGAATAGAATAGAACAGAATAGAACCTTGAAAGGAACTTAGAAAAGAATTGAAATATCTTCTTTTGAAATAGAACCAAATAGAATAGAATAGAACTTTGAAAGGAACCCAGAAAAGAAATTTGAAATATATATTTTTTAGAATAGAATAGAACTTTGAAAGGAACTTAGAAAAGCACATAGAAATATCTTTGGAATATAATATAATAGAATGAACATAATATAACTTTAAAAGGAACTTTGAAAAGAACTAAAATATTTTGGAATAGAATAAAATAGAACTTTGAAAGGGACTTAGAAAAGAACTTTGAAATATCTTCTTTTAGAATAATATAGAATAGAATAGAACTTTAATAGGATCTTAGAAAATAACTTTGAAATATATTTTGGAATAGAACAGAACTTTGAAAGGAACTTAGAAAAGAACTTTGAAATATCTTCTTTTGGAATAGAATAGAACTTTAATTGGAATTTAGAAAATAACTGAAATATTTTTGAATAGAATAGAATAGAACTTTGAAAGGGACCTAAAAATATTTAAATATCTTATTTTGAAATAGAACAGAATAGAATAGAATAGAATAGAATAGAACTTTGAAAGGAACTTAGAAAATAACACTGAAATATCTTTTTTTGGGATAGAATGGAATAGAATAGAATAGAACTTTGAAAGGAACTTAGAGAAATATCTTCTTTAGGAATAAAATAGAATAGAATATAACTTTGAAATAAACTTAAAAAAGAACGTACATATCTTCTTTTGGAATAGAATAGAATAGAATTTTAAAAGGAACTTAGAAAAGAACATTGAATTATATTTGGAATATAATAGAATAGAATGAACAATATAACTTTGAAAGGAACTTAGCAAAAAACTTTGAAATATCTTCTGTTGGAATAGAACTTTAATAGGAACTTAGAAAATAACTTTGAAATATATTTTGGAAAATAATATAATAGAATATTATAGAATAGAATAGAACTTTGAAAGGAACTTTTAAAATATATTATTTTGAAATAGAATAGAATAGAACTTTAATAGGAACATAGAAAATAATGTTAAAATATATTCGGAATAGAATAGAATAGAATAGAATAGAATAGAATAGAATAGAATAGAAAAGAACTTTGAAAGGGACATAGAAAAGAACTTTGACATATCTTATTTTGGAATAGAATAGAATAGAATAGAATAGAAATTTGAAAGGAACTTAGAAAAAACTGAAATATCTTCTTTTAGAATAGAATAGAACTTTGAAAGGGACCTAGAAAACTTTGAAAAATCTTATTTTATAATATAATATAATATAATATAATAGATTGAATAGAATAAAACCTTGAAAGGAAGTTAGAAAATAATTTAAATATCTTCTTTTGAAATAGAATAGAACAAAATAGAACTTTGAAAGGAACTTAGAAAATACTTCTGAAATATCTTCTTTTGGGATAGGATAGAATAGAATAGAATAGAATAGAATAGAATAGAATAGAATAGAATAGAATAGAATAGAATAGAATAGAATTTTTTATCACATGACAAAATAAATGATTGTCCCATGATGGATTTAATGGATTATGTTGTGAATATAAGAAAGGATCATTTGTGTTTGGCAGTTTTTGGTTCAATTTTAGTCTGCAAACTGTCCAATACAAGAAAACATCTTGTTAACACTAGAAGAACTGTAACCAATCTGTACATTCATTTAGTTCACAAATGCCATGAAATCTTATAGGACCTTTATTTATATATTCAGACTAACATTCTTTTTTTATTAATTATTGTATTTAGCAACAATGTGTTAAATTGATCAAAACTTTGGGCATGATGCATCAAAGAATCCTGAAACAAATCACAGTTTTCACAAAAATATAAATTTTTCAACATAATAATCACTAACATTTCTTGAGCATCAAATCAACATATTAGAATGATTTCTGAAGGATCATGTGACACTGAAGACTGGAGTAATGATGCTGAAAACTCAAAGTTATTTTAAACTGTAATAATATTTAACAATATTACTGTATTTGTGATCAAATAAACGCAGCCTTGGTGAGCAGAAGAGACTTCTTTCAAAAACAATAAAAATGTATTTTAACGACCCTAAAAGTTTGAACTGTACAGTAGCCTATATCCGAATGAGTGTAAACTGCTGATCTATTGAGCTGCATATTGTTTGTTGATGTCATTAATGTGCAGTTTTATACAGGAACTTTAAACCTGAATTTATACAGGTACACATATTCATCGTCTTTAACCCCCACAGATTTAGTTGGCTGTTGCATTACTAAAGAGTGTATTTAAGAGTGTGTTTCATAATCTAACATAAAAGTAGCCTAGCATAAAAAGTAGCTGGTTTGAAATGCATCAAATGCATGAATAGACTGCAATAACTAGTTTCGTCAGTCTCAAAAATGCAGCCATGTTGTAAGAAAAAAAAATCAAACAAATAATTGTATTAAACTGCATTTTAATTAAATGAATTAATTTTGTTTATTTATTATATATAGACTATGTCAGAAATATGTTAATCAGACTGACTCTAACTGCATACAGTACAGCCTCTTTCTGAATGAATCTCACTTTCAACCTTTTCTTTACCTTTCATACAAATCTGTATTTTATTGGCAA
Organism: Gila orcuttii; assembly: GCA_026230005.1. Lineage (NCBI taxonomy): Eukaryota > Metazoa > Chordata > Actinopteri > Cypriniformes > Leuciscidae > Gila > Gila orcuttii. Next base: position 13,233,538 of record JAPDVR010000013.1, on the reverse strand, counting down.
CCACCATAAAACAGCTCTAGTTCAGTTTGACCTCTCATGAAAAAATTATTACACAATGAGAATAATAATAATGAGAGAAAATTAATTACGCCACTGTTTAAGAGTTTAAATGATAATGGTCACTTTAGGGCTATATTTAGACACATGACAAAAACACTTTTATTTGGCTTTTTTTTTTTTAAATAGTATTAGTGTAGCCTATATCTGACACACTTTCACCATTACAAATTAATTATTGTATTCATCAAAGGACATTAAATTGATCAGAAGTGAAAGTAAAAATATAATGTTACAAAAGATTTCTGTTTCAAATACATGTTCTATTGATCTTTATATTCATCAAAGAATCCTGAAAATATATATTTTTCACACAAATCAGGGTTTTAGACTGTATTTATGAATGTGGCAACCGGTTTACATAAATTGTGAATCTCATTTAAAATAAACAAATAAATAAAACAGCTCATGTTCAGTTTGACCTCCTGTGGTTATCAGTCACTATTTTCTGAATCACCCTTTCATCTACACCCACTGTAGGGCTATGTTTAGGCTACATACAAAACACTTTTGTTTGTTTGTTTATTTTTTAATACAATATTTTAAATAACTATATGATCTATAATCATCTGAAAGTCACTGTATTCTTGGCACACGTGATGTGATGATGTGATGTGAGGATGTGATGTGATGATGTGATGTTATGAGTGTGATATGATGATGTGATATAGCCTACGTGATGTGTGAGGATAGACGGGCTCTAGGACCTGCGCGAAACCCGCCAGAGATCCGCTTGATCAGCGCAGCTCTAGTCTAGAGAGGCTGTTCACTGCGCACGGCTTCATCATCATCATCCTCCTCTCATCACCGACAACACACACACACACACACACACACACGGAGCGGGTCGCCAGCGCTCGGAGCCGCTCATGATGCGCAGGATTCGGGCCAACGCCATCCTCATCCTCACCGTCGCCTGGATCCTCGGCACCTTCTATTACCTGTGGCAGGACAGCAAACCCTCCTCTTCGTCCTCCTCCTCTTCCTCGGGCTCCCAGCTGAAGATCCACGGGCTGAAGTCCTCCTCCGGGAGGCTGGAGGAGCGCACTCTTCCTCTGATCGTGAGTAACGGTAACGGTGGTGGTGATGATGATGATGATGATGATCTTCATGACTGATGTTTTCTGCACATGCTCAACATCACTGCTGTAATGCACGCGTTTATGCATGTTGACATACAGTAGCTTTCACTGTGTGTGTGTGTGTGTGTGGATCTCATCAGCGTGATGTCAGGTGCATAAGAGGCTTTTCCTTAAGCCAGCTGCAGGTGTGTGTGTGTGTGTGTGTGTGTTTGCTGATCTATGTGCTGTTTTTGTTGGGATTTAACCTACTATAAACTATGCAGGCTATCAGTAAAACTCTGTGTCATTTATCAGCAATCCAATAATTCAATATTTGTATTCTGGATTCATATCTGTATTTCTATTATAATTCGGAAGTAGTCCTAACAGATTCTAATTAGAATTTTCTTATATTCTTATAAAGGTCTTTAACATCCATGGAACCTTTCAAATGCACAAAAAGGTTCTTTATAATGAAAAAGGTTTATTAGATTATTAAAAAAGTTCCTTATATCAAGAACCGCTGAAAGTTTCTTCTATGGCATCGCTGCAAAAAAACCTTTTGGAACCTTAATTTTTAAAAGTCTAGATTTCAACATTCCAAATTTAATATTTTAGAATATATAATAGTACTATAGTAGTTCCAATACTGGGGGGAAATGTTAAAACTTGATTTTATAGAAAATATAGGATTTTAAAACTGCCAAACCTGACTGATCATCAAGTGGTTGTTGAGAAAGATCTGCTTCAAACTCATCTTGACTGAAGTGTAAATGACAGAAGAATGCTGATTGAGTCCGATCCTGTCGACAGGTGGTGTGTGTGGTGTGTGTGTGTGTGTGTGTGTGTGTGTGTAACGTGTGTGTTCTGTAGGTCAGCTGTTAGTTTTGCTCTTCTCACAGTTTGACTCCACATTCATCAGGTCGAGGGCAAACGCTCAGGTTTGACTTCTCACTCTGCTGGCTTACAAAAACAATGCGTGAATTGATTCCAATGATTCTACACATTCAGAAAGATCACAGAATCAAGGAATTTTAATCGCATCTAATTGTTTAATGAACAATCATATGCATGTGAAAGTGCAGATGCTTTAAAGAAGATCAGAGAGTCCTGCATCCCTGAACTGTGTCCTGTGTCCATGGCAACAGAGCATCAGTCGTGTGACTCCGGCCACCAATGAGTGTCATGATGAACACACAGATATATGTGTTTACATGCACACAACATAATGGTAAAATGAGTTCTGAATGCCTTTTATCCTGGGGCCTTGGCGATTATGAATTACAGAAGATTTTCTGTTGAAAATATTGTACATTTATCTTAACATATTGAATTTTACCAGTGGTTTCTTAATAATTACAGATAATTCTTATATAAAATTCAGTTTAATATTTTCTCTATGTATATATATATTTATATGTATATATATATATATATATATATATATATATATATATATATATATATATATATATATATATATTGCTGATATAGTGCTGATATTTCTGATATTGGCTAATGCAAATTAATTACAGGAACTGTGATCTACACATACTGTATGTGCTGAAATGTAATGATATATATATATATATATATGTTTATATATTGAAAAAATATTTTTGTGGCCTATTAATATTTAAACATATTTTTTTTCATTTTTTAATAAAACAAAGAATAATGGAATGCGTTTTTAATTTTTTTACTTCACAATTTGACGGAAACTTGTAATTTGGCGATGTCACTTTTAAAGAAAGACTGCTTGCCCACGCACATACTGTACGCATGCCTATAGACTAAACACGTAATACACATGTGAACGCCGTCACCGTTTTCACAGATTCATGTTTTTGAAGTTTACACAGAGATGATAATGATATCATTTTCAAAACTTCTTTCAAAGTTATTTAAAAAAAATTATTTCAAAGTTTGCGTTCTCAGGCCACTAAAACGCCTTTGTCGCGTAAATGAACGGTCAGAACACGTTCAAATTTTTCTGTTTTCAGTTAAAAATGGTGTCATGTAAGCAGCCCATAAGTTAATAACTAATGATTTTTACAACAGAAATGAATCAATTAGAAACTTACTAGATCTGCTTTTCCTGTTATCTCTGTAAAGCTGCTTTGAGTCAATCTGTATTGTAAACAGCGCTATAAATGAATGTGACTTGTTGTTTCTTTGTAATTGTTTGTGAAATTCACTAGCAATTTCTGACTGAAAATTATTTCTACACCAATTATTTTTTTTTCAGTGTAGGCTGTTTATGAACTGAGAATAAGCTAATGCAGATCATTTAAAAAAGATTTATAAGCCTGGCTATCATTAGACTCATAACACAGAGTCTATTACTAATAAGAATTCACCAGCGGTGACTTGTCCTCATAATTCCCCATTAGCAGAGCGCTGTGAAGTGACAGTAATGCACTACTTTACCCTGAGTAATCCCGCTCTCCATTACCATGCTTTGATATTTGATCCACCCTGTAAATGAAGATGAAATGATTGTGCACTCTCTATTAATGACACAAGTGCATTAACAAGTCCTGAAAGAATAGGATAGCCTATATATGTGCTTTATCACAGTTATAAGCAGTAATTCAAGCTGATTTTATATGGACGGTGTCTCTGGAGCATTGTTGCACAACGGATTTAAATTGCCCAGAGCCAGTAGCAGATCTTCCCTGTACTGAGGACTTCATGCATCAATCTCAGCTAATTCTTTTATGAGGGGAACAAATGCTGAAATATCAGTGCAAGCATCTCTCATGCTCTATTGTGTTCAGTTTAGGAAGAGTAACAGAGGGAATTTATTAGATGTGTCTTTTATGCCAAGTGTGCATATCAGAGTGTTTGTTTCAGTGAGCAATATTTGCTTTCGCCAACTTTTCCCAGCATGATTTGCATGTTCCTCCCGAGCACAAACAAATATTAGTGCAGTTCTGTATAACGGCCTGGTTTGATTTCGTTGCACTTGTCCATTTGATGCATGTAAACAGCCCAAAACGCTTGGACACACCAGATGTGTCTACTGACTCGACTGAAGGGGTTGATCAGTCACTTTTATGAAGTGAAGCAATACAATAAAGCAAATGATCCAGCATTACTGTATATTAACTCCTCAGTACTAATGACCTACAAAGGTTGTTTCAATCCAAATTTGGGTCAAATATGGACAAACACAACCATTGGGTTAAAAATGTAATTAAAAAACTTAACCCAACCCAACTTTACCTAAATTTGGGTTGAAACAAGCCGGCATTTTTTATGTGCAGTAACATCACAAGATGCTCATTTGTAATATTCTTAAATGATGAAGTGCTTGCTATAATAATAATAATAATAATTAAAAATGCAGCAAATATTATATAAATAAATATTATGATAATAATAAAACATTGTGCATTTAAAATTTTCACTCAGATGTTATGATAATATAATTTGTAATTTGAAGGGTAAAAAAACTTAATTAATAGATATCGCCATACTTCCCCAGTTGATTACATAAAAAATTGCAAACATTTTGGACATTGGATTAAGCCATGCTCAGAATACTTGTTTCATACTGTTGACATATTAAAGATAAAGGTTTGTACAGAAGGGATTTTGGATATCTCTTTTTACCACTTCATAAATGTTCATGTTTTAGGAGTAAAATGTTTATGCAAGTGCTACGTAAAAGTAGATTTCTGAAAAAAATTATTTAGAAAAAACGGCCTTTGAAGATACGAATCGTAATTGAAATCTACCCATATAATAAACAGTCTATTTTGGATGTTTTCTTTATCTGTGTTCGCTTTGGTTTGGGGTTTAGTTCAGTTTCCTTGGTTTTTATCAGTTTCTATGGTTATTCATTGTTTGATTAGTGTTTGTTAATTGTTTGGTTCTGAGTATTTAAGCCCAGTGTTTTGTTCTGTTCATTGTCCATTCTCATCACGTTTATATCGGTTGCTCTGTTGATGTTCTTTGCCTAGAGAGTTCTGTTAAATAAATCTTTACAGTGCTGCTGCATTTTGATCCATCATCATCCTTGTTCTTGCAACTGACTGCGACACAGACCAAACGTTCCAGGAAAATGTTCTGCAGTCGTTCCTGTGCATCTTAGCTGAAGAACAGTGAAAGTGTGTGTGCTGAAGCTGTGGTGATATGTCCTCATGTTATCTTAAACCACAGATATGCATCTGATGAGAATCAGGACACATTTACTGCAACCTGCAGTTTTAAAGCAGAGAAAATCTATAAGATGATGACATTTGAACAACTTATGAGGTGCATGAACAACTTCAGTAAAGGAAAATAAAGCACACGTGACCATGTTGAAAACAAAATGAAATTCTACACAATAACATTGTATGTCAAGTCAAGTCAAATATATTTATATAGCGCTTTTCACAATACAGATTGTATCAAAGCTGCTTCACAGTATCAATCAAAACAACTTAACAATGTTTGTTTATTACTGGAAAAAAGACATCCAAGTTTGGTAGAGCTGATCAATGGTATGATTGGTTAATTAATTTGAATATCCCCAACTGAGCAAGCCAAAGGCAACAGTGGCAAGGAACCGAAAAACTCCATCCAGTGACCTAATGGTGTCCTAACACCCCATCAGATGACCCAATGGAGAAAAAAAAACCTTGGGAGAACCCAGGCTCAGTCGGGGGCCAGTTCTCCTCTGGCGTTTATGAACTAGAGGCCGAATTTACAGTAACTGTAAGATTAAAAATTTATATGAATGCCTGGCTAAATAGATGCATCTTCAGTCTAGTTTTAAACTGGGAGAGCGAGTCTGAGCTACGAACAATATCAGGAAGGCTATTCCAGAGCTTCGGAGCTAAATGTGAAAATGCTCTGCCTCCTTTGGTGGATCTGGATATCCTAGGAATGACCAGAAGCCTCGAATCTAGTGATCTTAAAGAGCGCGATGGATTGTAAGGCGATAGAAGATCCGTTAAATAGACTGGAGCTAAACCATTTAGAGCTTTATAAGTCAAAAGCAATACCTTGTATTTAAAACGGAACTTTATAGGTAACCAATGAAGTGATGATAAAATCTGTGTTATATGATCATATTTTCTTGATCTAGTAAGAACTCTAGCGGCTGCATTTTGGACTAACTGTAGCTTGTTTATTGAAGATGCAGGACAACCAGCTAATAAAGCATTACAGTAATCTAGTCTCGAGGTCATGAATGCATGAACTAACTTTTCTGCATCAGAGACTGATAGCATATTACGTAGCTTAGCAATGTTTCTAAGGTGGAAAAAGGCAGTTTTTGTAACATATGAAATATGGTTTTCAAAAGACAGGTTGCAGTCTAATGTAACACCCAGGTCTTTTACTGTAGCGGATAAAGTAACAGGGCATCCTACTATGTTAAAGTCGTGCTGTGAAAGGTTTTGTGGACGGTTTTTAGAACCGATAAGTATTACCTCTGTCTTGTCTGGATTTAATAAAAGAAAATTACGCGTCATCCAATCTTTTATATCTTTAACACAATCTGTCAATTTGGATAATTTAGCGTATTCATCTGGCCGTGATGAAATATATATTTGAGTGTCATCCGCATAACAATGGAAACTAATTCCATGTTTCCTTAGAATATTACCAAGTGGCAGCATATATATTGAGAATAATAAAGGGCCTAACACAGATCCCTGCGGCACTCCATAGTTTGCCGAAGTTATAATAGATTTTTCTCCATTTAAGTAGACGAAATGGTAGCGGTCAGATAAGTATGACCTGAACCAGCTTAATGCTTGTCCTTGAACACCAGTGTAATTTTGTAGTCGATCTAAGAGTATTGTGTGATCTATAGTATCGAACGCAGCACTAAGATCAAGTAAAACTAGTACTGAGATTAGATACAGCCTTGGTCCGAAGCTAAAAGTAAATCATTTGTGATTCTAACAAGCGCAGTTTCAGTGCTATGATGTGGCCTGAATCCAGACTGAAACTTTTCATAGATGTCGTTTTCTTGCAAGAAAGAGCCGAGTTGAGCGGACACAACTTTTTCTAATATTTTTGACATAAAAGGAAGATTCGAAATGGGTCTGTAATTTGCTATGTTATTTGGATCTAATTGTGGTTTCTTAATAAGAGGTTTTATAACTGCCAGCTTGAACGTTCTTGGAACATGACCTAAAGATAAAGATGAGTTAATAATATTGAGATGAGGCTCTTCCACTATAGGTAACACTTCTTTCAGTAGTTTAGTTGGTATAGGATCTAATAAACATGTTGTTGTTTTAGATGAAGTGATAAGTTTATTTAACTCTTTTTGTTCTACCTGGTCGATAACGTGGCGCAGCATGACATATTACAGCAGTGCGTAATATGCAAGTTACCAAGTAGTGGTCAGTGACATCATCACTTTGTGGAATGATATCTATATCGGTTGGATCGGTTCCATATGATATAATTAAATCGAGTGTATGATTAAGACGATGAGTTGGCCCGGTGACGTTTTGCTTGACCCCGAAGGAGTTTAATAAATCTGTAAACGCAGCCCCTAACGCATCATTTAAATTATCTACGTGTATGTTAAAATCTCCAACAATTAATGCTTTATCGACGTTGACCAAAAGATCTGATAGAAAGTCAGCAAACTCTTTAAGGAAATTGGCGTAAGGCCCTGGAGGTCTATATACGGTAGCCAATGCTAGAGATAATAGGGATTTTTTTCTTACATCTAAGAGCGTAACATTTAGCACTTCAAACGAATTAAACCTATGACGAGTTTTCTGAGTAACATTAAGGATATCTCTGTAGATTGTTGCAACACCGCCGCCACGACCGATCAGACGGGGCTCATGCTTATAAAAGTATCCTGGCGGAGTAGACTCATTTAGACCGAAATAATCATTTGGTTTAAGCCAGGTTTTAGTAAGGCACAGAACATCGAAATTATTATCTGTGACCATTTCATTTACAATAACCGCCTTAGGTGTGAGCGATCTAATGTTTAGAAGACCTAGCTTTAGAAATTGTTTTTGTTCACTAATAGCGAGATTTTTTGTTTTAATAACAATTCGATTTTTTCTAGATCCCGCAGTAGATTTATTATTTGATCTTAGTAAACGAGGAATAGACACAGTTTCTATGCAATGTTCTACACTAGTATTAATATGAATTAAATTGGTGCAGTAGAGACTGTGATTTGGATTTTTGGTTACTAGTCAAATGGTATTTAACATCTTGGAGATGTTATCAGACAGAAGATCTGCCCCGATTCTACTTGGGTGTAAGCCATCAGCGCGGAAGAGCCTTGGTCGCTCCCAAAACAGATTCCAATTATTTACAAAAATCAGTTTCTGCTCATTGCACCATGACAATAACCATTTATTTAGCGCAAATAATCTACTGAACTTTTCGTGCCCTCGTCGGTACGTAGGAAGCGGTCCAGACACAATGTATGTCTGCAACATGTTTTAGCTCTTTGTCATGTGACTTTATTGTATCTGTTGTTGGGATGCATGATGTTTTGGGGGAAAAAGATCAGTGGTTAGCTGTGCTACAATTTTATGATTATATATCATTATGGCTACAAAATAATAATAAAAGTATTATTATTATTACTATTTATTGCAAAATAAAAATATAAAAATACTAAAAAACAAAATAAAAAATTTAGTATTTAATATTACTTTATGTACAATAATAATACTTTTTAACCACAAAATCTTGTAATTATGCATCAATATGGCTATAAAATAATAATAATAATTATTATAATTAATACTAAATAAAGATTACTTAGGAAATATTACTGTAATATTTCACGGTTAAATTAATAAAAATTTCAGATTTTTACGATTTCAGCTTCATTTCAATTAATTGTGCTGCCCTGATCTGTGGTAAAAAAAAAAATTGAAATTGTGAAAGAACCATTAGAGACATAACAATTTAGCTTCTATCTAGACAAATTACGCAACAGCCAGTGCTAAATCTCACAGAACACACGCACAAGGTCCATTCATCAAACTGCAATAAATTCTGGGTATAAATCTGCAATACATCTGTGTGTGTAAAATGCTAAAATACGATATCCAATTCAATACGATATCCTATCCAATTAAATTCATGTTTATTTGTATAGTGCTTTTCACAAAACATATCGTTTCAAAGCAGCTTTACAGGAAATGTAGCAGTGGTGCATGTTGATTGAGAGTTTGCTTCATCTGAAGTCCTGTCCGGGGTGAGCGTCATCTCTTCTCAGGTGTTGGGCATCTGAAGTCTTCATACTAGATCCAAACTAGAGCTGACATACTCGCTAGTTACCTCAGGATGGGACAGAAAAGCAAATGGAAAATAATTAGTTAGATAAATAATTAAAATAATTAGCTAAATAATTAATTAGATTGTATGGCGATAGAAGATCAGGACAAACACCTAGTAGTTCATTACAGTAATCCAGTCTAGAGGTCATGAATGCTTTTCTGCATCAGAAACTGATAGCATGTTCCGTTGCTTAGTGATATTTCTGAGGTGGAAGAAGGCTGTTTTTGTAACATGATTTTCGAAAGATAAGTTGCTGTGTAATATAACACACAGGTCTTTAACTGTGGAGGTTAAAGTAACAGTACATCCTTCTAAGTGCAGATTATTGTAAGGAAGGTGTAGGCTGAGTGGAATCCATAAGCGGGTCTTTATTAAAGGATCTAAGCATAAAATCCAAACAGTAGTCACAACTTGTAGTCAGGTCACAGGCATTGGTCAAAGCACAGGCAAAACAATCGAATGGCAGACAAATCCAAAAAACAGCAATCCAAAAGTGTGAGTCAAAAAGCAGAACAAAGGTCATAACAGAAATCATCAAAGGAGAATAGTAGAACGGTTAGTAAGGCAGAGAACTGCCAATACTTCGCAATAAGGTAGTGATAGCACATGGCTTAAATACAGAGTGACAGGAAATGACAAGACAGGAAAATGATGTGGCAGGAAAAGGAAGTAACAGAGTTCAATATTCAGGTGATGGCTCCCTCTGGTGGACTGGTGCCTGATCAAACGTTACAATTATATTCTAAGAGATTCTGTGTACAGGTTTTTGGTCCAATAAGTAATACCTCAGTCTTATTTTAGAAAATGACTGGTCATCCACTATTTTATATCTTTAACACACTCTGTCAACTTGGATAATTTAGAGATTTCATAGTTATGCCACTTCGGCATAACAGTGGAAACTAATTCCATGTTTTCTTATAATATTACCAAGTGGCAGCATATTTATTGAAAATAAATCTAAGCTAAGCTGTAGATGTAAGCTAACAGTGCCTGTTCACTGGGTCACAGCGGGTTTATGAACAGGTGTGGAAAAAGCAGGTCTTTGCATCCATAAGCGTCTGCTGCTCTTTCTGAAAGTGTTTATGGAATGTGGGATTTTCAGCTCTATTTTCACTTCTTCAGAAATGTAAGGTGAGGTCGCTCTGAGCTAAGCCTCTCTCAACAGCGCATGAATGCTTCCACTTATATCTCCGTCTCACAGCTTGATTCTCTTCTTCTTTTGACTTCATTTTTCTGCATTTCTAAGTGTTGAACATGGTTGATCTTTAGGCAAGCTACCCATTGGTTTCATGCATTGGTCAATTTTGGAAATCTGGGCTATTTTGCCTCCATAACGTGTCTTCTTTCAGACTAGTGGCAAAAAATACACATTTTATTCAGTACTAGTTACTTGATCTAAGGATGTTTTTAAAAAATTTTTTACAGTGCACTGAAGAAGAAAAAAGGTTTTGTGGTCCATTTGGCCTCTTCTCTGCATATATAATGAATATGGTTGCATGTTTGACAATTTTGTAGTTTTATTTACATTGTTTGTTCTTGATTTTGTTTGTTTGTTGTCACAGTAATTTATTGTGCTGTAATGTCATGATGTGTTTGCTCCTCTACTCAAAATAATCTGTTCAGTTGATTGTTACGCTTGTCATGTTTCACATGTCCAGTGTTGAGGTCCGCGTGTGGAATTTAAATGTATTTAGTTTTTGTCTCAGGAGTATCATGTGATTTATGCCATTGTGATTTGCCACTATAGCTTAAGCAGCCAGCATAAATCATAGAACAAAAAGTTATATAAGCTTACTCAGGCTAAGAATATATTGAACAATGAAAAGCCACACTGCAAAGATTGATTTCTTATTCAATTTTTTTGCCTTGTTTTTCAGTACAAAATATCTCAACCTTCTTAAATCAAGATAGAATTACTAGAGATGCAAAATGAATAGATATTTGTCATGTTGGGCTATGCAGACAGAGATGAAGGAGAAGGGAGAGGTAGATCTTAAAGTCAAGTTTTTAATGTTGTTTATATGTAGTGTTTTTAATATGCTTTAAGACTAACCATTTGTAAATTCATAAGTCAACACCTTTGCTGAGTATTTTCTCCTTAAAACAGCAGTGAACCAAAGACAGTCTCAAAAACACGGTTTGAAATCGCTGGTGTTTCTGACATCACAAACTACCTTGTGACCAATCAGATCAATGTGTGATCGTCAACGAGTGGATCTCTGAGCTGCTGTGAGTGAGTGGAGGTGGGGCTATTTGCATATTCATAGAACCGCGTATACTAAATGAGGCAAGAGTGTAGAGTTACATTCAAGCTATTTAAGGCATGAAGAATTTTCTTCTAGGAAAAAACGTTTAAATATGTCATTTTTGTGATCAAAGATGAGTTTTAAGGGATACAATTATTGACTACAGGGGGACTTTAATATTAGCTGTTTAACTATTAATAAATAAAGATAATCCAAATAACAGGAATCGCAGGAGTGCAAAGACGTAACAGCTTTGGCTTCAACTCACTGTCACTGACTAGAGGACAATGGACAAGGCTTAAATACACAAGACAACAACAAATTCAACCAGAAACAGGTGTGCAACATAATCAGGAACCATGGCAACAAATGAAAAGTGGAAACATAGGGAAAAAAAAAACTAAACAAACGGTTGACTGTGTAGGGTTATAGGGGATTGCACTAAATTTTTAATAATGAATGACTAATGACACAGTAGTAAAATTATTGATTTATTATAGTATAACTGTGTAATCTCTGTGACCAATGTTGAGACTCTGCAAGTGAAACATTTTGTGTTTAGCAGCATCACTCACCAGCATGTGTAATTGTGTGTCTGTCAGGTGACTCATGCACCAAAGTTCGAGCAGCAGGGTCAACTCTTGGGCTTGTTTGATGAAAAGGCTTTTCTGTCCAGTAAGAAGCTGAAGGCAGGTGAGGATCCTTACAGGGAACATGCGTTCAACCTGCAGGAGAGCGACCGACTGGGGAGCGAACGCGCCATCAGAGACACACGCCACTATCGGTAATATGTTCATTTATTAAATATTTTGGCTATTTCAGGCCTTCTGTTATGTTAAAATACTGGGTACAACTTTTGTCCTGGGGTCAGATAGACTCACATTAGTTTCCAAGCAATTCACCAAAAATCAACACTATGAAAAACCCTAAGATTCATGTAACAACAGAAGACCACTGTTGTAGACTTAAAAGATAAAATTTTGGAGAAATATAATATTTCCCACCAATTTCTATTGTATTAGTTATTTTGGGATCTATATATATATATATATATATATATATATATATATATTGTCATGGCTAGTTGTTGTGCCTATGTACTTACATCAAAAAATAAGTACAATGTACTTATTGTGTTCATGTTGTATTGTAAAACACTTTTGCTGTTATTGAGATGTGATACAGGTAAGATTAGGGTCAGGTGTGGTGGTGTGGGTAGGTTTAAGGGTGGGTTAAGGTGTAAGGGAAGGGTCAACTGTGTAATTACAAATGTAATTACATAAATTAATTACAGCTGTAATTACATGCAGGTATTTTCAAAATATAAGTACAATGTAAAAACATGTATGTACACAATAAGTCCATTGTATCAAATTATTAATTTCAATGTAGGTACACAGTACTTAAAGCCACTTAATGTAAAGTGGGACCTGCCTATTTACACACTAAGGTGCAAATAACTACTTGTAAGAATAAATAGTATTTAACATGATTGTCAGGGTAAAATGGGTTTCTCACACAGCAGAAAACATCATCTGATAGACTTTTTTTTACTATGAAACTCAACTAAAGAATCAGTAAATTTTCTCTGGGTGATTCAGAAGACGAGACTTAAATTTCGAGTAAACTTTGTGTCTTGAATTTCATAAGTCCTCATGTATTTCAAGTTTTATTCTTTGACATCTACAATAAAGGTTCTCTGTTTTTTTTTTTTTTTACCGGATTACCGTTTTTTCAAAGTGTTGATTTTTTGCATTTTTTTACTCCTTTCCAAAACACATCTATTTGTCAAAACTTTACTTGCACATGCATGACCCTAAATGAGAAATATTCGCACAATTTCAAGAATTGATTAAAGTAAATACAGGGATAGATGTACAGTCTTTACAATGATAAAGGTCCTAGATCACATAATTTTCACAACTTACAACTTTTAAAACTGTTTTTTTGAGTTATTGTATACTGATAGTTTATTCGTCAGCTGGAAAATCGGTATGTTGCTAAACAACAGTTTTCAATCCTGTCAAAAATGTAATATGGCTCTACCGTAGTGTAGTACTCAGTTCTGTTTAACTTATTTGATCATGTTTAAATCCACTCCTTATGGCAATGCAATTGCCAGCCGTGACAATGAAACCCGTGTGTGTGTGTGTGTGTGTGTGTTTGCTGCATTCACAGATGTGCTTCTATGACCTTTGACCCTGACCTGCCGCCCACCAGCATCATCATCACTTTTCACAATGAGGCGCGCTCCACCCTGCTGCGCACTATTAAAAGGTAACAGCCTGTACAGAGTCGAACACACACAGAGTTTCTAGAGCTGTTCCAGACACACACACACACACACACACACACACACACACACACACACATTCAGCTTTACAGCAGCGCTTACATGCATAAAGAGAAAAATACAGCATTAATCCTCCTGTTACCATTGAAGAACCTGCACTTGTTACCTTAAATAACTATTTCTACCTATTTCTAAAAACCTTTAGTTGCAGATAATATAATATTAATTAAATAAAAAGGCCACTTATGTGTACTTAAAAAGAGTACACTTTAATGAGCTTTTTGTAATAATGTCAAATTAAAAGTTTTACTTTAAATTACATTTTTAAATTGAAGTACACTTATGTTGAAGTACTGATTAATATTAAATTAGCACATTTAAAGTATTTGATTATCATTTTAAATGCAGTGTGTTTTTTGATATTACATTTAAAATTAAAGAAGACCTATTGTGCTTTTTTCCATGTTCAACTTTTTTTACAAAACCTCTGCATAGTTTCAAAGCACAAAGTCCCTCCAGTGGGAGTTATTCTCTATATCAGTGTCACTGTTTCTGAACTCCTGAAACGCCTCCATTGTAGTCTAGAGTTTATTCCGGGAACAAACACATCACAATATTCCTCATTTAAATAATTAATATTCAAAATAAAGGGGCGGGGCCTGGTTGAGTTAGTTAGTAGTGTGTTGAAACTGGCGGTTATGGTAAGGGGCGGGACATTTCCCAAACACACTCAAAGCACTTGACCAATCACAACACACTAGTCCAGCCGGCCAATCAGAGCACAGTGTGCTTTTCAGAAGGAGGAGCTTCACAGAGACAGGAACTATACAGGGGTGCGTTTCCCGAAAGCATCATTGGCCAACTATGATCGCAATTTCCATTGAACTCTATTGGTAACGACGGAACTTGCGACCTTAGTTGGCTTTGGGAAACGCACCCCAGAGCGTTACTGACTGGGAAGAGACAAGCTGCAACAATGGAGAATGTGGGAAAATAATGTGTTTTTTTTTTTACATTCAAGCATGAAAACCATAGTAGAGCCCAAAAACAAAATCAAGACTTTGTAAAAGGGCATAATATGGCTTCTTTAATATAATTATATTGCAATTTCATCATTACAAATGTGTAATTATGAATATATTTAAATACATGACATACAAGTTTCAATAGGAGTGGCATTAAAGACTTCTAAATTACCACAAATGCTTGTCTTTTCATTCAGCAGTACATGTTAAACATATTTCAAATACAATAGAAATAATTATGAAAGTACATATAAAGATGTACCGTCTTAAGTGGGTCAAAAGAGCATTCTAAAGTTCAACTAATTGCTTTTAAATTACATTTAAAATATAATACATTTTCATTTAACATTACATTCAGTATATTCTAACAAGTAGTCTTTTTAAAAGTCTGCTAAAGTGCAGTAAGGCATTTTGCAATGCGATCACCGTGGTTTTATAGGCATCTGTTAGGGTGTTTAGGGCAGTTACGAGGTGCTCACTAGCACAAGTAAAAAGAGCCCAACCACACCTGCATAATTTAAGGTTTCATTCATGTCTGTAACAACAGTGCAGGACATGTTATGCCTTTTTATATGGTATGTATGTTGTTATTCACCCTGTTCTGTTTGTTTCAGTGTACTAACGAGAAGCCCGCCTCATTTGATACAGGAGATTATTCTTGTGGACGACTTTAGCTCAGACCGTAAGTAGAACCTAGTTTCAATTCATATACATACACACACACACACACACACACACACACACACACACACACACACACACACACACACACACACACACACACACGAAAGCACTGAATGATGACAAAGTGTTTCCTGCCTTTGTGTGTGCTCATATTTGACCTTTGAGGACGCATTAGCTGTAGTTCTTTATGAATATTGCTCATTCTATGTTCATCGATGAGCCAAGACTGAACCTGGCCCTGCTGTTGTCATGGTGAGGAAACAAACGGCACAATCAGAATTGCAGCTCTGTTGTGATTAATGTTGTGGAGCGACAGAGAGACATGAAATTGGCAAATGTGATTTTTCCCCATGTGTTGAGCTTAGGCAGTGGTTTATTCAAACACACACACACACACACACACACACACACACACACGCACACACACACACACACACACACACACACACACACACACACACACACACACACACACACACACAAATGCAAGCAACTGAAAATGAGACTGCACTACTGATTGCTTCAAGGGTTCAAGTCTGATGAGTTACAGGAACATGAGTTATATGTCAGGTTTCTGAATTAAAATACTGGAGTATTAGCCAGTTAATTTCTGGTTAGATTTGCCTATCTAGAGCAGTGCTCATCATATACAGTGAATACACTGCAAAACTGATTGGTCCCACTTTATATTAGCTGTCTGTAACTACTATGTACTGTAAAAAAAAATGTTAGGTACAATGTGCTTATTGTGTTCAACTTGCGCTGATATTGGGGTGGATACGGTACAGTTTGGTGGGATAGGTTTAAGGGTTGGTTAAGATGTAAGGGAAGGGTTAAAAGTATCATTATAGATGTAACTACATGCAGATATTATTTTAATATAAATACAATGTAAAAATGTGTGTACCCAATAAGTGCACTGTATCAAATGATTAATATAAATTTTAGTACATATTTAAATCAAGATAGATTTACTAGAGATGCAAAACGACATCAGATAATAAGTAAATATGTATTAAAATTAAGTGAGTTTATGCTTAAAACAAGAACAAAATGCCAATGGTGTAATTTGAATTTGTTCTTGTTCTTACCCCACTGACAGATACTTATTTCTTGTTTTAAGCATAAACTCAATAAATGTTGGTATTTTTTTCAGAGAGCAAGACTTTTTGCTTCTCTTGTAAATGTACCTTGATTTAAGAATGTTTAGATATGTGACTGAAAAGAAAGACACAAATACTAAAGAAAGAAAATTATTTTTGTAGTGTATGTTGTTATTATTGCATATACTGTTTTATAATGTGTGAAAACAACCTCTGGCAATCTTTAAATATAACTAGACTAAAGCTATAAAGATTTCACTGACCTCAGACATGACCAAAGATTAGAAGTTGTGTGTTTATTTCAAAGCATGTTAAACTAACACAATGAGTTTGTTCAGAAGTTTGCAGGCTGATTTTTGCTAAGTTCATGGCATTGTATCTAATTTTTTGAGTTTTGCAAGAACTGCATCTAGTCCGGCTCAAACAGTCAGTATCTTGAACTGTATATTTGTCTTTGTTATCAGAGTCTGTGAAATATTTGTTGCTCAGCACATCTGGATGGAGGAGCACAGGGTTGTTGGCAGAACAGAAAGCTCCACAATAATTTAAATGAGCTTTCAGTTTGTTTCTGGATAAACTACAAAATGCTCCAGGTTTGATTTATAGACCAGATTGTAAAATTATTTATTTACTGATAAAAAATTACCTCTCACAAAAGAAATGGTAATAATGTTAACAGGTTATTGTCCTTGTTCATTTTGGTTCAGGTTTGTCACAAAACATGATTTCTTATTTTATACAACTTGAAATTAAAAAGTTTTTTTTTATGATATTTAATGCATCAACTCCCATTTTTTTTTTGTCAGCCAAACCCCTTTGATCTAAAATAATTACTTGCAGTACCTATTGAGATTTTAAGTAAATATTTCAATAATTTACACAATCGCATATTCAATTTTCCATAAATGCTTTCCAGTACATTTAGCACCACCCTTTAACCATATTTCAAAGGCGATAAAATTATGCAATTACATATAAAGATGTACTTAAGACCTTCTTAAGTTGGTCAATAAAGCACTCTTAATTTAATTTTATATAAAATTAAATTATAATCCATTTGAATTTATTTGCAATTAACATGCAATTAAGTGTCTGGAAACATTACATAAGTAGGCTATGCTTTTCGCAGTTCTCTGTTATCAATTAATAGTTACATTGCAAGCAGATAAACAAACTGAACATTATTGTAAAGTGTTGTCAAAATCATTGTGATGGATATGAAAGAAATGTACAAAGCAACTTTTGGATTGCTATCAATGAAGCAAGATGCTTTTCCCCACACAGTGTCGTTACTGAATCCATCAGCTGAAGCTAACCAGCCAAAGCTTGACAACCCTGTCACTATCAGATCATGTACATGCAGATGGGGGTGTTGATCATGGTGGTGAGGAGCTTGGAGGTGTAGCTCTAGCCAGCTGCCCTGATCAGGTTTCTCTGTGTATTTGTGAATGGACATGTATATTCAATGTAATTACCTCCAACAAATGAGCCTCAGAAGTGCCAGCTAGCAGCTGTCCTGACTGGGTTCACTGCACTGGTTTGAAACACTGCCAGGCTTCATGCTGTAGCAGCAACATTTTCATTCTGCTGGACAATCTGTTTGCACAGTCAGGCATGTAAACCTGCAAATGAGCTTTTGTGTTCTGAAGGGTAAGGCAGGATTTTCACTGCACCTTTAAATCCTGTTAACGCTAGTCTTAACACACCTGAACTCCTCTTTCATCAGCAGGACCATGTGACAGGCAGATCTTCACATCTCAGTGTTTGGACACATGCAGATAATTACAAACACTTAGTAGATTTCTTGCTTTTTGTGCGCTGTATATCTCATTTTAGTGCTTGAAGATAGATTTAGGTGGACGATACAGGAGAATCAAGAGCATTAGATATGTACTGTACCACTTTAGTGCTCAGAACTTGGCAAAATTTTGATGAATAAATCAAAAGTCCCTGTATTAGGTAACACTTTAATTAGGTGCATTATTAAGTAACACTTTATTTTAAGATGACGTAGTTACATGTACTTACTCTAGTAATAACAGCATTATATTCATAATTACTAGTAACTAACCCCAAACCTAGCCCTAACCCTAACCATAACCCTAAGCACATTAAGTTAATTGATATTTCTACGAATTTGTGTATTTACACTGTAACAATATCACCTTAAAATAAAGGGTTACTTTTTTTTTTTTAGGTGTCTGTGTTACGGTGTAATTATGCATTTAACTACTGGGTCATAATAATTAGCTACATGTATTTACTTAAGGGTTAGAGTTTGATTTAGGGTTAGTTGCATGTAATTATACATAATTTATAGTTATTAGTACAGTAACTACATGTAACATGTACGTATAACAAGAACACTGTAAAATAAAGTGCTACCAAATGAAGTGTAACCCATTATTATTATTAAAAACATATAAGGTTATTTGACCCAGAATAATGTAAAAATGCTGCAAATGGGTTGATATATAAAATCCAACAAGCTGGGTCAAAATTACCCAACACTGGTCGTTTTTAACCAAGCATTTTTAGAGTGTATCGTCATATACACACAAACTCAAAGGTCTTCACCACAACCCATCAAAATAAATGTTCCAGAGTGGAGCTCAACGCTGGGTCATGACCTTGACCCTATGGGAACGCCTCAGCGTGAGCCGTGTCTGAAGCACGTGTGTAAACACACCAATACTGATGAACATATGTGTGTGATGTGAAATCAGTCAAGAGTTAGTCTGTACAATGGCAGGGTCGAGGAAATATGTGACACCATGCCCCCGCTTTATCACGGCAGATGATTCACACCAGTTCTGTGTAATGTGTATGGAAGAGGAGCATGCGAGGTCTGCCCTCTAGAGAGGGCTGACTAAAGTTGTCAAAAAGTACCGACTTCGTTACCAAGTCGGGACTGAAATTTTAAAAATGTGATGCTTTGAGCGCTGTTGAGTCGAATCGTAAACACCTCTGATTGGCCATTGTACTCAAGCACTCATCAAATATGTCTGTGATTGGTTACAATGATCAGCGCTTCATAAACATGTTGTAAATATACATCAATGACGCTCTTCACAGAGTGCTAACACAGATACACTTGGGAGCGTTTGAAAGCAGGACTGGTCCACCGATAGATGCCTGCTTGTGCTTTCAAACACTCCCGCTTTTTAAAACACTTTCAAGCACTTCCATGTGCGTTGATCATTGTAGCCAATCACAGACATATCCAATGAGCGTGTGAACTCAACAGCACTCAAAGTGACACAATTTAAAAATGTCAGTACCTTTTTTGACAGGGGGCTGACTGTGAGCATTGCGATCGCAATACATAGCAAGCTCTGTTCTCACTTGGCCCCTTTTCTGGAGGGAAGAGGGTTGAGCTCATGCACCCTGTGGCTCGGGTCCCGTTGCTGCGGAGGCAGTGCGACTCCGGTCATGGGGATCACAGATTTGCAGAGGTGGAGTTTGAGACGAGTGAGAATGCTCTATCTCTTGTGCTCCCTGCTGACTCAGAGGACCCCATTTTGGATCTCGAACCGAAACGAGGAACTCATGCTTTCTGCATCTGATCCAGAGGGATTGGATGTATAAAATCAGGTGAGTGCTTCGGCAGAGCAGCCTCCTCAGTCTGCCAGTTTCAAGGAGTGGATTATTCAAGGCATTCAAGGTTTGAGGTCATTACTTCGATCTTTTGGTTTCTTCGGGTTTTGGTTGATTTCCGTTTCCGGTGAGAGTACGCTGTGCACGTGCACGCTGGAACTTTTGTTTGTTTGTTTGTTTTGAACGCTGTGTTTCTCGTCTACCGTGTCATCTCCTTCCCTGCTGAACTTGAAGTTTGCTTGGACTTTATTATTGTCATTTCCCTGTGGATTTGACTGTGGATATAACGTGGACACTGACAACTTTCCAACTCATCACTGGCACTCATCCAATTCACACTACTCTGCTGTTGTCTGCTGTCCTTCGCGCTACTCCACTGTACCTTCTACGTAGGTGGCCGGTGAGTCTCCACTCCCTCGCTTATCTATCGTGGACAGTTTTTTTGAATGGCCGGTTACCCCCTACCATTCAATTTATCTGATAAGGTCTTCATACTGCGTTGATCGTGCATAATTAGCGCCAAGAGTGTTGCTGCTTTCTTGCACTTTATTGCTTTATTGATGTCGTGTTGTTTCTACATGTCCGCGGACTAATTATGCATACTGCTCGCAACGTCCCAGTCCCTGCACTGTTTAGAGTTTTAACTCTGGGCTTATTATTCTTCTGTGTCATACCCATGGCGCTTAACTACTCGCTACTCCAACTGCGTTGCATGAAATCTCATCCTCGTCTCAATGCGACTACATACAGGCTCTGCACGGAGATCAGGATTGTTAGGCGACCACGCTATGTCCATCGTTCCTGTCGCAACCATTTCTTATCGCGATGCCCGTCATCTTCAGCCATTTCTTTCCATCTGGTCGAAACGCTCGGATATTCGCTATTCTATGCTGCCGAATAAATCTTACCTCATTAAAAACAGTTTCCTGTGATCTGTCTCTGACTAATCTACATACACGCAATGACTGCGCGTTTCATCCTGCAGTTGCGCTGCTGTCGGTCTATCACAGATAAGGCTACTGTGCTTTGCGACCTACTAACTGAGAAAAACTTCAACTTATTGCTCCTCACTGAAACATGGCATACTCATAATGACTATTTCCACCTAAATCTTCTCACTCCTTCTGGATACAGCTACCTGGCCAAACCTCGTTTTACATCAAGGGGTGGTGGCCTGGCTGCTGTTTACCGCAGCAGCATTCCAGTCAAAACTATTGACATTCATGTGACTTTAACCTTTGAATATTTAGTCCTCAAAGTTTCTGGTACATATCTAATGCTCTTGATTCTCCTGTATCGTCCACCTAAATCTATCTCAAATTTCTCCAGTGAACTGTATGAACTGTTAACCCTTTCCTCTGCCTTATCCCCTTGTGTTATATTACTGTACTTGGTGATTTCAACATACATGTTGATACTGGTTGTGCAGAATCGTGTGAACTCTTGTCATTGTGTGAATGTTTCAATCTACACTCTCAAAAGGTCACACACTGGATCTTGTCTGCACTGCTGGTCTATGTAATGTTTCCGTGCTTGGTTCTCTGGTAGGACTGTCTGATCACCTCCTCATCGAACTAAACTATGAAATGCCCCTTCCCCGCCTCAGGGTCAAATCCACTATAACCTACCATAACCTCAATTCTGTTAATCCATTACTGTTTTCTGAATCTGTACAAACTCATCTCTCTGATATCTGAACACACTAGCTCTTTCGATATCCTTACCAAATATAATGCCTGTATTTCCACTGCCCTTGATATACACGCCCCTCTTAAAAGTAGATTTGTACCTTCTACACACACATCTCCCTGGTTTACTCCTGCACTTCGCAATCTAAAAACAGCTGGCTGTCATCTTGAACGCCTTTACAGGAAAACTGGTTTGACTGTCATAAGTAACTCAGCAGACCTCTGTGAGTCATTCCTGCATTTCTTTAAAAATAAAATCGATAGCATTCATAATCTTTTCCCATCCATGATCTAACCTGTCTCCTCACATGACTTCCCCACTGCTTTTACACCTGGTACTCTCACTGATTTTGCAACCCCAACCCCTGCTTACATCTCTGAACTAATCAACAAAGCAAACGCATCTTCCTGTCATCTTGAATCCGCTCCTACTGTTTCACTTAAAAAATGTGCACCTGTTATTTCACTGCCGATTTCACTTCTCATCTCCCATCTACTAAGTACTGGTGCTGTTCCTCTGGAATTAAAAAATGCTGCTGTCACTCCTGTCCTAAAGAAACCTGGCCTCGACCCCTCTGACATGGCCAACTACAGACCAATCTCAAATCTACCATTTCTTTCTAAACTGCTTGAGAAAGTGGTCACTGCTCAACTTCGAACACATTTGTCATCTAACAACCACTATGAATGTTTTCAATCCGGGTTTCGCACCCTCCACAGCACTGAGACAGCACCTCTTAGGGTTGTCAATGATCTCCTTATGGCCACTGACTCCGGCTCCACCAGTATTATAATTCTTCTAGATATTTCCTCTGCATTCGACACAATCTCTCACAGTATTCTCATCTCACGACTCTTTGCTCTTAGTATTTCTGGAACTGCCCTATCCTAGTTCACCTCCTACCTGTCTGGTCGCCAGCATTACATCTCTATCCTCCAGGCTAAGTCCACTACTGCCTCTGTCCCACACGGTGTTCCCCAGGGTTCTATTCTTGGGCCTCTTCTCTTTATCATCTACATGCTCCCATTAGGTAACATCTTCCGTCATCATGGCTTTAAATTCCATTGCTATGCAGATGACACCCAACTATACATCCATTCTCAACGCAATGCTCCTTTCCCCACAAAATCCATATTAAGCTTGTATTGATGATATAAATGCTTGGATGACCAGTAATTTTCTCAAACTCAGCACTGATAAAACAGAGCTACTTCTTATTGGTTCACCTCAAAATACATCCCAATTCAATATTGCTGGAGTTTTGGTTCAACCTTCCACCACTGTCAAAAACCTTGGTATAATCTTTGATTCTTCTCTTTCCTTACTTCCACACATCTCCTCGCTCACTAAGTCTGCCTTCTTTCACCTTCGTAATACGTCCAATTCTGAATATCAGCGATGCTGAGACCCTAGTTCACGCTTTCATCACTTCAAGGCTTGAGCACTGCATTTCTCTTCTCTATGGCTTACCCAATTCATCAATAACTAAGATCCAATATATTCAGAACTCCGCAGCTAGGGTCCTCACATACACAAATAAATCTTCCCACTTTACTCTGATTTTACGCAGACTTCATTGGCTACCGTATTCGTATTCAATACAAGATACTCCGTATCACATTCAAAGAACTCCATGGTCTTGCCACCAACTATATTTCTGATCTTATCCATACCTACTCTCCAGTTCGCACACTTAGATCTTCTGATACCGGTCTGTTGACGATCCATAGGCACAAACTATCATTGTTTGGTGGAAGGGCTTTTTGTACCGCTGCCCCAACTCTTTGGAATTTTATTCCCCAACACATCCGCGACCTTTCATCATTACACAATTTCAAAACACACCTTAAAACATATCTTTTTGCTACTTGTTTCCCTGACTCTATGATCTGATTTTTATGTACATGTAACTCTATCTATTATGTTATCCATCTCAGTTTATTTGTATCGTTTCTATTTCATGTTTCTATGTCATGTTTATTTGAACTTTATTGTAAAGCGACCTTGAGTTTTCTGAAAGGCGCTATTTAAAATAAACATATTATTATTATTATTATTATTAGTTGTGCGGTGGTCAAATTAAATCTGGATTGGCTCGATGAGAGGCAAGACTCGAGTTCAGACTCCTCGCCACCATCTCCCGCTCTGTCCCGATGTCCACACTGAGGTGTCGAGATCGAGGAAGAATCCTTACTCTGTTCCCGTTGCTACACATCATCAACATATCTGTGGTAGTAGGGATGTGCGAGCAGGGGTAAGGGCCAATGCTGAAGGTGGCAGAGACGCTTGCGAGCAGTCTCTCCTCTTCATCAGTGTTGTCTTGGAGGAAACCTACTAAGCCGTGTAGAGTGACATCTGTGTATGCGATAGCAGGTCCGGGGTGCGTTTCATGTACAACGATGTAACTCCCTGCTTAACTACCACAGTACGATGGATCGTTGAAGACATCAACTAGCTAGTCACGACTGTTTCCCGAAACCATATTGTCGCAAATTAGTCGTTCAACCACGTTGGTTTATGGCGTCACACAGGTGGTGGAGTAATAACTTCTTTTAATGAATCTGTTTGAGATTGAATTAATGCTAGATGTTTTGCTAGAAATTACAGACATGGCATCTGAGGACTATTTGAATAAAAAATACAAAACTGGTGTGCACATCCCAAACACCCAGATTGGGCTCAGGTACAGGTCAGACTACAAAGTAACATAAATGAAAAAAAGAAGCTGAAATTTCTTATAATCTGAGGACTATTTCTAATTTTTCTCAGTTATTTTGCTTTATTTCCAGATTCAATCATAGGCTCGTTCTTACGTACTAGAGCACGTTCGCACATGCGCACTCTTCAAAAACGGAAAAAAGATACAGATTGTACTGAATGTCAGCTTGCTTTTTTTGCTCAAGATAAGGATTCATTGAGTCCATGTGTCATGCAAGCAAGAAACTCTGCTTCTAACCACAGGTCGAGAGCTGTTGTTCCAACCACACAACTTTGCGATGCTGTTTGTAAATGTTCGTTGAAACAATGGTTTTGGGAAACACAGACTCGTTAAACTATGCTGATAACGATGGAACTTGCGAACATAGTTGGCTAACAATGCTTTTGGGAAATGCACCCCAGGCTAGTACGTCCCTGCAGAACATGGCAGTTCTACAGGTGTACCAGGCAGACCTGCTAAGAGTTTTGGATCATGAAGAGGGTTTAGGGCCTGATGTGGTTTAAGACCTCTGTCGGGCCACAGATCTTGCCCAACCAAGCAGATGCCTCGCGCTATCGGTCATTCTATGGCTGCTATGGTTTATTCGGAGAGGCATCTGTGGCTTAATTTAACATGCATCAAGGAAACGGTCAAGGCCTTTCTCCTTGACGCTCTGATTTTGCCAGGACACCAAACGGCAGTCTGCAGCGTTCAAGGAGATGATCCCTCGCCGTGTCCAAGAGCTGTGCACGACCGAGGCCCAGCTCTCATAAGGTGCATTTTATTCGACCGCAAGTGGACTTCACAGGGTATTTCGCCATCTTAAGTGAGATACCAATCTGAAGGGAGCGAACATGTTCAGTTCGAAGGGCATTGCAAACGGCGTAGGGAATAAGAGAACATCGATACATCACTTCACAGGAATTGAAGAGCGAAAATCACCCAACTGTCATTGCGCACCGCGTCACCAGTCTGAACTCACCATAGAGCAGAGCTGTTGGAAGAGATTTTAAATGGCTCTGAGTTTACATTTACATTTGAGTATTCACAGTATAAAAAGTAAGTACCAACCGCATTCAGTATTCATAAATATTGTTATTATTATACAAACTAGAGTATTTATGAATGGTTAGGGTGATGAATGTTACATTTCAATAGTCTATTGTATGAATATGTAAACAAATTAAAAGTGCTGTTATTATTTTTTAGATACATACTGTGTTTTGTACATGTATAGGCCTATTATATGATTTTAAATTTGAAAAAGTAAATTACAATATTTATGTTATATCATAATTTGCACGACTCTGTCTTGCCTTTCTTTGATGACGCTGCAGGGCATTCCAAATGAGCAATTATTGTCAGTGAAGTCCATTTCAACTGATATACCGTGTTCAAGGAGTAGGGAGCAGTGAACACTGCGTAGCGACCCTGTCGAATGGAACACACCTATTGAGAAGAGCAGAAGGCGAGTGTGGGCTCTCTAACCCCCTCATAAGGACAAGGGGTCTAAGGGGAGATCCGACCTAAGGGAAGTGATCTCCGTGAGTCCTGACGCTTTCAAACCCTGGTCTCTGAGAGCGACTTCTCGCTCGGGCGGTTGGTGCACACCACGAAATTGTGTGCCCAACTGTCCTCTAGGCTCTCAGCAGGCCCTTCTATTTATCCCGCCACCACCCGTGATTCAGGAGGTCTGACAGGCCATTCGCCTCATCTTCCCTCACAAGCGATTCCTCTCTTCAGTCAGTTTTTGGTGGTTCCTGCAAGAATGCTGCTTCAGGGCACCGAAAAGACCAATTCAATCCAAATGATTCCTCTGTTAGACGTGGCAGCGTGGCAACTTCATGTCTCTAAGTGGGTTTTGAATACTTTAATGAAAGGTTACAGGATTCAGTTTGCCTGGTGGTGGTGGATGGTGCTACCAAAAACATGAAGCATGGTGGTAACAAAAGTGCGCTAAGTAGGATACAAAGTATTTCTCAAGCACGAACTGTGCCGCCGAAATTTGGAAAAATATACATGTGAATTTGGGGAAAAATAACAGATTTCATAGGGCCCTATGTATGAAATCACCTAGCAACGTCCTAGCAACCACCCAGAAGATGCTTGAAACCTTAAAAGCAACATGGTAAGAACACCGTAGCGATCGCATCCACCACAGAGCCTAGCATTATAGTGAGTTGCACCGATTTAAGCAAAACATCTATTGTGATGCTGTATATTCTGTTGTAATTAACACTGAATATAAATTGCACACATTTCATTTCCTCATTCAAAACAAATACCGACAACAATCCACACACATGTTTCTGAGACACATGCTATCTGACAATCACAGTGTGAATGTGGTCGTGAGATCATGATGACATCTGGATTACAGTGAGTGTGACTTGACTTTTGTCCTCACAGTAATCTGTGGTTTATCCTCCCCCATCACCATCTGCCACTCTTCCTCTTCAACGTCTTTCTCTAACACATGCAACACACACACACACACACACACACACACACACTCAGGGAGAAGCATGCACTGCGGTTTCTTCTCCCCGGACTGAGGCACCAATGCTGCGAGTATCCAGTTCTGGAGAACTGGATGTCGTCAGCGTTGATACAGGGGATTTTGAGGATTCGCCATCTCATACCCCTGCTGATTAGGAGCTTTTGGAGGTTGTTACTCGTGCTGTTGCCAAATCAAATATAGATTGGCCAGCCGAGGAACAAGATGAATATAAAAAGAAAAGTTTACTAGATGAAAGATATTTACCATCTAGGTCACAGCCTCCTCGTCGGGGTTTATCGTTTTTTTCCCAACCTCCACACTGAGGTGTCGAGGTTGTGGAAGAAACCGGTTTCATATCGTGTTTTTAATCCACAAACATCTATTTATAGTAATGTTATGGGTATTAAAAATTATGGTTATGTGAGCTCTCCCGAGTCAGCTTCATCATTAAAAACCCTGGCGTTACCCACCAAGCCATTAAAAGTCACTTGTGGGTAACTGGTGGGCGCTGGTGGGTAAAGCGTATTTGGCATCTGGTCAGTCTGCGGCATGCTTGCATGCAATGTTGATTTTGCAAGCATACCAAGCTGATCTGCTTAGGGACATCTCCCTCCACAAGAAGACTGTATGCACTAAAATGGAAACTGTTCTCTGTTTGGTGCGGAGAACGCCAAATGAATCCTGTTAACTGCCCTGTTGGTACAGTACTCGATTATCTGCAAGAACGTTTCTCTGCAGGGTTATCTCTTTCCACCTTGAATGTGTATGTGGCGGCTATATCTGCTTACCACACTCCTCTGGGTGGTGCATTATTGGGGAGAGATCCTCTCATTACTCTTTTTAGTGCTCTTTTCAGTGCTCTAGAGCGCCTGCACTGCGCTCTAGAGCACTGGCTTAGGATTTGGCCGTTGTTTTGGAAGGCCTGGTTTTTGCTCCCTTCGCCTTCTTTCTCTTTCTTTCTCTTTATTTCTCCTTGCTATTTCTTCTATCAAGAGAATTGGAGATTTGCAAGCCCTGTTGGTTGCTCCTTCGTGCCTAGAATTTGCACCTGGTTTGGTGAAAGCCTTTCTTCACCCTAGGCCGGGTTATATTCCTAAGGTCCCTACTAATATTGCGGGCACAATAGTGCTGCAGACCTTCTGTCCTCCACCTTTTAATACACCAGATCAGGAAAAACTTAATCTGCTATGCCCTGTGCGGGCTTTGGATGCTTACGTACACAGAGCTGCCCTGTGGCGTAAATCGGATCAACTATTCATCTGTTTTGGGTCACCAAGAAAAGGTTACCCTGCATCTAAGTAGAGGATGAGCAAGTGGGTAGTCGAGGCTATCTCACTTGCTTATGAAGCGGCTGGTCAGCCTTCACCTGTGGCTGTCTGGGCCCATTCTACTAGGAGTATGGCTGCCTCAAAGGCTTTATTATTAAGTTTCCCTTCTTGACATCTGTGATGCGGCAGGCTGGTCCTCACCGCATACATTTGTTCGATTTTACGACTTGGATCTAGGCTCCAGTCCAGGGTCTAGGGTGCTTGCTTCTTAGTGTGCGCAATGATTTCACACAGAACAGGCATTTGCTATTATGGCATCGTGGGTATAGTGTTCCCACAGCGTCTCGACGCAGCTCGAGTTCCCTTGAAAGGGAACGTCTCAGGTTATGTATGTAACCCTGGTTCCCTGAAGAGGGAAAGAGACGCTGCGTCGCCCTGCCATAGTCCCTGCATGCCTGTGATCGACTTGCTTCGGCCTATCAGAAGCTAGCGCGACCTGTTTGTAGGGGGTTTAAGTTTCCTTGTCTATGACGTCACTCGCCGATGACGTCTCGTCACACCGTTGGACTTATTATACACATGCTACCCAACGCAATCTCGAGTTCCCTCTTCAGGGAACCAGGGTTACATACATAACCTGAGATGTTTTCAACATTGGTAATAATAAGCAATTTTTCACTATTAGAATGATTTGTAAAGGATCATGTGACACTGACTGGAGTAATGATGCTAAAAATTCAGCTTTGATCACAGGAGTAAATTGATTTGAAAATATATTAAAACAGAAATCATACATTTATTAAAACAGTTATTTTTAATTTCTATACACATATGTGACCCTGGATCACAAAAAAACAGTCTTAAGTAGCACGGGTATATTTGTGGGAATAGCCAACAATACATTGTATGGGTCAAAATTATCAATTTTTCTTTTATGCCAAAAAATCATTAGGATATTAAGTAAAGATCATGTTCCATGAAGATATTTTGTAAATTTCCTACCGTAAATATATAAAAAATGTATTTTTGTGAGTGAATGCAGCACAATCGCGAACATAAATGGACAACTTTAAACGCGATTTTCTCAATGTTTCGATTTTTCTGCACCCTCAGATTCCATATTTTCAAATAGTTGTATCTCGGCCAAATATTGTCCTATCCTAACAAACCATACATAAATGGAAAGCTTATTTATTCAGCTTTCATGTGATGTATAAATCTAAATTTAAAAAAAAAAGACCCATAAGACTGGTTTTGTCATCCAGGGTCACATATAGTCTATCATCACATTCAATTAAAGCTGCAAACTCAGCAAAAACATAATTCAGTTTGCCCTGCTGTACATTTTCTAGGTATATTTTCCGTCCACTTCAGCAAAAGAATGCAGATGTTCAATAGCCATTAGTGCAACCGAGCACAATGCAAATCATTCAATTAAAATTGAACCAGTTCTGCTTCTGGATTCCTGGCTTGTCAGTGGGTTTAGTTTTCAATGCGGTTCCTCTAGAGATCTACATTTACCTGATTTGTGATCAAGCTGTAATTAATCCTTCCTCTTCCAAAGTCAGCCGCGGACACGGATTGTGTGTGTGTGTGTGTGTGTGTGTGTGTGTGTGTGTGTGTGTGTGTGTGTGCGTGTGCGTTTCATTCACGGATTTTTTACGTGTATCTTGCCTGTTACATTTTTATCTGTCCATTACTGTAAAATGATCATGTTGAAATGTTGATATGCATGTGCTGCACACTCCCTTGGGATGTTTGTTGGTGTATTCTGGGACATCTGATGTCTCTCTCTCTCTCTCTCTCTCTCTCTCTGTAGCTGATGACTGCCGACTGCTCGCTCAGATCCCAAAGGTGCGCTGCCTGAGAAATGAACGCCGGGAAGGTATGTGTGAAATGAGTGGAGTGGAGACACGCTCATATACTGAGATAAAACATGTTGAATGTTTTATGTTGAATCCGTAAATGCTGTACAATTATTGGAGAGATATTTAAACAATTCAGAATTCATATCTCCTCTGCACTTATTTTTATTTTTTATGCACTTGTATCCGTTTTTAATCATACACTGTAAAACATTGTAATCTGCAATTCTTGCCTTAAAGTGCTTTTTCTACCTGATTTACAACCTACTATTTATTTTTGTTGATATAAATTAAAAGATATAATAAGATATATATTAATATATAATATAATTATATGAATATATATATTATTATATCTTTTAATTTATATCAACAAAAAGAAATTGAAGGTTGTAATACATCAGGTAGAAAAAGCACTTTAAGGCAAGAATTGTATTATATTATAATACAATTTACTAATAATATTATAATAACATAATCATATTTTTCACTAGAATAAAACCATTTAATTTTACCTTTTTTTAGTGTGCTAAACAAACAAACAAACAAACATAAAGAATTACAGCTTCCAACAGAAATAATTCACTTAAAAAACTTTTAAAAATCCAATAGCCTTTAGTTTAGGGGAAATTGTATATGCCCCTTTGAAGAAGACACACTACTGTTTAAAAGTTTGTTTTCTAAAGAAATTAATTATTTTATTCAGAAAGGATGCATTAATTGTATCAAAAGTGACAGTAAATATGTTGTTACCAAAACCTCTATTTAAAATAAATGCTCAAATAATCATGTAAAAAATGTATCACGGTTTCCAAAAAATATTATGCAACTGTTTTCAACATTGATAATAAAATATACTAAGTATAATAAAATAGAAAACAGTTACTTTAAATTGTAATAATATTTGACAATATTACGGAATTTTTTATCAAATAATGCATCCTTAGTGAGCAGAAGAGACTTCTTTCCAAAAAATAATAATAATAAATTCTCACCGACCTCAAACTTTTGACCTGTTGTGTATATCTACTTAATGTTTATGCTTAATCAGCATTAAGGAGTACATAAGCATATAGATGATGGACTTAGACAGACATAGACTAAATGCCAAAAAACTCCCATTTAGATTTCACATGGTCTTTAAATTGAGTCAAGTCAAATCAAGTCAAGTCACCTTCATTTATATAGCGCTTTTAACAATATGGACCGTTTCAAAGCAGCTTTACAGTGATTAAAGTAACAGAGATTGTTTTGGCTTTACAGCAACTCTAGAATAAAGTTATTGTCCAGCTAAAGTTAGTTTTGATTGATTCACTTCCGTCGCTACGATCATTAGTTATTGACTTAGGGGCCGCTAACACGACACCATTCTAACAGAAAACCTTTAATGCGATCTGGCTCCTCATTTGCATGAAACAGTGCCTGGTGGCTCTGAGAATTTTTTATCGCTTCCGCGTAGCCACGTGAATCGGAATTATCCCGACAACGTTTTATCAGTACAGAGGTAAAGGGAAGGAGGCCTTCACAAGGGAGAGACTAGTTGACACTTCAGGACTGTGTTGTCGTCGTGTCCGGGCGTAGGTCCTTCATTGGGGTCGGATTCATCACGCCGGTATGGAGATGAGTTTGTTGAGGTGTCCATGAGGCCTTCACAGTGTTGATGTGGCTGGCACTTCAGGATGCGTTGTTGTCGTGTCCATGCGATGGTCCTTCATCAGATCAGGATACGGCCTGGATCCGACAGACTGCGGTAAACCTCGGGATAAACAGAGAGACTAATATTAGCGTAGATGCCATCCTTCTTATGATGTACAAAGTACATCAGGATTTATGGGAAGTGTTCCCGGTTCCGGCTGATCTAAACTATGCAGCCTAACATTGAATTATAGAAGTCTATAATGCTAAGCCAAAGAGTTGTGTTTGTAGTCTAGATTTGAACTGACCTAGTGTGTCTGCTTCAGGGACAATGTTAGGAAGATTGTTCCAAATTGAGAAACAACCCAGTAATTTACTGATTGAACTGATGAGCTTCATTTGTGCTCTTGTTTGTTTTGGGAAAATTAAGTTATGTGTAATGAATGTGTCCCTTGTCTGTTGGTGCCGATCAGGTCTGATCCGGTCTCGTGTCCGAGGAGCGTCTGCGGCTTCGGCCTCCATCCTCACATTCCTGGACAGTCACTGTGAGGTCAACACAGACTGGCTTCAGCCCATGATCCAGAGAGTCAAAGAGGTGCGTTTGATACACTCTCCATACATGCAAACCTTACACTAACAGTGC
This sequence comes from Gila orcuttii, assembly GCA_026230005.1. Classification (NCBI taxonomy): domain Eukaryota; kingdom Metazoa; phylum Chordata; class Actinopteri; order Cypriniformes; family Leuciscidae; genus Gila; species Gila orcuttii. Next base: position 13,200,897 of record JAPDVR010000013.1, on the reverse strand, counting down.
CTTCATTTTTTATTTTTAATGTGAAAAACCCATTGCTATTGGTCAGACTACTCAGCCACCCGAGCACAAACACCCCATAGATCATCACTGTGCCATTATTTACAAAGATTCTATATAAAAGAAAACTTTCCAGCCCCATTTACACCTGGTATTAAGATGTGTTTTGATTGATGACAAGTCGATGACGCTAAATACAGGTGTAAACGGGGTCTAAAACATTTTGAGCTTGTCCACTTTCAACCAGAGGTCGTCGAGAACACATTCGACCGGATTGCTTTCGCAGTGTAAACGCTCATGTGGTCGAATGTGTTCAAACAGCCACAAAAGACTGTCTTCTCTCCGTCTACTGACTTAATGCGTAAACATTATGAGAAGCGCGCTAGCCACATGGGATTTAAACTTTGTCGGCTGAAGACTCAAGTTTGGTTTGAAGATGTAAAACGTATCAGGCACAATGTTCTTTCCTCATTCCTGATTTCTAACACACACTCAGAGCGTTCAGCTGGTCTTGCATATATACAGTAACTCTGTAATGAAAGTCCACTGAGGCGAGTTGCAGCTGAACCCATGTGCAGTTTATTTACAATAATCCAAAATGAGCAAAACAAAGAGACTTTGACTTTGACTAAAATAAAATAAAAGACATGAAACTATAAAAGTGAGCCAAAACCCAAACCAATGTGACAAACTCAAAACATGCAAATACAAATAAAATGGCAAAGTATTACATTAACAAAATTATATTATAACTGCTCCAGAGTGATATTTATTTTTATTTATTATTCAGTGGTTTTCAACTAGTGGGTCGCAACCCATTTTTGAGTCACAGATCTGTTCTGATAGTGTAAGACAACAGGGATATAACAGTGCTAAATACCAATAAAATTAAACCAACCAAATATTCATCTATTGTTAGGAAATAAATATGATCTTTTAAAAAGGAGAAAACAATTCCCGTATACACTACCGGTCAAAAGTCTGGAATAATTACTATGTTTAGTCTCTTATGCTCACCAATAAAGCATTTATTTGATTAAAAATACTGTAGCAGCAGTAATAGGACGCAGTGTAGGGGTGGTGATGGCGCAGTGGATAAGACACATGCCTTTGGTGTGAGAGGCCCGGGTTCGAATCCACTGTGAGACACCAATGTGTCCCTGAGCAAGACACTTAACCCCTAGTTGCTCCAGAGGCGTGCGACCTCTGACATATATAGCAATTGTAAGTCGCTTTGGATAAAAGCGTCAGCTAAATGTAATATTGTGAAATATTATTACATAAAATAACTGTTTCTGTGTGATTATAAGCTGTAGTAAGCTGAAATGTATTCCTTTGATCAAAGCTGAATTTTCAGCATCATTACTCCAGTCTTCAGTGTCACATAATCCTTCAGAAATCATTCTAATATGATGATTTGACAATCAATTATTACCAGTTATTATTGGTTGTCAATCATTAATAATTGTTCTTATTATTCTCAACGTTGAAAAAGTTTTTGCTGCTTCGGTTTGTATGTTTGGAAACTGCATTTTTCTTTTAAATTGTAATGAAATTTTCCCAAAATTACAGTTTTGACTATATTTTTGAACAAATAAATGCAGCCTTGATGGGCAGAAGAAAAAACATTAAAAAAAATCTTAATTACTCTAAACTTTTGACCGGCAGTGTAGTTTGTTGTTGACATCAAACTTGTCAAAGTTTCTCCAGTTAATCAGGTGCCAACATGTAGGATTTGTCATCGAGAATTGGTGAAATCTCTAGCTATTTTCCAGACATCATGCAGACAGTCTGTGTTTTGTGCGCAGGAGGAACGTCAGAAGTGTGTGTAGCTTATGAGGAACACTGATCATGTCTGATTTAGAGCAGTGCTTTCTTCAGGAATTATATTTTACATTGGTTTGCGTCATCAAGTCATTACGCAACCAGTACTACAGTTGTTTACTGTACAAAATTAAACACAAACGTCCCAAATCTGGAACAGGCAAAACAGAATGCAAAGTAATTGACGTTTTGGAAAATTGACTATAAATGTCATTTGAATTTGATGCTTTCAGCACAAAACACATTGCGTCATGATTATCATCACTGCATGAGCCTGTATTTAATGTAGTCGAGATCAAAATGTCCTTTACCTTGTTTAAATTTGTTCACAATTTCAGAGGATGATGCATGTCATGCAACCTGCTAATTTGACTAGCTTCTAACTAGTGACACATGATTTTGCACAATTACTATAGTATAATAAGATTTTTTACTTCTGTCCATGACCCATCAGAATGAACTTGTGAACCATTTAGTAAACCGGAGAGCATTAAAGGGCATTAAACTACTTTTAGATAGTTGTGTGTCGTGTTAGGACGTTTTAATACACTCTCGGTCTTTGTGACCTCTGCAGCAAATCGCAGTACTTCAACATTGTAAGTGTTGAGAGTCAGTAGTGAGTCATGAATGGCCTGAATCCAGTCTGGTTCTTAAGAGGGATATTTTCCCAGAATCCAAGCGAGTGGAAAGCAGTTTGTCTTCTCACAGCTGCACCATGTAGCCTCTCTCGTCCTAAATCATCAAGAGTGATTATCTTCTTCTTCATCATCATCATCATCATCATCATCATCATCATCTACTCAACTGCTTTCCTCCAGCATAAGAGCTGTAACTGATCTTGTTTGTGCTACAGTTATTGATACAGAATGATTTTTCAGATGTAAATATACAAATTTGGTCATATCAAATGTAAAATCAAAAATGTATTTTTTATATACAGTTTATTTGACTAGAATCTGTTTAATACAGTCCATGAATGTTCCTATTTCTTTTCCATTTTTTATTCAGGGGTCTTTTTTTGTACTAAGTTTATATATTTGTGATCGCTTTGTGTTTGTGGTTTTCTCAGTCAAACACTATGAGCTGACGCACGTCTGAATAATCACAGAACTAACGACACACACTGAGAGAAACACACTGTCTGTTCTCTTCAAACAACACTGTGAAAGTGTTCAGTGTCTCAGTCGGACTCTTCAACCTTCAACAGATTATCAGCTTCAAATGTATATGGAGCTAGAAAAATGACAAAGCAATTTGAATTTTGTACATTTGAATTTTAGAATGTTTTGTGGCATATTTTTATGGATCTGCATTTATAAACAGCAGATTTGGTGAAATTGGTTAGAAAATATTCAGGTTATGAAATTAAAGAAATTACAAAGTTTGTAGCTAAAGAAGAAAAAAATACAAATCTGTTAAATATGCCTCAAAAACAATTAGTTAAATGTCACATTTTATACTATTCAGATTTACAAAATTCAAATATTTTTGCATTTTTCCTGGATAAAAATAACAGTTTGATTTACAATAGTAAATGGCCATTTGAAATTGAAAAAAAATAAATATTATTCTAGAGTAAAACATCATTTAAACATACCTTGTTTGGACACTGTACTCAAGATATAAATTTCAGTTCATTTGGATAACACAGTTTTAAAAAACAAACTTGTAAACTAATTTAAACCCTAATAACTGCATTAAAAAATATTTAAATAAAATCAAGATGCAGATAATTAAAAATAAACTTGTTTTAAAATTTATGAATGACTGTCAAATATGCATCAAATTAAGTTTATTAGTTTGTTTAGGTTAAAACTGTGTAATTCAAATGGATGGAAAAATTGACAAGCCATGGACGACTAAGTGGAGTGTCCTAATGTTGTTTATAATTGTCAAATGCTGTATGAATCTATGAATCTATGTGGGATATGTTGCAGATGGATTTTCTTCACACACACACACACACACACACACTGCAGTTCAGTGTATTTGCGTAGAGCGCCAGCTCTAATTGAAAACATTTGATTTTCTTATGCAGTTGTAATATGAACTTCCCCCGCACAAGTTTTTTTTTTAATGTGACACACGCTTACAGTACATGCTCATAAATAGTTTTATTTATGCACAAGTGTACTCACACAGCAGCAAACCATATTTCAAAATAGTAGCAAGCCTTGCAAATCACACAGAATAATGCAACAACTGGCCTTGCAAATGTAGAAACCTTTTTATATCTTAATTTAAAAAAAAAATAATGTGCATTTATAACATTCTACTTATGGAATATATGTGTTATTTATGTATCTGTTACATTACCTTGGCATTAAAACAAACAAACAAAGGGGATTTCTAGTTCAGCTGCTGAGGGAGGGAGTGACTATAAATTTGACATCTTTCTCTCTTTTGACTGCCACGATCCATCTCTCTATAATTCTTTCCTCTTTTGGAAAGTTGTGAAAAACAAACACAATAAAAAGTTGCTGTTACAGAAAATGGAGAAATATTTTTTGCTATGGTCTGCTTTAGGTTTTCGCTGCTATGCTGTAGTTTACTCTGAAAAGTGTGCATTGTTTTCAATGCAGCTGAAACCAGACTTAAAAGTGGTCAGCTGGTGTCCTAGCCTGGCCATCCTGGTTAGGCTGGTCTGTTTTGAGTTTTAATCAGGCTGGGAGACCTGCAAACAACGAGTAGCGACAGATCTTTTCTTCCATATTGGGACGTTTATATCCAAGTGTAAAGGATCATTAGAAAAGACAAAATGTGGGGCGGAGACTTCATTCTATGCATTGGGTGTTGATTGGATGTTGAGATGTCAAACTTAAATATATATATTTATACGATCTGTGGCTGTATGAAGCGCATGACGAAAGAGATAGAAAACAAAAACTAAAATAAACAAGAAACAGTCAGCAGATTGCAGGAGAATACATAACACAACCAGTTTTAACATAGACAACACCGGACACTGAACAGAAAGAGCTCAAGGCTTAAATACACAGGGAACTTAATCAAGGAGAACAGAAACACTGTCACATATGCTGGATAGTTGATCCAGAGAGATTAGGCTTGAAGAGCAGTTAAGTAGAATTTAATAGAGACCAAGAAACAAACAGATACAATCCAGTTAGTAACGTTAACAAAGACCAGAAGCTAACTGAGGAAATAAATACACTCTGGCAATGGGGACAGGTGAGACTCTAATCACACTCTAAAAAACACTGGGTTAAAAACAACCCAATTTGAGATGTTTTCAACCCAAGGCGGGGTAAATAAGGGACAGAATGTTGGGGTAATTTTACCCAGCAAATTGGGTTGTTTATTTAATCCAGCATGATGGGTTGATGTAATCCATCATACTGGTTTGATTCATTTTTAATATAAAACTATAGCTTTTTTTCTTATTAATGTCTACAAATTAACCTCAAATCCTCTAAACTTAAAAAAAAAATACTCCACATAACCACTGGTTTGCATGATAATTCCTTAATTTTTTATTATATTTTTCAGTAGGCTATAGCATATTTTATATAGTTTTGAATACATATTGCATACAATTAAGCTTGTTTAACAAATATTAGAAGTAAAAATGAAACATTTAGAAGTAACTCACGTGTAATCGACCAGTCTCTGTTGTCCCGTTTCCACCGTAACGGCGCTGGATCTCGTGTCGGCACTTGTATTATGTTCAGCAGGGGAACTTCTAACTTCAGACCGCTGCCCTGCCTTTCACTCGCAGCCAAAAAATCATATAATTTTATGCAAGGCATCAGGCGTTTCCATCACGCGAAAAGACCGACGCGACACTCGTTTAGGTGACTCACATTGCGCCCCTGTATGTTACTTTGCATAAAATTAAACGATAAACAGAACAATAACAAATTTATAGATACAGAAAATGTACACAAACCTTTATTTTACCGAAGACACGCAACAAGTTGACTGAGCTGCACTGCTCTCTCCTGAAGAGGTCTCAGAAAGCATGCGATAGACAACTCAATCCATGGGTTGTTGTATCTGACCCAGGATCTGGGTAACACAAAAACTACAAAACACTGGGGTGTTACGTCTGACCCAGGATCTGGGTTACACAAAAACTACCCAAACATTGGGTTGTTACATCTGACCCTGGATCTGGGTTACACAAAAACTACCCAAACACTGGGTTGTTACGTCTGACCCAGTATCTGGGTTAGACCAAACATCTACTCAAACATTCGGTTGTTACGTCTGACCCAGGAGCTGGGTAACACAAAAACCAACCCAAACACTGAAAAAATAACCCAAAAAATTTACCCAAAAGGCTCAACCCAGGATTTGGGAAGTTGATATTGGTTAAATTATTTTGAGTTAAAGTAATGGAAAAACATAATTTGCCATGACTTATTGATCATATCACTTTTTACAGTGTGCTGACTTTGCACACAAATGTCTTTGTCCTCTATGTTGTATTTAGCTGGCCTGAAATGCAATAATGATACATTAATTAACATAAATGCTTGGAAATATTTAGACACATAATGAAATAAGTAATTTGGAATAATCATTTCTGGTTTGTGTTCTCCTGTAGGATCACACTCGTGTGGTCAGTCCCATCATTGATGTCATCAGTCTGGATAACTTTGCGTATCTGGCTGCCTCTGCAGACCTGAGAGGAGGTAAGAGAACTCAATGAGCTTTACCACAGAAAGCATCTCTTTAATGTGTCTGTTTAATCTCTTTCAGAAAGCAATGAGAGTAAATGGAGAACGTCTCGTCCCTGAAGGAGGGAACGAGGACTGTCGACTGATTGGGATTACGCTTAGGGACCCTGTCATCTTCGAGTACTGTTAAAACGAACCAATGCACACTCCGCCCCCGCGGCGCGGGTATAAATACGTAAGTGGATGCACGCACTAGTTGTTTTTCGCTGAGGAGCCGAGCGTAACTCGGAGTCAGCGGTGGTCCAGCATTAGTGGCGACGGGACTATGTCTCCGTTCCCTCCTTCAGGGAGGAACATACGTAACCGAGACATTCGCTTTGTAGTCGACGTGCTGACTGATTGGAATCCCAATTAAAACGGCACTAGTGCTGCCACCTTTCAGTGCCTAGACAAAAGCCTTCTGATCCCCCCGCATTATTTGAGGTGGAGAAGTGACAGGGCTTAGGCCAGGGAAGTCACTGCTGTTCCACAAGACCACTGGGAAAGCATTCTCTTTCGTTGGAAAGGAATACGCTGCGGAAGCCACATCCTGCCCAAAGGGAGGTAACATATGGAGAATAACATATGGACTGGGCGGATGACCGGGCAGTACAACATATGGAATGTCACTGGGGTGGCTCCAGCCTATGACAGGGGGAGACTCAACCGGACAGTGACGGCAGAGCAGGTTCTGCCGAGGGAAGACACAGGCTCGCCGCAAGGAAACGTACCGTGGAAGAATACACATATGGGATCGCCATAGGGATCACAACATATGGACCCAGCCTAACACAGGTTCACCAGTGCATACGAGTGAAAGGCCTGGCTTCGGATGCTCTGCCACGTACGTTGCCGAAGGGTATGGAGGAACTTGACAGGGTTCGGCTAATAAGGGGAACTCACTGGAGCAAGAATTGTGCAAGTATGCAGTCCATTCGGAGGGGAGTGGCGCGGCAAGCCGACACTTCGAACCAGGCTTACAATGAAACTGGCTTCATGTGAAGGGAGCCCACGGGAAGCAGCTGTTCGACACATAGGCTAGTTCTTTAGCGAACGTGATAGGTGTCGCCCAGCCCCCAACTCTATTTATCATCTGTTCAGCGAGGCACTCTGTGTCAACGCCTAGGACGGAGCAATACACTCACTTGGGAGGAGCTCACCACCCAGGTGGGCACGTGCACCTTGGGAAATCACCAAGATGAAGGTAACCACATGTAGTGGGCCAACCCCTGCTTGGAAACAGCCTTCCCTTCTGCTGGTCTTCGTAACAGACAAGAGCTGGTCTGAGGTCCTTGGTCTAGATAGAGACCAAGCAAGCAGGAGAATCGTTTCTCTGAAAACAGGATTTTTAACTCACTGCCTGCAGGGCTCAATGGAGGTCTCTGCAGTGCGGTAGCACCAGAGATAAGTGCCAAGAGGGTAAAGAGGGGGCGGGGCGCAAGGCAGATTCAGTCTCCTTGCTCCCCTCAGGAACCTGACGAACAGGTCGTGCTTCCCATGGATTTGTATCCACTGCATCCTGATTTGCATCAAAACAGAGTCAACAACATTTTGAGGTGGAGGAGACAGCCCTCACTCCAACCCATTAGCAGAAAAGAAGCACTGAAGTGATCGAACACCTTCGGGATCTCCTCACAAAGAGAAGACGCAATTCAACTAATAGGTTCCACTTCTAAGGGGGAGAAAGCCTCATTTTTTGAGAGGGTTTCTACGGCACACAAATTCTTGCGGTAGTATCCAGAACCTCTGCGTCACGTTCTTTTTAGAACCAGACCTGGAACTCTCCAAGGTCTAAACGCAGGTGGCATCATGCCCCATCCCTGAGAATGTACTCAGAGGAAGGAGTCAGGAAGGGCTGTCGAGAGGAGAGGTCTGGTTGGGCCAATAAGGGGCAACCAGGAAGACCTGCCCCATCTCTTCTCTGACTTTAGCACAGTTGTGTGCAAGAAGGCTCACTGGGGAACACATTTCTGCGGGGGCCCCGGGGCCAGGTGTGGCCAGAGTCTTTCTGTGTCGAGGGGTGTCCACTCAGACAGAAGAAAAAACAACTGGCGGAGGGACGAGTCCGGAGGGGCAACAGATGTAACTGTAATAAGTGGAATGAAGCGACCTCAGAAGCTTCTGACTCCAAGGAGGAGGTGGCGGGCGAGTTGCAACATGCGAGGGGAGCATAGCTCAATGGTCGCCATGTTGTCTTTTCAGACCTGTACATTCTCGCGGAGCATGTCTCAAAGCAAGGTGAACTGAAAGCAACTCAAGGCAAAGGATGCTAATGCAGTTGGAGGGCGCCCAGACCTCCGTTACTGCATGCCCTTTGTACTTGGCCCCTCAGCCGGTATTGATGGACACTTGTTCTAGGAGCCATTGAACCGGAGAATCAAAAGGTCTGTTACAGACTGAGGGTTTGGTGGCAGGCCAGGGTGCTTTCACACTGAGCGTGCCGCTCTGCCACGGCCACCTCGGGTTTTCGGCCGTAAAATCAGTGCTGGAGGAATATGGAGGAAGCCAAGCGGCTGTGTCTACCATATGCCCCAGGAGCCTCTGAAGAGTTTCAGTGGGACCCTTTCTCACTTCTATACAGCATTAACCATCCACACACTCTTTTTCAGAGATGCGGTGGACCAAGATGGTCATGACCCACCTCTCTAGGGTACAATGAGGTACGGGCTTATAGAAGCCGGCCTTCATATCGGCTGGAGGGAGCGGCCGCATCGCGTCCTTCGCCAGTAGACTGCGATGTGTGCACAGAAGACAGGAGCATTGCTCAACACCTAGGTGTGATAAATATCACTAATTTTAAGAGAATATCTGCTCAACACCTAGGTATGATGAATATCACTGAGCTTGGGTGGAAGCCGAGCGAAAAGGAATTGCAAGCCGAGTCTGATGGTATAGTTTGGGGCCATCTGGACCGGTTGGGAAGCATTTTGGGCTTTCACGAACCGTGCCAGGGGACCATAGATGTACCCGAGGTGGGGCAGCGAGGTGGAGGACAGGGACCCGGTTCGGAAGGGCCGAAGGCGGCCCGAAGCAGGGTCTGAGTGTGGTGCACAACACTTACCTGTCTCCACTAGGCGGCCAGGAATGCGTGAGAAGGCGGATGACCGGGTCCTCGAACCGCACCCAGCTGCCGTGCTGGCGAAGAAGAGGGGGCTGAGGGGTGCAAGGCTTTACAGGGTCGCACACCACCAGACTTGCCCTCTTGGGGCCCAGGAACAGAGGAATTTGCTCTTCCTTTGAAGTGTTGGTACCACTCACTCCACTTTTTTGGCAGCCAGCGGTGGTACAGACACACACACTAACGAAGACTCCACCCAGCCCTCACCCGGGGGGAGGAAGTGGATCAACTCCAAGAGCATCCTCCTCCATCCCTGAGCGGCCCGCTCAGGAATGCTTTCACTGTTGCTTGCCACCTGGCTTGGCAGCTCCAACTGAACCTTGTCCGCGTCCGCCATATCAACCAGGCTGAGCCAACGATGGTGCTCCTGAACCACCAAGGTGGACATCCCCATACCGATCGCGCATACCACGACACTCGCACCCCGGAGGGCGAGGTCGGATGCAGTGCAGTGCTCACCTATGAGTGCACGGCTACCCTCGTGCATGCCCATCAGTGCCCTGGCCTGATAGACCTGTAGCAGCGCCATGGCACGCAAAGAGGAGGCGGCTTGCCCACAGGCTTCGTAAGCTCTGCCCGTCGGAACGAACGAAAACTCACTGGCCTTAGGGGGAGATGAGGATCTCCCATCCAAAAGGCAGCGGCCGCCGGACACAGGTGCACCTGTGTAGCGACAGACCGCTCCACTGAAGGGATAGCCTCACAATCCTTCACCGCTCCTCCATCAAAGGTAGTGAGGGGGGAAAAGCTATTCATGCAGTTTGAATGACATCTTGAAAAAAATGCAAAGGCACCCGTGTTGCTCTTTCAGGAAATGAAAAACTCTCACCAGTGCCGGAGCACACAGGGTAATGACCGCGGCAACACTGACAGGGATGGTTCAGCCTGTACCAGTGAAGCACTCACTTTCTTCGCCCTCAACCGGCCGTCAGACAAACAAACACAATTTTTACACAGAATTGTGATGCTGTTAAAACAGCAGTTGAGAGCTCAGAAGGCTCGTGACCACCGCTGCACTCGCGCTGTAGAACGACCAGCACCGGAAGAGACTTCCTGAAGAAGCGCCAACACACTCGCTCGTTGCTATATAACAACACTCTTCAGAGACATCAACATGAAAACCGATCGGCTCCAAAGCGGAAGACAACTAGTGCGTGCATCCACTTCCGTATTTATACCCGCGCCGGAGTGTGTGATGGATTTCACGCACGCCGATGTGCATTGTCTCGTTTTAACTGTACTCGAAGATGACAGTTCCCTAAGCGTGATCCCAATCAGTCGACATGTTGACTACGTCGAACGTGAGCAACTGAAATGGAGCTTCTTAGATGTTTCTCCTGAGAATAATCCCCAGTAATCTAACATGTCTCCTCTATAATATTCTAAATCTCAGACTCTGCTCAGATTTGATAATATACCAAAGTCTCAGTATAAACCAGTGTTATTTTAGTATTTATTTATATAATTATAGCATTAATTAATATTTAACATTTTATGTTTTATTTTTATTTTTAGGAATATTAGGGGACAGACATTTGAGAAAGAGCAATTACTGTTACCTGATCTTTATCTGAGAAAATATGATTCCCAGTATGCACAAACTTAGCACAGTGCTCTGTTGGTTACAGTATTTACTTTCTTTTTATTCATGTTTTTAACATTTCAATTTTTTTATTTGTGAAAAATACTATATTAGAATTACAGTATTAAATACTATAATTGCTGTTTATTTAATATATCGGTAACACTGCAAAAGGGTTGTGTAAACATTAACATTACATAATAGTTAACATGAATTAATAACCTTGGGTTATGTAAATTTCTACATATACCAATTATTATTTATTTTTAATAGTAAAATAAAGTGATGTAACATCATCAAGAAACAACTAAGGTGATCTAACAATGGACAAAAGTATATTTATAGACAATATCTATAAATGAACATTAACCAAGACACGTTAAAAAGAAATGCATATTGGTGGACCAATATGTATTTCTTTTTAATGTGTCTTGGTTAATGTTGGTTAATAACTGCCAGTATTTATTAGAGTGATCCAGGAATAACTGTCTCACTTTTCCCCCTCTGACATCAGGTTTCGACTGGAGTTTACACTTCAAATGGGAGCAGATTCCTATAGAACAGAAAATGGCAAGAAACGACCCAACACAACCAATCAGGTCTCTCTCTCTCTCTTTCTCTCACTCACTCTCTCTCTCTCTCTCTCTCTCTCTCTCTCTCTCTCTCTCTCTCTCTCTCTCTCTCTCTATATATATATATATATATATATATATATATATAGTAGTCAACATTTGAAGTTAATCAAAGTTATACATTTTGAACATTAACTGTTCTTGTATTAGGACAACTTTGATTAACTTTTTTGATCCAATTCAAATGTTGACTACAGTATATATATATATATATATATATATATATATATATATATATATATATATATATATATATGTTTTTTTTTGTTTTTTTTTTATCAAAATGATTGCTAGTGTTAAGGACAATTTAGTATTGCTGAATATTGGAAGGACACGTCCCTAAAATCCTATACCCTATATTTCTATACTCTTGATACTAACTGCTGTTCATGCAGGACCCCTGTAATTGCTGGAGGAATCTTTGTAATGGAAAAAGGCTGGTTTAATCGTCTGGGCCAGTATGACACTTACATGGATATTTGGGGTGGTGAGAACTTTGGTAAGTAATAATCAAATGTTTGACATTATTATCCTGAAAAATTATTTCACTCCTCTGCTGTGAATGTGCTGAAGTGTCAAACATCCTGTGAACAGTTTAGCAAGACAAGCTGCATAGATAGACTTCTACTTCTGAGAACCCCGGATATGTGAAAAGGGTCAATAGCAAAAGAAAAAAATCCACAATAGCATTTCTATGACTAACCAAAAGGAGGAAAACATATTGATAAATGTATTACATTGGTAAGAAAAAAGAACAATGCAAATTTACCATCACTCTCTCAGCCGTAGTACTACAAACACTCATGCGGCAGCGTTAACTAGTTTTCTGTAATTTAATGTTAAGGTAATATGTATAGTCTTATAAATGTGCTTTACATTTTTTTTTTTTATGAAAATATAAGAAAAAATTGCTAGATTTACAATGTTATTAACTGTGGAAACACGTCCATCAGAACATGTTTTGTGTTTAATGTACAGCTATAAGGAGAGGAATTTGGACAAATAAAAAGTCCTGTCATGAAACTCTAGATGGTGCAGGCTGATAGATCCTTAACTCAATCTGCTTGCAATCACATCTTTATCTATGGGGCACAGCTGATTGGTTCCTGCTGTATCAGTAGCCAATGAGCTCGCAGCTCAACCTTCAAATACTTGGTAAGCATTTGCTGTAGCAGTTGCAGTGCGGTTTCAGAAACCCTCCCCCTTCCCCCAGCTCCACCTGTATAGATCTGCTGTGGGAAATTCATGTACGCTATATTGTACAGCATTACAGTGTGGCTGCCTAGAACAAAAAGTTTGATTTTCAGGGAAGCCTGTATTGCTTTTTTATCGCTCCATTGCTTTGTTTTTCATATTTCAAAACATTTGTAACCATAACGTTTTATTCTTCCATAAACAAAATTATTTCCATAATCATTCTTTTTCTTTTTCTGATGTCGTAGAGCTGTCATTCAGAGTGTGGATGTGTGGCGGCAGTCTTGAGATCCTGCCCTGCAGTCGCGTGGGACACGTCTTTAGGAAACGCCATCCCTATGACTTCCCAGAGGGCAATGCACTCACCTACATTAAGTAAATTGGCCTTTATGTAAGCTGTAATCATATGCTTTACGACAAAGTGTATGAACGAAACGCTGTTACATTGTCTGTGTGTGTTGTAGGAACACGCGAAGAGCGGCTGAGGTCTGGATGGATGAGTATAAACAGTATTACTACGCTGCGAGACCGTCAGCACAGGGAAAGGCCTTTGGGAGGTCAGACATCTCTGATAACTTTTATACACTGTTTTTATGTAGATCTAGTTATGGCGAGCTGGTGAAAGACCGTTTTATGAGATTGTCATGATTATATTTACCTCTGATTCTAAGGAATAGTCACATCCAAAATGAAATGTCTGTTGTTGGTTACTCGCCCTCATGTCAGCTCAGACTGTGTAACACAAAAGAGATGTTTAGCAGGATGTTCACGCTGCTACATACAATAAAACTGACTATCAAGCTCCATAAAAGTACTTTTACTTTAATGTGTCATGCCAGGTTTGAAATCAAACATCGAACAACCGTACACTGACAAAAATGGTTACCTGTAATGGCTAACATCTATATGAACTCGTTTTATTCAAGTGAAAAATATTATTTAACATCATTGAATCAACCTCAATTCATAAATCCCCTTGTAAAAAAGAAATGCGCATAATTGTATTGAATGTGCACTTGTAGTGTGCTTCAAATCTTAAGTATATTTTCAAAAAGCTGTACTTGCAGCTAATATAATATTAATGAAATAAAAGGCCACTTAAGTGCACTTAAAGAGAGTACACTTTCATGACTATGTTTCTTTAACTTATTACATTTCAAATCTTTTTTAATAATCGTTTTTCATGCTTTAAAGAAGTTCACTTATTTAAATGTGTGACTAACATACTAAAGTACATGTAAAGTACTTGATTATAATTTTAACCGTAGTGTGTTATTTAATATTACATTTTAGGGTAATGTATTTCATCTTTATCATTACAGATGTTTAATTGCATACATATTTGTACATACAAGACATTTGAATAAGTTTCATGTTTTTAGTTTACCATAAATGCTTGCTAGTACATTTAGCATATTTCATCCATATATTTTTGTATGTAGCAGCAAGACAATTGAAGTAACTATGAAATGACATAAATATGCACTTAAGATATACTTAAATGTGTCAAAAAAGCACTCTTAAGTTCAAATAATTATGTTTAATATTAATTAAATAGGTAATGTTTAATATTAATTAAATTGGTAACACTTTACAATAAGGTTCATTAGTTAACATTAGTTATTAGCTAACATGATAGCAATACATTTGTAACAGTATTTATTTGTCTTTATTAATGTTAGTTAATAAATATCAAACTGTTCATTGTTTGTTCATGTTTGTTCACAGTGCATTAACTAATGTTAACAAACAAAACCTTTGATTTTAACCATGTATTATTAAATGTTGAAATTAATATTAACTAACATTAATAAATGCTGTAGAAGTATTGTTCATTCTTAGTTCATGTTAACTAATGTAGTTAACTAATGTTAACTAATGTAGTTAACTAATGTTAACTAATGAACCTTATTGCAAAGTGTTACAATTAAATCTATAATACATTTTCATTTATTTTTTAGTAACACAATTGAGTGTCTGAAAACATTACATTCAGTTAAAACTTTAGTATATTTTTTAAAAGTATTTTATATCTTTTTAAAAGTATGCTAAAATGCACTTCTTTTTCACAAAGGTTTATACAAACAAAACTCTAAAAAAAAAAGAAAAAGAAAAAAAAGATTTTCAGTGGATATGTTTCTCACACACTATTCTCACAAAATACTGCATGATCGATACCGTGCACAAGCAGTACAGACTATTTTATGGTACTTTATGGATCTTGACTGCCCCTGGTGACTATTTACTCTCTGTGAAATGTATGGAGCAACTTGAGGGTGAGTTAGATGTGAGTTAGATCTTTCATTTCTGGGTGAACTATTCCTTTAAACCGCTTCTGTCTCTCTACACAGTATTGCAGATCGGCTTGCACTAAGACGGAAGTTGAACTGTAACTCTTTCCGCTGGTATCTTGAGAATGTGTACCCTGAACTCAAGTGAGTCGCGTTCACTGGACTGTGTCTGGGCTCTGATGGGCTGCCAGACAAAACCTGGACTTTTTGTATTTGGAGTGAAATGCCATTTAACCCTCTCAGGTCCCTGTTCTGAAGATGTTTTGTCGTTATTGCTTGTGTTTGTCAGAATCCCAGAGCAGGAGGAGGTGTACAGTCTCCTGAAACAGGATGGGTTGTGTCTGGAGAGTCACGGCACTGACAGTCTGGGTTTGGCTGAGTGTAAGACCACACCGAGCATACCTGCCTCACAGGTGAAGCTTTAACTGACTGAAAGTAGCAGTTACTAACTTAACATTATTTTTAGTAATACATCAGGAGCATGGCATTTTTGTTTTCAAAATAGTTTGTTTTTTCCTGTAAAAATTGTAGATGTTTTTTCCAGTGAGTAAGAGTATGAAGAAAACTAAGACTAGGCATTGGAACTGAATTTGTTTGTTCACTGTAATTGCAACACACTCCATGTTCACATTATTTTCATGTTTGCTTCTTTTTTTTTAGCCATTAAAGGTTGTTTTTTTGTTGTTTCATACTTTTGAATATTGTATATTGCATTTTTGTTTTCAAAATGGTTAAGCTTTTCCTGTAACATTTTTAGCAATTTTTCGAGTGAGTAAGAGTATACTAGGCATGGCACTGAATTCCTGATTCGATTTTGATCACCATCTTAAATTTATTTAGATCTGTTTCGTTTGGTACACCTTGCTAATACTGGGTTAAACCCCCTTTTGAATTCAAAACTGCCTTAATTCTTTCTGGCATAGATTCAACAAGGTGCTGGAAACATTCCTCAGAGATTTCGGTCCATATTGACATGATAATATCACACAGTTGCACAACATCCCAAAGCTGCTCTATTGGATTGAGATCTGGTGACTGAAAGCCGTTTGAGTTTAGTGAACTCATTGTCATGTTCAAGAAACCAGTTTGAGATGATTTGAGCTGTGTGACGGCACTTTATCCTACTGGAAGTAGCCATTAGAAGTACACTGTTGTCAAAAAGGGACAGACATGGTCAGCAACAATACTCAGGTAGTCTGTGGTGTTTAAACGATGCTTAATTGGTACTAAGGGGCCCAAAACGTGCCAAGAAAATATCCAACACACCATTACACCAGCAGCCTGAACCGTTGATACAAGGCAGGATGGATCCATGCTTTCATGCCGTTTACGTCAGATTCTGACCCTACCATCTGAATGTCACAGCAGAAATCGAGACTCATAAGACCAGGCAACGTTTTTCCAATTTTCTATTGTCCAGTTTTGGTGATCCCGTGCGAACTGTAGCCTCAGTTTCCTGTTCTCAGCTGATAGGAGTGTCACTGGTGTGTCTTCTTCTGCTGTAGCTCTTCTGCTTCAAGGCTTGACGTGATGTGTGTTCAGAGATGCTCTTCTGCAGACTTTGGTTTAAATGAGTGGTTATTTGAGTTACTGTTGCCTTTCTATCAGCCCTGACCAATCTGGCCATTCTCCTCTGACCTCTGGCATCAACAAGGCATTTTCACCCACAGAACTGACGCTCACTGGATATTTTCTCTTTTTGGACCATTCTCTGGTAAACCATAGAGATGGTTGTGCATGAAAATCCCAGTAGATCAGCAGTTTCTTAACTACACTCAGACCAGCCCGTCTGGCACCAACAACCATATCACGTTCAAAGTCACTTAAATCAACTTTCTTCCCCATTCTGATGCTCAGTTTGAACTTCAGCAGATCGCCTTGACCATGACCGTTCCTCAATATGCATTCTTGTCTGTACTTGTACTCTTGTGGACTTGCGCTCATTAACCCGGCCTGGAACTAGCCTTACCTCGGCTAGTCCTTCTGACGTTTGCCACTGGCTCCGATGTCCCTGTAGTGATTAAACATGAGTTATAATTTGTCTTGTGTAGACTATAACTACCGATCTTTGGTCTCATGAATCTATAATTTGTTCCTCGGCAAATCGTTTTGGCCGCAGGCAAAGTGAAGCTTCATAAATACCTAGTCCTGGCATAAAACTGTAAATTGTGCTGTCTGATAGGTCCAACTCAATTGATAGCGATCATGTCATTATCATAGCACAGCTGACTGGTTGTTGTTGCATCAGCGGCCAATAAGCTGCAGCTTAACATTTAAACAAATACCGGGGTGTTGCTGTTATCAGTCTGCAGCACGCTTTCAGAAACCCTCAACCTTCCCCAGCTCCACCTGTATAGATCTGCTACGGGGGTTATTCAAGGTTTGTTACATGTGCAGCAGCAGTGTAGCATATCTATTTAGTAGGGGTGTAAATATTAATCGATTCGTATCGATGCATCGATTATACAGCCGACGATTCGATGCATCGATGCGTCCGCAAGAGTATCGATTAATGTGTTTGTTTTGCCGCCTGTCTATTTTCAGCATCCGCTCATATGCGTACAAACGATTGTTGTTATGCACTGGGCTAACGTTAGTTAGTCACCGAACTAAACTGCCAGTGTGAATGCACCCTCAGTCACTTAGTCGGCGAATTCCAAGCTAGCAGTTACTAACGTAAACAAACAGGCGCTAACGTGTACAAAAGGCTACTTCAACAGCTTACTTGAAAAGTCTAGGGTGCTTTCACACCAACTCGGAACGGGCACGGTTCGCATGAAAAATCGCTAATTATGTAAACGCTGTCTGTCATGCGGACCCCGGTGGGCACTGGGGTACCAAACCCGAGACTGCCTGGAGGAGGTGCGCTGAGTTCGGTTGCACTCGAACCGTGCCACGGCTAGCGTGAATGTGAAAGCATCACGGACTCCGGTGCGGACTTGTTCAGAAAGTAAGTGACCTGTGCATGCTTTTTAGCTGATTATGATGTATTTAGTTAAATAAAACACATGTAAGGGATGAAAGTGTTGATAATTTACCTTGGATAAGAGCGAGAGTGAGTCTGCAGTGTCTTCGCACACACATAGCGCGTGGACTCAGGGCAACAAATTAATGGAAATCCACTGTCTCCTGCGTTTGCAAAAAGCCAAATGCGAGACACACAGTAAACCGGTGTTGTTCACTCAGCTGTGCATAATAGCACCAAATAAAATAAAAAAACACAATATATTGACCCGCGTTCTGTTTTCTATCATGCGTCGTGCACGTTTGCGATAACGTAAGATGCACGGAAACGCACCAGGATTCGATAGAATCAAGTTTTGAACTGTATGCAGTAACTGTTATATTTGCTGTTCTATTTGCAGTGCATTGAGCACAACATACACATTATGTGAATAGAATACTGTTCCTGTATTCTCAATAAAAGGCAAATTATAAACATTTTTGTTGATTTATTTGAAACTTAATAGATATCATGTAAAAATATCGATTATTGAATCGTATCGAATCGAATCGTATCGCGGGGAATTCTGAAGTATCGAAAATATTTGAATCGTTGGCTTAAGAAATCGGTATCGTATCGAATCGTCATGTAGGCTCCGATTTACACCCCTACTATTTAGCCAAGAACAAATGCATTAACATTTCCATATCCATTAACATGCCAATCTCTCTGAGAGTTGTCATGACAGAACTTTATAAAATGTAGGTGATTTAACTGTACCATTGTAGCGTACTTGTCACGGGTGGTTGCAGGAAGGCAGACGAGAATATTTTCCAAAACGAAGGTTTAATGGCAATTAAACAGGACACCAGAACAGGCAGCAACACACACTAAATATAACGGAGATCAGACAAAGACTGACTGAACTTATATACAAACACAGATGACTCTGATTAACAGAACACAGGTGATACAGATGATGATGATGAACTAAACAGGTGATACAGATGAACTGATAATGAAAGAAGACGAAACGTGACGACAGGCAGACAAGTCCAATGAAAACAAACTAGACAGAACACAACTGTGACATAACGCCCCTCCCCGCAAGGCACATCCTCACACCGTAACAAAAGTGAGATGAAGGTGTGGATTTGGGAGGAGGAAGAGGAGCAGGTGGAGGGCTGGCAACAGGAGTGGGCAAAGGGCTGGAGAAGAGAGGCAGAATATTTGGAGAAGGGCTAGGTTGAGAGGTGGTAAGTCCAGAGGGAAGGATGAAGATCCATGGTGGAGCCGATGAAGGGAGGAGCCATGGAGGTGCGTGGCAACTGCGTGGCAACTCACAGCTCCAACAAAATCATCAAGTTTGCTGATGACACGACGGTGGTAGGTCTGATCACCGACAACGATGAAAAGGCCTACAGAGAGGAGGTGCTCACTCTGACACACTGGTGTCAGGAAAACAACCTCTCCCTCAACATCAGCAAAACCAAGGAGCTAGTGGTCGACTTCAGGAAGAACGACAGAGAACACAGCCCCATCACCATCAATGGAGCTCCGGCGGAGAGAGTCAACAGCTTCAAGTTCCTCGGTGTCCACATCACAGAGGAACTCACATGGTCCGTCCACACTGAGGCCGTCGTGAAGAAGGCTCATCAGCGCCTCTTCTTCCTAAGACGGCTGAGGAAGTTCGGAATGAACCGCCGCTTCCTCACACAGTTCTACACCGGCACCGTCGAGAGCATTCTGACTGGCTGCATCACTGCCTGGTATGGCAACACTACCGCTCGCAACCGCAAAGACCTGCGAAGGGTGGTGCGCACTGCCAGCCGCATCATCGGAGGTGAGCTTCCCTCCCTCCAGGATATATATGCCAGGCGGTGTGTGAAGAAAGCTCGGAGGATCATCAGAGACTCTAGCCATCCGAGCCATGGGCTGCTCTCACTGCTACCATCAGGCCGGCGGTACCGCAGCATCAGCACACACACCAGCCGACTCCGGAACAGCTTCTTCCCCCATGCAATTAGACTTCTAAACTCTTGATCCCTCATGATCAACAACCATAACAGTCTAACTGTCAACACAGCACAACATAACCTACTGTAAACTATATACATATTTAACCAATATATGTATCTATTGTATGTATAAATACCTTTTGTATTTTGTATTCTGTATATTGTTGTATATTGTATATTGTATATTATTTATTGTTTTTATAATGTATATGGTACTTTGAGTAATTCGTATGTTTACTGTAAACTGTCACACGTCCATTATGTCACGACTGCTATGTTGCTCGGAATTGCACCCAAGAATTTCACCCACTGTTGCACTTGTGTATATGGTTGTGTGACAATAAAAGGATTTGATTTTATTTGATTTGGAGGCTGAAGGGCAGGAGGTTTTAGGGAGATGACGGACCGATGGGGGAGGATGACAGGGAGAAGACGGAAGTTCGTCGGGCCATGGTGGAGCAGAGGGTTCAGAGGGACACGGGGAAGCCGCTGGCTCGGGCGACTGAGGTGTAGACGGGGACACAGAAGGTCGTGTTGGAGACAGAGGGACTGAGGACCAAGGAGGAGCAGAAGGGAGTGAAGAGTCCAATGGAGCCTGGAGATGAAGGGATGGGGCGTAGCCAGAGGAGTGCAGTCCAAAGGTGAGGGTAGGTCGACGAGTGACCAAGATGGATCCGGAGGCACAAGGGAGCCTGGTGGAATTGTTGACCTGATGGACCACGGCGGGGATGAAGGAGGTAGAAGCCAAGGGTGAGCCAGTGGACTGATGGGCCGATGTGGAATCCTGGACGTGGTGGCTGGAGTTGGATCCCAGGGATCCACTGTCCAAGATGGTGCTGAGGACTGGAAGCCCCTCAGCGAGCCCACCATTTTACTGGTGTGTAGAGGGCGAGTGATGGGGCTGACAGGAGGCAGAGGAGATGAGGATGAGGGCTGGATGATGAGAGGAGGTGGGAGAGGGAGGTTGGGTGGGAATTCAGGAACAGACTCAGGAGTAGCGGCAGCCATATTTGCCGGAGACGAGGGCTCAGGCGTGGCGGCGGCCATCTTGGTCGGATACTCGGGTGGCGAGGTGGCCATCTTGGCCGGAGACGAAGGCTCAGGTGTGACAGGTATGATGTGAAGAAGCTCAGGCTGGACTGGCATGACATGAAGAAGCTCTGGAAGGGTGGTCTCGGCAGGATGAGGCTCTGGAAGAGATTCTGGAAGGGTGGTCAGGGCGGGACGAGAATCTGGAAGGGTGGTCTCAGCGGCTGCTGGTGATGGTGGTTGTTCTCTGGATCGGGACATGACGCTCACCAAACACCTGGCGATGGCTTCCCTCCAGCTTAGTCCATCGTGTTTGGTAGGTCGATGGACTGGTGGAAATTGGCCCCAATCCAGAAAAGAAGCTTAAGGGTTTCATCGTCGAGGGGGCTAGTGACGTCTCAACGAACAAAGTTCTCCACAAAGGAGAAAAATTCTGTGCTCTCTTGAGCTATGGCGACAAATATAGCCCTGTCGTCCATACGGGCTGGTCCGATCTTCTGTCATGGGTGGTTGCAGGAAGGCAGACGGAGACGAGGATATTTTCCAAAACAAAGGTTTAATGGTAATTAAACAGAGGACAGCAGAAGAAGCAGCAACACACACTAAATATAACAGAGATCAGACAAAGACTGACTGAACTTAAATACAAACACAGATGGCACTGATTAACAGAACACAGGTGATACAGATGATGATGATGATTAACTAAACACAGGTGATACAGATGAACTGATAATGACAGAGAAGACGACACCTGACATGGTGACAGGCAGACAAGTCCAATGAAAACAAACTAAACAACACATCTGTGACAGTACTAGAGCGCTGACTTAGTATGTTTGACTGAATTGTTTGCTTTATTTCATATATTGTATAGCTTCATATACCTTTTATTTATACTTTTATAATGGATATTACTGATAATTAAAAATGACATTTAACGAAAAGAGACAGGGTTGTGTTATATGTCATATTTTATTTTATTACAGTTAAGAAAGACAGAGTAGGTCTATGCACATATTGCCTGAACCACATAATAATATGTTTAATATTTTTAAAATGTAAACGAAAATAGCCAGGGTTGTGTTTTATATTTCGATTTGTTATAAATATACATGCAATAGGATAATGTACACGTTTCCTGAACCACATTTGTGTGGCTATTAATATGTTTAAGATTTTTTTTAAAGTTCCCCTGTGGTGAAAATCAAGCTTTTAAAGGGATAATTCACCCAAAAATGAAAATTCTGTCAGTAATGACTCACCCTCATGTTGTTCCAACCCCGTAAGACCTTCTTTCATCTTCGGAACACAAATTAAGATATTTTTGATTGAATCTGAGAGCTGGATCACTCCTCCATAGGCTTCTAAGGGATTGAAACTTGTTCCCCGAAAAGTTATTAAAGACATCGTTAAAATAGTCCAAGTGTCTACAGTGGCTCAATCTTAAAGCTGCCGTCGGCAACATTTTTTTTTTATCATATTCAGTGAAATCGACAATATAATCCGACAGAACAACATAAATAAAGTGGTTTTAGAAAAAAACCCGAGCTTCTAACTCCACCTGGAGCGTGTTATTTGTTTTGCAAAAATCCACCGCTCCCGGATCATCAGGTGCAATCAGCGCAGGGGGTGTGAGATCTGACTGTCAATCACAGGTCATGCACACGCCACCCTTTGCGCACGTTACAATCACATGCACACACCTGAAGTTCGCATAGTAAGGAAGAGTGAGGGCGGAAAAGATTCCAATTCCTAGGTTAACCTCAAGAGCTAGGTGGTCAAAAACAACGCAGGAAAAGGGAACACCTGTTGAAAGAAGTAAAGAAAGAAAGCGACCGTGCCCGTAAATAAACCTGGATCAACATCGGATCGGCATTTGAAAGGTGGAGAGATTTACGTGATTTAATTGGGTTCAAGCTGGATGCAGAGCTTGCAACATTTCTTCTCGACAGGTAATTGTGCTTTATCAACCAATTACTTTATTTCTTAGTGTTATGTTAGTAATCTAAGTATGTTTGCCCAAATGTGTTGGTATGGATAGCTAACGTTAGCACTTGTTGGGCAGGTTCGTTAGCTTTGTTTGCACTGAAATCCGTGTGAATGTAACGTTAGGTGGATAAACATGTCCAGATGAAGGGATAAAGTTCGGCTTTTTGGAAGAATCAATGCTACTCTATCTTTCTTACGAGAGTAAGAACAGTAGTAAAGCTACTGTTTTTGTATGTGCTATCTGACTAGCTCCAAATACTCCATGGTGTTGATGGATGCTGATGAAACGGGCGCGTTCACAGAAAATCTGTTGTACACGCACTGACGAGCACGAACTCGGTGGGAGGGTATTCGTTGATAGTGGGGGAGGGACATGAGAGTTGTAAACATTCAAAATTTTGCCTAAGTCCACTCAATCTGCCAGACTTGCCGACTGCAGCTTTAAGTTTATCAAACGACGAGAATACTTTTTGTGCGCAAAAAAACACAAAAATAATGACTTTATTTCAACTATTCATTTCCATCTCTGTGGGCCTCGAGTCAGTTCACTAGTGTAATAGCGTAAGCTTCTGTTGTTGTACGTCACACGCATCACCCACATGACCAGCGTCGGCCAATAGTGAGCCTACGTGTGACGTAGCACTACG
Organism: Gila orcuttii; assembly: GCA_026230005.1. NCBI lineage: Eukaryota > Metazoa > Chordata > Actinopteri > Cypriniformes > Leuciscidae > Gila > Gila orcuttii. The sequence goes on along the minus strand of JAPDVR010000013.1, from coordinate 13,176,950 downwards.
CAATCACACTACGTTAACTGACTAGAGGCCCAAAGAGAAGGAAATGAATAGTTGAAATAAAGTCGTTATTTTTGTTTGTTTTTGCGCACAAAAAATATTCTCGTTGCTTGATAAACTGTAGTCACTTGGACTATTTTAACGATGTCTTTAATAACTTTTCAGGGCTGGCAAGTTTCAATCCCGTAAGAAGCCTATGGAGGAGTGATCCAGCTCTCAGATTTAATCAAAAATATCTTAATTCGTGTTCCGAAGATGAACGAAGGTCTTACAGGGTAGAGGGCTGCATTGGGATTGAGTCCCGCCGGGTCCCGCGGGACCCAACGCAAATCTTGCGGGAGCGGGCAGTTTGAACCTTGCGGGAATGGGCGGCTAAAAAAAAAACTGCGGGATCGGGAGGTAGCCTAGCGAGTCGACATGATGGAGAGATGTCAATAAAATATGTGGAAAAGAACCTCAAACAGGTATTTACAGCACAAAACCTAAGCAAGGCTGACATTTGGACTACTATTCATCTTCCTGATCAGTGCGTCAGAATACATGCAGGCCAGGGAAACGAAACAAACAACCCCATGAATCTCTTTAATAATAGCAATACAAATATGTTTTTTCAATGCTTCTCTATTATTGTGCGGGAATAAATTCTCAAAGTTTTGCGGGTGCGGGCGGGAGTGGACATACACATTGCGGGAGCGGGCGGGAGTGTAACACATACGTTGCGGGAGCGGGCGATAATGGTCAGAAATTCGACGGGCGGGAGCGGGATGAAGAAAGCGTAATAGGGCTCTATTACGGGGTTGGAACAACATGAGGGTGAGTAATGACTGACAGAATTTTCATTTTTGGGTGAACTATCCCTTTAATGTTGTTTATATGTTTATGTGGTGTTTTTAATATGCTTTAAGACAAACCATGTTCAAATTCAAAAACACCATTGCTGAGTATTTTCTCCTTAAAAAGTGCAGTGAATCAAAGACAGTCTCAAAAACAGTTTGAAATTGTTGGCTTTTCTGACGTCACAAACTACCTTGTAACCAATCAGGGTTGCGTTTCCCAAAAGCATCGTAAGCCAACTATGTTCGCAAGTTTCGTTGTTATCAGCATAGTTCAACAAGTCTGTGTTTCCCGAAACCATCGTTCCAATGAACATTCGCAAACATCATCGCACAGTTGTGTGGTTGGAACGACAGGACCGCGTGTACTAAATGAAGAAAGGGTGTAGAGTTACATTCAAGCTATTTTATGGAATGAAAAAAAAATTCAAGGAAAAAACTTTTTAATATGTCATTTTGGTGAGCTAAGAAGAGATTTAAGGGTAAAATTATTGACTACAAGGGGACTTAAAATGAAAACGAAGAGAGTCAGAGATTTATAAAAAATTTCAATTTATTGTTGCCTAAAATATACAAACAGCGATAACTGAGATCTCCTTAGTCGAACTTGGCAAGTCCAAACGTGGTATTGAGAAACGCTCATGTCCACATGCAATGAGTTGCTGCCATGTGATTGGCTGATTACATATTTGTGTTTAACAAGCTGTTGAACAGGTTTACCTGTTAAAGTGGCTGATGAGTATGTAACTTATCTATTTAACTCTACACCTGCATTACTCACCCAATAATTTGCATCTTTTTTTTTTTTAGAAGTGGACCCTGATTGAACCACAGATCCGTCAGCATGACCAGTGTTTGACCATCACAGCCTTCACTGCAGGGTCAAAGGTCAGACTGGAATCCTGCAACACCAAAGAATCCAGACAGGTGGGTGTACGTGTATCTGACAGATGGGCAGTTTGAGTTTTGATGACCCCCTGAAAATGAATCATATGCAAGTTTGATGTCTGCGTGTTTCAGAAGACTATTAGCTTTTGGAGAGCACTAGTGTTCTCTGTGGAAGTTATGTAAATTTAAGTGTTTAAGTGATTTTCTGTTACCATTTCTGGGCGAATGTTCAGCGTTATTCCTCTTTGTCCTAATATCCTCTCTCATTCTTTCAGTCATAATAGCTGCATTTTTTCTTTTTCTCTTTGTATATAAATCTTCTGCCATCAATCTGAAACACAACAGACACATATCTTCCCATAAGCCCACTGCATATGGTTCCACTCACAAGCTAAGTTGGCTTAGCTGGTTTGGCTTTAATCTTTTTCTTTTTTGTTCTCCATCTTTCATGAGACTGACCTCTACCTCTGTCCACTCATTCATGTTCGACTCATTTGTGATATCTCCTTAAAGTCTGAACATGCCTCACAAACAGATCAAATTCCATATAGAGAAGATTTGCTTTACTCTTTGCGTCTCTCCATATGATGAGACCATTATAAAAAATATATATTTTGATAGTAATTGTTGTGCATTACATGCATCACATTAATGTTGTGGGTGAGTCTGTTATTTAAGCGGTTCAGTAAACATTGGAAGTCAATTAGCTCTATTCAAAACCTTACTGATCTGCTTACTTTGTCCCAAAATGTAGATACCTTCTTTTGGCCACTACATCAAGCTCAGTGAAAAAAAATAATTCAGGATGTTTTAAAAAAGGTTTATTATTTTTTTGTTTTTAGTGTGTAATGTTGTTGTCTGAGCATGAAAAAGGTCTGCAGTCAGCATTTTCACTGGGCACAATTTTGAAATTGATACCATTGGGAAATACTGCCATATAGATATTTTTAATATTATCTCATAATTTGGCAGCAGATATATTTGGCTGCCGTCACTTTAAGACCTGATGCACGGATAATACATACTGGTACACATGTATTTTCTTTCTCAACTGTTTATGTTAAAACATTACTTAAACTTAAAACATAATTGACTGTTTACGTAAATACTCGCCAAGACTGGGATTTAGACATTATTTTGTGTGTATTTGACTGTTTAAGTGGAATAAGCTGTAAAAAATAACAAAATTTAGTACTGAGTTGTGGTTTTATGTGCTGCACTTTGAGTGTGAGAACAAAATCTGCAGGACTGAGTAAAATTATGCACTATCCCAAGCCGAAATTCAAGCCCTGTCAAAGAGAGAGAGAGAGAGAGAGAGAGAGAGAGAGAGCAGTTGGTATCTATTCTGCAGAAAATGAGTATTAGAAGCGTTTCAGATATTTCAGGATTTGATATGTAGCGAAAAAGCAAATATTTTGGACAACACTACATTGCACATGATTTAGTATTTCAGATGCCTTTTAAAAGACTACAATTGAAAATTTTATATAAAATGCAACCCGCCAAACTGACTAGTTGGAGTGACTGTGTTACACACCACTGCTGAAATACACACACATTGGTGGGTGTTAATGTTAAGCCCTGGTTTTATATATCACTCTCTACAACGTTGGAAACATAACTGTAATCAGTGGCGTATCTTTGCTTTAAAAAGTGGGTGGGCCAGGTGGGTGTCAACATCTACAGCACCAGACCTCTACACTCCGCCCACTTGTTCCCTGTCTCCTAAATACTAATCACCATCACCTGTCACCACCACCTGCCTGCACTCAGCACAGCTAATCACCAGCACTATATAGTCACCACATCCACAGCACTACGTTGTCTGGTCTCGTCATTCACTACTGTAAGACTTACCTGACTCTTCTCACGAATATATTTACCTCTTGATGCCTGTTTTCAAGCGAAGCTATATTCCAGTTCACCTTCGTCAGCATTCTGTCTTCCATCCAGATCTCCGTCATCCTCAACTGCAACCAGATAAGAAACTCAGTCAACATATCTACTTTCATCGTCAACCATTCACCTGCTTTTCCACTGAATAACTCCTGTTTACAAACTTTACCCGTTTGCATTCTTCTGTGCTGACAGAAGACCAGACCAACTATGCAGGATTCAACCGACACCACCGGAGCAGGTGCTTCACCACCAGTCACCATTTCTTCGTCGTCAGCCTCTGTCAGTCCCATAGCCCGACCAGCGACCTACTCTGGCGAGGAGGAGGAGTGCAGCGGATTTTTACTACAATGTTCCCTTTTCTTAGAGATGCAGTCTTCACAGTTTTCCTCAGACCGAGCCAAAATAGAGTTTATAATTTCTCTCCTTACAGGCCGCGCACTTCTGTGGGCACGCGCGATGTGGGATGCCAACGGACCAGTTACACAATCTCTTGCCGCTTTCACCTGTCATTTCCGTGAAGTGTTTTCTCAATCAGCTAACACATTACCAGTGCACGATCAGTTATTTCGTCTTCGTCAAGGGAAATCTTCCGTGTCTGATTATGCCCTACATTTTCGCACTCTCGCAGAAAATAGTGGATGGAATGAAACCGCATTAATCACAGCATTCCGGCAAGGGTTGAATAGTGATATTCGCTTACAGCTGGTTACGTACGATGACGTCATCATCGGCCGTGAAAGCCTCATTCAACGCTCCATCAGAGTTTCTCAACAACTCCCTGCCTGTTTTCTCGACAACCCTACACTTCCTTCTCCACGCACCCCTGTCACCATGAGCCCTCCAGTACCTGAACCCATGCAAGTGGACTCACCAGTGGTGAGTACAGTACAATTACCTCCTCCTATCTCTACATTGAAGCATACTCCCGTACAGTTAATCTATCGGCATCAATCTCTTCCAGCGAAAGCGTTGATCGACAGTGGTGCAGCTGGTAACTTCATCTCCCTCTCCGTTCTCCACAAGCTGCAAGCTCGTCAGAAAACCATCCCTCACATTCTTCAGGTACATTTCATCCTAGGAAAACCGCTCGGTCGTGGTCACATCCGGTACTGCACCCCTTCCTCAAGCTCCGTATCGGCTGCTTACATGAAGAAGAGATCTCCTTTTTGGTACTGGAGTGCTCAACTGCTGAGATCATCCTGGGACACCTGTGGCTTCAGCTTCATTCTCCAAATATCTGCTGGAATTCTGGAGAAATCCGTCGTTGGGGAAGGAGCTGCTTCTCTCAGTGTCTACACTCCATCAAGAAGGTTCCTCACAACCTGTCTCCTGAGTTCAAAATCAATGTATGTTCCACGTCCATTGAGAGTCCCACCTCCAACGTACAGCAAGAGATTCCAGCAGCGTACCGGGCATTCCAGGATGTCTTCAGTAAACAACTGGCAACGAAATAACCACCTCACCGGCCATAGGACTGTGCGAACGACCTGCTGCCTGGGGCCACCTTACCGCGGGGTAAGATCTACCCTTTGTCCATCCCAGAGCAGAAGGCCATTGAGGAATACATTGAGGAGGCTCTTCATCAGGAATTCATTCCTCCATCTACCTCCCCTGCTGCTTCCAGTTTCTTTTTTGTGGGAAAAAAGGATGGAGGCTTGCGCCCCTGTATTGACTACCGGACTCTCAACACCCAAACCATCAAATACCGATATGCCCTTCCTCTGATTCCTGCTGCTATGGAACAACTCCGTGGTGCTCGGATTTTCACCAAATTGGATCTCTGCAGCGCTTACAACTTGGTTCGTATTAGAAAGGGCTACGAATGGAAGACGGGATTCATTACGCCGGCCGGACACTGTGCGTATAGGGTCATGCCCTTTGGACTGTCCAACGCTCCAGCTGTCTTCCAAGGCTTTATGAATGCAATATTCAGAGACTACCTGCATCACTTTGTCATTGTGTACATAGACGATATCCTCATCTATTCTTCTAATCCCTCCGAGCACCACCAGCATGTGAAACAAGTCCTTCAAAGACTACGAGAACACCAACTCTTCCTGAAATTATAGAAGTGTGAGTTCCATCAAGACACTGTCCAGTTGCTGGGTTATGTAATTAACCACCAAGGCATTACTATGGACCAGAGGAAAGTGGAAACGGTAACCAACTGGCCACAACCCACCTCTGTCAAAGATCTGACAAAGCGAAGCTCTATTCCAGTCCACCTTCGTCAGCATTCTGTCTTCCATCCAGATCTCTGTCATCCTCAACTGCAACCAGATAAGAAACTCAGTCAACTTATCTACTTTCATTGTCAACCATTCACCAGCCCTCCTGCTGAATAACTTTAAGTGTTCAATAAATCCTGTTTGCATTCTTCTGTGCTGACAGTGGGGTGGGGGTTGCTAAATCATAAATCAGATGCACCCATGTACAATAACATACCGATGTCCAGCAATCGATTTAAATAGTACATTGTGTTTCGTTTAATGAGATCTAATATGTGCTGGTGCCGAGAATTTTCACGTGAAGAAATACATAGATCCGACTGTTCTTCGTATGTACTTTAATGGTCCAGTGGCAGAACTTTTGTCAAGCGTGTCAGAGGTTCTGGGTTTCTAATCTGCACTCGTATAGTTTTTTTTCCTCATTAAAACCGATTATGTTTATCAGTTGTTGTATATCGACTGTATGTCCGCGTGAAGACTGTGCACGAGCCACAAGAGAACACTTTATCTGCACCACTGATCGCAGAGTCAACAAGCACTTTGATCACTTGATTTCAAAAACAACACATTTCAGCGTGCTAGATAGCCTCTTATTTAACAAACAAACTAAATAAATGCCCTGCTAGTTAACTGGAGATGTTTTATTTATTTGTATTAGTTACATCCGTGCCGCGAGATGTTTCAAAAGTGGTGGGGACAATATCGACCCTGGCAAAAAGTGGTGGGGACATGTCCCATCCGCCCCACCCGCAAATTACGCCTATGACTGTAATTGATATGATTAGTCTTTTGCTTGACTATCTTATCAAACAGCTAATAATGTGTTGCTAATGTTACACAAACCATGTTCTCGTTCGCCATCTCAGAGGACTTGACTTGACTTTGACACACGATGTAGATGAGACATACATACAACAACAAACCAGCACAAGACTGCAAACACAAGGAGAATAAATAGGGAGCAAACTAAGCAGGTAATGAGGGAGGACAGGTGGGGCAAATGAGCCAATAATCAGGGAGCAAGATGGGCAGGGTTAGACACTAGTCGCGTTTACATGGTTCAATCGGAATGAAATCAATCCGATTGATGAATCCGAACACGGTGTTTACATGAACGATAAATAAAGTAATCGGGTTGATGTGCGCGTTTATATGTCACAAGATTCAAATCGGAATTGATTGTTTGACATGCGCACACTGCACGAATATGCCGCTGTTCGCGCATAACTATTCTCCTCTATTGCATAACTATTCTCCTCTATTGGTTCTTTATTTTTTTTAAACAGCAGACTTAATATTTATCCATCTCTGGTCATGATTTGGAGACGATGAGCATGAACCGCTTTGCCATGCTGCTTATATTGATCACGCAGTAAAACCCCGCGCCCAAAACTAGTCGTCTATGGATGATAATCTTAAACAAGCACTGGTGGGACGTTGCTTCACTTCACAGACGCTGAGTGAAATTAGAATTTTTTAATAACGGAACACTCAATTTATATTCACTTTATTCAACAGGAAGAACAGCTCGTTCCGTGCGTCATACGTCATTACGCTATTTCAACGTCTTTGCACATGCGCAGTCCTTTTAGTTTCGGTTTTCAATCCGATCAAGTGTTTACATGTTCTCTCGATCGGATTACAAAAGGAGTAAACCACCCCTTTCAATCGGATCTAAATTTCAATCGGATCGCGCTCAATCGGATCGATTAAGGTGTTTACATGAAGGTTTTTTAGTCCGATTGAGCCGTCAATCCGATTATAAGTGTCCATGTAAATGCAGCTAATGACAGGAGAGCACATGGCACAAGGAAAACACATGAGAAATGAAAACACATGCTCCTCACACCAAACATGACAAAAAACACAAGCACATAAAACAAGACATGAACACGCAGTCAATGAGATCACTCATAAGCCAGGTGTTCACACAAAACATGACAACATGAAAGCACAAGACAAAACATGACATGAAATCACGCGGCCGATGTAGACACGAACCACAACACATGCAGGCAGAAGAGCGTACGGCCCATGCGAAAAAACTGCACGCTCACACGACAAGACAGAGCGCACGAGAACGAGCGAAAGCTCATCCTGTGCGCTCACAACAGGAAACAAACACGCGGAGCATGAATGGCCGAATCCCGACACAGAACCAAAACCAAACTAGACCGACGTGCCGGGATCCAAACACCACGCCACGCACATGTATCAAGGCACGTAGACAAGTGAGTGCAGGCCTCGAGCACGCTCTAAACCGCGCACTCAGACAAAGACGACAAAACCATGAAATGTCAGAACTCTGTCACAAAACCAAGAATTGAACTAGACAGAACACAGAAGTGACAGAACCCTAACATATACATCATATACTGTACATAATTCATATGCTATATTGCTAAATGTACCCGATTTTTCATATCAACAGTAAAGCAAGGATATTATCGTTTACTTAAACTTAATCTAAATCATTTTGAATTTATATCAATAGTATATCAATGATACTAAAATAACAGTGGCTTTTGTTTTGAGCATTGTTTATTTGGCTTGTAGTGGCTGAATATGTAGAGTATCTACAATCAGTTATAAGTGTCACAGGATGAGGATGAAGAAGACGAATGAAGACTGGATCCAAATATTTGATTTAATAAAAAAACAAAAAGGCAGAAAGGCATAACAGTGTGCATAGCATACACAAACAACCAACCGACTTCCAAAGACTAAAACAGAGGAACTAAATACACAAAGATGATGAAATGAATAAAAACAGGTGTGATGATTAGATGAGTGTGTGTAGGTGTGATCCAGGAGGGATTATGGGAAATGTAGTGTGCTGTGGTGACTGGTCTGGTGACTGAGGTTTGTGACAATGGGCCCTATTATACACCCAGAGCAATGCAGCGCCATGTGCGACGCAAGTGTTTTTCGCTAGTTTCGGCCTGACGTAGTTTTCATTTTCACGTCCTGCGCCACGTTGTTTAAATAGCAAAATGCATTTGCGCCCATAGGCTGCTGGTCTGAAAACGAGGTGTGTTCAGGCGCATTGCTATTTTGAGGCAACTGAAATAGACTGCACCATTGACCAACTGAAACCTGGTCTAAAGTCAATGGCGCAATATTTTTTTGTTATTTAAAAGCACGTTAGTAATATGCGCCTATAGGCGGGCCGACAACACCCGTACACTCTGCTTATTACACACACAGGGACACAAACATGCCAAATATTAAAATAAAATGGTAAAAGATTAATATTGAGTACATTAAGATATGGTGGAATCCGGCTTGTCCCGTAGATGTTCTGCTTGAGCTTTAACCTCTCGCACGAGCAGATCCTTTTGCGCTCTGGAGACGTTCAGTTCTTCCGCTTGCAAATTCCACCATGTAAATAGCGAATCTGCCATGGCGCGATCGTAACTGGCTTTTAACGGTAATGGGAGATGAGACTCTGGTTGGTTTATTGCACGATTCGCCCAAAACACATCCATTACTCATTAAGAGAATAGGGACAACCCTTTTAGACCATGCGCCGAGCATTTTTCACGTCTTAAACTAGCAAAAGTGGATTCGGACACGCACTAAGTGCACTTGCGCCCTGCGCTTTGTGTGACCATGAACTTAGATCATTAAAATAGGGCCCACTAAATTTAATTTCAGTGAAGATGCTGCCTATAGACAATAGTCAGAAAGCTGGATCACTAGGGTTTGGAACAGAGCTACTCAGTACTGAGATCATTGCTCTCCTGAATGAAACCTGCCATGCTGCCAGCAAAAACACACACACACACACACACACACACACACACACACACACACACACACATGCCCTTGGCTAAAACATTTTGCTTTCATTTCATTGCAAGCTTGCTTTGCAGCATTTTTAGAAAGATGTGTTTCATATTGTCTTCCTCTGTCTGTTTATTTAAATATGATGTTTTATAGTCATGTATCATTTGTTTTCCTCGACGCGCCCATCTCCAGCTCCGGTCTCTTCGGCCCGGCGGTGAAGGGGTTTTCAGAGAGGTTCACTGAAGCACAGACCCGAAAACCTCACAGCTCCCTGTTCAGCTCAGGCAGCTGGAGAATTTAATATTGTAGTAAATGGTCCCGCTACACACAAACGCTGTTTTCATAGAGACCCCAAAAAAGCACATAAAGAGCATGTTTCAAGCACACAACACACGGGTTCCCGGCCCCCTTCCACTAGGTGGCCCCCTACCAGTTGTCACTCTGACCTCACCCGGGGCGAAAGCCCCTCGAGTCAGTCCAACACTCAGTATGTGCACAAATCACAATATAAGGGTATTTGGTCCCCCTGGGTTAGGTGGCCCATCACCCAACATGTGTCAAACCCTAGCCACAAAGGCTCTGGCCTGGCAAGCCATACCCGGTGTTTCGAGTTGGGTTATAAACACAATAAAGCGTGGCTACACGTCCCAGTTCGCTCGCCGACCCCCAAAGTTTCAGGCGGTTCTCGAGACTTCGGTGAGAAGCAGCGTGTGTCACGTGCTTCGCTCCGAACTACTAAATCTGTTAGCAAAAGGGGCGATAGAATTGGTTCCCCCCGCGCTAAAACACTCAGGGTTTTACAGTCATTATTTTCTAGTACCGAAGGAAGATGGCGGCATCAGACCCATATTAGACTTAAGGTATCTGAACTAGAGCTTAGATCGGGCCCGAAAAATCAAGCCCGACCCGACCCGAGCCCGTGCATGTTGTGTCCGAGCCCGGCCCGGCCCGACACATTAACTGTAATTATGAGCCCGAGCCCGATTTAAACCCGACCATTTTTAATACGTGGGCCGTTATAACCAGGGGCGACGCCAGATCGTTTTTTTTAACGCAGGTGCTGAATGGGTGCTAGACCATTGACAGGGGGAAGCTGCGCAATTTTACAGTATATATATTATATAACTGCGCAATTTTACAGTATATATATTATATAAATACTATTAAGAAATGTACAAAAATTGGCTACTTAATATTTAATATTCAATTATTTTAATTATCACAATGAACGTTTTAATTTTATTAAATTGAACAAGCACAACATTCAGCATTCAATCAAATAGGCCTATTCTTAAAGATTAATTAATAATGTTATTTCGACATATGTGTGCGACGCGTGCAACAAGCAAGATGTGCATTTGTAAATTCGGTGACCGGCGTGCCGAGAATTTATTTAATTTATGATGAGATGGCTCTAGCCTCCAGTTCACAGGCTATGGTGACCGCGGCTCGCCGGCGCCTTCATGTCATGATTAGCCTATATTGTCTGCTATATTTTCTTCTTATTAAATACAGGCAATTGGTTTATGAAAAATTTATTAAAATTAAGATACAATTTATACAAAACGAAATTCACTTTAAAGAAAGGCTTTCTACAAAATAAAAAATAATGAAGTGGTCAAAATCATGCCTGAACCACTCCATGTCTCCCGATATTGCGCATCCTCCTATCTACTCTGTTCACTTTCATTATCAACATAGATGGAAAAAAAAACATTATAATGTTTTAATATGCAACTAAATGCGCTTATTTAAAGGCTACAACACGTACTATAGGCCTACACTATTTGTACAAATTGCTACACATTCATTTAATTCTGAATTTTGCACACTTAAGTTGAAAGGGATGTTGCCTTTATTGCGTGCATTTATTAATTATTATCTTTATGAATAATGTAACAAGGACGAAGCATGTAAACTGCGTTAATATTTATTCAGAATCGAATGGATCGCAAATGGATCCGAATGAAGAAACGTAAAAAAAAAAAAAGAAAGAAAACCTCGCCCTTGGAGAAGTAACAAAAGAGGACATTGAAGGCTGACTATCATCCTTTCTGTCATGGCAAGCCTGCTTCATGTGTCTGCTCATCGTCGAAGTCCCCGTTTTTTTGCTGTCATAGGCGAGCAGCGCGCCGCACTTGCACTCAACAAAGCCAACACATATGTTGTCACTGCCCACGACTAATTTAAAATATTTCCATACCTCCGACTTTCCTTCATACTTGCTCAAAGTTAATTCTCCTGTTTTCTTTTTTTTCTTTACTTCTTCAAGCTCCATGTTGCACTTAAGCTACACAATACAGTGTGCGTGCGTGCGAGTGGAGGAGACCATTGACACTTGACGTGCTTGATCAAGGGCCCGACCCGACCCGACCCGAGCATAGTGGCGGGAAATATCGGCCCGGCCCGGCCCGCGGGTCGGGTCGGGTTGGTGCCGGACTCGGGCTCGGGTAGAGAATCTAAGCTCTAATCTGAACAAAGCTCTCATGAGACGGCCGTTCAGAATGCTGACTATCAGACAAATCCTCGCGCAAGTTCGCCCAGGGGATTGGTTTTTCACTGTGGATCTTAAAGACGCATACTTTCACATCCAGATAGCCCCCCATCATACGCCATTCTTGAGATTCGCCTTCAAGGGGCAGGCTTATCAATACACAGTTCTGCCGTTCGGTCTGTCCCTAGCACCCCGTACATTTACGAAGTGCATGGACGCCTCGCTTTCTCCCCAGAGACTCCGGGGAGTGCGCGTGCTGAATTATCTCGACGACTGGCTGGTTCTGGCGCAATCGCAAGCTGAACTATTGATACACAGAGATTTGATCCTCGGCCATTTGGAATGCCTGGGGCTCAATATCAATCTATCCAAGAGCAAACTAACCCCCAGCCAGAATGTGATCTTTCTGGGCACAGTTATCGACTCTACAACTATGAGAGCGGAATGCCGGGATGCCACTCGGAGGGTCTCATCTTTCAAGATGGTGTGCAGACATGGAGTGCTGGCAGCGGGGGTGCTCTACGCACTCATAACAAACTTTTTGGGAGCTAAACATCCGCATGAACCGAACTACCTAATCTTGACAAATAGTCATACATCGCAAAAGCAGTTTGGACTCGGTCACCTCGCATTGTTTACCACCTTTATCCGCCCTGGCATGGGAATGCAGGGCTCAGACAAACAATTCACCAAGACGGATGAAAGAGGTGAACGACTTCTCATAACTTTCTGTCTGCTCTTAGCTGGGGACGTTCATCAATGCCCTGGCCCAATGTTCCACACTGAATTTGCTACCAAATCATCAAAACCTGACACGACTACAACCAGTCAGTCACCTGGCTTACAGATACTATCTGCTGTTAACGTTGTACAAAAAAGTCCGGATCACCCACCTAATTTCCGTGCTTGTTCCTCGGATGGTTTGAGGAGTGTATTGGCTGCAGTCGCCGCTCGGGCGGGATCGCGGGGGATGTTGGGTATGGAGGAAGCGGGAGGGCTGCGATTGCTGAAACGGTGTGCATCCTCGCAAAGCTCCGGGGTAGTTGCACGGCAGGAAATCCACCGCGCAGACGACTCCATTTCCTCCGACGGGGCCGGAGGGGTCCCCTCGTCAAGGATAGTGGTTGCCCAGTCTTCGGGCAGCACTCAACCAGTTAACATCTGTCCAACGAACTCCACTCTTCCCGTCTACGCTCTCTTTGGTCCAGGTAAGCGTGGATCAATCAAGAATCCTGGTATAATAGGAGTTAGCACCACTCAACGGAAAGCCACAGGACTAAATCCAGCAATTATAAAGCTGCGTAAATTCAACCTTTTTCAAACAGTGAACAATGCCAAAGTTCTGTGGGACCCTCAAACAAAACCCATTGGGCTACTGGGCGGTCACCTGAATATCCGTAGTTTGATTTCTAAAAGTGATGAGATAAAACATATTCTTGTGGACTCTAATTTGGACTTCCTATGCTTATCTGAAACTTGGTTGAATAAAAACTCCCCATCCGCAGCCATACATATTCCTGGCTATAATGCTTTTAGGAAAGATAGAAAAGTTGGCAAAGGTGGGGGTTACTGTTATACATCAAAGACCATATATCATGTAAAGAGGTTCAATGCTCAGTTGAGAATGAACTTGAGTATATTTGCCTTAATATTAGTCTTTCACCACAAATGTCCTTCTCTCTAATTGGAGTGTATAGACCTCCATCTGCAAAAGCTATTTTCTTTGACAAATTAGAAACTGTTCTAAAGGAATGTAGGTCTGGGCAGGAAATACTAGTAATGGGTGACTTCAATGTTAATTGGGAGGACAAAGGCACTAGTAAAGCACTGCAACGGGTCTCTAATAAATTTGATTTTACCCAACTAATTAAAGGGCCCACTAGAGTAACCTCGTCCTCAAAAACTCAAATTGACTTGATATTCACCAACAAACCTGAAAGGATGTCAAAATCCTTTAATATGGTCACTGGTATGTCTGAACACCAAATCTAGCCAGTTACGAATACCCAAGTGTGATGTTGATGAATTTGACAGAGAAATCAAAAATATTAACTGGGATCAAATCATAGCTGGTGTAGATGTGGATAATGACACAAATGTCATCATGTCCACAATCCAAAACATAACAAAGCGATTCTTCAAGAAAAGCAAATCTAAAGGGAATAGTACATATACCCTCCCCTGGATCTCTAGTGACATAAGGAGATTAATGAAGGAGAGAGATAATGCTTTAAAGGTATCTCTCAAGTCCAAATCATTGACTGACAGGCATAGATTTGTGTCCTTGAGAAATAGAGTAATAAAGGAAATCAGGGCAGCTAAATCTAACTTCTTTGTTGACCTCATACGGGGCGCTAAGGGTAATCATAAACAAGTCTGGGACTGTCTGCATAAACTAACAGGGAAAGGTCATAATAAGGCAACAAAGCAGCTGGAGATCAAAGGCAATGGTACCTTATATAAGGAACCAGCTGAAATTGCGACTATCTTTAATAACCATTTTGTCAATTCTGTGAGACTAACTGTACATAGTCCCATAAGTGGTCCACTACACTCCTCACCAATTGATGTATCAAAGCCAGTCTTCACTCTGACTGAAATTTCTGAACCCGAGGTTAAGTCTATAATTACTTCTCTTAAGAATTCCAAATCAAAAGACATATTTGGACTGGATTCCATGTTTTTAAAGAAACATGTTGCCTCCCTTACAGGGCCTTTTACTAAAATCATAAACACCTCTTTTAAGGAGGAAAAATTTCCAAATGACTGGAAGTCAGCCATTGTTGTGCCAGTCTATAAATCAGGAGATACAACTGATATGAATAATTATAGGCCAATCAGTATAATGGTGAGACATCACCATCCCTGAGGAACGAACTGGGTGTACCCCAGGGATCTGTCCTGGGCCCTATTCTGTTCAGCATTTACATAAATGACCTGCCATTAGTGTGCACTGGATGTGAGGTGCAGATGTATGCTGATGATACAGTCATATATGTTCATGCGAAAACTAAAGCCCAAGCTGCTGCCAAGCTCAGCGATACAATGGTACATGTACGTAAATGGCTTACTGGCTCACAGCTGTATCTCAATGTTAAGAAGACAGTCTGTATATTTTTTAACAAAAGCAACACTGTATCTCATTGTGAACCCAATGTCTGTGTGTCTGGGGAGGTCATTCAAACAGTTACACAGTTTAAATATCTAGGCATTATTCTTGACTCTACTCTATCATTTAAACATCAAGTGAGAAAGGTAGTGCAAATAACCAAATATAACCTAGCGAACTTTAGGTATATAAGGAACTGTTTGACAACACCTGTAGCAAAGCTATACATGAATACTATGATAATTCCTCACTTAACATATTGTATGACAAGCTGGACCCAGGTATGTGGCACAACGTTAAGCCCTATTTTATCACTTTATAAACAAACACTTAAAGTATTGGACAAAAAACCCAAACTGGACCACCACTGTAACATTCTTAATACATATAACCTACTCAGTTGGGAAAATATTTTAAAATACAGTGATGCATGCCTAATCTTTAAGATTATTAATGGGAAGGCTCCCCCACCACTCTGCATTTTTATACAGCAGAAGTCATCGAGCAGCAGAACCACAAGGTCTGCCTTAAGAGGGGACTGTGTAGTCCCTCTTAGGTCCAGTTCCTTTGGCCAATTATGCTTTTCTGTGAGAGCCTCTAAACTATGGAACCAATTGCCAGTGGACATTAGAAATTCCACCTCATACCATATATTCTCACACCATCTTAATGACTGGCTTTTGAGCATACAAAAATGTGAACACCTCTCATAATAATTAATGTATGTCTGCCTCTATACTTTAGCTGTCCTGTAACCTATGGTATATGTATGAAAGATAGATAGATAGATGGTATGATAGATGGTTACTTTTTAATTCCCTAACAGTTTTATGGCTGTATGGTTATATGTTATATGTTTTATGATATTATGTTTTAATGGAGCCAGTGCTATGGCATTATGTTTTATTGTCGTGTATCAATTGTGATTTAATGTTTTTTTTTTATTTTAGCCATCATGTGCCTAGTATAACATCTTGCCAATGGACTACAGTTGAAAATTAGCCTGCTGGCTAACACTGGCACATTTACAGTGATGTTAATTAATGTGCAACTCTTCCTTAAATAAATAAATGAAATGAAATGAAAGGAAAGCGCGGCTCACACCAGAGCGCGCACTCTCTATACAACAGCTAACAGCCTCCTTCAAAGCAGGCGCACGCACACCCCTCAGAGTGTTTCAGGAAAGTGGTTTTCACAAATGCTTCCAACCTAGGTTGGGGAGCGCTGCACAAGGGCAAGCCTGTCTCCGGCCTCTGGTCAAGCTCGGAGCAGAGCTTACATATCAACTGTCTGGAAATGAAAGCAGTTTGTTTGGCCCTGAAAGTATTTCTGTCAAACCTTAAAGGACACCACGTCTTAGTCCGCTCAGACAAGATGTCGGTGGTGGCATATATCAATCGCCAAGGCGGTCTCAGGTCGGGCTACCTGTACTCCATGGTGAGCTCGGAGCAGAGCTTACATATCAGCTGTCTGGAAATGAAAGCAGTTTGTTTGGCCCTAAAAACATTTCTGTCAAACCTTAAAGGACACCACGTCTTAGTCCGCTCAGACAAGATGTCGGTGGTGGCATATATCAATCGCCAAGGCGGTCTCAGGTCGGGGTACCTGTACTCCATGGCGAGAGACCTCCTTTTTTGGGCGCAAGCCAACTTGAGCTTTCTGAGAGCAGTGCATATCCCGGGCAATCAGAATCTGGGTGCGGACATGCTTTCTTGACACAACACTCCCCTAGGCGAGTGGTTTCTAAACCCTCCGACGGTTCGTCTGATATGGAGTGTTTTCGGCGAGACAGAGGTCAACCTCTTTGCCTCGAGAGACAACACTCACTGCACAGTGTTCTTTTCGAAGAACAGGGACACGCTGGCCCATCCCTGGTCCAGTCGTCCCTTGTATGCGTTTCCCCCTGTTTCCATGATCCCCAGGTCATCAAACGGGTCAGAAAACTGGGATTCCCAGTCCTCCTAGTGGCCCCCCTCTGGAAGTCCAGTGTTCTCCGGGTGTTGCTCGGTTAGACACTTTGAACCTCAGTCATGCAAGGTATCAGTGATTCTCTCCTTCCTACACGAGTTGTTAGACACGGGCCTTTCCCCATCCACGCTCAAAGTATATGTGGCAGCCATAGCAGCTTATCATGCTCTGGTGGCTGGCCAATCACTAGGAAGAAATTACTTGGTCAAACAGTTCCTTAAGGGGGCCAGGAGGATGAACCCTCCCAGGCCTCCTTCTGTACCATCTTGGGACCTCTCCACGGTCCTTGGGGCCCTGAAGGGTCTTCCATTTGAGCCGCTTCAGTCGGTTGATCTTAAACCACTTTCGCTAAAGACTGCTCTCCTGCTGGCACTGGCATCTATCAAGTGAGTGGGAGATCTGCAGGCGCTCTCTGTGAGCCCCTCATGTTTGGAGTTTGGAATAGGTGACTCCAAAGTTACTCTCAAACCCAGACATGGCTATGTTCCTAAGGTGCTCTCAACACTGTTAAGAGCACAGGTTATTACACTATTTGGTCTTCCCCCTTTCTGGTGAGGATGGGGAGGGTAATCTACTTTGCCCTGTTAGAGCTTTGAAGGTCTATTTTGAGCGCTCTGCGTCCGATAGACAGTCGGAACAGCTCTTTGTCTGCTTCGGTGGCCGATCCAAAGGATCTCCATTCACGAAGCAGAGGCTGTCCAGATGAATAGAGGATACCATCTCTTTGGCATACGCCTCGGTGCGTCAGGCTTGCCCTATAGACACTAGAGCCCATTCAACTAGAGGTATGGCCTCGTCATGGGCGTGGTCTTCTGGGTTTCCTATTCAGGACATTTGTGCGGCAGCCAGTTGGTCCTCGCCCTCCACATTTGTGAGGTTCTATCATATGGAGGTCCCTTCCCTGCAGGCAAAGATCCTTGCTGTATGATTAGACTCGACGAGGTCCGGTCTCATCTATGTGTCAGGGCACTGTTCATAAGCACACTATCCCTTGCTATAAACCAGCTTTGGCTGTTTTTGTCCATATATATAATCAGACCCGAGGGTATCCGGTTTATTAGTATATTATTTTGGGGTATGAGCTTAGTGACATCACTATATATGATTTAGATCCGACTGTGTCCGGTCTTATCAGTATATATACATATATATATATACATATATATGCATATATATTATATGAATTCTGGCTTGTTTCTGTGAGCTCAGGGGTCCTGGGCTTCAGTTGCAGCCAGTTACTTATGGTGTGTCGTTTTACATTGCGTCCCCACTGCGTATAGCTACGCAGTACGAAGTGACCGTTCTCGAAAGGGAACGTACTTATCGTAACCTCGGTTCCCTGAGAGTAGGGAACGAGTATTACGTAGACTGCCGCACTATAGTAACATGGCAAGTTGTCTCTTCAGTCGATTTAAACCTGCTATAATGGCGAATCCGGGTTCCCTTTATAGACGCTGATAGCTGATTGGCGCACATGTCAGAGGCGCCTTCGCCATTGGATGTGCAGTTGCTGCAGCACAGCCAATGAGTGAGCCGTCACTCACTGTGCTCACTGTGCAGCTGCAATGCGTTTTACATAAAAGCTTCAATAATCTGAGGAAAAGTTTCCCCACTGCGTATAGCTACGCAATACTCGTTCCCTACTCTCAGGGAACCAAGGTTACGATAGTAACTGAGTACGATTTTGTCGTTTACACGGAGACTTGGTAAAAAACTTGCACTTTGAAACCTTTTTTTAAAAGTTTGCGTTTTCAGCCACAGAAAACGTTGTTGTTGTGTAAACAAATGGCCAAAATGCATAAAAAGTCTTATGTTTTTAGTTGAAAACGGTTTCGTGTAAATCCCCTTAAATACACAGAGGAACAAAAGAGCTATTGAGTTAATTAATAAGACAACAGGTGAACAGGATCATTAATCAAACACACTGGGAAACTAGGTCGAACACGCAAACAGGCACGGGGAAAACATAACCAAAACACAATGAAAACGAAGGGCTGTTTACACGACACCGTTTTCAACTAAAAACATACATACATACAACTTTTTATGTTTTGGCCGTTCATTTACACGACAACTGAGTTTTAGGTGTCTGAAAACGGGTTTAATATTGTCTATGCCTATAGTCTTTCATTGCCATCTAATGGCCTGGCAGCAGAATACAGCGTTTTTACTTGTTTTCGTGAATGGGGATCATTTTAACAATGGTGTCGTCTGTATGTGGAGAACTCAAAGGAAAAACTTATTTTTTAAGCATATCGTTGTCGTGTAAACGTACCCTAGGTCAAACAGGCACAGGGAAAACATAACCAAAAAACGAAATCAAAACAAACCAAACATGTTACATGTGCAATAGAAGTAGAAATCTTTAATTTCTTGAAAAATATAAATCATGCACACTACCCAAGTTTCCATCATCACAAAAATATTTTAATGAGCAACGTTTTGGAAATTGAATTTCCTCATGAATAAACATATTTTACTATAAACAATAACCATTATTTACTATAGTATGATTAACATTTTAATAATCTAAAGAACCTTTTTCCTTTATAAAGAACCTTTTGTGGAATGGAAAGGTTCCATGGATGTTAAAGGTTCTTCAATGAACCATTGATGCCAATAAAGAATTTTTAAGATTGTATTCTGTACTTCACTTTTGGAAGGTGCCGTCTGTCGTGTGTGTGTGTGTGTGCGTGTGTGTGTGTGTGTGTGTGTGTGTGTGTGTGTGTGTGTGTGTGTGTGTGTGTGTGTGTGTGTGTGTGTGTGTGTGTGTGTGTGTGTGTGTGTGTGTGCGCTGGTTCAGTACAAATGTAATTAACCTGTTTCCACTTTTTCTGTTTTTCCTGTAGAAATGGAAGCCCAGAGGGCCGGCGTTGCAGCATATGATGAGTGGCTTGTGTCTGGATAGCCAGCCTCCTTCAGGCCCACCCGTCATCACACAGTGCCGCCCCTTGGTGGCCAGCCAATCCTGGGAGCCGCAGCTGGTCACCTGACTTGCAGAGCTCACAGGAAGGGCGGGGAAAGGGGAGGAGTTTCATAAGGTTGCTGAGCTCGAGGTGCCGTAGGAGCCAGAGGAAAACGTTTGCACACTGTTTTAGTTGAAGGTGCTGATCTCAAACAAATCCAACATGACCATGTCCAAAACATCTGACCACATATCTTCATCATGGAGTGGCTGAAGAGGGAAAAGCAACATTTTGCCTGCCAAACCGAAGCCTGAATGCCTGCGCTCAGAGCTTTCACTGTCCAGTGTTCTGGTTTTCTCAGAGTCACACGGCATGGTTGTGTCAGTTGACAGGAGTGCTTTATGACATCTTTTGAATGTTGTGTTAAGGTCTCAAACACCAGAGAATAGATGTGTATATAAATGCCTTTTACTACATTTCAGACCCATGACCTGTATATTCCCTCATTCCCACAAAGACGGTGGTTTTTGCAGCATAGGCTTCATTAGCTGTACTCATGAAGATCTGAACTATTTTTACTCATCGCTGTGGAAGGTTTTCTGCTTGATTTGCCCAGTATTCGGTTGGGATGAAGTGCAATGCTTTGAGATGAATCTGCATATGCCATGGAAACTGTCGTTCAGCGGCAGAAAGACTTTACGACTTTGAGAGGTTTATCCTAAACAACAGTCAAAGATTAGCAGTACCGCGCCGGCTTACTAGACCTGTGTTGAAGATGTTGGAAAAGAAGAACAGAAATGGCTCTTGAATGGTCCACTAAACCCAATGAAATAACCAAATGTTATATAAAACAAGCATTGAGATGTCAACTCAAATGAAGTGTAACGTGCTTTTAATGAGCTATTATTCTGCATGGTACTGTACATTAGCACAATGAAAATGCATTTGCAAACATCTAAAGCCCAAAGACTGTTTATCCTCCATCTTATTTGTTTGCCTTTTGAAACTTTGTATTTACTTGAAGCATTTTTTTCATTTCGAACATGTGCTAGGAAGCAGTTATGTTGTTTGAAAAATAAAGACTACCACCAAAAAACAGACAACAATCCAAAAAATCTTGAGTCTGTCTTTGTATGCTACAGTAGAAACACACACACACACACACACACACACACACACGTCTGATTTACTATCTTTGTGGGGACTCTCCATAGTTGTAATGGTTTTTAAACTGTACAAACTGTATATTCTCTCCCCTAAACCTACCCATCAGAGAAAACTTTCTGCACTTTTACATTTTCGAAAAACATCTCTTAGTATGATTTATTAGCTGTTTACCTCATGGGGACCAAAAAAATAAATGGTTTTTGGACATTGCCATCTTCGTGGGGACATTTTGCCCCCATAATGTAGGATTTACCAGGGAACACACACACACACACACACACACACACACACACACACACACACACACACACACACACACACACACACACACACACACACACACACACACACAAAAAACAACATTTCACTGTTATTGCATATTGAAAAATAGAATGCAGAGAAAGACATTTAAAACACTGAATTTTATCAAATATAATACAATATGTTATTGAAATGTAACAAAAGTAGTAGCTGGTGGTTCTACTGCAGTTTTATACATACAGTATAGTTTTACACAGGATTTACATGTAGTGCCCAAAATATTTAGGTTGAAAATTATGGGGGATCGAGATCTTTTACTTCCATAAATAAACACCACGAATTTGCCACATAGTTTTATGAAGCTGGAACTTAATCTGAACCTGCTGAATTTAATACGTCTTATTTGATAACAAGATTTATTATTGAAAATATAAGTGCTATTTCACATGTCTATTTCCTCAAGATCACACGGCTTCCCTGTTTCCTCTTAGATAAGAGAGCAAATGAGCATAATTAGAAAAAAAAATTTTTATAAAAAATATGTCGTATTTAAAAAAAAATATTAAACGATTGAAAAAATCCTAGACATAAGATTAACATTTAAATTGAATCGAGCACCTAAATTGCAAATTTCACTTAATTTTAAATAAGCTTGTCCTTTGCTAGGACCAAAACTTATGAAACACTCAAAACTAAAAAATATTTTTGTAAAATGATGTAAAGATACAGGTTAAATATGTGACCAAGGCTACAACATTGGTTCACTTGCTGACTGTAGTCTCATGAAGCGACCACAAGGTGTCAGGCCATCATCACAGATACACACATAGATTTTACTTACATAAACAGATTCAACTTTCATGTTCAGACATTTATAGAATATATTACAAACACTTTAGGAAGCCACACTCATTTCAGTGGAGTTGTGGCCTAATATTATAGAGCCGGACCCCGAAGTTTTTTTTTTTAATACCAAAAACATAGTAAAAACATCAGTAAAAAAAAAAAAAGATTTCTCTTTTTTTATTCATATATTTATGCTACTTATTGTCCAGTAAACATGTGAGCCAGTAAACAGTACCCTTTCCTACAGTTATTCCAAACGGTCACTGCTTGTTGATGATTTCTGGTATTTAAAGGTCAACACTGTGACCTATGAATCAAATGCGGCTCACTATGAGCTTGAATGTATGTGCACACTTGCAGGACTGACGTCACGAGCAAATGAGCATTGTGTTCCTTACCTCGCCTTTTCATGAAAGATTCAAGGCAGTGAATGACCTGAGAACACACAAAGGTGAGTGGAGAGAGAGATAACTAACAGGATGGACAGCACTGTCATTCCTCACATTCCTCAGAGTGAATCCCATCCCTCGCTCACAGAAACACCTGCCGTCCACGAGGGCCTTCTAAAGACGCTGGTTATTTCTTAAGAACAGTTGTGTTATATTGCCACATCTTCTCTTAAAAGAGCTGTGTGCAATCCTTGTAATGGCTTTTGTGTGTTGCTGATTCAAAATATTACATTGTGGTTTTTGCTGTTCTTCTTGGAAGACTAGATGATTTGATTTGAATTGTGCTATATTGCACATCCATGCACAATATATATGTATGGCTGTATTAGCCAATTGTTGCATTTTTATTTTATCTGAATTGGCTGATTTTGGAAGCTATTGCAGCCATACTCATTGCATTTTTACTCCTGTATATTATAATGTTTTGCTTGAGTTAAGAATATAATATTCTAGATTGGAGATTTACTGTGAAAGAAGAGTGAACAAAATATAGATTTATAATGTCAGACAACATTGTTGGAAATACAATATTGGCCTGGTTTCACAGACAGGATTAGATCTCAGTTCAACTAGGACATTTAACTAGCTTTTACAAATATGCCTTATAAAAAAAATACTGGTGTGCATCTTGAGATGAACCAACGGCACTGATATATTTTAAGATATATAAGTGCAAGTTGCTTTCAGTTGAATCAGCTCAATAATGCAGTTTAGACTCTGGGACTAGGCGCAAGCCTTTGTCTGTGAAACAATAATATTTTAAAAGAAGTTAACAAGTTTTATAGCAGAAGTAATTTATAGTTGTAAAAAAGTCAAGTATTTTAACAAATTATTATTAATATACATTACAATAATATAAGTCCAATTTACAGTAGTCAACATTTGAAGTGGATCAAAACCTTTCATCAAAGTTATACATGGATTTTGAACAATACACGTTCTTGTCTTAGGACAACTTTGATTAACTTTTTTGATCCACTTCAGATGTTGACTATGACTTAAAATGCTAAAAAAATAAAATAAAATAAAAATACACAAACTTTTATCTATAATTTTTATTGAAAAGCATAGCATAGGGTTCTACATAATATAACGTCTGAAATGATAATCTAATATATTAAATTAATCATGTTAAAACAAGCAACTTTATCATAATTACAGCAGAAAGGCTATTGTAAATATGCAGTATTGGTGGGGGTGTTATGTTTTGTGTATATATAGCCTATATGCAGTGTTGTGCAAGTTACTTCCAAACTGTAATACATTATATATTACTTGTTACTGTTATTTAAAAGCAATTCATTACCTTACAATATTACTGTCTCAGAATTGTAATGCGTTACATTACTCCTGTATTACTTTTGAGTTACTTTCACCAAAATAACTATACAGAAGTAGAACTTAACATTCTAAAATGACTAGGGCTGTAACAATATGCCATATGAAACCGAAATTGCAACACTCAGATCCACGAACCTGTAGAACACCCCTTCCAACTCCCAGCATTATCCGTCCAGATCCAATGCTACCACATCTTTAAATTACTATTAGTATTATTTGAAGTTAACTTAACACTAGAAAATACGTAGACCTACACCACAAAACTAGTTAAGGATACATTATTTAAAATTTGGGAATTCCAGCGTTATGGACATGACATTTGCAGTCAAAACTTCGGAAAATGCATTAATACCAAACTATTGAAACGTCTGTTTATCCATAGGCTCCTCCCTGAAAGGAGTCCAGACATTAGAAAAATATCAGTCTACACATGCGTTTTATATTTAATATTAGGGAAATAGACAGTCATGCGTGACAAAAAAATCTTTAACTTTTAGGAGGCAACGATTTTTTTTTGTTTGTAATTCTGTGAATTACACTGCGCAAATCGGATGAAGAAGGGTTGGCTCTCCACAGAACATAAAATATTCATTTTATTTTATTTTTCGTGTTCGCATTTATGAGGAAAAAACAATGTTACAGACGTGACAGTTCTCCGTTATTGACGCAACCGCTCTGAGGCGGCACTAAAAGACCGCTTTAAAACTTTCACAGAGACCTTACACAGAAAGCCTTTCTTTAAAGTGAATTTCGTTTTGTATTAATTGTATCTTAATTTTAATCAATGTTTCATCAACCAATTGCCTGGATTTACTAAATAAGAAGTAGGCTAAATATAGCAGACAATTATAATCATGACAGGGAGGTGCCGACACGTGAACTGGAGCGCGTCTCAAATGAACCGAAACTCAGCGTATAAGGTAGGCTATTCACGGACCTGAAAAATATATCTATATTGAAATGTCTACTTGTAAACAGAACAATTCAAAACGAAAGAAAACAGACTGCTCTCTGCTTATGAAATGAAATGTGCATTTCTCTCTGGTGCATTCACTAGCCTACTGCGAAGATCGCGAGTCAGCATCGTCAACTTCATCTTGACTTTATTAATAAAAATTAAAATGTCTCCTTGCTATATTTGACATATTCATAATCATTGCTTTTGCCGGTTCTTTGTGACAGCTTTTAGGTGCTTTATCGGCAGCGCCGCCCCCCTTACATGAACGCGTCACCACCGCATCAAAAACATGATTGCGTGATGAAAACATGAAAAATAGAAACATAGCCTGAACTGTTTAGAAAGAAAACACAGAATGAATAGCCTAATGCGCATACGTCCATCTCGCGAATTTATAGTCTTCTTCATGCCATCTTCACCATTAGCCGCTTTTCCACTGGCCAGCGCGAGCCGAAATCATACCTCACGGCACTCAAGTAAAAAATAAATCGCTATACAAATATATCAGACGCTGCCATTTAGTCTTTATTTACAGACTTGGACACCACACGCGGCTATTGATGGACCACGAACAGGTAACTTAGCCTACTTGCATTTTTCATTCGTTAATGTCTCGCGGTCTTGATGTTTTTTTTTTTTTTTTTTTTTTTTTTTTACAATTAAAACTAAAAGTCTGTTGTAACGCAAGCCTTACTGAACATGTACCGAGTAAAATATAACTGAAAATTGATTAGTAATGCCTTACACTACTGCGTTACAGCAAAAAGTAATGTGTTACTGTAATGCATTACTTTTGTAACGCGTTACTCCCAACACTGTATATATGTGTGTGTGTGTGTGTGTGTGTGTGTGTGTGTGTGAACTTCGGTCACAGTGGTGTCATGAATGCTCCTCCCAGGCTAATTATTTATGTTGTGAATAATTAATGAGCTCTCGTGCTCGTGTCAGCTTGTAGCCCCGCCCACCAGCAGATCAGCGGCTGACGGCTGAACCCGGCGAACAGTCAGTCAGAGACACACACACACACACACACACAACACGTCCAGCAGGATCCAGCCATCATCTGGGGAATATAATACTTTATGTCACTGGTCGTGTAAATCTCTGAATCTGTCTGGTCGGGTTCACGTAACGTTACATCTGTGGATACGAGCAGTTCATCTGACCCGCCGCTGAACAGGTGAGTCGATTCACATTTACCTATCCGTCTGAACTAGGTTGATGATGTTATAATAATAATAATAATAATGCTGATGTTTGTAATAACGATGGTTTATGATGTTGTTAGCCAGCTAACCAGCTAACAGACTGTTTGTCTTTGAGTTCATAAGGTAGCATCCGGCTAAGTCAGCTGCTAACAAGCCACTAGCGAGATAAAATGACTCAAACTGATGGTTTCTGTGTAAAAAACAATGTGTCTTGTGTGATTCGTGTCGAGGGGTTGGCTTTGGTTAACTGGGTTATGGGTTCGTGCTGTTTGTTGAAGAGTTGCTAGCTGAGCTAGCCGGTTAGCAGCTCACCTGCCACAAATTCACTACACTTCACTAAATACAACATTACTGTGATCACCTATCATGTACTCTGTTATTATGAACACTAGAGTAGATTAATATGTTATGTTACGAGGTATTAGGGCTATTGACATGCAGTAAACTGTAATTCATGCCTGTAATTCCTTTAGTGGTTGGACATGGTTAGGTCTGGTCATGCTGGCATAGTTTGACATAAGTCAGGAACTTGACATATTTTTTCTTTTCTTTTCTACCACTTTTTAATAACTAGTCTTCTTATACATCTAGTGACTCAAAACAACCATTGTGTGTAGCTGTCACACTCCAGAATGATGGTGTGGTGAAGAATGGCTGGTCAGTAATGATCATATCCTAGGTCACATAACAACAAATTAGTCACATAGGCTACATCTCAGAATGGCATCATGGGTCTGTCAACTTGACATTAAATAATAATCAGAAAATAGAATGTTCTGATGTGGAACAGTTGATTGAACCTTTAGGCAAAATATAAAGAAAATCAAGAACAGTTTACACAGTTTTTGTTATCATATTTGATAGATCAGGCTTTTACTCATATAGTATGATATAATGAGAATATGGAGGGGAAAACACCTCAGTTTTAATATTCAGTGTCCCAAACTGAGCAGAAATATGCAATTTGGTGCAGATGCTGATATTTATGTGGTCAAAAAGTAAGATGAAACTCTGAGGCTTTTAATGTGAATGAATGAGATTTATAACAGTATTGCAGATTATCGACATAAAATAGGACTACATATTTATCACTCTATATCTGCCAATAATATGTCTTAGTAAGATGATATTTAAATGCTTAGTTTATTATCAAAGATATGTAGTTTTAAAACATATAATGCAATGCAATACAAATGATGATTGAGAGATGAACAAATAAACCTTCCTCAAAGGCCTGATGATCATATTTGATACTCACATTTGAGTATGATTATGTTTCTTAAAATGATCTTTTGTTGATCAAATACCTAAGTTGCAATTGCTAAGCAAGTTGACATTTAACTAACAATATAAAAGTTATTCTTACTTTTACTGTATGAAGATCAGTGCAGATTTCACAACAGAAAGACGTTTGACATTTGTACAATCATACTAAAAAACCTAGCTTTTACTTGATAAAAAAGTATGAACTATCAATCAGACGACAGAAGGATTGTAGTAGATTTTGTGCAACAGGTTTTACAGCAAAGTTTTGATCATGTTGATCATCTTGAGTCCTTAGAAATTCAAGTATCAAATATGATTACAGTAAGCTTTAGTGTTAAGCTCTGGTTTTAGTGATGGTCTCTGCCCTTGTCTACATGTAGAATATCAGGCACTTTCTGATCAGATAATTACACAAGGCTTAGTCAGTGACATATTGCCCGTAAATCTACATAAATACCAACCAAAACCAAACAATGTTGGATTTCCATTGAAAACCAATAGGTTTTGTTGTACCCACATGCTCAGGGTTTGGCTTTTCTCAGAAGTTTGATGACATTGGGAAACGAGTGCATCCAGTTGATGAGTCATCAGAATGGGAGTTGCTGTCAAACTACACGCTTATGATGGGTTTTCTTGTGGGATGAAGTCATTTCTCATTTCCTTATAAAGGCCAGGCTTTGCCAAGATACAAATCGAGAGGGTGCTCTTATCTGTTTACTCAGCTACCTTTGGTTCCAGCTGTCCTGCGTTGCTCAGCGGTTAATCATTATCACATCCAAAACTCTGTTCCCTCACCAGTATGGTTCATTTGGACAGTGTTTTCAAATGATTGTGCTCAAGGTTGTACAGTTTTGCATGTGTAAGCCTACTCAAACGTGACTATACAAAAAAACAATTTAAGTTATAAAGATTTCAAAGTAGGCTATACTCTTTTCTGTTGTGGATAATTAGGTCTTCCCTCCATTCTTGTAATTTATCAGGACTGGGTCTGCTCCGTTTCACATTCCCTGTTTTATAGGCGTGTGTAAAGTGAGGTCACGGCGCAGGATGAATGGCTGAGATGTGAGCCGTGCTGAGATATTACTGCCGTTTCTGCACATGGACTTTGACCTGGTGTGTGTCCAGTTCTCTGACTTACTGCTGACATCACAGTCAATGACAGCACATTCATGAAATGTTATCTGGAAATCCAGCCATACCCCTTTTTCAACCAAAATGGAGCTTGTGTTTGGCCAGGGATCTGCAAATCTCTTTCAGAACCAGCAGCACACCTTTTGCAATCTCTTACTTCAACTTTTGAGAACACAAGTAATTTAATTCAGTGTGTTTGATGCAAGACGGAAGTTGTTTAAACTAAAGTTGCGATAAAATTCAAGTAAGTAGCGTTTTTGACCATATTTGGCCTGTTTAAACCTGGTCACTTTATGCACTTTTACTGATTGGATAGCTATCTGATTTATCAAAACGATTCCATTTACACTTGGTCACATAGCCTAATGTTTTCACAAAACGGAATTTACTTTTAATGAAGATGATTGTGTGTTGAGCGTCTGCGACTTACTTTCACTTTGATTCGTGATAGTTTGCGTGTTGGCTTGATGAAGAGATGTTCAGCTGCTCATCTGTGGTGATGTGTGTTGCAGTAGCACCGTCATATCTGACTATAACATGACATTTAACACATAACACGCTCTCACACGTTTATTTTTTAGCATTGTTGGGAGGAGTCAAATTTATGTGGTTTCAAAAACCAGATGCATTTACACTTGTTCAGTTTAGTCTGGTATACGGCCCAGACCTCCTGAAGTGGTTTGAGCGATCGGATCCATCTTGAGTGCGTGTCGGAGGGCATTTACACCTGGTCTTTTCACGATCCGACCGCTATCTGAACACAGAAAACACATGAAGTGACCAGGTGTAAACAGGCCCATTATGATGCACATCCAAGTGAAACGGACTATTGATTGATTGGATGGAGGAAGATCTGAATGCGAGCTTGCAGTCGATTTTAAGAAAGTCATGGGGTTTAAGTGGACTAAATGACTGGAGAAGCAGAGAGAAAACACCATAAGATCCAGTTATGACATTTTGATTCAATTAAAAATGGAAATTGAAACATTCATGTTATTGAATGTTGCAGGGCTTGACATTAAAGATGGAATAGGTGATTCTTTACTGAAAAATTTTTTGTTATGCTGGTTGAAAGTCTAATCATATTCTGATAGCAATCACTATGTTAAGCGGTCTAAATGTATTTTTATAAATGTAGGCTATATCTTTTGTAGAAGGCCTAGGACCATAAAATGTTTGTTCAATCATTGCATTCGGTCCCAAAATGGCAGATATGGCAGGCAAACAGTTATTTACGTTCGTTATTGTAGTAGCCTACTGTTACTCACTGTACTGTAAAGTTTTCTCACCGGTGAAGGTTACACATGATGTAATCCAATAACGTTGTCTCTAGTCATTTCGCTTCTGGTCTGTGCGTGTTCATGTGTTTTGGAGAAGGCTTCGTTTTGGACGGCGATTTGAAGGGGGGGTAGGATCAAATGCGTTCAATACTAGCAGGCTAAATTTAGCATTTCCCAGTTCACCTATTGCACCTTCCACACCCGCCAAATGCGGGTGTATTTCAGCAGTGGTGTAACGCAGTCACTCCTACTAGCCACTTTGGCGGGTTGCATTTTATATACATTTTTCAATTGTGGTCTTTTAAAAAGGCATGTGAAATAATAAACTAAGTGCAATGTATTGTTGTCAAAAATATAGATTTTTCACTAGTACATATCGATCCTGAAATATCACAAACACATCCAATACTCATTTTCTGCAGCGAGTGACACACAAACCCGTCTCTCCTCACTCACTCATTCCATTTGCTCTGCATGAATATTGTTGGTGTTACAGGGCTTAAATTTCGGAGTGGGATTGTGCATATTGCGCATAATTTTACTCATTGTTGCAGATTTTGTTCTCACACCCAAAGTGCGGCACATAAATCCGCCTCTCAGTACTAAACTGAGTTATTTTTTGCTGCTTATTGCGCTTAAACAGTCACAAAAATAATGTCTAAATGCCTTGGCAAGTATTCATGTAAACACAGTCATATGTTTTAAAAGAACGTAAACAGTTGAGAAAGAAAACGCATGTTAGATCCGTGCATCAAGTTTTAAAAAGTTACAGCAGGTATATAAGTTACAGCCAAATTATATGAGACAATATTAAAAATATCTAGGCTATATGGCAGTTTTTCCCAATGGTATCAATGTCAAAATTGTGTCCAGTGAAAATGCTGAGTGGCTAGTAACTTTGGAAAACCACTAGCCACAGGTTAGTGAGCAAAAAGGTTAATGTCCCTAAAGCCCTGAAGGTGAATTGTCATTAAATGTAACTAAACCCTAAAACAACTTGGCTTTATTAATGCTGTTCATTGATTCGAGTAGTAAATGTTTTGACATTTGGGTATAAAGTGTTTTTATTCTACAATATATGGTGTTAAAAACGTTTGAGTGCTGCCCTCTTCGAGTTGAACGGTGGCTACTGCAGTTGAATTTCCCTATTTGAAGTTGTTTCCCCTCGTGACGTTTGCAGGCTCTGCTAACGGTTCACTACCCACGCCCTTTGCACAAGCTCACCACGCCCTTGGCATAGGCTCAGCCCCTGCTATAAAAACATCTTGTTCCGTCAAAACCACTGTAGCGAGTCAGGAGTTGGAATTGCGAGTATTGAAAATGATCAGGATAACGTGTATTAGCATTTAGTTAGCATAGCCATTTATATAGGTATTTAGATTATTTCGTGTAGCCTAGTTAGGGAGACTTGAAATCTTTTTTTGCTTAATTATTAACACTAAATCATACCAAAATTAACCTAAATGCATGGGTTTGAATTTTTTTAAAGTTCGGTAGCATTTGCTATGAGCATTAGCCTAAATTAGCCATAATGCTAATGTTTTATAAATTATAACTCAGACACTGGCCTCATTCTCTCTTGTGCTGCTGCTGCTTCGCTAGCATCGTCGGCATTGGGAGTTAAGACCGCAGTTTTGACATGAATTGATAAGGCTCTGGCCCTGTGTCCATAGACAAGATGGGGGAGAAAAGTCCTCTACTTCAAATGACCGCTCTGTTGCAAAGCTACTGGCGTCACTCCAGTCACTCTCCATCTTTGCGAGTCTGACAGCTGTCAATCAATCCGTCACTGCGGGTCTCAGGTGCACACACCCCGCTCAGCCCCGCCCTCGGTTCTTCCCCTCTGTCTCCGCTGGGCTCTGCCCTCTTTTACAGCATTTTTCAAATATTGCCAGTGGGTGAAGTTAGGCTCTGAGTTACACTTTAATGCCGACTTAAAATGTATATATTATACACTGAAACAAATGTTTTGCATTTGCAAAAGTTTGCATTAATCTTTGAGTTATGACAACTTGTAATGAACTTAATCATTTGTAGCATAAATACAGTTTTTTTTTTAAGTTGATTACTTTATGTTGAAATTAGTTGTAACAACTTAATTTTATTATTGAGTGGTGGCGCTGGGATGGACCCAATTAATCTGATGTATTTCAGTTCAAATTAACATCTAGTGTAGCACATGTTAAATGTAACTTATTTAGCTTGCAAATTTAATGAACAAGTAAAATATTAGGTTATGTTGACTGACTCTATCAATGCCAGTGTCGTAGTATACTTTCAAGTAGCCACTGACAAACCTAATTACAAGCACTACTCTTCTACTCTTCAGCACAATGGTAACCACAAAAACTTCAACATGGCAGAAATGGCCCAACACTGTTGGTGAAAACATTGATTTGTCTATATAACTTTGAAAAATTCATCAAGCTGTTTTAGTCCTCAGATTGGTGTTTTTCCCTAGTTGCATGACAAACACCACTGCGTGTGGAGAACCTTATCAACATAATGCTAATCATAAGTCTCAAGCATCGTTAATGCTTATGCTAATAGAGGCATTTGTATCTTTAGACCATCTGCTCTCAGACCCTGGATCTCATTTTACAGGAACACAATGCTGGTGTTAATGAGAACTCTTGACTTTAATAGTGTCTTGAAAGTTGAAACTGCCAGCCAGTTTCACCTATCAGCAAGTGTCGTAAGAGGAAGAACATTGCGACATTCCTCTGAAGCTCGTCATTGTTGACGTCATTACACATTCTGCAGCTATTTTCAAAGTGTTTCCCGCAGGATTCTGTGAGACTGTGGGGGGTGAACATCGGTCCGTCTATGGGCTAACGGGGGAATGCTCCCAGAAGAAAATTATGTACATTTTAATTTAAATGCATATATCAAGTTCACTTTGAGAGTTTAAAATTAAGAGCTCAAACCCCTTTTCAATCACCAATTTGAATGGAGTAAAAAGTCTTTGAGTTGATTTGTACTTGGACTTTAAAGCAGACTCAAACATCTTTTTAGTGTCTCTGTCCACATTACACCCACACTGCTGTTTTTAGGATGCAAACAATTTGAATAAAGTAATAATAATAATGTGTTTGTTATTAATATTATTATTATTGTGATTATTATTATCCCTAAGACAGTAATATATTACTATTGCAATATAACAGCACTGTAAAATGAATGTAAATGAAAAAAATATATTTCATAAGAAGTATATATTCATTATTTTACTTTACACAGTACTTGTACTAAAATTACAATACTTATGTCTTCATTTCTTCTAAACTTTAATTTTGGAAGATAACCACAGTTTCTGTTAAAACAGGTTTACAAATGTGTCCCATTAATCTATTGAAATGCTAACCTTCTGTCCACAAAATTGTTGGAAATGTTGGAAATTGCAATGTGAAAATACAGCCCACACCCACACACTACAAGATAACCATGCCGATGTCGGGCCCTATTCACCCCCTTCTGACAATCCTAGGTAAAGTCCTGTGCCCGGTTGCATAAAGCACCTTAAGTGTAATTTTCCCTTAAGTTCGCCCTTATGTTTCCCTTAACCTAAGGGTGTTGCAGAAAAAAACCCTTAAGTGTTACTTAAGGGTTTCTTTAAGTGAAACGTCATAAACACTTAGAATTTCCCTTAAATGCTGTTTTTTCACTTAAGTAATCCCTTAAAAAGCGTTAAGTGTTGCATAAAACCCCTTAACGGTCATTTCCCTAAGTATAACTTAAGGTTTGGAAATCGTAACCTTAAGAGTAACGCGGACAAAAATAAGACGACATGGCTTTATTTATGTAATAATTTCTAATAATTTCTAATTAATAATTTGTCATTTTCGTCTGTCAGCAGAGTGTTTCATCGGGTTGCGGGGGCTCTTTCCCGTCATTTAAACGCAACGGTCAGTTTTGTAATCGTTAGGTCTTAACACTGTACAGCAATAAAGCGAACTCTTCACCACGGTGCTGTGCATACAATCTTAAAAGCGTAGTCTTGCTTAATCTTACCTGTTTTGTTGGCTTTTTTCTTATAAGCGCTCAGCTCTTTTTTTGCGACCACGGAGATGTTTGCATATTTTTTAAGGACTTCCTGAACCGTCCTCTTCACGTCAATATTCATTGCATTGATTTGTTCCGTTATTTCTTCCCACTGTTTCAGACTTTTATAACGTGAATCGAGGATCGCTGTCGTGAAACACTTAAATGTTTCCCTTACCTAAGAGAACCGTTTAAGAGATTATATGCAACACGCTTAAGTTATTCTCTTAAGAAGAAACGCCCCTTAAGTATCATACTTAAGGGGAAAACTTAAGGTGCTTTATGCAACCGGGCACTGATTATCTTGATGGTTCTACAGATTATTTGATCAGATTCTCCTGTGGTGTGATGTTTGTTGATTGAATCTGCTTGGAAGACCGTAGGGCCGCATTGATCTCAAATCTTAAATATCCAACATTTTCAAACCTTTTCCCCCACAAATTTTCTGTAAAAAGCAATCCAAACAATATTATCGTTATTTCTTCTTGCCCATCGTATGCCATGTTTGTTTACTCTAAAGTCACGTTTCGAAATTCTGCGTTCACAGTCGTTACAGTTTTGGTCACATCGACACCAGCTCGCTTTACTCTGAAACACGCAGCACACTATATAGGCCTACTTATTTACATTTTCCAAAGTTCAAGTTTGGTGAACTCTGCCCTTAAAATTCGTATCACGTGAAGACGTGTGACCAATAAAAGTATTTTATTCCAAATGTAATTCATTTGGAAACACTTTTATCAGATATACAGACAAACTGTGAAGAGATGTTGCATCTCATCTAGTTTACCAAATGATAAACCTGTCAACATCCTCATGTCATTTACAACTCTTTTCTTTCTCTTGTGGGACAAAAGATGTTAGACAGATATTTATGCTGCTGTTGTCCAAACATTGACAGTGAGGACAGATAGTCAAATATTTAGTGACCAGTTCCAAAATAGACAAAAATCACCCTAAAATGCAACTTTCTTATAGAAAAGAGCAGCGTGAACATTCTACTAAACGCCTCCTTTTATGTTCCGCAGAAACACTAAAGAAAGAAAGGTTCATTTTTGGGTTAACTACCCCCCCCCCCCCCTCACACAAGAGGCCTTTGTGAAGGTGTCAAACGTGAAAGGGATGATTCAGTACTCTAAGCTTCTTGATAGCAAAGCTAATAATCAGGATAAGAGTGTTATCATCAGTGTTAACGCAGTTCAAGAACGCAGGACCTGTAGTTTAAGCGCAGTGCTTTTGTTCTCTGCTGGGTTATCATCGTCACCCTAGCGCTCAAGGACAGCCGCATGCTAATTTGCAACCTGTGGCACACTGATATCTTCTCAATAACCTGCACACGTAACGTCTTGCATGTGCGTTACCGTAAGAATAGCAGCGGTTTTGCTGTTGGTTTCCTGGTAACAGAGCAGTTGCAGATCCGACTGGGTCTCCTCTTCGGTCGAGCATTCGCTCAGATGTTGGCTTGCTGTCAGAAACGGGCTTGATCGTGGCAGAGCCGGAGAGCTTACTGAAGGCTCCTCGCTGACACCAAATCTGTTCTGTTTGCTGCATCATTGCTCACTCGCATGCTTGTGTAACCCAAGTCCTGTCGTGCTATGCTGCGCTCGCTACTGTTGCTGTTGACGTTAATGCGGAGTGTTGCTTTTGTGACTGAGGTGAGGTCAGGATGTTTCCTGTGGTTTGTTTGTGGGCAGAGCGTTTCTATTTACAGAACTCATAAAATAGGTTTTGTCATGCATGTCATTTTAGCTAAATTTCGACATGCATTTTCTGCCTGTTCACCATTTTGTCAAATTTGTTGCAAAATGTGCTTTTTTTCTACACTGAAAAGAACAATTTGGTGTGGTATTTATATTGAAACTGCAGAAATTGCTAGTCAGTAGAAAAACTTTTTACAGTGTAGGCTGTCATAACATTTCTCTGCAATTTCTCTGCATTTCTCCTCTTTTCTAGCTTGCTTAATTGTCTAATAAACCTGCCATTGTATATTATGAATATAGTTGGCTCTGACAAATTTGCTTTTGTTCCTCTTTTATAAGTCGCTTTGGATAAAAGCGTCTGCTAAATGCATGAAGACAATGTAATAAAACTGCAGCCCTGTGTTGTGAGCTGAAGATTGCTGATGC
This sequence comes from Gila orcuttii, assembly GCA_026230005.1. Classification (NCBI taxonomy): domain Eukaryota; kingdom Metazoa; phylum Chordata; class Actinopteri; order Cypriniformes; family Leuciscidae; genus Gila; species Gila orcuttii. The sequence continues at coordinate 13,140,765 of JAPDVR010000013.1, read as the reverse complement.
AGACGTTTGATTCAACACTGATGATTCAAATGTGAACGCGCACATAAGCAGCACAAGCACATATTGTGCTTTCCAAGAGCTCCCTCCCTCAGATAATACGAGAGTAACGTGGGAAGAATGTGCATTCCTTTCCTGAGGAGGAGGAGGGATGGCAGTGCGTTTCCTTCTCTGACTTCATTCAGTGGACGGTCCTCAGCCGTTCAGGCTCAGAGATCCACATCTGTGTGTGTGTGTGTGTGCGCGCATCTCTCACACCCTTTTCCATTGAAATGATGATGGTGCAAAGCTTTCTCAGGAACATTTACACTAACTTGAAACTATGTTGCTTTACGATCAGACTACAACTGATACAAAGTAATTTAGTTTGGTGTGCTTTTGGTATTATGAGGCTGTTATCATGAGCGGTAGTACATTCTAAAATTTGGGGTCAGTAAAATTATTCAAAGATAGGGTAAAAAAGGAATATTGTGAATTTTTTATTATTATTATTTTTTTTTTTACATATTTTTCCAATTACAAAAAAAGCCAATTATTTTTCCAATTACAATATATTGTAAAATGTAATTTTTTACTCTTATCAAAGCTGAATTTTTAGCATCATTACTCCAGTCTTCAGTGTCACATGATCCTTCAGAAATCATTGTAATAAGCTGATTTGATGCTTAAGAAACATTTTTAATTATAATCAATGTTTAAAACGGTTTAATATTTTTGTAGAAACATTCTTTGAAAAGAAAATTCGAAATAGGAATCTTTTGTAACATCATAAATATCTTTACTGTCTCACTAATGTGTACTTGTTGACTAAAAGCTTTATCTGTTAAACATATGGAAGAAAAATCATAGCATACATTTCACATATATAGTACTATTACACAGCTCTGTAGAATACTTGATTCTGATTGGTCAATCCCTCCATCCAGCGGTATGTAACCACTAAAAACAGATAACGCAGGCTCATCCGGGTTATTGAAATCAGCACTTTACGCTTGCTAGGAACGTTTTTTCCTCGTGGAAGTGTTGCGTTTGGTGAGCTAATAAAATATTAAAACTCAGTCAAATCAATATTTTGTGTACAGTTATTTAATTATGCCATCCAGTATCGTGGACTCGCTCTCTCTTGTTTCATACAAACGCAGCCGCTGCCATTTTGCGACGATTGTTTTGTACTCTGTTGGATTATGACATAACAAACCCTTATGATTTTAAAAAGGTTTCATCTGAGATCAATATCTCTTTTCCCCGTGATTATTTACATGGTGGAATGCTGTGTAATAAGTGGTATGACTGTTTACCGTATCTCTTAAAGGTGCTGTATGTAACTTTTTTACTCTACTAAAGCATAAAAATACCATAGTATGTTTGTAGATATTTAGGAAACATGCTAAGTTTACATACTCGTTTTCTGAAAAACACTTCTACAGCCAGTTATTTTACACGTTCCTGTTGTCAGTAGGTTTTTGTTTTGGTCTGTGTGACTCCTCCCACTCCCAGTTCACCCAATAGTATAATAGTATTTCGACTCCCCGGGATGCCAGTTAGCAGGAAACACAGCGTATTGCAGCCTTGGAAACGAGCAAACAAATTGGGTCAGAGATTGCAGATTTACACACAACCTAAAAAACCTCAGTATCCATCTAAAAATCTCTATGAACGAGAGCATAGTAAAACGCAGATAGATCAACTCATTAACTTTACTGTATGCAAGGCTCCTCGGCTTTCGTTGTCAATTGCGCTCGTTCCTGTTGTGTGTTCTCAAACTGGCAACCCGCATGAGTGTCGAGTCTGAGCAGGAGGTGGCGGGGAAAAAAACGATCTCTGATATTTTGAATTTGGACTGCAGTACCGATTTCGACCACTAGCTGTCATTCTCACAGACAGCATCTTTAAATTGTCCGTCTAGTTTGAACTTGCTGCGCTAGCAACTACTCTCTCTGTGCAAACTTTGCATTTAAAGAGCTAATAAAATATTTAATCTCAGATCAATATTTCGCGTCTAGTTATTTACTTATGTGGCAAGTAGCTGTAAAATAAGTGATGTACCTTTTGGAAAAGGGCTTTTTGAAGACCAAATCTTGTCTTTTAAAGAAAATGCTCTATTTGAAAATAATTTTCATATTGCATTTTTTTCAACTTTTACATTTTTGTATTTAAAGTAAATGCTGGTAAAATGGACCAACAACAACAATCACATTCAGAAATAATCACTTTATGGCATAGATACCATAACAATAACCTGAAGTTCTCATTTAGTATACTTCACTATGACTGATTTCTCACCTTTTTTATTCACAGTGACATGCTGGCATGTCAGAAAACACAGGTGTTTGATCCACATTACCTCTGATTCAGGGGATATGAATGTTTTTTTTCTTTAGGCCAATCACATAGTGCTAAAAGACAGCAGTTTCTCCATGATGACGGCTCTGGTTATGGGCAGCCCCTCATTTCTTTTCCGTTTACGTACTGACACACTTGCCTGTCAGTTTCTTCGAAACGACCGCTTTTAGGACCGCGGTAAGCTTTGTTTTAAGACTGTCTTTTTGGGCTCGCCATCTTCTAACATTACACTCTGACACACTGTATTTCTTGGCTGCTTAATGAAAGTTGTTTGATGCCTCCGCTGCGTTTATCAGTCCTTGGCGAAACACTTGTTTTACTCATATTTGGCGCTACCTATTGTTATGTTGTCCCCGAATATAAAACGACCGCATTTTTTCAGATGTATTTCTAAGAAAATAAACATTGTCTCATATTCGTAATACGATAGTATTTATTTATATTTTGAATTAGCTTTTATTTGATATTTTCAGGTTTTATTTTTATTTTAGTTTTAGTCATTTTATTACTTCAAAAAACGCATTTCAGTTGAAATTTTTTCAGCTTTATTTTAAATAATGAGAGCGATTTCAGTGAGGAAATGATCCTTCCTCCTTATTTGGTAGAAATGGGGCCAGATTGGGCACCCTGTTGGGATAAAAGCAGTAGCACAGGGTGTACTGGACCTGAAGCTCTTAGCATTCTTCCCTCGACCCTCGCTGTGCTTGAGCAGAAATCACCTGCGCTCGGTAAGCTATCGGTGTCTTTCTGCCCCTCGAGACGCCACTGAGACTGAGCGAGGTCCCGGCCCGTACGCTGATGGAGCTGCTCTTTGCTTCAAAGCACCTCTGCGGTCGGTGCCACGGGGTCATTTTCCATTAGTTGGACTTCTTTTGCTCCACTGCACTCATTGGTCCGTAGAACGGCGATCTCTACAAGCCTTTTCATGCAATACAGTCTACATTGTCTTGGACGACACACAATGAGTTCTTTCAGCTTGTTCAGTTGAAGTTGTGGGCCGAGAGGCAGAGAGATGGACGGATTGGTCGCTTCAGGTGTCACTCTGGTGGAGAATGTTAAACGCTACAGGCCTCTCTTGGCCTCCTCAAGTGGTCGGACTGGTCGGGCAGGAATGGGATGTGATGAAATTCCCTGCTCTGGTTAGATCCAGCAATGCTGTGAGTCAGATCGGCTCCTGTTACCTGCTCTTTCAGTGTTCTCTTTCACCAGAGCACCAGAGCAGTTCTTATCTGCTTTGGTTGGGTTTGATTCATGCACTAAGCCCTTGTGGAACTGAATAAAGCTTTTACAAACAATTATTGTTTACGGCAAACATGACATTGTTAGGGCACTGTGAAATCGGTTTTATTTTTTCCCATGTTCCACCCCCCCCCCCTGTTTTAATTGTTTTGCTTTCTGTTTAAATGGTTAAATAAAATTGTAGGCAAACAAAGGAATTGCTAACTGCACATTGAATTAGATCCAGACTGGAGAAAGTCTAGAAAAAACTGCATAGTGGATAAAAAGTGTAAAATGCAAGTGAATTGAAAGCTGGACAAGCATAAGCAAACATTTATTCTAGTATAAATTGAATGTTAGTTATTAAAGCATATCTAATTAAATAAAATATATATTTTTAAGACAATTTATCAACAGTTTATTAAGCCTAACAAAAATTTTATTTTAAGGGCCCTATGAAATTTTTATAACAGTTAACAGTTCATTTTTATTTTTTCCAATAAAAAAAAATCTAATCTAATCATTTACAGTATATATTCAGATATATATATTTTTATTGATATATGATTTGATTTTGATATTGTGCTGGTCAGAATGATTTGCCCCCTTGGTAAATATGATCAAAGATGGCTGTAAAAAATGAATCTGCATTGTTAATCCTTTTGATATTTTATTTAAAAAATGTGCAAAAATCTAACCTTTCATTGAAGTAAAATAATTGAAAGTGAGGGCGGGGGAAAATCACATTATGAAATAAATGTTTTCTCCAAAACACGTTGGCCACAATTATTTGCCCCCTTTCATTAAATATTTTTTGCAACCTCCTTTTTCCAAGATAACAGCTCTGAGTTTTCTCCTATAATGCCTGATGAGTTTGGAGAACACCTGACCAGAGATCAGAGACCATTCCTCCATACAGAATCTCTCCAGATCCTTCAGATTCCCAGATCCATGTTGGTGCTTCTTCTCTTCAGTTCAGCCACTCATCTTCTATAGGGTTCAGGTCAGGGACTGGGATGGTCATTGCAGATGCTTGGTTTTGTTCTCAGTGACCCATTTTTGTTTGATTTTGATGTTTGTTTTTGGATCACTGTCCTGATGGAAGATCCAAACACGGCCCATTATAAGATTTCTAGCAGAGGTTGTCAGGTTTTTATTTTTTATCTGTTGGTATTTGATCGAATCCATGATGCCATATATCATAACAAGATGTCCAGGACCTCTGGCAGAAAATTAGGGCCACAGCATTAAAGATACAGCATTTTACACATGGGGTACTTTTTATCCCTGTATGAACCAGACCCATATTAAGTGTTTGCTGCCAAAAAAGGCATTTTGTTTTTGTTTCACCTGTTTGAAGTCCCAGTCGTGTCAGTTACTTTTCAAACGTTCTATGGACAGATGAAACAACAAAAAACAGAGCTTTTTGGCAGCAAATATATATATATATATATATATATATATATATATATATATATATATATATATATATATATATATATATATATATATAAATCAATAGGGCCCAATAATTATTTTGCATTATGTCAGTTAAGCACATTTCCCCCCAAAATATCGATTATTTATTTATTTTTATTTTTTTTACATCCTAATGGTACTAAATATATTCTTTATTTCCTTAAATTTGTTTTGTGAAATATGATTATGTTCCAAACCGTTTTTGTGACATTCACTCATGTGCAATAATAATATTAGGCTTTTCATTCTGCTGAATGGTCTTTTGACCAGATTAGGTGCAGGAGTAAGAATGGATTGCTGGTTTCAGTCAGGATGGATTGTTTATGTGATTTTAGTCACAGGTTTCAGATGTACTTGTTGCTGGACTGGCAGAGCCTGAATAAAGCATGAGTACACAGCCATCAGAGGCTCTGGTTTCAGTAGGGCATTTAACAAACCTGCAGTTTACTCTGACAAGACCTGCTTGAGCTGTCAGAAGAGAATCAACACAACCTCTGTGTGATGGGCCAGGCGTCCTGCCTCCACTTTCTTTGATATTTTAATAGGAGTCGTGGGGCTGGTATGTTACTATTAAGGTTGATATCTGTTGATATCTTTGAACAAGTGTGTGCCCACTTTCTACCTTCATATGAGAGTTTGGTGCCGCTTTCACTGTTCAGAGTAGTGAGGGATAGGGCTTGGGCGGTATGGATTTTTTTCTAACCGTGGTTAAAAAGCAAGAAATTCCCGCGGTATAGCGGTAAACCGCTTTAAATACCCCCCTACTTGTTTTGTAAAAAGCTTTTCTTTAAATTAAATTTCGTTTTGTATAAATTGTATCTTAATTTTAATCACTGTTTCATTAACCAATTGCCTGGAATTAATAAATAAGAAGCAAATATAGCAGACATATAATAATCAGGACGTGGAGGCGCGGGCGTGATCTCTTGCACGTGAACTGGAGCTTGTCTCATAAATGAACCGAAACTCAGGTATAGGCTACTTGCCTCACAGACATTAAAAATAAATAGATAGCTTGAAATGTCTACTTTTAAACAAAATTCAAAACGAAATGATAAAATTTTAGGCTACAGTAGCCTAGTCAGGAAAGGTCAGGTTTGCCGATGTGCGTTTTATTTAGGCTATTTATTTATTTATTTTTGTGCCTGTGCGCCGATCGGAATTCTAGGGATACAACATAGCCAATAGGCTATACTAGGGTAGGGACTTTAGCCTTTAAATATCTTTGCTGCATTGGATCAGTCTCCTTTCTGGAACAGCCAAGAGCTTTCTAGCCTCGCGGCAGCAGCGCCTTGCATCGCCTTGCATCGCCCATAGACCTTAAAACAATCAGCGGATGGTGGGCGGACGGATGATTAGTTTTGTGATGTGGTTGTGGATGAAATAATAATAGCCCATCCGCGCATCTCTAATACGTATATAGTGTTATTATGTGTCATGGAACATTGCGCTCCCCAACTTGCGAAAGATCGGTTTTGCTCCATCTTTTGAAGTTTTGTTTAGAAAACCTTGAATACATGTAAGACACAATGTCATTAGTCATAATCCATGCCATTAGAATCAATGAATCCATGTCAATAGACACAACGTGCACACATGTGCAGGCCAATGTTGTTTTTTTTGCGGTGATGATGGTGACGAACTCAGACCGCGGTATTGCAGTAATGCGGTAACCGTCCCAGCCCTAGTGAGGGAAGGTATTGGATATATAATGGACTTTATAGCGTTTGAGGTTTTTAATGTTCTAATGAGGTTTGAAATGCTGCATGTAAGTGAGTGGCATCACAAAAAGGGAAATTCATCTGAAGTTGTTTAAGAGGAGGAATTTTTATTGGTGGCACTTAAAAGCATTCAAATTCAAACTTTTTTACATTGTCACCATAACTTTTTTCAATTAGGGCTGTGGCTGCGATAAATATACAGTGGTGGATATAAAAAGTCTAGGACTCACTAGTGTTGTCACGATACTGGAATTTCTTACTTTGATACGATACCTTGAAATATAGATATTTTAATATTATTTATTTTTTGTCTATATTTTAAAAGTCTAGACAATCAAAAAAATCTTCTGAAGAGGTCACTATATATGATAAAGCTTTTAAGCTTTTTTCATATATAAACGTTAATCAATTACCATTACAATTATCTCACAAATATTTGATAACTCATTGTATTTGTTTTTACAATGCAATGGGGTAATTTTGTTGCAATAGCTTACACTCAGCACAGGGAAGCTTGATTTCAAATGGTATAGTGAATTAATAAAAGACAAGTAAACAGTAATACAGATAAATTACTAACAATAGCACAAATAAATACAATAGAATAAAGATACAAATGAAATATGCTTTATTTTTTTCAGGTTGGTCTAACTTTATTATTCAGGTAAGAAACTGAAGAAAGAAACAAAGTAATCAAATTTTAAATAACTGGATAGTATTCATTGTAAAAAATTAAATACAGATTAATCAATTAAAGTTACACAAGTTAATCAGTCAAGAGCAGTAAGTGATTTTTTCTTGATTAACATTAACAACGAGAGCGGTACTTTTACTAGGCTGCTGTCCCTTTAAGACCTGATGCACTCACGGATCCAAAATACTGTTACTGTTACACATTCTTCCTGAACTGTTTACGACTGTTACGTTAATACTCACACGATGGACATTGTAACATTCATTTTGAGTGTATTTGACTATTAATAAGCCGCGAAAAGAGCTAATTTTGGCACTTGTATGTCAGAGGCGGCTTTATTATGTGTGTGCGCTTCGGATGTGAGCTCGAAATATGTGGGAATGAGTAGAATTATGTGCAATCCCGTGCCAAAATTCAGACCCGGTCACACCAACACTATTTAACCGGAGTGAATGAGAGGAGGGGGGTGCATGCCATGGCAGCGATATGATTCAATCATATCAAATCTCAGCTGTTGCCCCATAATCATGTGAGATACTATCAAGATTCCATCATCTGATAAAACCCAAAAACTTTTTAACTTTTAATGCCTCAGCTGACACTTGAGTGTTTGTGTGTGTTTAAGCTGTGACTGTGGAAAGCTGATTCCTGAGTTCTTATTCTTTCTTTTTTTTTGCACTTAGTTTCAGCTTTCTAAAGTTTGAGAATGAGGAAACTGTGTCATTGTGCATAATTTAGCAGTGATTAATTTCTTTTCCACGTATGTCCCTGAAGAAATAGGGATCCACCAAAGCATTTTTTTTGAAAATGCTTATTCAGAAATTGTCTCTAATAGATCTGCACGATCAATCGGTAAAATATCGTGATCTCGATTCAAACACCAACACGATCTCATTCCTAAATGACAACAATTCATCAGTCTATGAAACCTTTGACAAGTATGATCACAGCAAACATTCAAATCTCGCACACACACACACAAATCTAAAAAACTGTTTCTCAGTGCTGCCTGTCATATCGCCCACCCCTTTGCGATCAGATGAGATGCTGTCACGCTATATGTCCGTGTCATTATTCTAACATTAATTTCATGTTAGTATGTAGTTTCCTTGACCCCAAAATACCACTTTATTTTCACTCTGTTTTGTGTAATGACTGTGGTGGCTCAGACCAACTTACTGACAGTGGATGACAGTGAACAATGACAATAGTGAAGGATGAGAGAGGACCAGGCCTGGACTGTTTTACGTTATGTTTTGTTTGTGTGTGCGGCAGTCGTCCGTGAGGGGCTGGCGCTTTTACTTTCGTTTTGTGTTTGTTTATTTGATATTAAAGTGTTGAACGTTCGCCAGTTCCCGTTCTTCCCTTACCAACAAACCCCGTTACAGCGTCCACACCAGCGGATGATATCGTTCTGTTTATTCTAAACGCATGCTCGTCTGCCACTTTAAATGCTCGAGCTCGTTACAGCAGGATGGATTCTGATTGGTCGTCAATGTTTTTATCGTTCATCAGCTGGATAAAGTCGTTCTGAAAGTGATTCCAAAGATATAGTTTCTCTGTGCCGTTATCATTATTGCGGTGGTGTGAACTCTGCTATTTATTTATATTGAGACTGATTTTAAGCCTCTTCTCGTCGTCTATTAGGGGGCAGCCTTAATATCTTCATATTTATGTCTTGAAACATATACCAAGACAATTTGGTAAAATTTTACAATAAGGTGTCAGTGTAGGTGTTGTTTACATTGAGGGATGGAAGGTGGTTACTTGAAATCTAGCCTATCCCTTTAAAATCTGCTTGGGGTCAGCTCTGGATGTTGTACATGGTTGACCTTTGTTGGAAATAAACTTGTACAGTTGGTGTGGCAGTTACATTTCTGTGACTTGTGTCTTTCTGACAGCAGACTGTGTCGGAGATACGTCTCTCTTCCAGGGAACTGTGCATGAATGAGTGTGCTTGTGTACTAACTCAGACTCCATTACCTTTATCCATTATCCTGAGATTGCTACATGCTGTCTGTCTGCTTTCTATCCCAAATGATCCTCTTCCTGTTTCCTTCTTTATGCCTCTTTTCATGAACGTCTTTCCTGACGGCATTGAGGAACTGTTTGGGATAAAGTTGAGTGTACGCTTTCCATCATAAAAATACTTTAGGTAGGCCGCTCCAATACATCACTTATTAACTGCATTGTTTTGCGTCTTGGAGCAGGAATGTCCTGCGTCCTTATTCTTCAAACTTGTTAGAGTTGTGATCTGAGATAATTACTGAAATATTCTTACTGCCATTGTGCCGTTCATCTGCACTTTTCTGAATATATAACTTAAGACTTGGAAGAACCGTTCTTTACAATAAAGCAAATAAGTTAAGCTAGACATGAAGCAGACGATCAGAGTAGTTGGTAGGGCTGGGTATTGACACAAATTTCACAATTCGATTCGATTTCGAGTCAAGTCAAGTCATCCTCATTTATATAGCGCCTTTAACAACGCAGATTGTTTCAAAGCAGCTGTACAGAGATAAACATATAATTTAAGGTAACAGAGATTGGTTTCGTTTAATAGTGGTTCTTGAATAATGTTTTTTCCAGCTAAAGTTAGTTTTGATTGATTCACTTCCGTCTAAATGATCATTTGTTATTAAATTAAGGGCCGCTAAGACGACACCGTTCTCTCTAAACAGACTTTAAACGTGAACCTGTGATAGACGCTGATGGCGTTCACATGCGCATTAAGAATTGATTCTATAGTTATGTACGTTTGAATATATGTGCGCATATTCACAGGCTTGCAATTCGATTCGATTTCGATTCAATATTGATTGTTTTGGATATCAGGTACAATACATGGCAAATTTTCTCAAGGAAAACAAATCTCTTAACTAATGCTGTAAACTATGGAGTCAGTTCATTAGCCTACTATAATATTGAAGGTAAAAATTAACTGATTTGTAGCTATACAAACACTTAAATTATACTTTTATTTATTTTTATAATAAGAAAGTAATATGAATTATAAACATTTTAATGGTGGCTGTCATGATTTATTCAAACATGCATTAAATATTGAAGAACATTAAAAATTATAATTAATATAATTATAATAATATAATTATACAAATATAATTATACAAATTATAATGAATATATTCTCCTCTCTAGAGTTAATTTTTCTAGCTGACTAACGAGTTTATGGTCACATATGTTTTTTCTGAGGTAAATGTGACGTTACATGACATTGTTTACAAGTTGTTTAACTGACGTCTTTACACGGTTGAAACACTGATTGAGCGATTTCATGTGGCATGATACGGATTTCGATTGAAGTTGTTCTCTATCTTTTAACTTACTTTTAGATGCTCATGTTTATTTTGCGCTGCCTGTAACTGGTATTATTAAGGCGGAAGCGAAGATCATGTGCGCTCCGCGCTGCTGCTTCTCTTGAGCTGCGCTAGAGCGATCTCACGCCACAGCGCCAAAACGGTATTTATGTTTTTGAATTTCGTAATAAAATGGACGTAATTTTAAATTTGAGACTTTTTCATATCAATAGTAACAAACCACAAAGATTATTGCGATTTATTGGATGGGATGCGCGTTACAATGTTCCATTCATTCATCAAATAAAAACAGGATGACTAATCGATTCTTGAGATTTAAGAATCAATATTGGTTCGTAAAAATGAGAATCGATTAATATTAAGAAATCGATATTTTTTACCCAGCCCTAGTAGTCAAAGCTGCCAACTCTAACGCATTGACCGTGAGACTCACGCAATTGACCCTTTTCACACGCTCTCACGCCGCACATCCATTTTCTCACGCAGAGAAAAATCGCGGACAAAGAGGACACTGACACCGACAGACAAGACAAAGAAGGTTACTTTTGATATGGAACAAATTCTCAGCTGTCAGATTCTGTCAATATTTTTCACGAGATTCACACAGTAAATAACGTTTTGGCGCTTTTAAATGTGACAGATCGCTGTAGCGCGTGCGTTCAAACAGCGCGTGATACAGTAGCCTACAACTTAGTTTTCCACTCAGATATCATGTTTTATGTGTATGTACTCTCGGACAGCGCAAACTCTATGAGTTATGCAATGTCATTTTATTATTAAAAAAAAAAAAACACACACAAAAAAAAAACACATAGCCTGTATTAAAGAAAAAATTATTGATAAACACTTATTTGGAATGGAATTAAATAACAAGTACTTGTTATTGTCTTGTTCATTATATTTATTTTTATATAAAGGCAACAGAACTTAAATTACATCCAGTTTATTAGCAACACTGTGCACGAGCGTGAATCCCACGATATCCATCATTCTCGCAGGTGTCTGATCCACTGCGAGAAGCGAGAACTGTCCGGCTTGCCTGCGCTTTTTTCACTCTTCCTCTCACTGCAGCCGCCTACTCTCGCCTACATTTCAGTCGAGGCAAGGCGCATCTCAAACAAGCCTAATCTCACTCCAACCAAAACTCAAAAGTTGGCAGCTCTGCTAGTAGTTGGTAGAAATACCAGTGAAATTTCTCGATTCGCACAGCAAAAACTAATCCTAATATCTAAAGTAAACATTGTAAGTATGTTTCCAGTAAGTTCACAAACAGTATGCTACTGTTCAAAAGTTTGAGGTCAGTAAGATTTTCTTTTTAAAGAAATATATACTTTTATTCAGCAAGGACACAATAAATTGATTAAAAGTGACAGTAAAGACAAGTCTAATGTTACAAAAAAAATTATATCATGGTTCATGGGAATTAGTAAAATTATGCGCAATATAAGAACTATTTAACCAGAGCGAATGAGATGAGTTGGTGTGAGAGGAGGTCAACTAAACGGACCGGCTCAGAATCGGTAAGACGTGAGACGGTCGATCATGAGGAAAGTCAGCCGATTCCGATCCCTGGCCGGTCAGTCAGTGCATCTCCACTGATTTGAAATATGTTTTTTAAAATTAGTTCAGGAAAGCACAATCTGAGATTTCAGGATTACCCCATAAACATAGATAGGACTTGGTCTTGGATGCCCGAAATAGCTGCCGGGAGGCATTGCAAATATGGCCGCCGAGTGAACCGAATAATCCTTGAAAGGGACTGTGTCAATACCCAGCCCCAATGACTGACAGCATTAGAGAGTGTGTGTGATGTCCATGTGTGATTCTAGCATGCTCTTTTGTGTAACTGCATGATCTTTTTACTGAGCAAATGCCACTCAAATGTCACTCAGTTTCTTTGCATTTGTCAGAGTCATTAGAGGAGTGCTGAGCCAGACTGTGCAACATCAACAGTGTTGTATGTCAGACTGTGTGATATAGATCTTGGATAAGACTTTGGTCATGACTGACAATTTACCTGGTGGTCTGTGTTACTTTTGACAGTTTCAAGCTTCATCTACATTAATCTGGATATATGTTTACACATGCATCTTTTTCTCCATGTTTTTGGCCTGATGTCCTCACTGAGACTCTACCAATTGAATAAATTTGAAGTTGCAGTTTTCACGTTAGAGAGGACTGTGAAAACTGAGGTATTTGAAAACAGTGACACACATTTAGTCACATTACGCATACTGTTCAGTACCTGTATCCATGGTTATAGTGGCATGTGCTATTCTGCTTAAAATAAATGTTACTTTGTACTAGGGATGTCCTGAGCCGATTTTAAGGATTGGGATTAAGCAGTTTTTTTTAACTGATCGGTATCGGCTATTGCGTGATGCACGAGAAGCAGTGAAGTCTGTTGTGTAGCACAACACACACACACACACACACACACACACACACACACACACACACAAGCTTCCGTGTTTAGAATATTTGATGCGCGCTTTTGTAAGTAATCACTCTAAAGTAATTTATTTACTGTTTATTCTTTTCTGCTGTCAGACTATATGTCACTGCCATAATGTGTTGCTGTGGGTTTGCTTCTTGCCTCGGACTTGTCAGACAGGGCATTCTCACACCATAAGCTTCATGCTTTATAACCTTAAATCCAATTTTTTTCTCTTAATGTTGCAAATATTCTGCTTATTATATAAAATACAAGAAGTTTATATCAGAAGTCCCATATTCATAATTGTGACCATACAGTCTATTTACAATGTCTACTCTACCCTTGTTTACATCTACCAATGTCTTTATACAGTGGGTGCAGAGAGAGAGAGAGAGAGAGTGAATCTTATTATTAGAATATACACTCACCTAAAGGATTATTAGGAACACCATTAGGACTGCCCCCAAATAGTCGACTAAATGTTAGTCGATATGAGGAGGGCTTGGTCGAATACATTTTCATTAGTCGGTTAGTCGCAAAAAAAAAAATTACGCAATCAGTGGCTGTGCAGTCAGTGTATGACATGACATCAAAGCAACGAGAGATCAACGAGATCTCGTGCCTCGCGGTATACCAAAGCGCACTTGTGGGAGAGGTGTCTGGCTGATGCTAATAATTATGTCAGGAAAAAAGTCCAAAGTGTGGGATCATTTTGAAAAGTCGAAGGACGACCCTAAAAAGGCTGTTTGCAAACTCTGCAGGCAAACATTTGCCTATCACTCGTCAACATCGAATATGTCTTATCATTTAAAACATGTAAGTAGTAACGTCAGAGCGCATCTTTTCAAAGGCCGGCTTCATTGTGAACAAGTCCAGAAGCTCCCTTCTTCCCAACAATGTGGACAAGCTGGTGTTCCTCTCACATAATATGGAAAAAATAAAATCGAATTGAAAGCTTAGGTAAGAATGCTTAATTTCCTTTTTGTAGTGTTTCTGTTTGCTATCCGTTAGGCTATATAAAAAAACGGGTATTTTTATAACGGGTAGGCTATACAAATAAATAAATATTATTTTTATTTATTCGTTTTTATATAATGCAGAAGTTGTTTTTTACTCTGTAAGAAATTAGTCTGATGTTTGCAATTTGTTGTTTCAGGTCAAGGTCTTGTTTCAACGTCTTAATGGCAGTTTGCGGCTTTGCTCTGATATTTTTGATTTGTATTAGTGTTTTTTAAATTAGCCTATTTGTTCCACATTTTGTCTTAAATATAGCCTAGTTGTTCTAAACAATTTAATCCAATACTTAGGCTGTTGATTTGTTTGCCGCCTTCTTTTTTATTCTAAGTTTTGGCGTTGTGCGATGTGCCATGTGCATTTATGAAATTGTTCGTTTTTGTTAATTTTCCTTTTGAACAATATCAAAATTATATTAATTTAATTTTCCACTGTATTTTTATACCAAACAGCGTTTTTGCTACAGTATTTATTTGTTTTGTTTTTCCCCTTGTTTTGTACTAGGCCTAAGTTACTAATAAGTTTATTTAATTTATTGTAAAGAACGAATTTTATTTTATTTTATTCAAAACTGTTTTTTTTTACATGTAACTGTTACAGTTTGTATTTTTGATAATAAATTATTAAAATGCACAGGCAGTCTGATTGCTGTTTTTATGTTATAATTAGCCTATAAGGTGTCGTAAGCGCTGTATACTTTAAACGCTTTACTATTCTGTTTTAAGCGCTTAATTTTCATTTTGAACGTGCTAATATCATGCTTTAGCATTTTCTGTCATATGGAAGTGTTAAACTTCAACTTGGACTATACCTTTGCTTGTATATACGCAAGTTTTTATATTAATATCATAAATGAACGATTATTCGACTAATCGCTAAAATGCAGGAGTGTTAGTCGACTAGGAATATCTTTAGTCGGGGGCAGCCCTAAACACCATACTAATACTGTGTTTGACTCCCTTTCGCCTTCAGAACTGCCTTAATTCTACGTGACATTGATTCAACAAGGTGCTGAAAGCATTCTTTAGAAATGTTGGCCCATATTGATTGGATAGCATCTTGCAGTTGATGGAGATTTGTGGGACGCACATCCAGGGCACGAAGCTCCCGTTCCACCACATCCCAAAGATGCTCTATTGGGTTTTATATCTGGTGACTGTGCGGGCCATTTTAGTACAGTTCAGTACAGTACAGTTAGTCATGTTCAAGAAACCAATTTGAAATGATTCAAGCTTTTTTGACATGGTGCATTATCCTGCTGGAAGTAGCCATAAGAGGATGGGTACATGGTGGCCATAAAGGGATGGACATGGTCAGAAACAATGCTCAGGTAGGCCATGGCATTTAAACTATGCCCAATTGGCACTAAGGGGCCTAAAGTGTGCCAAGAAAGCATCCCCCACACCATTACACCACCACCACCAGCCTGCACAGTGGTAACATTCTGTTTACGCCAAATTCTGACTCTAACATTAGGGGTCGACCGATTATCGGCCTGGCCGATTATCGGGGCCGATATTGAGCATTTTTATGGTTATCGGTATCGGCCATTTTCAAAACCGATTTGCCGATAAAATAATTTAATTTTGAAATGCACTATATTTGGCTCTGATGCAGCCACCTCTGTCGGAACTCACCACTCTGTAGACTTGACCAATGCAATGTCCCGCACATCTAATTTGTTGGGAGTCATGAGTCCGGCCAATCAATGTGGAAAGCTGAAGGCACTGAAAGTTTAGCACTCACACCGACAGCACTCGCTGACTGGAGCTGCTGCACTGATCACGCATCAGTTGTCTTGTCTCTCAAAGTTAAGGCAGCAGCAGACTTTGCTGAAGTAGCAATAAATTACTACACTGAAGTTGCAAAACACCTCAATATAATAGGGTCCTGTGATGTCCGCGATGAAACACGGACCGAATTGCGGAATCCAGTCATAAAAACAGAATTTACTGTATAAAGCGGAATGTCACGGAATTTGTCAACTTCCTGATGAATTAATAAAATGCAGGTCAGTACAATATCGAATTTCAAACCGCAAAAAGGCTATTTAAATATGAATCCTGCGTGTCTCTAAATGAATGGTGCAGATGCGTGATTTAATTTACCACACACACACACACACTGGAGCACGCGTGACGCTTGCGCTGTTTTCAGCCTCAGTCGCATCATTATATGAGGACATGATTGCATAAGCATCATCTCCAGAACCGCTTAGTCACTTCATGAGCTTTTTAAAGCTTCAACTGAGAAAAGTTATCGTCATATCATAAACACACAGAAACTCAAAGATCTCCACGGCAACCCATCAAAATAAAAGTTTGTTTTTTCATAGGGCCCTAAACATGTAATTTTTGTTAAACTGTAAATAAATTGAATAAGTTTGATGATTTAAATTAATTAGAAATGCTTTTTGATTACTAAAATTTAATTTAACCATTAAAATAGAGTCTTTAAGTTTTACAGAATGCTGCTGGGTGCTCCCTGCACATTTTTTTTGTTATTATTATTATTATTATTATTATTATTATTAATAATAATAATGTTATTATTAACAGTTATCAGATTTTAAGATATGTTTCATTTTTAATTTAATTTTAATAATTTAAAGAAAGTATTTGTCAAAACTCTTTGTTATTCTTAATTTTGACATTAAGACAGGTGAGTGTACATTTCTGCAAATATGACACAATATTTACTCTCAATTGCTGTCCAAAAAAATGCGTTTTAGACCATACATGGAATGGCAATTGAGAGCAACCTGGATGTGCCAGTAAGTGGTGAAAGATTTTGCTAATGATTGTGCCAGAAAAATGGCGTGAGAACTTTATTATGTCTGATCTCTCAGTTTTATCTAAGTGAGCTTTTGTTATCAGGGCTCGAATTTCGGTGCGGGATTGCGGGTATTGCGCATCATTTTAATCATTCCTGCAGGTCTTGCGTTTATAATGAGGGAAATTCCCGCAAACATTCATTCAATCTAGCATGTAGGCCTATGAGTAAATTTAACCTAACAGATTACAAGATCAAATCAGTCATTTTAAAACTTTCTGCGAGACGCAATTTCACAAACAGCGTGAGTGATTCTGCCAATGCCGCGTCTTCTCTGTCTCTTAAAATAGGTTGCACAAGGCAAGCCAATCGCGCTGCCGGCGGTGATTCTAGACACTCGCGTTTCAGGAGTCGGGACATTTGATGGAAATGTCACTTGCACAATCAGGCCATTGCATCGTCACTAATGTTTATAATTTGTGCGTCTTTTTAAGTCTTACCTATTTAAACATTCAAGCGATTTGAAACCGCATAACAAACAGCTTGTGAGTAAAAACACTGTTCTTTTTCGCGAATTATAGCGCTTTAACGGTCAAAAGCACACAACATTGTCTAAATTCCGGTCTTGGGGAGTATCCTCTCAAACAATCGGTTATGTCTTAAAAAAAAATACGAAAAGAAAATGCATGTGACACTATAATGAAAACAGTATGGGCAGTTCACGTTACGTCTTTTGCGCACTCATCTTTTCAATCAATCAATCAATCATTTATTTTTGTATAGCGCTTTACAACAACCGTCAGGTATCCAAAGTGCTTCACATCATAAAATAAAATAAAATAACACAACAAATACAACAAATAACAGAAAAATCAAAAAAGAAATTGTCACACCACTACTGCGTATTAAAAGCCATTTTAAACAGATGGGTTTTAAGTTTCGACCTGAAAATAGATTCATCTGTAATTGTGCGAATATCAGGGGGTAACTTGTTCCAGAGTCTCGGGGCAGCAACTGCAAACGCCTGATCACCCCATCGCTTATATTTCGACCATGGGACTTCTAAGATCAATTGGTTTGAAGACCGTAACGACCAGCTGTGTTCACGCAGGGTTAAAATCTCAGTTAAATACTCTGGGGCCAGGCCATTTAAGGCCTTAAAAACGAACAGCAAAATCTTAAAATCTATTCTAAACTGCACTGGAAGCCAATGTAAAGTGTAGAGGACGGGAGTGATGTGTGCACGCCTAGAGGTATTTGTTAAAAACCGAGCAGCAGCATTTTGCACAATTTGCAGTCGTGAAATGAAGCTTTGATTTAAACCAACATAAAGAGCATTACAATAATTACAAATGACTTTCGCTAGAAGACGAAGCTGGAAAAAACTTATTCTGACAACATTGCTGATTTGATTGTCAAATTTCATGTTGCAATCAAAAGTAACCCCCAAATTTCTGACAGCAGCCTTAAGGTATGGAGCCAGAGCCCCCAGACTCACAGTTGAACCGTTTGGGTTACCAAAGATGATACACTCAGTTTTTGCTTTATTTAAGTTAAGAAAATTTTGTGACAACCACAACTTAATATCCTTAATACAACTAAGTAGGGAGTCTAGTGCGACAGTGTCATTCGGTTTTAGGGGCAAATAAATCTGTAAATCATCAGCATAACAATGAAAGGACAAATTGTGCTTTCAGATAATACTCCCCAACGGCAACATATATAAAGAAAACAAAATAGGGCCAAGAATAGAGCCCTGAGGTACCCCACAAGTTAGAGGAGCAGCTGACGATGAGCATTCACCAATCATAATAGAGAAGCTCCTATTTGCTAAATAGGAGCTAAACCATTTAAGAGCCAAACCTCGAATGCCTACACTATGCTCAAGGCGAGAGAGGAGGACTGCATGGTCCACCGTATCAAACGCCGCTGTGAGGTCCAGAAGCACTAAAACAGCAGGATTCCCGGCATCCACGGACAAAGCAATGTCATTATGTACTCTGAGCAAAGCAGACTCAGTACTGTGACGTGATCTAAAACCTGATTGAAATTTTTCAAGCACAGAATTTTTCGGCATAAAAGTTTGTAGCTGTATAAAAACGACTTTTTCAACCTTTTTCAAAACCTTTGACAGAAATGGCAGATGCGAAACTGGTCTAAAATTGGATAACACTGAGGGGTCAAGATCAGGCTTCTTAAGTAAGGGCCTGACCACAGCATGTTTAAATGCAGCTGGGACACAACCTAGACTAAGACAAGAATTAATTAAAGTGAGTAAACTCGACCCAATGGCCCTATCAAAAACTTCCTTCACTATCCTGGCTGGGACAATGTCTAATGGACAGTAGGTGAGTTTCATATGTTGCACTACTTCAGAAAGCAGCGCAAGCGAAACTGGCTCAAAATCCTCAAAGACAGCAGAAAGCACAGGAGCAGCAGGTACAAACACATTAAAATTAGCATTGCAGTTTTCCCTGATAGATGCTACTTTGTCAGTGAAATAAGTGCGAAATTTCTCACATGTACTAGTGGAAACCTCTGTCGGATCAGAGGTACATGGATTCAACACAGAATTAATAGTATTAAATAAAAATCTAGGTTTATGGCAGCTGCTAGTTATGATCGAAGAAAGATAGTGCATCTTCGCCACGGCCGTCTGGTATGTGGCTAGGCTGTCCCTTAATAAACCCAGAGATGTAGATAGTTTGTCCTTCTTCCACCTTCGTTCAGCTAGTCTGCAGCGTTGCCTGAGGGCCCTTGTGGTGTCATTTAACCACGGATCAACCTTAAGTTTAATAGATTTAGTCCGAAACGGGGCAATAGAGTCTAAAATTTCAGTGCTTATGGAATGAAACACAGAGAGAACATTATCTGGGGAAGAAGGAGAGACCAGACCATCCATATATATATATATATATATATATATATATTAGGGCTGCACGATATTGGGAAAAAATCACATTGCGATATTTTATTTTTCTGCGATATGAAAACAATTTCACCAGATGACTTTATTAGCTCTCTTTGGAAAGAATGAATCATCTGAATGACTGGGGTGATTTTGTAATGGAGTAAATCTGCATAGCAACTATTATAGTTAACTAATGTAGTTAACTAGAGTTTAATAAATGGAACCTTATTGTAAAGTGTTACCGATTTGTTATGCCTCGTGAGTTCAGTGTTGGACAGGTCAGTTGTTTTAACCATTTATTAAAGTGAATCGGTTCAAAGGAGTCATTAGTTCGCGAATTGGAGGTGTAATTAACGGACCACGGCAGACGTTGTGTGATTATCCCGGCAGTTTAGGACATCGCACAAGATCGGTCTCAACACAGAAAACATTTCATCACTGGATAGATTTTTTTTTATTAATTTTTTTATTTTTATTGAAAGTGTGGTTTATCTGTGTGGAACACTTTTCAGAGAATATTTTTTTAGCACAATTCACAACCAGTAGTTCAGGAAAAAAATATTTCCGAATGCTTCACGTGAAACTTCGTTCTTCCGACCTTTTACCATCGTGTATTCTCAAAGATATTCGGTCAACTCAATTCATTAATATGCGCGAGAGAGGGAGAGAGAGAGCAAGACAGTTTGAAAACGGTGATAGTGCGCGTGCGCGACCGGGGCTCTCTCTCTCTGCTCGTTCTCTGTTAGGTTGATGTTTAAACAGGACTTAAAACACATGCCAATGATAAACTTTCACTATACTATGGTTAAACTTTGCACTTAATCCACGAATCGCAAGCGTTACGGGCCGGGGAGCTGCTGGCCCGTACTGATCATGAATCACGGATCAATTACGATCCCTAAGGCTTACATCGCAACATCCTGCGATGTGACTATCGTGGATGCGCACATCGCTATATCAATGTTAAAACGACACATCGTGCAGCCCTAATATATATATATATATATATATATATATATATATATATATATATATATATATATATTTTTTTTTTTTTTTTTTAATAGCTTTTTTGTTTGTTTGCTGCATGGTTAAACAAAAAACAGTATATAGCCTATATTTGTTCAATCACGGGGCGCGTCGACACGCGCAACCACACGCGCTTAAAGACATATTTCACTGAGCAAGCACAATGAAGTGAGTGAAAAGAAGTAGCTACTGTGGGACCATTTCGACAGAAAGAGCGACGAAGTTACTTGCTAAATATACGCGGTATTAAAATAAAGCAGTAGGCCTAGTGCAAGTACAATACAATATCACGGGCGAAGCAAACATCCACAAGCAAATGAAAGGCGCTTCCCGAAGTTGGCCACTCTAGTTATCTCTGTATTCCCGGGACATCTGTGCATCGGAGACCCAGACTCACCCCACATCATGTTGACATGTTACTTTTTTTTTAAAGTGACAAGCTGTGGATTGAGGTAGGCCTGCTATTTTTATTTGATGAAAAAACGTAGTCTGATGAAAAAAAGCAGTTTTTTCAAAGCACACATGCACACACACGCAAGGTCTCTCGCTCTCTCCCTCTCGGTGCGCGCGCTACACGGTTTGAAGCACAGTATGTTCGCGCTCTTTCTCGCTCGCTCTTGATTCCGGGAGATTTGAGCTAATTTGCGGGCATCAGGGAGCCGCTATCAATATGCGGGAGACTTGGGATATCTGGAACATTCACCCGCCAGTGTGGCGGATAGCCTTTTGAGATTTACTCGCCAAACGGAAAATCTACCCGCATTTGGCGCTTGGCGGGTGTTAATTTCGGACCCTGATCCAAAGTGTGACCAAGATGATGTGTCGGCCCTTCCACGCATTGGTTTAAGCCAAAAGAGTTTAAAGGGCACCTATTATGCAAAATTCACTTTTACATGCTGTTTGAACATAAGTGCGTGTTGGCAGTGTCTGAGCAAAACCACCCTAGAATGATAAAAATCCTCCCAGTGTTTTTTTTACAATCTCAATAATTCATATGCACTCTCTCAGAATGAGCTGTTCTAAGATTCAGCTTTTTGTGACGTAGAACATGGGAAAGGGGTTTGATTGACAGTGTGGTTGAGGCAGACCCCTCCCTCGGTGATCTGATCCTCCATTGTTGTTTCAACGACAGCCGGACCGCTGTTCTAAAGATTTGTGCTGCCTTCTAGAAAATGCCTCCTAAGAAAAATAAGTGTTTTGTTGTGGGCTGTAATACTTTGCATAGTTGTTTGCACTTGCTTCCGACATCAGAGCCACTGAAAACGCAGTGGGTGGATTGTATTTATGAAGGAAATGCGCCTCTTACACTCCCGAAGTACGTTTATGTTTGCTCAAATCATTTTGAGAGTGACTGTTTTTTGAACGGCGGTCAATTCAAAGCAGGTCTTGCTACAAAATTAATCCTCAAGGGTGGATCGTTGCCTAGTGTTCGCTATCCAACGACAATTCCTGAAGAAGTAAGTGTATTTTATGATTTCTGAGGTGTTTTCAAACATTTGCGTCAACGTTATCACAGTTTGTGTGTGTCTGTGTGTGTGTTGCACAGCGATGACAACGCAATGAGTTCATAAATGTATCAAATAACCCTTCCGAGACATCCTGGTCCATTCTCGATCGTGTTTCTTCAGCCGGAGTCTCTTCGTCATCTGGGTCGGACTCTGGTTCAAACATGTATGGCCGAATGCCATACACAATTGCGGGTCTATCACTCTCGGCCATTATGGTTCTACCGACTGTTAATTGCCATAGTTATGCAAGTTACGCCCACATCCAGCGGCAGGGTGGGGATTAGCAGCTCATTTGCATTTAAGGTTGTCTGCCTCAAAACAGCTTGTTTCAAAACAGGCCCCAAAAATGACACATTCAAATGGTTATAATAAATTAACTGGGGGGTATTTTGTGCTGAAACTTCACAAATACATTCTGGGGACACCCAAGACCAATATTACATCTTGTAAAAAACTGGCCATAATAGGTGCCCTTTAAAAGAGTTTTAAAATCATGAGCGAGTGTGTTTGAGGGACAACATACATGGATATTAAAGTCCCCACAAACCAAAAGTTTGTCATATTTAGGAACAATATCAGCTAAAAACTCAGAGAACTTGTGCATAAAATCTTTGTTAAGTTATGGTGGGCGATAAATAACGGCACACAACACAGGAAAACCTAAAACAGTTACAAACAGCTGAAGTTCAAAACTATTATAATCAAGTGCAGGTAATAACCTGCATCTATATTCATCTTTGAAGAGCGTGGCCAGCCCACCGCCTCGCCCTGACACTCGTGGAGAGTTGAAGAAAGAACAGCCGGAGGGGAGGAGCTCCGAGAAGGCGCTGTCATCACCTGGCTTCAGCCATGTTTCCGTCAACAACAAAAAATCCAGAGCATTTGTCACAAAGTCATTCAATATAAAAGTCTTATTTTTCAGCGATCTAGTGTTTATCAGTGCCATCCGAATTGAGCGCCTTTCAGTCCGTTGGGAGGCACGACGGAGGGGGCGGAGATTTCTAAGCACGCAGCCTCGCTTGAAGCGCTCCCTGTTCCAGTAGCGGGAAGATGTGCACTCGGAGCCCGGTTCAGTCGATCAGAGCCACCGATAACTGCATGCCAGAGAACGCAGCCTGCAGCCGACGAACCCATCCGAAAACCCAACACACGGATGACCCCGATCACAGGTCAGGTACGCTCTGAGCCTGACACGTATTCCGCTTCTCCTACCGCGTCTCCTGCGGCGATTTCTGCGGAATGGCAGGCAGGGTTGACGCCATAGATAGTCAGGTATGGACGCAAGGAAGGGCGGCGGTATGTCTGTCGACTGACCGACAGAGCTGTAGATCGGCACTTTCTCCGCAGAGTTACATATACTTAACAAAGTCAGGCGGTCATACACCAGCAGCGGTGAGACATTTCGAGTGATCAACAACAAAAGCAGGTAAATCAACAATAATCCCAGCATAGGTAAGCGGCGAGCCACACACAACGGCGCCATCTTTCCCCAGCAATCATGTCTCCTCAATCTCTCTTTTGCTGAAACGTCTTCGTCTTCATGGAGAACATGGCTCATGATTGCTTAGCAACAGGGAGCCCTTTTTAAAAGAAGAGAAAGTGGCGCGGACTGGCTTTACACGCAACATGTGAACGGCCCCTTAATGGATCCGTGCACTAGCTCTTAAAGTGAGAGTAGCCTATATGTGTCTGTCATTATTGTATATAAAACAACAAAAGATAGCATTAATTGTAAGGAATCAGGATAAATAGCCTATTTATTCAAATTATACAGGACTAAAAGACTATTCCGTGTTATTTTACATTTGATTACTTTTTTTCCGTTTCTGTAGTATTTCTGAATAGTGTTAGACCTAAACTTTTCTCTTTATTTCATGTATTTATTTGTGCTAATTTTTTCAATTTAATTCAAAGATTGAAATCAAGCTTCCTTTTGTTGTGTAAACTAAAAAAAATGACCCCATTGTAAAAACACAAATACAATGAGTGAGCAAACATTTAGCTAAACATATTTTTTAAAAATTGTCTAAAAAAAACTCCCCCCTTAAATAAAAAAATCCCCCCCATAAGAATGACCTAAAGGGGGATTTCCCCCCTATTTTCCAAAACCAAATTCAGGCCCTGGTTATGTTTTGCATGCACAGTAATTTGAGCATTTTCTGATGTTTCAGTGTTGATAAGAAATGCTTGAAAATGTTGTTATAGACCGAGTGCATTTTGAAATTAAAACATTGTTTTCAAATGCATCCTGATTAATGAAGATGTAACCACATTTTCATTGGAAATTTAAATAGTGGCAAAGTGCCACACAAATTTGAATGCAAATTCAAAATGTGTGAGATGAGAATAAAATGCATTTATCAGAGTAAATAAAACAAACATTGGTTTGTTATGATAGTGCGTGCTTTGTAATTGCAACAATTATATAACAATATTAATGGTGTAATAACGATTGTCTGTAAAGAACCGCACCGTTCTCCACCTCACTTTTAAACCGCTTACGGTGTGAGTCCACTGGTGCAGAGAAGAGCGAGCGTTTTCAATTCATTTCTTTGGAAGCTCAACTTGAATGAACTGAAAACGCTCTCTTTGCCAGTGGACACGCACCTTTATGAATGTATTTGACAGTAGTCCTTTTTTCCCTGAACATAGCCTAGCACATCCAAACCATGACCCTAAAACCACGATACAAACCAAACCATGAGTAATTTGAACTGTTACACCCCTAGATTGTATAATGTAAATAATGTTTGAAATCTGTCACACACTTTGGAGCCTCTAGGACACATATACGCTGAACACTTCTGAAGTAAACTAACTAACCCTAAGGCCGTGTCTCCACTGAAGCGTTTTTAGACAGCTGAAAATGCCTACGTCGGCAGTGCCGCATTTTTTTTGCAGTTGAGACGTTTGCTATGATGCGTACGGAACAACCGTGGGAATGTTACTAGCATCTCATTTCACAAATAGTTTGTTTCTTTATTGTTCTATATTAAAATGCTGATACAATGTAAAGTATTTGCTCTGGCTCTTGTTTTAAAAAATATATTCTGTTATTATGTTTGTTGTTGTCGTGTGTTACCGTTGTTGGCGGTTGGTCACTGTGGCTTTAGTCCCGCCCCTCCCTCACTGTGATTGGACAGCCAGGGTTTTACCCAAAGTTAGGGCTGTCAAAATTGCTCAAAAATGACGTTCGAATATTCCCTCTAAAAAAACACATATTCGAACTATTCGAAACAACATCTGGTTGCGCATTTTGTCAATGACGTGGATTACGTCAATAACAGGACAAATTAATACAAAGAGACATAACTACTTGTATAGGTAGTTTATTTAAGTTTAAACATATTTGACAACGTATTACCTACACAAAAACAAGTAAATCAACTAATGGCCAAGACCGCAGAGCTCACTCTGGCTCGTTCGCTCACTCGCACTCGCAGGGACTCTTTCTCGCTCTCGCCCTCACCCTCACGCTCTCAGCGCATAACGGTTTAACGTTAAAAGAACAACAACAATAAACAAATGTTGAGGGCTGATCAAGAGTTTTGTGCAAGCAATTTAAGGTCGTGACTTTTTCGAGATGTGACCATGTTGCTAGTGGTCGAATGGTATGCTAGCTGTATCTTACATAGCTTGCATACTACCTTATCTTGTGGCTCCACAATTTTACCTTCTACCGACCAAAATCCAAAGTACTTCCAGACATGGCTTTTTAGATTTTGGGGGGTTAAAATCACTTTCTCTGCTGCGGTTTCGTTGGGCTCTGCACTTTCTGCCATCTTCCATGTAAGTCAACTTTCAGCAGTGACGCTGTGCCAGTGCGACTCCTGTGACCTGTCCCTGATCCCTCAGGCAGCGCGCCCACTCGCAAAGCTGACAGCTGCGCCTCTGCTACCGCGGGCATGTTTTTCCACATTCGAATATTAATTTTCACCTTCGAAATTCTGTTTTTTAAAACTATTCGAATATTCGAATTTAGAATATTCGTTGACAGCCCTAAAAGTTACCCAAATCAACGCCTTGTCACGCGACTAGCGTTTTAAAAACACGCTGTTTCCCATTGAAAACAACTGGAAAATTATGCTAGCCTTGGGGAAAAAACGCTTTGGTGGACACATGGCCTAAAACATAACCTGCAGTAATTAAAAAATTAAGTTTCTACTTGTAAGCCTTGAGTTACCTGGTTGAGGTTTGAGGTTAAAGTTGAGGTTATCTGTTTATCTATCTGTCAACCCACCCGGGTATGTCGCATAACCAGCTTTTTGGGACTGTTTGTTTATAAATAATTGTGACAGCCTCTTTAAATGTTTTGGACACTTCATATTTTTGGGATTCACACCTGCATTTTGAGAGCAAGTTTGTTAAACCTGTGCCATGTGAACAGAACAGCACTGGGCAAGTAGTTGTGTCACGTCATACAATGCGAGAGCCACTCTTCACATACACTTTTCTTGTGTGTGTGTGTGTGTGTGTGTGTGTGTGTGTGTGTGTGTGTGTGTTTTTGTGGCATACATGGCTTAAGGGGACAGAAAATACATTTTATACGGAAAGTCTCCGTAAACCACATACGTGTGTTTTATGTGGTTTTGGTAACTCAAAGAGACGGTGATATGAGCAGTATGTCATCAGAAGGTTTTAGATGTAATCGTCTGACACCAGAGCTGATCTCTTCAGTTTTGTGGTCTGTGTGCTCTTCACTCAGTTATTAACAAAAGAGTTGTCAGTTAGTTCAGATTTGATGAATAAACACAAGCCTTGATTGCATTTTAAGTGTAAAGTGTTCTTAAGCATGCAGCATAGACTATAAGTTCTTTGTTCAGTTGTTTAATTAATCACTTTATACTTGGATGTAAAATGTTTTTGTTTTTTTATATGGTTTATTGCAATTATCAGCCTTGACTACAAATGTTATTCTAAATTTTGTCCATGACATTCTGTGTGATCCAAATGTGATAAGTAAATGTTGGAAAAATCTGATCAAATATTACCAGTTATCATTTGAATGGAGGACATTTGGGCTCTGTATGTATACCAAATTGAATTTCCTTGTGTTATTTGTGTTTTGTGATATTTCTAGTGAAGGTTATCATACTGTGACACCGCTTCTGTCCTCTCTGTTGGCCGCTCCTCTGTGATACGCTCTCTGTGTGTCAATAGATGTGCTTTGCTTGGCTGTAATCGGGTGTTTCGGTCAGGGTTTGTAAAACTGGCTGTTTGTCAAGGCTGGGAAAGAGTCGGACCAGCACTTCCACAACTGTAGATCCAGAAGAGGGTTCCCTTCCTTCCCAGCCCCTTTTCACTTCCTGTTTCACTGCTTCCTGTTATGCAATATCGTTGAGTCACTACAGTAGGCGTTATGCAGCAATAAGCATCACCACCTCATTACATTGTATTTTTTTCAGCGAATGGCATTCAGTTATATTTGGAATTTAAATTTCTTTTGAGCAGAGTTTAGTAGCAGTAATATTTTTATTGAATAAACAGTGTTATAACAGTTGTGATAACTGAAAAACTATTTAGTTGTTGTCATTAAAAAACAATGAGAGTTCAATTAAATAAGTGTTGGAATGTGCACCAAACTAAGTAATTTCTTTACATTAAGTTTAAATCATTTTAAACAAATAAATACAATAGAATAAAGATAGCCTACCAATAAAGAGAAAAGTTTTTGAATAGGTCTAGCACTAGTATTCAGAAATACTACAGAAACTTAAAGTAATTAAATGTAAAATAACATTGGGTAGTATTTTAGTCCTGACTAAATTAAATACATTGGCTATAAATCCAGATTCCTTATAAATAAAGCTATCTTTTGTTGTTTTGACGACAATATTAATGACAGACACATATGGCTGCTGTCACTTTAAGAGCTAGTGCACGGATCCTGTGTTCATTATACTGTCACATGCATTAACCGACTGTGTTGGATACTCACCAAGACTGACATTTTTGACATCATTTTTCTTGTTTTTGTCCGTAAAAGCGATATAATCCGTGAAAAAGAACTTTTGTTACTCACAGGCTGTTTGTGAGGCGGCTTTACTTCAGTGCGAGCACTGAATAGTTTAAAATCGCTTGAATGTTTTGCGTGGTAAGACTTAAAAAGACGAGCGAATGGTAAACTTAAGTGACAATGCAATACTGGCCCGAATATGCAAGTGAATATTCCGTCATGTCCCAACTCCCGAAAGCGAGAGTGTATCGCCGCCTTCAGCACGTTTGACGCTTGCCTTGAGCAACCCATTTTGAGAGACAGAGACAGAAGACGCGGCACAGCTGAACACTCACGCTGTTTGTGAAATTGTGTCTTGCAGAATGTTTTAAAATGACTAATTCGATGTTATAACCTGTATGGATTAATCATTATAAGTGGGAGACCTGCGGGAATGATTAGAATAATGCGTAATACTCGCAATCCCGTGCTGAAATTCGAGCTACATTCAAAAGCACGACAGTATTGATACAGCAGTTGCTGTATCGATACGCGCATCGTCAGGAGTTCATGACGATGTATCGTCGTATCGATATTTTGAGCACAGCCCTAATATATATTATTATTATTATTATTATTATTATTTATTTATTTATTTAATCAAAAGATACTTTGTTTTAGTTTGCATTGTAGTATTTTGTCGCACTTTAATTTACAGTGCCCTTCTTTTAGGGCCTTTTGTGTTGTTGTTGTTGAAAATTGTGTTGTCCGTTTTAATTTTTCTGGATTTATGATTTAATACAAATTTATTATAATATCAAAAAAGAAAAACTGTGGGTAACACTTTATTTTAAGGTGACGTAGTTACACGTTACTACGTGTACTTAATATAGAAGTAACAGTAAATTATGCATAATTACAAGTAACTAACCCTAAACCCTTACCATAACTCTATATTAAGTACATGTAGTTAATTAATATTACTCAGTACTACTTATTTGAGTATGTACAATGTAACTACGTCACCTTAAAATAAAGTTCAACTAAACTGTCCCACCGTTCAGTCAGTGAGATCAAGCTGGTCGGGATCAGAGCACGTGAGCGAAGCGGAGCGGTGTGACGCTCAGCTCAATATTCCGCTCTATGCGCGTGCGCTCCACTCAGTCGCTCGCGTCCCAAGCGAACGCTCCACTGATGAATCGCTCACGCTCACTGGTAAAACAAATCCCGCTCAGATCCCGCTCAGACATAAAATGTCTCTGTAGGCTACTTGCTTTCTGTTTGTACTTTGTAATGAATATCTGGAATAAATGTATAAATTACAGTAGCTAGGATTGTAAATAGAAGTTATTTCGGGGTGATTCTGAATAAAAGTCTGTTCTTTTTTTATTCATTTATATGCATTAAATTAACTTAATTAAAAAAACATGTCTAGCCCTTTGGCAAACTTGCTTATTAAATGCAATAACTGAAAAGGTATATTTGATTTTCGTTATTTTATTTCCGTGAACATAACTGCAGTTACGCACGTTACGCATACACACACTAACAAGATGCATGTTATGCATAAGGCTCGCAACTTCCTTAAAACAATATTTGAACTCCATAACCAACCCACTATTGCTTTAGCTAATTCACCGATTCTCGAACTACCAAATCACAATAGGGCATTCTGGGTAGAGCGAGCGGCGCTGAGCGGACGGAGCGAGCGGAGCGTAATCTTCAGAAGTATTACCGCATCCGCTCCCCGCTCCGCTCCCGCTCACATGCTCTGGTCGGGATGCTCAAATAAACAAAGCAATGTTTTGGTACAGAAACACAATGTTACTTTTGTCGGAGAAATCAACCTTACTTATAGTTGTCTCAAATCAGTACTGTCTGATTGATTTTGATTTCTCAGTATATCAGGCTTTATGTAATAATTTTTCCATCATTACATAAGCTGCAAGTGATGCTTGAAATTGCTTCTTTTTTTTTTACCAGCTTAAATGCATATTTTAGTTTTCATGCATAAGATGTCTGAGCGCAGTGTTTGTTTTCTCTCTCTCTCTCTCTCTCTCTCTCTCTCTCTCTCTCTCTCTCTCTCTCTCTCTCTCTCTCTCTCTCTCTCTCTCTCTCTCTCTCTCTCTCTCTGTCTCTCTGTATGTAAGGTCTTTTGTCTTCCTCTCCAGGTTCTATTTGTAGGAATTAATAAGTGTTTTCCGTTCCTGGAGAGATGATTTAAATAGCTTCTCTCTCAGCCCAGCACTCCTCATCGGCTTGTTCGTCTTTCCTCCCCGTCTCCTCTCGCTCTCTCGCTCCTTTCATGAGCCGCGTGACTGAGGCAGTGAGAGGCTTGTGTCTGGCAAGCGCTCAACTAATGCTCTTCTAGTGCACTAATGACCTCATTAACACACACACACACACACACACAGACAACAGGCTGAGAGAAGCCCCTCTGAATCAGTGTTCATTCAATCACAGACTGTTTAGTAAAGATTTGTTCATTCGTCAACTGAAAACAGCATAGAAGAGAATATCTATTCTTGGATATCAATATTGGTTCATCAAAATGAGAATAGTTTAAAATCAAGAAATACACATTAGGCTAATGCAGCTTTAGCGATTTGAATTACTTCAGATTTTTTAAGCCAAAATTTGCCAAATTCCATGGTATTCTGCATTTACAGTAAACTCCATTTTTATGGTAAGAATCTTTGAGGCTATGTTTTCCACATTGCAGAAAACGTAGTGCCATAGTTAAAAATACTTGAACCTTGTCTTCAACCTTCAACTTCAAAAAATTTATATCTGGCCTCATGTCTTCCTCCTTTTGTGTCCCTCCGAAAAACAGCAGCAATTTTGATTTAGAGCTGCATGAGTGGTGAGTACTACATCGGTAATGACTAGAGGTGTGACAAGACACTTATCTCACGAAACGAGACACCAGATTGGGTTCACGAGAACAAGACAAGACAAGATTTTTGCGCAATATTTAATAGAAATCCTCAAAAATCTCGCTCTCTCCCTCTCTGCCGTGCGTGCACGCACTATGTATGTTAAGTATGTTCTGTCTCGCATGCACGCTCTAGATTCCGGGAGATTTGAACTAATTTGCGGGCATCAGGGAGACGATATCAATATGCGGGAGACTCCCGGAACTTTCGGGAGACTTGGGATGTCTGCATATTTACATCATGCGCTCGCGGCTAGCTCTCCTTTGGGACGGCAAACCACCTCTCGCGCTCAAGCCTCGACGGAAGAACCGCACGGGTAGATGTTCGCGCGGCTAGCTCTTTACGACACAAGAGAGCTGCCCCGCCTTAAAAATACACCATGCGCTCGCGGCTAGCTCTCCCTTTGGACGGCAAACCGCCTCTCGCGCTCCCACGTTTTCTTCCCTCGTCGTGCCTCGACGGAAGAAGCGCGCGGGTGTTGAAGGTGTGCCTCCTCTAAAAGTGTCTGCCGTCCGGGTGAAACAGTGTGCTATTTTTATTTACCCGCCACGGTGGCCGGTAGGTGAAGCGAGTTTACCCGCCACAACACAAAATCACCCGCATTTGGCTGGTGGCGGGTGCTAATTTCCATCCCTGATTCCTAGCATTAGGATCCTTTGGAAGGTAATGTTATTTTTCGTCCAGTGAGTGACCATGTGATCTTTTCTCTTCCTCATCTCACTAACGCCAGTGGGCGGGGCCTATGTTGATTTTCTTCTGCAGAGGCGGTCTTTCACCTATCTATGACGTCATAAAGAGGCACATTTCAGAATGAGTCGTTAGCTGGGCCTGGTAACAATAAAAGCTGATTTTGGATTAACAAGGAAGTTTTCAGTTCTGAAACTTTCAGGATATTCTTATAATATGATGACCTATTTATATGTCAAAACCTCAAGGAAAATTTGATTTCTTAGTTCATGACCCCTTTACGGTTTCTTCTCATCATTTAAGTACTTCGAGAAAGCCAATGAAAGAAAAAAACAGAAACTAAAAATACCAACTATATAGCTGAAAACAATGTTTTATGAACCATTTATGTTAAATATGGTCTGAAAAATCTACTGAAAGGTCTGGAAAAGTATGGAACTTTGAAATGGAAAATGTGTACTACTAACCCTGAGTTTTATTAATCTTTGTTAAATCCAGAAAAGTGATTCAGTCAAGAGCAGTGAGTGAGCTTCTCTTTGTCTTTCAAAATGTTGTGATTTGTATCTGTTTCGTATCAGTTTGTGATTAACATTAGTTCACAGGCGGCAGCTGGTAATTTATGGCTGCTGTCACTTTAAGAGCTAATGCAAGGATCCATTATAATGATACACAACCGATTTCTTTCTCAACAGTTTACATTCACTTAAGACATAACCCACTGTAAACTAGGATACTCCCCAAGATGGGTATTTTGAGCATTTTGTGTGCGTTTATCTGTTCAAACACAAGAAGACGCGAAAGAGAACTCAATTCGGTGTTCACGCGCTGTCTGAGCTACAGCTCTCTGTGTGCACGCTGTGGGTGTGAGCGTACAGAAAACAGCACATGACACAATTGAGTTGTCTTTCATGTCTTCTTATGCTGGGATGGTTTAAAAGCACTTGAATGTTTAAATTGGCAAAACTTAAAAAACGTAAAATGGTAAACTTTTGTGATGCAGCACGACGGACAATTGCAAATTCTGTCCCAAGCGTGTCTTGAGTGTTTTTCATGCTGACCCCAGGCCATCGACATGCCCAAAATGGCACACTTCTTGTCCATTTGCAGTCTTGTGGACTAAGCTTGCTGCGATAGTCAGTGGTTCAGCCACAACACCGGTTAGATCAGTTTTTTTTTTTAATAGTATTAAAAATAATTTAGTTTAGTTATAGAACAGACACTACAGTTAAAAACTGAACATGTCTGCTCAATGCATTGTGAGCCGAACGAGAGTCGCACACAGACCAGCAGCAGGAGTCAGATCTCATTTATCTCCAGAGTGAGGAGCTGACTGATGAGACGATGGCGGGAAATTTGGTTTGAATGCGAAATGTAAAAGTGCCTATTTGAAAATATTTTTGATTTAAACCCAGTGCTTATAGGGAACCTACTAATGATTACTTGTGTTTTTCATTAAGAATAATAATGAACCCACCATGTAATCAATTGCCGTCCCCGTATTGGTGCTAATTGCTGCAAGGACATTCATAACGGTGCGTGTGCACTGGCGTGGAGCGTTTTTAGTTCATTCCTATGGAAGCTCAACTTTCATAAGAATTTATTGAAAACGCTCGCTCTGCTCCGCACCGTTATGAATGGCTGTGCGCATTTTACTTTCTCTTTCGAATTACCGCCCCTTCCCTGGTGATATCGGTATTACCGGTGTTGTCACACGTCGATTAAAATTTCCTCACGTTTGAGGATTAATACATTTATTAATAAGAAATAAATAAATTTTATTTTTAAAATAGTGTTTCTATTTCACTATTTCTCAGAAATAGTGAGAAATAAATTTCCTCACTATTTCTGACTCATTATGCATTTACTTCTGCTGCTTTCCCCAGCAGAATCTTTTTTTCGCAACAAGAAAACTGCTTCTTTATCTAGTTAGATTGACTTGCACTGGCAGTACAGCCCATTCTTTCATTACACAGCCCACCAATAGCAACAGGAATTGACCATGACTAACAGTACAGTGACCTTGCGACCTCCACAGATAAAATCACTGTGGTTGTGAATGGAGCTTAAGACGGGAACAGAACGCACTGAGATCACAAGGGAGAGGGATGTCAGTGCACAAGTGACTTTAGGTGATGAGGAGTGACAGAGATCTGCAGAGTGGTGTTTTTCATCGTGTCTGCTTTCTTCTGCAGTGACAGAGCTTTGCCCGCGGCCTGCATTGCACAAACCATCTGACCCAAATACAGACGAGCACAGAAAAGCTGCTGAAGTTGAGCGTTACGCAGGATTCTCTCCCTCTCTTCCTCTGCACTGCTTTCTGCTGTTTTTCTCAGTTTCTGTCCTCTGAAAGTAGATGAACTCATTGGCACTGGCCTGGCTGTTTGATGACACACTACTATGACACACTACTACACACACACACACACTAATCTCTTCTGCTTATTAACATTTTTCCGTTTTCTTCTGCTACTCTGTATTTTCACATTGGGAAAGATTATTTGTCCAAGGACAAAAGGATTTTCTTTATCCAGTAACAAAAACTCACTGACCAATAAGATACCATCATCTTTCAGGAGCCTCTGCTAAAAAGCATCTTATTTTTTCACTAAAAAGTTGCTCTAAACACACTAGCGTTCAAAAGTTTACGTCAGTAAGATTTTTTTTTGTGTGCGTGTCTTTGAAAGAAGTCTCTTCTGCTCACCTAGGCTGCATTTATTTGATCAAAAATACCATAAAAATAGTAATATTGTGATTTATATTATTAGAATTTACAATAACTGTTTTCTAGTATGTGAATATATTTGAAACTGTAATTTATTTCTGTGATCAAATCTGAATTTTCAGCATCATTACTCCAGTCTTCAGTGTCACATGATCCTTCAGAAATCATTCTAATATAATGATTTGCTGCTCAATAAATATTTCTGATTATTATCAACATTGAAAACAGTTGTGCTGCTTAATTTTTTTGTGGAAACCTATAGCTATACTTTTTTAATTTTTTGATAAATAAATGTGTCAATTTATTTGGGGAAAAAATACACTGTAATATTTTTTTACTGCCGGCTCACGGTTTCAGAGAAGGTCAACATCAATGAATATTGCGTAGCCTATTTATGCCAAACGATTGATTATTATTTTCTGTTGATGACTCGTGACAATGTCACAACTTCATGGTGTTTACATTATATTGTGTTTAAGAGTCAGGGCTCTCAAGTTTTATCAAAAGTTTAGAGTGAGATTTAGGGGAGGAGCCACCCAAATATTTGCAGCAGCGGTCCCTCGACCCAAACAAATTCGCTTCAATTTTTGCTAGCAGTTCAATTTTGCCTATTGTTCATAATTGACCAGCACAAATGGAAATTATAACAATTGTTAAATCTGATAAAAAGACAAATTCATCCAAATAAAATAAATAGTTATATTTAAAAAATACAAATTTATTGAAAAATAAAAATAAATTTGACCCCAAACAAGCCAACTGAACATCAGTGCTCAATGTACATAACATTGTGTCATAACAACTTGCCCTGAGCATGTATGTCAAGACTCAAACCGGTCACCTTTACAGGGGTCATCGGATGCCCATTTTCCACAAGTTGGTATGATTCTTTTGGGTCTTCATGTAAAGTTTGTAACATACTTTGGTTAAAATTTCTCAATGGTTGTGTAAAACAACACCCTTTTTACCTCTTCAAAAACAGCTCTGTTCACAGTGACCCGTTTCGGTGCATGTCTCTTTAAATGATAATGAGCAACAACTTTTTGAGGATTAAAAAACAGTGAATGGATTTTTTTCATTGCATGGTGATTGTGTCCACACACTGCAAAGACACATTTATTTGCAAATACCATATAAAAGTGTATTTTGCATCCGATGACCCCTTTAAAAGCAGTTGGAGAGTTTTTGAATGCATCAAAAATAATTTAGCACGAATTTGGCTATACTCCTCGACATCAGCTCTCACTGTCTTTGATCACAGGCAAGAGATATCGTCCAGGAATCGTAAAATCAAAATGCTAAAAAAATAAATGAAGATGTCCGCAAACCGCATTCATCAGATCGTGCTCTTTCAACTTCCACTCCTTGTGTGCGCTTGTTGTCTAGTAACGAACGTGCACGTGCTTGCAGCGGGAACACATAATTTACCCGGAAACAACTAATTCTAATTTCTGATTGGCTGGTAGCTAGCATGTAACTCTCTATAACTCGAGACAGATGCTATGAACTCGGCAGAGAACTTCCCTCCGTTTGCCTGCGCCTCGTCCATTAATTGTATAGCGGGACAAGTTCCCTTACTCCTCAGCGTGAGAAATACAAGGTGTGGCGTGTGAGCGTGTGAACGGGTTGAAATGCGTGTGTCTCACGCCCAATGCGTGAGACTTGAGAGCCCTGAAGAGTGCATATTTTATCTCACTCATCTTTTCGAGTGAGCAGTTGGAAGTAGTAAAGTAGGCTATAGACATTACCAAATAAGAGTCCTGGTGTATTACAGGCTTGTTTTTAATTAAAAGTTTTGCCTTAGGCATTTTTTTTTTCCTGGTAGTTGTTAGTGTTTTAGTTACACAGTAAACCGTATCTGCCATTTAATTCAACCAGTTTTTCTGTCTTGTTTTTTTTGTCTGGGCTTTGCCATCACAGGAAGGAAAAACTAAGAACATACTTTTAATTATTTAATAGATTTTTACTAGTATCATTATTGCATGCATACATTTGCACACACACAGTTTAAAGAAGGCCTATACATATTTACATAATATTTAAATACAGTTTGAAGCAGAAATCTTTAAATACATTTAATTACTATACATTTAAATTTATTCTAATAAATTTAATTTTGTATCCATTATTTGATACATTTTCATTCTAAAGTTTTTTTTTCTAATGTGCTCCTATATTGCTTAACTTAGGAGCATGTATGTGTTCCTTTGGGGGAAAAGAAAGTTAAATGCGCACACACACACACACACACACACACACAGACACACACAGACACACACACACACACACACACACACACACACACACACACACACACACACACACACACACACACACACACACACAAAATCAGGAATAACACTTTCAGTTGGTAACCTGTGTGTGGTGTTTGTTTCTATTGCTCACACAGCACAGGCAAGCAGGGCTTGGCACTGGTTTCTTATGCTAATGTGCTATTGTGTTTTCCTTGCAAGACAAGCTGTTACTTACTGCCTGTACGTGTGTGTATGTGTGTGAGTGTGTACGCGTCTCTCCTCGCTCATTCAAATGAGTGTCACGTTATGCTGTTGAAATCTGATCTTCTGTGGACTGTAAAGGGAAATGAAGCTTCTCCCTGTTTCTCTGTTGCTCTTTGTAGAAGTTTCAGAGGCGTCGAGTCTTCTGTGTGAGTGTCTGATGTCTGGCTCTGATGTGACTCGTGTGTGTGTGTGTGTGTGTGTGTGTGTGTGTGCGTTCAGTGTTGACACCGCTCGGATCTGGTTTAATTTTGGTGTTGGCGAGAGAGAAATATTGTGTGTGAGATGCGAAGGCATAGCAGTTTAAAATTCCTTGCTCCTATTCAGCTGCAACCCATTCACTAGCACATCACCTTTTGTTTTCAGAACACATGATTAATATTCAGTAGATATATAGGCATAAAAAAATCCATATCAGAACAATTCAGTACCAAGTGGATGCTAAAATCTCAATGTAACATTGCCAGACTTCACTATATATATATATGTATTACTAATAATGACTGAGTGTCCATGTCATCTCTGTACTTTAACTGGCACGGGTATTGACTGCTGAAGTTTTGGTACTATGACAACCATTGTATTTGTAGCAAGTAAAATAGTTTTTTTTTTTTTTTATGCTTTTTTCAATAATTTAGACATTTTTAGTTATTAATGGACCAGATGTGAAACTGATAGAAGTCTGACTCTGTGGGACTAGTCTTGGTGCTAGTTTCAGTCATCTGTGTGAATCATCTGTCTCTGTGTCTGTCTGCAGCAGGAGGCTGAGCGATGAATAAGCTACGGCAGAGCTTCCGGCGAAAGAAAGACGTTTACGTGCCCGAGTCCAGCCGGCCGCACCAGTGGCAGACAGACGAGGAGGCCGTGCGCGGGGGCAAATGCAGCTTCGCTGTGAAGGTAATGAACACACACACACACACAAACCCACACCTGTGCTCAACCACCTGCAGCTGTCAATCGTTTTCATGCTGTTCATCCTTGAGATTACTAGAGCTTTGAGACACTTGTTGTCTGCTACTGTTGTGCTTGTCTGAACACTCGTCTCTGACCTATTTTTGGAAAATAATATGCTATATTTCACACCATTTTTCAAAGTAAGTGTTCTTCTGTGCTCTTTACAGGTCACATATGAAGAACCTTAGCTTTAAATATTTTCATATAAAAACATTTTACATTTTCTAAGAATTCGTTGACATTCTGTAAAAATAATAAGGCAGTGTGTCCACCAAAGCGTTTTTTCACGCAGCTGGCGTATTTTTCCAATTGTTTTTTAAACGATGAGCGTAACGAGGCGCTGAGCGTTTTTTTCACGCTGAAGCTCTGAGCGCCCGGCGTTTTTTACTGGTCGCCAGGAGTTGAAGAATGTTCAACTTTGGGGTAAAACGCGGCGCTCATCCCTGTCACTTTTTACCCAACCGTCCAATCACAGTGGAGGAGGGACGGGACAAATATCACACCGACCAACCGCCACATTCTGCTTGTACAACATCAACAGATGACGACAACAAGCATAATAACGGAACAAAATAATTTAAAACAAGAGCTAGAGAAAATATGTTACATTGTATCGACATTTTAATATAGAATTAACACAGAAACAAAATATGTGTGAAATGAGATACTAGCTTTTAAACTATTCGAGCGCGATAAGACACAAAAGAGAACGCAGTGCAGTACTGGCGCGTGTCTATGAATCTCCTGTCTGTGTGACACACACACACACATTTGTGTGCACAGAAAGTCACTTCAGACAGTGCTTGAATGGACAAAAACACACAAATGTGTGTTTGCCAAAATACCAGTTTTGTCGAGTATCCTCGCAAGTGAACGTAAAATGAACGTAAAGAGTTGTGAGAAAATGTGTATCAGATCCGCGTGATGTGCGTCAGGTCTTAAAGTGACAGCAGCCTAATAAATCTGCTGCTGTCCACCATTAATGTTAATCAAAGAACAAGAGGAAAAGAGAAAATCACTCACTGCTCTTGATTGAATAACTTTTGTAGCTTTAATAAGGATTAATCTATATTTATTTTATAATTTATGCAGTGAATATCCTGTACAATATCCGTCCTCAACTTGCTTTTGATGGGTCTCTGGCTCACACTTTTACCCACAATCCCACAGAGAGATCAAACTGAAATCAAAGATGAGGGCATGTCTCCAAATTCTGACCGTCACTGATTTTTTCCCCTGTAGATGTGATTTTTCACCTCTGTTTTTAGGCTGGCTTCTTATTGTACAATAAGGTCACAGTAAATCGGTGGCCTCTGGCGGGATTTTGTGTGTGTGTGTGTGTGTGTGTGTTGTTGTTGTTGTTGTTGTCATGTCCTAGTTTCACTCTCATCATCTGAGCTCTTATTTCTACATCCAGTGAATTGGTTGTTTAGGTGCATAAAATAACCTTTTC
Source organism: Gila orcuttii (assembly GCA_026230005.1). Lineage (NCBI taxonomy): Eukaryota > Metazoa > Chordata > Actinopteri > Cypriniformes > Leuciscidae > Gila > Gila orcuttii. Next base: position 13,101,101 of record JAPDVR010000013.1, on the reverse strand, counting down.
TAAAAAGTCTCTTCTCTTTTGTTCTTTTTTCTGTTTTGGAGTCCTTCTTAAAGGAATAGTTCACCCAAAAATGAAAATGACCTGATTCTTTACTCGCCCGACAGGCCATCCTAGATGTATATGAATTTCTTCATCAGCCGAATAGAGATTAAGGTTTGGAGGCAAAAAATTTCTCTCCATCTAATGCCAGTGAACGGTGCTCAGCGTCTGCAGGACTTTCTTTGTAATTCTCAGATTAGTTTATGATGAAATTGTGTAGTTCTGCACATCCTTTGCATTAATCAGTTTATGTTGGATGTCTTGACAAATAGATCTGCGTTAAAAGCAGATGGAGTTAATACTGAGGAAAAACAGTCGTACAGTTCTGAGCTCATGCACATATTAGCCGCACATTTTTCTGTTTTACAAGCCACTGAAAATGTCAATGGAAATCTAATAAACAATAACCCCCGCATGTGTGTTGTAAACCATTGAAAAGAATTCCATTCATTCTAAGGAATTTATAGAATAGAATAAATTAATTCTAACTTAATGTATATATTGAATATTATTCATAATATTATAATTTGCAACTGGAAAATGAAGCATATGTTTTAGGATATTATGATTTTGAGACATTTTTGTGATTAATCACATCACCCCTCTCCCAAATATCTCATTCTCAATACTTTAGTGCAGTTGCTGTTTACAAATATACTGTACAATTTAAATAATATTTTATTAATATGTTTTATGAAAAACGTTTTTGCTTAAAATATTTTCTTTTCTTTTCTGATTGACTTATGACATGGATATCTTTTAAATGTTTTTGTAGCACGTCTTTCTCTGTCTGGACTCTGCGTGGACTTGAGCAAGTTTCTGATACCTGGCTATTAACACACATGTTTGAAAGTGTCTGATGGGGTTCAGTTGTGCATAAAGGTTCAGTTGTGTTGAGGACACACTTCTGACTGCCCGAGAAGACGAGCGCTATGAATAACTGTGCCCATTTCCCAGCTAAATTACTACTCTGTTCTTTTACAGGCAATGGAAACTGGCTGTTCTCGTGGTTATACACAGCTGGTTTTCTCATTCATGCTCAATAACTGGTTCAGAGTCATGTTATAAGTAGGGATATGCGCAACAACTAATTTCATTAACGTTTTTAATGGAAATATTGCAACCGACTCGACGACTAGTGTAACCCACCCCCCTTAGACAATGTGTTCTATTTGAAATAGACTACTTAATCTATGAACAGTCAAATCTTATACTGTCTGAATGACAATAAAAATAATAATAATAATTCTTTACATTTATATAGCGCTTTTCTCTGCACTCAAAGTGCTTTACATGGAAGGGGGAATCTCCTCAACCACCACCAATGTGCACCATCACCTGGATGATGTGACGGCAGCCATACTGCGCCAGAACACCACCACACACCAGCTTACTGGTGGAGAGGAGACAGTGATGAACCCAATCAGTATATGGGGATGATTAGGAGGCCATGATGGACAGACGCCCCTGGGCAAATTTATGACCACAGAGAGTCAGGATCTCGGTTTTTACGTCTCATCCGAAGGACTGAAAATAGATACATTCCTCGCATTACGTTCATTGTATATTAAAGGTGCACTGTGTAATATTTCTGAGGATCTATTGACAGAAATGCAATATAAGATCAATAACTATGTTTTCAGTGGTGTATAAAGACCCTATAAAGACCTATTACCTTAGAATGAGACATTTATATCTCCAAAACTGCGGGCACCCCCTTCTATGGAGGTCGACATATTGTGTCGTCATGTTTCTACCGTAGCCGACAGCGAACAAACAGCGCCACAGAGCGCGTTTCGTCACTACCTTGAAAAAGAAGTTTTCAGTGGTGTATAAAGATCTTACTTAATGAACCGTTATATTTGTATTACCTTAGAATGAGCAGTTTCTATCTACATACACCACAGGTCCCCTTACATTGAAAGGCGCCGACATGTTTCTACCGTAGCCCTAAGCGGACAAACGCGTTTCGTTACTATTTTGCTCTTCGTGCAAGGAAGCAAGCTTAGTTCAGTGAATAAAATACTGACACAATGATGAACAAGTAACAATAATATTCGCAATAACATAGTTTTACTGAATAATTAAGTAAACATAATTTCTTAATTTATCCTTGTAAAGAAACCTCATTGCTGAACTGGCTACTCTCTGCTGTCCCAGACGATGACATATTTTCCTGTCGGCCACCGTAACTGTTGTTGGTTGCAATTCGTAACATTCACCACTAGATGCCGCTAAAAATCACACACTGCACCTTTAAACTTGAGCGTTCACTTAAGCAACGTTGGACATTATAGACATTCTTATTCAAATCAACAGAGTCAATAGGACCAATAAGTTCAAACCCAATAGCCTATTGTAAACAGATTTCCTCAACCACTTTGGCAACCACTTGCGTGTCCGAGTTTGAATGCCCTTCTCATGTATGAAAAGTATCTGTACACTTGGCGGCGGCAAAATCGCAAGAAAGGCTTGTTGTATACTGACAACTACATTTAACCGTATTCTCTTTGTTAGGATGCTGATATTACAACTGTTCAAGTAAGTTTCATTCATAATATTTCTCCTTTAATCTGACATAAAGTTTAATGCCATATTGTCCTCATAACCGATAGTATAACAAGCCTATACGCTGATTTCACGCAGCCGCCATTTTGAAATCGAAAGTGAGGCTCCGGTGGGAAGAACCCCGGAAGTAAAGATAAACAACAATGCCTTGGACTACCAACCTGAAGCTGCTGCCGCGATTTACACTATTGGATGTTAACATCCAATATAGGATGTGTATATAGTTTGTTCCTGCTTCTTTTTTTTACTTTCTGAATTATATATATAAAAAATATTTTATTTATAAATTAATTTCAATGTATATAGTCTAAAGTATGAAAGACATGTATGTACAGTTGAAGAAAAAATAATTTCTACATTAAACACAACAATACACCATCGCATTTACGATCTCCTGTGATTAAAGGCGACACTTCCGGTTTTCTTCCCACCGGAGCCTCGCTTTCGATTTCAAAATAACGGCTGCGTGAAATAAGCATATAAGCAAGCTTAATTGTTTTATACTAGTTTGACATGACAGAAGAAAATGGAAAAGTTTTGTGTAGGCTTTCGAAATACTCCCTCACCTTGCTATTCGAATAGTCTCACACATCCCTTTTTTTTCCTCCTCGATTTTGAGGAGCATATTCTCCATATTTATGTATCATACTACATGAGCAATAAAAGCCTGATGTATTACATATGATACTAAAAAAAAAGTGAAAAAAAATATGCAATTTTTGTCTAAATGTTAAATAAATTCTTCCATTATTGAGTATTTTTTCGTATGGCAAGCTTTAACAGGGTTAATAAACAGTTGCACACCTCTAGCTGCTGATATGTGCTTCTTCTGATGTCACAAACTGACAATAGCCAAGCAGCTACTGTGTGCTTGACTAGGGAAGGGGAAGGACTTCCTCTCAGCACAATAGCTGTCCGCCTCTGTGCCTGACCTCAGTCGCCCCGGGAGGCTTTTGGCCGAGACACAGGGATGTCTTCTACGAGAGGGGTCTGTCATGGACAAATGTTTCCGCACATTGAGTGTCAGTGGCCACCACTCCCATAGTTCAAACAGGATTAGATGGGTCTATGTGACCTCGTCCTGGTGAAACCATAGAATGTAAAAAAAGATTGACGACGCCCCTTCACTCCCTTCCATTGGTGAAAAGCGAAGCTGCCAAAGTCCTAATATGGCTCAGATTTGGGATCTGATTCTGCGCAGTAGTGAGCGTGTCAAATGAGTCGCGATATCAAGGTCCCGCCCTCACTCCCATAGAAACGATTAAGTCAAGTCAAGTCACCTTCATTTATGAAGCGCTTTTAAAAGTGTGGATTGTTTCAAAGCAGCTTTACAGTGATAATTGAAATTACCGTAACAGATTGTTTAGGCTTTACCACAGTTCTAGGAGAAAGTTATTGTTCAACTAAAGTTAGTTCTGATTGATTCACTTCTGTTGCAAATATCATTAGTTATTAACTTAGGGGCCGCTAACACAACACCGTTCTAACAGAAAAACCCTTAACACACTCCGGCCGCCCATCCACATAAAACAGTGCCTGGTGTCTCGAGAAAACACAGGATTTATGGGAAGTGTTCCCGGTTCTGGATGATCTAAACTATGCAGCCTAACATTAAATTATAGAAGTCTATAATGCGTTATGTGTATGCTAGGTCAAAGAGATGTGTTTTTAGTCTAGATTTGAACTGACAGAGTGTGTCTGCTTCCCGGACAATGTTAGGAAGATTGTTCCAAAGTTTTGGTGCTAAATAGGAAAAGGATCTACCGGCAGCAGTCGATTTTGATATTCTAGGTATTATCAACCGGCCGGAATGTTTTTTCAGAATGAAGTAGTAGGAAATTGCTAGTCATCCAGTTTTTTATAACTGCTATGCATTCCGTTAATTTTGTGAATTGGTAAGTTTCGTCAGGACGTGAAGAAATATAGAGCTGAGTATCATTAGCATAACAGTGAAAACTAATGCCATGCTTCCTAATGATATCTCCTAAGGATAGCATGTACAGAGTGGACAGCAACGGTCCTAGTACTGAGCCTTGTGGTACGCCATACTGAACTTTTCGATAAGACATCTCTTTATTTACTGCTACAAACTGATAACGGTCAGATAAGTATGATTTAAACCATGCTAGTGCAATTCCACTAATACCAACTTAATTGTCGAGTCTATTTAAAAGAATGTTGTGGTCGATAGTGTCAAATGCAGCACTAAGATCGAGTAACACTAATAGAGAGATACAACCACGATCGGATGATAAGAGCAAATCAATTGTGACTCTAATGAGAGCTGTCTCAGTAGTATGATACGGTCTAAATCCTAAATCCTTTAATCTCCTTTAAGCGCAAAGGAGCAACTGTGTCTAAAGTCCTGGAAAAGAGAGAGTTAAAAGTTTCTGTTGCAATATCGAGTTTATCTGGGAATCTTTAGTGGCAGAAGTGATAGAGCTAACATATTTGTAACATGGAGTCGGCTTTGCAGCCTTGTCTAAATGAAGTTTACACGAGACTAGATAATGATCTGAGATGTCATCGCTCTGCTGCAGAATTTCAATGGCATCAACATTGATTCCATGTGATAATATTAGATCTAGAGTATGATTACGACAATGAGTAGGTCCTGACACGTGTTGTCTAACTCCAATAGAATTAAGAATGTCTTTAAATGCCAATCCCAATGCATCTTTTTCGTTATCTACATGTATATTAAAATCACCAACAATTAGGGCTTTATCTGCAGTAGGGATGGCTCGATACCACAATTTTGGCTTCGGTACGATACCAGAACTTAATACCTCGGTATCGATACTAAATCGATACCACAGGTTAAAAAAAAAAAGTCTCAATTTAAGTGATACTTAAAAAAAACACTGCTTGAAACTCTCCACTACCAAATGTGCAAAGAAAAGGTATCAAAATGTACATTTAAAAAAAAAAAAATCAGTCAGGGAACATACAGTAGGTTAAATCAACATTTATTGCATTTATTCATCTTGGTTTGGTTACTGTTTGGGTTCATATTAGTTTAATGCATTGCATAAAGTAATGTTAACATGCTAAACATGTATTAGTATATTTAATTTTTTAGGTCATTTAATTACTGATTGATATAGATTAATAAATGCTATAATACTGTTAGGTCAGGTTACCTAATGAATGTTGACAAATGTAGCTTAATTGTAACATTAGTAATATTCATATTACTACTATCTCTCTCTCTCCCTCTCTCTCTCTCTCTCTCTCTCTCTCTCTCTCTCTCTCTCTGTGCTTTGGTCGCCACAGCGGCACTAATATGCCATTCATTTTACTATCACTAATACTAAAATTAATATTATTCAAATTTTTATTCTTTATTCATTCAAATTCAATTAATTTTGTTTGAAAGTATAACAATGATGAGACCTAAACTGAATTGGTTCTAGCGTGTCATGCAAGGAGATTTGAGCTTTCGTGTTTACCGTATCATATAATTGATAAGCTCTTACGTATGTGCGCTGTTCAGTGTTCAATAAAAGTCTAAATTAAATCAGTTGAATGATGGACTAACGGTCACTAACCTGTCGATCTCTGAACTCTTTGAACAAGTCAAGATGAGCAACTGACGAGTCAAGTGAGGCAGATTTGATGTGTTGCCTCCGCATTTGCAGAGTGGTGAATTGAGATCTGTTTCTTTACTTTTCTCATGACTTTTGTTGGCAAAGTAATGCCTTATTTCACTCATACTGCTCTCTCTATTTATTAATTTCGGGCGTGTAGAAATTCGAATGAGCTTCATTTGATCCGGTTTGATCCACGTGTTCCTCTGTCACCGTTTGCCGGTTTCGCATGACCCGCGTCAGTTTAGATAGCGCACTGCCGCCTAGCGGTGAACTTCGAAACAGCAGCGCATCAAATACCGAATTGAACAAAATTATGATATTGTACCGTTTGAAATATAATATATACCGGTATTTTTGCAGTACCGGTATACCGCGCATCCCTAATCTGCAGCCAGTACTAACTCTGATAGAAAGTCAGCAAATTCTTTGATAAAGTCTGTATGGTGCACTGGTGGCCTGTATACAGTAGCCAGCACAAATCTCAAACGTGATTTATCATTTACCCTTGATATTGTTACATTAAGCACAGACACTTAAAAAGAATTATATTTGAAACTATACTTCTTAGTAATTCTGAAGATATTACTATAAATTACAGCAACACCTCCCACTTTCAGACGAGGTTCATGTTTATAACAGTAATCTTGGGGGGTGGACTCATTTAAAGTAATGTAATTGTTTGGTTTTAGCCAGGTTTCTGTCAAACACAGCACATCTAGTTTATAGTCTGCAATCATATCATTAACAATAAGTGCTTTTGAAGTAAGGGATTGAATATTCAGCAACCCAAGCATTATCATTTGTTAATTTGTATTATATCTGTTTTTTATTTGTTGAACATCAATTAAATTTTTATCCTTATATGAGTTTGGAAGTTTTTTGCATTTCCTAATTCGTGGAACAGACACAGTCTCTGTATGATGATATCTAGGTGAAAGAGTCTCTATGTGATGGGATTTATCTGACCTCAGTGACGTGAGACAGCCAGCATACGGTCGGTTTAGCCAGTCTGTCTGCTTCCTGACCTGAGCCCCAGATTGTCATGTTTGAGCTCTAAGACTATGTGCCATATTACTAGAGAGAAGAGTAGCACCATCCCAGGAGGGATGAATACCATCTCTTTTCAACAGGTCAGGTCTGCCCCAAAAACTTTTCCAATTATCTATGAATTCTATATTCATAGACAATTAATACAAAGTTTACTGTGTGAAATAAACAGTTATGGACATGTAGAAATTAAAGTTGAAGCTCCCTATCTCCTCCCAAAAATCCAAAAAAAAGTCCGTTGTTGCCTCATTGACTACTTCATTTAGAGAAGCTGTCAATCACAGCTGTCAATCATGACATTCCCGTTTTTATACCATCAAATAACTAAGTAAGACCAAAATTATTTAAAAAAATGAACACTTAAACTTAAATCAGCGTGATAAAAACTACCTAAAATGACAGAAAACATCTTTGGAAAAAATGTATTTGTAGTGTAATTTAATTGTTTAGTTTCCATCGTGTCCCATTAGACTTAATGGGGAGGGTGGGGTTTATGAGCTATACTTGGACCATCCACCTGGGGCCAATTTGAGTCACTTTTCAGGACTTGGTTGGAACAGGAAAGACTGAGTTACACGTTTTCAAAGCTAAACTACTGTTTCTCTGTTTGGCTCTAGTATCTGGGGCACGTGGAGGTCGATGAGTCTCGTGGCATGCACATCTGTGAAGAAGCTGTCAAGAGATTGAAGACGGTAGGTGTACGAATGCACACAGATCTTCAGTCAGAAACACAAGACTTCCTTCATCTCCTGTTCATCACCTTAACAATCTCCTCAGTCCATGTCTGTTCTTCTCCAATCACATCACATCTCTTATCCTGCAGTCAACACAAGTGATCTATTTAAAGTGTCTGTCTTCTTCTGCTGTTCTCTCCCCCTTCCGTCGGTCTCGCTCATGTTACCATGCGTTAGTTAAAAAATGTTTCAGGTTTAAAACAAGTTGAGCTCAAATGGCTGCATTTGTGTCATAATGTCAATTAACTTGTCACTTAACAAAATCTACATTTACAATAGGCACTTTTAATGGAAGTACTGTGTAGATAGGAGCAGATAATAAATGTTAAAGTCCCCCTGTTTTTAAAAATCAAGCTTTTATTGTTGTATATGTCTATATGATGTTTTTAATATGCTTCATGAATAACCATGTGTAAATTTATAAGTCAACACCAATCCTGAGTATTTTCTCTTTAAAACGGCAGTGAACTAAAGACAGTCTCAAAAACGCGGTTTGAAATCGCTGGTGTTTCTGACGTCACAAACTACCTTGTAACCAATTAGATCAACGTGTGGATCTCTGAGCTCCTGTGAGTGAGTGGAGGCGGGGCTAATCTGCATATTCATAGAACCGCGCATACTAAATTAGGCTAGAGTGTAGATTCAACCCTATTTTAAGGCATGAAGAATGTTTTTTAAAGGGAAAAAAACATTTAAATATTTAATTTTGGCGATCAAATATGAGTTTTAAGGGATACAATTATTGACTACAGTCTACAGGGGGACTTTAAAATAACATTATTTAAGACAAGTATATCTACAAGAATTTAATATCATTCATGTTCACATAAGACTAGTGTGAAATAATTGCTTAGTTTTTAAATCATTAAAAAAAAGTATTACTTTTATTTTGTAAGGATGAATCAAATAGATAAGTGACAGTAGACTTTTACATCGTTGCGAAAATATTGTTTTAAATGAAGGCCATTCTTTTGAAAATTCTTAAACCTTAAAAAACAATTACTGTTTTCAACATTGATCATCAGAAATGTTTCTTGAGCAGCAAATCATCATATTAGAATGATTTCTAAAGGATCATGTGACACTGAAGAGACTGGAGTAATGATGCTGAAATTTCAGTTTTGATCACAGATTTTTCTCTTAAATAAATGCAGCCTTGGTGAGCAGAAGAGACTTTAAAACAAAAACATTAAAGCATCTTACTGACCCCAAACCTTTCTTGTATATATACGTTTTTGGCCGATAATCATAAAGTAAAGTAATCGCTGTAAAGCACTGTATCGCTCTCCCGAACCGTCAGAATCATCTGCATTTCCACTGGCTTGACTGCTGAGCAAGGGTGTTACGTTACTACATAACCTGTCACAATATTCTCTGTTTACGAGTTTTTCCAGTTTTGAAAACATACTTAACATTCAAAACTGTTCAATTTAGCATTAGTGTCATCATGAGCGTCACATTTGCAAAATAAAATAATTTAATTGCAGACTGGCTGAAAAAAAAAAGTAAGTAGGGTATGGAAGTAAAATTATGCCTAATGTTTTTGAAACAAAAAAGCCTGTTGAATTGCACTATTTAAAAAAAATAGGCATTGCATTAACCATGCTTGTGGTTTTGATGCATTGTATTTTTAGGGCTTAAAATTCAACATGGTTGAATATTTAAAGCAGCACTATGCAGTTTTTTTTAGCTTAACTGAACAGCTTCGGAGTTATTGGAATGGTTATATGACTCTTTTCAGGTTGAATGGTGGTTGTCATGGCTAAGCCGGCATATAAGAAGCAGAAAGCTAGGAAAGCATTGTCGGAGGAACAGAGAAAGAGAAAACGGCAGACTGACCGAGCGAGGAGTTAGACACGAGTAAACATCGAACCTGCATTTTCAGAATGGCGAAAAAAACGAAGAAAGCGCGGTCGGAAGAGTCTAGAAAAAGGTAACGAGAATCTGACAGCGTGAGGAACCGGACAAGAGTCCCACTCAGTCAGGCTTTCACTGTTAAAGTTGATTCCTGCGATTATCATGAGAACAGTTGTCAATATCTCACATAATTATCAGGACATAAATAAGCTTACACGTTGTAAATAGTGTAAATGAGCGTAATTTGCAAACTATTATGATAAATTGCAATAACCATGTCTAACAACATCATAACGGACATTGTTACGAAATAATGCGATGTACATGATGTAACTTTATTGATGTCATCTGGCATTTAGGCTCAGGTAAGCCTAACGCGGTAGGCTACTTTATTATAAAGTGCAGAGGCCGTGAGTGCAGAGACGCTCTGCGTGAGTTGTATTTACGACAGTAACGTTAAATACAAGTACTCTACAGCGACTCTAGGGATCGCTGTTTGACAAAAACGGAAATCCTGCATAGTGCCGCTTTAAGCTGTGAATATTTCAGTTCAAAACATTCAAACACATTTTTATTATTAAAAATTCAATAATCCATATTCACCTTTCATATTTCACTTCCAAAATGTTCAAACTTTTTAAAAATACAACCTATAATATTTAACAGGCAATTTTCGGTCCATTTTATTTCGCTTCGCAAATTCGCTTCCACAAATTCAGTGGTTCAAATTCGACAGTAAATTCAACGTTGAGGAACTGCAGGAAAAGCAGTAGATTACCGAGCATAATCTCAATCTGTTAGTCGACCTCACCAGTAGGTGGTGCAAGCGTGTGTTGTTGAGGAAGACCAGAGCAACAGTTAGAGCAAGCCATTCATTCATAAAATCTCATTTACAGCAATTGAGCATGCATTAAGTTTTTGTGATGATTATCTGGGTCAGTATATATGCGGAAAAGATGATAAAGACACAAAAGCTGTGTTTGTTTCATTCAATAACTTCATTGTTACTTTCCCTGTGTAGCCTACATGTTATCAGCTTTCTCTACCATGAACGGGATTATAATCGGTTTCCCTCAATACATCATCATACTCAAGGATTCCCCTTCCGTCGGGACAAAGCGCTTAACGTAGCTTAATGGACTAATACAGTGATATAAAAGACCAAACTCACACCATATTGGGGAGGAAGGCTGTATTATATAGGCTAGAGGCAAGCAAAACTTTAACACGCAAAGTTTCATGCTGAGCGTTTCCCAGCGATATACTGACATAAAATCAACACTTGATCAATTAATAGTAACACTTTCTCTTCTATTATATTCTATTCTCTCTTTCTCTCTCTCTCTCTCTCTCTATATATATATATATATATATATACAGTATATATATGTGTATTAGGGGTGGGAATCTCTAGGCACCTCACGATTTGATTCGATTACGATTCAGAGGGCTGCGATTCGATGCTAAAGCGATTATCGATTATCTGAATCTTTTTGTGTGTGTGTGTGAATATAAATACTTTGCTTTAAAAGTACAAAGTAATGACCAATAAAGAATTAACGTACAATATATTTTATTAACATTGCAAAGAACCAACAGGAAAATAAATGTGTGCCTGAACTAGCAGCATACTTTTAGTAAATTAATAATATAACAACGACCAGTGTTCTGACGATTCATGCTACCCATCGAGATGTGCTACTTACTGGTTATGCGTATGTGCAGACTCATTTTCCTTCTGCTTACCACGCCCATAAATCTATGCATCCTTGCTGTGGAGACTTGTAGGAAACTTTGACAGGTCAAAGATGAATATTTGATGATAATTTTTACTTTTCACACCGTTTTAAAAATGAAAACAGTACAGTATACTGTACACTTAACTTCAAATTTTATTATAATTGTATTTCATATAATAATGTCATTTTTACTTGTTATATCAAATGTGATAATTGCTAGTTCATTTAAAATATCAAAATATGCTCCTCATACACTTACCCTAATTTAAATGAAATAACGATGTCATAATATTGTGAGATTTACACCATTATGGAAACAATAAAGAATGAATCAACATTCTCTGTGATCGATTCGCGCTTGGGTAACGTTAGCATTTTTCGACAAGGCAGCACAAAGCCGAGTGTTTTTCCTCCTCTGGGTGGAAACGTGTCATATGGCTTCACATATTTGTCGTGTTTCCGAAATATTTTAGTTTTATTCTACAAAGCTTACAACTAGTATGGCTCTTGTCCACCTCCTTTCCCCCTTCAACTTCATAGAAGCCAAAATATTTCCACACGTCAGCTTTTAACGAGGAGGGTGTTTGGATTTCGCGCTCAGGCTTCGCGTCTCTGTTATGTGCACACGCCACAGACGGTCCGGGCACTGCACTTCCGCGCTTCAGAGTTCCGTCTTTTGCGTTCCGTCAATATTACGTTATTATAAATATATATATCTAAAAAAAAAACAATTTTTTTTTGAAAATCGATTTTTGACATTTGTGAATCGATTCAGAATCGTCCACGTCCGCATCGCGATGCATCTAAGAATCGATTTTTTCCCCCACCCCTAATGTGTATATATATATATAATATACAACATTGGTATACACATTTCTAACTTAAATAGCAAACTTGCGCATTATGCCTGACACCTACATGAACACTTTACAGTTGGTTCTATGACTGTAAGTTGTTCCCTTCAAATTCTATTGAAGTTAGAAACGTATATACCAATGTCGTATGTAACTTTAGAGACGGTCCCTAAATGTGCGAATGTCCAATGTCAAGCCAACTTAATGCCAGTGCATCATTGGGAAACGCTCAGCATTAGACTTTGCGCGTTAAGTTCATATTCTGAGTCCATCTGCTTACCTGCGAATTTGGTCTTTTATATCACTGTATTAGTCCATTAAGCGTTTTATATGTTCAACAGGGGAATCCTGAAGTATTGAGGGAAACCCTAGTAGTCTACTGCATGCAGCACATCGCCGCAATATAAAGTTAAGGCAACAAAACAACCTAGAGAATATATGTCAAACTCAAATGTAACATTGGATCTGTACATCCGCATCGGGGGAATAACATTATAATCTCGTTCACGGTAGAGAAATATGCATGTAGGCTACACAGGAAAAGTAACTTTGAAAAGACTGAATTTAGCATAAAACAGCCGTCATAATAATCACAAATAGACTTTGGTGTAAATGAATTTTTATGAATGAATGGCTTGCTCTAACTGCACCACCTGCTGGTGAGGTCGACTAACAGCAGATGTAGATTATGCTCGATAATCTACTGCTTTTCCTGCAGTTCCTCAACATTGAATTTACAATCGAATTTGAACCACTGAATTTGTGGAAGCAAATTTGCAAAGCGAAATAAAATGGACCGAAAATTGCCTGTTGAATATTATAGGTTGTATTTTTATAAAGTTTGAATATTTTGGAAGTGTAATATGAAAGGTGAATATGGATTATTGAATGTTTAATAATGAAAATGTGTTTGAAATGTTTTGAATTGAAATATTCACAGCTGAAATATTCAACCATGTTGAATTTCAGCCCATAAAAATGCAAGCCCTAAAAATACAATGCATTAAAATGCAGGCAGGGTTAATGCAATGCATATTTTTTTCAAGTAGAGCAATTCAACAGGCTTTTTTTTGTTTCAAAAACATTTGGCATTATTTTAATTGCATAGTAAGGCTGAAGTAACTTGCCAGCACAACAAAAATAGGAAGCTGCTGCCAGTGTACAGCATTGTTGATTTGAATAGAAGTGATGTGGTTTTGTGATTTGTTTTGTAAACACACTATCCTGAATGCTTCCACATTGGGCACCAGCTCCAGCACTGAGTCAGCAGAACAGGTATCTTATGATTTCCTCAAACCGCAGCACATAAGGACACAATCCACCAGGAGAAGGTCAGGACGTGAGTTTCCGCTCTCGGCAGCGTCCAGCGGAAGACATTCCATTCTTCAGGGAAAAGGAAATCCACTGTGTCTAATTCCCGCATTGACAAGGCCTCAGACGCCTCCGCCCAGATTAAGCTCAGGGGAAAATAGTCGTGATGTTTGTCACTTTCCTCCTGACGCCTTGCTCTGAGTAATTGCGCATCTTCTCAGTCTGACCTTCTGTTTAATCACATTTCACATTAGTGCTTCAGGTCGGAGGATGAGGGCTGCTTGTCGAAGGCCATCTTTTTCTGTTAGATTTAATTGAGGAAATGGCTATAGAACTAGTCTCTTTCTCACACTCTTTAAATGCATTTTTTTTTCTTACATTTATTTTCACAAAGTCTGTCAAAGAAAATATATTGCTTTTTTAATGTGGTCAATAGAAACAAAGGTTCAGAGTTCACAGATGTCTGCATGCTCTGTGAATAAACTCCCACTCGTCTGGGAATTCTGGCGTAGTCTCTCATACGGCAGCTTTCACAGAGATAATAAAATAAGAGTTCAACTAGGAATGAAAATTGTGTCATTAACTCTACTCATGGTTTTAAAATCCCCATATTCTGACAAAAATTGCTAAATTAAAGGTTCAGTAAGCGATTTCTGAAAAACGTTGAAAGTGGATCGGAGTGAGCACCACAACACACTTGTGGCCAGTCACCATTAGGGGGCGTGTCCACTCAATACGGGGAGGAGAGAGTGAGCCAATCAGCACTCATGATGGACACGCCCTCTAGTGCTGATTGGCTCACTCTCCCTTCTCCCCATCATGAGTTGACACGCCCCCTACTGCTGATTGTCTCACTCTCTTTCCTCCCCATTATGAGTGGACAAGCCCTCTACTGCTGATTGGCTCACTCTCCCTCCTCCCCCATCATGAGTGGACAATCCCTCTACTGCTGATTGGCTCACTCACCCTCCTCCCCCATAAGGAGTGGACAATCCCTCTACTGCTGATTGGCTCACTCTCCCTCATTCCCCATCATGAGTGGACACGCCCCCTACTGCTGATTTGCTCACTCTCCATCCTCCCCCATCATGATTGGACACGCCCTCTTCTGCTGATTGGCTCACTCACCCTCCTCCCCCATAAGGAGTGGACAATCCCTCTACTGCTGATTGGCTCACTCTCCCTCCTCCCCCATCATGATTGGACACGCCCTCTTCTGCTGATTGGCTCACTCACCCTCCTCCCCCATAAGGAGTGGACAATCCCTCTACTGCTGATTGGCTCACTCTCCCTCCTCCCCCATCATGAGTGGACACGCCCCCTACTGCTGATTTGCTCACTCTCCATCCTACCCCATCATGAGTTGACACGCTCTCTAGTGCTCTCTCGTTTGTTTATTTGGGTTGATTTCAGATATCAACAGTGTTCAATGATAATTCTCAGATATCACTTACTGCACCTTTAAAGAAAGATCTAGATTTGATTGTAGGATTAAATGTTGTGATATATATATATATATAAATTATTAGTCATGATTATACTATTATAATATTTCACTATAGAATAAAAAGCAAGCATTTAAGAAGAATAATAGAATAATAATTTAATTTACAGTACAGCTGTAAAATTGCAATACTAATATTTATAGCGGTCTTAATTTTTCATTTTCAAACTTAAAATCATCAAGCTTTTATTTTGGCGAAAAACCGCAGGGAGCTCTGAAAGTTTTTTTTGTTTTTTTTGATAAGCACTTCTCATTACAAGTATGTGATGATGTTTGGTGCATGTTTTGTTCTTAAATGCTTGTTGAAGTGACACAAACTCAGAGCAGATGCTGAAATTAAGTTAATGTGGAACCGAGTTGCTCTGAGACTCTGAAAACACCAGTGGGTCATGAACTGCTCCCGTGCAAATGAACACAGCGCAGCGCTTAACTGTAAAACACGCAACACATATATTAGGGCTGTAAAAAAACTTTAGATTATTAGCTGCGCAGTACTTGGTAGCCTTGTCCGCATAAATGAATTATAAATAAACGTATATTTATATATTTATTATAATAAACTTGTAGGCTATTGCAGTATATTAAATCGTTTTTTGACCTAATTATTTTGCACTGAAATGACACACTCGAGTCTGTCGGCTCTGACAGCGTTGCATCACGTGCACCTGCGCAATATAGCCTATGATTTCCGAAAATAGTACTATGTCAACTAGTGATATCAGCACAAGAACTGTTGAGGAATATGCAACATAATTTAGACAATTGTTTTTGTCATAATGTTTTGATAACTGACAGACACTATCATTCAGCCGCTCTGTGCATGTCCTCGCACAGAGCGAGGCTGAACATAGGAGCTCAGCTTCGCGGCTGAGACACGAATAGACTGTTAATTTAAAGCTTTTACTCTTAAACACACAAGGCACGTCCACTTTAATGAAAAATTAATATTTATTAAACAAACCAGATCAAGACGAGAGCAGAAACGAAATAAAGTGCATAACTGAAAAATAAAGCATAGGCTCAAAACAAATACAAACGGTGGGCACAGCGCAATTGCGCATTAGGCTCCAAAAAAAAAAATCCAATAAATAATACTAGAATTAAATGGTCACAATAATAAAAGTGAACCATAAAATGTTTCCAGCGTGGTCTGGGTGTGTCTGGGGGATGCTACCATCGTTGCGTGCGGGTATGCCTGCAGTTAACTTATAAAACGATTATTTCTAATTGGCATATTTCAATGTTTTATGCCAATTCTGATATGTTCATTCATATAGCAACTCAAAACAGACGGGGCAACTAAACGCAGACAAGTTAGCTTACCTTACCTTTTTTAGGTGATATGCCATGTTTGATGTCGAGCTGTGATATGCAAACTTTGCCTTCGACTTTTTTTTCTATTTTCTATTTTCATCAAATACTGCCACACTCCCGATGTCTTTGACATGGTAGATTACTCTGACAGTAAATTAAACGCTAAATTCAGCAAACCACCATGGATAATGCAGACCAATGCCTTAGTTGTTGTTTCTTCAATCTGTCTCCAGTGGGTTGGGCTAATCCAAAAAAGTGAAAACAAGGGGGGTGTTCTGAAGACAGACTGCTACCTGTGAAACCGGGGTGCTCTGAAAACACCCCCATTAGCAATTAGTGATGAAATGAATGTAATGAAATTAACGCGGCAAAAAGTCGACCAATTAGAATTTTAATTGAGCCAGAACGTATCGACCAATTAATCGACTAGTCGACTGGGAGATTACAGCCCTAACATATATTTATATAATTTAATCACAGCCTTTGCGGGTACCATATTGCCATTTCGGTTTCATTTCAAATAATCTTGTAGCCCTAGTCTGAGTGTTATGCCTATTAACATTACACAAGATTTAAAGAGGCAACTTTAATATACAAGTCATCTCTCATGACCCTGTAACCTACTCAAACCCTAGCTCAGACAGTCTAATGGCGCTTTTCCACTGCATGGTATGGCTCAGTACGGCGCGGCACGGTTCGGCTCGCTTCGCTTTTCCACTGCGTGATACGACTCGGCGCGGTACGGCTCGGTTCGCTTTAGCTCGGTTGCTTTTCCACTGCAGTTAGTACCGCTTCAAAGTGGGTGGGATTATGACTGATCGTTATAGTTTATCCCCTCCTCGGCAACCCCTTCTCGTCCACTAACCACGATTCAGCCATTTCTTTTTTGGAAGTTTTTTTTCTTCAAGCAAGTCAAGCAAGTAGTTTTAAAACAGGTGCTACAGCGGTGGCTGTTACTGGCTATTTAAATCTAGCGGGTTTGATGTCTCGCAAATACAATGACGCTGGTAGTGACGATTCTGTCTGTCTGTCTGACCAATCAGTGATCTACAGTGCTTCCACGTCACATTTTAGTATCGGTACGGTACGCTTGGAACCTCAACAGAGGTGGTACCATTTAAAGCAAGCCGTACCGTACCGTACCATGCAGTGGAAAAGCGCCACAAGTGAGCCGTACCGAGCCGTACCGTACCATGCTGTGGAAAAGCGCCAAAGCGTGCCGTACCGAACCAAACCGTACCGTACCATGCAGTGGAAAAGCGCCATAAACCTTATTATCTCCACAACTAATTTAGTTACCATCACTGTAACCCGGAGCACGAAATCAAGTGGCTTTAAAAGGAGAAGTGGCAGGATCTGTGTGTGTGTGTGTGTGTGTGTGTGTGTGTGTGTGTGTGTGTGTGTGTGTGTGTGTGTGTGTGTGTGTGTGTGTGTATGGATGTGAGGACTGTTTTCTAACCCGTAATGTGATTTCCTCTCACTGGAAGCCTGCCACCCGTGTCCAGGAAGTCCATGTCTCTCTGCAGAGGCTCATCTTTATTAATGTCATCCACTTGTGTTTATTGTTTATTATTACTGTGTTAGCTGCACCCAACATCCTCCATGGCGCTCTCGTTCATAATGATAAACGTGCTTCACATATATGAAGGCCTGTGTCTGGCATGTGAAGATCTAATCCCTATAATGTCTGCATTTGGTGACTATATTAATAAAATTATATTAATTTTAAAGACTATATTAATAAAATAATTGTATGTAATTACTTAAGAGACTTAAGTTATGTTTTCACTTGCTTTTTAAAAGTGCAAATGCTTGGAGGTTGTCTAATTTTAATTGGGAAAAGATTTCACATTTTCTTGGTTGGTATTGGCATATCTTTCTATCTATCTATATATATGAGTCTACTTCCTTATTATGTGTCTTATTAGGCAGCATACTAACTAAAACGGAATCTCATAAGTGATTTCTCTCGACATTTCTCTCAACTCAATTTTCTCGCTGTGTTTATCACAATGCATATTAGGATGACATATCCATGATGCGATAAGTCCTTCGATTTTATCTTTTGTGTTAGAAGCGGGTTGATGGCTTGTCATGAGGCTCTATCTTGCTAGGCTTTGTAACAGAACTCTTATCCCGAGTTTAACCTTCAGGTTTCAAAAGAATGAGAGCAAGCACACACTTCCGCACTGATTCTAGTCCCTCTGTTTGTGTTTGCTGATGATCTTTGACCTCTTGAAGCTGGAGCTCAGGGGAAGGACATTAGCGTTATGCCATCAAACGCACCCTTTCTGTTCATTGATTAAGCCATTCATGTTGGCGCTCGTTTTCTCTTCTAAGCTTCTGTTGTAAACTACCTTGTTACTTCCTGTTTTCTGCAGACCTTGATGGAAATAAATGTTGTGATATTATTTCCATCAAGAGGTGCATACAATTTTGGTCAAGATCTAGTATTGACAATGCAAGAGTCAAGACTCTGTAAAGTCTCCTCCAGCACATCCCAAAGACTTTCAATGAATTAAAGGTCTGGACTCATTTGTGAGTTTCATGTATGAAAATGATTCTTCATGCACCTCCCAACCATTCTTGTGTCTTTTATGAATCTGGACATTTTCATCCTGTAATATGGCAATGATGTGTTTCCTACATGGTTCTTTAATAAATGAAAAGCTACTCCATCAATTAGGGTTAGAAGAACTGTTGCCAAACATAGAACATGCTAGAAACATAATAATCACTACAATAATGATCTAGTCATAAACGCTTAAGTAGTTGACTATTTGAATCCAAACAGCAACTTTTTTTGGTATTCTCAGAACTAACCAATACTGTTGAACAGACCATAATATTTGTGGGCTGGTTATGTAGTATCTGTTATGACAACTGTTCTCAAAACAGTGCAAATGCTGGCTGATTCTGAGAGAGAATTGCAGATTTCAGTAAAGGGGGACATTTCAATTTTTCTTTCCTTTAGTGTTTCCTGTTTCTATTTATGTCCAGATCTTGTATTTATGTCTGTCTACTGTCTGCATGTTCTCTGCTCAATATCTCTAGCGTCAGTGCGGCAGTTATTATCCATGAAACTCCAGCCCTCCTCCATCTGTTTGCATATGTTCTGATGTGAATGCATTTTGATGTTCTCTTTTTCTAAGCAGGTTTGTTCACATGAGCCATTTAGATCATCTTGATCCTCTCTCACCCCTTAAACCTCTTTTCTATCCCAATGAGCATTGCTTTCCTTCTATGGCTGTGTATGAACGTGTGAAATGCTTTTCAGTATAATCATAACTTTAACTCTGATGTTTCCTTAACATGTAACCTCCACCTCTTTCTGTGAAACTCTCTGTGCCCTTAACTGAAGATGTGGGGTCAGTATATGGTTATGGTGGTCACGATTAGTTGAACTGAAATCCAAACCTCAGT
This sequence comes from Gila orcuttii, assembly GCA_026230005.1. Lineage (NCBI taxonomy): Eukaryota > Metazoa > Chordata > Actinopteri > Cypriniformes > Leuciscidae > Gila > Gila orcuttii. The sequence continues at coordinate 13,081,118 of JAPDVR010000013.1, read as the reverse complement.
TAAGGGACATGAGGTCAGTGTAGATGAGGAAGTGAGTCTTAAGCCCAATTTATACTTCTGCATCGAACTCACGCCGTAGCTACGTCATAGGCTGTGTGTAGCGCGCGTACCCTGACGTGCACCTCACCAAAATTGTATAATGTGTCAATTCTACGTGTACACAAGCGCTGTGATTGATCTGCTAGAACCCCTCCCTCGGGTTTCACATGCTTCCTCTGCATGTGTAATTGCGCGTCAACATTGACAACGACGCAGAAGTATAAATGAAACCCAAGCGTAGTCTATAGCGTAGGGGCTCCGGCGTAGGTCCGACGCAGAAGTATAAATCAGCCTTTAGGCTTGGCGAATGGTGCGCTTCTTGTTTCACAGAGGCCACATACACACGGCAAAGTTTAGGGAGTGTCGAATGCATTGATGCAGTTAACATTCCACATGCATACAAAATAGAGCAGTCGGTCTTTCTCCATTAATGATAACCACTGCAACGTTTTGAGTCACGCATCTGTAAACAAGAAACATGATGCGAGCAGTTTGTGAATACAGTTGTAGATGTAGTTGTCATATCTATAAATAACCAAACTCTGTAGAGAACAGGAATTCAACTGCATGTGTATCAGGGTATCAGTATTATAAAATAAAAAATCAGTTAAAGTTTTACTAATTTTGTTATTTACTAGTTACTATTTTTTTAATCCGTCTATAATTAGTTATTAGTTCATTTTGTTAATACATATGACAAATAGCTGTAATAACATAAGTAATTTTTTAGCTTTTATTTTCATTCACTTAGCATTTATTTATTTAAGTAGAGATGAAACAGTATGAAGATTTCATATCACGATTATAGAGGGTATGCATGTGACGTCAGCATTGGCCGGAGTGACTGCGGTTACGCCCACAAGTGGCAAAAAGACTGAGCGGCAGCATTGGTTTTCAGCGTGAATGCTGCGGGAAAACACACAAAACGCGTCTAAAACGGGAAAGAGCTTTGAGACTGACTGTACAACTAGATTTGACAAGAAATATGAGGTATATTTTTACAGACTACCTAAAGCTACAGAACAGAGAAGCAAATAGATTGCTGCAATTCATAGAAACAACTGGACTCCAGGCAGCGTGAAGCATATTTTTGTGTCAATATGCTGAATTTAGTGGTAAAATCATTCTCTATATATTGTATTGTTATATATTGCAGTGTATATATTCTGTATAATTTGACATTTTTAAATAAACACTGACAAAAAACTATTCAAGTTTTAAGTCTAGACGATATGATGATATATATAACATTGATATAAGTGATCACCTGGATTTAGACCTATATTGTATTTATATAAAGCGTTCACAGGCAAATTTGCTGTATGTATTTACCCGGTGTAGAAATTAGGCACATATAAATGTCAGGAAACACGATTCCTGGCTGCATGTCAATATCCATGGATCACTGGATCTTTAGTAAGTTGTAAGGAACACTGTATTGAGTCCAATCTTTAGTTTAAACTGATAATCGTTTGTTTTACTTGCGTTTTCGCAGTTTCCCCTATTAAATCCAGTCACGCAGCTGCTCTTCTGCCACTCAGTCCGGCTTAGGGGGACGTGTTCCGGCGGGAAAGTGACGTTAATGCATTCCCTCTATAGTGACCAAAATGATCTCGGTTATCAGTATTATCAAGGTATCAAGGTAAACCTCACATTTCAGCCTTTAAACTGTTTTTTAAGAAAAGGGATTAGTCAAAATGATTAAGGTATTATGATAGGTATTTTATCTCCTCTGTAAATAATTCTAGATACCTTGTTACACGAATTGTTTAGATTTTAGAATGCACATCAGATTATTTTCCATCAATTGGTTAAAATTTACAACTTTGCATAAAAATCCAGCCCAATTTTCAGGGGCAGAATAAAAAATGCCCACTCTCTGACAGTAGGTGGCGCTTATTGAACAGCAGAAATAAAGCTGTTTCTCTCTGCACTTATAAACACTACTTTATTAGGCAATACACAGACATAAGATGAAGACAGTCAGTTCCCTTCAGAGATGCATTCATGCGATTCATTCATACATTCTTATAATCACTTAGCACTCGACTGTAAAAGATTGTAAAAGTTTGTAGAGGTTGTAAAACTTCACTGCCTTCCGCCATGTTTTCACACAAAATGAAACCTAAGCTGCATGCTGTTACTTTACTTTATTTAACGCTGGCCATAATTTACCATACGGTTTTCAAATCGTGGTAATGAAATATGGTTTTAATGATAATTAAAATATGAAATGGTAATGCTAACCGCCAGGGAAACCTGAAACCGTTTCTTCCCCTTTTTTTTTTTATTGGTTTTAGTTAACAATTATAGCTCTAGTGTGTATGTGGCCAAAGAGGGATTTTTGAAACCTTCACAGTCTTCCTCTCATGTCTGGGATGTGTGTATGGGATTAGTGAACACCGGAGCCGAGATCAGTTCTGTCCCTGTGGCACTTCTGATGGAAACTCTTGAGGTCATCAGAAGCAATCCTAACGAACTACTGCTCAAAGCTGCCATCACTAACATGATAACATGATTTCGTTTAGAGGATTAGTTCACACGAAACAAGGAAAAATCTGTCAAGATTTACTCACTCTCGCTCAAACCTGCTTTTTTTCATAAGTGAAACATAAAAGGAGATATTTACTAATTTGCTCATGCTGCTCTTTTCCATACAAAGAAATTGAATGGAAACAAACTCCAGACTCTGTTGAACTCCAGAAAACAGTAAAAAGCACCATAAAAGTAATCAGTGTGACTCTTAGGGCTGTAAGATAATGGTTAAACTAATCATAATTATTTTGCTAAAATTATAATCACGTTTCTTCTCATTTGAGAATTTTAGTTTTTTTTGTTTTACATTTTATCAGATTTATTGCTCTTTGGCTTAAGTTGTAAGCTGTTTATGCGCATATAGACCTATGAAACTAAACAATGTAGATTTACATTAACGCTACTTTCTAAGTTGATGTGATAATCATTTTGAAAATAAATTCAAGTGCATTTTTCGATGACAGTCTACTTTTATAATGTCTTATTTTTTTTTGTAGTTCAACAGCATTGGTCCACATTCACTTAAGTGCTTAAGTGAGTAAATGACTCATTTTTCATTGCGTGCCAACTATTCCTTCAAGAATAATGAAATCAAACTCACTTAGTGGAGTAATAATACTAGACCTGTAACAGCACCAATAACATCAACCTTAAACTTCACACGTGGTGAATCTGACTCCTGATTGGTGAGCTAGAGGTGTGATCTCCCCTTCTTATCGTCTCCATGTTTCATAACTTTGTCATTCTTAACCATCGAAAGCCCCTAAACCAGAGTCCGCCCTGACACGCACTCACAGGACATTGTGTCTCAGTTCATTTGTAACCCTCTCCTGCCTTTTCCTCCCACCAACATCCCTTTACCAACCCTCCATTCCAGGACAGAAAGTTCTTCAAGGGCTTCTTTGCAAAAGTAAGTTCTGCTGTGTGCATTTATGTACAGTCCCAAATATACTCTATGCAAGTACGATTTCATATGTTGTTGCTTCAGAAATATGTGGGAATTCAGAATCTACCACAATTTATCAAGACCTTGAAGCAGATGTGAGGGAGAAACACCCAGAAACACCTCATATGTGCCACTCACAAGTATAAGGGGTTTTCCTTGCCCTTAAAGCTTGGATAACACGCATACGTCTCCTTCCATTAAAAACAATGGCTAGTGCGGTGGCTGAGATATACGTAAACCTACCAACATCCGTGCCATGATTTTTGGAATGATGTTTTAGTCGCATAACGTCGGTTAATGGAAACACTGTCATTTCGCAATCGTTTTTTTTTTATCCACATTTATAAAATATCGCAAAAGTTTTGCGCTAATCTGTAATAAAAACGCAGCTACTGTTGATGTGAACCAATAACCGAGATGTATTTCTGTCGACTTCTCCCTTTTACTGCCACAGCAACAAAGAAGTATTGCACAATTGCAGTGCCTTGCTCAAGCATTCAGCTCTGTGTTTGTGTACTTGCATAGTGTATGTTTGTGGCTCAAACATGTGTGAATGTGTGTCCACTTTTTTTCCCACTGATAGATTAGTTTGCTCCTAAAACATGCCTGGAGCAATAGAAGAGTGTGTGCAAAGGGGCAAACTGAGTCACAAAACTCATTTTGTTTCCTTTCGTGTAACGAAAATGTGTGTGTGTGTGTGTGTGAGAGAGAAAGAGCTAATTTCTGCACTTAGGTAAGTGTGAACACACAGCTCCCCGAATCAGGATGTGTGTTTGTTTGAATGCTTACCTTCTGTTCTTTCTTTCTGGTTTTCGACAACATGCCTGCTTCTTCTAACACTGCTGTAACTTTCTCCAAACTCAATGTTTTTAACTTTTCTCTATTTTCAGGTGTTGTTGGTAGATGAAAGTACATTTGTGTGAAAGTCGAGGAGGGTGAAGGGCCTCAACAAGGGGAACTTGTGGGAAAATCAACTCTCTTCTCTTTTAAAGTCTCTTTTCCCTCCATCTCTCATTGTCTGTGTGTTATGTGTGTCCACACAGGCGGGTAAGAAGGCTGTGCGTGCGGTGCTCTGGGTGTCTGCTGATGGCCTGAGGGTCGTAGATGACAAGACAAAGGTACTGAAGGACTCCAAACTGACCTGAGATGATCCACTAGATCCCACAGTACATATAAATACAGTACAGATGATCATAACGAAGAGCACTTGCTCACTGCAATAAATAAATTGCAGATGCAATCACTATTGCATTTTAAGGAAATCATGCAAACTGGTTTTGGGAATCAGACCAGCCGATTAAATGAAAAGATGCCATTCAAAAGAAGTGGGTTTTTTTTTTTTTCATGAACTCTTGTCAACTTAACAATGAGAGCTAGTGCACATCAGGATTAGTATAGTTAACTAAAACTAAAACCATACCTTTTTTAATTCAAAATAAAATATTTATACAAAAAATTGTTTCAGGTAGTAAATTTCTCATTGTCATTTAGTTTAACTTGATGTACTAAAATAACTAAAAGTTTATTTAAAATTAAATAAAAACAACAAAATGACAAACTTTTTACTCAAATTAAAATGAAAGCTGAAATACAAAAATTAAAAAATATTTTAATAGGGGCAGATTTCAAGTTCTAGTAAATTACGACACAAAGCTATTGTACTGTATGTATGGCTTTAGAAGACATTAAAGTCTCCCTGTGGTGAAAATCAAGCTTTTAATGTTGTTTATATGTCTATGTGGTGTTTTTAATATGGTTTAAGCCAAGCCATTTGTAAATTCATAAGTCAACACCATTGCTGAGTATTTTCTCTTTAAAACTGCAGTGAACCAAAGACAGTCTCAAAAAAACGGTTTGAAATCACTGGTGTTTCTGATGTCACAAACTACCTTGTAACCAATCAGATCAACATGTGATCGTCAACGAGTGGATCTCTGAGTGAGTGAGTGGAGGCAGGGCTCATTTGCATATTCATAGAACCGCGTATACTAAATGAGTGTAAAGTTACATTCAAGATATTTTAAAACATGAAGTTTTTTTTTCTCCCAAGGAAAAAACGTTTAAGTATGTCATTTTGTTGTTCAGATGAGTTTAAAGGGATAACATTATTGACTACAGGGGGACTTTAAATATACTGACTAATGTTTTTTATAATGCTCTGGTATCCTTTAATTCTTTGATCCCATTCATTGAAAATGCACAGAAAAGAGCATCTCTTCAAAATGTGAGTGCGTGTGCGTGCGTGCGTGCGTTACATGGAAGAGGTTTGGGTCAACATGAGGTGAATGAAGCAGTTCTCCTATATTCATGCACACTTATCATATTCATCTTTTCCTGCCACCTGCTGGTGTGAGCCAGTTATTGCTCATCACTGCATGAAGGCCTGCTGTATTTCAGTCTGGCAAAGCACAAAAGTACATATTGCTGCGTATGATACCATCTGACAAATATATCAAGTGGATAACCACAGTTCAGTTTGTTTTTATGTAATGTTTATGCATTATAATAATACAGCAGTCTCCTCAGCAAAGAAATTAGCTGAAAATGTGTGTAGACTCCGTGATCAGCATTTCTGTCCATCCAAAGCAAGCACTGATCACTGCACAGACGTAATGAAGAAATGAAAGACACTAACTGACTTTTAAAATGTACAATCTTTTACTGATGCAGATGTCCAAAAATGATAATTGTTTAAAAAAATCTGTTGTCAACAAAAGAGAAGCTCTGCGTTCCATTTGACAGTACAGTCGAAAGTAGTTTTAAAATTGTATAAAATAAAAATACAACTTAAATCCACATTTTAAAGCTGATGTTTCAACATTTTCCATGTGTTTTTTCTCTTCTTTTCACCCCTGATGAGTTTGAATCCCTGATTTTACAGTATGACTGCAGATAAATTGATGTATGACTGATGAACACTGAGGGTGTTTTCAGACCTGTAGATCGTTTGCTTTGTTCTGAAAACGGGGCTTAATTTTGATTGGTTACAAGGCATTGCATGGATTTGCTCCAGACTATCTTTCAAAAATGCTTACAGTATATGAACCTGTAATTCTGTAATCCTCAGATCCTCGGATTCTTTTCTTTTGATAATACCACAAACAAAGTAGAAGTAAAAGATTCTGTGCTTTTAGCCGCTGTGCTCCTCGCGGCTGGAATAACCTTCCATAGGAAGTACGACGTGCTTAAAATAGTAATAGTTTTAAGTTTAAATTAAAACATATTTCTTTAGTCTGGCCCAGAGCCATAGAGAGTTTTTCAACGGGCTCTGGTCTGGCCTTCCTGTAATATCTTATAATGCTTTTTAGATATTTTATGTTTTTCTTAATTTTTAGATATTTTATGCCTTTATAGTTAATCCTTATAAACTTTATTCTTATTCTTGTATTTTAGTGGGTCTACTCTCCATTGTATCCATTGTTAGTTTTTTTATGTTTTTTGCATGTAAAGCACTTTGAACTGCATTGATTTGTTTGGAAAATTACTCTATATAAATACATTTACTTGCTTAATGTGTTACAATGTTGCATTTTCTTCTTGGTTTGGTTAGTTTTTCACAAGGCAACATTTCAACCCATACCAAAATGTGTTTATACAAGTCACATGTGCGTAAAACGTCCTTTTATTGGTCAGAGATTCCTCTGCGTCATCGGTCAAGATGGATTGACATTTTTGTTCCACTGGCTTATTGTGGCTTCATCTGTAGCTGTCGTGACAAAACATTGTGCGTTTGTAAAATAAAGAAAACAAACAGGATGCCAGTGGTTTCCTTTCCGTGAAGTTTGTGGAGCGCGTCACAAAAATGTATCGAAACTCCGCGTCTAGGCTATAGCAAGCTCTAGATCTGAAACAAATGCTCCAAACACCCTGAAAATATAAATGTCATTTGTAATGACTTGCATTTTGCCTGTTTTGTTCTCAGGATCTGATTCTAGACCAGACAATAGAGAAGGTTTCCTTCTGTGCACCGGACCGTAACTTTGAGCATGCCTTCTCCTACATCTGCAGAGATGGGACCACACGCCGCTGGATCTGCCACTGTTTCATGGCCGTCAAAGACTCGGTGAGCACTCTCATACCTGTCAGATTCTCTCATGGGCCCAGACTTATGACCTTACTTTTTATTAATTGCCCCTTCATATAAAACTGTGTCTGGAAAACTAAGAACGAGAGCTTACAAGTTTACGTCTTTCAAATGCAACTTGTCAAGTTGCTAGAAAAAATGGAATTGTTCTATATGTTGTTAATTGCACATAATCTTACTTCATGAGAACCATATACCATTATGGTCTTTGTGTTGTCATTTTTTAGGAAGATTCAATTTTGTCTCTAAACATTTTATGAATATCATGAAAAGTGCAAAGTACAAATAACATGAAATTAGATGTAAATACTAAATATATCAAATATTTATATTTAAATAGTCACAATTGCAAGAATAAATACCAAATTCATTGCAGTGACAACAACATAGACAAGAATACAGCATTAAATCTGCAAAAAAAAAATGATCAGACGGTGCTGAAGAGGTGCTCTCATTACTTCATTTATATCTCATACTAACATAAAGTCTCTTCTGCTCACCAAGGCTGCAACTATTTGACCAAAAATACAGTAAAAACAGCAATATTGTGAAATATTATTACAATTTAAAATAGATATTTTCTACTTGAATATATTTTAAAATGTATTTTATCCCTGTGATGCAAAGCTGAATTTTTAGCAGTTTCTTACTACTATACTTGTTATCATTTCTTATTATTTTCAGTTGTGCTGCTTAATATTTTTGGGCAAACTGTGATACATTATTTTTCAAGATTCTTTGATGAATAGAAAGTTCTAAAGAACAGCATTTGTTTGAAATAGAAATCGTTTGTAACATTAGAAATGTCTTTACTGTCACTTTTGGTCAATGTAATGACCTTCAGAAATGATCCTTCAGAAATCATTCCAATATGCTGATTTGATGCTTAAAAAATGCATTATTATTATCAATGTTGAAAACCGCATTCTTTGATGAATAGAAAGTTCTATTTAATTTATTTGAAATAGAATCTTTTGTAACATTATAAATGTCTTAACTGTCACTTTTGATCAATTTAATTTGCTTCAAAAAACGCAAAAATTCTTATATATATGTATATATTTATGTTTTAAAAATGAATCCTATTTATATAATTCTTTAATTATGATTAATAATATTCTAATATAATTAAATGTAATATAATATATTTGATTAAAGCCTGTGAAGAAAGGGCATTGAGTGTGTTTGTGTTGTCAGGGGGAGCGCCTGAGCCATGCGGTGGGCTGTGCGTTTGCCGCGTGTCTGGAGCGCAAACAGAAGCGGGAGAAAGAGTGCGGGGTCACGGCCACTTTCGATGCCAACCGCACCACCTTCACACGGGAGGGCTCGTTCCGCGTCACCACAGCCACAGAGCAGGCGGAGCGAGAGGAGGTCATGCGGCAGCTGCAGGACGCCAAGAAAGGTGCGTTTCAGAGAGGGTTTGGGGATGGGACATTTGTTATACACTACCATTTAAAAGATTTTGTTTTTGTTTTTGAAAGAAGTCTTTTCTGCTCACCAAGGATATTTTTATTTGATCAAAATTACAGTAAAGCACAGTAATATTGAGAAATATTATTACGATTTAAAAGAACTGTTTTCTATGTGAATATACTTTAAAATGGAATTTTTTCCTGTGATCAAAGCTGAATTTTCAGTGTCGCATGATCCCTTCAGAAATCATTCTAATATGATTATTTGATGCTCAAGAAATGCTCTGATTATTATCAATGTTGATTTTTGTGGAAACTGATCATTTTTTTCAGGACTGATGACTAGAAAGTTCAAAAGAACAGAATTTATACATCTAATGAGTCTTTATAATGAGCAGTATAGGAAGGAGTCACCATATTTGAGGATCATTAGCTTTAAATTCTGAAACCCTCTGCATTAGAAAACAAAATATCAAAGTTTATCAAAAAAAAAAATTAGTTTGGTTAATGTTTTTATTTAGCAATGACTCGTTAAATTGATCAAAAGTGACGGTACAGACATTAATAATATCACAAATAAATGTTCTATTCATCAAAGAATCATTAAAATAATGTATCATGCTTTCCATAAAATCATTAAGCAGCACAGCTGTTTTACACACTGATAATAATCCCTAACTCTTGAGCAGCAAATCAACACAGAATGATTTCTGAAGGGTCATGTGACACTGAAGACTGGAGTAATAATGCTGAAAATTCAGCTTTGATCACAGGAATAAATGACATTTTACAATAAATTCTCATAGAAAACAGTTATTTTAAATTGTAATAATACTTCACAATATTAATGTTTTTATGCAGCTTTGGTTAGCAGAAGACATCTTTCAGAAAGATAAAAAAAAACATTCTGACCCCAAACTTTCGAACGGTAGTGTAGTGGTGTCGTTGGCAACCAACCCTTCGTCTCTCCTCAGACTCTGAGTGTGTGTTGAGCATCTCCTCTGTGGGCGTATCAAACCCTGCGGTCTCCCTGGCGGGGCCCAACGACTCGTCGTCCTCACCTCCTCTGCCCATGAACACACTGGCCCCTCAGGACGCCAATCCTCACGCCATCCCTCGACGCCACGCACCCGTGGAGGCTCTCGCTCGCCAGGGCTCGTTCCGCGGCTTCCCGGCGCTCAGCCAGAAAACCTCTCCCTTCAAACGACAGATGTCCCTGCGCATGAACGAGCGCAAGTCGGACTTCCCCAGGAAAAACACTGGTGAGGCTCTTCAACTTCTCTGATCATCAAAACATGTTTTATTGGACTGTCCTGGGTTTAATACAAGTAGAATGCTCTTTTATGAAGTTATTTCACTTAAGGACTATGCCTGAAAAGGTTTTCGATTTTTTTTATCATATGTTAATTTTAAAAAAATATATCTCAATATATATTTCCAGATCTGAAAATTGAATCGATAGGTTTTCTAGATGCTGTATCTACAGTAGTCAACATTTGAAGTGGTTCAAATCCTTTCATCAAAGTTATACATGAATTTTGAACAATGCCCATTCTTGTCTTAGGACAACTTTGATGAACTTTTTTGATCCACTTCAAATGTTGACTACTGTATTTTGTAGAGCTGGGCATTGACTTTCACAAGCTCAATTCGATATCGATTAATTTGGATATACAGTATCAGGTACAGTACGTCTTTTTTTTTCTCAAAAAAAATCTCAAATAATGCTGTGAACTATAAAGGGAACAGTCGGTACATTACTATAATATTAACAACTGATTTGGACACAAACATTTAAATTGCACATAAGGCAGTTTATATAATAATAACTTAATTATTAAAAACATTTTAATGACAGTGATGTTTCTACTCCAATTTGTTTTTTGAAATATAAACATTTAAACAGTGCCTGTCACAGATTTATTTGAACCTAAATTAATTATTGAAGACCAAGTTAAATAAAAAAATATCAGAAGTAAGTAATATAATGCAAATATTTGGCAAAATGCTCCTCTAGAGTTATTTTTTATAGAGTTCATGGACATTGAATGGCTTTTCGGAGGTAAATGTGACATTCCGTGACATTGTTTACATGCTGTTTTATTGACGTTGAAACATTTCTGTAAGTTGTACTGAACAAAAACATTCCTTCTGATGTTCATTCATGTTTATTTCATTCGTGCTGTAACTAGTAGTAAAGAGGAAGAGATGATCAGTTCACGTTAGGGGTGGGAATCACAGGGTACATCACAATATCACGATACAGCGATTCTGCGATAATCAATATAATGCTAGACAATCTTATAATGATACATCATGATATCTAACTATGAAAAATAAATGCCTTTGAAAAGGTTGAGTGCGGGTTTCCAAAAAGTCCAAACTGTTAGAAAACAGCACAAAAAGTTTTCAGTCTGTAAATTAAAACATTTTCAATGAGATCTGGAGGATGGCGTTGCAAGTGTTTTTGAATGTTTGCATGTTATTACCCATGTACTTTACTTTTACCAGGCAGTTCTTGTATATCGCGTACTCTTTTGTTTGTCCCATCAATGGTATAAAAGCTGAAGTGGATCCAGACTTTGGTCTTAAACGTGGTTTGGGCATCTATTATTTTACTCACACTGCTGTCCGCCATCGCATTAAAGACCTCTTTTTCTTAAGCTAGTTGACTTATGTTCACGTTTCCCTCATTCATGTGTTGAGCGCCACCTCAAGGAGCCATGAAGTAGCGGTGCTGGGAGCAGGCAAATCTATTTAGAGCGCCTTATATTATTATTGAAATATCGATATTTGATGCCAGCATATCAATTCTCGTATCGCATGGAGAAGGATAATGATATACTGCCTTATCCATATTTTGTCCCACCCTTAGTTGACGTGCCGATCAGTTCACAAAAACATATATATTATTATGCCGTCTGAATAAATGGTGAGAAGTATTACCTCAGGTATCCAGCGCTCGTTTCGACAACATTGTCTTGCTTCCTTTGAAGTTGCAGTGAAAAAAATATGTTTTATATATAGTATATACGACTATATTTACTACGTAGGCTAAATTCAGTGTTAGATTATTAGATCGATTACACTAGCTTCACTGAAAACAATGCATGCTGAGGACACCTGCTGGTTAAAGCTGTGTAAATCCAACAAGAACAGCAAAAACATGTTCAATGACGTTGTACGTACTTTGAAACAGCACCGTGCGAGCTTAGAATAAACAGACCGTTATTGTTCGTTGGTGTGAACGGCCCTTTAGTTACATATCAAAACTAACAGAGATTATTGCGATTATAGGATGGGATGTTTAGTGAAGTTTTGTCCATTCATCAACTGGAAACAGCGTAGACTAAAAGATCTGATTCTTGGGATTTAAGTATCGATATCCATTCATCAAAATGAGAATCGAGTTAAAACGAAAAATCTATATTTTCAACCCAGCCCTACAATATTGGACATCTCCTTCTCTCATTGCTCCTAAAGCCTTAACAGTTGTTTTGTTGCCTTGAAGGCAGTGAGTTGGTTTGAGGATATGTAGACAGTGATTGTTGTGCTGTGTGTTTGTCAGTGCCGGAGGTGGAGGGTGAGGGCGACAGCATCAGCTCTCTGTGCACTCAGATCACATCCACCTTCAGTGGGCCTCCAGAGGACCCGTTCTCCTCGGCACCGATGCCCAAACACACCTCTTCACCGCAGTCGCCCGCTGCTCCAGGTCAGCTTCCCTCTCTCACTCTCAGCACTTTACAGAAGAGGGGATCTGTGTGTGTGTGTTACGGATTCACAATTTTTACAAATAAACTAGTCAGCTGGTCAGTGTTTACCTTATGTAAATGAGCTGTGCAGCATCTGTATCTGCCGGTTTAAAGGGAATGAATCTAAACATGCAGTGAGTGAGTGAGTCAGTGACGTGTCTATGGTTTAATTCATCGACAACTACCTAGTAAATTAGTCAACTAATAAAAAGCCATTAGCCATTACTAATAACAAGCTTATGTTGTGCAGTTGAGGAAAGAGGAATTTTTGCAGCATACAACAAGCTCATGTGATCCAAGGCTAATCAATACAGACCCAACACATTCACTAGTGGCAAAACTAATCATCTAGTCTTTTCAATCCCTAATGTGTGTGTGTGTGTGCATGCCTATGTGTTAGCACTCTTGCTTGTGTCCGGCTCTGTCTCTAATCTACTCGTCGTGTCACTCCTGTCTGCTGCTGTAGTCAACGGTGCAGTTCCTGCCTTCCCGCCAACTAGCGTCACAGTCTCTGCTGCCGCTAACTCTCCTGTGCTGCCGCCCCCGCTGCCTGTGCGAGAGACTAACCCCTGGGCCAAGACCCCAAACACAGCCCACACAGCACATATAGGTAAGACATCTGAGCTCCCTGTGCTGCTGACCATGCAGGATAGGTGCTGAGAAACTCACTTTAGTTTGTAATGCAAGGTTGTACTGTGAGCTGCTGTTGCATACTTTCATCTAAAAATTGCATGAGATTAAATGTGTGCATGCATCTAAAATCACAAAAAATTGTCATTTTAGCTGCTAACTGTAGTTGCAACCTGCTCAGTTATTGTCACAGTCTGATATTTATGTAAAAAATCTATAATTAAATCTCATCATTTAAAAATAAAAGGCTTTTTTCCTACCTATGTGTATGAAATAGCTAGTATTACATGTGGAACCCTCAAATACTTTTAGCTCGTTTTTACTATTACAGCTCTCAAGGTTAACTAATTGTGAAAAGTGTTGATTATATATTGCATTATATTTAGATTGTGGCATGAAAGGTTGCAGTGATGAGCATTGTAGCCACACAGACATGATCACAGACATGTTGAATGCATGAATACAGCGATTTTGTCATTGCAACTCGATTTCTGCACACTAACGATTGCTTTCATCATAACTAACAGTGCAAACACAATGTAAATAAGAGATTCGTTGATTATAACAGGAGTTTTTGCGGGAGTCCAGCGATTGTAAAGGGAGTGTTCTTTGATCGCTTATCGTATATTATTTAATCACAATTTAAATAACAGACTATTTTCATGCTACTTAGAGAAACAATGTGAAGTTGATCATTTAGTCACTGGCTTAATTTACTGACATTAGAATTAACATGGTTGCTTACATGTTTGGCATTGCTGACGGATCCATTTCGTAAAAGTCTGTTTGCAAAGCCTGCGACGAAATTGCGACTGATTTACCAAAGAATCCACAGTAAAATGTTCTGAACAAACAAATAATGCTCAAGTGAGACATTCACATAGTTGAAAATAAATAACCACATTCCTAACATTAGGATCCTTTGGAATGTAATGTTATTTTTAGTCCAGTGATCCTGCATCTCACTAACACGTCAGTGGGCGGGGCCAAAGATGTGATGATGTAGAAGTAGGCGTTGATCTTCTGCGGTCTTTCATAGCACTATTACGTCATAATGCGACAAAATCCGAAATTAGTCGTTTTCGGAGCTTGGTTTTATATAAAAGCTTCAGATACCTGGGTTGGCGACTGGCCGATCAGAATCAAGTATTCCAGAGAGCCGTGATATGATAAACCAGGGGTCTTCAACGTTTTTCAGGGCAAGAACCCCTTAGAGTTAGAAACGTGGAGCAGGAACCTACAATACAACATTGTGTCAAACAGAGCTACTTATTAACCATATACCCTTCGATATTAATAGAAACTAATTATATTATGATCAAGAATAAGTTATATTATGTTAAGACAATAGATCAGAACTATACACGTTGTTGTTGCACATTCATCACTGTCTGTATATTACTTCATTGTAAAAATTGAGGTTTATGTATCATAATAAACAACATGTTGCAATAAAAATCATAATTCATTAGTTGTTTGCAGTTGTTGTAAATTATTTCAGTAGATTTACAGTCTAGTTTTATTTTATTAATCAGATGGACAATTAAACATTTACCTGATCTTTAGCTACTAGTTTATTAAAAATTCACATTTTAATTTGATTGTCAGATGGACAATTAAGAATCAAATCACTGAGTATGTGAAATCAATGCGTGTTCTCTAGTAAATTGCAGATGTAATGTGTAGCAAAGGCTCCACCATGACAAGAACAGCAATGTACAGTGAGGCATTTAAGATTAAATTAAGAAGTCATTAATTTTACAATTAATTGGAATGGTATACTTTCCAAATGTATACAAATTTTTTTCTAGTAATCTATTAGTCTGCATTTACATAGTGGGTATCTATTTTGTATGCCATATTTGTGTCCCGTGCAAGTTATCACTGTCAATTGCAATTTTGAGAGTGAATCCTGCATTAATAATGTCACTTCCAAAATCTTTCAGCATGTAATTGGCCATCTCTCCTCTTAGCAGCATAAAAAACAATACTTTTATTAAATGGATTAATTTATAGCTATAGCCTCGAAAGCATGAAAGAGCGCTCACTTTACAATCACTAAAAGCTGTGACTCATCTCAGTTCGTGAGATCACAACGTTCCATCAAAATCAATAAAGTTGTCCACACACAGTGTGTAATGAGTCTCTTACTTACATCGTGTCTTTCTTTGTTAATGAGAAGATTCACGAGCACCACCAAAACCCGTCACCGAACAAAAACTCTGGCGTTTTGAGCAGCGAGTGAATTCTAACTTAAACACATCTGATTTGGACATTGCCTTCAAGAGATCAACAAACATGTCTGTGATTGGCTACATTTCTCACCGCTTTTTGCAAACTCAAAAATATTGTTCAATTATTACAGTATCAATTGAGGGTGCTCTTGCTTTTGTTTCAGAGTGCTTATATTTAAATTTGACTTTGTGGTGGGGGGGGGGGGGTGGGTTTACCCATGTTTTATTTTTTTTTTACAAAAAAAATTGTGATCAAACATTAATTTGAGGACCCCACATTGGTTGAAGACCCTTGTGATAAAAAAAATAACCTTAACTAATCAAATAACAGTCAAGTTACTACAGTATCGTTGTCAAATAAAAAAGATAAAAACAATCTTTTATGCTATGATACCATAAATATGTAAGTCTGGGACATCCAATCCTGCTCCTGGAGGGTCAACATTTAGCTCAGAGTTTTGCTCCAACACATCTGGAAGTTTCTAGTGATCCTGAAGACCTTGATTAGCTGGTTCAGGTATGTTTAACCAGGGCTGGAGCTAAACTCTGCTGGAAGGTGGCCCTCTAGGAGCAGGATTGGACACCCTTGCTCTAATTCCCGGTACACATTGTATGATTTTGGGCTGTCCCATACGAAAGATGACCAATCATGGTGATTTCAATGGTCGTGGCTCCTAAATGGTGTTCCTGGATCATACTGTGAGAGAGGCTCAAATATGGCCATTGTCACGGTCTTGCGATAATTTTCTGACAGTGTCAGAAATTTAGCATGATCATCTCACAGTGTGTTTGCTGCTACGTCAACGTCTACTGACGAGCCAATAAAAATGCAACATGAAATGGCACGTTGATCAATGCAACATGGTGTTAACACTTAAAACTACTTGCCTCAAGCTCCATTTACAATATTGACATTCCAAGTTGTCGTCTTTTCCCTGGCCATGACTGTGTCCATATTCTCCTCTTTCGCTTCCTCTTTTTTTCAGTGCACATTAAAACCACAATTGCTGAAGTGCAGACTCTATTTGTTTACCTCTAGCGCATGCAGATTACATTTTATTATACTAACATTGTATTTCATCATCGTAGGGTCTACATGCATGTCGTACCCAAGTTTATTAGATCCGTGTTGCACAGTGTGATTTGTAATGATCGTATAGGATTGCAGAAATCGCAGTCTGTTGCAGGCATGCGTTAAATAAGTCTAGATAATGTGATTGTCTGTGTTTTTCAGGTTTTCAAATTAGAGCAAAACTTATTTTGCACATTTTAATTAATCCTTTGTCTGACAGTCTAGGGTTAATCCAAAATCTCCCCTTAAGCCCTTTTCCCTATGTTTTCACTTTTCCCTACGTTAGTCCACTAATACTGTTCTCTTGAAGGAGTGAATGAAAGTGAGTGAGCGAATTCGGACAGCTGTTGAGTGTACATCGGTTGTACACTCGTTATTGTAGTGCATTGTGGGATTGAATAAGTGCACTCAATAACGTCCACTATGATTTCGGACACCACTACAGATTACTTTCCCCTCAAATAATGCCCTATTTGAGGGTATAGGGGGCGATTTCAGATTCAGCCTTGAAGTCTATAATAATGAGCTGATAATCGGAATCAGGTGTGCTAACCCTAACCCTAACTTACTATGTAGAATGCAAAAAACAGTATGCCAAGAATAGTATGTCCAAATACGTAGGGCCCCCTATCATACAAATGTTTTTTGCTAGTTTCAGCCTGACGCAGTTATCATTTTCACGACCTGCGCCAAGTTGTTTACATAGCAAATGTTTGTGCACCCATGGGCTGCTGGTCTGAAAACCAGGTGTGTTCAGGCGCATTGTTGGCATTGCTATTTTGAGGAAACTGAAATAGACTGCAATATTTTTTTGTTATTTAAAGGGCGCATTAGTAAAATGCGCCTATAGGCGGCTGCACAACGTGTGTACAATCTGCTTATTACACACACAGGGACACAAACATGCCAAATATTGTAAAATATTAATGTAAAAGATTAATATCGTGTACATAAATATATGGTGGAATCCGGCTAGTCCCGTAGATGTTCTGCTTGAGCTTTAACCTCTTGCACGAGCAGATCCTTTTGCGCTCTGGAGATGCGTTCAGTTCTTCCGCTGGCAAATTCCACCATGTAAATAGCGAATCCGCCATGGCGCGAGCGCAACTGGCTTTTAAAGAGAATAGGAGATGAGACTCTGATTGGTTTGTTTCACGTTACGCCCAAAACACACCCATTACACATTAAGAGAATAGAGACAACCCTGTAAGACCATGCGCCGGGCGCGTTAAACTAGCAAAAGTGGATTCGGACACGCCCTATGTGCAAAGCCGTGCGCTTTAGACCATGCACTTAGATCGTTAAAATATGGCCCATAGTATCAGCTCTCGATTCCAAATGCCTCGAAATTGAAGAATTTATTATTTTTGGAATCGAGTGGAACCCTCGTGAGAGAACCTTTAAACTGTAAATATTAAATATAGTACATTCATTTCATTGACAAAAATGAAATAAAAAATCAATAATTTTTGACCGACATGCGAAGAGCATCAGAGGGTAAAACTGTAACTACCTAGCAGAATAAATGGCATGCTTAAGAACATTCTTCTTGTTTTTTCCCTGTAGGGAGCGAGTGGCAAAATCCTGCACCTGCCGTGGGAGCCCTTCCTGCAGTCAGCGCAACTCTCTCCACACCCTCCTCCTCCCACAAACGCACGCCATCGGAAGCGGACCGCTGGCTGGAGGAGGTGTCCAAGTCTGTGCGTGTCCACCAACCCGCCGGCGCCGTGAGAACCGACACGCCTCCCGCTCAGCAGCCCTTCCCCCCCCCTTCTGCCCCCTTTATCCCTCCACCTGCCCCTTCTGCCCCCTTCATCCCTCCGTCTGCTGTCCCTGCCGTTCCCCCCCGCCAGCCGGTCTTCCCAGTGTCCAACGGGATCCCCTTCATGCAACCAAGCTTCCCGCTGGTCGGCATCACACCTTCACAGATGGTGGCAAACGTGTTCGGATCCGCCACGCAAACCCAACCCATCCCCGTGCCTGTTCCAGTTCCCCAGTCCTCCCCGTTCTCCACACCACCACCAGCCCAGTTCGACACCCAAACAGTGTCCAGCCCCTTCGGAAAACCATTCCTACCTCCGGTGTCCAACGCCACAGCATTGCAGCCTCCCAAAAGCAGTGTGGCTTTTAACGGGGCAAACAACTGGGCGGCTCAGTCTAATGCAGTTCAGCATCCAGCCGATGCCTTCGAGGCCCAGTGGGCCGCACTGGAGACCCGCTCGCAACAGCGCACCGCTCCTTCGCCCACAAACCCCTTCTCCAGCGAGCTCCACAAGACCTTCGAGATCCAACTCTAAAGACACACAGTGTGGCCGAGAGTCACAGAGCGACGCGATGAACATTAATGCAGAGACGATTTTAGAGTGAACGACCCGAAACCACTTCAGCTCCATATCTCTCTCTGTCTTTCGATTTCTTTGTCTGTTCGTCCATGTTTTTATTTTTGTTCGTGACATGAACAAATGGAGACGAGGGGGTTGATGAAGGTGCCCCCAAAAACGGTTATGCCGAAATTGTCTCCGAGATTAATCAGAGCGACAAGATGATGGTAAAAGGATTCTTTAGATGCTCTAATGCAACCCCTATATTATTCAGGACTCCCAGGACCCCGACTGACCCGTCTCACAGCGCCCCCTAGCAGGCTGGATGAATGACTGCTCCCTATCAGAAGGACGAGGCACTTCGCAGACCTTCCGGGTTCACAAGGTTCTTGTAGAACTTCGCAACCAGAAGAGGAAGAAGCAAAGAGAATGCCAAAATCTTTATTTTTATGCATTAAGTATATTTTAAATAGCTTTGAAAATTAACTGAAGAGCTGTAAATAATCTTTCCAAAGGTGCAGGCTTATTTTGTGTGCATACAGGAAAAGAGCATATATATATATATATATATATATATATATATATATATATATATATATATGCGTGAGGGATGGTTTTCATCTCTTTCTTTATTCGGTTTTAGTCTTCTGGCCACCATACATAGTTTGGGATGTTGTAGATAACGGAAATGGACCCCGGCTGGGTTTGAGGACCTTTAAATCACACTGGTCCCAGACGATGTTATTTGTCTTTCATGCTGTCATTTTAAGCTTATTTTTTTGTACTATAGTATCAGTACTTTGATTTCTATTGCAACATATTATTATCATTTTTTAGCATATTTTTTATTAATTTTAACACTATTGAAAATGTCATCTTTTATTTTATTTCGATAAGAAGATATCTTATTAATTTTAGCACAAGCACTGTACTAATCGATCATTTGGCCACCTGTGGCATTAGTGAGCTACGATGTTCACTCTCTTGAAATGACCTGTGGTTCCAGCTCTAATATGATTGCAGTGATTTTTTTTTTGTTTGTTTGTTTGTTTTTTGTTCTCTTTTCATGCAATCCCATCAACACTTTTGTTTTATCAGACATGAAGATGATTGGCCCTGTTTTTAGGTTTTGATTCCATTTTGTAAGTATTGCATTGTATTATTCCAATTCTTTACGAAAAATTTAATCTAAAAGATTGAATAAAATGTTGGTGGTAGAGGAAAGCGGTTCTGTGTGCTTCTGTTCCATGATTTGCTGTGTATTCTTGTATCTGTGAACATTGTTTTGCAACTAAATAAACATCATCATAAGAGGAACTGCATGCTTTTGCTCAGGGGAAGCAAAAGAGATGCTTCTGAAACTCGAAGTTGGACAGTATCACCTTTAAAACATATTGATTTATGAATTATTATATGCTATGAATTAATATATTTCACCTGCACACGAGCAGGGACAGCAAGTGCACAACGAGTGCATTATTTGGGAAAGGGACCGACTGTTACTCAAGTCCCTCCCATTTCCAATTTATATTGAATGGGTAAAGAAAGGGACTTGATGGCATGATAATCTCTAACTGGTCAAGTATGATGAGTCTGAATAATTATCTTATTTTCTATTGTGTATCACTGTATTTTCAGTTCAATGACTATTAAATTCTTTTCATATTATTCAGGTGTAAATTATTGTCCACCAGTGCTGAAACAGACATGCTCATATCATGTGGTATCTGATACTTTTAACAACTATTAAAATATTGTTTAAATCATTTTAAAGAGGGTATTTTGTTGGGTAAATATCTATTTACATGCCATTGCATTAATCACTTTTCACAAACATACTGTTTAGTATTCAAACATCTCCAATAAGACAAAAAAAATGTCATTCTATTTGAATTTGGCTTAGCTGGTGTTGACCTTTCTGGAGGACGAATACTTTAATGTGTAATTCTTCAACAGATGTTTGCAAAATAAGTGTCTTTTCACGTGCTCTTTTATAACCCCCTTTTTGAGAGCTTTTACAGAAGATGCCTCAGGAAATCATTGCAAGTTGTTCACCTAATGTAATGCAAAATACACAAAATGCATGCAAATAAAATGACTATAGATGCATTACAGTAATTGTAGATGTTGTGCTTAATTTTCTGAAAATTATTTCAAAATGGCTAAAAAGGTTGCAAAACAGCATTCATTTTCTTTATGTACAATGTGTTTGCTTTTTTTTCGGTTGAGGTGATATTGGCAGTTTTCTTGAGATGTTGCAGTTACGCTTCACCAGCATTGGTGGCGCTGTGGGGCAGATGATTTCTGCGAGCGCTGATTAAAGAAAACCAGCGAAGAAGAAGCGCTGCAGCTGTTCAGCATAAGAGTGTGTGACAGTGAATGGTAATATTCGCTCATTATACTGACATTTATTCAGTCTTCAGGTACGTAAATCCTCTGCAACATTCACACGAGAATGACACGTTACATAGTGATTTAATTAGATGTGCGAGTCCGTTAGAATAAAGCACTACATCTTTGACACAATCACGGAGATTAAAGTCATTAATTCGTTGTCTGAACGCACTATGAACTCCTCATTAAAGCGCTGTTTCAGTTTAGGTCGAAATGTATCTGCTTTTAAATAACGTTTAGTCGTAAATGTTTTCACAAATGCACAATAGGGTTTTAAAGAGCAATATATTCTACACAAAATAATTAAGAAGTGTCATTAATAAGGCAGGTCTTTTGTCATAGTTGTGTTTGCATGTTTTTTTACATAAAACAACAGTATCGTTGTCAATTTGTGTTCTGTCTGCACCTTTGCAGTAATTTAACGTAGGCAATGCATGGTTTCTGCCAAAATCTCACAGTCATTACAATAAAACTGCTGTTGTAACTTTGTGTTAGCCAGTGCTGTTAACAGCAACCACAAAAACATAGTAAAAAAAAAAAGTTTTTGAATTTATGCTTTTGTTATTGTAGTAAATGATGGTAGACTAATAGATCCTATTGCTTAGGTTCATTCATGGGATCGTAAATGAAATAAATGGAAGCTTGGAGCAAAAATGCTACTAAAATTTAAGATATGGGGCAAAAAAATGCCCCTCAATGAATTGTTGATTTGTATATCCATGATTTATACACGAGTAAGAGTGCTGTTTTCCTGAATATCAGCACAATTGCTATTTTTACTTAACTAAACTGTATAAAATTAGTATCACAACAAGTTAGTATTGAGTTAGTTAAATGTTAGGCACAATATTGTCCTTTCTTTTTGTTTTAGTTCACAAATGAAACGTTTGGCGTCTCCAAGCGAAAAACTGTGGAGTTTCATTACTGAATGAATCTGGTTGATGCTGATTTAATTTCATTGATTACATCTTATTGTTCTAAATTAATTTTATTGATCAAATGTAAGAATTTGTCTAAAAGATGATGGATGTATTAAGTTTGATTAGAACATTGCCCTTATAAAGGTAAAAATGCTTCTCGAAATCAATTTAAGGGGAAAAGTTGATTTGTCACTGTATAGGTTGAAAATACTGTCATTATTTACTCACCTTCATGTCGTTCCAAAGACGTTCTTCATCTTCTGAACACAAATGAAGATATTTTTTGATGAAATCTGACGGCTTTCATTCTGATCCTCCATTGACAGCTACGTAAGTACCACTTTGACGCTTCAAAAAGTCCATAAAAGCACGTTTAAGCTTCAGCAAGAACCAATGAGGTTCATTCTCATTAGAGGTCCACCGAAACAAACATAACACTCCGAGTAGTGAAACAGTGCTGAACTGAAATGTGCTAAATTAAATAAATATATGAATATATTAAAATGAGAAGTTCTACAGAAAATAATTTAAACATTAAAATATTACAGGTCAAATATGTGTTTCTTTAGCTATAACCTAGAACCATATGTAAATTTAATAGGTAACACTTTGCAAGGCCCATTTGTTAACAAGGATGTATTAGCCAGCTTTCATGAACTATATGCATTATGCAATATATGTTTTTACTGCATGTATTACTATTTGAACAATACAATTGTACCTTGATCATTCATGTTAGTTCATAGTAGCCTACATTAACTACTGAATTAACAGATAAAATTACAACTCAATTTAAAATGTAGGCTATTACTAAATGTTGAAATTAACAAACTAACAATGAATAATACTTCTACAACATGTATTAACCTTAGTTAATGCTACAAATGGAATCCTATCGTAAAGTGTTACCATGTCATTTAAATCCAAAGAGTCATGCTTAAAGATGGCCATTAAAACTACATAAGTGTAGAGACCTATATTACATGTATAGTCTCTCACTTTATTTGCTTATATTTTAGAACACTTGATAATTATCTAATCAAAATAACTATGTATTGCAGTGATAAAAAAATAACTGAAATTGAATGTGTTTCTGATTTGTTTGTTTATGTCGGCTGCATGAACATATCAATGTTGAGAAATTGCGTCACTAGCTTTAAATATGCAACTTGGCCGGCTAATGAATGCATAAAAGTGATCAGCTGGATATAAACTTTTGGAAATAGATGGTAACAATTGCGACATAAATCATTTGGGTGAGGTTTGCGTGTGTTTATGTCTCATTGCTTTAATCGCTTGAGGTAGCCAGGGAGACCGGGGACAGTTGCAACACTTTTTGCATTTGGCTCGGTTACTCAGAGACAGTTTGGATTAGACAAACCAATTGTTTATACAATAAACTTACATCTTTATGTTAATAGTCTAAACCATTTAAAGAGAATTACAGAATCTACTTTTTTCACAATTTGCATTTGAATGTAAGGGGTCAGATGCTGCAACTGACCCCGGGCCCGGGGACAGTTGCAACATTGTTTTGGGATGGTTGCAACTTGCACCATGTTACAAATACAAAATATTACAATATATGTCAGTGTTAGCAAAATGATTATTATCAAAAATGTAAGTTATAATAATATTACAGTGTTATTTATTCATCAGCTTTGATTAGATGACAATTATAGATTTGTCTAGATGAGTAGGCCTTATGTGCAGATGTCAAATATTCAAATTGATATTAAATACAGTAGGCTTTTAGTGACATAGGAAGAATGGAACAATTTGTGAGGCAATTAACTTTTATTTAGCCTATTGTCATGTAAAACATTTTTTAAACTATATTTTATATTATCATTTTTCATTTTCACAATGTTACGCATGGTCACAGACATATGCATGTGTGCTTGCACGTGCACACACGCATAAACACAAACCTCCTGTCCTTGCTCCAACTTGATGAACTATATGAAAAAAATTTAAAATTACTGCTATGTGGGCTGTTTTTATATTTATGCATTGTAAGGGGACGTTCCTGTCAGCCATGATAAAACCTCATGTGCTAGCTAAACAATTGACCTTGATACATGCTAATCATACTAGCTTAAAGTTAACATATCACTCATTTAAACCATATAAGTTTGAGCTGAATCACAAAAACAGTGACAACAGTTTAACAAAAACAAAGCTCAAGAAAATAAATACTTTAATACTCTAAAAAAGCTCAGGAATCTCCTTGATTTTTTTCTGCAAGGGGGGGGGCATCCAATTTAGCATGTGCAGTGTGAGTGTCATTACTCTAGCTTGTTTCTGGATGAAGAAAAATGACATGTTGCAACCATCCCCTGTTGCAACTGTCCCCGGTCTCCCCTACTAATGTTAGTCCTCTTATGGTGCTTTTCCACTCCATGGTACGGTACGGCACGGTTCGGTACGGCACACTTTGGTGCTTTTCCACTGCATGGTACGGTACGGTACAGCTCGGCTCGGTACGGCTCACTTGTTCCCAATTGAAGTTCAAACGTCCAAACACAGGACGTTTGAATTTCAGCAAGAGGTTTGTTCTCGCGCGTCAAGCAGGTTCGGTTGAGCTTCTGTTTGTTCGCTGATCAATGTTTATGTGAATATAAAACTAAATTAAATCTGTTCTTCATTTAGTGATCAAGTTTCTTTAGAAAATGTGGACTAAACGGATCAATTCATGTGGATTAGTTTGACTATCTCTTCATGACCGTTTTGAAGAGTCAAAGTAGTAGTTGCGTAGACTGTCAATGGAGGAACAGAAAGCTCTCAGATTTCATCCATTCGTTCATTTTTGAGTGAACTAACCCTTTAAGCATAGTCTATTAATACTCTTGTTGTGAACTTTATTCTTCTTAAGTGTAGAAAAACTCAGAAGCGAAAACCAGGAGACATGGGGTTGTATCTTTTAAGCAGGATTGTTTATTTGCTGTAGTCTGCTTCGTCCAAAATCTTACCCAAGTCTGACTCAATAGCTAAAACACAGTGCTTATATCTTTAAAGGGGGAGGAGTTACATAGAGGTGAACAAAGCATGTAAATGTAGTATAGAAGTCAGCCCTTTACCGGTCCTAATCCAATCAGCATAACAGTGTCATGTATAGATGGTAATCCAATCAGCCTGATATCACCCATACCTTCACATTATCATAGAGCTTAATGGCCAGGCAGTGCATAAAGACAAAAGGTGATAGTCTAAATCAGGTGTGCCCAACCCTGCTCCTGCCGATCGACTGTCCTGCACAGTTCATCTCCAACCCTAATCAAACACACCTGAAGCAACCAATTAAGGTCTTCAGGATCTGAAGCAACCAATTAAGGTCTTCAGGATCACTTGAAAATTAAAGGCAGGTGTGTTTAATTAGGGTTGGAGATAAACTGTGCAGGACAGTCGATCGGCAGGAGCAGGGTTGGGCACCCCTGATCTAAATGCTCTGATCAATTTAACTTACAATAGAGACAGGAACAGGCAGGTTTTTGACATTTACATTAGGTACAAAATTCACACATGTAAACTTTCTCAGTTTATATACTATTGTATTGGAACCTAAATTAAAACATTTAATAAATTTGTAACACTACACTCTAAAGACTGCTATTTGACACTTAGTTGCAAACTTGCTTATAGTTAGTAAAATGTCTAAAGTGGACTGCTGAAATAGTGTTATCATTTTCAGTTTTAGGTGGGAGTTGGAAACTGCAACGATGTCCAAGCAGAGCACATGGACCGCAGCAGTGGCCACTATGTTAGGAGCCACACTCGGTGGTCTTTTCCTCTGGCGCAGCATCCGCACTCAAAAGAGAAAGGCCCTCAAGGGCCCCTCTTCGGCTGAGCCCATACAAGCCCAGCTAGAAGTGGAAATCACCCCCTCACCAGAGTCGTCTGCACCGCCACAAACCCAGAAGCTTCTGCGTGCACAAACACTGTTAGAGGTGCCCCCTGTGATCGTGAGTTCTCTAGACGAGTGGGAAATGCTTTGGCCTGCGTTTCAAAAGGACCTTTCGATGTATCCGGTTTTGGGATTGGACTGTGAATGGGTAAAAAGCGTGCGTGTAAGCATGGCTCTGTATGTGACCAAATTAGGGCTGCACAATATATAGAAATATCGCAAATGTATATATCGCGATATTCATATAGCAACAGCTTGCAATAACTGGGGTCATGAAGAAAAGACAGAGAAAATCACTCACTGCTCTTGGCTGAATAACTTTTGTAGCTTTAATAAGAATCAGTATAATTCATACAGTGAAAATTAAGTAGTGTTTTATTTTTACATTTGGTTTTTCAGTTTCTGTTGTTAAATAAACCTAATGTAGGCCTTCCCGAAACCCTAAACCCCCTGGTTTACACTGATGTTAAAATAACACACTTCTAATGCTACAGTAAAACACTGCTGTTCGCTTTCATTAGTAGGGATTGTAGAGATGCTGATGTGAAACACGTATTTAGGTTGTAATTTTAAATATTTTAAGCTTATTTTACACACTTTAAGCATTATCGTATCGAATATCGCATTATTTAATGTTATTGCATATCGCATTTTTCTTCAATATCATGCAGCCCTAGACCAAATGTTAATGTTGTCTTGGTAGCATCAGTGCTTTCCTTCACTAGATGTTGTCTGCTTCCACAGGTGTCTGTCAAAGGCAAGGCCTGTGCGGTTTCTTTACTTCAGTTGGCGACGTTCTCCGGCCGCTGTATGCTGGTCAGACTGCAGATGTTTCGTAATGCGCAGATTCCTCTACCTAAGGCTCTCGTGGGGGTCCTGTCTGACCCCTGTGTGCTGAAGGTCGGGGTGGGATGTTATGAGGATGGGAAACGCCTGACCCATGATCATGGTCTGACTCTGAGTTGCACCGTGGACCTCCGTTACCTGGCCCTCAGACAGAGGTAAGGCCTCAATTTGATCCTACAATCATCACTGTAGTAGTCAACCAGTCAGTTTATTTCTAGAGCTCTAATTAAAACAACACTAGCTGACCATTGTGCTCTACATCATAAAACATAAATAATAAAAACAACATAAAAAATAAAACTCGAGCTGCACAATTAATCGTTAAAGATCGCAATCTCGATTCTAACACACGCGTGATCTTATTACGAAATGTCAACGGTTCGGCTGTCTATCAAACCTTTGACAAGTACGATCACAACGAATATTCAGATCTGGGATAAAAGTTTATAGTTCGGATACAAATACAGGTACGTTTTTATCCAGAACCGTGCAGCTCTACATCAGATCATACATTAATAATCAGGAATACAATAAAATAATGACTGCATTTCTAATTTATAAGCCAATTCAAATATGTAAGTTTTAAGTTTAGATTTGTATTCTGCCTCTATCTATTAGGGCTGCACGAATCACAATTAACTGAAATGAAACCAAAATCGCGATATGGCTTACCATGATTTATTAAATCACAAAGGCTGAGATTTTAATTAAACGCATGATCTGCTTGTTTCAGAGTGAAGCACGGCACTGGAACAGCTCATGATTCAGTGTTTCCAAAATTGTTATAATAATTTAATAATACTCCATTTTTATATTTGAGTATTATAAAATTACAATCGTAATATTTCTCATTTTATTTATTATTATTATACAGAGCTTATAAACTCAAAGTAATCACATCGCAATTTTATTTTTTTCGCCCAAATTTTGCAGCCGTACTATCTACAAATTATCGTGTCAAGTCACATTTATTTAAATAGGGCTTTATGCAATATAGATTAATAACAGAACAGGAAAATAACATTATATTATAAAATTAATCAATTATGAGTTCAATCCAGCTATAAGCAACTCTACAGAAGACAAGACACTATTCAATATTCAGCTCAATTTAGTTTAGTGACTCAATTCAGTTCAGTAACTGATATTTACACTAACTCTACAACATAGACACAATCTCAATTGTTAAAATTTTGTTAAGATGTTTAAGCTGAGTGTTCAGTAATTGTTGGCAGGTGTCTGTAAAAGTCATAATTTCAGTTCTCAGTAAGTCAGTAACGCTTGAAATCGCTTGCGGGGTGACATGAGGTGATGTTGCCTGTGTTGAAGGCAAGCGGTGCTGAATAATGGCTTGAGTCTGAAGTCTCTGGCTGCAGACCTGCTGAATATCTCACTGGACAAATCTCTGGAGCTACGCTGCAGTGACTGGGAGGCGGATGTGTTGACACAGGAGCAGGTGAGGAATACAGCCTAGGTCTCCAACCCTTCACCTGGGTACCAGGGCCGCATTAAGACTATCAGAGGCCCTTGGGCTTTACCTCTTGAGGGGCCCTTCATCCACCAGAACTACAACCCCATTTCCAGAAAAGTTGGGATATTTTGTAAAATGCAATAAAATCAAGAATCTGTGATTTGTCAATTCTATTTAACCTTTTTTTAACTGACAAAAGTACAAAGAAAAGTTTCCCAATGTTTTCACTGACCAACATAATTGTATTTTGTAAATATTAACAAATTTTGATTTTGATGGCTGCAACACACCCCAAAAAAGTTGGGACAGAAACAAAATGAAAGTGAAAAGATTATCCAAATTAGATTATCCAACTCTTTTGAAACAGCTCTTTTCTGAGCAAGTGAATTGGTAATAGTTGAGGGTATAGTGTTTTGGTGTAAAAGTGCTTCTCAGTCTTTTTAAGCAAAGATGGGTCATGGCTCATCACTTTGTGCCAAATATCATGAGAGAATCGTCAAACAATTAAAATATCACATTTCTCAATGCAAGATTGCAAAGAATTTGTCTCTTTCATCTTCCATACATAATATTGTCACAAGATTCAGGGAATCCAGAAAAATCTCAGTCTGTGTTAGGGCAAGGCAGTAGACCTCTGTTGAATGTGCGTGACCTTTGAGCCCTCAGATGGCATTGCATAAGATACCATCATGCTACTCTGTTAAATACAGACACGTGCTCAGGAGTAATTTGGAAAACTGTTTTCACTGAACACAGTCTGACGCTGCATCAAGAAATGCCACTTGAATCTCTGTTATGCAAGGAGAAAGCTTTACATCAGTTCAATGTGGAGATGCCGGCGGGTTCTCTGGGCCTGAGCTCATCTCAGATGGTCTAGAAGATAGTGGAAATGTGTGCTGTGGTCAGATGAGTCCATGTTTCAGCTTGTTTTTGGAAAAAAATGGACATCGAGTTCTCAGTCCCAAAGATGAAAGGGACCAACCAGAATTTCACCAGCGACAGGTGCAAAAGCAAACATCTGTGCTGGTATTGAGGTGCATCATTGCAAACGGTATGGGTAACTTGCATTATTGTGAAGGTACCATTGACATGGAGGCATATATTTGGATTGTACAGAGAGGCATATATTTGGATTGTACAGAGACATAAACTGCCATCAAGATGGTAGCTTTCCTGGGAAGCAAGACAATGCCAGGCCTCATTCTGCACATGCTAAAACTGAGTGGTTTCTAGACACTCTGCACCATAGAAGGGATGTGCCTGCCTGCCTTACATTTTCCATAAGAGACATATCTGGACTGCAGTATGACCCATCATGAAAATGAGAATCAGGCAACGATGACCACAGACTGTTGAGCGGCTGTCTTGTATCAGACAAGATTGGGCAAATATTCCACTTGCAAAACTCTAACAATTAGTATCCTCAACTCCCAAATGATTAAAGTGTAATTAAAAGGAAAGGTGATGTGACACAGTGGTAAACATGTCTCTGTCCCAACTTTTTTGGGGTGTGTTGCAGCCAACAAAATCAAAATTTGTTCATATTTACAAAATACAATTATGTTGGTCAGTGAAAACATTGGAAAACGTTTCTTTTGTAAAGGTTAAATTGAATTAACAAATCACAGATTCTTGATTTTATTGCATTTTACAAAATGTCCCAACTTCTCTGGAAATGGGGTTGTATTGCCTACATTTGTTCAGTCTTCTTAATCACAAAGCGCAAGTTATCAGCCTTTTATTTTGCAGGAATAAATGCTATTAACAAAACACCTGAACCTATAGGTCTGTCATATAAAATATACACAAATCACTGCATGAACTACATATTGGCACTTAGTTCGAACTGTTTGCACAGGATTCTTAGAATGACTGCCTACATCAGCTCCAACTTCCTATCAAATCAGCCTTTTGTTTTGCAGAAATAAATGGCATAAAACTTTCATATACAAAATTTCACTTTCACATCTGTACGCGGTGTCCAACTAATGTTCAAAATCCTGCCGTACCACTCGCGTAGTTTTATTAATGTACATAATGAATTAACTCTTAAGCTGGAAGTTTGAGACAACGCGTTTGTCTTTCTGTGACTTTAATAAAGTTTATGCTTTGTATAGAGAGCTACAATAATATAGATCACGCTTTCTTTTTCCCTTTGCTCTGTTTTTTTCAAACACCAAACTTCAAGCTCATCAATGCCACTGTTCATTCTTGAAGTGAACTTTTACCTGTTTGGTGATTAGATGTAACTGTTTTCGACTGCTCTCCAGAACTGAAAGTGACACGTCTGGTGTGCGATACCTGTTTTCGACTGCTCTCCAGAACTGAAAGCAACACGTCTGGTGTGCGATACCTGCGAGTTGCTAGACGTAGCCCGTCTTGACACTTCACGCACAGGACTTGAAATGCCCGCACATGGGGTTACAACACAACACAACAGGGGTTACAAATTGATCCGACAAAACCCGTTGCCGTCTGTCACCGCAGTGTGATTAGCAGTGTTGTGCCTGAACGCGTTCATTGAACGCTAGTTCATGAACTCGTTCATATTTTGGGCGAACGTGAGCTGATCGTACTGTATTACTGCCTGATGAACGTTACTGTCAACTCGTTCATTCTGGTGTCTGTTAGGGATGGCCCGATACCATTTTTTTCAAACCGATACGAGTACGAGTATTTACATTTGTGTACTTGCCGATACCGAGTACCGATATTTCTACGGCAAAAGTAACTATAGGCTCCCAGAAAAGAAGACCGAAGACTATTTTAGAACACAGGTTAGAAGACTGTTTTTATTTTCTTCTCTGCTTGTTTTAACAAGTCTAAAAATAAATAATAATGAGTAAAATAATAAATGTATTAACACACAAACCACTGTTAATTTAACATAAAAGCAAGCAGGCTACTGCGTGCATGGTCTGGAATGACAATGCGCGCAAAGTGCGCTCCCTTAATAGCCTAATTCCTAAAAAGCTGACAGTTCATAGCGATCTCACACATCTGTTATCAATGAAGCTGACTGCACAATAAATCTTTCATAATATCCACACTTTGTTTGTTATAATTAGAGGATTTGCCAGCATACAGAATTCAGCACTGAACAAAGTTTTGAGCGGTGAGGGGGAGTCTATCTTAAATGCTTCTGATTGGCCATTGTGTTCAAGAAATCAACACAGATGTCTGTGATTGGCTACATCGCTCAACGCTGCAAACATGTTATGAATAGAAACTCTGGCCTGTAAATCGTTTCTATTTTGTTTTAGTTGTTCTTCTTGCTTTTCTGCAACAGATGAATAAAAATCTATTAGTTTTAATATGTTGTATTCATAGATATATAGATATTTGCAGTTTGCGGGAGTCCTGCGAATCGTTTTATTCTCCCGCAACCCGCACACAGAGTGAGTGCATTACCGCCCGCGCTCGCACTCGGCCATCAAATCTAGTGCCGTCCCGCACTCTTTTGCGTTGGGAGTGCACGTCCCTATGCCTCAGTTCACCTTGACCAAGCACTCGCGGAGGCCAGTTTCGTTTCGCAAAATGTACGTGGTATCGGGGCGTGGTATCGGCGAATTTTTATGAGTACGAGTATATGAGGACAGTATTGACCCGATGCCAGTATCGGTATCGGGCCATCCCTAGTGTCTGTGAATGGCAGCACTCTCAGGCCCTGTCCACACGGAGACGCGTTTAGCTGTATACGTAAAAAAATTTTATCGTATCGGCGGTTCGTCCAGACGGATCCGGCGTTTTGGGAGACTGAAACCGCTATTTTTTTTAAACCGGGTCCCAAAGTGGATAAATCTGAAAACGACACCCTTGCGCTTTCGTGTGTATGGCCGATCCGTATATTTTGTGAAACGATGATGTCATTCACCCCAACTGTCGACTAGTCAGACACGCTAAATCAGTAGCCTAACATCAACAACAACTGCCGACTACATACTTGTGTTCGTGCTTCAGAAGCTACTGAGCCTCTTTTATTTCTTTATTTATTATTTAGGCCTACTTTAATGTATTTTTATTTTACTTCTTTATTTACATTTCTTTCTTATGCTATGATGCTTGTATTTTGTCTGATTAATACATTTCATATTTTGTAGGGATGGGCATTTCAAGCAAAAATAATATTCGACTATCGCTGGGAATTATTTGATTATTATTCAAAAAACGCACCCCCACACATGATCACCGGTGACACGCCATTCGCTCCGACATTAAATTTCTCTGTACTGTAGGCCTACGTGTTGTAGCCATTAAAGTAAAGTTAATTTCATATTTATGTTTAAATAATGTTATTTTTTTTCCATTTCATCTGTTGATTATATGAAAAGTGAACTGTATGAGTAGCCTAATCATAAGATGCGCAATATCGAGAGACATCATTTTGACCACTTTAAGTTTTGTTTTGTTTTGTATAAAGCCTTTCTTTAAAGTGAATTTTGTTTTGTATAAATTGTATCTTAATTTTAATCAATGTTTCATCAACCAATTACCTGGATTTAACAAATAAGAAGCAAATATAGCAGACAATATAATCAGGACATGGAGGCGCCGACGCGATATAACTTGAACAGAAACTAGAGGCGTCGTATGATCATTTAAATGAGTTTTATGACAAGGTTTGTGAGGATGGGAAAAATCTTACATTTCTGTGCAAACTTTGCCCGCCAATAAAATAATTGCTGTCTGTGGATCTATATGGGTTGTGGCAATCATTTTGAAAAATAATAGCTCGCAACAACATATGAAAAAAAAGAACTATAAACTAGTTCAAAATTTTAAAGTATGAACTGAACTAGTTCATTTTAAAATTTGTGAACTGATCTTTGATCTAGTTCATGTTGAAATTTGTGAACTGATCTTTGATCTAGTTCATGTTGAAAGTGAACTTTCCCAACACTGGCTATTAGGGCTGTCGCGATAACCGCAATATTGTAGTACCGTGCTAACTGACAAGCCAACCGCAGAGGAATGCAAGTAACCGCAGCAACCGCAATATTCTTTTTTCACAAGGCTATACCCTTGTTTTGAACCTCGTGCATGTGTATTGAATGTTAAATAAGTTAATAATAACAAGACTGTTTATCATTGTGATTTGTACCGAGGCTTCGAGGATTTGCACTTAAAGGTTGTATCAGCGATTTCAGGCCCAAAAAAGGCCCAAACATAAATGGATCACATTCATCTAATCTTTCTAAACGATCCGCTAGCTGCCCGCCCCATAAGCAGGCCATCAAAAAAACGCGTCTCAGTTGGCAGCCTAGGCTCTGAGATCTGCACACAAAAACAATTGGGTTCACCAACCACCCAAAACCAAAATAAATAGTGTTCCAACCAATCACCGACAGGGGGTGGGAGTTGTGAGGTTTTGCGCTCGTGCACGGCTGCACGTGAAGTCGGAGCTGAAGAAGAAGCCAGCGTCTAACGAACAAGAAATTTAACATGTCTGAGTCAATCCCCAAGAGGAGGAGGATTAGGCCGAAGGAAAACCATTATGGCAAGCCGTTTTAGCTTAAATTGTACCCAGCCTTACTCATCGTAATTGCATTTTTACTAGTAAGAATTCAATTAGAGAGCTCTCCAAATCAGTTTTTACTAGTAAGAATTACATTTAGAGAGCTCTTTAATGCAATTCTTACTAGTAGGAATTCAATTAGAGAGCTCTACAATTCAATTCTTACTAGTAACAATTCCAATTAGAGAGCTCTACAAATGAATTTTTACTAGTTATATGTCTCCATTGACTTCCATTCATTTTTAATTATGGAGCTCTCTAATTTAATTCTTACTAGTAAGAATTAAATTAGGCTGCGTTTACACTTGGCATTAACATACGACCTGTATCCGGATGTTGTCCACATACACATTGAAAAGACAAGTGTAAACGCACATCTGATCGGAATGTTATCCGATCAGCGTGTCCAGGTTCGGAGGTTCCGAGGACGCATTGTGATCGGATCTCAGTGTAATGTAAACGCAATCCAGCCATCGTGTCTGCATTCACAGGTGGACGTAATTTAAATCTTGACCTCTAAACTTGGGTAGCTCTAGCTAACGTAGGCAACATTATACTGAACAGAGTAAATATCAGATTGTAGGGATTTAGTGTGTGAGTTGCGTTTGTTAGCTGGCGCTAACTCACAATTTACATGTTAGTGAGTGAGTTGATTCTGACGAATTGGAATTCGTTGAGGGAGGGGCGAGCTAACTTGGTTTGTTTGGGATCTCGCTTCAAACACAAACAGAAGTGATGTCACCCACAATCGCTGATACAACCTTTAAGCTTAAACAGACAGTGAATGAGAGATCGACTGAGAATGTGCGATTACCTGCGTCTGTCTTTGAGGTCAAGTCATATATTCGTGAAAAGGTTGCCGTATTCAAAGGAAAGCAAAATATTTGTCGTATCCTTTAACGTTTAAGGGTTTTTACCATGAATGGCGTCAGCGACAGCGCTGGTCCGCATCAACAACGCGAGGAAGCTGCGGGGAAAAAAGTCAGCGAGTCATGCGTTGAATCAATGCCATTGGTCTCTATTAAGTGAAGCACCAGCTTCAGCGTTACCCATGAGACCCATTGCTGGTCAGCTGAGCCTTGAAAAGCTCAAAGTTAAAAATAATTTACACCTTATTTCATTACATTTATCTTTTAATAAATCAGCGTTTTTGAATGTTCGTTGAATGAACTAAATGCTGTTTAGTTTCGGTCACATCGGTTACTGAAAATGTCCTCGTTTTTGTGCATGCTGACCACATCGTAACACTTATTTATATAGCAACAAATAAATATAAATAAATCAAAATAAATAAATGGCGATAATACCACATATTGAGTCACTCAAAATTATCGCAAGGGAAATTCCTTCACCACGACACCCCTAAGTGTGAATTGGCATTTAAATGCTCAAGCTCTTAAAACAGGGTGGATTCTAGTCTCGCGCAGCCAGACCTACAGACTGACAGCAGAAGGTCTGGAATCCATCGCAGCTTTTATTGGCCAAGGATCACCCAGAGGCCGTTTGACTGACATGTAAAGCAACCAATCACAGTTCGTTTTGTTCCGCGTCATGTTTAGGGGCATGAAAATGTAACGTCGATGTCCCTACAATAACGGACCGGTGTGTCTTGGACGTATTTTAAAAGAGTCTATGCCGTGAACTTTACATGCTGTAGTGATCTTTTTCTTTGTAGAAAAGTTAGAAGCTCAGACCAGGAGACGGTGGAAGTTTTCCAAGCAGAAGTTCTTTATTGCTTGTCGGTAGCTGCAGTCATTCCAACATCGTCTAAATTAAAGGAACTTTACATTTTAGTTTATATACATTTCAAGGAGGAGGGATTACATTGTGTTGAACAAAGCATGTAAATGAGCTGAGACATGAGAACAGAAAGGTGCAGGACTTCTCGCACTGAGATAAGAAATAGCAGGGGTTCAAACTTGCTCAGCATGAGTTTCACCCGGTGAGACATGAGAACAGGAAAGGCCTAGCCTTCTCGTACTGCGATGGGACAGTCAGGAATATCCTGCTGGGAACCTCTACCGTTTGCAGAGATTTCCTGGTTTCATCATTTATAAACTTTCTCAATATAAACTACTATAGTATTGGAAGTCTAAATTAAACATTTAAATAAAATTTGTAATCCTACAATGCTTTTGAAAATCCAACGTTTAGTTGATCCTGATAAACGCTCATTGTCACAGTTGTAAACAGCTTTCCTCTTCCATGAGGGGGTTTGGTGTCAATCTTTATTTTTCAGGCGGACTGTTAAAGAACATGCACACACGTCTCCCGGACATCCTGTTGAATTCAACCAATCAGATAATGACTTTGAAAATCCTGAAGCGTTTCCAGTAAAGTGTGCCATATGCACCAGACGTTTAGCCAACGGTCCTGAGACACTGGATTCTGATTGGCAGTAAATGTTTATTAGTTGAAAAAAATCGTTCTGAAAGTGATTCCAGTGATCTCATTCCTCTGTGCTGTTATAGTTGTCGTGTGGACAATTCTTTTGCACATTTTACGATTTTATAAACTATATCGGTAACACTTTGCAATAAGTTTCAGTAGTTAACTACCTTAGTTAACATGAACTAATAATGAACTGCACTTCTACAGCATTTACTAATACATTATTAAAATCAAAGGTAGTATTTGTTAACATTAATGCACTGTGAACTGACATAAACAACGAACAGCTGTATTTTTATTAACTAACATTAACAAAGATTAATAAATATTGTAACAAATGTATTGCTCATAGTTAGTTCATGTTAGTTAATACATCAACTAATGTTAGCTAATTAACCTTATTGTAAAGCGTTAGCACTATATCTTTATTGTCTTATACTGTATCCACCAGATGACCTATGCAGCACATGATGCCCAGATCTCTATAGCCCTGTTCCTCCACCTGCTGGGGATGAGCAAAGAGCCACGTCCGCCCACTGAGGGTGAAGCTGTGTTCGTCCCGCTGGCAGCCTGTTGTCAGGGACTGGTGGATGTGCCCTTTAGAGGGCGCTATAGTGGTGGAGAGGGGGAGGAAGGGGAGAGGCGGCGGCGGAGCCGAAAGTCCACAGTGGAGAGTCCTGAGTCTGGAGACCAGCAAGTTCCAGACCCACGGCGAAACAAACGCAAACCACTAGGCATCGGTTACTCGGCCAGGTAATGAAAGAACTGGTCGATTTTCCTCTAATTTGTCAGGATAGAAATGCATCTGATTAAAGATAATGAAATCTACGACTAATCTTTCAAAATAGTGTTGAAGTTGAGAATACAAAATACTGTGAAATGCATCCAAAATAAAAGTTTGTTTACATAATGTGTGTACGGTGTATAATTATTTTGTATATATAAATACACACATACATGTGTATATTTAAGAAAAAAAATGATATAAATAAATGTCTATACATGCAAATATTTCTTAAATATATACATGCATGTGTGTGTATTTATATATACAAATTATATTTGAAAAATTAAACACAATACACACACACATATATTATGTAAACACAAACTTTTATTTTGGATGTGATTAATAGTTTTATAGCCCTACAACAAAGCTCTTGCACACAGCATTACAATTTGTCATGTTTTAGATATTTGGATCAACTTTTAGGACATGCTGTGACTGATGTGCTTTTTGTCTTCATTCAGGAAATCACCCCTTTATGATAACTGTTTCCTTCATGCTCCTGATGGTCAGCCACTCTGCACATGTGACAAGAAGAAAGCAAAATGGTACCTGGAAAAGGGTATAGGAGGTACACAATGTTATAAATGTGGAAATTATAAATGCATAGTAGAAATGCATTTTCTCCCTCACCATGTGTAATAATCAGTGTTACAAAGTAGTTTGCTTATGATAACAATGAAGTAAAAATTGTACAGTGTCTGCTACATATTACATGTACTTACTGTAGTAACAACAGTAAATATGTATAATTTCATGCAACTAACCCTATAGTATGTTAATTAATATTACTCTGTAATTAAATGTATAATTACTCTATAACAAATAGACCTTAAAATAAAGCATAACCATTTAGTATTTTTACAATTATGTAATATTGAAGTGGGACAGAATCCAAAAAAAGGGTTACATTTTATTTTAAGGTATCCTTTTCATTAATTGAAATAAAATAAAAATATAAAAAACGAACATTTTATTTCAGCTAGTTACCAAGGCAACATTTATCATTTTTATTCAGTTTAAAAACTAAATGTAAGAACTAAACATAATATAATAAAGACATTTAAAACAAAAACTAATAAAATGACACATTCTATAAATTACTGAAACTCAAAAACAAAGTATATAGTTTAATATTTTGTATTCAATTTTATTTTCATATCAATTATACTACAATAACCGTGATCATTACAGTGAAAAAAGAAAAACATTCTTTAAAAATATTATCTAAAAGTGGATTTTGTGTCATTCTATCTTTAGTATTTATTTTGAAAGTCTACAAGGAAATCATAGATTGTTGTTTCATATGCTTTACTAGGCAATAAAAATAGTTTTCACTGAAGAATGCCATCCTTGCTGAAGAATATAGTTGGGCATTTCTCATAGAGCCATTTGTACATACACTTAATGTACAAATGTACGCTTATTGATGTTTATTTTTGATGTGAGTTTTTCTATTCATGGTTAGTTTGAACACAAGGTTAACTATGGAAAATCTATATTTATAGCATTAATATAACATGAATTAAACTAAAGCTGGCACGGAGGTATGTATAAACTAAAGTCACTATGACTGTTATCTATTTATAAAGTAAGCTACATGTAGGATAAATATATGTGACAGTTTCTACGACAGCTCTCTGATGCGATGTAATGCATCAGTGTCCGAATTCCTGACTTAATCTCGTTCACTTGTTGCTTATATTGTGCACAGAGCCGGCCTGAGCCTTTTGGGGGCCCTAAGCAGAATTTGATTTGCCCCCCCCCCCCCCCCCCCCACTACGCAAAGTCCCTGTGCTTGACGATTATTGACACAAATGTCACGCAATAATGATACATTATAAATGAATACAGTGAGGTTATGTATTAATACAAAATAAATACTTAATAAAAAATAGATCGCCTACTTGAATAAAAAAGTTTTAACTTTTACTTTACTCTTTTACTAACTATTTGAAACTTCTTAAAACGAATTATCTCAAAACGTATCAAATAAATTATTTGCTAAAATAATGAAAAAACTGAGATATCAGAAACATAATAAGAGCAAGGGTTCAATAATGACAATTGTTGTTGAAAACTGTAAAAATATTATCAACTGTCTCAATACAGTGTAACTGTCCTCAAAGTCTTTTTTTTTTATTATTATTATTGTAACAGACTTTGTTGGATTGTAGCCTACATGACAGAATCCAACAAAGTCTGTTAGGCTACTATAATACCGGTAATGATGTACTGGAGCTCGTTGTATATGTGTGTATGCGATCTATTTTTCCCCTCGGGGCTTGCCGTAGATAGGAATGGGTCAATTGCTGTACAAAACACATCGTAAATAATCATGCAAATATACTTTTATCTTGCTCTTTTTTTCTCCTTCTCTGTCCTTTTCTTCTTTCGATTTTCGGCACCAGAGGGACACGTCCTTTTTTGTGACATGGCTTAACATTACCGTGACTATGCGCAGTTGCGCACGAATTGTCTATGCACTCGCGAGGTGTCTAGATTATGCGCATGACTTAAACGCTGGCAGACACAGCAGCAGTTGTTGGCAGGTGTATTGATCATGAAATCAGAATTTTCTTGTCTCGAATTAATCATTAATTCATTCATATTCATTCATTCATTCATTCATTCATTCATTTATGTCACTTGTTTAAGTAATCTAAAAAATACATTTTTCGATTTTTCGACTCGATTGGGGGCCCCCCTGGTGGCCATGGGGCCCCAAGCAGCCGCTTAGTTCGCTTATGCCTCGGGCCGGCCCTGATTGTGCACTATAACAAGTGAGCGATTTTAGACACCGCAACTTACAGTCTGTCATTTGTCAGAGAGAGTGAGAAGATGGTTGTATTAGAACAGTGTATTGACCAATTAGCATTCAGGTTCAAAATATTCTTTGTATAATGTCTAATATAATTTATTAAAGTGTGATCTGTACATAATTTAATCTCAGAATTGGTCAGTGAAGATCCCTTCATTGTCCGGCTGCTGTTTGAGCCGTCAGGGCGTCCCGACTCGCAGAAAGACTACTATCTCACAGCCAAAGAGAATCTCTGTGTGGTGTGTGGGAAAGCAGAGTCTTACATCAGGTTTGTCTCGTGTTTCCTGTAGAGTTGTCAAAAGTACTGACTTCTGTACCAAGTTGGTACTGAAATTTTAAAAATGTGAGGCGTTGAGCAGAATCATAAACACC
Source organism: Gila orcuttii (assembly GCA_026230005.1). Lineage (NCBI taxonomy): Eukaryota > Metazoa > Chordata > Actinopteri > Cypriniformes > Leuciscidae > Gila > Gila orcuttii. The sequence continues at coordinate 13,040,672 of JAPDVR010000013.1, read as the reverse complement.
TCTGATTAGCCATTGTGTTCATGCGCTCATCGGATATGTCTGTGATTGGCTACAATGATCAACACACGGCAGGGTATGAAAGTGTTTTGAAAGCATGAGCGGGAGTGTTTGAAAGCACAAGCAAGCATCTATCAGTGGACCAGTCCTGCTTTCAAACGCTCCTGTGTGTAACTGTGCAAGCTCTCGGTGAAGAGCGTCATTGATGTATATTTACAACGTTTTTGAAGTGCTGATCATTGTAGCCAATCAGACATATATGATGAGCTTGTGAACACAATGGCCAATCAGAGGTGTGTACAATTCCACTCAACAGCGTACTTTTGACAACACTAGTTTACTGTGATTCTTGAGTTTGTTTTGAAAGTGGACTTGTCTCAACAATTCTGTTTGTCCATTTTAACCCAGGAAGAACATTGTCCCACACGAGTATAGGCGCCACTTCCCGGCTGAGATGAAGGACCACAACTCACACGACATACTGCTGCTGTGCACCTCGTGTCACGCGGCCTCAAACGTGTACGACGGACTCCTGAAGCAGCAGCTGGCCGAGGATCACTCCGCTCCACAGGGCTGTGAGGAGGGGATTCGGCTGCTCGAAGACTCAGACCGGCGGCGGGTGCGCTCGGCCTCACGGGCTCTTCTCAGCTCCAGCAACGGCATGCCCCAATCCAGAAAAGAGGAGCTCCTGTCAGTCATCCAGAGCTTCTTCTGCAGTGGACAGCAGGAGGTCACGCAAGAGATGCTTCAGAAAGCTGCAGCGTTGGAAACCAGGTTAGACTCCTTTGCGACTGTCTACTTGGCATAGCTTATTTTGACCAAAAAACACATACATAATAGATGGATAGATTTTATTTGTCCTCGAGAGGAAATTTGTTTCCTCCGTAGATGCGTACATAAACACAAACACCCATAACATGTTAAATTATCAACATATCATAATATCATCAAAAATAGTCGCTGACATCACAAAAAAAAAGTACAACAAGAGAGCATAAGTGATAGCCTGCCAAGCTAGACCCACATCAAGATGTTATGTCTGGGAACTCACCATTGGCATGCGCTACAACCAACCAGAGCAACGAACGGTTGTGGCTGAGTGAGTCCCATGCGTTTTCCCACCGGCGGAGCTAGTTGATATAATAAACTTTTGCCGAATCCGGTCGTCTCAATTCCGAACACATCTTTCCTTTTTTAAGAATGACTTAAGTGCCGTTCTTTGTTCTATTCTCAAAGAAAAGCTTAACTCCAAGTCCACCAGAGTCGCGGCCAAAGCCGATTCGAAAGACCGCTGTTCGCCAGCAGCAGTGGTCATCATCTTTGTTTTCAAGTAGCAGGGAATTCACGCGGAACCGTCACATCCCTGCTGTCATTATATTAAGCCCGCCCGCCAACTCTATACACGATGTGATTGGCCTGACTAGAGTTTTTAGGTTTTTCCAGCTCGAAAGCCAACGGAGAGTTGCTAGACTACACTGGCTGCAAAATAAATGTTGCTGCCGCTAGGGTGCGTCTAGATTTCTAGGCTACGTAAGTGACGCATCAATGGCCGATTTCCTCTGTGTTTAGAGCTCGTATAGATACATGAACAAAACTCTTACTATACCTGGCCTTTCTACACATCGGTAACCTATACCTACGGCCAGAAGACAGGGATAAAATATTTGTAAAGTGGTTGGTCTGAGTCGTTTAAGAAGTCGTTTTAATGGACAGGAAATGGCCGTCTTACGGAAATGTAAAACGGACAGCTAAAATTTGTTTTAAAGAACCCCAGGATGCTATTTTAAAGGTTGCTAATTTTGTTTTGGAGGTCTCCGACAATAGGATTACATGCATCCAGGGTCCGAAATTAACACGCGCCAAATGCGGGTAGATTTTCCGTTTGGCCCCGTTTAGGGTTAGGGTTCCGTTTGAGTAAATCTCAAAAGGCTATCCGCCACACTGGCGGGTGAATGTTCATACCAAAATAGTAATGTAATTGTTTATTACAATTGCATTTTGTAATGTTATAAAATTTCTGGCATGATGGCTCTTAGGGATGCTCATTTCGTTTAATTTTCCCGACCGACAACCACCGCTCGTTATCCGATTATTAACTGTTAACTGATAAGATTATAATATTGAATTGGCATTAAATAAAAATAAAATGAACGACTGTCTGTGACCTGTTAAAAATTAAAAAAAAATTAAAAAATGGTCACGGTTTATTTTAACGTGCAAACAGCAGCATGCAGAACAGATCAACAACAGAACCTGGATTCACGTCAAATTTTCAAGCAACTGCAGCATTTCTGACAGTGACAACAGAGAAAAAAAAAAAAAAAAAAAATATATATATATATATATATATATATATATATATATACTATAGATTTCTAGGCTACGTAAGTGACGCATCAATGGCCGATTTCCTCTGTGTTTAGAGCTCGTATAGATACATGAACAAAACTCTTACTATACCTGGCCTTTCTACACATCGGTAACCTATACCTACGGCCAGAAGACAGGGATAAAATATTTGTAAAGTGGTTGGTCTGAGTCGTTTAAGAAGTCGTTTTAATGGACAGGAAATGGCCGTCTTACGGAAATGTAAAACGGACAGCTAAAATTTGTTTTAAAGAACCCCAGGATGCTATTTTAAAGGTTGCTAATTTTGTTTTGGAGGTCTCCGACAATAGGATTACATGCATCCAGGGTCCGAAATTAACACGCGCCAAATCCGGGTAGATTTTCCGTTTGGCGAGTAAATCTCAAAAGGCTATTCGCCACACTGGCGGGTGAATGTTCATACCAAAATAGTAATGTAATAATGTAATTGTTTATTACAATTGCATTTTGTAATGTTATAAAATTTCTGGCATGATGGCTCTTAGGGATGCTCATTTCGTTTAATTTTCCCGACCGACAACCACCGCTCGTTATCCGATTATTAACTGTTAACTGATAAGATTATAATATTGAATTGGCATTAAAAATAAAATGAACGACTGTCTGTGACCTGTTAAAAATTAAAAAAAAATTAAAAAATGGTCACGGTTTATTTTAACGTGCAAACAGCAGCATGCAGAACAGATCAACAACAGAACCTGGATTCACGTCAAATTTTCAAGCAACTGCAGCATTTCTGACAGTGACAACAGAGAATATATATATATATATATTAAAAACCTAAAATAGACCTACACTAAATATTTTTTTAACTTAAATAATTAACAAATTAAGATGACAAAAAGAAAACACTGAATCAGTTTGAAGCTTTGAAAAAACGCCTTTTTTTTTTTTCATCAGACTACTTTTTTTCGTCAAATTAAAATAGCAGGCCTACCTCAATCCTCAGTCTAATTTTTACTTAAAAAAAGTAACATGTCTACATGATGTGGGGTTAGTCTGGGTCTCTGATGGCACAGATTCCCGGGAATAAAGAGATAACGTCTCGCTAGAGTGGCCAACTTCGGAAAGCGCCTTTCATTTGCTTGTGGATGTTTGCTTCGCAAGTGATATTGCTTTGTACTTGCACTAGGCCTACTGCTTTATTTTAATACCGCGTAGCATATTTTGCATGTAACTTCGTCGCCCTTTCTGTCGAAATGGTCCCACACAGTAGCTACTTTTCGCTTGCTTCATTTTGCTTGCTCAGCGAAATATGTCTTTAGGCACGTATTGTTGCGCGTGTCGACACACCCCGTAATTTAACAAATATAGGCTATATACTGTTTTTTTAACCATGCAGCAAACAAACAAAAAAGCTAAAAAAAAAAAAAATATATATATATATATATATATATATATATATATATATATATATATATATATATATATATTAGGGGTGTAACGGTTCACAAAATTCACGGTTCGGTTCAATACGATACACTGGTGTCACGGTTCGGTTCGGTACGGTACGTTTCCGATACAGCAAAAAGAAAGAAATGCCAGAGAAATTTCCTTGATTTAATTTTTTTTATTATATTTTTCTTAAAACTAACATCATAAAGTATGATATTTTTTAACTTTGAGCAATGATGGAGCTATACTTGACTTTTCTTAGGAGCATATAAAACAAAACAGCTCCTTGGACAAAATTAAATGTAATATTGTAGTAGGTTTATTTTAGTTCAGATTAACATTTGAGGGCAGCAATTGTATTCATAATGTCAAAATAAAACCGACGTGATGTTACTTGAAAGCATTATAGCCTACTATTCCTGCCAAACTTCCATGGTTACAGTTAGTAGTGTTACTAAAGTAAATCCATGGTGAATATTGCTGATCTGTGGACACTGATAGTTCATTCATGGCACAATGTTTCTTCCTGGTTTCCACGTCAGCGCTGTTTGATCCGTTAATAACGGAGAAATGCGAATGTTTCTCACTAGATCTCGCAGCGATGTTATTATTTAAGTGGCGAAGTCAAATGCTTTCTTTACTGGATGTCTCAGCGCTGTGTAGTAACAGTGCTGCTTGAATAATATCGGCTCGCGCTGCATTGGCCCAGACTGATAAACGGCCCGTCAACCACACAATAAACGAGTAGCTCAGTTTCGTTCCGCTTACATTACATTTGCCATTTGATGTTGGGCAATGTTGTGGTCACGCCAGCGTCTCTCACATTATGAGCGCGCTTGCCACGCGCGACGCGCCTACATTTGAAATAACGAAGTTTTGGTCGGCAGGAAAAATGATCCAACGAACCGTTCGGTTCAAAAATGCGTACCGAAAACCGAACCGAAAGCCTCGTACCGAACGGTTCAATACGAATACGTGTATCGTTACACCCCTAATATATATATATATATATATATATATATATATATATATATATATATATATATATATATATATATATATATATTATTTATTTATTTTTACTTTTAAACCATTTAACTGATAGTATTAATCGGTAATTTTTTTTACTTTCTGTAAAGTATCTGATAGTTTTACAAAACCTTCAAATGTACTGTTATGAGCACTAGTTCCATGTTCACATCTTCCATGTCTTACTATTTGTTGCTCTGTTTTGACTTCTATGTACTCTTATTCATTCAACATTGTAACACGTCCTCGTTATATACTGAGAAATTTACATCAAAAGAAATCATAAATCTTTTTTCTAGAGGAAGTAAATAAAGGAGGCAAAATATCACACTCAATTCGTTCATGCACCAAGGTGTATATAACAGATTTACACAACTTTACAAAGACACAATAAACCAACACACATGTGTTCTATATAAGAGCGCCTACAAGAGCATATAATTTTTCAGTCCAGCATATTCATAGTCCTACTAAGTATGAATCAGTCTCACCACCATGGCAGAACAGTCCGTGAGCAACTTCGTGTAGGCCGTGTCCGTTTTAAGTCCTCCATGGTGAGCAATCGAATCCCAGAAAGCTCCACATTGAGTCAGATAAACAATCCACTGACATCTTGCGTTCGCTCCCTCCCGTACACTCCAAAGTCCCGGGGTTTTATCTGATCCCCCAAACAATCGCGCCCCATGACGGAAATGTTCGTTCCTCATATACTACACACTTCCTCTCTCTTATGACGACACTTGCGCTATGCGCAAACCCATTCTCCGTCTCGCGAGAGTTCGTCACAGAGTTCAAGGCCAATACACATAGGAAACAACATATCATGGAGACATTATAATACATAGGTCAATCACAATATAAATCATCTATCCCCTATGAGGCTTTGCTACATAGACCCCACGCCCAGCAGACGGCATCATAGGAGAGCGGCCGTACCAGCGTTTAGGATTCACAACATTTATATTGTCTGTTTTTGAAGGATTGCCCCACTGAATGGTGTAATTTACTGGCCCCAATTTCTTTATCTCAGCTGGACCCTCCCATTTGGGCGCTAGCTTAGCAGAGTACTTGTTGGTAGCGGACAAAAGAGGATGAGTTTTCACCCAGGCGACATCACCCGGCTGAAACTGCGTATCTTTCTGCCGTAAATTGTAGTACCTTGCTTGTCTGTTCTTCTGGACCTCGACTCTCTTCCTAATTTCCTCTGCCATGATCTTCTGTCGTTCAACGAGATCATAAGCGATTTGATCAGGTGAAGGGCATCGATGAATCATTCTTTCTAAAGTTCCCTGGAGCTGTCTACCAATCATCAACTCGGCTGGTGTTTTGCCCGTTGTCTCCTGATAAGCAGCATTAATAGCAAAACGGAACTCAACCGGCCATTGATCCCATAACTGATGATATTGTCCCACATATGAAGCTATCATGGTCTTTAAAGTTTGGTTTATACGCTCGGTAAGATTGGTTTGTGGATGATAACTGGTGGTTAACTTTTGGATACATCCCCAAGTCTTACAAAGATCAGACATCAGACTGGAGGTAAATTGGGCACCCCGGTCAGACACAAGGTATTTTGGAACCCTACAGTGGGTAAATATTTCGTCCCTCAATATCCTGACTATCTTTGGAGTTTTACTATCTCGCAGGGGAAATAATTCTACCCATTTCGAGTAATAATCCACAATGACAAGCAGATAGGTGTTTTGTTTTTTGCTGCTTGGGAAAGGTCCCATCAAGTCCACCCCCAGCATCTGTCCAGGTTCTGTTACTTCCGTGGTTTGCAGAAGTCCGCTGGGTTTAGTATTACTCTGTTTGTATTGTTGACAGTTATTACATCCTTTCACATACTACCATACATCCTTACGCACCGTAGGCCACCATGACACTTCTAACAGACGCAGCAACGTTTTCAATTGACCCAGGTGTCCCCCCAAAGGGTTATCGTGGAAGTAATGGAGAAATCCAGGGATTACCGTTTGAGGTACTACAACCTGGAACTTATTCCCCTTATTCTTCAACGGAACTTTACGGTATAAAACCCCTTGGAAGACTTCAAATGCTATTTGTGGATTTTTTGCATTTCTCGGTTTTGTATCTGCCTGCAGACGTGTAATGGTTTCATCTTGTTGTTGGGCTTGAGCTATTTCATCCATGGTGTGTGGAATGTCAGAAGGATGTTTCGGTGTTGCGATTGCTAAACACAGTGCCTCCTTTCCACTCATCACTTCATGCGATCTGGATAAGGCATCAGGACCTAGGTTTAGACATCCTTTCCTATGATGAACCTGAAACTCAAACTGCTGCAAGTGTAGAGTCCACCGGGTCAGGCGGGAGCTGGTCTTGGGACAATTAAAGGCCCATGCTAGTGCAGCATGGTCTGTATAGGCATCAAACCTCCTACCTTCCAAGTAGTGTCTCCACTTTTCCACTGCCCAGACAACTGCCAAGCATTCCTTTTCAGAAGTGGAGTAGTTATTCTCTGCTCCTCGCAGACTTCGTGACGCATAAGCAATCACCTTTTCTCCATTAACGGTTAGCTGACTGAGTATGGTCCCTAGGCCCACATCGCTTGCGTCAGTGTGTACTTGAAATGGCTTTGTGAAATCAGGTTGTATCAGTACCGGTGGATTCAGGAGAGATTGCTTAATGTTATCAAAGCTGTCCTGGCATTCAGGGGTCCAGTCCCATTTCACACCTTTTTTTCTTTAGGTTGTTAAGGTGATTTGTGATATCTGCAAAGTGGGGAATGAATTTATGGTACCAACCTGCCAGTCCGAGAAACCGTTGTAGCGTTTTAAGATCAGTGGGTGTAGAATACCGAGCGACGGCTTCTGTCTTTTCTCGGTCAACCTCCACTCCTTTTCCAGAGATGATTTGTCCCAAGAATTTAAGTTGTCTTTTGAAGAAATGGCATTTCTTCATGTTGAGGGAAATGTTGGCCTGAGTGAGTCTTTGAAAAATTATATTAAGATGATTGAGGTGTTCTTCCAATGATTTGGAGTAAATGATTATGTCGTCGATATATACAAAACAGAATTGTCCTCTCACCTCTGCCAAAACCTTTTCCATCAGTCTCTGGAAAGTGGCGGCTGCGTTTCGGAGACCATAAGGCATAACCCGAAATTGAAATGACCCTTTGGTTGTAATAAATGCTGTTTTGGCTTGACTCGCTTCCTCCATCTCTACCTGCCAATAGCCAGACTGCAGATCTAAGGTGGTAAACCAGGTTGCGCCTTCCAAAGACTCAAGGATATCGTGAATGATTGGCATTGGATAAGCATCTGGTACTGTTTTACTGTTTATTTTCCTATAGTCCACACAGAACCGGTACGAACTATCAGTTTTGGGGACCAAGACCACAGGGGAAGCCCAAGGCGAGAAGGAGGGCTCAATGACCTTGTCTTTAAGCATTTGGTCTACATGATCTTCAATTATATGTTTCTTGAAGGGAGATACACGATAGGCTCTGGACTTAATGGGCATTGTGTAAGATAACACCATTTTGTGTTTCTCCATGGCAGTCCTTCCCAGGATACTGGAGGTTATACGAGGCCACGCAGCCATCAGCTTCTGCAGCTCCTCCGGTTTATCTGAGTCGAACACTGGAACATCTTCAAATATCAGTGGTTTGAATGGAAGTTCCCAGGAAGGAGGAAGGGCATAATAAAGGTTTGTAGTTCAGGTAGAGATGCGGATTTCATCAGCAGCCAGGTTAGAAGTCCCCAGAGCCCTCTGATTTGGTAAGAAAGTATAGTACTCAATACCTTCATCCGTTTTTAGGCCATATCGGTTTTTACCAACCTCCAAAATGGCTTCTGCAGCTCTCAAAAAGTCTGAACATCTTTCAAAATATACTTGTTCAATTGACAAACCTGGTTTTGCCACTTATAACTGATGATTTTCTGATCAATCGCTTGGTGCACTTGTCCATCAGCCAATATGAAACGTTGGGTCTGTCCAGGCGAGCACCATAACACGTCTCCTCCTAATGATTTCCATAGACTTTCTTGCATCAACGTAAATGTGCTTCCTGTATCAGCAACTGCTTTTATCTCTTTATTCTTTACCATCACAGGGATCAACATGAGTTATGACACTGATAGAGGTTGTACCATGTTCAGTCCAGCCAGATGCTTGGAAGTACTACGTTCAGGTTGTTTCTTATCAGTCTTTTCTTTGCTGTTATAACTGTCAACCTTTTTCCAGTAGTTTTTAGCCCCCATGCAGTCCTTTTCCACCATGGAACCCACCTGCACCAACTGTTCAATTGTCCTCACTGTGCCTCTGAGACATCCTGCCACCCTGGGGTTAATGTTATTCAGAACACGGCTCACTATTTCATCCTCTGAGATATCTGATTCCCACTTCAGACACAGGGCCCGATAATCATATGCAAAATCCCTCAAACGTTGTCCAGGTTGTTGAACCATTGATCTCAGCTTATCTTCTACCTCAGTGAGGTAATCCTCAGGTAAAAATGCAGTCCTGAACGCTTTTTTGAAAGATTGCCAATCGGAGACCTTCCTTTTCTCAGCTTTCCACCAGCTCAGAGCAGGCCCTCGCAACACGGTGCTCAGGGTCCCAATAAGCTCTAAACTAGGAAGAGGACGGATTTCCAGGTAATTTTCACATTGTTCAATGAAGGTGAGTACATCAGCAGTCTCACAAGACTCCCCGAAGGTGGGAAATTCCAGCCGAATTGGTGGCTGGGTACAAAAGGAAGAACCCCCTGTTGGGTTATACACAGTCGTAAGTTGCGTACCAACAGGTGACATATCGTACGTAACATTGAATGGTTTACTCGAAGGTTGCTTGACTCTGGTGGCTGGAATTGAAGTTATAGGCGTATCAACAGTGACAAAGAAGTAACTGGAGTGTAAGGTTGGTGTCGGGAGAAAGGTAAATCGTAAATCTTACTTGTAAATCGCAGTTTTTTTAATTGATCTTCCCACTTCTCATCTCTCCTCAGAAAACAGTCAGTCACCACTCTTTCCAACTTCTCCAGAGATTTCTGGAAACATTCATCCAACTCTGCCAAGCTAGCGTCCACTGCATCACGAAAACTCGTTTCTCTATTTAGTGCACTCTCCACAGATTGTTTGAACTCATGTTCTCCCTCCTGTACTCTATTACTAAGAGCCAATAAATCCCCCTTGATTTTGTCTAAATCTGCTTTCATAATTTGCAGGTCATCAACATCACATTCATATTTCTCTACATTGTCACCTTCATCATCAATATCACCAATGTAAAGAGAACTCAGCATGGATGTTACTTCAGCAGTAGGATTGTGTCTTGTAATAAATGGACCACCTGAGAAATCTATATTAGGTGTTACTCCAACAGTATCCACCACTATATCGGCAGTATTAATGGGTGTAGATGCAACTTGATTGTTAACACCTGCAGCAGCTTGAACAATTGACATTTGTGTGTTACCCTCCATTTCCTCCATTATAATAAATCCACTGTATATCCATAAAAAGAACAACAATAGAACCTCCCCGTACGGGCCACCACTATGTAACATGTCCTTGTTATATACTGAGAAATTTACATCAAGAGAAATCATAAATCTTTTTTCTAGAGGAAGTAAATAAATGAGGCAAAATATCACACTCAATTCGTTCATGCACCAAGGTGTATATAACAGATTTACACAACTTTACAAAGACACAATAAACCACACACGTGTGTTCTATATAAGAGCCGCTACGAGAGCATATAATTTTTCAGTCCAGCATATTCATAGTCCTACTAAGTATGAATCAGTCTCACCACCATGACAGAAAAGTCCGTGAGCAACTTCGTGTAGGCCGTGTCCGTTTTAAGTCCTCCATGGTGAGCAATCGAATCCCAGAAAGCTCCACATTGAGTCAGATAAACAATCCACCGACATCTTGCGTTCGCTCCCTCCCGTCCACTCCAAAGTCCCGGGGTTTTATCTGATCCCCCAAACAATCACGCCCCATGACGGAAATGTTCGTTCCTCATATACCACACACTTCCTCTCTCTGATGACAACACTTGCGCTATGCGCAAACCCACTCTCCGTCTGGCGAGAGTTCGTCACGGAGTTAAAGGCCAATACACATAGGAAACAACATATCATGGAGACATTATAATACATAGGTCAATCACAATATAAATCATCTATCCCCTATGAGGCTTTGCTACAACATAATACCTTATCTCAATTAAATGTACTGAAATTAATGTATATGTGACACAAAAACGCTGTTTATTATTTTGGCCGGTAAAACCTATGCTTGGCTGGTGGATTTTTTCATTTACCAGTCCCCGTGGCAGGTGAGCCAAAAAGTTAATTTCGGACCCTGCATGCATCCAAAGTCTCAATATACATTGCACCATCAGCTCTTTTCTCAGTGTTTAATCAAGGATTCGGTCTCTCTAAACCCCTCCTTTTCAAGAGCCTCCTCTGATTAGTCAGATGGCCCAGTCTGTTGTGATTGGTCAACCCATTACCATATCTGAATCTCCACTGGCGTGGAGCGTTTTTAGTTCATTCCTATGGAACTTTGCTCCGCACCGTTATGAATGGCTGTGCGCATTTTACTTTCTCTTTCGATTTACCGCCTCTTCCCTGGTACTATTACCAGTGTTGTCACACATCGATTAACTGGTGGAAAAATTCCCTCACCACCACGCCATCCATACGCTTGATTCACAGTGATACGAACAGTAATGATGACTTCAGTTTTACCGTATCAAATGCAGCACGACCCAAACTCTTCCAGACCTCAGTTACAACTGCAGTGTTCGAGGGCAGGGCAAAGTAGATATTGTTCGCGAGTAGCCAAACAATAAAGTTCTGACTTACCTAATTTGCATGTTGTTATTGCATATTTTAATGCATATCTGTCTCTCTTGCTGTATAAAACAGCCCATATACTATTACATTGTGTATTTTAACAGTATTGTTCAATACAACCATGAGTACTTACTTTATATACGATATTGGGAAAAGTCTGATTACTCGATTAATCGAAATATATCAAAATATCCTTAAGGTTTTTCTTAACTTAAAGGAGCATTTCACCCATTTCAACATGAATCTCTATTGGAAGTAAGTCATATGTAGTCGAAATGTAAAATAAATTTCAAATTTGGTGCCTTCTTGACAGAGGAAAGACAGAAAATAACTTTAGGGCACATTTGTATGAAAGACAACAACTCCCACAATGCACCACATTGCAAAGCTCCACAAGCCACTCCCACTAATCCAGAACAGCGCCTATGAGGTATCCGCCTATCAGAGAAATCACTCAAATCAGCCTGTGGCACTGCTGAGGTGTTCTGGAGCCCCAGGATGCTTCGATAGCGGCCTTAAGCTCATCCAGAGTGTTGGGTCTTGCGTCTCTCAACTTTCTCTTCACAATATCCCACAGTTTCTCAATGGGGTTCAGGTCAGGAGAGTTGGCAGGCCAATTGAGCACAGTAATACCATGGTCAGTAAACCATTTACCAGTGGTTTTGGCACTGTGAGCAGGTGCCAGGTCGTGCTGAAAAATGAAATCAGATGGAAGCATGAAGTGCTCCAAAATCTCCTGATAGCTAACTGCATTGACCCTGCCCTTGATAAAACACAGTGGACCAACACCAGCAGCTGACATGGCACCCCAGACCATCACTGACTGTGGGTACTTGACACTGGACTTCAGGCATTTTGCCGTTTCCTTCTCCCCAGTCTTCCTCCAGACTCTGGCACCTTAATTTCCGAATGACATGCAAAATTTGCTGTCATCCGAAAAAAGTACTTTGGACCACTAAGCAACAGTCCAGTGCTGCTTCTCTGTAGCCCAGGTCAGGCGCTTCTGCCGCTCTTTCTGGTTCAAAAGTGGCTTGACCTGGGGAATGCGGCACCTGTAGCCCATTTCCTGCACACGCCTGTGCACGGTGGCTCTGGATGTTTCTACTCCAGACTCAGTCCACTGCTTCCGCAGGTCCCCCAAGGTCTGGAATCGGTCCTTCTCCACAATCTTCCTCAGGGTCCGGTCACCTCTTCTCGTTGTGCAGCGTTTTTTGCCACACTTTTTCCTTCCGACAGACTTCCCACTTAGGTGCCTTGATACAGCACTCTGGGAACAGCCTATTTGTTCAGAAATTTCTTTCTGTGTCTTACCCTCTTGCTTGAGGGTGTCAATGATGGCCTTCTGGACAGCAGTCAGGTCGGCAGTCTTACCCATGATTGCGGTTTTGAGTAATGAAACAGGCTGGGAGTTTTTAAAAGCCTCAGGAATCTTTTGCAGGTGTTTAGTGTTAATTAGTTGATTCAGATGATTAGGTTAATAGCTCGTTTAGAGAACCTTTTCATGATATGCTAATTTTGAGATAGGAATTTGGGGTTTTCATGAGCTGTATGCCAAATTCATCAGTATTAAAACAATAAAAGACCTGAAATATTTCAGTTGGTGTGCAATGAATCTAAAATATATGAAAGTTTAATTTTTATCATTACATTATGGAAAATAATTAACTATCACAATATGCTAATTTTTTTAGAAGGACCTGACCGGTTCTCTAAACGAGCTATTAACCTAATCATCTGAATCAACTAATTAACTCTAAACACCTGCAAAAGATTCCTGAGGCTTTTAAAAACTCCCAGCCTGTTTCATTACTCAAAACCGCAATCATAGGTAAGACTGCCGACCTGACTGCTGTCCAGAAGGCCATCACTGACACCCTCAAGCAAGAGGGTAAGACACAGAAAGAAATTTCTGAACAAATAGGCTGTTCCCAGAGTGCTGTATCAAGGCACCTCAGTGGGAAGTCTGTGGGAAGGAAAAAGTGTGGCAAAAAACGCTGCACAACGAGAAGAGGTGACCGGACCCTGAGGAAGATTGTGGAGAAGGACCGATTCCAGACCTTGGGGGACCTGCGGAAGCAGTGGACTGAGTCTGGAGTAGAAACATCCAGAGCCACCGTGCACAGGCGTGTGCAGGAAATGGGCTACAGGTGCCGCATTCCCCAGGTCAAGCCACTTTTGAACCAGAAACAGCGGCAGAAGCGCCTGACCTGGGCTACAGAGAAGCAGCACTGGACTGTTGCTCAGTGGTCCAAAGTACTTTTTTCGGATGAAAGCAAATTTTGCATGTCATTCGGAAATTAAGGTGCCAGAGTCTGGAGGAAGACTGGGGAGAAGGAAATGCCAAAATGCCTGAAGTCCAGTGTCAAGTACCCAGGGCAGGGTCAATGCAGCTAGCTATCAGGAGATTTTGGAGCACTTCATGCTTCCATCTGATTTCATTTTTCAGCACGACCTGGCACCTGCTCACAGTGCCAAAACCACTGGTAAATGGTTTACTGACCATGGTATTACTGTGCTCAATTGGCCTGCCAACTCTCCTGACCTGAACCCCATAGAGAATCTGTGGGATATTGTGAAGAGAAAGTTGAGAGACGCAAGACCCAACACTCTGGATGAGCTTAAGGCCGCTATCGAAGCAACCTGGGCCTCCATAACACCTCAGCAGTGCCACAGGCTGATTGCCTCCATGCCACGCCGCATTGAAGCAGTCATTTCTGCAAAAGGATTCCCGACCAAGTATTGAGTGCATAACTGAACATAATTATTTGAAGGTTGACTTTTTTTTGTATTAAAAACACTTCTTTTATTGGTCGGATGAAATATGCAAATTTTTTGAGATAGGAATGAGCTGTATGCCAAAATCATCAGTATTAAAACAATAAAAGACCTGAAATATTTCAGTTGGTGTGCAATGAATCTAAAATATATGAAAGTTTAGTTTTTATCATTACATTATGGAAAATAATTAACTTTATCACAATATGCAAATTTTTTGAGAAGGACCTGTATTTCGAAATGGTGAATTATTGCATGATACCGGGATGTTCAGTCAGAACAGATGCGGTGAGAAACTAGGATGGTTCACATCACAACACAAATGTCCATGTCCTCGTCTGATTCAGAGATTTCGTCCAGGAGAAATTGCCATCGTTTAAATTCTTTGCAGCAGACGGACTCTGTCTCTGTCTGTAGGCGCACCGTGAGAGCATAGGTGCGCCCCAGCTCGAGCCAGTCTGGGCTACTCGTCCGCGACAGGCAGGTCTTCTGCCTCAGCAGCCGCCTCCTGTTCCTCCATCTGCCTCAGCTGCTCTTCGCTATATTGCGGCTCGTAAAAGTAGCCACAAACATCTGATTCGAGAATCAGGCTTTCAAAATCCTCTTCTTCCATATCATATTGAGTAGCTAGATTTCGCCATTGTAACTTCACATCTGGCTCCACAGCGCCTGTTAGCTTAGCTTCCAAACAAGATGGATGATTTTGTTTTTAGTTTCAGAAAGTGAAGTCCTACCCTCTAATCTGTAATAGGTCTGTAGAGTGAGTGGGTCCCACCCCCTGGAAATGTTAGGAACGAGTGTTTGTAGTCTCAACCCCTCTACAAAGATATGGGACTTCCTGCTTATAATGATGTAAAAATCATTTTGCATTATTCTAAGCAGGAACTGCAACACTGAAATCCTTATTTCTCCCGTCTCAGGGGAAAATGAGGGAATAATGCACGACCATTCAAAAATATGACTGGGTTTCTAACGATAGAAAGCTGAATGCAAATGGGTGAAGTGTCCCTCTAAGGGGTTTATTGCAACCAGGCTCTGGTCTCTAGATCAAAAGTGTGTGTCCCTATTTTAAAGTTCCCCTGTGGTGAAAATCAAGTTTTTAATGTTGTTTTTATGTCTATGTGCTGCTGTTTTTAATGTGCATTTGCATATGGTTTGTCTTAAAGCATAAGTCAACACCATTGCTGAGTATTTTCTCCTTAAAACCGGTATTCCTTACATCATTAAACTGTCTTGTAACAATCAGATCAACGTGAGGGCGGGCTTTAGCATATCATTAACTATGCTATGAAGCTTGGGAGTAAAGAGAAGGGGTAAAATTGACTACAGGGGGACTTTAATGTAAATTCATGGAATGTTTACCAGTTTTATTTTGCACTATGAGTCAGATTCCTGAGGCAGTAATTGCATAAACATTAAGCAACTGTAAAAATGGTGCACTTGGCATTGGGGGTTTTCTTACAATACAGTACAGATACAACTAGTTGGGCCAAAATGCTGAACACCAGATCTGTGTGTTGTCGTTCATATGTTAATGTACATAAGAATGTGAAGATTTAGACTGAGGGGTTTTCGAGTTCTGTAAGGTTCTGAAAGTTGATTTATTTTCTACCTTTGCAGGATCTTTAATGAGAGTTATGTTCCACATGGACTGAAGGTAGTGCAGGCGTACGCTGAGCACGGTCTGCGTGGCCTGATGGAGCTGGAGCGCTGCTGGCGACAACACTTTCTGACCAGCATGAAGCCCCGCCATTTGCCCCCTCTCTGGTCCGTCAACCACAACCATGACAAATATCTGCGCAAGTATGGCGAGGACCTTCAAATCCAGCTCAATTGAGCTCCTCGCCACCCAAACAAAAAGACTTTGTGCTACAACTGCTGGAATAGGACGATTCCCATCGTGTGTTTAACACCTTGGTGTCCTGTCCTGTGTTTGAATGTGTACCAGAGACGCTCACCCTGGCCACAGGCAAGCCCTGGTGTTGACTTCCAAATGAGAAAAAAAAGTACAACATAAGACTAGACTGTGGCCCTAGTTTGAACGGGCTGTAAGGGACCAGATGGAGATTGGGTAAGAGACTCTTTGGGGATCGGAAGCCACTGTGGTGAACGGCAGAACGTTAAACTCAAGGATGGTGCGAAAACAGAAATGGTGATGGGTAGAATAACAGTGTAATGTGCACACTTTTTAATGTTTAAAATGTTGAAAAGCATTCTCATTTCCCTGTGGAAAGTAGATTCTACTGCATTTTAACCAGTCCAAACCTGCTCTTCTTAATTCTTAATCATCAATTGAATACAACATTCATAGGCAGGGTTGAGGCCATATTAAATATTTTGTTATATGTTAAATCAGTTTGTCTTAGGCTATACAAAATGGCCATTTTTACTTAAATGCCCATAATGGAGCTTCATCGTTTCGGTTTAAAATTTCAGGCTGTTTTTTTGTTTAGTGGGTTTTGAGGAAAACTCCATTTATCTTTGAAATACTGGACCAAATTAAGCACAGCCTGGCACATGTCTTCTGTACTATAATCTTTCTTGAGGTCAGGACACCTCCAAAACACACCAGAACATCTTTCTGTGTGTGTGTATATATATATATATATATATATATATATATATTTCACACACACACACCCCTGACCGATTGAAGATGAGCTAAAATGATGCTGGAAGAAATGAATTCTCACCCGATCAAGATTTCATTGTGCCAGTTTGTGTTGCATTTGCAGTTACAGCCAGAGAGATCCAGCTCCATGGATGGTAACGCATATAAATGGCAAAATCAATGAAACTGACATCTGAGCCTAACCTTTCTAATTTAATTTAAGAAACACTACAGCTTTACTTTTTATTTACATTTGTCCATATGTAACCTATTAAAAGCTGCTGTGTTTCCTTAATGTCAATAAAAAAAATAAAATTTAAAATCTTAAGACTGGATGAGTTGGGTAGTGGTTGTCAGTTTTTCTTTACTTTGTAGATGTATAATATACTTCTGTTTCACATCCTGAATGATCGCAGCACATAAAACAGTCCAACACATGTACAGTTTTACTGTTTATTACTTAGAAAATCAAGATTGAATAAATCTGTAGAAATGTAAAAAAAAAAAAAAACCTTTGTTTTGGTCACTTCAGTGATATTGGGTCTAAAATGGGGGTCAACATCAGTAGTGACTCGTCTAGTGATTCTGGAACAGCAGCTTTAAGGCCTCTTCGATTGTGGCATCAGAACAATCTGTTTGTCAAATGACAGTTTTGGATCCGTGTCAAATATTCTACATTTCACAGTAATAGTACACACAAGTTGAAATCAAACAAAATTGGGTATGTTACAAACATCTTGTCACATTTAGGGCCAGTCACAGTATTTAGTTTGGTGGCCAAGTGTTCTGTAAGAGTAGTGCATAGCATTTGTCAGATAAGCAATACATAAACATTTAAAGTCTTTCCTGTCTCATAAGACATGAATATACAACTTTAGCACAATATTATTAATGACATCAAGTGGCACAACTAACATGACAAACAAACAATGTTATTTTAAAATGCTTCACTATACTATTCCATTATCCAATTAGGAAGTAATCGTCGCTGGTGTAATGTGAGCATGATTTAGTAGATTGTCGAAAAATCATTAATAATAATGTAATCCAATAATATAATATTTGTCACTGTCTGGATGTCTATAGTTACTGCTTTAGGCTTTGGTGTACTGCAGTTAAAACTATTACACACGGCCAGTATTCCAACTAAATTAAGTGCGTTGTTGAATATCAGCAGTGTTCTGAATAATTTTAATACAGCAGAATGATTTAGAACAATGAAATCCTAAAGAATTTAGTTTTTTGATTGAGGCTCAACCACATTTTAACAACCGTCTGCTGCTTATTGCTTTTGCATCTATATATCTTCTTGACTTAGACCACAATAGGAATAGTACAGATCATTGCAGTGGCAGAATAAGACAAGGCTGTTCAATCCTGCACCTGGAGGGCTAACGTCCTACAGATTTTAGCTCCAACACACTTGCCTCTACAGGAACAGGTTTGGACACCACTGGAATAAGGCATACATTATATCTGCCATTTGCTCCGTGGAGGTCCTGTTATGCTATACATTTTCAGTCTGTGGTTAGGGATAAATTTCTTACATCTGGTGATTTCAGCTGGTGATTACAGAATGAAATGCAGTATATTTTCTTTGGGGGTAAACAAGCTGGATGCTACACATTCTGTGTACTGTCTGGGCATACAACACGTGGCCACTGAGTTGATGGTGCACTGAACTCTAGTGTGAAAGTCTACTTGACATCAGTACATCTGGCTGGTGTTTTCTGAACCAGTTAAGACCAAGCATTTTACCTTGATACATTCTCACATTTGCTGTACAAGGCAGTTTTCACAGGTTAAGGCTGTTGGGCCAGTTAAATTCAATTCTACATGACCTGCACACCAAGCTGCCTTTTCAAGTGTTCTCTGGTTTGGTTCTTTGGGAGCTCCAGAGTTTAGGTAAGGAGCATTCAAAATAACCAAACGTCAAACAGACCTAAGTCCCCATCAAATGAGGAATAGTCTTATTATAGACACATTCACATTAAAATGGCATGTACAAACAGCCAAACTGCACTTTTGTTTTTATCTTGCCTTAAACTGATAGAAGGCTATAAATTACTGTAATGTATCTCCATTAAAAAAAGGTTCCAAAAAACTTCCCAGATTCTATTCACTCTATTTGCACAATAAATAATAATAAATAGGATTTCTTGTTCAGGAAAAACAAATAAAATTAGTCTCTGCTGGATGTGGATTGCAAGATGTATAAGCTGTATTGGTTGCACTTTATTTTACAGCATGTGAACTTACATGTATTTACAGTGTATTTACCTAAGAAAGTACTGGGTAATATAAGGTAACTACATGGGTTAGGTTTAGGGGTAGGTTCAGGGTTATTTACCTAGTTATTACCCAGTTATAGGAATTACTATAAGTACGTAGTATGTAAATGGGGAGCAGGACTGAACAATAATGTGCTACCGCTATGTTTCTAGCAAAAGATTGGTGAATCCTGAAGCCTTTCTGTTCATCTTGCACTTCTTTCCTCTCCCTCTTATAGTTGTCCTTCTATCATGCTGCTAATTGCCTGATCCAGTGCATGAGGCTGTTGAATCTTGGGTTTAACCCCTATTGCAGAACCCTGCAACCTTTGCAGCTCCAGGATGCTGTCTATAGCACTTTGCAGGTGTTCACTCAGTTCCCCTTCCTCTACAAGTGTAGGCAAACTTGGAGACTCTGCTGCCGAAGAAACCAGCCTGTTCCTTTTAAGCACTGGAGTGCACTGCTCTGGAAGTAAGCCTTGCACCCTTGAAGCTACATAATCTGCTATGGCCACAGATTCAGAGTGGTTCTGTGAAGCGCTACCTGTCCTAATTGTTTCCATGTCAGGGTGTAATTTCAGCTCGTTCAGATAATTTTTGTTCTCTTCGACATTTGACAAAGGAGGCTTGAGGGATTCATCTTTCCCCTGCATGGTGCCTCCCCTAGTTAACTGCCCGCTGTAGTTTCGTTTATACCCAGAGATAGCATTCGAGGCATCACATGCAGAGTTGTGGATGACTTTGCGGGATCCTGACTCATGTTTGATAGTGAGGCGTAGTGCTCCTCTGTTGCTGGAGCGATATGTCTTGAGGCCAGGAGGTCTGTCAGATTGCAAGGTCCACGATGGTGGAGATGAAGGACAACCGGAAAGGCCAGTCTGGACAGATGACACTTGACTGTGCTGCGATGAGTTCTTAGGCCTTGACATCAGGAAGGACTCTGCTGAACCACCAAAATAATGAAACCTGTTCACATTTCACTATTTCTGGTGAGAGTGCAAGTAATCTGTGGCTGTAATTGTAATACTTCTGTCCACGTTACAGCAGAGTTCCTCTAATCTGATTCTAGAGGGCCACTGCCCTGCAAAGTTTAGCTCCAACTCTAGTCAAAGACACCTGAGCAAGCTAATTGAGGTTTTCAGATTTACTAGAAAATTACAGGTAGGTGAGTTTGATCAGTGTTTGAGTGAAACTGCAAGGCAGTGGCCCTCTAGGGCTAGATTTGAGGGATCCTGCTTTATAGAATTGCATGAGCATATCAATGAAAAGAAACTAGTGAGAAACAGAGGCACACAAAATAATATTGTGCCTTTATACCTGGAACTCTTCTGGTTCGTCGTTTATCCTCCCCCAGTGAGAGTCTCTCTGACTGCAGAAACAAACGCTCTAGCATCACCATCTCTGCTGATGGGCTGTCCTGCTGAAGAAAGCAATAACAATTCAGACCTGCCACCTCTTATATTCCCAAAAACCAAAATGATATTCAGCGTTTTAAAAAGCCATCTGTTACCTGGGATTCAGCCAGGAGTAGCTGCCTGTACTTGTTTAGCATTTCTTTGGTTCGTTTCAACAGAACAACTGAAAAACATTCAAACTGCTTGTCCACTGCACAAAGAATGACAGACACTTTCATTAAGTTTTGTTTACAGTGGGGCCCATTATAGGACAACAATTTTATAAAATCAAATTCAAACTTCTTTATAGGAGTCGAACCTGAGATAAAGTCAGTCTGGCTGGGTAGAGCTCTAGCACAAGTATGGTAGGGCAGCAAATGTCTGACAGCATCCTCCACTGAAACAAATGGAGCCAAAGTGTTTGGACTGAGAACAGCACTGTGGTCCAAAAATAGCTGCTGTTTGACCCTGAAAATAACAAAATACACAAAGTATTTTTATGTTAACATGTATTGTTACTATTGTAACAATTAGTTATTGTGACTTTGTGGATGACTTCCATCATTATTCTTTTTGTCTTTCAAACATTTGTTGGGTATCTCACTATGGTGTCTTGGACAAGGCAAAAGAATGGCATATCTTACTCTTACTCCACTGTTAGTGATTTCTTACCTTTATTCAAATTTACCTAAACTCTTAGCCATGGGAACTAACTGGTTGTCATAATATTACTGAGGTAGAATGCTCTGGCTTGTCAATGCTATTAAACAACATCTGCTTGTTTACATTAGTGAAGTGGAAGCTGACCAAGAGAAGGTTGAGATGCTTGCACTCCTCCTCTGCAGCATGCCCAATAAGGATGATGGTGATGCTATCCTTCCCAAAAAAGACATTCAGGCCAGCTAGCATTCAAACCAATGAGACAATCTTATTGGAGTAAGTAGATGAGGTCATTATTCAATGATCAGCTTCTCTGTGGAACCCTGGTGACAAAATAGCTTTTTTAGGATGGTAAGAGACTTCCCTCTAATCCGGTGATTCTTAACTCTGTTCACATAAGCACACCAACCGTACACATTTCCTAACTCTTCCTAATCAAATGTATCTGATTCAACTCATCAGCTCATTAGTAGATAAGTCAATGCCTAAAATCAATGGGTCAAAAAGTCATACAATATGTGCACTGTTGTAGTGCATCCAGGAACACAGTTGGGAAACACTGCTCTAATCTGCCTCCTAGCAAGTAGCTTCTACCCTCACTGTTTGCATGTGTAGTCAAAATGAGGTTGTTCTGGCCATCAAGGGCTAATCCATGCAGTATGTAAGTAGAAGAGCAGTCATTTAGCAGATATATTTATTCAGTGACTTAAAGTATACATTTTACAGCGAGAATCACGTTTGAATAAACACAATAGTAATGGTTCATTGCAAGGATTGCAGCGTCAACCTTCTGGTTTTCAGCCCCGAGCTTTAACCACTTTACCTTATTCAATCTCCAAATCTGTATTCTTTTATAGTATTTATGCTGCTTATAGTCAATGTCTCAAATTGCATATCAAAGAAAATTGTACAAGATTATCATTGTGTCATTTGGACTTAACATCCTGTATTATCAAAGTAGTTCTAACCATACTGACACATTACAGTCTCGGAATGTCTGCATACGCAAATTACTTTAGACAAACTACATTTGAGTGAAAGGAACAAAAAGTAGTTATTAAAACTGTTACTGAAACTGGAGTGTACTGAAGTGTTTTTAGCTCCACAGTCATGCAGAGTTTAGTTCCCACCCTGCTTCAACAGACCTACCTGTAGTTTCAAATAATCCTGAGGGACTTGATTAGTTGGCTCAGGTGTGTTTAGTTTGGGTTGAACCTAAAATCTGCAGGACTGTGGCCCTCCAGAAACTTAATTTGGCACCCCTGCTCTAGGGGAAACAATTTGTATAGGTCTTAAGAGACTCACAAGGCAAGTCAGATTTGGGGAAGGTATGACTGGGGTGTCCAATCCTGCTCCTGGAGGGCCACTGTCCTGTAGAGTTAAGTCTAAACCCAATTAAACACCTGAACCAAAGTAAAGTCCTTCAGGATTACTAAAAAATTCCAGGCAGATGTTGAAGCTAAACTCTGCAGGGTGTTGGCCCTCCAGGACCAGGATCGGACACCCCAGTCCAAGTCTCATATACAAACATGTATTGTCCACTGCTCACCTAACTGGCAGAAATCAAAGTGCCTTTGTGTTGAGATGCACTTGTTTTGTTTTGGTCAGACAGAACTTTCTTTGAAAGACTTGTTTTGACCTCTGAAAAACAAGTGGGCAAACCCAACTGCGGTTCACCCACTGTGACTGGGTGAAAAAGGTTTACATTGCAACCCAAACCTCCTTTTGTGCCTATTGCAGAAGGGTTCACAGCTGTTCCTAAAGATTTCCAGTTAAGTAGGATCTTCAGGAACAATTGATGATTTCCATTACACGAGAGTAGATGTTAAAACTTCATGCTGATTTGTACTCGGCTTTTGCCAAAGATAAGCACCAACTAAGACATAGCTTTACAGTAACCTATGCTTCTCCATCCATTTACGCTTCTTTCCATATGGTGATGTAAATCTCCTTCTGTCAAGTGTTAACACGCGTCAGCACACACCACAGTGCGGTCCCTCCATGACAACCGTCTGAATTGAGCTGAGTAGGGGACATCTCTAGGGTCTTCAAGTGGGCACCTTCTGTCCTCAGTGTTTCGTCGACTAGCCCACGACAATAATTACACAAAGGTGTGTTGAAGCAGCGTTGGAATTAAACTCTGCAGAAAGGTAGCTCTCCGGGAAAAGAATTGGGCATCCCTGGCCTAAGGTAAGTTTGTTGCCTTGAAAATGATTGTCTCGTTGTTTCCCTGTGTCTGGTCAGACACAATGACATTACAGCTTCAGTGAGCAATCAATGCAGGAATTGTCTGTATCTTTACATTGTGAGATAACAAATGAATGTTTAATAGACAACTTTAGGTTACTTGAAAATGCACACCAGAGGCATTTTCCATAGTGAGATACCTCACTCTGTTTTCATAGAACTCTGGCTATGCAAGTAACCTTACATATTTTTGAATCCATAATGAGGTCTACATAGAATTAGAATGCAACTGAGCAAGTTTATTTTTACTTACATGTGTTGCCTCTTTGCTAGTGTCAGTTTCTCCTCCTTCGGACTGCATGCAGTTGGTGTCTGTGACACAAAATGCATATTAATAAAATAATACTTTTCAAATTACTTTGAAATAACATCTCCCTGAAATCTAGAATGATCTCTTGAAGACTTCATGTTTTATTTATTATTTTTGCACCTTGACCTTTTTCTGAAGTGCTGAGTAGGTCTCTTTGTCCTGGGAATGCAGGTATACCATCTCCTGTAAGTCATGCTGGTCCAAAGGGATTATTCCACTGTTGATCTCTAATAAGGAAGAGGTATCAGTTTAAAGCCAAAAAGAATAATAGGATGATTATAACAAAAATGTGTTTGTTATAAAGAATATGTTTCTAACAACATCTGTTTAGTTCTTCTTCCACAGCTACAGTGATAATATTAATTGTAATATATTCATGTACTGTAGCGGGACCTAACTTTGCCCCGGAGCAAAGTGAGGGGCAAGCCATGCTGTAACTTTCCACCTTTCCAGAGAGGACGCTCCCGATAACAACAGAGTCAGACTAACATAGCTGAAGTTCGTCACTCTTCACTCAATCCAGACGAACCTGATTGCAACTTCAGCACCATCAAACATTTGAACCATAAAGACTTTCACCCAAACTGCATTCAGACACTCATTCAACAGCTATAGCAAGGCAAGTAGCATACATTTAACTAACTATATAGAGGTTTAGTATAAGTTGTAGACCCCTTGTTACCAAGATGCTTTAAATTAAGAAACTGATGGTTTTATTCAGATGGTCAACTGACTTTTACGTTTCCATAGCTTCATTCCCCTGTTTCTGTTTCATTCATTCACTTTCACTTTCCATTTTACCAGTGTATGCTTGAATGTCTATGTGTTTGTTTAGACTAGTTATGTATTCGTGATTTAATAAAAACGTCTGTGCACATTCACATGAGTGTTGATTTTGTGGTCACTGCTTGCAAACAAAGTCTCTCTGCTTCCTCTGAGCTCAGGTAAATCATGAATTAGTTAAACTGCCTTTGATACAACTTTTCTAAGGCAAAAAGGAAGGGCTCTTACTCTTTAAAGGCCCCTCCTGGCACTTGGGTTCAGCACAAAGAGCAATCGACATGAAGGAATCCAGCTCATCTGAGGCTGGGTGTGTTGAGCCTATAATGGAGTCTGTGCTTGTGGTCTTTACAGTAGGAGATTGCAGTAGAATGTCACTGTGCTCTGAGGCATGGTACACTGGCAAAGGAATCTCTTTACTCTCACATGATGCAGAAAAGGTCTCAGATGCAGTCAAAGGTGTAAGTGAATCCTCAGTTTCACCTGTGACAGTAGAGATGTTGCTGTCCATTTGCACAAGCAGAGTTGTAGCTAAGGTTTCTTGGGCGGCTGACGGTTTAAGTGGATCCTGCAGGGAAAGAAGTATATTGTGTATTTACTGAAGAGGTATGAAAGACTTTCCTAATATGCTGCCGCTTTTTCATTTCTGTCTTTGAATGCAATTACACAAAATGCTTGAGAACCTATGACAGAGCACAATTAAATATACCTGTTGAGGAAGATGTATTGATCCCTGATTGTGATACAATGGATTATGCACTCCTTCAGTAAATTGTTGCTCTTCTGTTTGGGTGATCAGTTGTGGGGATAATGATATAACTGGCTCTGGAGTACAACTAACATCTGGTTGTGACTGTAGTAGAGTTGATACTGGAGAGGGATGAAAGTGAATCTCCACAATAGGTGCTTCCACTGAAGCTTGAGGAGGCAATCTGCTCTCCTGCCAAATCAAGTTAAAAAAAAAAAAGCAGTGAACAAACATTGAGCCCCAAATATATTGTAATATGCAACCATGTTTTCAAAATGTAATTATGACATTTAAATGGTTATTAAATTGTTATAGTATTTACTTTTCGACAACATAAAAAACATTCTTAATGTTACAACAGAAAATGTCACAAATGAACTCACTTGAAGCAATTCGTTGACTTTCTCATCTTCTGTTGTTTTCTCAGGCGAGGGAAGCACTGAATTCTGGGTAAGACTCACCTTCCCCTCAGGTCCCCCTACCAGAGCTCTTTGTATCACTGACTCACCATTCCCTATTGATGCGGTGGTCATGTCAGGAAGGAGCATATTAGCATTATTAATCAATCTGATCTGGTTTCTGACAGTGTTTTTAACAACAGCATCATGCTGCCCCTGCACTTGAGGTGCATAGGTCCCTGCTAGCTGTGTTGACATCTGGAAGACTGTAGGAGGTGTTGGCCGAATCGGTAAAGACCCTGATAGAAGTGCCCCATGTTTGAGTGTGAGTTGTCCAGTTGGAGAAGTGAAAATAGGGCTGAAGTTAATTTGCTTTGGCTGTATAGTCACAATTTGAGAACTGTCAAAGTTGGTTTTGTTAGACATCTGATTGCTTGGTGTACTAAGAAGACACCTTGAAATGCTGGTAGACTGGGTCATAGTTGCAGGTGTTTGGCTGGGCAGAAAGAATTGTCTCTGACCCTGAAAAGAATCTTGGGGCTGAATGACAATGGGGCCTCCCTGACCAACCAAATTAAAGCTAACAGGTTTGCTAACACTTTGTGTGGACTGTGCTTGCATGGACTGCTTTGAGCCAACAGAAGGGGATAGCAAGACACTCTGTGTTGTATTTGCTGAGATAAAGGCAAATCCTGGCAATGGTTTCTGTCCTGGTGGCCTGGGACTGATCTGTACAAGCCTGGGCTGGATGTTGACAGGCAACTTGGGCTGAATGGGTAGAGGTGTTTTTTGTAACATGACCACTGATGGAGTAATTGTTTTAACAGTAGAGGCCAACATCTGGCAGCTTGTGAGGCTTGGCAGGGTCTTTTGGGTAATCATGCTGGTCCTTTGTGCTGAATTAATAGAAAAGGATGCCTTGAGTGGAGGTGTGGGGAAGACATTCCCAGGAAGTAGACTCATTAACTGGGTTCCTGGAGGCTTGAGTGAGGGACAGCCTGGACCAACAGCTAACAAAGATGGCTGAGGAGGCTCCACTGCTGTTTGTGTGTCTTTTGGTAAAGAGATCAAGCCAGGCATGGTCAATGGTTTGGATAAATATGGTGTTGAAGGAAAAGGAAGGGATGCATCAGACAACCCAAGCTGGACAGTCTCTGCTGTCTGGGCAAGTCCTGCCTCTAATGCAAGAGTGTCCTCAGTGATGTCTGCCTCTTGGAGACTCTGCTGGAGAATGTCACAGATCTCTTCTGACTCTTTCCGCTGTTCCACTAAGTAGACATTGGGATCTTCTTGTGGCTCTTCAGGACCTCCACTTCCTAGGGATGATACCGGTGATGCAAGCAGCGCCTCCTCCAGAAAGGACAGATCTACACAGCCAGAGACAGGAGTGTCCTGAGAACTTGCATCATCTGCTAACAGAGATGCAGGACTCTGCAGAACAAAAGTTCACAACAATTATGTAAAACATTCGCTAGAAACACAAACACTATTTTAATGCTTAAATTCAAATATCAATTATTTTGATGATAAAAAATGGGTTTTGTTAGAGAGACATGCAATACTGAGTTCTGGGAGATTCCAGCTGAAACAAATCTATATGTGACCCATGCTGGCAAAACGAGTCAGAATGCGCATGGGCTGATTTAGAAAGTGAAAGTGAAAGTGACACGTGATGGCCAAGTATGGTAACTCATACTTGGAATTTGACCTCTGCATTTAACCCATCCAAGTAAGTGCACACACATTAGGAGCAGAGTAGTGAGTAGTGAACACACACACACACTGCAAACGTGGATACACCCACCCGGAGCAGCGGGCAGCCTTGAGTGGCGCCCGGGGAGCGATTGGGGGTTAGGTGCCTTGCTCAAGGACACCTCAGTCATATTCCTGCCGGTACTGGAATCGAACCAGCAACCTTTGGGTCACCAGTCCAACTCTGTTACCATTAGGCCATGACTGCCGAGATACGGGCAAAACAAGTGAAAAATGTAAATTTTGGTCGATTTTGAGGTTTTCACAAAAATGAGTTAATTAAGCCCTCGTCTAGCTATACCAGTGCTCCAAATATAACGATTAAACATCTAAAAGTATCTTTATTTGTGCGTTTTCTGAGAGGAGTACCTTTCCTGTCAATGAAAAAATGCAGTTTTTCTCTGCTCGCTTCTCACGCTTCCCCTCAGCACAAGTTTGGTATCGTTGTAAAGCAGTATTCCAAGTTTGTGATTCCAAACATGATGTCTTATGTCTTATGTGAATATTTGGTTACATACATCTGATGTGCGGTATAGTAGGTCTGAATATATAGACTGTTAAATAAAATAAATAAATAATAAATAAATGTGAATCAAACATTTGTGGTATCCTGGGAAAAAAAGATGAATTTATATTTCCTATAGATATTTAGTTTTGACTTGGTGTGTGCCAAATTTGGTGGTATTACCAGGGATTTTAAGGTATGGTTACTAGGTGATTTTGTCTTGGAGCCTTCAGAAAACTTTAATTCTTTTTTTCACAAAATTGAATTTGCTGACTCCATCAACTTCAAACAGGTGTAGCTCAGGCATTGTTTGTCTGATTCCAACAAATCATACATCATTTAGAAGATTTTTAATAGGATAGGGAAATTATAGAATAGAGAAAATAGCAATAACTAATTTTAGAAAATTTGCTCATTGCGACTAATTTTGCCAACACGGGTCACATATATTGCCTCTTCCATAGGGAGAAAGGTCTAGACTTACTGGAGTGTCGGTGAAGAGTGATGGCTCTCCAGAGGATGAATTAAGGAGTAAGTCTCCACTTGGCAGCTGTTTGAACAGAAGGGAGGAGGGACAGTTAATTGCCTGGAATATTTTTTAGACCTTGTATTTGCACACAAAATGTATATATAAACACAAGAGTTTCTCTTGTTAAGGTCCTTCTCAGTTATTCACGTGAGATCTCCCTACATATGACCTTATAAGTGTGGAAAGGTTTCCAAATTACCACCACTGAAACAAGCTTTGGAGAAAGTACTGTAACAGGTAGTCACTTATGTTACTAACTTTAAAGATTACAGCCACAAAGTAATATTACAATCCCTTCATACCTCGTTTGTCCCATGAAGAAAATCATTCAGGGCTTGAGGGTCACTGTTTCAAAGCAAAGCATTTAGTAGTTAACATGAGCAAAATATATATATATATATATTTTTTTTTGCTTTAAATAAAATACATACAAACTGAGAAAATTCTGTTTACTAGATGTAAGACTTACCACAAAACATCAAATAAACAAGTACCATCTTCATCCTCCATTTCAACTAATTAAGAAGAAAGGTAGATTGGAATTACAAAACTATAAGAATATTTCAAACAAATTCAATTTTGTATGGATAAAATATGCATGCATCCCTTGATATTCAATCTAATATGTCAGTATTGTGTTCATATCAGGCTTGTGCACAATTCAGAATTGAATTGAGAATGACTCCTGAATTCCAATTCAATTCTTGAATTTGAATTGAATTTGAATTGGTGTCAAAAACAGGATCTAGAATTACAATTCAAATTTGAATTAAAGGAAGCAGAATTGCAATTCAAAACAAATTCTAAGAAATTCATATAGATATTTTAAGTGAAGTGTTTAACAATGAAGCTTTACAGTATATGTCAGATATGATTGCATTACATATTCTATAAATGATATTAGTTTGAACTACTTGTACAGATTACATTAACAGGAAATATTTTCCCCCAACAATGAATGTTAAAAGCTCTAGTCACAGAACAAATAATTAAGTTTGATTTATTGTAATTGTAATTTTGTGGAACATGACTCCATTTCCCAGAATTACTTTAGTAAATCTTTAGGGAAAAAAATAAACAATTTGAGGTGGACATTTGTTTTTTTATATATATATATATTAGAACAAAATGTGTGCAGGGTTGAGGAGTGAGTTAACTGTAATGAAATTATGTTACTGAATTACAAATTGAATGTAATTGTATTTAGTTGTATTACTGAGGTAAAATGTTTAATTTAATTAGTTACCAATCAAATTTACATTGATAAAGTAATCCAAATAAAGTAATCCAAACCACATTTATAATGGGTAACTTATAACAGTAAGCAATTACATTTCCAAAGTAACCTTCCTAACGCTGAATGTATGTGAGATTCAAAACATTATTTCTGTTGTGTGACTGTGTGGAATTTCTTTGAATTGCCATGAATTTAATTCCCCTTCCTGTCATTCCACTTCAAATTCAAATTCAACTTCTTGTGGGGCGGAGTCAATTCAATTCAAATTCCAATTCATGAATTGAATGGAGGCCAATTCTGAATTTTGCACAAGCCTGGTTCATATAGAACTTAATGAAATATATAAATTAACTCGTATAACAAATTCACTTTAAAAATGTATATAGGCCTACGCTATTTTAGATTTTCTTTGCTTCGTGCCAAATCTCTAGTAAATATCTTTCACAATGTATTAAATGAGATAAAACCATGCAATTATGTAATAATCTAGGTTTGTGAAGCAACCTAACCTCTCATTAGAGTGGCTCCATTCAGAGCAGGGAGAGAGAGTTTGTGGGGACTTCATTGATTGGATTTCAGGGACTGGCTGTGAGAAAAACAGACATTTGGACATATGCTTCTCAGCTGGGACATCGAGTCATCAGGATCTGAGAAAATAAACATGAGGTGTACAGAATGCTATTATATAGTCCTTGCAAGTCTGGATGCTGAAATTAAATGGCTTGACTGAAAACTGGCAAACATGCTTTTTACAATGACATTTTACAATTTCACTGTTCTGTACGTTTTTGGTCAAATAGCCTACTAAATGTAAACATCTCAATTAGGTTTTGTTTATTTATTGAATATAACTGAATAGTAAAGATTAAATTAGAGTTATTTGTACAATTTGGTGCTTTTTAAGTCATTATTAATGTTAAATTGTTAATAATGTTAAATTCAACTATGAATAAAAATTGGCTGGTTAAAAGGAGTAAAGGCTATTTATAACGACGCAAAAACCAAACAGGAAAAAACAGGCTTGGATGCTATATTTTACTTGGTTCACTTTCCTAAAATATCTTAAAGTCCACGATTCTGTGTTATTTAAGTTATTCAGTGTTATTTTATTAACAATAAATGCCACATTTCCCTGTTAATTTAAAATATTATATTACAACGTCAAATATGACTTTTCTATCAATTTTCAATATCTCTTGATTGATGAAAATAAAAAGATAAATAATAATTCATTGTGAGTTTCAAATGATTGGAAGTATGGACTGTATAGGAATTACACTGTTTACAATTTCGTTATAACCATTCAATGATATAAGACATCTTATACAGGCTAGGCAGCAATAATATAATTTCACATAAAAAAAAATGCTATTATGCATAATGTAGCCTACTGTATAATGTTAGTTATGTAATGTCTAAAATAAAATGTCAGAAGATTTATTATAGCCTACATGTCGCATGGACATCATTAACCACATGTCTTATAGGTTCAGGATCCGTTCATTTGCTTTGGCCGGTAAACCATCTCCACTTAGAGAAAATTTCCCTATTTCTCTCTCTCTCTCTCTCTTGACTTTCAGCGGAGGTCCAAGCACCTAGATCTCCTGCAAAAACACTTTCTTATTTTTCTTTACCTGCATCCGCATTTCATTTAATACCGCAGCAACACACTGACTGTAATGTTAAAAATGACAGCATTATAGCCTGTTTTAGCAATGACTCCCAACATTATCCGTTTATCATGCCCCAAAAAATCAGAGCAATTATTAGCGTTTGCGTCTCAGAAGGAAACACTTGAGGTTTAAAGGGATGCTGTTCAAGACGGTGATGAGGACACAAAAGCTCTTCATGTGAACACGCAGCTGCACATGTATCCCATCATCACATCTCGTGCCGCGATATAACGCGCGTATCCTAATGCGGCATTTCTCAGAGGAAGAAGGAGAAGAACTCACCAGCGTCTTTGTGCTTTATTATTGTCCTTTCACAGGGGCCTGTGCGCCATCCATCTCTACTCACATGCTCAAGGAGGAGGGGGAGACGGGCTCGTGCGGGTGGATGACAAACACAGAGGTGGAAGACACAGAAAGCGCGTGTGCATGTGTTGCTCTTCAGTCTGAAACACACTGGAGCCGAAAGAATGGATTTCACTGAAGCGCGCATCTCTTTACACACACATGATGAGGCACTTTCACGCATTGCACATAATCTTGACTTTGCCACATCTTGTTCTAAGATTTGCTTCAGTGACTAATACATGTTCTCTAGCTGTGCCTGTTTAGTGTCAAAGACTGTCTTAAATAATAATATTTTTAATTAATTCTGTCCTTCAAACTAAAATCCTAATATTATTTTTTTTTATAAACGAGAAAACAACTACCACTGAGATTTTAAAGGAATTTTTGACTTAATGAAGTATTGAAAATATATTGAGCATTTTTCATAAAGGCAAGCTGTTACGTTTTGTAATTTTACAGAAACAGGAATGTTGTTAAATAGATGATGTTTTACTTTAGATATTTCAAATTTCCCCAAAAAATATGTGTAATAGAGACCCAAGCTGTCACAAGGAGGATCACACCAGGCATCCGTTTAAAGGTCGATCCAAAAGAAGTTTAATACTTTGAAGGCAAGGAAGTTCAAACGGTCCATGTTTGCTAGTACTTAGTAAATGCTAAAAAAAAACTTTTGACTCAAAAAAACTCATTAGGTGAGTCACAAAGATTTTAGTTAATAAAGTCTAATTGTCTAATTGTCATGTCCCAGAGTCTCTTGGTTCCCTTTCATTCAGTCACTTCGAGTTATGTCAGTGACTGACGAATGGGGTTTCACTTAGAAAGCCTATCACCTTCGAGTATTACAAAACGAGCCAATGGCAAGGAAATGCCATGGGTCTGCGGAATTTTACCTCGTAGGTATATAAGAAAGTACGCTGGCAATATGCAGTTATGTTTTTGCTTCGGAGCCAAGAAGTCCTCTTCATGCAAGCCTGTTCTCTGAGTGTCTCTTCAAGTTTCTATGCGTGTTGTCATATGATGGGCATGACCGCTGTCTTGCGTTTTTGGGCTTAGAGCACGCTAAGGTAACGTTCGTGGATGATTCATGTTCTCATTGCGGGAATATGACCATCGCGGTGCTGCTGTCAAGACTCCGTGACCTCACTAGAGGTAGAGTCCCCTCTGCCACACCCCAATCTATCCCCTCCACGAGAGGTGATACTGTGGCTGGTGGCCAGGGTGACCTGAGGGTTACGATGTGGAATAAATCCCAGACGATGCTTCCTCTTCCGAGTGGGATTGTGGGGCCGTCTACTGACGTTCCCCATGTCTCTTTTGGGGTTCCAGATGATGAAAAGATGTCGATCGCCGCATCACAAGGTGGGCTGGAGTCTTCCGGAGATGAAGATTCGGCTGTGCTGCCGCTTTCAGGTGTGACAGTTTTGTCAGAGTCCGACACGGCAGTGCGCGCTGCTTACGAGCCTCGCCACTCTCGTCCCCCTCTGTCGCCAGAATCCTGTCAGAGCAGGCCCAAGTGGAACGCACGTTCTTCCCTGGACTCCTCTGTCAGGACTCGGCTTATGACCGTGCCCCCACACCGGGACGCTCCGCCTCCCACGTCCGGGCCGGTCATTCCGCTTCGCTGCCCCACCGAGGGTACGTCTGTGGTTCACATGACCCTGCTGGTTCAGTTCTTGGGAGCCTGGCTAGAGCTTCCCAACCTGTCCCACTGGCTCGCGAGAACCATCAGGCTCGGCTATGCGATTCAGTTTTGCACGATCTCCTCCCTGCTTTCGGGGAGTCCGCTATACTATGGTCGGTGGCATGATGCCTCGGTCATGCGTGCGGAGGTCGCTACCCTACTGGCGAAAGGTGCAGTCGAGATTGTCCCTCCAGCCGAAATTCTACAGCCGCTACTTCATTGTACCGAAGAAATCTGGTGGGTTACGTCCAATCCTGGACCTGCGCATCTTGAACCGATCCCTTCTCAGGCTTCCGTTCAAGATGCTAACAGCCAAACGCATTTTATAAATGTGTTCAGCCACAGGATTGGTTTGCAGCGATTGACCTGAAGGATGCATACTTTCATGTCTCCATTCTTCCTCAACACAGACCATTCCTACGGTTTGCTTTCGAGGGGCAGGCATACCAGTACACGGTTCTCTCATTTGGGTTAGCCCTGTCTCCTCGCGTCTTCACGAAAGTCATCGAGGCAGCCCTTGTGCCGCTAGGGCAACATGCGGTACGCATCCTGAACTATCTCAACGACTGGCTGATTCTAGCTCACTCTCGAGACCAGGTTTGCGAACTCAGGGACCTAGTGCTCCGGCACCTAGCCCGCTTGGACCTTCAGGCCAACTGGGAAAAGAGCAAACTCTCCCCGTGCAGAGGATCTCTTTTCTCGGTACGTAAATTGACTCAGTCGCCATGTGAGTGCAGCTTACGAGTGAGCGCGCGCAGTCACTGCTGACTTGCCTGAGACAATTCGAGGGCAAGAGTGCGGTTCCACTGAAGTTATTTCAGAGGCTCCTGGGGCATATGGCATCCGCAGTGGTAGCCACACCGTTCGGACTCCTTCAGATGAGACCGCTTCAGCACTGGTTTCGCGATCGAGTCCCGAGATGGGCATAGCAACAGGGCATGCTCTGGGTACCAGTTACTCAGGCCTGCCGTCAGATCTTCACCCTGTGGTCGAACCTCAGCTTTCTACATGCCGGAGTACCCTTGGAACAAGTTTTCAGGCATATTGTTGTGTCAACAGATGCCTCTGCCACGGGCTGGGGTGCCATGTGCAATGGACATGCTGCCGCGGGCTCCTGGACAGGACCCCAGCGCCTCCTGCATGTCAATTGCCT
Source organism: Gila orcuttii (assembly GCA_026230005.1). NCBI lineage: Eukaryota > Metazoa > Chordata > Actinopteri > Cypriniformes > Leuciscidae > Gila > Gila orcuttii. The sequence continues at coordinate 13,005,963 of JAPDVR010000013.1, read as the reverse complement.
CGAGTTGCTGGCAGTACGGTTCGCTCTGCACGGCTTCCGGGCGTTGCTCAAGAGCCAACATGTATTAGTCCGTACAGACAACACGGCCACGGTACTGACAAGGTGGTCTACGCTCCCGCCGTATGTCGCAACTCGCCCGCCATCTCCTCTTATAGAGTCAGAAGCGTCTGAGGTTGCTTCGTGCCATTCACATTCCGGGAGAACTGAACCGTGCAGCCGACGAGCTCTCACGGTTTCAGCCACTTCCGGGGGAATGGAGACTCCATCCCCAGTCGGTTCAGCTGATTTGGGAACAGTTCGGTGACGCACAGGTAGATCTGTTTGCCTCCCACGACTTTTTACTTTTTAAGGAGTAACGCAATAGTGTTTTCTCAAGTAATGCGTACTTTTAAAGCAGTGGTCTAGTCTACATGAAACGCAGGTACAGTATGCGCCATATACCCACTAGGAAATGTCAAGGAGTTTCGTATACCCACTTAAAAAAGCGCATGGATACTTAACTGTCACGGAGTCACTCACACCATCCACTCAGCCATCAGCACCAGATCCACCCACTCGTTCATCATCACCGGAATTCTAATAACCTTCACCTGATCACCCTCATCAGCCTCACTATATCAAGCCTGCACTCCCTTCAGTTCACTGTCTGGTCTCGTCACACGCTACACAGACTCTTCCTGCTCTCACCAGAGTTATCCAGCTGTCCTGTACCTGATCGTCGTCTTCATCCTCGACATTGTCTTCGAAGTCAGCTGTCTTCGGATCTTCTATGTCTCCCTGTGTATCCGTTCCTCAACCTACATCATCCTCAACCTCATCTTCAGTTGTGTTACAGTCAGCTAAGTTCTACGTGTCAATCAGCATACCATCCTTCACCAGTTGTGTTCTGTTTTGCTCACGCTCTGTAAATAAACTCTATTTATTTTACTTCCACTGTCTGTTCCCTTCTGTGTCGTGACAGTAACAACATAGTTTTATGACAGAACTTAAACACTTACATTCATAAATTCACCCCGTCTGTTTTGCGAAGCACTGAACTTTGGTCCATTGGGGCTTCCATGGCCTGTGACCTGGATCTGAAGTCACCTACCAAGGAACAACACAGTTGGTTGGTGGTCATTTTTGGCACAAGTTTGAAATTAACTAATCTAATGTGAATCACTAAAGGATATATGAAACGAAAGCGAACTCAAACGTAAGCCTGCCCCTGAAGCTACTGTCACCTCGGGTGACACCACAGCTGCAGCAGATGACACAAACGTTAACGTTTCAGAAAATGAGCCAGATGCTATCCTATGCGGTACACAAAACGAGCCTGATGCTCTTGTAATGTTCAGTAAGTAAAAGTAGCATATACGTTATCATTAACGTAACTGTAACAGCAGGGGATTGTTGGTATATTGAATTCTATCTAGAACTAGCTAACTTCACTAATGTTATTGTGGTGGATTAATAAATGCGGGAGAAGGGGAGAGATAACTTGGAGACTGTGTGTGTGTCTGTACAGTAGTTAACAGAATACAATGTTTGTATCTCCTTGTTTCAGATGATGAGAGAGATGAGAACTCCTGGTCAGGGAATTTAAAAACAAGTATCCTTGGTTAGAGTCGAGGGCGGAAAGTTAGTTAGATATCAGTGTAGAAATTTAGAAGGAATTTTAGGCTGATTTGGCTGTTGCTACCGGAATGGTGGGTCCATTAAAACTCATTCAGTCATCGGTCTCTTTTTCTCTATTTATTCAACATGTACAGGAGTAGACATTTCCCATTGATGACAGTGCTGGTAATTGTTGGTTTCTAATAAATCCATAAACAAAATAGAAACAATTAATGTAATACAAACACATTAGCATGTTTTAAAACATACAACTGAAATCAGCAATAATTATGTAGGATCAAAGAAACGAAACAAACTAAAATTCGATGTATGCAAAATATCAAACATATCAAACAAACAAGCAAAAGGAACTTTTGTCTACTAAAAGGAAAGGAACACATTGTCTACTATGGTAGAAGGAGCAATAGGATTACCATCAAGTTCCCACTTTTGACGAGTCTGAAGACTTGGAAGATGATCTTTAATAAAAACTGTCCCAGAATCGATCAGCAAGAACTTGACTGTGTCTCCACTTTCTACGGGTAAGTAGTTCTGAATCTGCATACTTGTGGGAGAGATGTATCTCGCCGCTCCATCATTAGGATATTTGGGGATATCATATTTATTAGGATATCATTAGGATATTAGGATATTTGGGTCTGAAATATTTGAAGACAGATAGCCGATAGGGTTTTGAGTTTAGCAACTCACAATTTCAACAAGCACTGTATACAGAACTTCCTCTGAGACTACTTGTGTTCCCAAAGTTACTGGTAATGCTGTATTAACAGACCTACCTCTCTCTCCCAAGTACCTCCAAATGGGGAGAATATGGTAGATTGAATGATAATTTAATTTGTTTAATTTGCTGTTGGGCAAGCATCTCATGAAGAGAGAGACTAAGCTGAGAAAATGCTTCCCGGAGTTCTCTTTCTCCTCCCTAGAAATAGGTCCTTTGATCAGACAATATTTCATTGGGTTGACCTCTATGAGCTACAAGGCCAGAAGGAAACTGTGAGTATCCATACCAGAAAGTAGTTAGAAATGAAGACACTATGTTGTCTGGCATTTAAAGATAATGCCACACCTCTTCATGTCATCGACCTACTTTGATAGTTAAAGGTCCAAAACAATCCATACCCGTCAACCAAAAGGGAGGCTTATACCGACGAAGCCTGGAAGCTGGTAGATCAGCCATTCTGGGAATGGAAGGCACACCTTTCCACTTTCTACACCAATAACCCATGACATGACCTCTGAATTTTCTTTATTAACAGTCACCCTCTCAGAACCCAGACAAAGCTGAGCTTACACTCTTTGTGGTCCATGGTGGCACAGAGTTGAATCAAAGTCAGCAACCAAAATTTTGGTTACATTATTCTTAGGGTCTAAGACAATAGAATAAATAGCTTCAGGATCCAAATCCTCACTTTGACGTAATCATCCAACCACTCTTATCAGCTCTGTAATGGCATCCTACTCTGGCGCCAAGTCAACTAAACGGCCATGTGAGGAAACTTCATGGCCATCTTTAAGCAGTTTATATTCCTCAGGAAAATCTTCCATCTGGGCTTGATGCAGAAGATATAATTCTGCTTGCATTTGAGAAGGTTTAGTCTCATCTCCTAAGTCCAAAGAGAGGTTTTCAACAGTTGCTGCATTCAACTCTGACCAGGTATGGAATTGAGACAAATCAGACTTTGGAGAGTTTGCTGGTGCTTGATTAAGTCCACAAAACAAAGGTTTCTCAGCTCTGTCCCAACCTCTTTGGAACTTGAAGCTGGAGATTTTTGCCATTGCTGATGGGGCATGTATAGAAAGGTAGGTCTTTGAAACCAAGAACTAGTACCAGACAATTCAGCAAGTCTCTTGTCTCGAGTGATGTCATCTGCTGGATTTCTTACAGTGTCAACATATCTCTACTGATCCGGTCTAGTATACTCAAGAATCTCTGTGATGCGGTTTGCCACGAAGATCTTGTACTGGCAGGATTCGGACTGGATCCAGGTCAGCACAGTTATAGAGTTAGACCAAAGTGTCACTTTTTCAATTGCCAAGGTGAGTTCCTTTTGCAACAGGTTCGCTAGCTGAGCCCCAGTCAGAGCAGCACACAGTTCTAAACGAGGAATAGAAATGGTCTTTTTCGGTGCTACCCTTGAACGAGCCAAGACAAGTAGGCAACTGAGCCATATGCCTTTTTCGATGAGTCACAGAATACAGTATGTGAAGCTCTCTGATGACTGGATCTTCCTAGTTCTTTCTTGGACCATACCATCAACTCTCCTTCCCATGCCATCATGGCTGCATTGATTCCTCTAGTAGGCTTCATCCATAACTGTTGCAGAATTACTTTAGCACGTGTCGTGAATGGAATGATGGAACCCAGTGGGTCATACTGACGTGCAAGTATCCGATATACAACCCGCAATGTTAGGACAGTATACTCCACTAGACGATGCCTGTAGCTCAAGGTATCCTGCAAGCATTGGCAACTGAGTCCAAGAGTACCCTTGCATGGATCTGTGCAGTCATGACTTAACCACAGGTCAGTGTTTACTGAACGAGCTTCTGCTGGTAAGTGGTCAATGACAGAGACATGGTTACCGGCCCATTGCCGAATCTCAAAACCTCCTTCAACTAAGGAAGAACGCAACTTCATAAGCATCTCATTGACCTCTTTTGTAGTTGGAAAACTTTGCAAGCAATTTTCCACATAAAAGGAATGCAAGACAGAGGACTGAACATCTTGAAATTCAACAGGAAGAATCTGAACACATTTATGGAGAGCATATGTGGCACAACAAGGGCTACATTTAGCACCAAAAGGCGAAACCTGCCATTCATAGACATCAGCTGCATCATTTCTTCTCATGTTTCGCCACAAGAAGCGTAGCAGGGGCGAATCAGAAGACAAGAGGCGGACTTGATGGAACATGGATCAAATGTCTCCACTGATAGCAACTTGATGCTCTCTAAACCGAAGTAAAACTCCAATCAAGGAAGGGCCTAGTACCTGTCCAGGTAACAAATAGGCATTCAAACTCTCACCTTGATACTGATAGCCAAATCCAACGGAATCTCCTGAACGTACAGCTGGTAAGTTCCTAATTGCAACAATCTCCCACAGCACCAAATGGTGGGGTTGATCATATCCCTTCTGAAGAGCCTTTAAGGCAGTAGTGTAAGGTTGGGAATAATTGGGCATAAGCCAAGGCCAGGTGTTGAGCGGCATCCGACTTCAAGGGATCCAGAAGAATATGTTACTTGTATTTCTCAGTTTCTTCTGGGGGTAACAAATTCTTTAAAGCCATTACAAACTATTGGGGGTCATCACTCTTCAAATATGGAAATGAAAGTCTTTCAATATGGGCTGACCTGAAAGGCTGAAAAATTGGCATCGTATGAGGCACATTCACTGCTGAATCAAATGTACATATGCTGATCTGTACATAGGAAATGTACATATGCTGATCAGGTACCGACATTTGTATTCCAATTGGAGTAAGTGCAGTTATTTGATTCACATCTCTTTGCTGCTGCAGCAGAGGTAATGACTGTCAAAGGATTCTGAAGAGACATAATGGAAGGATTAACTTGCTGCTCCACAGCTTTTTTAGTTGTTTGCTGTTGTAAGGAAGTTTGATGTGAATGTCCAAGAGAAGCATAAGGAAATCCAGCTGATAGATCTCTAGGAGGCAACGTTGCGACTCTTGAAGGAATACAATTAAGCTGAGCTGGATGGATGTAATACTGGATAAGGAAAATCAGGTAGGTATGGAGGCCTAAACAACCCTTCACTTGGATAGAAGTTTGGCCATACAAAATGCATTTCCCTGCATTTGATCAGATGGCAAAAGCCTTTGATCAATACCTACTTGTTGATCATTGGGATAAAAATTGGGATTCACTTGATGATGACTGACTGTAGATAGCCATGGAGGACCATTACATTGCTGAGTGACCTTTGAACATGATTATGTAATGCGTGGCGCATCACAGTGCTTGAGCAAAACAAGCATTTGTGGTAAAAAAAAAAAAAAAATATATATATATATATATATATATATATATATATATATATTAGAAAATTACCGATCTTTTTGCTAGATAAAACCCTTATTCCATGGCTGGGATTGTGTAGGGCCCTTTGAAGCTGCATTGAAACTGCAATTTGGACCTTCAATTGGACCGTTGGACCCCATTGAAGTCCACTAAAATCCTGGAATGTCTTCATCAAAAACCTTAAAGGGATAGTTCACCCAAAAATGAAAATTCTGTCAGTATTTACTCACCCTCATGTTGTTCCAACCCCGTAAGACCTTCGTTCATCTTCGGAACACGAATTAAGATATTTTTTATTAAATCTGAGAGCTGGATCACTCCTCCACAGGCTTCTAAGGGATTGACACTTGCCAGCCCCGAAAAGTTATTAAAGACATCGTTAAAATAGTCCAAGTAACTACAGTGGCTCAATCTTAAGTTTATCAAGCGACGAGAATACTTTTTGTGCGCAAAAACAAACAAAAATAACTTTATTCAATAGTTAATAGTTGACTTTATTTCAACTATTCATTTCCTTCTCTGTGGGCCTCTAGTTAGTTAACGTAGTGTGATTGCGTAGAGCTACGTCACACGTAGGCTCACTATTGGCCGACGCTGGTCATGTGTGTGATGCGTGTGACGTACAACAACAGAAGCTTACGCCATTACACTAGTGAACTGACTCGAGGCCCACAGAGAAGGAAATGAATAGTTGAAATAAAGTTCTCAAATCAGCCGTTATTTTTGGTTTTTTTGCGCACAAAAAGTATTCTCGTCGTTTGATAAACTTAGGATTGAGCCACTATAGTCACTTAGACTATTTTAACGATGTCTTTAATAACTTTGCGGGGAACAAGTGTCAATCCCTTAAGAAGCCTAAGGAGGAGTGATCCAGCTCTCAGATGTAATCAAAAATATCTTAATTCGTGTTCTGAAGATGAACAAAGGTCATACGGGGTTGGAACAACATGAGGGTGAATAAATACTGACAGAATTTTCATTTTTGGGTGAAATATCCCTTTCATTTCCTTTCGACTGAAGAAAGAAAGGGTGAGTAAATTAGCAGGACATTTTAATTCTGAAGTGAATTAATCCTTTAAATGTGCATTAATTTAAAACATTTACACATTTAAATTACTATATGATAATGTTAGTTTTCAATAGTTGTCAGATAATTAGCTATTGAAAGAGTAGAAATGTTTCTCCTTTCGCCTGCTTTTCATGCATTTGTCAACCATAGTGTGGAGATTGTAAACAGTTTATTAAATACTTTTGAGTAAATTTTGGCCCTGTTCAGCAGATTTTATTACTAATATACTGTAGATACAAAACTTGTATGATGATGCTAATTAGTTATGGCTTTGTTTGCTTCCAGGTTGTGCTGTTTGCAGCGCAACAAAATCAACTGGCATCCTCACAGAAAAAAGAGTGTCCATATCTGAGAAGTGGCTGTACTTCAAGATCAGTCCTCAAACGCAAACAGATCAACTTGGCCTCTTTGAGGAACAAGATACGACGACATGAGACAATCAGGGCACACTAAATAGCCCAGGAGCTCACTGAAAAGGGTGGACAGGGTTTAATTGAAAATTTGGTGAGATCTGTGTCAGAGACTGTGTTGGCTGAGACAGATGCTGTATTCAGAACAGCATACTATCTTGCGAAAATGAACCCACCTTTCACTGACCATGACAATCTCATTGAGCTTCAGGAAACAAATGGTGTCAACCTGGGCACTAGTCTGCACTCAAGGTACAGTTATACAAGAATTGTGGAACACATAGCAAAAGAGATGCAGAAAAAAATAGAACACAGTATTGTGTCATCTTCAAGCAAGTTGTCTGTTCTCATTGACGAGGCTACATCTCTCAGCCCCAAATCTGCCATGATTGTCAACCTGAAAGCCTCAGTAGATGGAGCTACTCCTGAATTTGTGTTTCTATAACTGGTTGAGCTGGAGAGCCAAAGGGCAGAGAAGCTCTACTTAACTGTTAGGACACTGCAGGCTTCAGTGAAGAGTGGCTCAAAAGAACTGGGTCTCATTTGTTTCAGATGGAGCCAGTGTGATGTTAGGCAAGAGCTCTGGTGTGGCAACCAGGCTAACTGCAAGGTACCTTAACCTCTTCTCATAGCATAACTGCATGGACCAGCGTTTGGAACTGGCTGTATCTGATGCTGTGGATGAGTTTCAGGCCGTCAACCACTTCAAAGCATTCATGGAGAAGATCCATAATCTCTACAGTCAGTCCAATTAAAAATTCATGGGAGCTTCTGGAAGCAGCGCAAGAAGTGGGTTCACAAGTCCTGAAAATTGGCAGAGGTTTAAGTACGAGGTGGGTGGCCAGCTGCTTCCGTCGTATGAAGCAGACACTTTGAAAATGCTCTGGGAAGACCAAACAAGAAACGCCAAAGAGAGACAAACTTAAAGAGGCCTGGCACGTCACATGCAAAGCATGGAATTCCTTTGTGACCTTGGACTCATGTACAATGCACTGTCGGAACTTGCAAACCTATCTCAGCAACTCCAGGCCCATTCAATCTCACTATTGAGAGCGGACCAGCTTCTGAAGCGCAAGATCAGAGTGCTGGCATCATTTAAAGACATCCTAGAAGAGAAATCAGAGGACAGCCTGACAGCACAGGCTTTGGGACATTTTGGATCGGTTCCTCTGGAGTCAAATGCAAAGCTCACACAAATCATTATTTTTGGAAAGCTTTGTAGACTACCAGGCTTTTAACTGGTTAATTTATGCAAACAGTAAAATAGAAAATCAGTCCAGTCTCCCCAGCAGTAAATGTCATTGGCTGACATGTTGATAACACACAAGCAGTCTATCAGAATGCTCTCAATTACATGTAGATGCATACGGTATGCATTAGTGAGTGCAGTGGTGCTTATGGGGTGTCGCTCTGGGAAGGGTGAGTTAGAGGCTGGGAGGGAAAAATCACAGTATACTCAATACAAAAAAATTGACTACACCACTGTTTTAAAGGTAACTTTCCCCAACACTGGAGGCCTCATTTATAAAACAAGAATATGCACAAATTTGATCTTAGAGAAAATCCGGAAGTTCAAATGTATAAAACCAGTCTTTGACGTGGAAAAGTGCTTAGCTCTATGTCAGGTTCTAAGCAGATGTACACACTTTTCCTTTTGGCAGAGAGTCGGGGCCTTTACATGTTATCTTATAGCCATTCAGTGGGCAGTTCTTAAAAGTGCTGACAGTCCTTAAAAGTGTTGACCTTACACACAGCCTTAGAGGTGACCACTAAATCAAATAATCTAAAGACAATACAGGCTATTACCCCAACTGTGAATAATGGTACCCCCCAAATTGTATAAACATCACACGGTCGCAAGAACCGTATGTAAACATCCACACATAGTTTGACGCTTAGTAGGAAGATCAAAGACTGACAAACCCCCCTCACTGGAAACTATATTGAATCTAGTCAGTAAATTGATGCCATCATGTTCACCTTGAATGCCCAATACAGTGTAGTTCACCTTAGTTTTTCATGTGATGTTATGTAAGGATGTAGGATCAGGACATCTTAAACAGATTCTTAAATTTGTAATCCCACAAATCCCAGAATTTCCGGTGCTTCAACCCCAAATACAATTTTTTTTAAAGAACCACTTAGCAATCACCATTGCAGACCTGAAGGTGATAGGTGTGTGGGAAAAAAGACCAAAACAGTCAGGTAAAAAATCTAAAACAAGAAACTCCCACACACTTTCAATACTTGCAAATGAGTATCAAAATTGTGTTAGCAACGTTTCGTTCTCACGACCTTCATCAGGCATATACAACTATTCAAACTCAATCCCATTTAAAATGATCACATGACCAATCACCGTAAAGATCCATTTGTAACCAATTAACCTCAATGATGGAATTCATAATTAACACCACATCATCATAAACAGTTACTAACATATTGGTTCACAATATCAAAGATGGATAAAAATAAAAATAAATAAATGAACTTTATAACATCACATTAAATAATGCTTCATCATTCCTGAAGGTTGGTCCTGGAGGGCCACTCTCCTGCAGAGTTTAGTTCCAACCCTAATGAAACACACCTGAACAAGCTAATCAATGTCTTCAGGATCACTAAGGTTACAATCAGGTGAGTTTTTTTACAGTGTTGGAGCTAAACTCTGCAGGACTGTGGCCCTCCTGGGCCAACGTTCACTACACCTGCCCTAGGTGATAAAGTCTGAAGGGTAAAAACCCAAAACAGCTTACGTCTCTGTAAGGGCAATTAAATATCGCCCCCTCTAGGTGGCACACTCACTTTTTCAATCATACAAAAACGTTGACATCTTTTTTTCTGTACAGAGTACACTTCATAGATATGTGGATACAGAAGAATGAAGGCAAGTTGAGTACAACTTTGTTTACAAAAGAGACTGATCGCAACACACTTTTGCTTGCTACCAGTTTTCATCCAACTGTTTTTAAAAAAGGACTGCCTAAGAGTCAGTTCTATAGATTGAGGAAAATTTGTTTTTCTGATTCAGATTTTATTGAAAAATCGAATATCATGAAGACATTTTTAGATAGGGGTTACCCTTCAGAATGGGTTGATGAAACATATAATACATCATTTCAAAAGACACTTTCTGAGTTGCTATAAAAAGAAGTCAAAAAAGTAAAAAAGCATTCTTTTACTTTTATTACTACTCATTCACCCAAGTCTTATGCGATAAAATCCATTTTTAAAAAATACTGGCATTTGTTGTCTTCTGATCTGGATTTGAGTACAATTTTCCAGCATCCTCCATTGATTGTGTTCACACGGTTTTCACTACACGTCATCAATCCGGAAGTCGGCCATTTTGGAGGCACTGAACGTAAACAATGCCACTGAACTGAACGGACTTGCATATTTGGCTGATTATTGCTGCTGAAAAAGGGTCGTGTTTTGGTCTGTACTAATCGGTCACACCAGGAAAAAACATTTAGAGTTCTATAGACTGCCAAAAGTTAAAGAGAAGAGTGCAAAAAATGGATGAAAGAAGGCGTTTGTGGTTGAGAGAGGCACAGCATTAGCCACATGTGTAAATGAAGCACTGACTATGGCTAAAATGTTGACGTAAATTAGTTAACTATGGCTACATCCACACTATCAGACCAAATCCGATTATCTTTGTATCCGATTGGAATCTGATCTAAAATGATGTCCACACTTAGTATCGCAACTGTTCAGATCCGATTTGTGTGTTCATGCAGCTCTTTGGCAATATGGCAATGATGTTGCGTTGATGGAGGGGTTTGCATTTGCAATAGAGATGTTGTCTTATTTAAATTTTACAACATGGAAATGTGTAGCCGCTGCGCTGGACTACTGCGTCTTGAGCCTGCTGCAGAACTGTAGGAGGCTGGTATGCACAGTTTTTTTTCCTTGCCGTTTTCAAAAATAATAATAACCTGCTTGTCTGGCACTTTGCAATAACACAGCCTTGTTTCGGCAGCGACTTTCAGCATGTTCCCTATAACAACGTCTGACGTTTACATTTTACGTGGCATGAGAAAGTCACATACCACGTGAAATCCGATCAGAGCATTCAGACTGAATCGGATTTCCTGATATTTGATTTGAGTAGGATTTCAAACCACATATGGATGTAGCTTGAAACGGATTTCATGTGCTTTTTTAGACTGACAATCTGAACGTAGCCTATGTCGGGATAAGAAATAGAAGGAAGAATAGCAGTAAGGGCTAGAGAAGCTAGCTCGTTCGGATCATTACCTCATATTAACTTTAGTTCGTCAAAATTCCGCACTGTTTCCTGCTTACTAAGTCCTTCTCTATATGATTTTGCAGCTTCCGTGTGTTTTTTCCGTAGTTTAGACATAATAAATTAGTGTAACAATGTGTTCAGTAGTACATTGTAGGGTCTGGACCATTCAGACACACACTAATTATTCATATTCACTATATTTAATCAATATAAAGGTCTATGAAACTCTCCCCCAAAACTAACCTCACAAATGAAGTTACTTTGTCAGCCGGGTGTCCGGTTACAAAACACTTTAAGACTGATAACAGACTTTTACGACCTCAAAGGAATGTGGCCACATGCGCCACATGCTCAAGAGAGAGAGACAATCTTTAATTAAATAAACTTTGCGGTATTACTCTGATCTATGAAGGAACATGCCTCACAGAAACTGTGATGATTTATTGTCTCATGTACTATTAGGTATAACAACATGGTATGTTTGATTGGGGTGTATGTGGTTGCACAATGACCCAACTTTCAATATAACTTCACCTGTATCATTCTTCCTACCTAATTAATCCTCATTTAATGACACATACTTTGATGTACATCACCTTCTCTTAGAATGCAATTTGAATTTGTTATGTCTATTTGAGCTTGAATGAACAGTCTAAGCACGCTGGGGACAAAGACCATAAATCAACTAAGAGCCGCTTCCCCTCTTGGACATGTCACCTTACTCATAGGTCCATTCAAACCTTAGGGGTGGTTCTTTTTCAGACTATATCAGAGACAGGCAATAGTGACCGCCCTCTCTTGGTTTTTCCATCCTGCCGCAAACACGGTCTCGGGTGATACGGGGAAACCCCCCCCCTTCCCCCTCCATGGGGGCCAAGAGGCCTTCCAGCAGGCCTGGATCCCAACCAGTTCCGGCTTCATGGAAAAGAGAGGAGACTCTCTCACAAAGAACCAAAGACAATCTCAGGAGTTTTGGAACAAAGACTCCAACCAACAACGACTCCAATCACCCATCCTTCCGACTTCCTCACTTCTCCTGGGTACTCGGCGTGGCCTCAACAGAGTCCCAGGCCTTGATCAAACCAATCATGCGTTCCTGGAGAAAGAGAACGCTCAACCAACTTCCACTTGACACTGCCGGAACCATCAACGACTTCAATTTTCAACAACTTCAAGAATTGTTCCCATTACAAATGCAAGTATTCAATTCAATGAAATGTGAAAATGAAATTCTGATGGTTCTTCTCATAGACCCTCTTCCGGTTTCCAATTTCATCCTATCACTAACCTATTTATGTATTCATGTGTGTATGTTGTTTAGTTTATTTATATTCATATAAATATCTATATTTAGTTAATAAAACTTGTACATAATATGTATTTGGTTCTGCTTTGTTTGCAATACATTGTCACTTTATGATCACGGTTTTTGCTACTGGCTCAACGTGCGGTATATGCGAAGAAATAATTATTCTTCTGTGGCCATGGAAGATACCCTTTTCTTAGAATAAATTAATAATCAAAAGAGTTCGTTGGACGAACTGATTAATTGATTGTAATTTTAATTCAGCCACATCAAGTTAATCCAATTAACTGACCCAAATATTTATAATTAATAATAACAAGATATTATTGATTATTTATATTTCCAAAAAGCTGAGTTCCTTACAACATAAACAGTGCAAACCATGCTGTTGTTTACATCCGAGTATCTCCAATATGGCCGCGCATCTGGGTAACTGACCAAAACGTGACGTAGGTGCAAACACTATAAACAGGCTAGGGATCTACAAGATTGCCTACATGCTCGTTTTCAACTCGTTTTCGAGTGTTAGTTTGCGTCCGTCTCAGAGTTTACTCAGTCCTATACAGAATGGTAATTATCGGTGTGGTAATTGTGCATTTTTTTGTCATCCAAGAACTGGTAAAAAATATATAATCAATTCTGTGATAGAATCAACTTAGAGGGGGCAATATTGAATTGCTCTTACAGAGACATGAGCTTTTTTGGATTTTTACCCTACAAACTTTATCACCTAGGGGTATGAATGATGAAGCATTATTTAATGTGACGTTATAAAGTTTTTTTTTTTCTATCTTTGATATCATGAACAATTTTGTAACCTTTTATGATGATGTGGTGTTAATTATGTATTCAGTCATTGGTTACAAATTAATCTTTACGGTGATTGGTCATGTGATGTGTTAAATGGGATTGATTTTGAATAGCAACCTGACTAAGGTCGTGAGACGAAACATTGCTAATAAAATTTTGTGCGGGAGTTTCCCTTTTTGGTAACACTTTAGAATATGGTTCCTTCGTTAATGAATAACTACACAGGAACAAATGAGTAACACAATATTAACAATCTAGTAACTACTATTAACTAACAAGAAATTCTGATTAATGAATTAGTAAGTAATAGCACACAGATGAAAGTGGTAGTTCACTATTAACTAATCAATACCTACTATTTTTTTAATGCTTCCCAGAGAACTACTGTATGAATCATGGTAACTAACTAGTAATGACTCAAGTGTTACTACATACTTCTAAAGGAATTACTAATTATTTGGATCCGTATTCCAAAGTGAAGATCATGGTAACTAACTGGTAATGACTCAAGTGTTAATACATACTTCTAAAGGAATTACTAATTATTTTAAGCTTTTGAGGTTTTTGGTGAAGTTTTAAATAGTAATTCCCATAGACGTATGTAGTAACACTTTAGTCATCGCTAGTTAGTTACCATGATCTTCACTTTAGAATACGGATCCAAATAGTTAGTAATTCCTTTAGAAGTATGCAGTAACACTTCAGTCATTACTAGTTAGTTACCATGATTCTTACAGTAGTTACTAATGAAAGGCCAATCCTAAAGTGTAGAGTCTTCTAATCCTTCACAAGATATTTGCACACACATATATGAGCTAGGAGACATACATAAAAACATATTTTTTTGTGAGCTAGGTTCAATAATAAAATCACTGTATATGGTATTTGGATGGCTGATGACTCAATATGTTCCAGTCGTCACCATGACTCTAGTGATTCAATGCCAGTCCAGAGGAATCCCGGAAAATTGGCCACAGGACAAGTAAGGTCCCGACAACTGCATTTAAAAATCCATTTCTTTAAAATTATTCAGTTGATAAATAGTTCTCTAGGAGAGAGCATAGGCTAATTATTTCCCAAATCATCAAGTCTGCTATGCTATTACATATTGATAAACCTTGTGTATTCGTTTACAGTAGCAGTTAAAATGTTAATGTAGTGCTAGTCATTTGTCCTGCATTAGTTATTGATTAGTTTTGCATGAATTATGAAACTTTTTCAGTAGTTCTCTAGGAAGCATTAAAAAAATAGTAGTTATTGATTAGTTAATAGTGAACTACTACTTTCATCTGTGTGCTATTACTTACTAATTCGTTAATTAGAATTTCTTGTTAGTTAATAGTAGTTACTAGATTGTTAATATTGTGTTACTCATTTGTTCCTGTGTAGTTATTCATTAACGAAGGAACCGTATTCTAAAGTGTTACCCTTTTTTTATAAGAACCACTTAAAATCTCCGTAGGAGGTAGACATGTTTGCCAACTCCACATCCAAGTTGATAAAATTGTAATTTTGTCATCTTTAAACTACTTTAAATGGGCTAAATGTTTAGCTAGACAACCATAGCACGTACACTTGAACGTTATGCTTTGTCGATGCCATCAAAAAACAGCCCAGGGCACTAAACCCTCTCAGCCGCAGCCTGATGCTACTGACAAAATGGTAATGGGTGACTAAACAGAAGGCCTCGAGCTTGAAGAAAAATATATGTCATATATGTCATATAATCAGTGACATATGTCGCTGATGATGGAGAAGATTTTGGATAAGATTATCAGTGCCTTTGATGAGCGATTTGATAAACTAGGAGTGACTCTTCGAGCCATACAAACGACGCAACGAGAGTTAAATGAGAGAGTCGAGACGGTAGAGGGGCAGGCCAGTGATCATGAAAGTCATATCCTTTCTCTGGAAACTTCCCTGGATACTTTTAGTAAAGAAAACAAGATGCTGAAGTCCAAGTTTAACGATCTCGAAGGCCGATCGCGCTGTAATAACATCAGAATTGTCGCTATCCCAAAAGTAGCTGAAAAAGGTAGGCCAACCGAGTTTGTGGTTTTTCCACATTACACGACTGAGGTAATGGAACAACGTTGGTGCTTCGGCGAGGTGATGCATTTATTAAGAGAGCTTAAGGTGCGTCGTGCTTTGCCCTTCCCTGCTAAGCTTATAATCACATATAATAGAAGTACCTCAATGTTTACATCTCCCACGGACGCAAAGCTATATATAAACAAAAAACTGGGGCAAGTGCCTGTGACAGATCAAGAATAAATTCTGTTGCGTAGGACTGCATAAGGCCGTGTGTCCACCAAAGTGTTTTTTCACGCAGCTGGCGTAAAATTCTAATTGTTTTCAATGGGAGCGCCGCGTTTTTTAAACGCCATGAGCATAACGAGGCGCTGAGCGTGTATTTAACGCTCAAGCGCTGAGCGCCCGGCGTTTTTTACTGGTCGCCGAGAGTTGAAAAATGTTCAACTTTGGGTAAAACGCTGCGCTCATCACTGTCACTTTTTACACAGCCGTCCAATCACAGTGGAGGAGGGGCGGGACAAATATCACATCGACCAACTGTCACAACATTCTTTCTGTACAAAGACATCAACCAGCAGAGCTAACCGAACAAAATGGATGAAAAATATTTTTTTAGTATGAAACAAATTATCTACGAAATCAGTTACAAGTAAACTGTGCTGCGGATATTCTGTATCATAGCAACGAATCGTCTCAACTGAAAAAACGCAGCGCTGCCAAAACGCTCTCAAGCGCCCACAGCTAGGCGTTTTCAGCAGAGCGTCTAGCTTTTTCAGCCGGCTAAAAACGCTTTGGTGGACACACGGCCTAAGTCTGCTTCAAGTATCTAGTGCTCTAGTCACTAGGGGAGCCATTATGCTTAGTTTGGGGAAGTCCTTGAGGCACTGGGGTGGGACGGGGGCTAAAAGTTCAAGGTTTGGTTTGTTTGTTGTTGTTGTTTGTGGAGGGGGCATGTTATAGTGGTTTTACCTTGAGGTGCAAGATTGAAATGAAAGGCAATGGTCAAACCAATAGAAGAAATCTTAACTTTGGCATCTTGGAATGTTAAAGGGCTTGGCCACCCCATTAAAAGAGGCAAAGTGTTTACTAATCTCAAGGCCTTGAACGCAGACATTTTATTTCTTCAGGAAACACATATAGCTGTGGGACAGAAACACAAACTTAGGGCGAATTGGATATCCCAGGTATATCAGGCTCCTTTCAGCAGTAAGGCCAGGAGGGTAGCAATTTTATTTCAGAAGGGTATTTAATTTCAGCTTGATTCAATGACTACCCAGATAGCACACCAGTGGCGGCTCGTCAATAGAGGGCGCTGGGGCCCCATCAACATTCCAGAAATATACATGTATACAAAAATTATATAAAAATGAAATAAAAATAGAAAATACAATAGTTTACTCATACGATGTGCAAGCTGGTAGTAAGAGCCTCAGCATTTAATAAAAACTGGCTTTAATGTTCTTCAATATGTTTCATGTTTTCATCAAGGGGGTAATCCATCAGCCGGAAACTGAAGCCTTGCGGGGGCCTCCGTTGTAGCAGAACTTCACCTGCTGTTAGCATTCCATTGACTCCCATTCATTTTGGCGTCATTTTGACAGCGAATAACTTTACATCTGAGGCGTCCAAAGACTTAATTTTTCCATTATTTATTTCTAAAGAAACACGACAATGTATAAAAGGCTCCATTACTTTGTATCTTACGTTATGGCCCCGTAGAACCCGTTTTTGTAAAAATAGGCTAACGATTGCGTCATAACCACGCAACTTTCTGTCGCACAATAGAGAAATTACCGTATAGACAGGAGGAGAAGCTCGCGGGCAATCTTTTACTGTCTATGAGGCAATCGGGGGGACATAGAGGCATAAAGTCAAGGGAGAAGCCTATAGATAGAATAGATAGAGAGTCCATAAAAGCAACAGGACAAAATATTTCAACAACAATTTTGAGGAATTAGGTGATTCAGATTTGTCTTGGCACAGCGACTAGAAGATTTACAACTGTCAGACTGTCGTCAAGCTCAGTTTGAGCCTGCGCAGTCGCTCAGCCATCAGGAAGTGAGTGCTTTAATCGGGCTGGGGTCACTGTGTCCATTTCTTTTACTGGCTATGAGTTTCATGAGCGAGGGACGCCGGACAAATGGATGTCTATCTGAGTCCTTAAATTTTCAGCAGCATGTGACCTGAAGCTAGTCTCTAATTGGTTTCTTAAAGATCCTCCTCCGGGCGCAGGTCGCTGCGTCCCTGGCGAATCAGAATTGGATACATGTTATTTTATCCAATCTGATTGGTTCTCGTCACCTGTCATTAAACTTAACGCTCTTGGCCACTACTTCGAGTGCGCAGGCGACTCCGCCAAAACCTTGTAGGCTGATCACTTTCGTAGAGATAATGGCAGCAGTTAAACCAAATTCTGTCATTGATTTACAAAAAAACCTTTCACAAGGCGTTCGCTGGAAAAAAAAAAAAAGGATAAAGGATCTCGGACCGGATCAACCCGATTTACAAATCCAGCAGCAGCCAGTGACAGAGGACGAGCTTCACCCGCGCTTGTTATGAGAAACGTGTCGGCACTGAAGTTTTGTGGACAATAACGGGGGTAAGAGACCTCAAACAGCTATCTGAAATTTATTTGTATTTATTTTCGCCCCACCCCCACAAAAAATCATTATCACCAGCCGCCACTGTAGCACACGTACATCACGGAGACGTCTATTTGATGTGCGTGTTTACATCTGGAAGACGTATTTTTTTGTGTTTGCTCATCTGCAATAGGACGCTTCCTGTCAGATGTCAAATAGATGTTTAAAAAAATGTCTTTAAGATGTAATGATTTAGAATGTATGTTAAACTGACATCTTAAAGATGTCTATCAGATGTTAGTAAACAGCAGATGCTTTCCAGATGAAGTGATCTTTAACAGACATCTTGCAGACGTACGTGTGTGCTATCTGGGTACTGATTCTTATGGCAGATATGTCATGATTTTAGGAAGACTTAGTGTTTTTTTTTCCCAATTTAATTCCATCTGGGTGTGTAAATGTCATTATTGGTGGTGATTTCAATTGTTATCTAGATCTGTTTTTAGACCGATTCTCTTTAAAGCCACCTTCTCATATAACCTCAGAACAGATCCTCAATAGATTGATTGAGGATAGGAATATGGAATATGGTATATATTTGGATGTTGCAACCCCCAACAGATAGGGAGTACTCATTTTACTCGCTTGTTCATAAATCTTATACTAGGATCGACCGTTTTTGGTTACTTGTGAACTGATACACAGGATAACTGGTATGTGAGAGAAATCCTGCCATGACAAAGTTATTATTGGCAATTTAATCCTTACCTACTTAAAGACCCAGCTTTTGAAAAAAGCTGGTCCGGGTTGGACCAGTTTGTTTTTGTCGCTGTTTGTGGAGCCTGGGGTGTCTGCAGAGACCGCGTTTTTTTTTTCAGTGTGTTCAGGGGACAGGCAGCTAGCGGATAGTGAGGAGATGTTTGCTGTTTGTGACAAAAAATGTTTTGGCCTAAAAAACGCGTGAAATCGCTTAGAGCACCTTTAAACTGAAACAAAAACACTTTGAATTGGGTGATAAGCAGAAACTTTATTAGCAGAAACTCTATATTGCTTCTTAACGTTGATCAGAAGGTAATAACAAAAGTGTTAGCAAACAGACTTGGAAAACATATCTCAACAATAGTACACTCAGACCATACTGGGTTTATACCATAGACTGTAAACAAAGATGGACGACGCCCCTTCACTCTCTTCCATTGGTGAAAAGTGAAGCTGCCAAAGTCCTAATACGGCGCTGACATCTTGTGCAGATTTGGGACCAGATTCTGTGGTACATTTCAGATGGTACATAAATCAGTTGCAATCTGCATTTAATCTCCCAGGTTCCGACTTTTTTTGGTATCTACAAGTGAGACATTATGTTCAAATGGTTATTCCACAATGTTTTTAGGTAAATCCAAGCTCTAGACATTTGGTTTCACATTGTGTTAATGCTTTCCAGCTGTCTGTGAACACAAATTATATAAAAGAAGCCTGGGCTAAGGACTTTTATGAAGAAGTGTCCAATGAAACCTGGAATGAAAATCTCAAGAAAATTCAAGACTGCTCAATAAATGTGAGGCACAGGTTTATTCAGTTTAAAGTGGAACATAAACATGGGAGTCCTGCTCCCCGAGTCCTGCTCCCAGTTTATTGAATAAAGTGTGCTGCATGTGGATCCTGCTTCCTCCTTGTTTCCACCTGATCGTGACAAAATTGAGTAAAAATATATTCTATTTATCCAGTCTGCGACAGATGTAAAACAGAGGAGGGTTCTTTGTTACATTTGGTTTTGTCCCAATCTGTTTAAATTTTGGACTGCCATATTTTATTATATTTTTTCAAAAAGAGGTTAAGTCAGACCATGGCCTTGCAAGTCTCTAATCTTCCGAGACATTTTCATCAGTCTGTTGGTTTTTAGTTATCATATTAAGAAAACGTGCATGCGTTCTTTTGCCTTTTTAAGAAAGCATTTTATTTATTATTTTTGTGGCGTAGTTTTTCACTTACATTTAACACCACTTCATCAGATGTAGCCTACAAATACAACAGCCGTTTTATAAATCCTATCCAATGGTTGAAAGAAAGGAGTAAACACGGTCACTAGTAGGTTGTGACGGCTGTCGATCAAAACCTGGAGCGGTGATTCGTTCCAGGATAATTCGGAAATTAAATTTTAAATTTAACAGAATTTATCAACTTGTTGCCTGCTGTGGTTGTTTTAATTCACATCCTTTCTAAAAAAAAAATATTAACGTTTTTGGTTTAATATTCTTAATATATAGGCTAAGACTGTCAATGATCTAAATTCATGTTGGTTTACATTTTATTTGTTCATTATTTTGTTGGATTTTAGTTGGACTTGATCAGAACTGTTTCAAAAATAGTTATCTGCATGATGCCTGCTGTGTTTGGGCTCAGTGATGTTGTTACATTGTGATGTAGGCTAATGGTGTTTTCTGGAAGGGATTAAAGAACAAAGAATTTTTATCAGCTGAAAGGCAGAATACAAATGTTTTTATTAAGTTAGATAAACATTATATAACAGTATCAGGTTATGTTTTAGTGTTGGTAACATGTCCCACACAAACTTATAATCGTCCCACATTTGGTTTGTTTGATGGTGGTAGCCTACAACAACCCACGTCTTGTTTTAAACTATTGTTTAAGGGTGGTTCTTCAACTACGGGCACTTTTGGCCTTGTGAACTTGAGGGGGAAAAAAGTGTTCAAATCAAAATTGTCACAGTCTAACAGTTAAGTATAACTAGTCTAGTTTAATGATCCATAAGAGAACGCACTGACATTATAAGACAAATTGGTGTTTTTTGACATTTTCCGATCCGCACTGAACAAATGTCATTTCCATCACATGTAAATATTTGATTATTATTTTAAAATATTATGATATAGATCATTTCTTAACAGTGTAAGACCACTTTCACACATAGTATTACCAGTTTATACCTATATTGCAATTACCATAGATTTGTGGATTAAGTAAATTAATTGTTATGAGGCCCAAACACAAATCTTACATCCACCACAACCTGAAATATAATATTGGATTGGTTAGATACATTTAAGAAAAATAACTACTTGTGTTATTACATTAAGTGGACCATTATCCCATAAACTATGCAGACATTTTTAATGAGTGATTAGAATTTTGTAAATATTTTTTAAAAAGTTATGAGGGGGTGGAAATGACTGAGTGTTGTGGAAATGACAATGAATGGACGTCCATGTAGAAAAACAGAAGACATTTATTTGAAACTTTCTGAAACAGACAATTACATTTAACAAATCATTAATCTCATTAGTCATTAGTTTGTTTGGTTCTGTTTTGGTATAGGACTGAGACCTTTCTGCAGTTGACTTCCACGGCATCTTAAAAATAGATGAAAAGGCATTTCAACAAATATATATTTGAATAAATACATTAGCATTGTAAATTTCAATAAATAAAATATACATATGTAGCCACACAATCTATGAATTGCACCTTGTAAGCATAAATGTCATTTCCACCTCACCTTTGTCATTTCCACCCAAGAAGGTATGTGTTGGAAATGACGGTGGTGGAAATGATAATCCTGCAGTATTTTGTAAAAAAAATCCAAGCTAGTATTACAGATTAGCTATGAATTGGTAGCTAGCATTGCATGCATGCAAAATACATCTATGTATGTTAAAAAATCTATTTATTTACAAACTCAATTGATGTTACGCCATGTTTGGAAATGTAAAAATATTTTCATTTCAAGCAATATTTACCTTGAGTTTTCTTCTCCAAGTTGGTGAAGAAATTAAAAATCTCCTCCATGTCAGACATGTGCTGTGATGTCATTGTTCATCTCCATAGAAACTACCCAATCTAACAATCTTTAAAAAAAGCCTTTTAAAAGGGACATTACAGCGTTGTGTTGGAAATGAGGGCAATACTGTGGGACAACTATATTTTGTATATAAAATCACATTAATAGTTGTCTGACCTTAAATACCAC
This sequence comes from Gila orcuttii, assembly GCA_026230005.1. Lineage (NCBI taxonomy): Eukaryota > Metazoa > Chordata > Actinopteri > Cypriniformes > Leuciscidae > Gila > Gila orcuttii. Next base: position 12,983,854 of record JAPDVR010000013.1, on the reverse strand, counting down.
AATTATGTTTAGATTATTTTACTGATACTGTATACAGTCATATTAAAATAAAATAGATAAATCATTTTTTTACACTTCTTTTTCATTATTGAAGATCAGAAGTCTGGGTGTGGGACAAGCACAAAACAGCAATATTTGCATCTATAATGATGTTTAAAAAGGTGAAAAAATCATCGTAGACTATCGGTAAAAAGTTTCAAAAGTACTTTCATTGTAAAGTTAAATATGAAAGTGTGAATTTTTCTAAATTAAATGTTTTTTTTTATAAAATATGATCAAAGGACATGAAAGTGCCCATAGTCTAAGAATTGCCCTTAAACAAATAATCCGAGCACATAAACCTTCATATGGAAGATTAAATAAGAAATGTATTTAAATTAAATAATAAACGTAGCCTATGCACTAAGTAAGATTTCGTAACTTGCTTATTGAGTTCGCTTGAGTCACAGCCCCGTGATCGATGTTTTCCCACAATTACCTCATGTTCTTTCACTCGCTGTTCCGTGAGTTTACTTTGCGAAAGATGTTTCCGGACCCGGAAGCGGTTTTTACAACTTGTGCAAATGATTTAAAGAACGCGTCACTTTTTTTAAGTGCCTCTCCCAAAATGATAGAATCGTGACATTTCTCACCCGAATTGCAGACCACAATTACTAGAATTCTCAAAATTGATGTCGATGTTCCAAACAAAATGTAAAAATATAATTTAAAAAAATGATTCTAATATAAACATAATTAGATAACTTTGTGTATGTGTGTTTAGTTTTATCTAGTCTTATCTAGTCAGATGACCAGGTTGGTGAATGTCAAATCAGTCAAATTTCAGAAACTTTCCATGACCTAAATGTGGTAAGCCATCAATGTTTATAAACATTAACATTGGCTGCTTTGAAACAATGTGTTTTGCAGAGTGAAGGAAAATACAAAACTGATCAAAGCCAAAATATGATCATATATTTAATATATACCAAGTAATCCATTATTTATTTTGTAGAGGGTTATCAAACGTAATAAGTTTAGTCAAATATTAGGTAACACTTAATTTTAAGGTGAAGTAGTTACACATTAAACTACATGTACTTACTAAAGTAATAACAGTAAATTATGCATAATTACAAGTAGCCTAACTAACCCTAAACCAAACCCTAACCCTAAGTACATGTAGTTAACTAATATTACTCAGTGGGTGCTTGTGTGCTCCTTGGTAAAAACAAATGCATAGAAAACAATTATTGCCGCACATTAAAATAGTTGGTAAATTAATAACCATTTATAAGATAACTGGACACTCGTTGCATCATGTGGTGTTTAGTAATAACGCTCTGTTTAATTGAAATGGTCCGTTCAAAATAAAAATGAAGCAAACCTAAACCTATTGCCTTTAACTGTAAGAAATACAAACATCACCAGTAGACGGCGCTACAGTAATGTTACAGTGCTTTACAGTTGCTTATAAAACAAAAAGTGAAACTTGAGGCCCACTCAGAGAAACCATTCACTCATTTATCTTATTTTGAGACCAAGTCTAAAAAAACTGCAGGCACATTACAGTTTGCAATTGTAAAAAATAAAAATAAATTTATCAAATTTTTTTTCAAAAAAAAAAAATTCATCAATTGTGCATATGGACGGTATGTAGTGTATTTGTGCACAAGTGACAAACTCCTGTACACTCCACTGCACAAGCAAGACACAAGAGTTGTTTTATATTTTTCACATCTGTGTATTTTGACGCCATTTATGGCTAATCATTTGATGTATGCATGTAGTTATTATACAAGAACTCATTTATTTGAAGAGTTTAAGTAGTCTTTGATGAAGTGTTTGCTTTTGCAAAAGATGTTTGCATGCTCTGTGGTTGTGTGGTCTTCCGGGAAATGGAGCCAGTTTCAGAAATTATAAGCAATTAAAAAAAAAAAAAAAAAAATTTTGTTCCACATTTTTTGAACACATGCACCATGAATAATCAGAAATCATAAACAGCCATGAAGCTTATTCACTTGACAAGCTTTTCCCATTGTGCTACATATATAGTTACTCCTGGTTAGTTTCGGTGTCTGTAACCCAGAATCTTTGTGCACATATTCAGTTGCAAAATACTGAAAGGCTACTGGGCATGTAAATGAAAAGCAAGACAATTCAACATTTTACAACTACCTTTATTTATATAAAAATACAAAACTTAAAAAAAAAAAAAAAGTTTCCATAGGAAAGCAGAATAAATGCAATCCCATCTCTTTCATATCCGCTTCAAATGCATCAGTGGCATACAATTCAGATCAATAATACATATTTAAGGTCAGTAATCTTAATGTTAAGTTACTAATCAAGTAAAAAATAAAATATAAAAAAAAAAGTCACTGAGGAGGAAATCTGTACGTGTCTTTATGGAGGAGGGTGAGATCGAAAAGCAGCCATTTCATGAAATGTTCTCCCAACAAGCTCTTAACGCTCCTCCATGCAAAGTAGCATGTCTTCCATTTGGATGTTTAAGAGGGGGAATCAGTTCAGGAATAGACCTTCCTCCAACTCACAGAATATCAGACACATTTAAACCACCCTTGTATCCTCCACCCAAGTATCTGGCCTCAAATTACAAAAGATATATATATATGTATATATATATATATATATATATATATATATATATATATATATATATATATATATATATATAAAAATGAGTAGAAAAAAAACTAAATTAAAAAACAGCCACAGGACTGTCAGACAAAAATATGCGTCTTTCAGGTCTGCAACTTTTACAAACAAGAGGCAAAAGAGCTGCATTTAGAATAGTTAATTAAACTTGTGTTGTAACTTAAAAAGCACAAATTTGGAAATGGACCTCAAGACAGTGTTTTGGTGTAAAATGCATGATAAACTGTCTGAATGAGAACTGGCTCAAGCTGTGGTGGTCAGAGTGTTACAGCACGTGAGTAGGGCCTGGCTTGGCTGGCACGTCTAGGGTGCTCTCGCGCCCGCAGTGCGATGGCATGTTTCCAGTGGTTTGCTCCTCAGCGGGAAGTGGAATCCCCTGGTCACGGATCTGCTGCATGCACTGCCTACAATGAAAGATCAGTCCGTCAAAAACAGCCTTTTCCATTAGCGATTCGTTTAGTACAATAATCTCTAACACTTTACAATAAGGTTCATTGGTTTACATTAGTTAATATATTAACTAACATGAACTAACAATGAGCAATACATTTGTTAATGTTAGTTAATAAAAATACACCTGTTCATTGTTTGTTCATGTTAGTTCACAGTGCATTAACTTATGTTAACAGATACAACCTTTGTTTTGATAGGGTATTATTTTTAGATATTTAAAAATATTATTTGTATCATTTTAAACTACAGTAAATATGTAAGAGATTCAGTGTTATTTTAGATACTACTGGGCATTTTAGTAAGGTGTAAGGCTACATCAAACGAAAGAAATCAAAGAACAGTTAACATCATAAAAATGGCTTCCCAAACCCAACTTACCAGGCTGTTCGGGACATGATGTAATAAATATCGGGTTTCTGGAAGCCATTGAAGGTGGAGGATGCGGCTACAGTGTAGGCACCCATGTTCTCGAACAGCAGCCAGTCGCCCACCTGCATGTCCGGCAGACTGCACTGCTCCACAATGCGGTCGAGCCCATCACAGGTGGGTCCCCAAATACTGCATGGGTACATGCGCTCATCAGGCTTGGGTTTCTACAAGAGATTACGGGTTAGTTTTAGAAAATAAAAACCACCATCGAACCAAAAAAAAAAAAAAAAAAATTATGATTATTATTTTAATCAGATAATTTTATGGGCTAAATCTCATTTCCACACCTTGTGCAGAGTGGGCAAGACATGCGCATGGTCGTACAGAATGCAGTTGAAGGAACCATAAACGCCATCATTCACGTAGTACATCAAGGTTCGGTCATTGGTCCCATCCTCTTCTTCTGAAGTGGGGGAAAAAATTAAAGTCAGTCAAGTCACATTTATTCATAAAGCGCTTCAATGACGATTCAATTCAGTTCAATAATAGTGCCGATACGGCAAAGTTCAACAATTACAAAAAAAGTTAAATTCAGCTAGAAGCAGCTCTACAGAAGACAAGTGTCATTATTCAGCTCAAGTCAGTTCAATGTTGATTAAATTCAGTTCAATAACAGTGACGATGCTGCAAATTAGTGTCATAAGGCATCTCAATTCAGTTAAAATTTTCTTATCCGATAGTGTCAGCGCAGTTAAATTGATAATATTGCTAAATATTAAGAGCATATTAGAAACAAACATGGTTTTGGATGTTAGCTTTTACCATCAGAGGCTGATTGCTCCTTCATGATGACCTTTTTGGCAATGATGTTGACCGCCAGTGTGTATGCAGACGCCACGTAAAAGCGGCCAGGTTCAGAGATGATCCTCACGCCGGAGTCAGCAGGGAAGTATTTATCCAGTGCAGGGTTAATCACAGCAGCGACCTGCAAACCACAAAAAACAAACAAAAGTTTATCATCTAAACATCTTTAAATCACCCAAAGTTAAGATGGTGATTTAAAAAAATAAAAAAATAATAATACCTCTTCAAATTTCAGTTTGGTGTCTTCTGAGCCTGGAAAGCCTCCGCCAATATCAAGCAGGGTCATGTTATATCCCAGCTCCGCCTGGTGGACAATACATTTTACAGATTAATTATACACTATCGCAGAAATGGGTGTTTTTTTGAATTTCTACAGTAAAAGGCCACTCACCCCCATGTCAAAAACACAGCGTGCATCTGAGATGGCCTGCCTGTATGTCTCAGGATCAGTGCATCCGCTGCCCACATGGAAACTGACTCCAATCACATCCAGCCCAAGCTCCTTCGCCCTCTCCAACAATAGCCGGCTGCTCTTCAACGTGGCACCAAACTTCACACTTAACCTGCACACGGCCTTGGAGTCGTCAGTGGCGATACGGAGAACCAGTCTGCAGACACAGAGAATGGGTTTAATGGTCATGAAAACCTCGTAACAATGCACAAAATCTTCCTTTTTTTTTCTTATTAGTCTGTAGTGGTCAACCTATATACTTTTTTTTACATTACCGGCATCAAGTCTTTCTGTTCAGCCGATAAGTGTCATGAGTGGAACTTTCATTTTGATTGAGAACACCTGAGCACAGGCTTAGTCTTCATTATTTTACCGTCTTTATTTAACGGTTCATTTCTTAAGTTTAAAAGATTTGTTATATTAAAAGAATTTACAAGTTGAAAATTTTTCTAAATATTTACTAAAATAGTTAAGTAAATTGTATGTAAAATATAATTGCAGTAATTGTTATGCTTGTTTACTATCAATAAATTTAATAGTCTGATTTTATATATATATATATATCAGCTTTATTAGCAGTTATCAGCCACCCTGCTCTCTAAGATATCGGCAATCAGAAAAATCCATATCGGTCGACCACTATTATTTTGTGGTGAAGTGAGAAATGGTTTTCTATTGATGTTACTAGTGGTTTTCTAGCAACATTACTCACTTGGCACTATCATGGCATCGTGCAACCTTCATGAGCTCCACGTCACTGTCAAACGTCATCATCTGCACACCGTGAGCAGAGGCGTATTTGATCTGAGACACCTGCTTGCAGGGGTTAGCATAGATGATCCTGCTGGAATCCACACCCACAGACTGCACGAGCTGGATCTCCGTCTAGCAGAGGAGCAGAGGATTTAAAGTCAGGTTAATACAGGATTAAAGTGCTGAACATACTTAGTTTTTCCTGCTGAGGTCATTGAGACACATGGAGAAGTCACATTTGCGATTTAAGGGACTTGAATGAAGAATCTTCCACATACCTTGCTCGCACAGTCAAATCCCGCTCCCAGAGACGCCAGTGTCGTGATAACAGCCCTGCTGTCGTTGCACTTCACTGCGTAGAACGGAGTGATTCGGGGTAAAACGCGCAACCAACGGAGGTGCTTCTTCAGGACGTCACCCAGGTCAGCCACGTAGAAGGCATCTTTGTCATCCTAAAGGAAGAGAAGAAACGTGATCAGAAATCTTGACTGTATATGCAGCCCCATTTAGGAACAAATGGAAGTATATCAAGATTAATTATAGTGCACGAATCTCATGAAAATGTGACAGTGTAACATTTCATCACAAAAACCTTTTGCATAAACAAAAGGGAGGCATATTTTTATATTAACATTTATTATTTTTTACAGCAATTAAAGCAAGACACCACAGGTGAATATGGTTAAAAAAAATAAGATCATAATTCCCAGCTGACTGATTATATTAAGAATTGCAAACATTCCCTCTATTACAAGTTTTCTAAAATATTATGTTAAAATACACAAATGAGCATTATCTAATGAAACATACACTTATATGCACACATTTCCAGAACAGAAATCGGAACATTAGATAAAGCCAGATTAAAAAGTCTTGTTTTTATTTGTTGACTCAAAAGTTTTCATCACTCCATAAATCAGACAACACTGTCAACAACCAGAAAAAAAAAAAAAAATACACCATGTTTTTAGAAATAAAATGTTGTGTAAAATCAGGCAAAAGATATATGGGGGGGAACAACTCTGTAAAAACCTTCAGAATAATATATACATATATAAAAATTATATTATATTATACATATATATATATATTATTCTGAAGGTTTTTATAGCCCCAAATCTGAAAATTGACGAAAACACCATTCCTTTCCTTAAGCGGACAGGTAGGAATGCAGGTATAAAAGAAAGGGTTAACTCACCGATAAGGACGACTCGTTGATCTTCTGTTCCACGATATCCCGTGCACAGAATCCCTCCTCCAGGAAGGTGAAGTCAAAGTCTGATCCAGTCAGTGTGGTCATCGTGTTTGTTCAATAATTTATTGCAAAATAAACTGTAAAAGAAAATGACAGGGGTATTATAAAATGTGACCTCTAAGATAACAGACTTTACTCTGTGGCTGATGAATTCAAGGAAAGACTATCTGTCAGTGTCCTCAAACAAGCACCTTATCTTTGCTTCAATGACTCTGTACAGGACGACTATCACAGCTACTGTGCAGTTATAGTCTCCACACATCTCTAGTATTTTAATATAAATTAGATATCAATAGTTTTTATTTGTACATTTCCCATTGTCGTTTTCATTTTAAAGTCTCATTAATTTTATGGTGTCACTTTTATTTATTTAAAAAAATGTTTCTATACTTTTCTTATAGAGTTTTATTTCTGTTTTAGTTATCTAGCACATCAGGATAAACTAAATGAAAACGAGGAATGTTTCCTTGGCAATTTGCATTCATTTTATTAATATTTAAATTTATTTCAAGAAACATCATTGTTTTTATAAAAAAACATAACAGGATGTTATGGAAGCTTGTTTCTGCCACAGAATTAAAAAAAAGAAGGTAATTGCGAGTTTTTCATCTCACATCTAAGAGTTTACATCTCGCAATGTTACCTTTTTCTCTGAATTGTGAGATATAAACTCACAATTGCGAGTTATAAAGTCCATTTATGAGGGAAAAAAAAGGCAGACTTTTTTTCTCAGAATTGCGAGTTTATATCTCTCAGCAACTCATGTTACCCCATTAACAGGGTTTCACAGCTTCTGACCAAATTTTTTATAGAGATTTCACTAAAAAAAAGGATCAATAAATACTTTTTTTTAGAGCTAAACATTACTAACATATTCACATTCAAAAATGTCCAAGACTTAAGATCCTATTAATTCCCACATTAATTTCCTTTTTTTTTTAAAGTCACTTATAATGGCTTACCAGATTAATGGAAGAGATGGAATTACAATATGCTAACAGACGTCAGACAGCCAGGGAGGTTCACCAGTGAAGTTGAATCCTTTCAGATAAGCCTCAAGGCCAGGGCCAGTGTGTACTTCTCTCAAGCAAGAATTCTGAAAGGATTAAATTGACAAGAAAAAATGATTAAGTTACGTCGTACGTTACTCTTTACAGTCTACTAAAGCCTAAAGAGAATGTAATAAATCAGTCCAATATACGAAGTTTCTGGTAAGTCACATTGCGTGTGAAACTTTCATTACATGTATTAAAGTTACAACACGAAATTTGTCGTTTATCATAACAGACAGACCATATCGTGTAAGATTAGGAAATTGTTTCTCAACGGAACTGGAACCCGCACACATTTTTGGACACGACCCCGGGCATTTACGTAAAGACAGTAAACTTAGTCCCTCCCCTTTGAAGAGCGCGACTACACCAGTTACCCAATAAGGAAACGATCTGTTTGCACAAACTATAACAGGCATTCCAGTCAGCCAATCATGGATCAACTCCAGCCGACTTCCGATTTCAGCTCAGCCAATAGAATGCAATTATTCAGGCTAGTCAGGCTTTGCAGCGTGTGAGACTCCTGACTGACTTCATTCAATAATCTTGAGAATAACGCGTTTTCCAAATAATCAAGGTATACAAGTAAGTTACTTCGCGCTTGTCACCACAGCTGGTTCCGTCTATAATGATATTAGTTATAACATTTATCAAAGCCGAAATTAAAATTACGCAAGAAAGCGTGACACACACACCGGCCACGTTGACTCAGTCTCACACACCACAGAAGGCCATTATGTCATAACATACGCCACAACTACACAAAACACGGTCTTTAAAAGTCAGAAAAACACGTTTAGCGATGTAACTAGCGGCTAGTTTCTTAATGTATGACTAGACTGTACCATACTGAAAGTGTATCTTAACATAACGGCTATAATGATGCTACATTTCACTCAATAATATCATATAACTCACCTTAAAACGCATTTACAAAGAGTGTTTCCATTAGATCAGACAGTTGAAAATTAGTAACGTTGTTCTCCTCGCGCACAAACGGCTATGGTGATGATCAACTGGCGAACTGTCGGAGTAAAAGCCGGCGCTTACTCTCAGCCCTATATATAGTGACTTGGTTTCCTAGGTGACGCACTAGCTGAAACCGGCTTCCTCAGAAAGAGCGAACCGGTTTGGTCTTGTTAGCGACTTGAAGCGAGCGAGTGATAATGGAGGATCTGAATAAAGAACTAGAAGTGACATACCGCTTCCCAATCAAACAAAGGTACTTACTCATTTGGCAAAATAAATTAATAAATATTATACTAAAAATTGTTATAAATAAATAATGATACAGAATCCCCTAAAATGAACAACGTGCTAAAATTATATACAGCTGAAATCTAAAAAAAAAAAGTTTTGTGTTTTACTAAACAAATTCCCTACTGAACTGTTGCTGCTAATTGGAAAAGTTTATAGTTTTAGGGAAGTTTGAATATACACACACTAACATTTTAGTATTCTCTCTATGAGCAGATAAAAGTTTGAATTATGAAATAAGATTGATGCATATCACATTTCAGTGTTGTTATTGATAAAGTAAAACTACTACAGATTTTCTTTAGCTAATAGTAATTGCTATGAAGATGAAAGTAAAATACAAAGTGTTATAAATATGAAATATTAGATTAAAGACAAACAAAAGCACATAGGCCTACTAAAACCTGCATTATAAAGGTAAAAACTAAAATGTTCAAAATATTAAAATAATAGCCTACTAAAATAGCACTATATTTTTTCTTTTTTTAACTATTTGGCTTAAGTCCTTTTGGATAAATCCCTCTGTTAACTGTAAATATAAATGCAAATAGAATAGAGTAGAATAGGTCTTTATTGTCATTAAAACAATGTAAGACTGTTTAGCAGCTCACAAGGATTGGCAAAAATAGAAAAAGCGTAAATTTAAGACAGTGTGGTAAAATAAACAATAGTTTTTGTGCAAAAACAAATCATAGTGCTATAACAATATATAGTATAGATACTATAAATATGACAATATATGTAGAGATACTTATACATAGGATATAACACACACACACACACACACATTATATAGATATACATACACACACCCATAAAGACACATATAGATGTCAACATAAAATAAATTCAATATTGAGTACAGTGTATGTGTGTTGGCTGAGGAAGGGTGTTGCACTTCCAGTTCGTGAGACAGGTTTATTGCACCCCAGTGTTTGGAAGTGAAAGGAGGGAAGGGAGAGGAGGAAGATATATTAGGGGAAAACGGTTATATACAGCTACATTTGCATTTCATTAGTAACACTTTTATTTAGATCGGGCCAGTGCGGATGATGATGTCATGTGGAGGAGAGTTTCTTTGTAACTTTGTTCCTTTCTCGTAACCAAAGCAATCTGGTTCCAGTTAAACCTCGCTTTCATGACAGCAGCTTTCAGTCCACATGCTGCAAGACCTTGCTGAAGATGCCAAAATGGATGTTTCCTCACCTTTTGCACCAACGCCCCCTTCCGTCTTTTATCTTTGTTCTGCAGACTTTGTTGTCATCCTGCCAGATGTTGGAAATTAGCAGTGGACACTAAATATATCAATCCTAAAACTCCCCATAATCAAAGGAGTAGACTAATCATGGCTATATCCTGTGCACCTGGGCACTGCACAAACAACTTTTTCCTTCTTCTTTTTGAAATACACAATACTTAAGAAAATTAGATCCATTGAGGCTCAGGAGCATCTCAACATAGATTTGACTGCCTTACAAGCGCAGTATTTCATACTGTATTCACCATATAGGCTGTTGTAGGTAGTTTTCATATCAGTTGCCATCACGTTGAATGATTTTATCTTAACAGCCGGATATTAGACTGCCGTTATCTTTGAATTGGTCTTTCAATAGTCTTCAAACCAACGGAGTTATCTTGCATATCATCACAGTTATTACCATGTTGTCAAATAACTTTTGATTATTGATATATTATTGTTGCAAACACTGACCTGAATTACTGGCAGTCACCTCTAATCAATCAATTAATAATAAAAAAATAATACACAAATTCATACAGAATTGTGCTTTAAAATGTATTCACAAATGCTTCAAAAATCATCACTACAGGAAAAAGCCATAAGCCTCTGTATTTCACAACCTCGCTGTGGCTTTTGCCCTGCTCCCTTTAACTCAATGATCCATGAAGACTACATTGCTGTGGTTAGGAATACGTTTTCCAGATGCAAATGAGCCCAGACCTTTTGTATTTCATCGTCTTGCCGCCAGTCAGTGTGTTTCCAGAATCCACACAGAACCATTAGAGGTCAACTAGAACATGAGGTCATTGTTTATTACTGTCCTCGCACCACAAACCACATAACTTTCTCGTCAACGCAATAATATTTAATGCGTAAGAAGGTTCCTATGTCAGTTTTTCCCACTCCCATGAGGCTCCAGGCAACACTTTTCATGTGGCAACATTTTCCACCCTTATCAAGATGTTGAGATCTAAATCGGGTTTCCTAAATCTGCCAATCATGCATTTTCCCTGGAAGTTAATACAGAGACATCATGGAAAGAATAAGGAGATTTCTCTTGTTCTTTTCCTCTCTATGTAGCTACATGGCCTTAGTGGACATTTTAAGGTTTCATATTGGATTTACTCTAGGTGCAGTTGATAATGGAAATATACAGCTGTGTGTTGATTTGGAGAGAGACAAAATGGCACGTGTACAATATCATAGTTTCAGAAATATGATATACACGACACACGGGCTGTTCAGTGTACAGTATACACAGTCTTGAACTAACAACCTCAAAACCTCTATTTCTAGCAACATGGATAGTTTTGAGTCAAAGCAGTTTGAAGGGTGTGCACTATTTGATCAAACCCAAACACTTGACATAAACACTGAGAACATGCTAGGTAAATAATTGAGTTTTTGTTTCACTTATCAAAATAATCACAGATAGAAACATCCCAAGAGAACTCAGACAAAAAAACAAAACAATTACAGTAGTAAGATACTGCTGTAAGGTACAAAGATGTTTCCATCCACATATTTTAATGCAAGTTTTGGGATATCGCATTTAAAAAATTGCTGGATGGAAATGCCAAGATGTGCTCAAAATCTTAAAATATGCATATAAAATGCATGCGCTCAGTTTGGGATATTTTTAATATAAGAAGAAGATGTGCATAAATTACGATTTATGCATTTAACAAATAAATTCTTGGTTATACAACAAAAAACTTGCGTGACTTAGCAGATCATATGATTGAATCTCAAATGTTGTTTTAGTCATTCTGAAATGCCTGAGTGATTTGATATAAGTAATTTGTTATTGCATCATTTCCTTATTTATTACGTAAAAAAGTCACAGGCTTGGTTGCAGTGACTTTTTTTTATCTTATTATTGATATATTGCACCAAGTTCCCTGGAAGTCAATATTTTGTTCTCTTGATCACATGAGGTGGAAATAGTGCTTTATTCCTAAATGTTTAATTCACAGCATTAGAAGGAAACAGACAAGCTTTTGTGCCCCTAAAGGTACTATTTTTGTACATTTTCTCTGATAGTGTATAATGTATATTGACAGTGATTAGAGAAAGGAGGTTTCTATGTCACATGTAAGCCTGCTGTATTTACCAGGACTGACCAGGTGACTATTTCAGGGGCAGCATCTGTGATGGAAACAGACCTAAGAGCATTAAGACACTTTATGTGTGTCACAACCAAAAGTCACACACACACACACACACACACACACACACACACACACACACACACACACACACACACACACACACACACACACACACACACACACACACACACACTCTGAACACAACTGATCCTGGAGAAGGGTTATTATGGTTTACTAAAACTAAAACCATTAAAAACATCTCTGTTCAATAAAATAAAGCTAAGATAAAATACAATAAAATAAAACCGTTCACTCATGTTACCTTCATTTATATAGCACTTTTAACAAGATTGTTTCAAAGCAGCTTTACAGTGATAATGACAGTAGCAGATATTGTTTTGGCTTTACAGCAGCTCTGGAATAAAGTTATTGTCCAGCTAAAGTTAGTTTTGATTGATTGGTTCACTTCCGTTGCAAAGATCATTTGTTATTAACTTAGGGGCCGCTAACAAGACACCGTTCTAACAGAAAACACTCAACACGCTCCGGCCTGCTCATCCGCACAAAACAGTGGCTGGTGGCTCGAGAACACAAACCCTGAAATAGATTCCAAGGTGCAAGTCTTGAAAAAGTTTGAAAAAAAAAGGTAAAAAAAAGTTTGAAAACGCCAACGGCGTACACATGCGCATCACGTGTTTAGTCTAAAGGTATGCACGTTTGAATATATATGTGCTCAGGCGTGTAATCCTTCTTTACAAACCAACCCTCAACAAACTACTTGTCTGGCCTTAAAAATGTATAATAAAGAATTATTTATCGCTTTCGCATTGCCACGTGAAATGGAATTGTCCCGACAACGTTTTATCTGTACAGAGGTAAAGGGAAGGAGGCCTTCACAGGTGAGAGACTAGTTGGCACTTCAGGACTGCATTGTCGTCATGTCCAGGCACTGGTCCTTCATCAGATCTGGATCCGGCGGACTGCGGTTAACCTCAGGATAAACAGAGAGACTAATATTAGCGTAGACGCCATCCTTCTTATGATGTAACAAGTACTTCAGGATTTATGAGAAGTGTTCCTGGTTCCGGCTGACCTAATCTATGCAGCCTAACACTGAATTATAGAAATCTATAATATGTTATGTGTATGCTAGGCCAAACAGATCTGTTTTTAGTCTAGATTTGAACTGACAGATTGTGTCTGCTTCCCGGACAATGCTAGGAAGATTGTTCCAAAGTTTTGGTGCTAAATAGGAAAACGATCTTCCGCCAGCAGTCGATTTTGATATTCTAGGGGACCGTTCGGTATTTAGGGGAGGGTCATGTCTTTTTATTCTTTATTCAGCTTCTTTTAGTCTAGAGGGAGGGTCACCCAACTTTTCATGAAAACAGCAAAATTTTAAGGTGGCTTGTTTGGTGCATATTTTTCCATGTAACTCCATGTAGCTCTTTCAGTCTCGGCCCCCCATCGCTAGCAGATGGGTTGACCCATTGCACTTCATTGCGAATGCGAATGAAGTCCATAGGCGTAATTTAGGAGTGGGACATGTCCCCACCACTTTTTCTCAGGATCGATATTGTCCCCCACCATTTTTTGAAACATTATGAGGCACGGATGTACCTAATACAAATAAATAAAACATCTCCACTTAACTAGCAGAGCATTAATTTAGTTTGTTATTAAATAAGAGACGATCTAGCGCAAAAAAATGTGTTGTTTTTGAAATCAAACTGAGCGCTCGTTGCCGCTGCTATCAGTTGTATGGACAGAGTGTTCTCTTGTGAGTCTTCTCTTGTTCTCTTCTAACATACTTACTCCACTGGAATGAACTGTCTCCATATGAGGATATCCTCCATATCCTTTTTCAAATACAAGGTCAATACTGATTGTCACTAACGAAAAAAAAAATTATTCGTGAATTTATATGGAACTAAGCTTTAGAAGCTTTCCATCTTTACTCTCCTTCCTGTTACGTTGCATTTGGAGATCGACTATTTTTGACTGACAAAATGCGGCGGCCAGAAACAACAACAGCTACAGTGAGTTGTTCAAAACCTTTCTTTTTAGTAAACTGTGTACACAAACAATGTTCTCAATGCTCGAGTTTATGTGTAGAGGGGTGGTGATGGCGCAGTGGGTAAGACACATGCCTTTGGTGTGAGAGACCCGGGTTCGAATCCACTGTGAGACACCAATGTGTCCCTGAGCAAGACACTTAACCCCTAGTTGCTCCAGAGGCGTGCGACCTCTGACATATATAGCAATTGTAAGTCGCTTTGGATAAAAGCGTCAGCTAAATGAATAAATGTAAATGTAAATGTAGAGGCCCTGGTGATACTTCGAGCAAATTTTCATATTGTGTCGAACCATCTTAGTGTTTTAAAAATAGCAATTTTGATGCTATCATAGTAGTGCCCCTAGCACTCCCATTCAAAAGGCAATTTGACCGAAAACGAAAATACGGTGTATTAAAAGTGGCGTTTCCATCTTAATTATGCTTTTAAACGAAAGTTGGACTCGGGTAAATTCACAAAAAGACCCTAGGTTGCATTTTGCGAGAGTTACGCTTTAAGTCGTTTGTCGTGGTTGTAAAAAACAATGGCTATCTAAACATCTTTGCCAAGCGCAAACCAGTACAGAAGTAATCAATAAATTATCGGGGAGGGTCATGCCTTTTTTCACAATCATTTTGGAGGGTCATAGAAAAATGTATTGCTGGCGAAGGGAGGGTCAAGTCTATTTTGACTATAGATCTCATAACTCCTCCTGTAGCCCCTTAAATAAAAAAAACGAACTGTCCCTAGGTATTATCAAATGGCCGGAATTTGAGATCCCAATAGACGTGAAGGACTATAATGCGTTAAGAGCTCGCTCAAGTAATGGGGAGCTAAACCATTTAGTGCTTTGTAAGTAATCAGCAATATTTTAAAATGTATACGATGTTTAATAGGGAGCCAATGCAGTGTTGACAGAACGGGCTAATATGGTCATACTTCCTGTTTCAAGTAAGAACTCTAGCTGCTGCGTTTTGGACAAGCTGTAGTTTGTTTATTAAGCGCTGTTTCATTAATGCTCTATTAAGAGCATTACAATAATCTAGCCTTGATGTCATGAACGCATTAACTAATTGTTCCGCATTTGTCATTGAGAGCATATGACGTAAATTAGATATATTTTTAAGATGGAAAAATGCGGTTTTACAGATACTAGACACGTGACTTTCAAATGAAAGATTGGTATCAAAGAGCACACCCAGGTTCCTAATGATGACGAAGACTTGACAGAGCAGATATCAAGAGTTAGACGGTATTCTAGGTTATTACGTGAGGAAGTTTTTTGTGCAATAATTAAAATCTCAGTTTTTTCAGAATTAAGTAGTAGGAAATTACTAGGCTAGTCATCCATGCATTCCGTTAATTTTATGAATTGGTAAGTTTCGCCAGGGCTTGAAGAAATATAGAGCGGAGTATCATCAGCATAACAGTAAAAACTAATGCCATGCTTCCTAATGATATCTCCTAAGAGTAGCATGGACAGAGTGAACAGAAAAGGTCCTAGCACTGAGCCTTGTGGTACCCCATACTGAACTTTTGATCGATAAGACCTCTTCATTTACTAGTACAAACTGATAACAGTCAGATATGTATGATTTAAACCATGCTAATGCAATTCCACTAGTGCCAACATAATTTTCAAGTCTATTTAAAAGAATGTTGTGGTTAATAGTATAAAATGCAGCACTAAGATCGCGTAACACTAATAGAGAGATACAACCACGATCAGATGATAAAAGCAAATCATTTGTGACTCTGATTAGAGCTGTCTCGGTACTATGGTACGGTCTAAATCCTGACTGGAAATCCTTGCAGATACCATTTCTTTCTAAAAAGGAACATAGTTGTGAGGATACTGCCTTTTGTAGTGTCTTTGACAGAAAAGGTAGATTTGAGATCGGCCTGTAATTGACTAATTCTGTAGGATCAAGTTGCGGTAATCTGACATCGCTAGCTTCTATCTACATCATTATCACTAGCACAACACGCTAGTAATTTCGCTAGCCTGCACAACACGCTAGTAACTCGCTAGCCTGTTAACGCGTCATCCGTGCGTGCAGTCTTTACTTATTTATTTTTTCTCTCGTGCCTTTTACGAATCCATCAAATAACTGTGGTAGGTATAGGATCAGTCAACAAACACGGTAAGTAATGTCTTCTCCTGTTATTGTCACTTGCACTTCATGTCACATGTATAGTATAGCCTTCTCTCTCACCAATATAGGATTTACATGTGATAAATGCAGGGAGACAGTCAAGCTGACGGAGAAGATTTCAGAACTAGAGACACGCATCCAAACTTTAATTGAGGATAGAAAGAGTGCAAGGGCTTTAGATACTGCTTTGGATGCGACTAGCTTAGTGAACTCTGTACATTGTTTGGTTCCAGCTGTAGAGCCCGTGCAGCAGGGCAACTGGGTGGCCGTGAGACGCTGTAGTCGCGGGACAAAACACCGCTCTTCCGTTCCGATTACCATAACAAATAGATTCTCAATGCTTACCATTGTGTGTAAGCAATTTAAAAAAAACTGTAAGTGGAAATATATAAACTAAAACTGTCACGAGTGGCTGGATATAAATAGCTCAAGAAGAGTACAACGAAATGGTCTTGAATTCAATAATCCACAAGAGATGGGGTATAAACACGGGGAACACATCCACTTTACAGACGAGACAGGACAAAGAGCTGAACAAAACAGTACTTATATCAGAACTAAACAAGGGAACTAATGAGATAATTGAAGGACACCAGGTGAACTAAATGACTAATCATACACACTGGGAAATTGGGTCACAGGGAAAAAACACAATGAAACATAACATAATTCCAACAGAAGCTCCCCCTCCAGCAAGGCACTACCTCGCGCCATGTAGAGTACATCAAAGGAAGGAGGGAAGGGGCTCTGGAGGAGGACGAGGAACTGGAGAGGGGCAAAATAAAAAGTCCAACACAAAAGTCCAAGGGGGAGTGGAGCGAGGAGCCAAGGGGGAGCACGGAGCAGGAGGAGCCAGATGTTGGTCCAGAGACCAACCATGACGAGGCCTCAGGGTAGAGTCGAAGGCAGATGGAGCCATGGTGGAGACTTGACAGGCGTCACCCTGGGGAAGGCCGATGGAGATGGAGATCCAGGTGGAGATGGAGATCCAGGTGGAGATAGAGCTGCGGCGACGAGCATCCGAGGTGGAACACGGGAACCTGAAGACCGAGGCGGAGGGACTGAGGATGAAGGCGGAGCCAGACGGAACCGAAGGTGGAGGCAGGATGACTATCTCCTGCGTTTTCTATTTTGATATTGTTATCAAAGATTGTTTCTGTTCTATTCATTGTGATTGTGCACTTCATTGCAGCAACAGATAACAAAATATTACCTGTTTTATTTATGTATGTCTGACAAATATGCATCACATTGAGTTTATGTTAAAACTGGGTAATCCAAGCGGATCTATATTTTATGTGCAATTCGAATACATAAACCCTAAATTTAGGCCTAAATATTTTTTGGAGCATACTCTTATAGTGTAGCCTCATTATGTTAGGGTTCTGTCACTTCTGTCTAGTGTGTTTCTTGGTTCTGTGACATAGCTCTGACACTCCTGTTTTGTCATGTCTTTGTGTGGGCGCGCTCTCTTGTCTGTATGCCTTGTTACATGTGCGGGGCGTGGTGTTTGGATTTCGGCACATCTAGTTTGGTTTCAGTTCTGTGTCAGGATTTGGACATTCATGCCCCGCGTGTTTGTCCTCTGTTGTGAGCTTTCGCGCGTTCTTGTGCGCTCTGTCTTGTCATGTGAGCGTGCAGTTTCGAGTTCGCTCGGACTGTACGCTCTTCTGTCTGCATGTGTTGTTGTGTTCTGTGTAGCACGTGGTTCGTGTTTTCATCGGCCGTGTGCTTCCATGTCATGTTTTGTCTTGTACCGTTGTAGCCGCAAGCAGATGGCCAGTTCTGCCAGTTGATTAAATTACTAATGGACAAAGCAGTGTCCGGTTTTACCACATGTGACCAAAAGGCATATGACCAAAAGGCCGCTTTGGCTCGAGATCACGCGGAGAACTCCCCAGGGTTTTCCCTTCGATAACAAGACGAACATTGTCACTTCCACATTGTCCATTCAAAAACGCACAGACAATCGCCCAAGAAGGGGGGAGCAACAGCCCGCGCCAACCACGGGATGAACTTATACACAAACGTCCCTTTGTGTGCAACTTAGGACAGAAATATCCTTAATGTATATAACGCAGAATTGTATCTGACCTTCCTGTATGCATGCATATCTTATTAGTTTTGTCTTATTCTATAGATGAAATTTGAGACTGTTCTGTAACTTTGAATCTTAAGTGTATTTCTAAAGAAAGAATACCTAACAGGATCAAATTCTGTGCCTCTCCCTCTTGCTAGGTCATAAAACTTTATGACCCCCAAAAGGAATTCCAAGGGAACCATAGCTCCCACTTGAATTCTGATAAAGAAAGAGGAATAGACTCTGCAATCTTATATTTTCTATAAGTATAACCACTTAAGAAATGTATAAACATGAATTTGATCTTTCCTAGGTCATGGTAGCCGGTATTATGACTTTATAGTCGTGTGAGTGAACATTAAATGTGTGTAATTCTGCATATGAATGTAACTTTATGTTTCTTCTACTCTTTCCGGCCATTCTTGGTACCTGTTTGACCGTCTTGTTTTGACTAAACAAGTCATACATAGGATATTACAGTAAAATGTATTGTTCTGTGTGTACAATCTTTCTGGGTAGAAATGACAAAAGTTCATACCCTCACAAATTATCCTGACAGGACAAAGAAAAACTTTTCCCGCTTGAGATACTCTAAGATGATTGGTTCACGTACGCGAAGCAGGCGTGAACCCCTCCTCTCCATAAAAGACTGACACAGAAGTTTCTCTAAGGAAGAAGTGGAACACGGAAGCACCGGAGCACCAGAGCACAAGTTTCCAGAGAGGAGACCCATGACTCCCGTTAGGGAGTCTTCCTCCGTTTCTATTTTCTTTTCCTTAAGTCTTTTCTTTATTTTCGTCTTCGGACCTTGCCTACGTCAGTGAAATGAACAACCTGCAACTTCGACTTTAAAGAGACTCTTTGAACCAACCAGCAACTGCACCTCAAAGGACATTCAAACTAACGCGCTCCCTCGCTCTGAAAGACCACGTGAACGCATGACACGAGGACAGAGACACACACACACGCTTTGGTTCTCAGCCACACGAAGAATCATGCAAGTATCGTAATTCCTATCGATCTAAATGCTTTAAGATCTGTTTACCCCATTCAGGGGATTTGATCTTTGTGATTCCTTGTTGTCTCTCTAAGGGTTATGATGTCTGTGATTTTTGCCATGCTTCGATCACCCCGGTGATCTCTCTCATCCTGACCGTTAGTTTCTCTCTCTCTCTCTCTCTCTCTCTCTCTCTCTCTATATATATATATATATATATATATATATATATCGTTTTCTCTCCCTCTCTCTTCCTATTTTAATTCGTGTTTGTAATGTTTTTCGTTTGTTTGTTTCGAGTGTATACACATATATTCCGTGTGAAATGTAGAATTCTGTATCCGTAGTTTCATTTTATTAAAACCATTATATTCTTGATGGCTAATTGTCCAATCTTGCTCATTTGTACAAAGTCAATGAAGTGTTTGATCCTAGCTACAAAGCTTTACAATTCGTTACAATTTCAGTAACCTAAATTTTATAATAACAAGAAGGTGAATTTTCATGGCCAGAAAATAGCTTTTTGGAATTATAAGGAAGGGATAACCTTGTTGAGAAGTTGATAAATTAATCTTACGGCCGTTTGCTGGACAAACAGATTGTTCGATAACTAAATTAATTCCATTAAAGGTTATCTCATATAATCGATCTGGAAAGGGACCATTGATATATGAATGAAGAATTATAATTCGTTGTGATTGATCATTCATATATACAATCGATCTATTTTCAACTTCGATAATTTAACTGTAATATGCAGTATATTAATCATATTCATGATTAATTATTCAAATTCCCTATATATAATTTGAGCTAATTCAATGTAAGACTCATTGTCGCTACACCGTGTAGCACGCAGCTTGTGTTTTTCACTAGCTGTGTGCTTTCATGTTGTCATGTTATGAGTGTTCTCATTGGCTGCTTGTTCATGTCTTGTTTTGTGTGAGCACATGGCTTGTGATTTGTTTTACAGGGGCCTGTTTCAATAAGGAGGTTCAACCAACTCGGAGTTAAAACTTGAACTCTTGAGTTGACTTACCCTGAGATGGGAAACTCTGAGTTCTCTTACGAGAGGTTCTCTCGTACTGCGTAATATCTTACGCTAGGGGAAAAACTCTTTTCCACAAGATATTGAAGCCAAAAATTATCCTTAATTTTGAATTCATGTAAAACGCGTTGCGGCAGCATGCAGACATAGGCAAGACGGCTTGCGTGCCTATTGGCTGACCTGCGACAACAGCAGCAGCCTATTGAGAGAGGCCCTGCGTGACGCCATATCCAATGGGGGCGCTTCGCGCCCACTACGTCACGTCTCGCCGAAATAGGCGTAGCCTCGACCTATAAATATAGCTCGACAGGCTGATACAAACTGATTTTTCATCTCTTCAGCGAAGCTCACGCATCGCTGGATCCAGAGTGAGAAGCCGCGCCGTCTGAGAATAAGCCTTCTGCGGGACGAGCCTCTGCATCTGAAGCCGCTGGCCCTCACCTCGCCGCCTTCAGTCGCCGTACCTGCTACGCTTTCCGGCGTTCATATCCTTTACCTCGGCTGAGAGTGTGTGTTCGCCGTCGCTACTCACATTCTCTCTCTCTCTCTAAAAGAGCAAGCGTCTTTTTTAAGATGCCCAATTCCTGTGGCTCGCTTCCGCCATTGAGATCGACAAAACAGCTGTCTCCGCGGACGAGGCCTGCTGCTCTATCCTGGCATCGGACAGTGAGGATTGGGCGAGCTCTGTGGACCTCCCCCCTCTGCCCGCGAGCCATCAGGGAAACGGGCTGGAAAGGACCGCGCCCCGCCACAGTCTAGGCCCACGCCCTTTCTTCCTGAGCTTTCACGAAGAAGTCGCGAAATCCTGGAACGCCCCCTTCTCGGCCAGATTGCGTACCTCTGTCTCTGCAGCATTCTCCACGGTGGATGGTGCGAAAGACATAGAATACCTCTCTCTTCCTCCAGTGGAAGCAGCTCTGAAGCCTGCCGTGTTACTTCCGCCATGCACAGTCGCACTTACACGGCCGCTGGGCAGGCTGTATCAGCACTGCACTCTATGGCCATACTACAGATCTTCCAGGCCGACCTTCTCCGAAAAATGGACGAGGAGGGACTGGAAGCTGTCAGCGTGCCGAATTTAAGAAGCGCTACAGACCTGGCTCTTCGTTGTGCAAAATCTGCTGCACAAGCCATTGGGCGAAACATGGCTTCTCTCACCGTGGCTGAGAGACACCTCTGGCTGACTCGGAGCGCTCTGTGTTCCTCGACGCGCCCATCTCCTCAGCGGGCCTCTTTGGATCTGCCGTCAAGGATTTCGCGGACAGATTCATCGAGGCTCAAAAGACGTCACAGGCGATGAAACACTTCTTGCCGAAGCGCTCTAGCTCCGCAGCAGGTCCCTCAAAACAGCCGTCTGCTCGAAGCTCTCAGCCGCAGCCTCCGGCGCCCGCCGCTTCTCAGCGCCGCCAGGCCCGGGACCAGAGACCACGCTCTCGCTCTGCTGGCCGCCGCCCCCCTCCGCGCGGGCCCCGGCCAAGGATTGAGATAAAGCCCGAGGTCTCAAAAACTTCCTACCCCCCCTAGGAAAACGACGGTGTTCAAATCCCGCTGCGGCCGGCCAAAACTTCTCGCTTGTTCAGTTCCAAACAATGTGACTGTTCCAGTGTATTTTGCAGTAAACAAGCCGGTCCCACAGCCCGCTTGCCTGCACACAAACGCCGTTTTTACGGCGACCTAGATAAATCTAAAAAAGAGTGTATTTTCTGGTATTCCGGCCACGGCCGATGGTGTTATGAGTGTTGAAATGCCGACGACTCAGTGCTCATTTCTACACACAAACACAGCCCGCCACAGTGCAGGGCTCGCACAAATAAAATCGACTCATGTCGATTGTGCATTAAACGTAGTGAATGTGCCCACACCACAGTGCCCACAAACACTACACAATGCATGTCCCACGGTTTCTGTAAAAACGGAACCAACACACATTCAGTCAGCTCAGGCCGACGGTGTTCTCAGTGCAGTGAGTGTGCCCGCTGTCCCGTGCCCACATTCCCTCACAGACATGTTAAACCCCACGGGGTTCGTCCCGCTCGCTCTCTCTCCACAAACTGTCATAGAGGAATCGAGCGCGGCCAGGCTGCCCGCTGTGATCAGCGCGCCCCCAGCCTCGAACGCTGCAAACACAGTGTTTACTTTTCAGCACACCGGAGCTCTCCGGTCGCCACTACATTGCGGCCAGAGCCCAGAACTCATTCTACCTCTAGCTATTCATGCAAATGCGTGGGGAAGGCTTCCTGGGGTGTCAGAATGGGTGCTGAACACTATAAAAAGAGGCTATTCGCTGCAGTTCGCTCGACGTCCCCGCCGTTACACAGCGCGAGTCGAAACTACGGTAAAGAGCGAGGTAGTTCATCTACTTCAAGCCGAAATAGCGAAACTACTGAGCAAAGGGGCCATAGAACTTTTATCTCAGGCTCAGAGCGAAGGGGGTCTATACAGCAGATATTTTCTGGTACCGAAAAAAGACGGGGGTCTCAGACCCATTCTAGATCTGCGACAGCTGAACAGAGTGCTTGTGAAACGCCAGTTCAGAATGCTTACAACCAGGAAAATCCTCGCGCAAGTTTGCCAAGAGGACTGGTTTATGTTTATAGATCTGAAAGACGCTTATTTCCAAATACAAATAGCGTCACGTCACAGGCAGTTCTTGAGATTCGCCTTCGAGGGCCAGGCATATCAATACACAGTCCCGCCGTTCGGTCTGTGCCTGGCACCCCGTACATTTATGATGTGCATGGACGCGGCTCTCGCACCCCTGAGACTTCGGGGCATGCGAGTTTTGAACTACTTGGACGATTGGCTGATTCTAGCTCGATCACACTCAGAGCTCATAGAACACAGGACCACATTACTCGAGCATCTCGAGAATCTGGATCTCACAGTCAATTGGGCGAAAAGTTCGCTGTCTCCCAGTCAGAAACTTTCTTTTCTGGGCACAGAACTGGACTCGCTGTCTATGACAGCGCGCCTGTCGCCGGAGCGTGGACTGAACATTCAGCGCGCCGCGAAATTCTTCCGCTGCGGCACTATAGTCCCGCAAAAAACGGTTTCAGAAAATGCTGGGCCTCATGCCCTCAGCATCTTCGGTGCTCCAGCTGGGTCTGCTTCGCATGCGCCCGCTGCAGTTATGGCTAAAAGCGCGAGTTCCACCTCGGGCATGGGCCTCCAGCCTGTTTCGCCTCAAGGTCGATCTGAAATGCGTGTCAGCTCTGGAACCTTGGAAAACGACCGACTGGTATCAGTCAGGTGTGAGCCTGGGGACTTTCTCGAGTGTGAAGGTGGTGTCCACGGACGCCTCCACCTCGGGATGGGGACGCTGCTCGAGGGCATACCGTTCTTTGGCCAGTGGTCAGAACGGGAAAAGCTTCTACACATAAACTGTCTGGAAATGATGGCAGTCGACAACGCGCTTTTGTCCCTAGATAAAAGGTCACCACGTCTTGGTCCGGTCGGACAACATGTCAGTGGTGGCCTAAATAAATCACCAGGGTGGCATCAGGTCCCAAAACCTTTACAGGCTGACGGAACGCCTCCTGGTCTGGGCTCAGCACAATCTACTTTCATTGAAAGCAGCGCATGTGCCTGGTCACTTGAATCTGGGACCAGACAGACTGTCCAGAAACAATGTTCCAGCAGGAGAATGGTTGCTGCACCCGCAGACGATCCGACTGCTGTTGGAGACTTTCGGCAGAGCGCAGGTGGAGCTGTTTGCGTCCCAAGAAAACGCTCACTGTCCGAAGTTTTTCTCCAAAAGCAGGGATGCGCTGGCCCACGTCTGGCCCCGCTGCCCTCTCTATGCTTTTCCCCCCGTCTCGCTCCTGCCTCAGGTGTTGGAACGAATCAGGGAGAACGGATGCTCAGTGCTGCTTGTGGCTCCGCTCTGGACGAACCAGGCTTGGTTCCCAGACCTGATGCAGCTGACCAGCACTGCCCCGTGGCCAATACCGATGAGGAAAGATCTCCTCTCTCAGGCCAAGGGCTCAATTTGGCATCCTCGCCCGGAACTATGGTCCCTACATGCATGGGCCATCAACGGGTACCCGCTAACCTCCCGGAGGGAGTGTTAAACACGATCACGCAGGCTAGAGCCCCGTCTTCTAGACGGCTCTATTCCTCTAAATGGTCTGTGTTCTCTGGCTGGTGTCAAGCTCAGGGCTTTTCACCCTTAGACTGCGGGGTTACGAAAGTTCTCTCCTTCCTTCAAGAGCTACTGGATAAGGGCAGAACCCCATCCACGCTCAAGGTTTATGTGGCGGCCATAGCAGCGTTTACTAAACCGGCGTCTGGCTAGTCACTGGGGAAGAACGATCTGGTCGTGCGCTTCCTCAAAGGAGCTAGGAGGTTGAATCCTCCCAGACCCCCTTGAGTCCCCGTGTTGGACCTTTCTACGGTTTTGGAAGCCATGAAAGGTGCCCCATTCGAGCCACTCCATTTGTCAGACATGAAACATTTGTCATTCAAAACAGTGTTTCTTATGGCTCTTGCTTCAGTGAGGGGCATTGGGGATTTACAAGAGCTTTCAGTGAGCGCGACATGTATGGAATTCGGGCCTAATGACTCGAAAGTCATACTCAAACCAAGGCACGGGTACGTGCCTAAATCCCTCAACACACCGCTCAGGGCTCAGGTTATTTCCCTGTCCGCCCTTCCGGTTTACAACGAGGAGAAGGATGCGAGTCTCCTGTGCCCTGTCAGGGCACTAAGAACTTATGTGTCCCGCTCGTCTGCTTTCAGACAGACTGAGCAGCTCTTTGTTTTGTTTAGCGGGGGTTCTAAGGGACTAGCCGCATCAAAACAGAGCCTATCCTTGTGGATAGTCGATGCCATAGCGCTGACTTACACTTCTAAAGGCCTGCAGTGTCCTTTGGGTGACAGAGCGCACTCCACGAGAGGCGTTGCCTCGTCGTGGGTGTGGTCTAGCGGGATTACCTTGCAGGAAATCTGTACGGCGGCAGGCTGGGCCTCGGCGTCTACATTTATAAGGTTT
This sequence comes from Gila orcuttii, assembly GCA_026230005.1. Lineage (NCBI taxonomy): Eukaryota > Metazoa > Chordata > Actinopteri > Cypriniformes > Leuciscidae > Gila > Gila orcuttii. The sequence continues at coordinate 12,958,066 of JAPDVR010000013.1, read as the reverse complement.
TATAACCTAGAGGTTCCCGCCTTACAGACTAAGCTTCTGTCGGTCTAGAAATCAGCACTGTCTGCCCCGTTGTGCCGGCTCAGAATGCTGAATTTGCGTGTGCACCGCTCACTGATCGATATAACAACTCCATGGGTATTGAGAAAGACCCGTACTACTACCCAGTTCAGGCCGAACATTTTTCACCCTGACTGCGTGGTACACTGTTAATATGGTTAGCTCCCATAGGATGCTATTTATGGGGAATGATGCTTCTTGCCTCTCTTCTCTGACTCTTTGTGAGTCCATGGTGATTATGCACTATATGAGCCCCGGGCTACTGCCCTTGGGACTTTGGTGTCGGATCCCGGTACGCACAGTGTTTTACACTGTGTTCCCCTAGCGTAAGATATTACACAGCACGACAGCTCGCGTAAGAGAACGTACTCAGTTACTAACGTAACCTCGGTTCTCTCTAGAAGAGGGAACGAGTACTGCGTATCTTGCCGTGCTTACATTATGCTCTGGTTCGCCTCGGCGATGAAAAAACAGTTTGTATCAGCCTGTCGAGCTATATTTATAGGTCGAGGCCATGCCTATTTTGGCGGGACGTGACGTAGTGGGCGCGAAGCGCCCCCATTGGATATGGCGTCACGCAGGGCCTCTCTCGATAGGCTGCTGCTGTTGCCGCAGGTCAGCCAATAGGCACGCAAGCCGTCTTGCCTATGTCTGCATGCTGCCGCAACGCGTTTTACATTAATTCAAAATTATGGATAATTTTTGGCTTCAATATCTCGTGGAAAAGAGTTTTTTCCCTAGCGTAAGATATTACGCAGTACTCGTTCCCTCTTCTAGAGAGAACCGAGTACGTTTTCGGTTTCAGAACAGCTGAATTGAGCTAGTTCAATCAACTCTAAGTAGGTTGACTCTGAGTTAAGCATGTGCCCCACGACTATGAAAAGCCATGATCAATGGAGCTCCGAAATTACAATTCACCATGGCAACAGCACCCGACAAAAAGATGTCCACATGTTCCGAGTCAATACACAAGTATAATTCTTATTCACTGTTATATTATCAGGTGAAAACTGACAGAAAGGTAAGTTATTGAACTAATACTCATTTTCATGGTATCCCACAGGCAAAAAAATAAAAAATAAAAATAAAAAATTGTGCCAGCAACTAAAAATGAACAATAAATTCATAATTTAATCAGTTAAATCTTTAAGCATAAAAGGTTCATGGCTGTAGGCTACATGACTTTATAAACATTTGACATATTAAATAAATACAATTCAGTGTCTATTTCAAGGCAGCTGTTTCCACATAGTATAATGCTCTTTTCACATAATTAAATGTTGTCTAATCCAACCTGTTAAATTTTTTTAATTAGGCTAATGAAATTAACATTTCACTTCTACTGGGCCAACAGCAAGAAGGCATAGGCTGGACCTGCACCATCACTGATAGATGAAGAGGAGATACACAATACTGGAAGAATATTAAAGTCCAACAGGAAAAAGAATAACTGTTGCTTTAGTATTTGTAGGAAATAAAGATGACCAAATAAATTGTGAAAACTTTGTGTGTATTTAAAAGCTGTGGTGGTGGTTACGGCACATCTCAGACTATCCTTCCGTTCCATACAGTAATCTCTTTCATTTTCGGAAGGTGCGATGATGGGAATATGCATGTCATCAATGCATCCAACCACATTGGAAATCCTAAAGGAAAATCTGAAGTCACAGCAAGATGTTATCAAATGAACATCATTAATCAGATTAGCCTCATTTAAACCGATTTCTCCACCACTGTCCTGCAATCCTGTGAAACTCCTCTTTGATGGATCTCAAGTTTTTGTGTCCAACAACACAAACTCTCAGAAAGAGCATGAGAGTGAGGCACATTTTCCTTCCCGCTCTGATACAGCAGCTTTACTAATGTGCTCTCTCCGATGTCATATAGAAAAATGTGCAATGAATGAATGTACTGGACTGCACAAAATGCTTTTCGTACTTAGCATTTTTGTCTTGTTGTTTCCAGTAAAAATATCTAAAGATTATTAAATCAAAATGCATTCAATAAAAGAAAAACTCTGGGTTTATATAAGAAAACCTGCTCCTGAGCAGGTTAGGTTCACAGAGTCAGTTACCATGGTAACTGACTCTGAGTATAAGTTACCCCTCTTTCAGAAACGGGCTTGACTAACTCTGCTTTCTCGGGTTTGACATACCTCCCATTCTGAAACGGAAAACCCAGAGTTTGCCTCATTTCATGGTTAACATACTCAGAGTTTTCACTTAACCTCCTTTCTGAAACAGGCCCCTGGCCATGTGCTTGTGTTTTTTGTCATGTTTGGTGTGAGCACATGGCTTGTCATGTGTTTCCTTGTGACCTGCTCTCCTGTCCATTGTCTAACCCCGCCCGTCTTGTTACCTGATTATTGGTTCATTTGCCCCACCTGTCCTCTCTCGTTACCTGCTTTGTTTGCTCCCTATTTATTCTCCTTGTGTTTGCAGTCCTGTGCTTGTTCGTTGTCATATGTACAGTCTAGTCTAGTCTAGTCTAGTCTAGTCTAGTCTAGTCTAGTCTAGTCTATCCCCATCCCCTTAGTGATGGCCAAATGAGGCTTCCTGAACCACTGAGGCTTTCCAGCCCATTGGTTCACCAAAAGGTTCGTTTACCTGAAGCCTCATGAAACAGTGTGCTCCCTAGTGACACCTGCTGTGCAAAGCAATGTATCGCACACAAATCTATTCATCCTGAGCAACCAAATTGTCATGGTGTGGGCACACCCTTTTTCTATTGCCTGTGTATTAAATAAAGTTTTTTTACTCTGCTTGTGTTTACCTATGCACACACAACTCACACACACATAACTTTGTATTCAGTAGTTCTTTGGGTTAGTGATGACAGTGAATGCCCCAAATGAGTGTCAAGAAATCACTGAGTGCAGTGCTGACTGAGTGCAATAGTGTAGTGATTATGGAACTGGGAGTACAATTATGTAGTGCTTATGGAACTGGGAGTGGAACAGCAAAGTGCAACAGGGATGGGAACATTTTTACTGATTTTTATTTAAAAACAAAAGTTTTTTTACAGTATTTGGATTGAGGCGGTTTCTCTTTTTGGAAACCACCTCTCCAGCCTTAGAAAACACCCTTTCACAGGGCACCGATGATGCCGGACAACATAAGAACGTAAGTGCCAGCTTATATAAATTGGGATGTTGGAGCTTCTGTTTGTTCCAATAACCCAGCGGATCCTCAGTCCTTGCCAGATTTGTCTCTGAGAAATAACGGTCCACCTCAATAGTAGCATCTGCGGTCACACTGGAGCTCCGTCTGCTGTTATCCACTGTGCTGTCCAGTAGATGCCAAAGGTCACCTATAATTATACAAGGGAAAACACTCACTTCTCAATGGTTCACATTACATGACATTACAAATGTGAAAATTCACATAAGACATAGACTACTTACCACAGGTTGTAGATGGCCCAGCTTGTGAGGCAGGTACTTGAGCTGGGGGTGTTGTTTCAGAATTTCTGATAACATTGGCACATTCTGACTTTAGTCTTGTAATGGCTTCTTGGAGCTTCCCTGGACTTAGGAACCCTAGTTTTTTTAACCTAGGGTCCAGCAATGTAGGCATCGTCATCACACTAATGGATTCCATTTGTAACGCATGCTCTCTGACGCGACGGACAAGGTTGTCAGCCAGCTGCCTTGCCATATTTGATGTTAAGCCCTCGGATTTTCTTACTATTGTGTGGTTCAGCATCTTCATTAGGGGAATAACCTTTGAAGCAGACACTCTTTTTTCTGCAGAAAGCTCTACTGTGGCCTGGTGGAATGGGGCCAGTAGGTCGAGAGCATCCTTCATTGTTTCATACTCCAATGAAGTAGGAGGGCTTACATCTGTCCTCAAAGAAGCTAGAGCTGCCCCCACTGGCTCTCTCAGGTCATAGAGCCTTTCCAGCATGCTGTAAGTGCTGTTCCATCTAGTGTCCACCTCAATAATCATTTTCAGAGCAGGCCTCCCCATCTGCACCTGCACTTGGGCCAGTCTTTCTTTTCCTGTTGTGCTGGTCCTGAAGTAGGTTACAAGCTTCCTACATTTGGTGCGAAGCTCATTTAAGCCTGGCACATCATCGAAAGACTTCTTGACAATTAAATTCAATGCATGTGCAATGCATATCGCATGCCTAATATTCAATGCCCTCACACAGGCAATCATATTGGCAGCAGCATCCGTGACAAGGCACCTCACCTTATCCTTTATGCCCCACTCCTCCATGGCCATGGTATGGGCAATAGCCAAGTTGTCTGCCGTATGGGTGTTTGGGAAATGTTGCACCCCAAGCAAGATTGTCCCAAGCTGGTCATTGGCATCAATAAAATGACAAGTCACAGCCAGGTAAGCCTCCATGTTGATGGACGTCCACATGTCGGACGTAAGGCTAACAGCAACAACATTGTCCAATTTTTCTTTGGCCTTCTCCTTAGCCTCCTCATACCGGGTGTCAACCATGGACTTCAAAGCCTGAGAATGAAAATATTAATTGTTACTATTCATTCTGACTTTATAACAATAAACTACTTTAGTCTATTCACATACATACCTTTCTTGTTGGGAGAACATAGGATGGATCCAGCACATGCACAAGCTCCCTAAACCCCACGTCATCCACAACAGAAAAGGGTTGGGAGTCTTTGATGACCATGTTGACCACAGCCTCATCCACCATTTTCTTTCTGTAATCTATAACACAGTACAATGCTGGTGTATTGTAGGAGCCTAACACATTATTTACATAATAAAAAAATTAAGATTAAATATTACTTTGACTAGTGGCTGGTCTGTTTGCAGCAGGTTGTGCATCCTCATGCATTGCACGATAATGCCTAAGCATTGAAGAGGTGTTGTTGCTGTAAGTCAGCTCTTTATGGCACTGCAAACATTTCACCTTCAACATGCAGATAATACACATTGTGATTATACAGCGATATGGTGAGGATTATGTGATGTTATGATAATAAATTATATAAATGTATACAAACCTTGTTATGAGCAATCAATTCAAAATGCTCCCAGACAGGAGAAGTTCTCCTCTTTCTTGCTGGCTCCATTGTAAGGGCTCTAGGTTTGCCTTTAACGTTTGCACTCTAAGGCTTTCCCTACAGTCTAGTCTTAGAATAATAATAGCAATAATATATATATATATATATATATATATATATATATATATATATATATATACAATAATAACACTACTACCAATATATGTATATATATATAGCAACTAGAACTAGATATAGGCTAATTTACTCTAATAATCTAATAATCTACTAAACTAAGTATAATGTAATATAATATATAATACAGGCTATGATATATAATGATAACTATGCTACTACAAACTCGCTACAACTCGCTACTCACTACTTCGTACAACCAACACTTCAACACCAATGCAAACGCCTACTGCAAAACCCACGAGAGGCGCGAGGTTTCGAACCACTTTTATCCGGAAGCGATACTCAGAATGAAGCAATGACGTATTCAACACAATCCGAGGCCTCGTTTGTTATCGTCACGTGATTTTCACGGAAACGACACAAGCCTCGAATCGGGGCTTCATCTGGAACGCCCCTTTTTGCTCGACACAAGCTCCGGAGCCTCGCTTCAGATGTCACATCACTACATCCCCTTGGGGTAGCTTTTGTTTTATTTTTTAATTAATAAAGCCTTTATTTCTACTGTGTTTGAGTCCTTGCCTCATCTCTTCAACCCCAAACTGTGACAGTAGGTGTGTTTCCATTACAGATTTGTGCAAAAACGTTTGCGAATATATATTATATATTATTATTTTTTCTAAATCTCTACAAAAAACTAACGCGAAATGACAGCATTTCCATTAACCGATGTTATGAGACTAAAACTTAATTTTTTCCTCTTGCAATAAGTCATTCCAAAAATCATGGCAATGGATGTTGGTAGGTTTACGTATATATCAGCCACTGCACTGACCATTATTAATAATCAAAGGAGATGCATGTGTGTTATCCAAGCATTAATGGTAAGGAAAGACCCTTATACTTGGAGCGGCTGGTGTTTCTCCCTAATTTCTGCTTCGAGGTCTTGATTGTGGCATTTCTTTGAGGTTTAGAATCCAGTATTCCTGTAATTCTTTTGTCTTTTATGAATTTAATAAAGAACTCTGTCTCGTATTCTGTCCAAACACACCACATCATCTACGTCAGGTGACCTGTAAATGCGCAAAAACTTTTTCCATTGCAGTTTTGCAAAATATTTCTTTTTCGAATTGCCTGAAAAACCACCTCATGCGAGCGTAAAAACTTTTTTGCGATAAATGGGAGTTTTTGCGAAATTGACGTGTTTCCATTGGCCGTATTTTCAATTCGCAATTTCAATTTGCGCAATTTGAAGGGTAATGGAAATGCGGCTACATTGAGTTTGTTGTATTCAGACATTAATGATCCTTCAAATCTGACATTACATTGTGTTGAGTTTTGGTAGAAGGAAATGTTTGTAAACTTAACGGACAATGTACTATTAATTTTTTGCCTTTTAGTTTTTGTAGTTTTTTTGAACAGCATATTTTTAAATTCTTATGTATGTTTCAAGCTTTTAATGTTGTTTATATGTCTATGTGGTGTTTTAAATATGCTTTAAGACAAACCATGTGCAAATCAAGTTAACACCATTGCTGAGGATTTTCTCAGTGCAGTGAACCAAAGACAGTCTCAAACATGCGGTTTGAAATCGCTGGTGTTTCTGATGTCCCAAACTAACTTTTAACCAATCAGGTCAACGTGTGATCGTCAACGAGTGGATCTCTGAGCTGCTGTGAGTGAGTGGAGATGGGGGTCATTTGCATTCATAGAACCGCATATACTATATGAGGCAAGGGTGTCGAGTTACATTCAAGCTATTTTAAGGCATGGAGAATTGTTTTTTTCAAGGAAAACATTTTTTAAATATGAATTTTTGGTGATCAAAGATGAGTTTTAAGGGATACAATTATTGACTGCAGGGGGACTTTAAGGGGCAATACAGATGTAGTGTCAGCACAGGTCTTTGTAGTTTAGACGGCAGTCTTTTAATCCTCACACAGGATGTGTAAACATGGGTAAAGAGATTCTTTCCTCTTTAAGCCAGAAGAGTCTGGATTAAATTTGTTCTTGATCCTGTCTCATCTCACTCACATAAGCCCCTTTCACACAGCGCGTTGATCCCGGGAAATTGCCAGAACGCCTTCTGTGTGAACGCAAACACGACCCGGGATTGATGCCGGGATCGATGCCGGGTTGGGGACCTAGTAACATTGCCGGGATCAGTTCCGGAATGCGCGCTGTGTGAACAAAAGCCGTAATCAATGCCGTGTCGTAATGATGACGCTGAAGTGAAGTGAAAGCAGGCTAGTGAAACGGTACGTAATGCGCTAGTTTATGATCGAATCAGAAAAAAAAATGCACAAGTGTGGTTTCTCCAGAGAGAAATCGCAGCTCATAAGCAAACTATAGACGCTGCTGAGACATTACATGTCACATCGATGTCACGTGTCTTTACGGGATTTTTACGGGTTGTGTGTGAACGCACTCTCTGATTCCGGAATATCACTGGCAGTGTGAATGAACCAAAATCAAACGATCCCGGGTCGCTTTATCCGTGTATTTTCCGGAATCAATGTGTGAAAGGGGCTATACATAGCCTACACTTTAGCCCTTTTCACACAGAGATTCCGGAAAATACACGGATAAAGTGACCCGGGATTTGACCCGGGTTCGTTTGATTTTGGTTCATTCACACTGCCAGTGATTTTCCGGAATCAGAGAGTGCGTTCACACACAACCCGTAAAAATCCCGTAAAGACACGTGACATCGATGTGACATGTAATGTCTCAGCAGCGTCTATAGTTTGCTTATGAGCTGCGATTTCTCTCTGGAGAAACCACGCTTGTGCATTTTTTTCTCTAATTCGATCATAAACTAGCGTCATCATTACGACACGGCATTGATTAAGGCTTTTGTTCACACAGCGCGTGTTCCGGGATTGATCCCGGCATCAATCCCGGGTCGCGTTTGCGTTCACACAGAAGGCGTTCTGGAAATTTCCCGGCAATTTCCCGGGATCAACGCACTGTGTGAAAGGGGCTTGTCTCTCACCTGGCCATTGTGTGCTCTACTCCAGTGGTTCTCAACTCCAGTCCTCGGGACCCGCTGCTCTGCACATTTTGTATGTCTCTCTTATCTGACACATTCAGTTCAGATCATAGAGTCTCTCCTAACGAGCTGATGATCTGAATCAGGTGTGTTAAATAAGGAGACATACAAAATGTGCAGAGGAGTGGGTCCCGAGGACTGGAGTTGAGACCCAATGCTCTACTCCCTTAAATATTGTGCTTCCTTGCTTCATGTGATTTTTGTGTTGCGTTTATGTCATAGACCTGTCTGGGTGTTAGTGAAAAGTGAAAGTGACACGTGGTGGCCAAGTATGGTAACCCATACTTGGAATTTGACCTCTGCATTTAACCCATCCAAGTAAGTGCACACACATTAGGAGCAGAGTAGTGAACACACACACACTGCAAACGTGGATACACACACCCGGAGCAACGGGCAGCCTTGAGTGGCGCCCGGGGAGCGATTGGGGGTTAGGTGCCTTGCTCAAGGACACCTCAGTCATATTCCTGCCGGTACTGGAATCGAACCAGCAACCTTTGGGTCACCAGTCCAACTCTGTTACCATTAGGCCATGACTGCCCTTGACAAGCCATGACAAGCCATGACAAGCCATTATTGTCTTGAGTTCTCTGTGGTTAATGGTAACCTTGCAGTTCTTGCTTTGGTTTATTTTTAGTTAGTTACTTTAGATTTTCCTTTCATTTATTATTTAGCCTGGGTTTACACCAGTGTTTCTCAACCTCTCCTGCATGGACCCCCTGACAGGACATGTTTTTGTTTTAACCCTGAAATGGCACACCTGATTCAATTAATTAAAGGCTCAAAGGCTTAATGTGTAGCTGACTAATTGAATCAGGTGTGCCATTTCAGGGTTAAAACAAAAACATGTCCTGTCAGGGGGTCCCTGCAGGAGAGGTTGAGAAACACTGGTTTACACTGATTTAAACCTATATTTCTTTTTTTGTTATTTGTTTTGGCTTTTGTTTAGTTCTTTTCCTTAGATTTTATAGGTTTAGTTTATCAGTTACTCTATTCTATTTTTTTGCTCTGCCTTGTGCTTATTTGATGTTTGAGTGTTTTGATTTGTTCTTGTTGTGTCTTGTTTCTCCCCTGTAGGCCTACATGGCATACTTGCCTACTATTTAGTAGGCGAAAAACAGTATGTGACAAAAGAAGTATGTCCGAATTCACAGAACTCATAAAAGAGTAGGTGAAAGGGACCCGGATGACATACTTCTTCCGGTGAGATCGTGAAGTAGGCCTATGCAGACGATGGACACTTTACTATCCCATGAGGCCACCGGAGAAAGATTTATGAATGGCAATGACGAGACTCAACTGACACTGGTAGGTCATATAATAATGGCAACGTGGCGAATGTAGTACTTCTGGATTACATTCATACTACACACACTCATACTATATAGAACATACTTTTTTAGCGGTTATAAAGTAATTACTTATTTTGAACAAGTTCATACTTAAGAGAGTATATGATTTCGGACACAGCCCAAGTCTCCTTTCCAGACTGTTGATATGGGACTGTTCACGTGTTGCACATTGATTCCCATATTGTCCAATTAAACACCATTAACTGCTCATCTCTGCGCTTGGGTTCCATTATTTCAGTTGATTCCCTGACACACACACACTTAAAGGGATAGTTCACCCAAAAATTAAAATTAGCCCATGATTTACTCACCCTCAAGCCATCCTAGGTGCAAATGACATTCTTCTTTCAGACGAATACATTCGGAGTTATATTAAAAAATGTTCTGGCTCTTCCAAGCTTTATAATGGGAGTGAATGGCTGGTGAAAATTTGAAGCCCAAAAAAGTAATTCCATCCATTATAATAAATACTCCACACGGCTCCGGGGGGTTAACAAAGGCCTTCTGAAATGAAGCCATGGGTTTTTGTAAGAAAAATACCCATATTTATAACTTTATAATCTAAAAAAAAATAGCTTCCGCCAGACGACTTTACGCATACTACGCAAGTCGACTTGCACCACAAGAGTAACCCGTGACGCGTGTATGACTTACGATATAGGAGTATCGTCTGGCAATTCCACCAAGTGGTTAAAACGGATAATTTATTATAATTTTATAAATAAATAACCATTTGGTGAATTGCAGAATTACAGGAAGGTATTGGCACAATTTCACCTGTAATAAGTCAGTCTGGTCACTAGGAACCCACCACAAGCTTTGGGACATGAATAAAAAAAACCTTTAGATGAATTACAGTAGGCCTAATGTAAAAAACTAATTGCGTACTGTGGATACAGGGCACATTGGCACAATTTCACCTGTTGTAAGTCAGTCTGGTAAATGGGAACTACAACCTTTGAAACATGATAAAAAAAAAAAAAAAACGTTTATTATATTACAGAAATTTCCTAAAAAATAATTGTTTACTGTAAATGTATGAAGGGAGGTATTGGAAAAAGTCACATGTAGCGCATCAAAGCATTCTAGAGTATAAATATGCAGCTATAATGCACGTAGGTGATTTTGAATTAATAAATGTCGATATAAAATGGTTAGCTACATACTGTTAAAACTAATCGTGGTGTTGATATATTTTTTAGACTGCTGACTCTAAAGAACAATGGCAAGGAAAACTAACTTTATCGCGCTCCAAGAGCCCTCTAGTGGTCGGGAGCATTTCCGTTGTGTTGTGGCTTAATTTCATTGTGTTGTGAACTTGTTTGCTTTTTAAAATCCATTGTGTTGTGGATTCATTGCGTTATGTTGTGGCTTAATTTTGTTGTGTTGTGAACTTATGTTTGCTTTTTAAAATTAGTTGTGTTGTGGCTTAATTTCATTGTGTTGTGAACTTATGTTTGCTTTTTAAAATTCGTTGTGTTGTGGATTCATTTTGTTGTGTTGTGAACTTATGTTTGCTTTTTAAAATTCATTGTGTTGTGTACTACTGTCTGGGCCACCGTAGTTATCACCTGTCTGCCTGCTTAAGGAATTATTCAACTTTTGTGTTTTGATCTTGAGCCGTCTGTCTTCATCTTCCTTCCTAAACTCAAGTCAAGTCACCTTTATTTATACAGCGCTTTTTACAATACAGATTGTTTCAAAGCAGCTTTACAGAGATAACAGGCAAAATAATGTTGTAATAGTATTGTTAAATATAAAATTAAATGTCCCCAACTAAGCAAGCCAAAAGCCAAAACTCCATCAGTGACAGAATGGAGAAAAAAACCATGGGAGAACCCAGGCTCAAACGAGTGTGACAATAACGTTTTCAGATTTAAAGTTTTGGCAAGCTTCTCACGGAGTTATGAACAAACTTTCTTCCAGTAACTTTAATAGAACATCCGTTCAAAGTTATCTGAAACATATCTTTTGGAATGTTTTAGTTAGATGTTTCTCAACATTTTTTTAATCAGAATCAGAATCAGAAAGAGCTTTATTGCCAAGTGTGCTTGCACACACAAGGAATTTGTTTTGGTACTGAGGCTTCCAGTGCACATATACAAATACAGATACAACAAGTAATAGTAATACAAATAGTAATACAAATTCTACGAATAAAATTATAAAAAAATATGAAAGTACTATAAAAATATATGGTCACAGTTGGGTTTTGCCAGAATAAACATTTACAGATAATGAACATATTTACAGTATTTTGTATAGTATGAATAAATATAAATATCACCTGAATTTTAAAGATATTGCACTAAACAGTGGGAGTATTGCACTTCAGGCATATGCCTTGGGAGATATGTTAACTGTTCAGAAGGGAAATGGCCTGTGGGAAGAAACTGTTCCTGTGCCGAGATGTTCTTGTGGCCAGTGATCTAAGTCGCCGTCTTGACGGTAACAGATCAAACAGGAGGTGTCCAGGGTGAGTGGAGTCTGTGATGACTTTACCTGCTCTCTTCCTCACTCTGGAAGAGTACAGGTCCTGGAGGGTTGGCAGGGGGGCACCAATGATCCTCTCCGCAGTCCGGACTGTCCGTTGTAGTCTCCTGATGTCTGATTTGGTAGCTGAACCAAACCAGACAGTGATGGAAGTGCATAAAACAGACTCAATAACGGCTGAGTAGAACTGAATCAGCTGCTCTTGTGGCAAGTTGAACTTCCTCAGCTGGCGAAGGAAGTACAGTCTCTGCTGGGCCTTTTTCACAGTGGAGTTAATGTGATTGTCCCACTTCAGGTCCTGAGAGATGATAGTGCCCAGGAACCTGAATGACTCCACTGCTTCCACAGTGCTGTTCATGATGGTGAGTGGGGGGAGTGCTGGGCTGTTCCTCCTGAAGTCCACGATCATCTCCACTGTTTTGAGCGCGTTCAGCTCAAGGTTGTTGTAACTGCACCAGACAGCCAGCTGTTCAACCTCCAGTCTGTAAGCAGACTCGTCACCGTTTTGGATGAGACCGATGACAGTGGTGTCGTCTGCAAATTTCAGGAGCTTGACAGTGGGGTCTTTAGAAGTGCAGTCATTTGTGTACAGGGAGAAGAGCAGTGGGGAGAGAACGCACCCTTGGGGGGCGCCAGTGCTGGTGGTGAGAGTCTGGATGTGTGTTTCCCCAGTCTCACTCGCTGCTGCCGGTCCGTCAGGAAGCTGGTGATCCACTGACAAATCGAGGATGGCATGGAGAGCTGGGTCAGTTTGGCTGTGAGAAGACCAGGCATGATGGTATTGAAGGCCGAACTGAAGTCCACAAAGAGGATCCTTGCATAAGTCCCTGGTCTGTCGAGATGTTGCAGGATATAATGCAGTCCCATGTTGACTGCATCATCCACAGACCTGTTTGCTCTGTAAGCAAACTGAAAGGGATCCAGCAGGGGTCCGGTGATGTCCTTCAGGTGGGCCAGCACCAGTCTTTCAAACGACTTCATGACCACAGACGTGAGAGCGACAGGTCTGTAGTCATTAAGTCCAGTGATTTTGGGTTTTTTGGGGACAGGAATGATAGGAGCGTTTGAAGCAGCAGGGAACTTCACACTGCTCCAATGATCTATTGAAGATCTGCGTGAAGACCGGGGCCAGTTGGTCAGCGCAGGCTTTTAAACAAGCAGATGAGATGCCGTCTGGGCCTGAGGCTTTCCTAGTCTTCTGTTTTTTGAAGACTCTGCTCACGTCCTCCACACAGACCTTAAGCTCAGGTTGGATGGCAGGAGGGGGGAGTAATGGGAGTGCAGGAGGTGATGGTGAATGTGTGAAGTGCAGATCAGACCGGGTGTGTGGTGTGAATGAGGGCTTTTCAAACCGGCAGTAAAATGAATTTAAATCGTTAGCCAGGTGTTGATTGTCCACAGATCGAGGGGATGGTGACTTGTGGTTGGTGATGTTCCTCAGGCCATTCCAGACTGATGATGGGTCGTTGGATGAAAACTGGTTTTTCAACTCTGATCTCCTTTGTCAATCTGTTTCTGGCCTGGTTATACAAGATTTTATCCCCACTTCTGTAAGCATCCTCTTTGGCATGACGAAGGTGTTTGAGTTTCCCAGTAAACCATGGTTTATCATTAGTAAATGATAAGAATGTCCTGGTAGGAATGCATGTATCCTCACAGAAACTTATATATGATGTTACAGTATCTGTGAGCTCATCCAGATCGTTGGTAGCAGCTTCAAAAACAGTCCAATCAGTGCAATCAAAGCAGGCCTGTAGATTCTGCTCTGCTTCATTAGTCCATCTTTTTACAGTCCTTATTACAGGTTTAGCTGATTTCAGTTTCTGCCTGTAGGTCGGTATGAGATGTACCAAACAGTGATCAGAGAGCCCCAAAGCTGCCCGTGGGACCGAGTGATACGCATTTCTTATTGTGGTGTAACAGTGGTCCAGTATATTACTGCCTCTGGTGGGACATGTAACGTGCTGTCTGTATTTTGGTAGTTCACGGGAAAGATTTGCTTTGTTAAAATCCCCAAGAATGATTAAAAGAGAGTCTGGGTACCTTTGTTCCGTTTCAGCTATTTGTTCAGCCAGCTGTTGTAGTGCCGCGCTCACGCACGCGTCTGGAGGGATGTAAACATTCACGAGAATGAAAGAGGAAAATTCCCGAGGCGAGTAGAAGGGTTTACAGTTTAAGAAATGTGCCTCTAAATTAGGAGAGCACATCTTCTTCAGTGTTGTTACATCTGAACACCAACTTTCGTTAATGTAGAAACACAATCCACCACCTCTCGTTTTCCCCGTTAGCTCCGCGATGCGATCCGCTCGGAACAGCTGGAAGCCCAGCAGATGTATTGCGTTGTCCGGTATGGCTTCACTCAGCCAGGTTTCAGTGAAGCACAAAGCAGCAGAGTTTAAAAAATCCTTGTTAGTGTGGGTGAGGAGAAGTTCATCCGTTTTGTTAGGAAGGGATCGGAGATTCGCGAGATGAATACTGGGGAGTGCAGTGCGCAGGCAGCGCTCGCGGAGTTTAACCAGCGCGCCGGCTCGCTTCCCGCGTTTGCGTCTGAACGCGCGTTTGAACAACAACGCTGCCCCTCCGACGAAAATGTCCTGCAAGACGTCCGAATAATCAAAAACTGTAGAAAAGGTTTCTGGTGTGTGTTTCCTAATGTCCAGTAGTTCGTCTTTGGTGAAACTGATTGGAAAAGAATGACTAAACGCAGAACAAACGAACAAAAACAACACAATAGCTGGAGAGCTCCACACCGAGGCAGCCATCTGCGGCGCCATCCGCGATATTGATGTATTAATGTTACTACTTGCTTGATTTTTAAAGAGGTGAAGAGAACATGGAGTCCCAAGACACATGCATAAGGAACAAACACTGCAAGTTGTATATTAAACATACAGGCAAGCAGGTAATACACTGACTTCATTGAGCCTAATGCATGGCTACACTAAGCAATCAGGACTTTGAACTTCCCCTTCTGTAACAGCATTTCACCTGATTCTGAACTAAATTCTCTCATCGTCTTTATTTTTAAACCAAACATCCAGAACCGTTAGTAACCACATTAAAGAGCCGGAATATTTCCTTTATCAAGATGAAAATATGCTTATAAATGACCTGATAGCAATATGGTGAAATACAAATACAGTATTTAATCATTTCAGTGCTACTCGTATATTAAAATGAATCAAACAGAAGCAACTTAAAAGTGTGCATTGTAAAAGGCATTTTTTTTATATGACAAATAAAAACAGCCACAGGTCACTAATTCAGCCGAGCACATGAAACGACTTGGAAAATTACAGGGAACTTGATATCAGACGGATTCTTTGAGTTCATCTTTCCAGCAGATGGGAGAGTGTAAAGCTGCGAATACTTTGAAGCTTCAAGTTAAAAGTACAAATGTTGACATATCTTACTGAAGATACAGTTTTATAATCTTTATTATGTACATAAATGGGCCATGGTGAACATTTTTAGTTGTGAACCCTGTTTTATTTTCAGACAGTTGAATATGAAAAAATGCTCATTAAAGGTGTAACAGTCGCTAGTTGACAAGAAAAATCCTCCATAGGCTCCGTCCCATTTAACAGCGTCCGCTTTTGAAGCGTGACCTTCGACATCCGCACCCTTCGAAGGGAGCAGCCTCTGAATTGGGACGCAGCTTGTGAGTGAGAAATTACTCTAGACTTGCAACCAGCATTATTTTATTTTTTATTAATATGTGATATTATTAATATTTTGAATGAACTTTTATTTTTATATTTTTTGTTTGTAATTTCGTTATGAGCTTTTGTCACTTTATTAGCCCCCCCCCCCCCCCCCCCCCCCTCTGCAATTAGTAATTTTAGTTCTACAATGTAAACTGCCATGGCAAATCTGCATTTCAATTAACAGAAATGCTTTAAATAGTTGTAGTTTTAACAACAAACACAGAATTCATATACACGTGTATTTCTTATGAAATTACAAACTTTCTCAAGAGGAAACTCTCATCAGCGTCACAAGGTTGCTTAACAAGCGTGCATGAATGCGCACAAACAGGTTGTATGGCGTAATATTGAGAATAATAGACAGAAATGAGTCATTATTCATTCAATGCTGTAATTACAGCTGAAGATCTCATTGATGAATGCATTTATTAGTACCCTCCATCAAAACAATAAATAACACATATACTACCGTTCAAAATTTTGGGGCTGCTAAGATGAAAAAAGTCTCTCATGCTCACGAGTTCTGCATTTATTTGCAGATTTATTTATTTGTGAAATGTAATTTAATCCTGTGATCAAAGCTGAATTTTCAGCATCATTACTCCAGTCTTCAGTGTCACATGATCCTTCGAAAATCATTCTAATATGATAATTTGATGCTAAAAAAACATTTGAGTATTATCAATGTATAACTTTTTTAAGGATTCTTTGTTGAATAGAAAGTGAAATAAAAAACAGTATTTATTTGAAACCGAAATCTTTTGTAACAATGTAAAAAACAATCTATGAATAATAATGCAAAAAAATATATATATATATTGTTATCACATGCTGCCAGTAATGGAGATAATATAATCTGATGTGAGTTGACATTGGAATGAATCAGGACAGTGTTGTTTAGGAAACAAGCACAAACTGCTTCTTACTGGTTGAAGGTTGTTCAGACCTCGGCTGATGACATCACACGTCTTCCTCACAGTCTTTCTTTCTTTCTTTCCTTCTTTCTTTCTTTCTTTCTTTCCTTCTTTCTTTCTTTCCCTGTATTATTTGGTTCTTCTATTGCTGTGGGAATGTAAATCTGTGAAATATTTCAGGGTCATATAGCACGTGTCAAGGAGGAAGTTGTTATTTGGCTCGATTTTTGCCATCATGTTGTTCTAGAAGTTGCCCTAAACGGATCAGGGCAAATAAAATTTTTAACTTCGTTTGTTTATATTACTCGTACATTAAAATGAAAGTCACAAACTGGGATTTCTGACATCAATTTCTGATGTCTTCTTGATGATCTATTTGGTAAAGGATGAGTCCTGAATGTTTTGAAAAATTTGATAAAAAAAACAAACTTGTTTGATATGACAGAAAGCTTTTCTTGAGCTCTAGTTGGTGTTTAAATAAAGTATTAATACGTTTAACTTCTCATTTAAGGCAAGACACCCCAGGTGAATAGGTAAAAAAAAAAAAAAAAACCTAATAGATTATATCACCATACTCTACCAGTTGATTGATTACATTAATAATTACAAACATTTTGTGTATTACAATTTTTCTGAAATGTTGTTTAAATATGCAAATGAGGCATTATCTAATTAAATATGCACTCATTTGCATACATTTCTAGAACAAAAATCGGATAGAGCCTTTTTTTTTATCAGATTCAAAGGTTTTTACAGAGGGTATTTTAGATATCTCTTTTTAGAGATAATGTCAACAGCCAAAAATAAAGAATTATTGACCATTTTTTTTTTAAATAAAATTGTGTAAAATCAGGAAAATTATATATGAACAAACCCCTCTGTAAAAAACCTTCAGAATATAGATAAGATTAAATCTGTAAAGTTTGGTGTATGTAAGTGCTACTGAAGTGGAGATTTCTGGCTCAATGTAGGAGGAAAAACTCATTTTGAGAAAACGGCCTTTATACTGTAATTGAAATCTACAGACGCAAAAAGTGCTCTAAAAGATACAGTTAAAAGTTTTTTCTCTTTTTTTCTTTCCACTAGTCTGAAAATACACTTTATGAAAAGCCAAAAAGCCCAAGATTTCAAAATTGACAAATGCCTGAAAAAACAGTTTTTGCCTCTAGTGTCTCGCCTTAAGAATTAGAAACAATTAATTTTACACTATCTTGACTATTTTAAAATAATTCCATATTTGATGACTAGCCTGCTCTGTTTTGGCAACTAGTGTAATGAGTTAAAAGCATAATCTCTTTAACAATCAGCATTTTTATGATAACAGAAGTGGAGGGATTTGCGTGGCTTTTCTCTCCGTTACATCATGTCTGAAGAGTTTTGTAACCACACTCTTCTGTGGTCGCATTTAAGCCCAGCTCTAGACAAAATGCATTAGATTACATATTTCTTTTGCTTTTGATCTATCTGGGCTATGGCTTTAGCAGATGAGCGTTGACCCCAAAGCAGGTCCATTCATTTCAAAAGCTCCCCGCATTACATTTTGCAACGCAGAGATGGCGATGATCTCAATAAATGTCAT
Source organism: Gila orcuttii (assembly GCA_026230005.1). Classification (NCBI taxonomy): domain Eukaryota; kingdom Metazoa; phylum Chordata; class Actinopteri; order Cypriniformes; family Leuciscidae; genus Gila; species Gila orcuttii. The sequence continues at coordinate 12,939,793 of JAPDVR010000013.1, read as the reverse complement.
TTATGACTCTCAGCTGCTCCTACACTAGACAGACAGACAGACAGCACAGATGCCAAGAGCCAGAGCTGAGCTCAGCACATTTCTCCCGCAGAAAACGAGGCAGACAAAAGAGGGAGATCAGAAGGAAAGCGTAAATGACGGCAGGATCAAAAGAGGATAAATGAGGGCAGACGGAGTGCAAAAAAAGAGACGTCAAAGGGAAGCTCGCCGTGATTGAGACAACTTTTGTACACACATGGATGGACATTTATAGAGAATGACAAAGTGTCAGCAGAGACGGGCTCATGCGCTTGTGAAAAAGAAGTGCACTTAACTCTAGTGAATGTGTACTTCAGATCTTCAAAGTATAATTGAAAATAATTGAAGATAATATATTAATGAAAAAATGCCATTTAAGTGTACCAAAAATGCACTTTGTAACAATGTCAAATTAAAAGTTTTACTTTAAAGTACATTTTAAATCATTATGTTTTCTAAAGAAGTTTACTTATTTTGATGGGTTGACTAACATCCTAAAGTACATGTGAAGCACTTGCTTATAATTTGAACCGTAGTGTGTTGTTTTATATTACAATTAACGTATTTTAAATGTACTAACAAATGTTTAATCATAATATGTTAAAATACAAATTTCAATAGTACAGAGCCCCTAAAGGGACATGATGAAGGAAAATATGAGATGGGAGGGAAAATTATTTCAATGCTTTTGCATTAACTATGCAAACTAGAAGTATGAACAACTAAACTAGTAGTTTACTGAGTGTATACTTTAAAGAGTACTTTCGTAAACTAAACTAAAAAAAAAAAAAAATTAACTAGTAAACTATCAGATATAAGTTCAATTGTAGTATAGTTGCAGTACAAAAAAAAAAAAAAAAGAAAAATGTACTACTGTAACACTTAAAAGTATACTGTTTTGGCCCAATTTATTCCCAAGCAGTATTGAAATAGTAAACTTACAACTATACGTACTAGTCCATTCATATTAGTATACTTACTACATAAAGTATACTTACAAATTTACTTGAACTTAAGTGTACTTAAAAAAATGAACTTATATTTTTGTAAGTGTTTACAGGATTAGAGTGGACGTAATATACCAGAATGGATTTGGCTGGTTGAAGACGATGGGCTGAGATTTGTAATATACTCTGAACAAGATTTTGATGAAAGATTGGTGAAGAAATTTTTTTTTCCTTTAGTGTGCACCATATGTAAGTCAGGAGTGTGCATTGAGGAGGCAAGTATGGTCAGTTTGGAATGCATGTTGACTTTAATAAGTGCTAGTGTTCTCTGGCATTGTGTGATCTGTCAGCACACAACCTATACAACAAATACAAGATAAAAAAAGTGTGATGAAGTGGAGAGAAGCGAGTGCACCTCCTTTTCCTAGAAACTTCCCTCTGGGCTCTCCAGCATTCAGCCTGTAAATCCCAACGCGGCCTGCGACAGTCCCGGGCTCAGACAGTGATGTGAAGAGGGGAAGCTTTTAGACCTGGACCGCTGAAGGGGGATTACTCTGAATAAACACACACTCTTTTATCTGGCTGTGTGAAACCCAACCAAAACTTCTCTCTTCTCATCTCATCCGTCCACTATAGACACCAAAGAGAACTTACACTGAAGTAAAACTTTTAAAGGGATAGTTCCCCAAAAACTCACCCAGGCTCAGCCCATCCGAGATGTAGGTGTCTTTCTTTCTTTCTTTCTTTCGTAGAACAGTAGCTATAGAAGATTTTTAGCTGAAACCGTGGTCCTCGCTGAATCATATAATGCAAGTCAACAGCTAACTTTAATTCAATAATATTGGTACAATTTTAAATGTCCATCTGTGCATTTTGGATACTTTTGCATGCGGGAAGAGTTCATAGGCCTACTAGCAAGAAAATCCGGGTGCATTAGCTTGTTATAAAGGCCATAAAACTCTATTGATACCGTAGCAGCACAATACCTGAAATGATCGTTTAATAGGGGTGCCACGAGATCTTGCGAGACTAAAATGTGAGAGATTTCTTATCGAGTGAAAAACGGTCTCGTGATTTCAACATGACAGAGTGTGAGGGTGAAATTAACATATCATATGCCACCGCTACATTCACATTACCCACCGCATCAAAGCCTCCACTGTCCTTTTGCTGTTTTTATAAAAATAAAAACCAATGTAAACTATAGAGCTCGTAACTATAGAGTGGAACGGTGCATTGTGGGTAACGGCGACCATTTTAGAGGCAACGCAAAGGCCGGTTTGGAATAAGGTAATAACGTAGCCGGCCGGTCTACATCGGCACCGAGAAAAAGTTATGGACCGTGACAAAAAAAAGTTGGCTATACCGTATGCTGACAAACTTAATAATGAAGCCAAACAACGCTACTTAAAAAAAAAATTGAGGATATAGGCAGAATCGATCCCTATGAACAGAGTATGGTGTAATAAATATGAAAGTTTATCAAGCCTCAGTTTCTCTAATATTTTCTCCTACCTGGTCTGTGGAGTGAGTGCTTACACCTCCGATCAATTTAAAAACTTAAAGTCACTGGAGGCTCACCTGCAGTTCACAAATGGATGGGTGCAAGATCTGCAGATCTACGAAGTAAACGCGGAGAAAACAATCGTTCGCACTAAGTTAACGTTAACCAAGCATCAGTGGTGATGCACACACACTTGTCAAATTCTGTGAGCTATGAAGCTTGTCTATGTAGGTTTGTTACACTTCAGGAGTAATTACTCCCCTATCATACGTGCAATAATCCACTGTTTTCGTCCGATAGTTCTGTAATCCGATATAATATTGACTGAAAACTAACATGATTTATGAGGCGTTTGCCTTGTCGATCGCGAGACCGATTACAGCAGTTCACAATATAGCAATACTGAACCATTTTCCTTAAAATAACCTAAATTAAACCTAATATTATCAAATGACCAACGTTACAATTTTAATTACCTACTGCCTACCATAGATATAAATAATAAAGGCTTTTATTATTTATATCTATGCTGCCTACTATACAGTACATCTACTTCCGTACCGTGATTCCCACAGTGCATTGTGACGTGACGAAACAATCCCGAACTCTATTGTTAACGTCTGCTCTGCTCATCCAGCACGAGTTGCAGTCGCACACAGTGTGACAGGAATCACAGTTCATTGATCGTGTGATGATGGCGGAGGATTAGTTGCGCAACAGAGGCTAAGCGTTTTGATCAGCACCGCCGCTTCCTATACACAGAGTACCCGCGATAACGAATTTAAAAGTAAAAGTAAAACACGAGCTCCCTGATGCACGCAAATTAGGCTGCATACAATAGACTGGAAAGGAGTTGAATTAGAAGTTCACACACAGTCTCAATCAGAAGTTCTGGAAGCTCATAAATCATGTACAGTAAGATCTGAAGAGACTCATGTGAAATCATACAGGAGAAAAGCCAGTCAGTTGAGTTTGTGGCAAAACCTTTTACAGTGCTTGTATAGGCTATTGTTGTCTTTCAATGCATTTGATTATTCATACTCATAAAGTACAAGTCAAGTCACCTTCATTTATATAACACTTTTAACAATATAGATTGTTTCAAAGCAGCTTTACAGTGATAATAGGAAATTAAAGTAACTGTAACTATGCGGTTGAAACATAGGGGGAAGCAGGATCCACGTGCAGCAGTAGTCTTTTATTACATAAACTTAAAACTTGACAAAGACTCAGACTAGGGAACAGGACACGGGAACAGAACAACCAACATACAACATCAAGAACTCACAAAGACTGAACTAGACACAGAGGCTTAAATACACAGACAAACAAGCTAAACAAGATAACAAGGGGGCCTGGTTAATCAGAGACACCTGGAGAGACTAATAGACATTAAACATAACGGGGAACTGCTAACCATGGGACAAGACAGGGGAACACAGACGGGAATCATGACAGTAACAGAGATAGTTTTGCTTTTAAGCAGCTTTAGAATAAAGTTATTGTCCAGCTTAAGTTAGTTTTGATTGATTCATTTCCGTTGCAAAGACCATTAGTTGTTAACTTAAGGACCGCTAACACGACACCGTTCTAACAGAAAACCCTTAACGCGCTCCGGCCGTTCATCCGCACGAGAACAGCGTCTGACGGCTCGAGAACGCAAACCCTGAAACAGGTTCCAAGTTTTTTTTTAAAATCATCTCCACGAACTGAAATGACATTCATAACAAGAATATTAGTTAAAATATTTAAAAATGCACCTGCAGACTATTTTTCCAGTCATGAATTTTGTCATTGAGGATTTCTAAAAAAAAAAAATATTGTGCAAACATCTCATCTTGTCTCGTTCTCCTGAACCCAATCTCGTGTCTCATCACACCCCTATCGTTTAATAGCATGCTGCCTTTCGTGTTTTATCATCACTGGACAAGAGCCTCTTATCAGTCACAATTTCTGTAAAAGCATCTTCTCATGGAAGACAGATAAACGGGAAATATGTCATAACTGCAGCATTTAAGACCAGTATTTCTGCTCAGCACTTGGTGAGGCCAGTTTAAAACGGATACTCAGCAACTTCTGTGTAACTGACCATGTTCCTCCACACGTAATTTTTTTTGTTTGTTTTATTTCTCATGTCTTCTAAGATAACTGGTAACAATCTCAGACAGGTTGAAGCAGTTTGCCGGGTCTTAAATGGAAAAACCTACTTCAAGAGATTGTTCCACGTTATTAAGTAAGTCACAGTTCTCATTAAAACATGGGGAGGAATATCTTTCTGAAGAGGAAAAGCATCTTGCTCACTACAAATACCTGTTTGCTGCTCACCAGTGGCTTTTTTACAGTAGCCCTTTTAATCAAATTAATTTGTTTGACAGAAACTTTCCTTAATAAGCCTTTATCTGACCGAGTTCTCTTGTGCTGTAAATCACTCACAAATCTTATAGTTCGATAATCTCTATTCAGTTTTCAGTTTTATTAGTGTTTGCATGCCTTTTGCATGACATTGCACCATTTCATGCTTTTCTCTTTAAAGAGATATTTCTTCCTCCCCATGTTTCATGAGAAATGTAACTTGCTTGATAATGTGGAACAACCTCTTTAAGTAGGGTTGCCATTTATCTAGTAGACCTGACAAATTACTCAATAAACCTGTCTGAGAATGATACCAGTTATCTAAAAAGATGTGGAGAAATAAAACAAACACTTTCTTTGAAAAACTTAAAATCCTACTGATATGTCACTTGCATAATAATTTGGAAGTGTATATTAGAGACCTATATTAACATTAATTTGCATTTAACCATTAGATCTTGAATCTACACTGTAAAAAATGTTTTTGTAAGTTGTAAACAAAAAGATTATTTTTAACTTCAAAATATTGCTTTTGATTCAATGTGACTGGCCATTTCTTTTTAATTATTTGCAAGATTTACAAGTCATTGATGAATGCAAACTATAAATTCTGCAGCATTTCCCCACAGTGTAGTTTGATCAATAAAACAATGATTTAAAGAATCTCTGTGTCCTTAATATTTCCACATCAAGGATGTAGTGCCTAACAATGGCTTTAGCTGTGACCAAACTCAGAATGTATATGAATGATTTCAAGTTAAGATAATGAAATTAAAACACACTCAGTCAACACATTTGCTGGGCGAGAGTTTTTCTGCTCCTGTAATCATGTGGTTTGTGCAGTGATGATGTCACGCTGTTCCTAAAACAGACATTCTGAAGCACTTTCCTAAGAGAAAGTAGAACCAGAGCACACTTCTATTATTGCTTTGCAAGATTAAAGACCCCTAAAAACCTCATGTGGTTTGTTTTTTAAGGAACTGATGAGGAAAAGATGATCTGAATCTGTGTTATTTTATCATTGAGAGATTTTTAATTTGGATATACATCAAGATAAACTGAATGAAAATTGAATTTAAAAGTTAATTTTTAAAAATATATTTTTTGATTTCAAGTAATTATTACGATATTACTGCGAGAGCGGTGAGATGTTTAAATTCCTTGTGGTGAAAATCAAGCTTTTAATGTTGTTTATATGTCTATGTGGAGTTTTTAATATGCTTTAAGAAAAACCATGTGCAAATTTATAAGTCAACACTATTGCTGAGTATTTTCTCCTTAAAGGTGCATTGCGCAACATTTCATGTTAAAAATACCCGTTTTTCTAACCCATACACAGGTCCGAAATTAACTTTATTGCTCACCTGCCACGGGGACTGGTAGATGAAAAAATTCACCAGCCAAGCATATTTTTTACCGGCCAAAATAATAAACAGATTTTTTGTGTCACATATATACATTAATTTCAGTACATTTAATTGAGATAAGGTATTATGTTGAATGAATAGGAGTACATAGAAGTCAAAACAGAGCAACAAATAGTAAGACATGGAAGATGTGAGCATGGAACTAGTGCTCATAACAGTACATTTGAAGGTTTTGTAAAACTATCAGATACTTTACCAAAAGTAAAACATTTTACCTATTAATACTATCAGTTAAACGGTTTAAAAGTAAAAAAAAATTATATATATATATATATATATATATATATATATATATATATATTTTTTTTTTTTTTTTTTGCTTTTTTGTTTGTTTGCTGCATGGTTAAAAAAAACAGTATATAGCCTATATTTGTTAAATCACGGGGCGTGTCGACACGCGCAACCACACGCGCCTAAAGACATATTTCACTGAGCAAGCACAATGAAGTGAGTGAAAAGAAGTAGCTACTGTGGGACCATTTCGACAGAAAGAGCGACGAAGTTACTTGCTATATATGCTACGCGGTATTAAAATGAAGCAGTAGGCCTAGTGCAAGTACAATGCAATATCACTAGCGTCCACAACCAAATTAAAGGCGCTTCCCGAAGTTGGCCACTCTAGTTATCTCTGTATTCCCGGGACATCTGTGCCATCGGAGACCCAGACTCACCCCACATCATGTAGACATGTTACTTTTTTTAAAGTAAAAACTAGACAAGCTGTGGATTGAGGTAGGCCTGCTATTTTTATTTGACGAAAAAAACGTAGTCGGATGAAAAAAAAAGCCGTTTTTTAAAAGCTTCAAACTGATTCAGTGTTTTCTTTTTGTCATCTTAATTTAATTATTTAAGTTAAAAATATATATATAGTGTTGGTCTATTTTAGGTGTGAAGGTTCACACACGCTTCATGAGGCACACACGCAAGGTCTCTCGCTCTCTCCCTCTCTGGCGCGCTACACGGTTTGAAGCTCAGTATGTGCAGGCTCTTTCTCGCTCGCTCTAGATTCCGAGAGATTTGAACTAATTTGCGAACATCAGGGAGCCGCTATCAATATGCGGGAGACTTGGGATATCTGGAACATTCACCCGCCAGTGTGGCGGATAGCCTTTTGAGATTTTTTGAGCCTTTTGAAAATCTACCCGCGCTTGGCGGGTGTTAATTTCGGACCCTGCCCATACATGCATAAACAATTGCCTGATGGGCTGAATGAGCCCTTCTCTGATCACTGAGATTGCCTGTATAATCCTGTACAGTAAAATAAATAAGAGGGATTCGGGTCGGAATTTGAGACTGGGCGTGACGTCATGCGCGTTCGTGCTCACCTGGTTATGTCTGGCAGGTTTGTGTATTCGCCGCCATTCTCCGTATCAGCGAAGACAACTCGAGCGACAAAAGTAGAAGATGGATTCAAAGAGACCGGCTTGTAGTCCATTCCAAACTCCACGTAAGACAAAGAAAACGCCTCTGGTTGCAGTTTCGCTTGTTGCCAGATGGGGCCATAGCTCTGCAAAAACTCAGAGACTGGCGCTATGCACCTTTAAGGGCCAGATTTACTAACAGCTTGCACCAGCGAAAACTCTCTTTTGGCGTTAAAAAACTACTGTTAGGATTTACTAAAGACACAGTGAAAAATTAGCGATGAAAAGGAATGAACAGTTATTTTCGTGGCTGACCTTATTGCATATGCATTTGTAGGAGTTTACCTTTCAGGTGCAAAATTTATGCGAGGAGAGTATTTAAATGATTCACGCAAGGTGATTTACTAAGGTTTGCACTCGTCAATGTACGGGTGTTTGCGCCATTATTTGCAGCCCCAAAAAAGCACGTCTTAAACCAGACGCTACCTGGTAGATTGTGTTGGTCATTATGGAAATGATTTGTGTTCTTTAATTTGCGCGTCGTCAGTAGATCACGCGAAGAACTTTCCACTCCCATCGGCGCTGTTTTGGAATTGTGCTCTCACGCTAATTTGCCCTGTTTAGTAAATCTGCCCCTAAAACTGCAGTGAACCAAAGACAGTCTCAAAAACATGGTTTGAAATTGCTGGGGTTTTTGACGTCACAAACTACCTTGTAACCAATCAGATCAACATGTGATCATCAACGAGTGGATCTCTGAGCTGCTGTGAGTGAGTGGAGGCGGGGCTAATTTGCATATTCATTGAACCACATATACTAAATGAGGAAAGGGTATAGAGTTACATTCATACTATTTTAAGGCAAGTTTAAACATGTAATTTTGGTGATCAAAGATAAGTGTTAAGTGATAAAATTATTGATACAGGGGGACTTTAAGTGATCTGGTGTCAAATACTCCGTATCTGAATGCAAGTTTTCGCATGAAATTTGACACTGAGGGCAGGAGGAAGTGACTAACAGCAATTCACACAACAGATGGGCAATCTGGTACTTTCACTTCTCTATATTACTCTAAATATTCAAATATTAGCTACTGATAGTTTCATTTTCCATTAAAGCAGATGTTATTTGTTTAGAAAACCTTGTGAATTTGTGATTATTTTGATGTTCTTCATTCAAACAGCGAGGGAGAAATATAGTTTTTCTTGAGTGCTAGTTTTTTTTAAAGTGAGGTTAGTTAAGAGGATGTACCGTATATCCGTTTGGACAGTTACAAGTTTGTAAGTCTGTGATGCTCTGTGTCATGAATGTCTGTGTCCCGATTTGCATCTTAAATAGTGAGAAATATTAGAATTGAGTCTCCAAAATCATAGTACGTTTGCAAAAATATAACAGGTGTAGACACACCATTTCTGATGGATTTTCAAAGTATGGATATTTTTTGGGCTTATATTGTGCATGACCCCTTGCACACCCCAAGATAATTTTGTTACAAGTTATTTTTTAAAAAGAAAAGTGGAGGAAGATGAGGCCACATCAGCATTTTTCAAATGCATGAAGAACTTCAGACATCTGAAAAATATCGGAGGACACAGAGCGAGCTGTTGCGGGAAAAGTGCATAAACCAAGTGGACCTAAACCGAATACTTCATATTAAGCATGTTAAACAAGCTCTTAGGCATAGTTTAAGTGGCTTGCCCTTTCAGCCGCTCTACGAGGTGAATTTGTGTATTTACTTGCACAAAGGTTCGTCCTGACAGCAAAAGTTTAACTTAACAGACTTCATTAAACAAGTGTTTGCGCATCAAATAAACATTTTGCAATCATTCTGACTAAAAAATAAATTTCGCTATTGTATTTGTCCGATTAATTGACTAAATGATAAACAGATTAATGTCAAAACAATCGTTAGTTGCAACCCGAATATAATAGAATGTCAGAAACGACTGACTCGAGTCAACGAGTATAAAAGACCAAATCCCATGATAAAGTGCACATATTTAGTACACACTACACAGTAAAAGCACATGAAACAGCACATGTTCAGTTCTCTTTCAAGCATTCGTTTCAGTGTCTCATTCCTCAGAAGCCCGATTACAGCCCCAATTGGCTGGCAGACATGACGTAGTGTCTGGGAGTGGCTACCCCACCCCTCAGTATAAGAGGAGCAACACAACATCATTACGACATTCAAAAAGTTGTTCTCACTTCACACCAGAAGCCTACAAAGTTTTCAACGAACTACTGGCCAGTGGCCACCACGCCGTTTTTCACCTGGCTCCTTCGATTCGCTTTCCAGCCGATCGCAAGGATTGTTCGATACAACGATGGCTGCAGCAATGCAGACTATCCCAGCTAGTGAGGGAGATTCTGTGAGACTTTGTTAATGCGGGAACAAAATTTCTGCTCTGCATGTCTTGGGCTGAAACCTGCTCAATTGGTGATTGAGAATCCCGGCTCATATGAACACTGCGCACACTTCACTATGAAGAGCCTTCGTCGCAGGCTAGCACGCCAAGCTAGCCTGTCGGGCCAGGATCCTCTCATGACACCTAGCCCCGCGCCAGCTGCCACTCCGCAGGTATCCATTCCTATAGAGCTGCCCACCACGGCAGCTCTATCCTGTGGTGAGCAGCTCGATGTGTGCGTACCTCTGCCCAGTCTCCTCAGCACGGATGAGGAAGAGGACGCGTTTAATTTCGAGGGCAATCTGACTTTTTTCTCGATGAAGAAGAGGAAGACTTCGAGGACTCCCTATTCCTCCCCCCAGCGCACCTGGCACAACTCCTCACTGCGGCGGGATCCACGGAAGAGGCGGGCGGGGTAAAATCCTCCCCTTAAATCCCCTGTTGATCTGCAAGATGTGTGCAAACCGCTGCAGAGAAGCTAAATATTCATTGGCTGACTGTGGTAGCAGAGACTACAAAGTCTAGCTATGAGGGTAAGCGGCTTCCAAGTGCGAAACGGGCAGCACGACAGCTCCTTCCTGTCTTTCCAGAGCTCCTGGATGAGCTCACGGTTACCTGGAAGGACAAGCCATTTACCAGCAAGATGTCCGTGCAGGGAGGATCCGCTCTCGATGTGGAGGGGATGGAGAAGGAAGGCCTTCTTTGAATGCCCTCCATGGAGCCATTAGCTGCTGAGCACTTGCACCCAAATAGCACGGCGGCTACAAATCCGTCGTTTTTGGCTCGGCTCTGACACTGATGCAAAAGAGATGCGAAGAAAAAAAGAGAAATGATGAGGCCTTGCAACTCTGTATGTCGAAAAAAGACACAGACTGCACCCCCTCTGCCACCCCAACAGACCTTTGCACAAGCTATGGCCCGCCCACCCCCCAACTTTTGTATTCTGAGACGGCAGAGACCGAACGTGAATGCAGCGGGTCAGAGCAGAGTACCGGAACAGAGAACTGCCTGTTATAGAAAGAACTATCCGCCTGCAGCAGCTCAGACGGCCTAGCCTGCTCTTCAACCTCATCCTCAGGGAGAGAGGAGGAAGAAGGCGGCAGTTTGATGGGGTCTTCCCCAGGGAAGGGAGACAACAGCCCCCCAGTTCACTAGCACGAGTTTCAAAGTTCCCAGATGTTCCGTGGTGAAAACAGAGCCCGGTTGGGCCAGGGGAAGCAGAGGGGTAAAAAAAAAAAAAAAAAAGAGACCCACTAGTCACAATCACGTTTCATGTTCAAAATTTAATAAGTTTTCACTGTACCCCCAGAGAATGTTGTCAAACATAATGCCCCAAAAAAATGTTGCAAAACATATTCACAGAACACATTATAACATCACCTCTTGAAGTTATCACTCCCTTAGAAGTGATGAGCCACTCAAACTCAAGCGCTAAGTGAACACGCATGCGCAGTACAGACTAGAGATGCGCGGATGGGCTATTATTTCATCCGCAACCGCATCACAAAACTCATCATCCGTCCGCCATCCATCCGCACCAACGTTTTTGACCAATTTTCAAAACCGCACCCGCCCGCCATCCGCTGATACAAGGCGCTGGTGATGACAGCCGCGAGACTAGAAACCGCCCGCCACCCGACCGAATTTAATTAAAATATTTTTTTTCGTCACGTCATCCGCCCGATCCGCGGTTTATCCGCGGAGTCCGCGGCTATAACCGCCAACCGCGCATCTCTAGTACAGACCACAAACACGTTCACAGCTACCAGAACGCTGCGAATAAACAATTAGCGAGAGTGCACACAGTCCCGCTAGGTATTTAGGACAATATAATTTGGGTACAGACTGCAGTTTGCCACTTATCCCCCACATTAATGATAATTTATTCTCAGGTGCAGGGAGAGTTAAACCATGCTCTTCAAGAAGAAATTTACTCTGTTGAACAAAAGGGCGATAAGAGTGGTCCCACCTGAGCAAAGCCACAGTGGGTTTTATTTGAGATACTTTCTCATCCCAAAGAAAGGGACTCTTCTTCTCATATTAGATCTGCGTGCACAAAGACGCATATTTTCACATAAAGATATATATCCACCCCACAGAAAATTCCTTAGGTTTGGTTTCCTAGGAGTGGCATATGAATATCTGGTTCTACCTTTTGGCATGTCCCTCAGCCGGGGAGTGTTTATAAAATGTACAGAAGCGGCCCTGACTCCGCTCAGGGGAAAAGGCATTCATCTCGCTACTTACATAGACAACTGGTTGGTGACCGCTCAATCAGAGTGAGAAGCGAGAGGTCACACAGTTATGCTTCTGGAACATATCCAGAAACTGGGCTTGAAATTAAACACAGAAAAGAGTGTTTTAATTCCCGTACAGTCTATTACATATCTGGGGTTGTCCCTGGACTCAGTGACCTTTAGAGCGTGACTGTCAGAGGAGAAAGTGGGAAAATTCAACCAATGCCTGGCCGAATTTTAGAGGGGGAAACTGTCTCTTTTTTCGCACATGCCTCAGGCTACTGGGACTGATGGCCTCAGCCCTGATAGTTATTCCCTTAGACAGACTGTTAATGACAGATTTTCAGCACTGGGTTGCGTCTCTGAGCATTCACAAGGGCAGGATAGTGAATGGAAGATGGGGTCATCATCTGACCAATCTTCACATAAACTATCTGGAAATGCTGGCCGTGTTTCTGACGTTGAAGCATTTTCTCCCTTTTCTGAAAGGGCATCATGTTCTCGTGAGAATGGACAACACTACAGTTGTGGCTTATATAAATCGACAGGGATGTCTCAGATCACTTCCTTGCACATGCTGGCAAGCAAACTGATTTTGTGGAGCAATGGCAATCTTTCATCCCCGAGAGCAGTGGTGGACGAAGTACACATACCATATACTTGAGTTAAAGTACAGATTCTCAAGGTAAAATATTACTCAAGTAAAAGTAGAAGTGCTGCCTTTAAACATTCACTTGAGTAAAAGTACAAAAGTAGTTGCCTTCAAATGTACTTAAGTATCCAAGTACTATGATTTTTTTTATGGCTATAATGTCCTATTATAATTTGTCACAAGACTCTTGCTTAACTCAATCTACATGAAGACTAATGTCACTCTTGGCACACCAATCTATTAACAAAATGACATTACACTGATTCTTGAAACTTTGGCAAAAGAACATGTCCCACTAAGAAAAGTGCTAATTCTGTTGGAAATAAATAATTTCATTAATAAAAAGAATCAATTAGGGGGTCCTTTGCACATATGTAAGGTTCTTTTAAAGGTTTATTTTTATTTTTTATTAATTTAATGATTATATGCTGCCCGATTGCCTACAAAATCAGTTGTCCTTGGATAGGAGATAATCCTTTCATCTTGATTAAAAAAACAAAAAGTAATAATTGAATTGAATAATATCTTTACCACATGAAAGAGTACAATGTGATATGTATTAAAAACTAAACAGTGAGTTTTGAACAATATTTACTATTTTTTCGTGGTTGCTCAAAATGTGTCCCACATATTAGTCACCACCGTCAGATATTTATACAAAGCAATAAAATCAGGCAACTACAAGGTCAACTACACTCCTGAGGACCCCATTTTCAACCCTTCAGCTCTACTGCAGGCTTCAAGATTCTCAAGCTCTCATAAGTTTTCTATTTTTTCTTAAACTCGTTCATATTTTTGGACACTGCTACTGTCACAACTATAACATGTCAACACCGTATCTTTTGTATAAAAAATATTAGATTAGATTATGACATAAATGTATACTTTTTAAGAAGAGGTCTTAAGTTGGTAGCAACAGAGGGGAAACAAGATGGCTAATGTGAACAACTCATGCATATCATGTGAAAGAGTAACTTTTTGTCACCACCGTCAGACGTCACCACCGTCAAGTTTTCTGTCTGACGGTGGTGACAAAAACCTCCAAATGGTCCTCAACGAAGGCTAGAATATAATGATCACAATAAATACCAATATGACCTGTAATGTGTCATTAACCTCTTTTATATTTTTATTTATGTAATTCCCCCTATATTTCTTCCATACAGACCTACACTGCATTATACTATTAATCAATATCCATAAGTATCCAATATCCAATATCTGATATCCTGGACAACACAGGTGGGCAAAACGAGACGATAGCCTTTACCAAGTCGCTCGCATTGCAGGAACCATTCCATAAAGTGATGGTAGGCTGTTAGGCGATATTGTCTACAAAACAGTAAGCACAACGTTAGCAATGCGAACTATTTGCACATACAGTATACTATCATATGTAAATATAACAATAGCTCAGCTGACTACGCGGGAAGAACATTGTGATAATGCCGGGTGTCCAAACTCTGTACATTACATCTTGGTAAAAAAAGAAAAACAAACCAAATAACGTTACTCACTTTACACTAAGCCGTCCGTTTGTCCCTGCAGGCTTTGGCTGGCGTTTCCAGTTTATCTCGTCCAGAAGAAAATGACATCGCTGAAATTGCGACAGCAATAGGACTCTCTATCTGTTTCCATAGGCGCACAGCGAGAGCACTGACACCACCAGTCCGCCCCCGCTCGAGTCTGGCCAGGCTCGAGTCAGGTCTTGCTCCCCTGCTGCAGCAGCTGCTCCGGCCGCCTCTTGTTCCTCCATCTCCCGCAACTGTTCATCGCTGTATTGCGGCTCGTACAGGTAGCCGCGAGCATTAGATTCGCGCAACAGATCTTCGAAATCCCCTTCTGCCATTTCAACTTCAAAACTAACGTTACCTTCCGCCATCGTGATTTGCTTACTATACAAACTTTATACACAGAACATGAGCCTGTTAGCTTAGCTTCTACAGAAAGATGGCTGACACTATCTTTACTTTCTGTGAGTGAGATCCCGCCCCATATGGGCGTGGTGAAAACATGCGGAACTAGCTACTAGTACAGGCTGTAGTTTTAAGCCTCTGGTCCAAAAATCCTCCGATGACGCAAAATGACGATTTTTGAGAATCTAAATGGGGAAATGGGGAAATGGGGAAATGGGGAAATGGGGAAATGGGGGGGGGGGGGAGCACGGTAATTCGAAAATACTACTGGTTTTCTACTAATACAAAGCTAATTTACCACACAAAGGGTCTAATTTAGCTATAATGCTAAATCCTGAAGTATCCCTTAAGCAAGAAGCCATTGACTTGAGTGGAATACATTTTAGAATTGTATGTTGTAATGAGATGCCAGATAATGATTTAAAAACTCTAAATACATATTAGACCAAATAAATAAAAAATAATTTGCTTTTTAATGAGTCTGACGGTGTTGACAAAAACAAAGTAATAACTGGAAAAACTCCTAGTTTAATGAGGAGGTTGCACCGGTACATTGCTGAACAGCCATATATATATAGGCCTATATATTTGAATTGAATACATCTTTTGTGTGTTTAATTTTGGAGGGAAGGGGACTGTTCCCATAAGGTATACTACATTTACAGTATTTACTGTATATATTTTTCTCGAGCGTCTATGGTCATAATTATTAAGATCCTAAAGTTATGATACGTTCACATAAACCTGCACAACGCCATATATATATATATATATATATATATATATATATATATATATATATATATATATATATATATATATACATATATACACACACATAAATAGGCTACATGCTGCTCTCTGCCCTGCTTAAAATCATTGGGAACGCGATTTGTTTGGAACTATTGAGAGCTACACGAATCCCGTGATCGCGCGGCGGCGAGATCACTATGGTTGTTATTGTTGTTAATATTGTTTTATAAAGTATGTGAAGTTAACGTAAGATAAAAGGAGTAACTTACGTGTGACGAAGCATTTTCTTCGACAGCTCCAGCTCTCCGACGCACAGTGTAAACGTCAGCGTCCGAATTCACTCACTTCATTTTGTTCACTCCTTGCAGATATAGTGCACTCAAATGCCATACACTATATAGGGATTAGTGAATGAGTGAACGAGTGAGCGGTTTCGGACACAGTTACTGTGTCACAACCGTCTATGTTCGCAACTCTCATTATAACGGCTCTGGTTCGCACTTAGTAGATAGCGCCAATTCAAGTTCAAAACAAAGCGCGCGCGCTGTACTGTGATTGGTGGCTCGTTTGACCAGTTACGTTTTTATCCACTCATAAATAAAAAGGAACGACTGATTTTGAAAATGCAGTAGAGTAAAAAGTAAGATATTTGACTTTGAAATGTAGTGGAGTTAAAGTAAAAGTCTCCCCAAATTTAAATACTTCAGTAAAGTACAGATACGCAAAAACGCTACTTAAGTACAGTAACGAATTACATTTACTTCGTTACTGTCCACCACTACCCGAGAGTGACTCACATACAGGGTGTCATGAACCAGGGTGCGGATCTGCTGTCCAGGGGCAATCCCCTTTAACCTGGCACTATGTGCCTGGCCAGTGAGTGGTTCAATTTGAATACAACCGGTCTGTCAGACAGATAGAGCAATGCATGCAAATGGGGTGTGTTTGAGCACTGGAGCACTAAGCACAAGATTCCCTTTCAGTGTCCTGTGGCAGTCGCTCTATCATTTCTGAAGGATTTGATAGACAAAGGGAAAGAGTTTTCTACCATAAAAGTGTATTTGGCCGCTATATCTGCTTGTCACATAATAAAACTGTTGGGCAGCACCCTTTAATATGCAGGTTCATGAAGGCTTTGACAGTTTCAAAACCGCTCTCTCCTTTGGGGGTTTAGCACTGTTACTTGATGCTCTCTCAATGTCCCCATTTGAGCCATTGGACAAGATTGATTTAGATTGATTGTCGTTTAAGACAGCGCTGCTGTTAGCTTTGGCTTCTGCAAGGCGTGTAAGTGAGATGTATGCAGTTCATGCCCGGGATGCAGGGGTAGTTCTGAAACCTAATCCTGTTCCTCACCGCATACATTTGCAAGGTTTTATACATTGGATGTTACAGCTCAAACTTTAGCACATCCAGTATTGAGTGTAGGAGTTTGAGTCATGACTCATGATTCGTCCAGCCATGGAGGCGGTTCTTGTGGTTGGCAGGAGACTTTGAGGCAGGCTATCTAGCATTACAGGAGTTAGGATATCCCATAGTGCGGCACTGAAACGTATGCTTGAAAGAGAACAATAGGTTACTTGCTTAACCCCGGCTCTCTGATAGCATTAAAGGGGTGGTTTACTGCTTTTTTTCTTTGCATGACTGTGTTTATGGGGTGCAATATAACATGTCTTCGTGTTTTTGTTTTTTTTAAAGCCTTATTTTTCATAAATTTCACCTTTGTTGTAAGCCGCTTTCTCCTCTGTCATTTGAACGACCGGTTGACTTCCTGATTCTATGAAACCACTCCCTCAGAAACAGGCAATGGGCTCAGATTGGTTAGTTGGGCCGGTGTGTTGCAATTGGCTAAACTGCGTAGCGCACGTAGTCCAGAAACTTCACGCCCATTACCTTTACAGGCGAAAGCTGCATGTGCTCCGGTCAAATGTAAATAATGGTGTCAATACTGCGTATCAGCTTGAGCTAGAATCAGACCCAGAAAGCGGCAATGAAGAGAGTCAAGCAGAACCTCCCCAAACACGGCTCTTACAAAACGTTTCTGAATGGTACATTTTTTAATCATTATTATTATTCTATTCTACTATTATTATACAAGAATTTCGATATGCTGTTACTTGAAAATCCTACTGCTGCTTGTTAGCTTTTGAGATATGGTTTTCTCCTGATTAAATGTTTAATATAACTGAATAAATGACTGAGTAATACCGTTTTTTAAAGTTATTGTTTTATCGATATAATGAACAACCGTTTATCTATTCACAAAACTTAGTTTACTCGGCGTATCGTTTTTTTTAGGTGTACATGTGGCAACTGTGTTAAAATGCCAACAGAACGTGAAAACATCTGATAACAGCAGCTGAAGTGTGCTGTTGCGATTACATATAATTTTTTTACTTTATACACGTTTGTCTTATACACACAAAATAGCAAAGAACTAACTAGCTACAAACAGCGTTGGCATTGGTTTACGTTCTTGATCAAATCGAAAAATTACGTCATAAATTATACATGGAAAATACATTTACAAAATTAGTACATAATTACAAATTCAGGTCCAAAATGTTTGTACGCGTTTGTCATAGACACACGAAATAGCATAACTAAGTGGCTACTAAAGCCAGCGCTGGCATTTGTTTACGTCCTTGATAAAAACTAAAGCATTACGTCTAAAATTACACATGCAAATACATTTAAAATTATTAAGTCTTACTTACTGGTTGTGGCCCAACAACTGCTGCCTCTGGTTTTAAAGTTGGAACTGCTTCATGCTTTAGTAACAGTTTGTTGTTGAAGCTGACATTGAATTTATGGAGATTCTGGAAGCTGTCTTCCGTAAAATGCGCAGCACAAAGAGCTAAATTACGATTGTAATTTTCTGGAACATAATCAAACATAAATTGTAGCCATTGTGGACGAACTACAGCGTCCGTAGGAAGCCCGAACACAGAATACCTGACAGCTGGGTGAAAATAACACACTTTCGACGGCATGGCTACTGCTCTCCACTATAACTCTTCCTCTTTGATAAAGCCGCAGAAACATGGCCATGCCCCCTTTTTGAATATTCCGGAGGGAGGGTTGATTATGGGTTAGTTACGTATAAAACCCGGGAAGTATCGTTGTAGTCCCATTCGAGTCGTTTTTGTAGGCATTAAACTTCCTGATTTTTAAAAGACGATATCTCTGCTTACGTTGAACTTTCAGCGCAGCAACTTTGCAGATACTGTTCATGCACCAACAGCAACATTACACACTATTTAAAATGAAAAAAGTGAAATGTCAATCAACCACCCCTTTAAGTGAGGTGTCTCACCAGATCACCCTCCTTGCTGTGTGAAGCGAGGAAGAGGTGTGCTTGTTTTGAATGTCGTAATGATGTTGTGTTGCTCCTCTTATACTGAGGGGTGGGGTAGCCACTCCCAGACACTACGTCACGTCCGCCAGCCAACTGAGGCTGGCGTAATGTAATAGGGCTTCTGAGGAATTCGCGGAAGGGGCGTTTCCCATAGTGAGACACCGAAACCTATGCTATCAGAGAACCGGGGTTACGCAAATAACCTATTGTTTTGGTCTGCTCCTCTGTGCGTTGGTTAATAATAATAATAATAATAATGCATTTTATTTGTAATGCGCTTTTCTTTAACCTAAAGCACTACAGTGAAATAAAAACTAACACAAGTGAAGAACAAAACAAATTAAAAACAACCTTAAATAAATGCGTCTTATCAACTTTTTAAAATGTTCCAAAGTTGAAGCATTTCTGATATTGAAGGGAAGCGCATTCCATAACTTGGGGGCTGTAACTGAAAAAGCTCTATCTACCCATGATCTTAAGTTTACATGAAGGGTGATGAAGTAAAAGAGTGTTGGCGGAACAAGTTGATTGTACTGAAATGTGTGTTGGCAGTGCCTGTACACAACCATCATCATCTAATGATAAAAATCCATCCAGTGTTTTTATTTTAATCTCCTTATTATGTTTTCCCCTGCATCAAATTGAACCGTTCGATCTTGTGACGTCACTAGATCGGACGCCCCTCCCACGATTGATAATTGACAGCAGCGTTTCAACACAGACCCGCCCTGAGCGAGCTGTCATCGTAGTCCGCCATTGTTGATACACTGGAGCAGAATGGCGTCTAAGCAATTGTGGTGTTCAGTTCTTGGATGTAATAACGAACACAGCAGTCATTTTAATGTTCCTAAATTCAAACCGCTGAAGACGCAGTGGCTGAGTTTTATTTTTGAAAGGAATATTCCCAACGATCAACACATGCTTTTATGTTTGCGCTAAACATTTCTCACCAGACTGCTTTATAAAGGAGCCTCAGTGTAAAGCTGGTCCTGAAAAAAAGAATCGGTACCAACTATTCATGTTCCTGCTGCACCTCCAGAAGAAGTGAGTGTAATGTTTTATTAAACTTTGACTTAAATATTAATCTTTGCAAATCGCTTGCACGCTTCACGATGAATGCGGCTAATGTTTACAGTCAAGGTATATTATGGCATGTTTTCTATGTAACGTTATGACGTTCTCAATATAATTCATAATCCCATGTTTATAATGAACAACGCGTTATGGTTAATGTGTTATTAAAAACTGTGTACACAGGTGTACAGGTCGTCATCTTGTTCCGGGTCCAACTCCGGTTCAAATTGGTATGGTTGCACAGATGTGTCCTCAGAGACTCCCGCTGCCATTCTTGTTCCAAAATATACCCTCAACTGTTGTCAAGGCAACACTCCAGTGTGTTGTGTCAAAACACCCCAAAGAACAGAGGGGCGGAGTGAGCAAAGCTCATTATCATTTAAAGGCATATGCACTGTTTTTGACCAGATAAAATTAATGTTTTCTTACAATACTAATGAGCATTTTTAATAAGTATATTACAAAGTTTTTATTTAGACCCTAAAGATTCATATTAACTTGTACAAAAATGGTATTATATGACCCCTTTAAAGATTTAGCTGGAAAGCCAGAGATCAAGGCATTACACTAATCTAACCAGGACATAATGAAGGCATGTATGAGCCTTTTTGCATCGGCAAGAGAAAAGGTTCCTAAGTCGGGCAATGTTCCTAAGATGACAGAAGGCGATTTCTAAGATGCGTTTTATATGTGCATCAAATGTTAGTTGAGGATCAAAAAGAACACCAAGATTGCACACCTGTGAAGTGGGAAGTACTATATTAGAGTCAACAACAAAGTTAATATGATTAGCCTTACAAGTAGCCGCCTTCATACCAATAAGCATCAGCTTAGTTTGAGTCGTTCAATTTCAGGAAGTTATTCCGCATTCAGGTTCTGATCTCTTCTAGACACTTAAAAATAGTTAACTATGGTGGACATTAGGGCTAGTAGTGATGTAGATTTGAGTATCATCCTCATAGCAGTGATACCCAAGGCCATGCTTCCAGATAATCTACCCAAATGGAAGCATATATACTAAATAAATTTGGGCCCAACACTGAACCCTGAGGAACTCCCTGTCGAACAGGTACGGGCACAATAAGATAAGGCACAATAAGATAAGATAAAATAAGATTCAAAACTGTCCCAGAGAGTCCCAGCCAACTATGCAGCCTATCCAACAAAACAGAATGGCATAAGGTGTCAAAAGCAGCACTGAGGACTAGCAAAACCAAGATACCGCATACACCAGAGTCAGCTGCAATTAGGAGATCATTTATGACCCTCACTAAAGCGGTCTCAGTACTATGCCCTTTTTTTGAAACCAGACTGAAAAGGTTTAAGGAGACTGTTTAGTGCTAAGTGATTATTTAACCGAGTAACCACATCACACTCCAGGACCTTAGCCAGAAATGGGAGGTTTGAAATAGGCCTATAGTTAGACAAGTCAGAAACATCACAACCAGGCTTCTTAAGGACTGGTGTAAGGACAGTTATTTTTAATTCTGTGAGAACAGATCCAGAATTCACAATTGAAGTTATAGGAGGACAAATTGATGCAAATTTATTAGTTTTGTAGAGTAAAACCCATGACTTGGTTGTAAACTAGTATAAAGATTCAAAAACATTTAAAACATGATCGGCAGTAAAAGTTAATTGATGCTGAATGGGAATGAATTTGTGTGTATAAATGTAAGAGAACAGAACAGGACAGAGCAGATGTTGATAATGTTTTATGGTTCTTCACAAAACACAAGGTTCTGTTTACTGTACTGAGAGACGTGAAAAAAAGAGATCGGATTGACACACACACACACGGATATACAGTCTCTTAATGTGAATCAGTGACGGCATCTGTACTGTAAAGGTCACTTGAAGACAAAAGTGATTCCTGCAGATGTCTGATCAGACACATTTTAAGGCAGTATTAAAAGTCCTGTGTCAACGCCTAGTGACCACGATCAGTCCTGAGTTTAAAAGGGTCTCCTTCCTCTTCCTCTCCCACCGCCTCTTCCTCTCGAACCGCCTCTTCCTCTTGAACCTCCTCTCCCTCTTCCTCCCCTGTCAGAATGCAAGTGTCCAGCCGCCCGTCTGATCTTCCTCCTCTCCTCATGATGGTCACGTTCAGCCTGTTGTTGAAATCGCTGCTTCTCCGTCTGTGAAAGTATAAGATGGAGTTAGTGGCAAAGCCAAAATGGTTCACAACTCGTCAAAGAGATTTTTTTATAACTGGTTCCAAAAGGTTACTACTCTGATGAATCTTAGCAGTGTTGGGTTGTGATGAACTAAAAGCAGCAACACAATAGACGCATCTCCACTGTTCAGTAGCACAATACTTCAGCTATTTTAAAAATAGTCTCTTTTCCACTAACAGGCAACCTTTTCAAAAAAAGATCAGATTAGTGTGACAAAACTCACTCGGGCTGTAATAAGATGCGTTTTTTCGTGCTCCTAAGAGGCACTGGGAAGCTTGATTCATTTTAGTGATTCATCAGCTTTCTTTAGTCATTCATTGGTTTGTTCAGACAGTTCATGGAAAGAAACAGTTCAAAGAAATGTCCCAGCATGGCATTTATAGTGAAATACAGTCTTTAAATAAGTACTGCTGTCAATCAGAATATTCGGACTCTTTTCTAGTTTTGTAAGTTGTATTTAGAGTTTAGTATTTAGTTATCTGTTCAAGTTTAAAGTGGTAAACCTAATTTAAATGGATAGAAAAACAACTACTGCTTAAACTTGTCATAGAGGTCCAAAAAAATCTACTAATCGCAACAGTCTAGTGTTTTAACTCTCCTTTACTGTCATTTGGTTGTAGACGGTCAAAAACAGTTTTATAGTTTTATAGACTATCACGCAAAAGTTTGAAATATTTTTTTAAAGTTTCTGAGAAGTCTCTTCTGCTTACCAAGGCTGTATTTACTTGATCAAAAACACAGTAAAACAGGTATTGTGGAACTGTTTTCTAAAATACATTTTAAACTGTAATTTATTCCTGATCTAAGCTGAATTTTCAGCATTATTACTCCAGTCTTCAGTGTCACATGATCCTTTAGAAAACATTCTAATATGCTGATTTGATGCTCAAGAAACATTTATAATTATTAGCAATGTAGAACAGTTTTTGCAGAAACCATGATATATTTTTCTGAAAATTATCTGAAGAATAGAGAGATCTGGGTAGATTAATGTTTTTACTGTCACTTTCGATCAATTTAATGCATCCTTGCTGAATAAAAGTATTAATTTCTTACAAAAAAAAAATTCTCTGACCTCAAACTTTGAACGATAACTGTGTGATAACTAAATTAATTTGAGAGCTAGAGCAGAAAGTGTAGATAATCATTGAACAATTACAGAAAGCCATTACATGACTTTAGAAGAGCTGGATTATAGTGCATGAGTCATATAGACTATTTAATTTTTAATGGTGCTTGACAGTTTGTTGTTGTTCTAAGGAAAAGATCTGTGTGTTCTATTTAAATCCATTTATTCATTCTAGGCATGCACCGATATGAAAATTCGGCCGCTACCAATAACCGATAATTCTCGATAACCAATATATTGGTCGATAAATCTAAATCTTTATATAATTTTTGAGAGCCATGTCCCAAGCACACAATTATAATGATGTTCTAATTTTATGTACCCTATATATGACAGACTTGCACTGCACATGTTGCACTTATTTACATGTTGTATTTTCCTTTTTTGAAGTGATTCCAGTTGTATTTTCCTTTTTTGAAGTGATTCCAGTCATATTTTAAGCAATTCAAAACCATCATGATGAACAGTGCGCATCTGAAGTGTCTCAGCTGAAGGAAGTAATCCATCATTTATCCGCTTTAATATATCGGCCAAATTTCCTTATTTGAACATATATCGGCCGATACCGATATGATGGCCAATATATCGTGCATCCCTAATTCATTCCTTTAATGCAAAGAACATTCATGTGTGTTTAGATTTTGGAAAGATCAGATGACCTCAGACTACCCGGTTACTAAAATATTTCCATGAACATCCAACAAAGTAGCAAAGTGACTTGACTGAAGGATGTGTACAACCGACAGGAGGAGTATGGGAATTAAATGGGCGTGTGCGTGCGAGCGAGCCGTCAGAAGACAGAAAACAACGGTGAGATTTTCAGGGCATACTGAAGCCATTCTTCAGTCTATGGTGCAAGTCAGCTGAAATCTAAACGGGGAATGTGTCTGACCCAATTTTACCACACCATCATCTTCAAAGAGGGAGGAAGAGAGAGAAACAAACATATGACTAGGTCCGGGTTAAATTAAAAGGTTTTCAGCAAACCTGTAAGTAATAGCTTATGTAATTGTTTGAATAAATCTTGTCATCTGTTTTTACTCGTTCAGAAATTTCTAGGATTAAAACATCACAACTGTTCATTAAAGAAAATTCTCCCATATTAACACGCATTCAGTGGTCTGCAACTCAGCTGATCTGCATGACACATCAGTAGAAATCAAACAAGTTTTGTAAAGTGTTAGTCTGCACGGGTGGCAGCTGGGATAGGCTGCCATCATCATGCTTACCTTCTTGAGAGTGAAAGAGAGCTGTTTGCTTCCAACTGCTGCGTCGCTGAGGTTTAGCATCCCTGATCTCTCCTCCCGCTGCAGTCGCTCCTCCAGAGATGTCCTGTGTGACGGCAAACATAGTGTTCAACTTTCATCTAACAGTGATTGAGAAAAAGACATAAAAATTACCAACTAACAAAGAACGTCTCAAGTAATGGGGCAAAACGGCACAAAAACTCACCGCAGCGCAGCGACACAAAAGTTGATTCTGCACCAATTTGATTTTATATATTTTTTGTGGTAATAAAATTGACCAAAGCAAAGACCTAAGTGCCAGTGTGTGTATGTGTGAGTGTTATTGTAACACTACTTGACAGTTTCGAGCTTCAAGTATTTATTAGTTCTAAATGCTTCTGTTGTCTGCTGTGTTCAGGCTTAAGTTTTGTTCGACTACATTCAGGAAGTGTACTGAGCCACTTCTGGTATTAACTGACATGGGTTAATTGCAATTGAGGACTCAAATTTAATCAAGGAATTGTGCCCTAATTTAATGTTTATTTTTATTTTAATGTATATTTTTGGCAGAATATCCAAATATATTTTGAATCAAAGGTCTTAATGATTTTCATGTGTGTTCAAGGTAACTAAATCAACAGTTTTTCAATAATTGAAGAAAGTCTTAACGTTAGCACGAGCCTAAGCGGCCTAGATGACGCCATCTACTCTTTTTCTTTATAATAATGTACATTTAAGAATCATTCACAATAAAACTATGAATATGTATAATGCAAATAGATTAAAGTCAACATGACATCAAAATTCAATGTCAAAACCATGCTAGGTTAGGTGCAAATGGTTAATAATGTAAAATCAAGTCTGGGAGCATCAGACAATTGTCTAACACTTTAAAAGCCATTAGGAGGTTCAGAAGGACATGCTCTCTATATTTGGCACGCTCATTTATTTCTGGCCCTGAGTCAACGTGTTAGCGGTCAATAAACCACCCACTGAGTGTCAAACGAGGTTAGGACAGGAGTGCTAGTATAGTTGTTTTAATAGATTTATTACAGTACACATTTATCGTATGTATTAAAAGTAATAATAAAAAACTGCACAATTTTAACTATTTTGGCTTTGTTTAAAGTATTGTGTGAGCAGAATTGTGAATCGAAGCAAATCGTGATATTAGCATATTGTTACACCCCTAATAAATAAAAGCGTTTCAAAAATACTCAGAATCGATATGCATCAAACAACTGATATTTTTGACAACACTAGTCCCTTCTCTATAAGCAATCCATCTTAAAAGATGACCTATTATGCCCTTTTAAAAAGTCTTGATCTTGTTTTTGGGCTCTACTAGAACAGGTTTTCATGCTTGAATGTAAAAAAATAACCACATTATTTTCCCCATATTCTCCATTGTTGCAGCTCCTCTCTTCCCAGTCTGTCAGTAACGCTCTGTTTAGTTCCTGTCTCTATGAAGCTCCTCCTCCTGAAAAGCACAGTGTGCTCTGATTGGTTGGCTGGATCAGTGTGTTGTGATTGCTCAAGTGCTTCAAGTGTGACTAACACATTACTACCTCAACAGGCCCCGCCCCTTTATTCTGCGTATAAATTATTTAAATGTGGAATATTGTTGATTCCCGGAAGAAACTCAAGACTACAATGGAGGCGTTTCAGGAGTTCAGAAACACTGACACTGATATAGAGAATAACTGATATAGAGGGACTTTGTGCTTTGAAACTATGCAGAGATTTTTCATGCTCAAACAACATTACACACACTAATGAAAGATAAACGTGAAAAAAGCATAATAGGTCGTCTTTAAGCTCAAGGTGGACTTAATTTTCTAAAATGTGGTGCTATAAATCGGTTTAAAATGGATCTATGAGAACAGATAACTTACTTCTGCATCTTCTGCTTGTGGGAAACGTCGCTGAAGCTGCGAAACTCCTCTCCTGCTTTGATCTGGTAGAATCGAGGGTGGCTCTGGTTCTGATGCTCCCGTTGGAGGTTTCCAACTGGATCAGAACTCTGCAAGTTGGTGTCTTGGTCCTGTTGCCTCCTCTCTTTCCTCTGGATGAAGCTGCGCTCTCGCTCCTCGGCCCGTAAGAGACGCCGCTGAACCCTCACCTCCTCCACCCAACTCTTATCGTCATCATCAGAGCTCTCCTCTTCCTCTGAACCACGGCCTTCCACCTCCTCCTCCGAGCCATCCTGCTAGTGAGACCACGAGTTTGAGAGAAATTATGCTCTACTTGTTATATTATTATCTCCCACAAATCGAAAAGACGTTAGCTCTGTTCCTTGTGACCTGCATTTTCATAATCGTATTTCATCAGTGAGTTAAATACAGTAGTTTTTATTCATATTTTGAATGGCAATATTTTGTTTCCTTTTTAATTTTTAGCTTTAGAAACACTGTTGTGTTTTTCAGGGTTATTATGACTAACTAATACAAAAATACTTTTTTTATATATATTTTAATACATTAAAAACATTTCTGTTAATTGAAATGGTTTCATTTCGTTAACAAAATTATGATGAAAAAAGTTTGGTTCACGACCTTTTTTCCATGATGATATCGATAAATGTCAGTAATCAAACAGTCGATGATTCCCATTAACTTCCATAGTATTGTTATTTCCTACTATGGAAGTCAACGGCTACCTTCAAATGTTTACCGACATTCTTCAAAATATCTTCTTTTGTGTTCAGCAGAAGAAAAAAACTCAATACAGGTTTGGATCAACATGAGGGTGAGTAAATGATGACAGAATTTTCATTTTTGGGTGAACTATCCCTTTAAGTGCATAAATGCAATGATAATTCAGAGGTCATAAGCCTTTTTGTGTCTACGAAACAGTCCCAATGAGGTAAGTTTAAGCAGCCTGATACAAATATGCATGTTTTACTTGCAAAATAAGAAACGTCAGTGTTTTGTTCAGCGCCAGCTCACCCACTGACTGTCTTTGAGCACCATTATAATCAATGCAGGGTAGACACGGTCTAAATCAGAGGTTTATTGTGCAGCACTGACAGCTTCCCTCATCACAACAAGAGATTTTGTGAGGGTGCAGTGACAGTCAGAGAGCTCGCGCTGAACCATTCAATCAATCTGATCATTCACCACAATACAGCCAGAGCTGTAGTGTGCTGTTGCTCAGCACTCAAATTGTTTTGCATGGATATCCTACATAAATAATATGGCCAGCAACACTACACTACCGTTTAAAAGTTTGGAGTCATTAAGATTTATAAAAAAAGAAATTAATACTTTTACTCAGCAAGAATGCATTGAATTAAATAAGAAGTGACATTAAAGACTTTTACATTGTTACCAAAAAATGTCAAATAAAAGCTGTTCGTTTGAACCTTTTTTTATTCATCTAAGAATCATAAAAAAGATGGTTTCCATTAAAATATTAAGCAGAAATTATTAAAATTCAGCATTGATTTCTGAAGGATCATGTGACACTGAAGACTGGAGTAATGATGCTGAAAATTCAGCTTTGATCACAGGAATAAATTAAATTTTACAATATATTCACATAGAAAACCGCTGCACTGACAAGCTGCGCATAAAATAAAATGGCTGCCTTTGCCAAATCACGTGCGGTTTTCATTGTGATTGTGCAGCCCTAATTACTACATACTAAATAATAATTTTACGTAATTTATTGTGAGGCATTTGCAGATACCCAGCTCTATCAGTAAGTGTGAGTTTGCTTTTTGTGAAAGACTAGGGGTGTAACGGTTCTCAGTAAAAAAAAAAAAAAAAAGTACTGTTCTCCACCCACGGTTCAGCACGCACTTGCACCGCTGTTAATCTCAAATCTGATGACACATCTATAATATAGGTTTGTTGAAAATAACGCATAAAACAGACAGACCGTACCGCTAATGTATGTTTCTGTCGATGGATACGCATTCTGGCTTCCCAATGTTACAATAAAAAAACGTGGACAAAACAGTCACTCTTCGTAAACCTTGTTTGCGAGTGTCATATGCTCTATATCAGTGTTTCCCAATCCTGTTCCTAGAGGCACACCAACAGTGCACATTTTGGATGTCTCCCTTATCTGACCCATATATTTCTGGTCTTGGAGTCTCTACTAACAAGCTGATGAGTTGATTCAGGTGTGATCAATTAGGAAGAGTTGGAAAATGTGTAGTGTTGGTGTGCCTCCAGGAACAGGGTTGGGAAACACTGCTCTATATGAGCAGTCATTTACGCCGTCATCACCCGGGTGTTCATAGCGCGCGAGCGCAGGTAAGACCTGAACGTTGCTGTCTGTTTAAACTAAAATCCTTTAAGCCTTACCCATTTAAGCATGAGAAGATTTGTGTGTGAAAACAGAAAAAAAGCGAGCCCTGACATATTGAAGGGCAGGTAAATGTGACATTTATTATATTGGGTTTATGTGAAGATTGTTTTAAGTTCACAAATTAAAAGTGGTTGTATTTTGTAAAGCCTGTTTTTTTTTTTTTTAATTGATAGCTTTTAATTATACTGTAATGCTAAATGGCAAAAATTGAGAAAATAAATATTCAGAGACATAGCAGTGTTGGTATCCATTGATACCAAAAGATGCCATTAAACAAGTGTTTCAAATATACTGTCTTTATGTTGTTTCTACATTAATTTGGAGATTCAATGTGAAATTATTACAATAATATATTAAAAACTTTAATGTTAGGTGCAGTTCATCACGATTAATTGCAGAAAAAGTTCAACTAATTAGTGTATTTTTTTTTAATTAATTGACAGCACTAATTTATAACCGTTATCTTTTATTTAAATATTATTCCCGTTATCTTTTATTTAAATATTATTCATGTATTTTTTCCCCACTGTAATTGTCTTCTCTAAGCTGGATACATGCGATACTGTCTAAGAATTTGGCCAAAATGATCTTATATGTAATGAGGCAGCATTATGACGCCTATCTTTTCAAACAGATTTTGGGACACATTAAAATAGTCATTAGGTTTTGGAACAGAGCAGTAAAAAGTGATGATGTTGTGTACCTGCTCCTCTTGCTGAACAAGCTGGCTGAGTTTCTTCCTCCGCTTTTCTCCCACTTTAGACACGATGGGGTTCAGCAGACGAAACTCCTCGCTCCGCTCATCCACCTGATAATCCGGGTTCTCGAACATCACCTTGAAACGGTCGTCCATCAGAAGATTGTCTACGGCCTTGGAAAGACAAAAAGACGATAGCAAATTTAGAAAAAGAGACAAAAGATTTAAAAGATGACTAAAATGTCTGAAATATTTCTATAGTAAATCAGTGCGAAAGAAACATTGCCCACATTGGCCTTTTTCTTCCTCTTCTTGCTTGGAAGCTCACTTTCCTCCATGAGTTTCAAGGCCAGTTCCTTATTGACCTTAGGCAGCTTCTGTTTAGAGATAAGAGAGAGAGAATGACAGTCAAAGCATTGACGATAACAGACTCTGAGGAATTAGAAACATTACATTCACTCAACCTAGGGCTCTATAATTTCAGTGATGAGGAATCCAGTCATAAGAATGGAATACGGAATGTCACAGAATTTGGCTAATTTTGGATGAATAAATAAAAAGTAAGGCTGTACACAATCAAATCGTGACATGGACGAGTGCCTGTGAATATAAAAATGCAAAAAGACTATTGATGTTGAACTATGGAATTTGCACATCTCTGCGTGAATGAGCGGCACAGTTTCGTCAACTAAATATACTCAAGCTTGTTAAAGGAATCATCACACACATTTCAAAGGAATCGTTACATTTTCGTTTAATTACAAAAAAAAAAATCATTGCATTGTTAATGTTTTATGCCTAAATTTGATAAATTTGTATTAAATCATAAATCCAGAAAAAGACAACAACAGATTTTCTGAAAATACAGAAACATTTTATAGGGCTCTATTATTGAACAAATTTAGTGAAATCTTAAATTGTAAAAGTTCAGATTTTTTTCAAATTTAATTAAACAATTAAAACGGTTTTAAAAAAATAAAATGTATTTTATAGGGTCCTAAAAATGCTATTTTTTGTTCCAGTTTTGATAAATTGTTGTTAAATTGTTTAAGTTTCATGTTTTCGAATTATCAGGCAAGCTTTTTGATTAGTAAAATTATTTTAACCATTCAAACAGAATCCAGACAAATTAAGGAAATTAAAATGAATTTCATAACCACAGCTAACTAAAACATTTCTGAAAATTTTATTCAGTGATTTTCTGGATTACACTTTATCTGGTAACACTTTATTTGACAGTGTCATATGTTACATGTACTTACCATAGCAATAACAGTAAATTATGCATAATTAAATGCAACTAACCCTCAACCAAACCCTAATCCTACCCTAAACCTATAGTAAGTACATGCAGTTAATTAATATTACTTAGTACTTAAATATATAATTACACTGAAAAAATGATACTAAAATAAAGCATTAACTTCGAAAGCAAAAGCGACTGTAACAAGCTTTCTTTCCGCCAATCCTTCTGTCATTCTACATCTGCCACTTTGACTCATAGCTGAGATAAGCACACAGTCAAACATGCAGACAGCGTGAATGTGGCAACAAGCGCTACCTTGAGCTGGACTCTCTGAGCTCTCGACTCATCGATCTTCTGACGGATTCGGTCCTTACGGTACTCTTCATAGGCGAAGGGGTTCGCCATGGTCTTTACCTACAGAAAAGCACAGCAATCAAACATGTATCATTTAACCATTTAAAAGATGTCTTTTAGAACATGCACAAATGCCCTGACACAAATCTGCACCTTGTGGTAGAGCCTGATGTCCATGAAGAAGCCGTGCATGTAGGCCCTGAGAAGAGCCGAACCAATCAGATGCGTCAGACCTTAGAGGGGGAAAACAAGCTAAATTACAGGAATTCATCCAATTACAAAAACACTATGGTGAAAATTTTACACAAATAACGACCAGTTCAGTTGGTCCCAATCAACTATTTTTTTCTTGGTATGGACACTTTTAAAGCACAGATTTAAAGCACTAAAAAGATTAGACTAAAAAGAAAAGCAACTATAAAAATATTGTTAAAAATTAAGTCACCTTTATTTATATAGCGCTTTTAACAATATAGATTGTTTCAAAGCAGCTTTACAGTGATAATAGGAGATTAAAGTAACAGATATAGTTTTGGCTTTACAGCAGCTCTAGATAAAAGTTATTGTCCAGCTAAAGTTAGTTTTTGATTGACTCACTTCGGTTGTAAAGGACATTAGTTATTAACTGCTTACACAACACCGTTGTAACAGAAAACCGTTAACACGCTCCGGCCGCTCATTTGCACAACAACAGTGCCTGGCGGCTCGAGAAAGCAATCCTTAAAATAAGTTCCAAGGAGCAAGTCTTGAAAATTTTGAAAAAGTTATCATTTCTGAAAACGCTGACGGTGTGCACATGCGTATTACGTGTTTAGTCTATAGGTATGCGTGTTTGAATATATATGTGCGCAGGCGTGTAGTCTTTCTTTACAAATTGACCTCAGCAAATTACTTGTCCTGCCTTAAAAATTAATTATACAGCGTTTTTGGTCGCTTCCGCATATCAATGTGAACAGGAATCAAAGAAGACTAGCATTGTGTTTGTGGTCAAAGCAGCTCTACAGAAGACAAGTGACATTATTCAGCTCGTTGATTAAATTCAGTTCAACAAGTGTCGGCGTAGCAAAGTAAGCGTTATCTCAATTCAGTTAAAATCTTGTTCTCATCCGATAGTGTCAGTGCAGTAAAATTGATAATGTTACTGAATATTAAGTATCTTTTAAACCCCAACTCAGCAAAGCCAAAGGCAACAGTGGCAAGGAACTCAAACTCATCAGGTGATGGAAGGGGAGAAGAAAAAAAAAGAAGTGATTTAAGTGTGCGAATACATTTTGGAGCCACTGCAGTCCGTAAGCATGCACAAGTTTCTATGCAGTATAACCTCCTGCATCATGATCACCACCTAAACACTCGGAGACACTCTTGAACTTCGAGCACCCTGAACCAACATCCCCGCAGGACAACAATTTTCCTGCTTATATGGTATTTTCATTGTTTTCATTGATTTAAAATGACATGGTTCAAAGAAGACACTCAAAGCATTTCAAGAATTCAGCTGAGCTTTGTGTGCATTGAGCAGGGATGAGCTATTCTATAGATTACATTCACTGATATCGTGCTCAGCAATTACACTACTGATAAAACGCTCATGAGTGAATCACAAAACACATGAATAGATCCAGACCCACAGCACCTCAGCAGCAAATGTCTCTGACGCATTCTAACCAGAATGCAAAACTTTCATCATGGTATATTTTTATTTCCATTCATGCTAAAACCCTTCCAATTCCACTCTCTTTTGATTTTACTTCTATGCAACTCAAAGGGAAACACTTAGCAGATCAGCTGAGCTACTTTATCCCCATTCAACAAAAGAGATCCCAATGAAGCCATAGAATAGCTTTGAGTGAGAAACAAACCGAAATTCAAGAATAAAAATGTTTCCAAAAAAATGTTGCTTTCCATCCAATCAAATAATGATGCACCCAATAAATTAACGACAACACTTCACATTACATAAAATATCCTGTATATTTTCATACTTTTCATGCATTAGGCACCTTGAACTCACAATGACATTTTAAATAGCATTTTTAAATTTAGAATTTATGAATCTAAAGGAATGATGATTTCAACATTTACTAATACTTTATTAAAATCAAAAGCTGTATCTGTTAATATTATTTAAAGGACCTGAACTGACATGAACTAACAATAACCAGTTGTGTGTAGAAGTTTGACAAATTATAAATACTGTAGTAATAAATGTATTGCCCATTGTTACTTAATGCATTCCTAAACGTTAACTAATTGGACTTTTATTGTACATGGTTACTTAAAATGTATTTTTTGTGAACTAAATCTTTAACATGATTAATAAATGCTGCTCTTACTTTGCATTAACTAATAATAATGTATACAGCCTTATTACAATCTTATTTGTTCAGGAGGCGCAACCAACTTTATCGGATCTCATGTAAATTATAAACAGCATTTGACTTGCTTCATCAATGTTTTCAAAATTTGGTAAATGAGGGAAAGTTTCAGTTCCCACAACTTTTGCCTATGATAGTGCACGAGAAATAAGCTCACTAGACTTTCTCTCCTGTTACATAATCCAGCCATTGCACCTGGCCCTCCACATCACACACACACACACACACACACACACACACACACACACACACACACACACACACACACACACGATTCGATCCGCTTTCTGCTGACGGCAGCATTCCTGAGCGGTTTTTCCATCTCCGACCCACTGAACTGGATCTTATCACCGCGGTAGGTCTGACTCCATCCAGTGTGGCGACTAACATGTGATATTTGTCTCAGTTTGAAGTTTAGCAGATTGAAGTTTTGAGGGTCAAAGCTTGTAATCACAGCTCTGCCTGTCTTTCGCAATTACTGGAATGTCCTCATTGTAAATACTTTGTATGCAGACACACCCCACACTCTGCATATATCGTGTCATAACGTGCTCCTCAATGATAAAACTATAACTATGTCTGGACTGAATCTGAAGCTGCAGAATTCCAGATTTCCTCTTCATCTGAATACACACAGGCTACCACTCACTTCCATTAAATAGTGCAAAACACTAAAAACAAAACACCAGAAAAACAGAGCTGGGGGAATAAAGAATAAAGGCATAGTTACTTTTCTGCCCAATCTTCTTTGAATTTTTGGTCTACTATATTGCTTTCTGTGTATCAGAATTCATTGTGTCATCGGGTTCATGATCAGACATACCGCTGTATCAGTGTCCTTATTTGCACATACATTTCATTTGTTGAAGACATGATGAAATATGTGGGCATATACAGTGCTGGTTCATGTTTGGAGTAGGAGAGTATGTGAAATATGTCTTTATTCTCATGTATAATATGGAGAAACTGATGACGTAGAAACATACTCTCCAGCCACAGCTGCCAATCA
Source organism: Gila orcuttii (assembly GCA_026230005.1). Lineage (NCBI taxonomy): Eukaryota > Metazoa > Chordata > Actinopteri > Cypriniformes > Leuciscidae > Gila > Gila orcuttii. The sequence goes on along the minus strand of JAPDVR010000013.1, from coordinate 12,905,256 downwards.
CCACTCCGAATTATCGTATACACCTCACTTTGGTTCAACTTCACTTTTTAAAGTAGGAGAACAATATAGCTAAGAAAAGCGAAAAAAAAAAAAATCAATTTTCCCTTAATAATAAACATATTGAGTGTCATTGTGGTTTTCATTGATGTGGAACCAGCACATATTTGTTAACATCCCAAAATATGTGTTTTAGGGTTTCATGACGCTTTAATGCAAGTATCTTATTGGTGATCTTAGGACAGATCCTCCAACTTACCCAGGTTCTCCAGGTCTTGGCGGGTGACAAACTTGTAGTCGTCATAGATGGTGCTCTCCGGGTTCTCCTCAAGCTCCTCGGTGAGGTTATCCAGGAAGGAGCACCAGCGTGGAGCCGGACCGAGAGCCTGAAACAGCCACACACAACAGAGAAAACGCTTGAATGAAGGCTAATTTATGTGCCAGTTTGCATTGTGCGAAAAGAACATTTCCTTCCAAAATTCCCAGTGAAGTGGAAAAAAGGGTACATTATGGCAATATTATTTGTAAGTGCCAATAATTAATGCTGAAAAAAACAACCCCCTCTTTTCTACAAACCACCAGATAAAATTGTGGTTCACTTGAATAAATTATGACAGAATTCTATTAATATTGTACAGTAAAATGTACTTCTCAAAGTAATAACGTATAAAAACATTAGATTGATTTATTATTATTAGGAATAGCAAACATACAAGTATACAAGTTCTGTTGTGCAGCCCCTTATTTGACAAAAAATAAAAATGCAGTTTAAATTGTTAAAGTTATATGATTTATTTTCATTAGACACTTCATTACATTTTAAATTATTAATTTAATTTTTGTTTTAAGGTTTTATGAATTTATTTTTTTAGACAACATTTTTGAGATACAATTTTAATTAAATCCCAAAACATAATCCAGAAATAAATACAAATGGAGGAAACAGAATCAGGCAAAAAATAAAAAGGTTTTCATGTGTAAAAGAAGTAGCTTACTCTGAGGAGTTTACGTTGAATTACATTCATTCCTGAAGTCTAACAAACACGTGGAATGCGTTTCCTTCCCCATGAACGGTATGAAATTAATATTGTTGTTAAATATCAATATCGCCAAAAATATTATCATACAGCCCAACCCTAATTGTGTGGAAATGTGATGAAAATAACATAAAACAGGTTTCATTTTATTTATGCAAAATGCTATTTAATTGTATCGATTTGTTTTGAGTTTAGAGTGAAATGTGATCCAGACATTGATACAAGATTCACTGTTAAAGTTCTAAACCATGTTCTGTTTGACAGAAATGTCAGTGCTTTCATGAAGTGCTTATAAACTGAAATTATTTTATTGAGATCTCGAGTTTGTAGTTCTTATTTCTGTAATTGTGTGTACTCAACTCAGGTCCTGCCCTGACAGTCTTTTCTGTCTTGTCTCTGTTTAATGTTTCTTTGTTTGTCTTGTGTCTGACCACATGGTCTTTGTTAATGTTGGTCATGTGCTCTTCTAGTCCCGCCTCCTTGTTTCCCATCACCACGCCCCATTGTTTAGTCCTTTTCTAGTCCTCATTTGCTTTTGATTGTGTTCACCTGATCCTCATGTGCTCTGCTCTTTATATTATACTCTTTTCCCTCATCTTTGCAATTGTTGTGCGCGTACATTTCTCACAGATCTTAAGTCAATGATAGATTTTGTTTTCTCTCAGTTCTAGCTTTGTATTTATTTCATTTAGATTTTTTCAGTTTTTTCTTTGTTCCTGATTTTTATTCTAGTCCAGTTCCAGTATTCATTTTGCCCTCGTTCTCCCAAGCTTTGATTTTGTTTTCTCTCTTTTTGATTTGATTGTTCAAGTCCCACTGTAGTCAATAATTTTATCCCTAAAACTGATCTTTGATCTTGATCACCAAAATGACAAATTTAAAAGTTTTTCCTTGAAAAAAATTCTTCACGCCTTAAAATATCTCGAATGTAACTCTACACCCTTGCCTCATTTAGTATACGCGGTTCTATGATTTATGCAAATGAGCCCCGCCTCCACTCACTCACACAGCTCAGAGATACACTCGTTGACGATCACACGTTGATCTGATTGGTCACAAGGTAGTTTGTGACGTCAGAAACACCAGCAATTTCGAACCGTGTTTTTGAGACTGTCTTTGATTCACTGCAGTTTTAAGGAGAAAATACTCAGCAATGGTGTTGACTTATGAATTTACACATGGTTTGTCTTAAAGCATATTAAAAACATCATATAGACAAACAACATTAAAAGCTTGATTTTCACCACAGGGGGACTTTAACTATATAACATACATATACATACATTCTATATATATATGTATATAGAGCGAGAGAGCGAGAGAGCGAGAGAGAGAGAGAGAGAGAGAGAGAGAAAGAGAGGACTTGGGCTATATAAATAAACTTGCCTTGCCTTAACTAACAATATATTTCTTTTCTCTCTTGTTCTATTTCTTTTTTTCAAGTTTCCAGTTATTTATTTTTAGACTTCTTTTGTTTGTTTACTTATTTATTTGCTAGATCCTGTTATTACAGTATTTAGTTTCTTTATTTGAGTCTTTACTCAGTTTAATTTACTTTTATATCTTGTTGTCTTGGCCTATTAAATCTTGTCTTTTGTGTTGCGTTGACTCTGCTGGTCTGGCTAGTCTGGTGTTCCCTGAGCCGCTGCCTTGTGTCCATCTTTGGCCGTCACATCTTTGCGGTCTCATCCCAGACCAACCTGTTCTCCAGTTGTGCATCCTTGCCTTATTGTTTGGACTGTATTCCCACCTCACCCATCTTGTGCGGTTACCTTGTTGTCAATAAATAACAATCCTTGGTTATTCTGCATTTGGGTCCTCCCTCTCAGAATTCCTGACACAGACAGAATAAATGCTCTCTTATTGCCAAACACACAGAGCTATATAATGTGCAGGTCTGGATCAGAAGGCAGTTTCTCAGAAAGGTTTCAGTTGCCCTTAACTACCACTGCTCTGTTAACTATAAACACAATAAAACCACTGGGAGGGTTGCTTTTACTTAGAAAGACATGAAAGGGGGCGTTCAGAGACATGCCGTAACTAATCAACGTACAAAGAAAAAAAATGTGCTCAAAGCATCTTCTCATTTTCACGTCATACTTCATATCACGCCATCTGGTACTTACAGGAATGTAAAAGGTGTTCATTTTGGGATCTTCATTGGCAGTGAAGAGCATACCTGTAAATTGAGTCACATAGAAGCAATTAGAAAACAGAAACACCACACAAAACCGCTATATATGCGAGTCACCTTCAACAGCACATGTCAGATGATGGTCTGATGGTCACAGACAGGTGTGTCCATCATATGCGAGTATGCAGGCCTTATCATTCTAGCTGTGTAAATATCATGCATGCACATTAAAGCAACCGGTCAGTTTTTGGTCAGCATGTCTCTTATGCGCAACATATTTTTGATCAAATGAATTGGACAGTAAAAAAAACAAACAAAAACAAAAAAACAGTAAAAAAGAATGACTATTAGAATTATTATAATGAAAGATTTTATATAGGAGTTACTGTATCATTGTAAGATGTTTAATTGTATATTGTGTTATACTTTATATGCATGTATTTTTATATATATGTTAGTCATATATATATGATTATATAATTATTATTTTATCATATATAAAATGGCAATAAAAATGTTTAATGATTAACAGAATTTGCACTACCGTTCAAAAGTTTTTGAAATAAGTCTCTTCTGCTCACCAAGGCTGCATTTATTCGATCAAAAATACAAAAAAAATATTATGGAATATTATTACAACAATTTAAAATATGAATATAATTTGAATACATTTTAAAATGTAATTTATCCCTGTGATCAAAGCTGAATTTTCAGCATCATTATTCATTATCATCATCAATGTTAAAAACAGTTGTGCTGCTTCATATTTATTTCTGGAAACGGTGGTACCTTTGAAAAGAGCAGCATTTATTTGAAATCGAAATCTTTTGTAACATTATAAAAGTATTTACTGTCACTTATGATAATTTAATGCGTCCTAGATGAATAAAAGTATTAATTTAGATCAAAAAACAAAACTCTTGAACATTAGTGTAGGTGTGCTAGTTTTTTTATGTATCACGGTCTTTCTTCTAATATTCAAAAAAATATTTATTAAAACTGAAAACCCAAATCAGTACTTCACATCTATTTATTAATTTAGCATGTTGGCATTACTGCTAAATAAATCCTTCAGGATAATACAAGATCCTCTTTTGGTCCCGATCACCCTGTTGTGATAATGACTGGCAGATTTCATTTTAAAAGGGGTGGGACACATTAAAAGCTCTTTATGGGGTTTTAAATATCTAACAGTCTTTTGTCTAAGACAAACAGAGACATTCTCATTCTAGAGAGCATCTGATTGGACAAAAAATAAATGTTTGTACACACCCTTGTGAGCAAGTTGAGATCAACAATTTTGCTCTGCTTTCCAGTAAGAGAAAAACTGTAACTTTTAAATATATATTTCTTCTACAAAGTTTATGTTGGCAACCTCCAGCAGTGTATAAATGACCTTAAAGCTCACACACAAGGACGAAATGCCACAAAATTCAAATTTAGGTTTCATGGGGTCAGAAAGAAATTAACTAGTATCTTATTGTGGTTAAACTTCAGTTCTATTTGTGTGAACTAACCAGAGCCGGGGTAGACACACACATCATTGATGTTGGCCTGTGGTTCGATGGAGGAAAATACTCTTCCCTGAAATCAAGACGAAAAAAACAAAAAGTAGTTACGCTTTTGATGTTTTTCCAATAAAGGATCCATGCTGAATTTCTGGATAAAGAAATACACCAGCGGTCACGGTCTTACATTGTCTTTGTGCCACATCTTGATGATTTTGGAGTCGGCGGACAGCACCAGGTCCAGCGGCTCGTGGAAGTGAAGGGATTTGATGGGAAGACCATAGTAATGATCTTTAACTAGCAGAGGATGTGAAGAACGAAGATCATAGACGAGAATCTGAGAAGGCAGCATAACTCCAAGTCAAAACTAGCTGGCCATGAACTTTTGAGCTGAGGTTTCTCTATTTTACCAGGACTTTACACTTTAAATGTAAGGGTTAAATCAGTATTGACCTGTCCGGTGCTGGTGCCCACCGCCATTCCAAGAGAGCCGTTGAACTTCAGAGCGCTGACGGACGGCAGACCTTCCACCCTTCAAACACAGGACATCAGACGGTTATTACGGTGTTGTCAAAAGTACAGACTTTGGTACCAAGTCGGTATAGAAATTGAAAAAATGTGATGCTCTGAGCGCTGTTGGGCGGAATTGTAAACACCTCTGAATTGGCCACTGTTTTCATGCACTCATCAAATATGTCTGTGATTGGCAACAATGATCAGCGCTTCAAAAACATGTTGTAAATATACAATGATGCTCTTCACCGAGCGCATGCACAGAAACACACGGGAGCGTTTGAAAGCAGGCGTCTCTCAGTGGACTGGTCCCGCTTGTGCTTTCAAACAAGCCTAGTAGTATTAACATACAGGTTTGATTGATTTATGACCCTTTTTGGTAGATTTATGGTCCCGTCACTCATGATTGACAGGATGTTGTGTCAAAAAACAATGTTTCTGATTTACAGTGTCAAACTGACTGGCATGTATACGCCAAGTAAGTATAGCCATGTGTCACTCAAACTGACTGGTAAGTGGCTGTCAAATATGTTTTATGGCTGTTATATCTCACCCCAGATAAATTTTATGACATTTGTTGAATTCTGGGTATCTGGCTCCTTCCAGTCTGTTGGGGGAAACTGTTGCTGATTGTATTTTAATTTGATTGTTAGGGAGCCTATTAAGCCTATATGTTAATTGAGTCAAGACATTCTTTTTTTTTTTTTAATCTTACTCAAAACTTTTAGTATCTGACAGTTTCTACAAAAACACTTTTTCCAACAATGATAATTATAATAATAATAAATATTGCTTGAGCATCAAATCAGCATATTAGAATGGTTTCTGAAAGATCATGTGACACTGAAAACTGGAGTAATGATGCTGAATATTGAGCTTTGATCACAGGAATAAATTACATTTTTACATATATAGAAATCAGTTCTTTAAATTGTAATTGTATTTCAAAATATTACTGATTTTCTGATATTTTTGATCAGATAAATGCAGCCTAGGTGAGACATCTTTCAAAAACATAAAAAAAAGCCTGTAATTTTTCCAAACTTTTGACTAGCAGAGTATATTTAATGTGATATCTCAGGTCTTCTGAAGCCATATGATAAACAGACTGAACCTTATTCACAGAAAATCTTGTTTAACAGTCGTGGCCGGCGATATTTTCATTGCTCAACACTTCTAATGAGTCGCCAGAAAAACAATCATACAAGTATTGATAGACGAGATGGAGAGTAAACAATGACAAATGGTTCATTCTTGGCTGAACACTGAACTATTTCTGTTCATGAATAACAGAGATGAATGAAACTTACTCAGTGGCGTCAGTGATGCTGCTGAGAGCGCAGTCCAAAACACCCACTCGACCCCGGACACGAGGATCCCAGCAGTCCACTCTGCCCTTCACAAACACACGCTCATTGATACACAGCAGTACAAACATCAGTCAGTCTACTGGCATCAACACATACCTCTAATGTTCCCGCAGCAAACAAGTTATGAACAGGGTTGATGTCGCACACGTTGATTTCCCTGCGAAAATATGAGAATTAATGTTTGGCAGTTTATCTCAAACTATCATAAACATAAGCATTTTCTATCCCGTTCTTATATCTTATTGTAGCGGTCGCTCTTTAAATGTTAGAATATACATGTCATTTTAAATGTGTATGTCACACAGCTAGACTACGCATTACAAACGTAAAGAAATAGTGATCATCTACTAAAAAAAATATACATTTCTTATTAGGGGTGTAACGATACCCTCATGTCAAGATTCGATACATATCACGATACTGAACTCGCGATACGATATTATTGCGATACTCCAAGACATATGGTAAAAGGTTAACAAAAAATGTCCTGTTAATTAAAATGCTAAATTTGGTTTGATACTGTGTGTGTAAATGAATAGGCTTGGACTTGGTGCTGGAAACTCAACGCACAGGACAATAATGACACCAGAATAAAAATATTCATGATTCTGAAGCTGAAAACAGAATTATTTTAAACTAACATACATGCACTCTTTCACTGACTAGACATATTTAAAATAATGTTTTTACTGGTAACATCAGACATTTGGCATCATCAGGACCCACAAATATTCCCCCATTGCATTATATAAAGTAGTTTAATGTAGTACTGACACTAAAACTCTGAAAACTTTAATTTTTTCTCACACTTTTCAGGTTAACCATCCACGATACATATTGATGCATTTTTTTATCGCGATATATTGTGAAACTAAATATCGCTACACCCCTATTCCTTATAGAATGGATTCATTGAAAATGCAACCTGAAGTGTTGGCGTTTAGGATTGTATAATGGCGGCCTCTGGTGGAGAGATACTTACGCAGCATCTGTCTGTAAGGAGTTCAGGAATCTGCCCTGTTCGAGATTCAGCCTGTAGATCTCTGAGCTACACATGCATTTCATTTAAAAAAAACAAAAGAGAGGACACAAAGTTAAGAGTTAAAAGGGATTTGCACAGAGTCCCGTGTATGTCTATAATTTGTAATAGTTCTAAAGGTCGTTTAATGACAAAAATGGCAATGAAAAAAATCAAAGCGAATCGAAGACAAAAGGTCCATTCACGTCGAGAGTGAACTGAAAAAGCACACCGGGTGTTCACTTGTGTTCATGTCAGATGGACAGACAACAACAGACCTCAGTCGTTCTAGACCAAATCAGCCCACATTTTTCAATCAGCATCTGATTATAAATATTTCACTTGCTTTAATGCAAATACCATCATAGCTTATGCATTACTGATAGCTTAAGACACAGATACACAAATAAATGGATATGAAATATTACACTACTGGTCAAAAGCTTGGGATCAGTAAGATATTTTATGTTTTTGAGAGAAGTCTCTTCTGCTCACCAAGGCTGCATTTATTTGATAAAAAAACAGCATCAAAAGAACAGCATTTATTTGAAATCGAAATCGTTTGTAACATTATACATGTCTTTACTGTCACTTTTGATCAATTTAATCAAAAGCATTCTTGCTCAATAAAAGTGGTCTTAAAAAATAAAGAAATGGGTAACAATTTACAATAAGGTTTCATTTGTTAACCATTTTAGATAACATGATGTAAATGAAAAATACTTCTACAGCATTTATTAATCTTAGTTAATGTTAATTTCAGCATTCACTTATACATTAAAATCAAAAGTTGTTAACATTAGTTAATGCACTGTGAACTAACATGAACAGCTGTATTTTATTAACTAACATTAACAAAGATTAATAAATATTACTCATGTTACAGTTCATGTTAGTTTGTACATCAATAATGGTAGCAAAAGAAATGTTATCAAGAGTATTACCAATAATCTTAATGATCCCTTACTAACAGCAGAAAAAGAAAAGAAAAAGTGAGCAGAATGAAATGTAAAGAAATTAAAATTGGAAATAAAAAAACTAGCAGTTTAAGGATGATTATACAAATACAAGCCTGCAGAATGCCACGTTTGACCAATCATAAATTCCAGACAACCATAAAAGGAATATATTCAGTATAATGACAACAATAGATATGCTCTTGGTGTGAACAGTCTCTGTTTTTACCTGGCACCAACAAAGTAGAGATCACAGGAAGGGTAGTGGTAGGAGAAGTCTCGGCCAAACTTCGGGATGCGGGTCTTATAGTAGTGCCCGTGCTGAGAGTGAAACGCCACACTGCGGTCCATGTGCAGAAACACCAGCTGGGACACACAAAACAGACTAAATGAATCCTGAAATCACATCACATTTCTTTTTCTATTTAAGTCAACGTATCACAACATAAACTCGCAAACATCATGAGGACAGGGTCTCTGCATAGTTTTAAAAATCCATTTTAAAGTCGGCATGAAACGGGCGTTGCACTCGTCGATTCTTCGCTGTTGGGAAGAAAACGCTTAGCAAATTTCCTTTCATGCAGACTTTAAAACAATTTAAAGTCCTCCTGTGGAGAAAATCGAGTTTTTAATGTTGTTTATATGTCTATGTGGTGTTTTTAATATGCTTTAAGACTAACCATGTGTAAATTCATAAGTCAACACCATTGCTGAGTATTTTCTCCTTAAAACTGTAGTGAACCAAAGACAGTCTCAAAAACGCTGGTGTTTCTGACGTCACAAACTACCTTATAACCAATCAGATCAATGTGTGATCGTCAACGAGTGCATCTCTGAGCTGCTGAGAGTGAGTGGAGGCGGGGCTCATTTGCATATTCATAGAACCGCGTATACTAAATGAGGCAAGGGTGTCGAGTTACATTCAAGCTATTTTAAGGCATCAAGAAATTTTTTTCAAGAAAAAAAACACTTAAGTGTGTCATTTTGGGGTTCAAATATGAGTTTTAAAGGATAACATGATTGGCTACAGGGGGATTTTAAGACTTCTAAAGGATTGTGCTGGTCTCTAGACAAGTCACATACAACAATAAAATAAGCCCCAGACAAACAGAAATAGACACATTTGGGTTTTACCTTAGAGTAGTCGTCTGATAGGATGTCAAACGCCACCACTGTGAAGGGAATAAAACCAATGTCATCATCAAGCAACAGCTTTAACCATCATCTGTTGTGTTATCCGTAATCAGCGGCACATTAATGAGAGCTCAGGTTGTTTTTGCGTGGACAGTCTCATTAAATATTCAGTGCATTGGGCTTTTATTACAGAGACCATCACAGAGCAGCAGTACCCAAAACCTTAGACCACTATATCTAGCACATATAACATGAAGCGTTCAGACCCAGGATGCTGATTGGCCGATAACATCATATTTGCATGCATTATACAGTTATTATAACACTTACCATCAGAGTCCAGGCACCTCTCAAACTTCAGAGACAACTGGTAAGTGTCATAGCATCGGACTCTAGGTTTGTAAGTGCCTGAAAGCATTTAAAAAGATTTCAATGTTCACCATTCATCTGTTCCCACTCTATATTCATTATGTAAAAAGCACAGGTAGAGATACAGACCTGCAGCTAAAACGAACTGGCCATCTCGTGACACTTTGATGGAGGTGCAGACTGTGGGCATCTCAAAATCCTGAATGAGCTCGATCCTCCTCTGGATGTCTATTACAGACACGAAGACAGAAATAAATAACCACATGTCTTTTTTTAAAGCTCTACAGGAGAAAGTGTAAAAGAGAGTGTGGAAAGCTGTGCTAAAGTAAGGGGACAGAAGCATCATCAAATTATGATTTAAGTCGTCTGCTTTTAGCTGAAATTAAAAGAAAATGATCATACTATATAGGCCATAGAAATATGTAAATATTATCATTATTAATAAAGGTAATATTGTCAAGGTATAAACTGAATCACTGGTGAACACAGTTTCACATTACAAATAAAATGTAAAATTAATCCACATCATTAATATTACAGGCACTTGTAAACAATATGACATGTCCTTTCAAAATATACGCCAACAAAAAATAATGCACATTTCACTAAATTAAAGGGTGCCATAAATTATAATCACATTTAAACCGGTTCACAAAAATTATTATTAATAGCATTATTTAACATAAAATGTTGAAGTAGCTCACCAACATCCTTATTCTGTAAAACTCTCTTCTTTCGATCAGACAGCCACTGAAATAACATATGCAATTAGGGATTGCAACTAATGTTTATTTCTTAAGAGCCATATATATATGTATACTAGTCAACATTTGACGTGGATCAAAAAAGTTGTCCCTAGACAAGAACGGTTATTGTTCAAAATTCACGTATAACTTTGATGAAAGGTTTTGATCCACTTCAGATGTTATCGGTCAAAAGTTTGTTACTATTATTACTATTACTAAAAATATTACTAAGTTTAATGTTTTTGAAATAAGTCTCTTCTGCTCATCAATCTTTTATTATTTGATAAAAAAAATACAGAAATAACAGTAATATTGAGAAATATTAGTACAATTTAAAATACTGTTTTTTGATTTTAATATACTATCAGCATATCAGAATGATTTCTGAAGGATCATGTGACACTGAAGACTCGAGTAATGATGCTTAAAATTCAGCTTTACATCAAAAAAATAAATTACATTTTACAAAATATCCCCCAAAAAAACAACATTATTTCAAATTTTAATAATATTTAACCAATATTTTGATCAAATAAATGCAGCCTTGATGAGCAGGAGAGACTTCTTTCAAAAACATTAAAAATAGTACTATTAGTAACAAACTTTTGACCGATACTGTATGTATGTATGTATGTATGTATGTGTATGTATGTATGTTTTGACCAATACTGTATGTATGCATGTATGTATATATATATATATATATATATATATATATATACACACACACACACACACATTACATTTAAGATGATAAAACAAAAGCACAGATGTTTTTAAACGTTCTAGTTCTGCATGTAAAAATTACATGAGGTGCGTTAATAATTGTTAATAACTAAAGTTGAATTTAAACATGAATATTAGCATCATCATAATCACATAATAACAAAACCTGTTAGAGACATCAATGACACATAATAATGTAATATGTACTACATTCCTGTAGTAGTACATAAACCAAAAGCATTAGTATTTATAAAAGAGTCTTGAATGTAAACTCAGCTGTGTAACATATAAATAACGTGAAAACAATATAATTATTTAACATACATTGAAAACAGGCTTATTTTGTTCATTATTACTAAAGATTAAGTTAGTCATAAAACTAACTGTAATTGACAGGTAAAATGAGTAAAACTAATAAGCTATGCAGGTTAGACTTTTGATGTCTGAATTACTGGTACATTATGACGTTTTACACTACAATGTTTACTGTCACTGTATTTACCTTGCTAAGTATCAACACGCTTCAGACTAACACAAACAGAAGAAGAGTTTTACCTCCGGAAGAGATTTCCCGTGACTCAGATTATATATCTTCACGTTATTCACACTAGACACCTGCATCTCTAAAGCGCTCAGACAGAGCTTTCAAACATATCACATAAAGTCGTGTAAATGCTGAAGAACTAATGTTAGCTGGCATGAACATCAGCATAAAACCCACGTGGACCCACAACAGGAAGTGAGGAGAAAATGGATGATGAAGTCCGCGTGGAAACACATCCGGCGACAATAGTTCCTACTTCCTAGTGTTCACCGACCGCAAAGAATAGGGAGACATTTTTTTATTATTTATTTTTTATTTTTTTGTTAACATTAACATTTAATATTAACTAAAAATACAGGCAAAATTATCCCCTACTATTTACTAGGTACTCTACTTTGAAATAAATGTAGGCTACCTGTTATGGCAAAGCCCTTTTTTTTTTTGAACAAAATGATCTAGCAACATTAAGATCTGCCACTAAGATTGTTTTGGTAATTTTAAGATATGTTATGCAAGCCTGTGTGAGTATAAAATAAACCCTGAAGGATATGAGAAACAGCATTCCAATATATATATATATATATATATATATATATATATATATTGTTTGCCATAGGTTTTTATCATAATTTAAAATATCTGCGTGTCAATGGAGACACAACTGTTGACAATGTTTCCAGTCAACTGTTACTTGTTAAAAAAAAAAAAAATATATATATATATATATATATATATATATATATATTTTTTTTTTTTTTTTTTTTTAACAAGTAACAGTTGACTGGAAACATTGTCAACAGTTGTGTCTCCATTGACACGCAGATATTTTAAATTATGATAAAAACCTATGGCAAACAATTCATTATCATCAGTGGACATAGTCACACAGGGTCATGAGTCATGACAACTGTTACCCAAGAACTGTCAGAAACTTAGTTGACAGAAAAATTTCATTGCAAATTTCACCATTTTGACTTAAATTTTAATGGCCAGCCTTACTTGTAGGCTACAACAGGATAACCTCAAATTTTATATATATATTTTTATTTAAATCATAAAAATAGATAAATAAATAAAATAACAGTAGAATAAAATCAATAACAGTTGTTGTTTTTTTTTGTTCCACTGTGACCACTAGACTTGCCATGGCTGGAGAAATAATACATTTTCATGTGCCTGGTAATCGTGAATCAAAGTAACTTCCTCTCCCTCTTGTTACTCTTCTCTTCTCTGATGACGAGGGCAGGGCAATAACCTGTCACTCACATGAGATCCACCAATAGCAAACCACAACCATCCAATCAATTCCCCACAGACAAAATCAAGCCACGCCCACATTTGTTCTTGTTCCAGAAGCAGTTTCAATCAGATATACGACTACTTTCCACACCTCCAGCAGCAGTTGACACTGATGGCCTGTTGTCTGCAGACAGACTCTTAAACTGATCTGGGTGGGAGGAATGGCGGCGACATCAGCAGGACGTGATCGAGGAAATAGTAATCGACTGAAAGCGGGAAATTCAAAAAATTTAGGACATACTGTTTTAGGAGCGGTTGAGCACGACTGCTTCGTGAATGGATCAGACATAGGTAGGTGGGCAGAAATGGATTATAGTGAAGGGAAAGATGAAGAAAATGAGGGAATATGGAAGGTAGAGTTTTCAAAAAAGAAAGACAATCAAGTAAAAGGGAATAAAAGAATAAGAAATGAAAAGGATGAGGGGTCGGAAAGTGAGGAAGAAGGACATGAGCAAAATAAGAAGGAAATAAATGAGAATTTTATAGTCATAATAAGATTCAATGACAGGGATAGGAAAAAGGATAGTGAAACGGTATTGATTGAATTTGAGGGGGAGAATATGCCAAAAAAGGTATACCTTGGTTATATGAGCTACCCAGTGAGAATGTATGTGCCAAGACCATTGAGGTGTTTTAACTGTCAGAGGTTTGGACATATAGCCAATAACTGTAAAGAGAAGAAGAGATGTGCAAGATGTGGGGGCGAGCATGACTACGGAGAGTGTGGAACAGGAGTGCAACCAAAATGTTGTAATTGTGGAGGGAACCATAATGTGGCATATGGAGGATGTGAGGTGATGAGGCAGGAAAATAAAATCCAGAAAATAAGAGTGGAAAGAAGGATCACTTATGCAGAAGATGCAAGAGTGTCAAGAGTACATGACAATATCACCACAGAACAAGCAGAATTGGGGGTTGAAGAACAACAGCAAAGAACAAGTGACAAGATGTATGTGGACAAAAAGGACTTGGTAACGTTTATTGCAGGAGTGATAAATAGTACTGCTGAAGTTAAATCAAAAAATGATAAAATACAGCTGGTTGTCAAAGCAGCAGTAAATCATTTAGGACTAGTGGGACTGACATAGGAAGAAGTGAGGGAGAATCTCACTAATCAGTCAAGCCAGGATGCACCATGTATTGGGTAATATTAATGGTTATTATTTTACAATGGAATGCTAGAAGCATACTGGCCAATGGCCAGGAATTCAATCATTTCATCAAAGACAGTAAAGTAAATCCAGATGTAGTGTGTATCCAGGAAACTTGGTTAAAGCCAAATTTAGAGTTTGTGATTCATGGATATATAGGGATAAGGAATGACAGAGTTAATGGGGGACGGGGAGGAGGAGGAGGATGTGCTACATTTATTAAACAAGATATTCCATATAGGGTTCTAGAAAAGGGAAAGGATCTAGAATACATTGTGGTAGTATTGTGGGAAAGAGGGGAGGAAGTGGTTATAATAAACTACTATAATCCTTGCAAAAGGTTGGAAGTAGATAAGTTATCAAGGATACAAGGAATTAATAGACAAAAAGTAATATAGTGTGCAGATTTTAATGCTCATAGTAAAATTTGGGGGGGTTCACATACAGATGTAAATGGAAGGGTGATAGAAGAGTTGATGGATGATAAGAAGTTAGTGTGTATGAATGACGGAAGAGGAACAAGAATAAACATAACAACAGGAAATGAATCGACATTAGATATTACATTAGTGTCTAATACCTTGGCTGGAATAAGTAACTGGCACGTTTGGAATGATTCAACAGTGGGCAGCGATCACTACCCAGTATCATACTCAGTGGGAGAGCGAATGGATGTAAGACAAGGTGAAGGAATACTAAAATGGGGTTTTAGAAGAGCAGATTGGGAAAAATTTCAGCAATTAAGTGAGGAATCAATATCAAGGATAGACATTTCTGTGAATATAGACGAAATAAACAAATAAATAACATTAGCAATTATTGTGGCAGCAGGTGGATCTATTCCCAAAAGTAAACAAAGGAGGATTAAAAAACTGGTACCATGGTGGACAGAAGAGTGTCGTCAGGCTGTTAAAAACAGGAATAGAGCATTTAAACTAGTTAAAAACACCCATAACTTGCAGCATTTGATTCAGTATAAAAGGGCACAGGCTAATATGAAAAGAACAGTACGTCAAGCTAAAAGGGCAAGTTGGAAGACATTTTGCAATGAAATAGGAAGAACAACACCTGTGGGAGAGGTTTGGGGAATGATAAAAAGGATGGGAGGAGTAAGGAGGGAGTGGGATTTTCCAGTCTTAAGTACTGAGGAAGGAACAGCAATCTCCAATAAGGATAAAGCAGAGATGATGGCAAAAGCATTTGTAAAAATTCACAGTTCAGATAACCTATCAGAAGTATGCAAAATGAGAAAGGAAAGAACAATGAATCAGCATCCAGGTGTATTAAACTGGAGGGATAAAGTTGATGATAAAATTGATGAACCTTTTAATATGGCAGAGTTAATGAGAGCAATAAACAGAGCTAAACCAACATCTCCAGGAAAAGATCAGATATGCTACGTGATGCTAAAACATCTAGGGAATGGAGCGCTCTTAAAGTTGCTGCACTTTTATAACAGAGTGTGGGAGGAGGGAAGATTACCGAAAGCATGGAAAGAGGCAGTAGTTGTTCCAATAAGGAAACCTGGAAAGGATCCTTCTAAACCCACTAGTTACAGACCAATAGCATTAACATCAAATGTATGTAAAATTATGGAAAGGATGATAACAGAAAGGTTATCGTATATACTAGAAAAAAATGGAAAGCTAGCAAACTATCAAAGTGGTTTTAGGAAAGGAAGGAGTACCATGGATTCGGTGATAAGACTAGAAAATGAAATAAGAAAGGCTCAGGCAAATAACGAATCAGTCATTACAGTGTTTTTCTATATAGAAAAAGCTTATGACATGATGTGGAAGGAAGGATTGTTAATAAAGTTGCACTTGGTAGGTGTAGGGGGCAGAGTCTTTAACTGGATAAAGAATTTTTTGTTTGGAAGAAAAATTGAAGTACGAATAGGGTCAGACATATCAAGTCAGTACGATGTGGGCAATGGAACGCCTCAAGGCAGTGTGATAAGCCCACTACTTTTTATCATCATGATCGATGATGTCTTCACAAAGATGCCAATGGATATAGGGAGGTCACTGTTTGCGGATGATGGGGCTTTGTGGAAAAGGGGAAGGAATATGGAGTATGCAATTAGGAAAGTACAAGGAGCAATTGATGAGGTGGTGGAGTGGGGATATGATTGGGGGTTTAAGTTCTCAATAGAAAAAACACAAACAATCTTTTTCACCAGGAAACAAATTAAGGAAGGGATGAAGTTAAATATGCATGGGAAAGAATTAGAAAGGGTTGGAACATTCAAATTTTTGGGAGTCATTTTCGATTCTCGGTTAACATGGGCAGATCATATAAAGAAAATAGAAGGAAAATGCAAAAAAGTTATTAATGTGATGAGATGTTTGACAGGTAGGGAGTGGGGAGCAAGTTGCTCTGCATTAAAAGCAATATATGTGGCATTGATAAGATCTGTGTTGGATTACGGAAGTGTAGGTTATGGGTCAGCAGCCAAATCTCAATTACAGAAACTAGATTTGATTCAGGCACAGGCATTAAGAGTGTGTAGTGGTGCTTTTAAAACTTCACCAGTACCTGCACTTCAGGTAGAAATGGGAGAAATGGCGTCAGCATTAAGGAGGAGGCAGATGATGACAAACTATTGGGCCAATTTGCAGGGACATAATGATTTCCACCCCACTAAAGTAGTGTTGCGGGAGACATGGGAGAACGCAAGATTTAATGGAGATAATTTTAGTCGAGTAGGTAATGAGGTAGCAATAGAATTTGGAGTGTTTGATATGAAGTTGAGCCCTGCAGTTGTATATCCGATGGTGGCTCCATGGGTACTTGTTTGGCCAGATATTGACTGGTATTTGTTAGACTTAAAAAGGAAAGAAAAAGATCAAATAGATTTGGTTAGAGCATTCAAATACCATATAAATAAAGATTATAAAGAATTCATACATATATACACAGATGGTTCTAAGAAACCCGAGACAGGGGTGACTGGATATGGGGTGGCAATACCTGCAAAAGGAATAGGAATTAATAGAAGAACATCAGATTTTTTGGGAGTATATACAGTGGAAATGGTGGCAGTGTTAGTTGCGTTAAGGTGGGTGGAAAAAACAAGGCAAGAAAAGGTGCTGATATGCTCCGATTCATCCTCAGTCCTTGTGAGTTTAAGGTCTTTTCATTCTAAGAGCCGTCAGGATGTATTGTATGAAGTCCTTCAGTCAGTAACAAGGATAACAAATCAAGGAGGACAGGTACAATTTATGTGGGTTCCAGCACATGTAGGGGTGAAAGGGAATGAGCAGGTGGATGAATTGGCAAAAAGGGCTTTAAAGAAGGATAATATAGAAATGCAAATTAAAATAAGTAAAGCAGAGGTCAAAAGTATTATCTGGGAAAAAAACTAACCAAATGTGGCAAGAAAGATGGGACAGAGAGGAGAAAGGAAGGCATTTATATCAAATTCAAAAGAGTGTAAAAATAACTAGGTTAGGTGGTGGTCACAGAAGAGAGGAAATTGTAATGACAAGGTTAAGGCTGGGCCACTGTGCTTTAAACAAATCACTGAAAATTATAGGAAAACATGAGACAGGCTTGTGTGAGTGGTGTCAGGAAGAGGAGTCAGTGGAGCACATAATTATAAGATGTAGGAGGTATGAGGTACAGAGAGTGATAATGAGGAATAATTTGAGGGAATTAGGGGTACAGGAATTAACATTAAATGGAGTGTTGAATATAGGTGACAGAGCACAGGTTAGAATATTGTTAACTTTTTTAAGGGAAACTGATTTGTATGATAGGTTATGAGGATAAATAGGGATATAGGAAAGTGTGTTGGGAAATTAATGAATGTGAGTGTGTGTTATAAGGTTGTTTTTTTTGTTTTTTTTGTGGAAATTAGATTATAAGCCTAATGTCTGATTCACACTCCGGAGCAGAAGGTGGCGGTAATGCACCAAAAGCTGGTTGCCAACCGCCGTTAAAAACAAAGAAGAAGAAGAAGAAGAAGAAGAAGAAGAAGAATCAGATATACGTCACAATAGGGAAGAAAGGACTATTGAAACTTCTATTAATTGATGACTTTAAATGAAAAAAATAAAATAATTTTATTATAAATTATAAAATGGTGCACTTACCTATAGGTAGTGCTTGAGGTTTTGAGAGCCTGACTCCAATATTGGCACTGAATAGATACCAAATTTCACTTATACTTTTCTAGGTCCTAGACCCCTTAGCCTGAATAAAAAGAAAATAATACAGATACAATAGTTGCCTACACATCCAAAATGAGGAGACAGTCATGCTTAAAAAAACGTGATGGGAAACGAATTGTACTGTATGTAATGTGAGAAGAGCATGTGCCTCTCATTACGGTGTGATTGCACACAACACCTGTTCTCTCACAACGATCAATTTACATAACAGTGCACTGTCTGCCTTACCTCACATACCTCAGACCACATGAAGTACACAGGCCTAAACTTCATTCATCTAATTTAATTCATATTTATCTTCATTCATTGTTTTATTTGACACCTGCCTGCAGGAAACATGACAAAATAGGCAAGTCAGAATCCATGTGAATCATGAATTGCTTATTATTTGTTCTAAAAGTCAGGATAAACATGTAGGCATTGTCTAACAGTTTAATTAAATATTATATAAACAAACAAATAAATTAGTAACTGGTGTGCTGCATGTACTGTATTTTCAGAGTAAGTGAGGGGATTTGTTCATCTATCAATGTATTCAACATTCCTCACAAGTGACTGGAATATTAAATACTTGACCTTATGACATTTGCGTTTTGGACACCAGTTTTGTAAAAAGATGGATCTCACAGAGCGTTTCCTATAGCCGATCTTGAGCTATTACCTCATTCACTCTCATCATAAAACTTTAGTGTCTTTAGAACATGAGAATTGTGCTCGTCTGTCTGAGAAACCTAATCTTCTCCGACACTGTAGTCATCAAACCAATGATACAGTCAGCGAGCGGTCAGGGTACGTCCACTAGAGTTCATCATTGACTCCTGTGTAAGTCACAGACTCCTGTCACAGGTGAGAAGGACGAGCATGATGGAGTTCTGGTTGATTTCGGTTCCTCTGGATAAAATCAGCTGTCAGTGTTTAGAGAAACTCAAACGAGTCGCATCTAAATCAGGTCTGGCCACGAGCTCCAGATTCAATGTCCCAGAGCTGAAGGTAGGAAACACTATTCTTCAACTTCTCTCTGGAGAATCTCAGATGATTCACTGTTCGCCAGTTTACGGGTCATGGTTGAATCCCAGCTGACAAAGTACGTTTTGCTATAATGTTCTAAAGAACGTTTTGCTCCCAGTTCTAAAAATGTTATTTCTGAATGTACTCTGAACGTTCAAAACGTCCAGTTCTTTAAATGTTGTGTGAAAGTTAAGGAAACCTTCTAATTTATAATTTTGCACAAATTATGGGAACATTACTTTTACATTTTTTTTTATAATCATTCTGAAACAAGTAGTAACATTTAAAAAAAACAAATAAAACGTTTAAGGAAAAACAGTCCATCTTTGATGGATAAATAATGTTATTATGATAAAGTTTTTGGAATATTATTGAAGACTTTGAACGCACGTTCAGTTAATAACGTTACTGGAAAAACTGGACGTTACTGTTTGTTAAGATTGGCAGAATGTTAGCCAAAGTTCCCCCAATGGAGGACAATGAAAACTATGAAAAATAAAACTAAACATTTTTATTCTTAGACATTTTCCAGAGTACAAAATAGGGGTTGAAGGAGATGCTTAAGCTTCAGAAAAAAGCTGTATTATTTTCATGAGGAAAATGGAATGAGATCCTTAGTGAAAAAAGTATACTTCATTGTAATTGAACTATATTCCCTTTTTCAACGATAGATTGCAAATATTCTAACAAAAATGGCACTATCTTTAAATATATTGAAAGTATATTAGCATCATGCTGTTACCTATTTTCACAATACAACTTTTAACACACTTTAAAATAATTGTCCTTTACTATATTTTCTAAAAATATATTTTAGAAAAATATACATAAAGTGAAAATTCAGTTGATCTATTCTAGTCTATTTACTTGCACTTTATTAAAAATATATTTGAGGTATATTTAAACTGTGTGCTGGAAATGATCATTGTAACAATGCATTGAAAGTATATTTTCAAAATACATTATAGCATACAATATTATTTTGTACAAAGTATAGCTAAGTATTATTTGTCTATTAATATGCATTTGTTATTGAAGACAAAGTGTGCAATATGTAGTATACATATCGTGGGCAACTGCACCGACATACACTCACCTAAAGGATTATTAGGAACACCTGGTTAATTTCTCATTAATGCAATTATCTAATCAACCAATCACATGGCAGTTGCTTCAATGCATTTAGGGGTGTGGTCCTGGTCAAGACAATCTCCTGAACTCCAAACTGAATGTCAGAATGGGAAAGAAAGGTGATTTAAGCAATTTTGAGCGTGGCATGGTTGTTGGTGCCAGACGGGCCGGTCTGAGTATTTCACAATCTGCTCAGTTACTGGGATTTTCACGCACAACCATTTCTAGGGTTTACAAAGAATGGTGTGAAAAGGGAAAAACATCCAGTATGCGCAGTCCTGTGGGCGAAAATGCCTTGTTGATGCTAGAGGTCAGAGGAGAATGGGCCGACTGATTCAAGCTGATAGAAGAGCAACTTTGACTGAAATAACCACTCGTTACAACCGAGGTATGCAAGAAAGCATTTGTGAAGCCACAACACGCACAATCTTGAGGCGGATGGGCTACAACAGCAGAAGACCCCACCGGGTCCCACTCATCTCCACTACAAATAGGAAAAAGAGGCTACAATTTGCAAGAGCTCACCAAAATTGGACAGTTGAAGACTGGAAAAATGTTGCCTGGTCTGATGAGTCTCGATTTCTGTTGAGACATTCAGATGGTAGAGTCAGAATTTGGCGTAAACAGAATGAGAACATGGATCCGTCATGCCTTGTTACCACTGTGCAGGCTGGTGGTGGTGGTGTAATGGTGTGGGGATGTTTTCTTGGCACACTTTAGGCCCCTTAGTGCCAATTGGGCATCGTTTAAATGCCACGGCCTACCTGAGCATTGTTTCTGACCATGTCCATTCCTTTATGACCATCATGTACCCATCCTCTGATGGCTACTTCCAGCAGGATAATGCACCATGTCACAAAGCTCGAATCATTTCAAATTGGTTTCTTGAACATGACAATGAGTTCACTGTACTAAAATGGCCCCTACAGTCACCAGATCTCAACCCAATAGAGCATCTTTGGGATGTGGTGGAACGGGAGCTTCGTGCATCCCACAAATCTCCATCAACTGCAAGATGCTATCCTATCAATATGGGCCAACATTTCTAAAGAATGCTTTCAGCACCTTGTTGAATCAATGCCACGAAGAATTAAGGCAGTTCTGAAGGCAAAAGGGGGTCAAACACAGGATTAGTATGGTGTTCCTAATAATCCTTTAGGTGAGTGTATAGCGCCGTTGGGATTTTGGAGACCACAGTTCGAGTCCCGGCTCGAACCTTTCCCGATCCCGTCCCCTCTCTCTCTCGCTCTCTCTCTCTCCCACCTCACTTCCTGTCTAGCAACTGTCCTATCCTAATAAAAGGTAAAAAAAAAAAATATATATATATATATATACACACTTATGGTATATTGCTTGTATATTTCAAAGACACTTGTAATACTCGTAATAGTCCCTTCACATGGGTATATTTTAAGTATACTAAGTATACTTGAAGTTGTTCCAATTAAGTACACAAAAGTACACTAAATACACTTAAAGTTATGCTTTACTAGAATTTAATTACAACTAAAATATACTTTAGTACAAAATTAGTTGTTTCAAAATAGCACACTTCAATTAACTAATCATTGACACACTTGAAGTATAATAAATTAGACAGGCTGCAAGTTTACTTAGCTTTTTTTTCAAGAGGGTGTGAAAATTTAGTTTATTTTTTAAAAGTGTTTTTATTTGCACTTTATTAAAAATAGTATTATTCGTCTATTAATGTACATTAAGACAAAGTGAAGAAAAAGTGTGCAACTTTAAACGATTTTAAAGGGTTCTTATTATGCTTTTTTTATGTTTTCAAATGCCTCCATTGTTGTCTTGAATTTTCTTCAGGGAACGAACATATCACAGTATTCCTCATTTAAATAATTCCCACCCAAGTAATAGTATTTACAGTGTCTCAGTATCAGGTGGTATTATATATGGTAAGGGGCGTTGCGTTTCTGACACAGATCATACTTCATATACTCTCTGGGTAGGTACTTATTTTGAATAATTACTTTGCGACTGCTAAATAAAAGTATGTTCTATCACGTCACTGCCATTCACAAATCATCTCCCGCAGCCTCATGGTATAGTAAAGTGTCCATTGTATGCGCATTACTCTATTATGCTAAACAGTATACTGTTTTTCGCCTACTATATAGTAGGGAAGTAAGCGATTTCGGATGCAGCCTAAAACAGAGCGTTCAGACGGACAGTGAAAACAGGTGCTGCAAGAATGTAAATTATAAGAAAAATAATGCGTTTTTTGAACATTGAATGATATAAAAGTATGCTAGTAGACCCCATAAACAAAATTATGAAACCCTAAATTAGCATAATAGGACCCCTTTGTATTATTTCACCTAAAAAGTTCACACCAAAATTAAAAATCTTTCATCATTTCCTCACCCTCATGTCATTCCAAACCTGTATGACTTCGGTTCTTCTGTGGAACACAAAAGAATGTATTTTGTAGAGCCCAGTGTATTTTTGGTGCCTAGTGACCTCTTTTGTATGAACAAAAATCCCTGACTGAGACATTTCTCAGAATATCTTCTCTTATATTAATAATACAAATATACAAATATAAAATATACAAATATAATATGAGGGTGAGCAATGACAGAAATTTTATTTTTAGGTTGAAGTATCAATTTTAAAGGTGAAGAGTGTAATTTCTGTTTCACTGGAACAAAAATGAATTTCAAAAATATTGATTGTTTCCAAGCAGGTTTCCCATTCTCCCATTCTTAGGATTTTAAAAGGCAGTATTAAACTATGTTTTCAAGGCACCAAAGAACCAAAGAGCCACAGTATTACACTTTTTAGGAACTGCAGGAGAAATAAGTGTATCGTAAATAATACACACTTGTATACAAAATGTAGGCTATATGACTTTTTTTTTTTTAAGAGAAATTAAGGTTTTTGAGGAAAACCTGATTGAGGAAAGAATGATTTTTTTCTGAAAATGTCTGATTGTTTTGCTAGAGAAGACCCTTATTTGTTTGGTTGGGGACCCGTAAAGCCATTTGAAGCTGTCTAAATATGGATTTTGGACTGTCGCAAATAGACTATGGCTGAAAAAAAAAATACGGAGTAATATACATCCTGGATGGCCTGGAGTAAATAATCAGGAAATGTTAGTTTTTGGTTGAATTAATCCTTTAACAGAAGCTGATTGAATATGATAATAGAACGCTCAAGTTCTACTTACCAATAATTGCAACATGACTCTAGTTAGTGACCAGTTTGTTCCATATGAATTTACGGAAACAAAAAGAGCTTATCGGTGTGTTTATCAGTCTATGAATCATTACAGGTGTTAGATTCCTTGCTTCAGTGAAAAGTCTCTTTCAGGAGCACGCTGCTCAAAATCAGTTTCAGAATAGTAATTTCAGCTTCAGATTGTAAAAGTATATATGGGCTAAATGTTTGACCTCTTAAAGGTTTAAGTCATATACATTTATGGGGGACCATGCAGTTAAATGGGCCCTCAGGGTTAAAAGGCTCAGAGGCAGATAAACTAAATACTTTATGGTTAAATTGTCTATAATTCCATTGGTGTAGGTTGTGTAACTCTTTGTTATGATAATTATGAAGGTAGGAACACTGGATGTGCTGCTGGGAGTTTCTGATGACCTGTCCCGACTGGACACCTATACAGAGGGGTAAGTACTGTTGCTTTAAAAATATATTTATCTCAGTATGAATGCATCATGTGTTCTTTACTGAACTATTACATTCTTCTATATTATAATGCATTCCAAGTATTATAATGGGCCTACCCTTGATTTAGCTATAGCATAGGTTTCTAGTTTACAATTTATTTCTGGTTTAAAGGGGCCATGAACTAGCTTTTTAAAAAATGTTATATTGTTGTCTGAGGTCAACTTATGACGTTCGCTTGGTTTTTACATTCAAAAACATCAAAATGAATAAGTGATAGGCTATTTTCTACCCTAGTTTTGAGCCTAGCTCAAAAACGCTCGGTTTTTATGGGCGTCTCGCATTGAAGACTTGGAAGTAAACGCCCATTGCTGTGAGTGGATAACAGTTTTGCATATTATAAGGAGTTTCAACTCACTCGTCAGTAACGATTAGACTGATACACATGTACACATAATTATTAGATATCAAACGATCTGTAACAATGCAATACTAGCCTATCAGATTATTATTATTTTTTAAATAAAAATTTTACTCACATAAGTGTGTTGCACCATTCCTGTTGGATCCAATATAGAAGGCACAGCACCGTTTTCTAATCTTAATCGGTCTGCAAATCCAGTCTCGACCTGTGTCTTGTTTACAAAACAATCCTCAGTGAAATGAAGCGAACAAACGGACAATGTTTTACCCACATCAGCTGGAACGTCATTAAAAATAAAGTTTAACCAAGCATTCCTATTGGAATCCAGAGGAAGCTTATGCAGCGACTGTCTTCTTCCACAACCAGGCACTGCACAATATTTTGTAAATGTCATGTTTATTGCTCGGTAGCTCGATCCGGTTTGTCATCACGAGGTAGGCCCATGTTATTTAGCTATGCGTTAGAGATGCGCGGATGGGCTATTATTTCATCCGCAACCGCATCATAAAACTCATCATCCATCCGCACCAAAATTTTTGACCAATTTTCAAAACCGCACCGGCCCGCCATCAGCTGATTGGGCAATACAAGGCGCTGCTGATGACAGCCGCGAGACTAGAAAGCTCTCAGAATATCAGCAGAGAACTCCGTCTCCGATCGGCGCGCAGGGACAAAAATACATAAAATAGCCTAAATTAAACGCACTTCGGCAAACCTGACCCTATCTGATCAATACTGTACAATGTACAATATTGTATAATGTAACATATCGGTACAATATTTTCATTGTAGCCTAATAGAAAACACATTTTGGCACATAATTTCAACATGCTGCTATTGTATGGGGCGCCGTTTGTAAAGCAGCTCACGCTGAAAATAACAGCAACATTTTGTCACATTCAGCTTCAAACAGTGTTTAAAAAAACTGGTATGAATTTTTGACGGTCACTTTTTAGCACATTTACAACAATATTTGTCAACTTAGAAATATTTTAAATAGTTAAATCTAAATATTAAATGTTACACGTAAATATTAAATGTTAAATCTAAATGTTAAATCTAAATCTAAATGTTAAATCTAAATCTAAATGTTAAATCTAAATGTAAATGTTAAATCTAATGTTAAATCTAAATGTTAAATCTAAATGTTGAATCTAAATGTTAAATCTAAATGTAAATGTTGAATCTAAATGTTAAATCTAAATGTAAATCAGATAACTCAGATAGTCAGATAACAATATTTAACAATGTATACATATATTTTTCATTTGATTGGTTCAACCGCCCACCACCCGCCCGAATTTAATTAAAATATTTTTTTTCGTCACGTCATCTGCCCGATCCGCGGTTTATCCGCGGAGTCCGCAGCTGTAACCGCCAACCGCACATCTCTACTATGCGTGTAATGCGCGAATCGGTGGGCGGGGCTAAAGTAGCCGTGTTGAAGTAGGCGTTGATCTTCTTCAGCGGGGGTGGTGTTTTATCCTCTTTGACGTCATAGTTCCACACTTTGAAAAACGAGTCGTTTGCTGAGCCTGGTGTCAATAAAAGCATTTATTGGACTAACAAGGACGTTTTCAATTCTGAAATTTACAGGATATTCTTATAATATGATGACCTCTTAGATGTCAAAAGCTCAAGGAAAATTTGATTTCTCAGTTCATCACCCCTTTAATATTTAACATTCAAATAATGAAATGTTTAGTTAATGTGTTTGCCAACATCAAATGTTATTTTATCTTGTAAAGCCTGACATATGAAATTACTTTTTTTAGTGATACAGTTTATTGAACCTTTAAATAAAATATATTAAAACATATATATTTTAAAATTACATATGTTTTGTTTTTTTAAAGTATCATATTTGAGCCTTTATGGCTCATATAGAATATAGTAAGAATATGGAGATCAAATTCAAGGGGGGAAAAAAACACCTCAAAATTATTTAGATTCCCAAACTTACCAAAAATATGCAATTTGGTGTACTTCTGGATATTTATATGGCCAAAAAGTAAGATGAAATTCTGATAATGTAAAACAATGACATCTTTATACCAGTAAAGCAGACTACTTGCATAAAATGCATATAAATATCAGTCATCACTCTATATCTGTTATGGTGCAGCCGAGGCAAGGAAGGAGAAAGGAGAGGTGGATCCAGTTGCAGCACTAAAAACATAATAGCCAAGCAAACAGCAAAGACAATACATGACAAAGGGGAAAGCAAAATTGAGGCCTAAAATACACAGGCTAAAAGAAGAACCTAACAAGACACAGGTGAACGAAATCAATTAACCAATGAGTGGCCATAGAAACAACGGAAATAATCAGAAACCAAGAGAACAGGAACTAAACACAGAAAGGAAATACAGAAAACACAACATAAGAGTCTACAAACAGAACATAGCCATTACAGTACTCCCCTCTCCCGGAAGGCGCATCCTTGTGCCGTAACTAGTCCACCAGTGAAGGGAGGTTGGGGGCTTAGTTGGGGCAGTTCTCCTTTGGCCAGACGAACTAACATGGTGTGGTTTGATTTCAGGCTGTATCACACAAGTAAGAATTTCAGATTGATATAATTCAGAATATATCATCCAGTTTATTCTGCTTAAAGATCAGGGTCCATTACACCGACATTTGGAGGGAGGAGGAGTTGAAGATGGTCATAGGGTCTGTGCAGAGGACTAGTCTGGTTCTTGTGACCATAATGGTTTGCTCCCAACCAACTTTAGTGTGGCATCATCTAGGTTTGGCCAACTCACAGAACTGGGCAGAGTATTCCAACAAGGGAAGACTTTCTCGGGCAAGATCAATGAAGGCTGCTGCTAGTTAGTGGTCCTGTATTCTGTTACGGTGTAGCCGAGGGAAGGAAGGAGAAGTGAGAGAGGTGGATCCAGTTGCAGCACTCTTAAAACTTTTATTAAACAAACTAAACAAGCATGGTATTCCGTAACACGGCGAGGCAGAAACATAATAGCTAAGCAAATAGCATAGACAAAACAGGACAAAGGGTAGAACAAAACAGAGGGCTTAAATACACAGGCTAAATTCGATTTTCGATTTTACCATATCAATCCCAGCGTGAGACCGATGATGAAACATTGAAAGAACCAGTTATTTAACCATCGCAAGGACAACTTGACCAGGACGTTTCTCAGTGATACGCTACTCAGTTTGATGTACATTATGAAATGTTTCAACTGTAATTCCTCACCATCAGCATTAACAAGAGTATGTCCATCAACAAACCAATGTGTATATTATTATGGTGTACATGTGGGAACTGTATCAATAATGGTTCATACGTTAGTCCAGCACTAATGTGAACGGCTGATAACATAAGCGATAACATAAACACATCTTGATCCATCCTTTATCATTACTAATAGTAAGAACGACAGACAAACTGTATTAATATACAGTTTTAGGTAATAGTGGCCCACAGTTGCTTAGCAGAAGAATTTTAAGTAAGACAAAGACAGTAATAACGTGAGTTAGCTAGTTAGCTGGAAACTTACACAGTATAAAACACAAAACTACTTATTTTGAACACCCAGTAGAAAATATATACATCAATATTTAATCATACTTACAGGTTGTAATTCTGAGGAGCAAGCTGGTCCAAATAAACTGGGTACTGAACCACCTTTCAAGAGCAAGTATTTTGTGCATCCCGCGTTCCAAGATTTGAGAAGCAGTCGTCAGTAAAATGACGTGTTGTTGGCAGGTCAAGTTGTTTGCTGGCGGACATCGCACAACACAGACGGGCATTATGCAAATCTAACTTCTAGTGACATAGAACCATCACTGTCACACTCACACACCGTTTTGGACTTTGTTTTCAGTTTGCACCATTTTCCTCATTTGTTGTCATGGTTATTAAAGGGATAGTTCACCCAAAAATGAAAAATAGGCCATGATTTACTCACCCTCAAGTCATCCTAGGTGTATATGACATTCTTCTTTCGCCGTAAATCGATGTGTACGGCCGTCTGTGTCACAGATTACCCTAGCCACCATCCTTCTCACTTCATTTCCCAGCACTCTCCTCGGTTCCAACCTGCATATCATTCCCAAACAATCACACCTGCACCTCATCATCACCATCATCACCACCACTATAAAGACACACGCCTCACCACAATTCCTTGTCCAACCTTGATTGTTCATGTTTGTGTGTGTTATGTGGACTCATTTCCCTGTCTCCAGTCTCCAGCGATCTCCCTGTCTCCAACAATCTCCCTGTCTCCAGCACCTTACACTATCACCCTTTGGACTCCACTACCCTGCTCACCTCATCACATCCTTTGTTTATCAATAGTCCATATATCCGTAACAATCTGCTGGAAGCTAGATATTTTAGTTTTATATATGGATAATTTTCTTACACGAACGCATCGCTTCACTTCAGAAGGCCTTTATTTAACCCCCAGAGCCGTGTGGAGCACTTTTATCATGGATGGATGCACTTTGATGGACTTAAAAAACTATACAGCCGATCACTGCCATTATAAAGCTTGGAAGAGCCAGGACATTAGTTAATATAACTCGGATTGTATTTGTCTGAAAGAAGAATGTCATATACACCTAGGATGGCTTGAGGGTGAGTAAATCATGGGCTTATTTTCAGTTTTTGGTAAACTGTCGTTTTAATTTATTTTTTCATTTGGTTCACCTTTGTTCACCTTGTTACCACCAGTACTTAAGTTCTAAGTTTCTGTTCAGTTTGTCCTGCTTTGTTAATGGTATGCAGATGTTTTCTGTGTTCCTGTTGCCTGAGACTTATATTAAAATACTCTTGTTCCTTCATCATCTTCGTGTTCGCTATGTACCATGACAGAAGGCAGGACGGAGAAAATATTTGCGCCGTGTTTTTGTAACCTTTATTTTTATCGTTTTAAGTTTGTGTATGTTTTTCTGTTCCCGATCACCATGGATCTGCCAGTAGTGCTGCTGTTGTGCTTTGAACAAAAGGACAGCTCACTCGAGGCACATATTAAGGAATTTCTCAAAATCGGCAATGAAACATGGCAGGACGACTGCTTCTGTACTTGTCCGCCTGAACACCGCTACCAGAGCACAGGTGTACGGGGAAGCACTTTGAGTGAGCTTCATGAACTTCGTTGAGTTGGTGAACTTCTCTGAGCAAGAGGGACTTCGCCATGACATTCGAGCCAGGCCCAACGAGAACGACCGGGCAGAAAATGGAGCCTGAGCACCACTGGTCTGACCAGGTGTGCGAGCCGGCTGCACCATCTGTTGCCGAGGGAATGCTAGTGGAATACGAGGGTAAGGAAGTGAGCCCCGCCTACCCTCCCGCCACTGAGAGTGAGTTCTTCGCAAGCACTTTGGAGAACTGTTTTTATTTTGGAGAGTTTAATTCAGGCTCCACCTCTGTCCTCGGTCGCTCCAGCTCCAACTCTGCCCTATGGATCCCTGCTTTTACCTCGGGGGGTTGTCGCTGCGGCTCCATCGCGGTTACCAAGGCCATCTGTGTCCCTTCGCCACCGTGAGGCGTAGTCTCAGCTGTGGCCTGGATCAGTTATCTGTTACAGTCAGTAGGATTCAAAATACAAACAAATTTAAATTTAAATTTAGCCAAATTCATGACAATTTCATGTGTCACACTTTATTAGAGTCTGTAGTGTTACACTTACAGATTTGTACATATTTTAATCACAATTTTGATGAATACAGTCTTATTAATATTTCAAAAATGACCCCAGATATCGAAACCATCATGATGGTAGCCTGAGCCTCCACTTTAGAAAAGTCTAGATTTGTGCTAATTTAGTCTCAGCCTCAGATGTCACGCCCACAGACCACTGGCTAAATGTCTGATGCATATGGCATACTTAATAATAATAATAATAATAATTCATTACATTTATATAGTGCTTTTCTCGGCACTCAAAGCGCTTTACACAGAAGGGGGAATCTCCACCACCAATGTGCAGCATCCACTTGGATGATGCGACGGCAGCCATATTGTGCCAGAATGCCCACCACACACCAGCTTTTTGGTGAAGAGGAGACAAAGTGATGAAGCCAATGAGTATATGGGGATGGTTATAGGGCCATAATGGACAGACGCCACTGGGCAAATTTGGCCAGGATGCCGGGGTCACACCTGTGACGGCCCTGCCTAGTTGGGTTTCTAACTGTGTGGTGTGGGACAGTTTACTGTTCTCCTTTTGTCTCTGAAGGTATCAGTGCCCATTAGCCAGATTGGGAGCACCTGCGCCAGACGCGCTGTGGGAGGATAAATACTCCGGCCCTTTTGCTCTCGCTCTCGCTGATCTGGTCCCACTCCAGCCAGCAGCAGCAGCAGCGCATCTTTGTTTTGTTTTGTTTATCCTCGTCAACACCCAAACTTCATACTAGTCACTCATCCACATTTATACCACTGATGCTACTGACAAACACACTCTACATGCTTAATTCTTAGTTTAATTGTTTAAGTTGTTACAATAAATATGTTTACTTTTGGCAGTCCTCCGTGTCCTCTTCGCATTTGTCATGGCCATTGAGCCGGGTTATGACAAATTGGGGGCTCGTCCGTCCGTGAGTTTTCCGTTGGTGCCGCGATTGTTTGTAAGATTATTGAAAATGGTATTTGATACTTAGTGTTACAGGTTGTTGTTGCCTAGTAGTGTGTAGGTTTGCTTTGTGCTGCACATGTAGAGTTGATGTGCGCATGAGTGAAGTTTGTTGGAGCATTCGCGCGCTCAGTGGTCTTTGTTCTTTGGTTTTCCAGATTAGGTGCGGGGCTGGTAAACTTTTGTTTGGATTAACAGAAAGGAGACGTGCTTGAGGATGACTTTGTCGGTAAGCTACGTGTTATTTGGGCGGACTGTTTCTTACCTGTAGTTTGGCAGTAATGAGTATTTGTTGTTTGCCGGTGGTTCGTACTGAGATCAGCTGATTCAGTTGACATTTGCCGTGTTTCCTGTGTGTAATTTTGTGTGGTGGTGCAGAGTTTTCCCTTGTAGGTTGTAGCGACGTTCCCCTTTGGGTTCGTTGAGCTGGTGGGGGGTAGTGTTGTGGTGAACGTGGGAAAAGCTGTTGCTTGGGAGCATGTCCGTGGTTTCGGGAGTGTTGCTGGTTCACCAGTCGCTTTCCTGATCCAGCGGTCTCTAGTGCGTAAATACCCACCACAACTAGCCAGCTTAGTTAGTTGTATTGGGTTTAGATAGTGGGGAAACTCCGAACTACGTTGATGATTAGTCCTTTTTTGGGCACACAGGTAAACGTCGGGTGTATATCTGGTTTCTGACTGAAGTATATTTAGTTAGAGTTTTTTTTTTTTTTTTTCAGGTTTATTGCATAGGCTATTTAACATGTCTGAAGTCGAAGCATTTATTTCTGCTCCATCTCAGGAATCCCTGGACAAGTGCACAAAAGAGCAGCTGCTCCAGATTGCTGAGCATTATTCAGTGGAGGTAGTTGGAGGCAAATGTGTCAAAGAAACCATTAAATCAGCTATTAAATCTAAGTTATTAGTAGCGGGAACTATGTTGGAGTCTACAGCAGGTTTTTATCATGGTCCAATGACACATGGTTTAACTTTTGAGCAGCAGAAGGAGATGTCGATGTTGCAGTTGGAGTTTGAGAAAATGAAACATGAGTTGGACGTTAAAAAGCAGTTGGAAATTGAGAGAATTCACCAGAGTACCGAAAAGGCAAAAATAGATTTAGAGGGAGATCAGTTGTCAATGATCAGAGATGGCTTATTGTCAAGTGAGGCTCATGGTGGGCAGCAGTCCAGATCGTCGGACCACTTTGATGTAAGTAACTTGCGCTTGTTGCCACAATTTAATGAACAAGACCCAGACACATTTTTTCTGTTGTTTGACCGTGTGGCTAAGGCCAGGAACTGGCCTGAAGGTGATTGTGCTCTGGTGCTTCAGTGCGTGCTTTCTGGGAAAGCACAAGAGGCGTATGCGTCTTTAAGTCCTGAAGATAGCTCTAGCTATGATAAAATAAAATCAGCTGTTCTTAGAGCCTACGAGCTTGTACCAGAAGCATATCGCCAACGTTTCAGGTCTTGGGAAAAGGAGAATGGCCAGACATATGCTGAGTTCGCCAGAGATCTTTCAACTCACTTTAGGCAGTGGTTAACTGTTGAAGTCATCACCATTGAGGATCTGTGCAATTTGGTAATATTGGAGCAGTTTAAGAATACTCTGCCAGAACGTGTTTCCACATATATCTCGGAACAAAAAATTGTTACCACTGGGGATGCGGCTGTTGCAGCGGATGAGTATATGTTACTCCATAAGAGCAGTTTCAGGGAGCGTTATGTAGCCTCTGAGTTTGGTGCGCAACGTAGTGATTTTGTTGCGCCGTCTGATATGGTGCATTCAAGGAAAATCGGTCATATACTAACCGGACGGTAGAACAAGTCGTACATTTGATGATGTCTGTAACTATTGTTGTGAAAAGGGTCATTGGAAGGTGGATTGTGCTGTATTAAAGGCTAAGACAAGGGGAATGAAAGCTAATGTTAGACCTGTGGCATTTGCTGCAACTGTTAAAACTGACTGTGTTTCTGAGATGTGTTCAGCTCCCATTTGTGAAGCAAATGTGTTTGCAGCTTATGCTCCTTTCATTCGGGATGGGTCCAGGTCACTGGTGGACGGTGATGTGAAAGTCCCACTAAAGATCCTGAGGGATACGGGGGCCTACAACTCTTACATTGTTGGCTCTGTGCTGCCTTTTTCAGGGTGACACAGATACTGGTGACTTTGTTCTCAGTCGTGGAATGGGATTGAGTGTGTTTCCAGCACCTTTGCACAGGATGGTTCTTGAATGTGAGCTGGTTCAAGGTGAGGTTGAGGTGGATGTACTATCGGCATTGCCTATTGAAAGTATACACCTTATTTTGGGGAACGGTTTGGGCTGACGTTCCTCCCTCACCAATAGTCACATTATGTCAATCTGAGTTTGTGTTAGATACAAATTCTGGTACATTGCAGGGAGTTTCTCCAGCCTGTGTGGTTACACGGGCTATGCACAAATTACACCTTGATGGCTTATCTGAAGCTAACAGTATTGAGGTGCCTTTGGAGGTTCCGTCTCTGGCTGAGCTGCCCTTGTCACTGTCTCATGGTGAGGTTGTTCAGGAGCAGCGCAATGATGTTTCTTTGAAGGAAATATCCCGGTGTGTTTTGCCTGCCTTGGAGATTGGTAATGTGGCATCTGGTTACTTCTTGCATAAGGAATTGCTGTTCAGAAAGTGGGTTCCAGTGAGTGAGGATGGTGTGAAAGGTGATGTTTTCCAGGTAGTTGTGCCAGCAAAGTTTCGTCCCCTTGTTTTGAAGGTGGCACATGACGAGTGTGGGCACTTTGGTGTCCGTAAAACATATCTTAATATCCTAAAACATTTATTTTGGCCTCGACTGAAAAAGGATGTGTCTGTGTATATTAAGACCTGTCATGTATGCCAACTTACAGGTAAACCGAATCAGAGTATTAAACCTGTGCCGTTGCAGCCTATTCCAGCGGTGAGTGAACCTTTTACACACCTTATTGTTGACTGTGTCGGTCCATTGCCTTGTGCTAAGTCTGGTTGTAAATATTTACTTACTGTTATGTGTCAGAGCACCAGGTATCCAGCTGCGTATCCATTAAGGTCCATAACGACTAAGTGGTTAGGGCCTTAACACAGTTAATTTCCATATTTGGCATTCCTAAATTGATCCAGAGTGACCAGGGATCAAACTTTACATCTTACATGTTTGGTCAAGTGTTGAAGCTGTTGCGCATTAAACAAAACCAGTCTTCGGCATATCATGCGCAAAGCCAGGGGGCTTTGGAGAGGTTCCATCAGACGCTTAAGTCTCTATTGCGGGCATACTGTACGGAGCTAGATAGGGCCTGGGAAGATGGGCTCCCATGGTTAATGTTGGCTGCGCGAGAGGCTGTACAGGAAAGTACAGGCTTTAGCCCAAATGAGCTGGTTTTTGGGCATACAGTACGGGGCCCGTTGACTGTCTTGAAAAGTGGCTGTGTTGATACTGATCCACCAAAGAATCTGATTGACTTTGTGAATGGGTTCAGACACCGTTTGTTTAAAGCTGGGTGTATGGCACAAGATAAATTGGGTGTTTTGCAAAGTAAAATGAAAAAGTTCTATGACCGACGTACCGAGAGACAGGAGTTCAGTCCAGGTGACCAGGTCCTTGCACTGATGCCTATTGTGGGCTCACCATTTCAAGCTAAGTATATTGGTCCATACACTGTGAGTGAGAAGATTTCAGACTTGAACTATATTATAGAGACGCCAGGACGTAGGAAAGCTAGACGACTGTATCATGTTAATCTCCTTAAACCTTACTACAAGCGTGTAGTTGAGATTGATTCAGGTCAAGACGTGAAGGATGTTGTGTGTCCAGCGCTTTTGGTGACTTCAGAGGTTTTGACGCAGGAGTCAGATGGGGTGCCCGAGCCAGACGAAAGTTTGCTTTGTGGGAGACTAAAAAATTCAGAATCTTTGTGCAATTTGGATAAGTTGTTGACTCATCTGCCCGAGGCTAAACGTGGTGAATTGGCTGAGTTAGTACACAAGTTTCCATGTCTGTTTGGTGACATCCCTTCACGTACCAGTTGGATTGAACATGATATAGATGTTGGAGATGCTCAGCCGATTAAGCAGCATTTTTATTGTGTTGCACCAGTTAAGTTATTTGTTATTGGTTATTTGGATGCGGATGCGGAGGTGGGTTACATGCTCCAAAACGATATTGCTGTTCCTTCTGCATCCAGTTGGGCCTCCCCTTGTATTTTGGTGCCAAAACATGATGGCACACCGAGATTTTTTTCTGACTTCAGAAAAGTAAATGCTGTCACAAAATCAGACTCTTTTCCGATCCCACGCATGGATGACTGCATAGATCAGGTGGGATCTGCCAAATTTGTTAGCAAATTTGATTTGCTTAAAGGATATTGGCAAGTGCCTTTGTCTAAACGTGCACAGGAAATTTCTGCGTTTACTACACCTTCGGGGTTGTATTCATACAAGGTGATGCCATTTGGGTTAAAGAATGCCCCCGCAACATTTCAGCGGTTGATGAATTGTGTAGTGTCTGGTTTGACAGGTTGTTCTGTTTATCTTGATGATGTGGTCATTTATATTGACACCTGGTATTCACATCTCCAGTGTATTCGTTCATTGTTTGAGCGTTTGGTGGAAGCACACCTCACCATCAATTTGGCTAAATGTAGCTTTGCCATGGCTACAGTGACATGTCTTGGCCGTGTGGTAGGACAAGGCCATGTGGCTCCAGTCCAGGCCAAAGTCGTGGCAATAGCAGATTATCCACATCCCACCACAAAAAAGGAACTTCAGAGGTTCTTGGGTTTAGTGGGTTATTATAGAGGGTTTTGCAAAAACTTCTCCACTGCGGTGTTTCCCCTCACCGAAATGCTTAAGACCAAGATGAAATTTGATTGGTCGGCTATTTGTCAACAAGCCTTTGATAATTTGAAACTGTTGTTATGTTCTGCTCCTGTCCTAGCAGCTCCTTGTTTTGATCAAGCTTTTATGCTTCAAGTGGATGCCAGTCAGGTGGGAACAGGTGCTGTTTTGCTCCAGGAGGATGACCAGGGTTTGGTGAGGCCAGTTAGTTTCTTCTCCAGAAAATTTAACAGTTACCAGAATAACTATTCTGTGATTGAGAAGGAGGCATTGTCACTTATTTGGGCCTTACAACATTTCGATATCTATGTAGCAGCAGGAGGACCGATTGTGGTTTATACTGACCACAATCCGCTAACCTTTTTGCGGTCACTCAGATGTCCCAACCAGAGATTGACCCGGTGGTCATGGTTTCTCCAGGCTTATAACCTGGATATTAGGTACATAAAGGGGTCAGAGAATATCATTGCAGATGCCCTTTCTCGCGCTCCTCTGCATTGATGGGGATTGGTATGAGCTCCAAAGTTGATGTTGTCTCTTGTACTGTCATATATCTGTTTCTTCTGTATGTATTTTCTTAATCTGCTTCTCAGGTACCAGGGTTGCCGAGGATAAGTGGGGAAGTTTGCAGGTGAAGTGGCTGGGACTGAGGTCATGTATCCTTGTGTT
This sequence comes from Gila orcuttii, assembly GCA_026230005.1. Taxonomy (NCBI): domain Eukaryota; kingdom Metazoa; phylum Chordata; class Actinopteri; order Cypriniformes; family Leuciscidae; genus Gila; species Gila orcuttii. The sequence continues at coordinate 12,868,286 of JAPDVR010000013.1, read as the reverse complement.
ATATTGATGTAATTTAGATATGTTGAGTAGTTTAAGTGTTACTGCTTGGCCGGTGGTCCTTGTGGACATCAAGGACCCATAAGGGGGGGGGGGGGGGGGGGCCTGCCTAGTTGGGTTTCTAACTGTGTGGTGTGGGACAGTTTACTGTTCTCCTTTTGTCTCTGAAGGTATTGGCGCCCGTTAGCCAGATTGGGAGAACCTGCGCCAGACGCGCTGTGGGAGGATAAATACTCCGGCCTTTTTGCTCTCGCTCTCGCTGATCTGGTCCCACTCCAGCCAGCAGCAGCAGCAGCAGCGCATCTTTGTTTTGTTTTGTTTTTCCTCGTCAACACCCAAACTTCATACTAGTCACTCATCCACATTTATACCACTGATGCTACTGACTAACACACTCTACATGCTTAATTCTTAGTTTAATTGTTTAAGTTGTTACAATAAATATGTTTACTTTTGGCAGTCCTCCGTGTCCTCTTCGCATTTGTCATGGCCATTAAGCCGGGTTATGACACACCCCTACTGGTTCGAAAGACATCCTGGGATTTTTTGTGACCACAGAGAGTCAGGACCTCGGTTTAAAGTCTCATCCGAAGGACGGTTCTTTTTGACAGTATAGTGTCCCCATAACTTTACTGGGGCGTTAGGACCCACAAAGAGCACAGGGTGAGCACCCCCTGCTGGCCTCACTAACACCTCTTCCAGCAGCAACCTAGCTTTCCCAGGAGTCTTCCATCCAGGTACTAACCAGTCTTAACCCTGCTTTGCTTCGGTGGGCAACCTGTCTTGGGCTACAGGGTGATATGGCTGCTGGCACAGGGTGATATGGCTGCTGGCACTTACTTAAGGCCTGGGACACAATAGACAATTTTCAAATCCTAACCTATTTTAAAACTGTGGGAGACCACAGACAGAAGGACTGTTTTTAACTGATTTTTAGCATTATAATCCTCAGAATTCACACACCTGAAGATTCGTCTGGACCACGAAACAACACACCTACAATTTGTACTAACATTTTCACACGGAGACTCGCAAGATCAAATGTGACTTGAGAACAACCCCCAGCCCCCCCAGATCATGGGGGTTGCAAATCGGGCCCAAAATCGGGTTTAAAATCTTCATGTGTGTGGCCAGCCTAACTGGAAACACTTCAGGATTTTCGAAGTTATCATTTGATTGAAAGGTTTAATTCTACAGGATGTCCTGGAGACGTATGTGACGCGTTCTTTACAGTCCGCCTAGAAACAAAGATGCTGTGACACCACACCCCCTCAAGGATAAAGAAAGCCTTCGTATTTACAACTGTGACAATGAGCATTTATCAGGATCAACTAAACGCTGGATTTTCAAAAGTATGTGAAGTGTGTAAAGTTCACGGCATTGACTCTTAAAAATACTTCCAATAGTTTTACACACCAGTCTGTTATTTTAGGGACATCAGCGTTACATTTTCATGCCCCTAAACAAGACGTGAACAAAACAAACTGTGATTGGTTGCTTTACATGTCAGTTAGATGGCCTCCGGGCGGTCCTTAGCTAATGAAAGCTGCGATGGAGTTCAGACCTTCTGCTGACTGTATGAAGATCTGGCTATGCGAGGCTAGTGCTAATTGTCTTCGTGCTACTTTCTTTCATGGTAAAACCACAGACTCGATTGTAACTCCACAGACAATTATACAACTAGAAATGTTTTATTTTTATTGAAAGTATACCAAGATCCAGGTATACAAGGCTTGCGTGGTGAGCATGCTCCTCTATGGCAGTGTTTTAATGGACCGTCCATGCTCAGCAAGAAAGTAAACATAACGCTTTACATATGCATTGCCTCCATTACATCCTGGGCATTACCTAGCAGGACAAGACCCTCAACTACACCATCCTTGAGAGAGCAGGGATTTATTCCATGTTCACCCTTCTCAAGCTGAGAGTCATGCAATGGTTGGGTCATGTTGGCCGAAGGGAGGATGTATTCCGAAGGATGTCCTGTATGGTGAGCTGTCACAAGGAACGTGACCAACAGGCAGACCCCACCTAAGGTACAAAGATGTCTGTAAAAGAGATCTTAAGGCCCTTGGAATCAAACCGGACTCTTGGGAAGCTACACAGCAAAATGTCTAGAGTTAAATTAACTCTGCTCAGAGTACATTTGGTCCCACTCTAAAGAGTGTTAAAGTTACTTTGAATATGAGTTAATGAGATAATTAAGTGATTAATTAAGTGATGATTGGGCATTAGTGATGAACACCTGCTGTTAACAAGCAGAACTACAACTGACTTCAGACACAGCCTTAGATTAAATCAACTGAAGATAAAAAGACATGAACTCTCTCAAGATCTCAGCAGAGGAGGATTAAACAACTCCACAAACAGCATTACCAGCTTCACTTATTACAAATCAATTTGACTTTATTTCTGTCATTTATCTACAGAAGTTTTTTTTTTTTGAGAATTAACAGAGGTTTAGAAATTGATGTTTTATGGAAAATGTTTGGTCACCATTATACACCATTACACTGGTGACCAGTGTTTCCTTTAGTTGGGCAGTTTGACTCTTGGCTTTTTATGTGAGTTTGTGGTCTTTGTAACAGTGTTAATCAAAGCACATAATTTAAGGCAAAGGGAACCAGAAATTAAGATGATCATGTGATACTAGTTTTCAGCATTATAAAGTAGAATACATCACTAATCTTATTTCTAAACAAAAGTGGTTATTTCTTATTAATAGATTATATTCACCAACTATATTTTCTTGCAACAGATCAGACATTCTGAATTTGGATTTTTAAAATACATTATGGGAAAGTAAGTTTATAGACACACACACACACACACACACACACACACACACACACACACACACACACACACACGCACACACACGTACACACACGCGCACACACGCACACACACATCAGGAATCAACATATGAATCTCTACAATAGTGACATGCTTCATGCCACAATACATGCTGAGAGCCACCATAGTATAAAACTCATGACTCCCAGCATGCATTGCAGCATGAAGCATGTCAGAACTGTTGAGATTCATAGTTGATTCCTGATGTCTGTGTGTATCTAAAATAATTGTCATAATGTATTTAAAAATCAAAATTCAAAATGTCTGATCTGTTGCAAGAAAGTATTGTTAGTGAATATAGTCTATTAATAACAAATAACTACTTTTGGTCAGGGATAATATCAGTAAATTATTCTACTTTATGATGCTGAAAACCATATCACCTGATCATCTTTGTTTCAGGCTTCCTTTGCAACAAATGTGTTAATATGTATTTTGTTAAACACTGTTACAAAAACCACAAACTCACATAAAAAGCCAAGAGTGAAATGGTCCAACTAAAGGAAACACTGGTGACGAAACATTTTCAAGTCATAAAAATGTAAAACTCTGTTAATTCTCAATAAGAATTTCTGCAGATGAATGGCAGAAATAAAGTCAAACTGGTTATTTATAAGTGAAGCTGGTAATGCTGTTTATGGAGTTGTTTAATACTCTGCTGATATCTTGAGTGATTAAATTTCTTCTTTTATCTTCAGTTGATTTCATCTAAGGCTGTGTCTGATGTCAGTTGTAGTTCTTGTGTTTCTCTTTTTTCTGTTCTTGTTGTTTCTCTTTCTTCAGTGAATCTGCTTGTTAACAGCAGGTGTTCAGCACTAATGCTCAATCATTACTTAATTAATCACTTAATTATCTCATTAACTTTAACTCATAGTCAGAGTTACTTTAACACTTGTGGACCACATGTAGGGGAGAGACTTTGTGTAAATCTACTTAGGGTTCAGGGCTGAGTTTCCCGATAACGTTGTCTCTTACGAAGACTCTTAAGGTATAACTTAACTGAAGGTTTACCATTTCTAGGTGTGTTCCTCGAACCATGCCTTAGGAAGCCGCTTAAGATATACCTTCTTACGTGCGACGTTACCCGGTGCTGTCCGTGGCGATGGTGCTGAATTTGTTGATATCGATGGCTCGAGGAATCAATTATTCTCTCGTGCAGGGGCTGCTTCACTGAGTTATGTGAGAAAGCGGTGTTCTTTTTAAAAGAAGCACTTCAGAAATAGTGGAAATTGCATTTATTTGGACTCATGGGATATTATAAAAAATAAAAAATTACAAATTGCAAACTAAATGAAACCTAAATTAAACTAAATTATTCTGGATATTTTATATAATTTCGGAAAGAGTGCGCGAACGCACAACCTCGTGCTCAAACGTGTCATGCGTCTAACCCACTACAGTAACTGTCCGTATGCTTTCATTGCATTAGAAAGGGCTACTTATATTATCATAATATATTTGCTATAATTTCTTTATTCACTCCACAACCAGGGTTGATTGCCCAGCAGCTGCATCACATTATTGGTGTAAATAAAAAATTTCTTCGATTGGATGACCTACTCAATAAAAGCGCAACACGCGAAACATTTAATCAATAGCTATGGTGGAGAAAAAAGAAAGAAAGAGGAGAACCCCCAGCTTTAATCCAACTGAAATGGACATTCTTTTAGACGAGGTGGCACTCCACAAAGATGTGCTTTTTTCGAGTTTTCGGACAACTGTGTCCAACAAAACGAAAAAAGATACCTGGGAACGCATTGCCATGAAAATGGCAGCATCAAGTTCAAGCCCACAGAGAGAGTGGGAAGTTGTTCGTAAAAAGTGGCACGATTTTGCCAGTGCTGCCAAGGCAAGAGGTGCTGCAATCCGGAGAGACCGGGCAAGAACAGGTGGTGGGCCCAGCTCTGTGCCTGCACTCAGCCCCGACGAGGAAAAGGCCCTGGCAATCATTGGAGAAGTGGCCTCAGAGGGTATTTCAGGGGGTATAGATCTGAGAGCAGGTGTGGATACCACTCCATGCTCTCAAAGCAGGCCATCCTTGCCAACTCGCACCCTCACGCCCTCTCCCCCCAGCAGCAGCGACAGGGCATCTCCGCGACCGGTGTCACCACGCTGGTCTGCACCTTCATGTGCCTCCACTGAGGTCGCCAACACCAGCAATCTGCGAGTGGCTCCAGAAGGCGTCGTTCTATCCGATGCGACTGCAGTGAAGAGCTGTTGAAGCTCGAAAAGGAAAAGCTGGAAGTGCTCCGAGGGGTCGAGCAGGGGTTACAGGAGGCCAACAACCTCGCCCGGACCACGCTGGAGGTGAAGAAGGCGAAGCTCCAGATTTTGGGGAAGCAATATGCTTTGTCCGAAGCTAAATTTCAAAGGCCAACCATTTCTGTTCCAATTATAATGCCAGGTCAAGGTAAGCTTGATTATGATGCTCGGAACTACTAGAGTGTTGTCTGTTATCTTTTTGTTCAAACTATTTGATTACATTACAGATGAACTATCAACAACCCAGTGACTGATGGCTTCAGGAAAGCAGACTTTATATATGTTTATTTTCAAATATATATTTTCAGTGCTTTTGTTTGAATAAACACCAATTTGATTAAACAAACTTGCTGTCATCGATGTTGGGTCTGCCGAGCATCTTTATTGTAAAGAGTTCACTGTGTAATGATCAATGGCACATAATAGTGAATGATACGTTACTTTAACCATCCTCTACTGTGGAGGAGAAATAAACTCGGCTGTGCACAACAGCAAAAAAAAAAAAAAAAAAAAATGACAGGGAGAAACTGTGTATATCCACAAAAAGGGGAAAGTTTTTTGTTGATGATGAAAAATAGGGTGCAAAAATACATTAACCAAAAACGTTGTGAATGATTTGCTGCCTCGTTTGTACACCAGCTGCGTGTAGGGCATCTCTAAGTTGGGGTGGGTTATGGACACCTTCCTCCTCCTCCTCCTCTTCTTCTTCCTCCTCCTCTTCTGGCAAAGCTGCACCTCCACTGACTGCAATGTTGTGTAGCATTGCTGTAACTACTGCAACTGCACAACATCTTTCTGGCTTCAGACACAACCCTCCAGCTGATTTATGCAGGCACCGGAAGCGCATCTTCCAGTGCCCAATCGAGCGCTCCACCAAGTTGCGGGTATGGATGTGTGCAATGTTGTAATTCTCCTCGGCCCGCGTGGTGGGGTTGGTGACTGGATTTAGAAGATAGGTTCTGAGGGGGTAGCCACTGTCTCCTATAAAAAAGCTCTGCCCAAAAAACCCTCTTTCTGCGTCTTGACCCACTACTGAATTGGCCCATACAAAGCTGTCGTGTGCGCTACCAGGCCACTTTGCCACCACGTCTGCAAACATCCCCCTGTGGTCCACCACCACCTGGACATTGATGGCCGCGAAGCCCTTACGACAGATGAAGGCCTGGTTGAGCGCTGATGGGTTGGCTATGGGGATAAGTGTCCCGTCGACAAGCCCTATTATTTGTGGTATACCGGCAATGGCATGGAAGCTTTGATGCGCCTCCATCACTTCGTGCCTGGCGGAAGGCATGCGGATATAATCTGTGACATGACGGAGCAGGATGTTTGTGACGTAACGAACGCACCGCTACACTGAGGTCTTACTCAGTCCATATCTATCCCCAACCACCTCCAGAAAACTCCCCACTGCATAAAAACGGAGAGCCGCAAGCAGCTGAATTTTGGGGCTGAGGGGGTGGTTCCGTCGAGTTTGTCTTGACACATCCGGACTAATAAGATCTAAAAGCTGCTGAATTTGCTGTCGTGGCAGGCGAAATTTCTTTTGAATTGTATCTTCTGACATGGTAGCCAGGGGACTAAAGTTTTCGCGAATATAATAGTGCACATACACTAAATGGCTTCGCGGACGGCGCCGTCTTTGATTTAGCACAACTATTCGCTGTATCGCTGCCATAGTTTGACCAAATTCCCCACCACAGTCATTCTCTTTAAATAGACGAATAAGCCTTTACTTTCGAATGGTTTGCCAGCTGATGTACCTTTGGATAATATAATTAAAAAGCTAACAACAATCAGTGTGATGACAATTTTATTATTTGCATGAAAACACTTGAAATAGCCTAATTGAACACTGGGTGTATTCAATTTAAAATAATATTCGTATAGACTAAGATGTAAAGAAGCTTTTTGCAGTGGTGCCCACTAGCGGAGTGAACTGCCAACAGTGATAAGGTATAGCTAAGAGTGCTCCAGACCAACCTTCCGAACGTATGACTTACAGAAGGTATACTTAACTAAGAACGTTTCGGGAAACACGTATTAACGATAAGGTACAGCTTAAGGTGTAACTTAAGAACGACGTAGCATTAAGAAAGTTTCGGGAAACTCAGCCCAGAGTATTTATATTTTCCCACATTCATTTCCCACATGTCTAGTACAATTATGTGGTTTTGTTTTATTAATACAGTGTATACTTTTTTCTTGATATATCCCGAAAGAAGTAAGATGTGACAACATGCCCCATAGGTGGGGTACATTGTAACATGACCATATGACAGCTTAAAATGCTATTTGATCTCATCAAAAAAGGCCTACTAGAAGATTTTCTCAATAAAATACAATTATTAACTTTTTCATATAAAATAAAGGCATTTATTAATAATTAAAAATAAAATAATTTTTGAGTTTGACAACGAACACACCGGAAAACACAGCTATACAACATAGTTCAAAACATAATAATCATTTCTTAACATTGACTCTCAGTCTTTATTCACATTTTTCTCATGTTTTCTCAATAGAATACATAAAAGTATAGAATAGAATAGCATAGTTCTAAAAGGGGCACATATTAACGCAGTGTTACAACGCTCCCCACCTGCACAACTGGGATTTAAACCCTGCTAGTGTCTTCTGCTGGTTAGATGAGCATTAAAGAACTATATCAACTGTTAATTAACATATTGGAGATTAAAATAATATCAGTTTTAAAATAAACACCAAAAATAGAGATGAAAAATTAACATAAATAAGAAATGTACTTTTTCTATGGTTAAATAAATGTTCAGTGATATCTTACAAAGATTTCAGAATTTTGGCGCAATTATTTTTCTATATAGTGTTGATATGGCATCTAGTAAATACACTTAGTTTCGTCACATGCTAGCATGTGTGGAAGTATTTAAAACAAGGGGGTTACAACTAGCCCCGCGTTAGGTTGTGCCCCACTCTCCCCTACTCTAAGCAGAGTTCATTTAACTGTGTACTGCCTAAGATAGACCTAATTGGAGACAGGCTGCGTTGAAAGGCCTCTCCAACTTTGAGGAGACATTCAATCAGAGGTCTGAGGAAAAGTGGCTACAGAAGAAGGCCAGGAGCCAAGCTATCCAACCCGCCTCAGATTTCATCTGCATGTTTTGCAGCAGAGACTGCCACTCCCGAATTGGACTGTTGAGTCACAACTGACGCTGCACTGGTGATCCTCACCTGGCCTGATCCATGGTCTCCTGAGACTGGAGGATGCCTATAAAGGGTTAATAACCTTTTTTATAGTCCTATATAGGCCTACATGTTTTGTTAGTGCCATGTATTTAATGCAAAAACAAATTCAATTTAATTAATGGTTTTTATTTGCTGATTAACTAAATAATTGTCAATAAAGAACTCTTGTACAAATCAGCTAGTCAACATGGAAACTCTCATTCTGTGTGCTCACCTCATGGCACACCATTTTTTTTTTTTTTTTAAATATCATGCTCATGCTATCATCATCAACACAAGCAAGGTCTGAAGTCTACTCTAACAAAGTTAGAGACAAAGACTGTCAACAAAGACTGTCTTACTAGACCAGACAGTTGTGTTCTGTAGTACGTGTACCTCTGAGTGTTTGTGGGGAAATACTCAAGCTGCTGTAATACAATTATCACTGAGTCACCCAATCCAGTCGATTCCAGTTTCAGGTGCCAGCTGACATGAATCTTCCTGGTTCAGCTGCAATGTTTATGTGTTGTGGAAACTGCCCTCTCTTTTTCTCCTTTCTCTCTTACAGTCTACGGTATTCATTCAAATGACTTCCAGACAAGGTTACACTGGGTTCAGGTGCTGGGTTGAATTTTTTGGTCATAGTTCTAATAAAACATAGTACTTATTTCATATTCTTTAAAAAAGAATATACTTAAGTGCAAACTGAATGTAATGTTTGCATTCAGTAAATTGTTATGTTAATTTTAATTAAATGCAAATATTAGTTTAATTTTAATACATTTTATTTAATTAAATACAATAAGTTGAACTTTAGATCGTTTTAAGAAGGACTTAAGTACATATTTATACATAATTTCATAATTGTCTGTGAAAAATGGTTAAAGCATACTGCTGAATGTACAGACAAACATTTGATTTCTAAATTAATTTATAAAAATATAGTTTAAATTAATAAGCTAAAATTTACTTTAATGTAATTTCTATTGACATTTCTATGTTGAAATGTATTTGTAATTACACATTTGTAATGATGAAGTTGCAACTTAGTACATTAAAAATCGTTTACCTGTTAATCACTTTAAATGTAATATTGAATAGCAAAAAGTTCAAAGCATGAGAAAGGATTATTAAAACATAGTTATTTAAAATGTACTTTAAGTATTTTAAGCTACTGCATGGCGAAATGGCGGCAGCAAGCAGGACAGGTGTGTCAGGAGCTCTCCTGGCGCTTTTAGTTTTTGGAGTTATTTTAAACTTGGCAGATTCTGGACCGTTTGAAAATATAAAGCGAGTCTCCCAAAATATAATGGAGTATCGTGAAACAACCCTAATGAAACACTTCGGTCACGGAAAGCATATTTTAATGCAGTCGTTTGTAAACACTGCGGTTGGCCGGGATCCACACAAGCGAAGTAATGTCCGGGGCAAACGCCAAAGTGACGGTGGGATCATTATCATACTTTACCTACTGCTGTCTGGAGATGTGCACCCGTTCCCTGTTCGATTTCCCGTGGTGCCAACTGCGGAGTCGCGGAGAGTATTATCCCTGTTTCTCAGGGGTTGGGGCTCGCTCGACGTCGACCGGGTGGCGGATCTGTTGGTGGCGGGGAGCAGGGATCTCAGTCGGAGTGGGCTGTGACGCCGGGCTGGGTGAGCGCCGAAGGCCTGGGCTGGCCATCTTACGGCGCGTGGTCCGACAATAACGGGACTCTCACCGTGGAGGAGCAGACATCTATTTCCCAGCCCTACGTTTCTGGCCCTACTAGACTATATCGTCCTGTTGACACGGTAACTGGTCATCACGCACAAGGTAAGCGCGAAAATCTGTATGGCACAACCCACAGTGCATTCAAAAGCATCATAAATCCTGCTCTGAAAAAACACCGCAAACTGAACTTTTTTAAAACTGTCAATCACTCTCGACTGATCTGGGATCAACAACTCAAACCTAGGGGTCTTTTTGGAGGACATATGAACATCCGTAGCCTCACCCCAAAATTTGAACAAGTACATCATCTTCTTGCTAACTCTAACTTAGACTTTTTAGGCCTGTCAGAATCGTGGTTACATAACAACTCTCCATCTGCTGCACTATATGTACCAGGATATACTATCTTTAGACGGGACAGAACTGAGGGAAGAGGGGGAGGGGTCATGATTTACATAAAAGATCATATTAACTGTCACCAGATATGCTGGCCTTTTGACCATGATTTGGAGTGTATTGGGTTGAATATAGTTCTCTCATCTGAAATGTCTTTTGTGCTTCTTGTTGTATATCGTCCACCCTCTTCTAACAATGACTTTTATATTACTTTTAAAAAGCTACTTCAAGCTTGTGATTTTAAAACCGAGGTAATACTTCTTGGTGATTTAAACTGTAACTGGCTAAATAAGACTAATAGGAAACCCCTTAAGCAGATCACAGACAGTCTGGATTTTACTCAATTGTTGGAAGGTCCAACTAGAGTAACCACATCATCCCAGACACAGATAGATTTAATATTCAGTAACAAGCCGGAACGAATTGTAAAAACATTTAACTTTATTACTGGACTGTCTGACCATAATCTGATATTGCTGTCAAGAAAACTTACAAAAAAACGTTTTCATCACTCTAATAAACCTGTGGAGCAATTCAGGATTCCAAAGAATGAAATGGATAATTTTCAAAGGGCAGTACAGCAGACTAAATGGACAAATATATTTATAGGGAATAACATAGAAGAAGTGAGCAAGACATTTGCGACCAAGCTACAATGTCTAGTAAAGGAGTTCTCTAGAAAGGTAAAAGGAAAGAAAACAAAAACGAATTCGCTCCCTTGGCTTAATACTGAAATATTTCATTTGATGAAAGAAAGAGATTCTGCCTTAAAAAGATCATTAAAAACCAAGTTAAGCAGTGATAGATATAGGTTCACTTCATTACGTAATCAAGTAATTAAAATGATCAGAAAGGCCAAGGCCAATTTTTTTATAACAATTATTAATGAGGGAAAGGGTAATACAAAGTTGATATGGGAACAGATTAAGAATGTGATGGGAATCTGGCATAGGCCTAGAAACCAGTTAGAGTTGAACCTAAAAGGTAAATTAATACAAGATCCAGCACAAATAGCTGTAGCTCTTAATGAATATTTTGTCAATTCTGTGGATGAAATAGCACGTAATTTCTCTTTAACAACTGCAGATATTGTCAAAATAGATAAAAGTAAGCCTTCTTTTAGCATTCAACCTATTTCTGAATTTAAAACTCAGGCACTTATTAATTCTCTTAAAATCTCAACAGCAAAAGATTTCTATGGAATGGATTCTAAAATGCTTAAATTCCTGAATGAACACCTAGCATACCCTATTACACAAATTGTTAACCAGTCAGTATTAAAGGGGATATTTCCAATTATCTGGAAGACGGCAATAGTAACTCCTATATTTAAATCAAATGATCCTTTGAACATATGTAACTACCGCCCAATCAGTATTCTACCTGTGGTCTCCAAGGTTGTTGAAAAATTTGTATCAGAGCAGCTTGTCTCTTTTTTTAACAATAGTCCATTCCCTCTTCACTCGATGCAGTTTGGCTTCAGGGCCCATCACTCTGCAGAAACAGCTAACTGTCTCTTTTTAGAGACTGTTCGAGCAATGGTTGACAAGGGAGGTGTTGTTGGTGCTGTGTTTTTAGATCTCCGTAAAGCCTTTGACACAGTCAACCATAAGGTCCTTATTGCAAGACTTTCTAATTTTAATTTATCCTCTTCTGCAATTAAATGGTTTGAATCGTATTTATCAGGTAGAAGTCAGTGTGTTTCGGTGAACAATCATCGTTCACCAGTTCTCAACTTACACACAGGAGTACCACAAGGATCGATCCTTGGTCCGCTTTTATTTAGTGTATATATCAATGATCTGCCATCAGTTTGCCCGGATATTAATACACTAATGTACGCGGACGACACTGTAATTTATGTACATGCCAAGACAAAACATCTGGCTGCTGCTAAACTTACGACAGCTATGGATCAAATCACCAATTGGCTAAATCGCTCGTGCCTTCAACTAAACATAGATAAAACTGTGGGAATGTTTTTCACTAAGAGACAATGTAATATTGTTTCAAACTTAATGATATCTGGTCAAAACATAAGTATTGTGCCCCAAGTTAAGTATTTGGGCATTATTATTGATTCTAATCTTTCTTTTAAACCACATATTAAAAACATGTGCAAAAGGGTCAAGTTTAGTATAGCTAATTTTAGACATATTAGAAATGCACTGACTTTTCATGCTGCCAAATTATTTATGGATACCATGATTGTGTCACATCTAACATACTGTCTGACAAGTTGGAGTCAAACTAATGGTTTAACATTAAAGCCATTGGCAACTCTCTATAAAAAAACTCTCAAAGTTTTGGACCAGAAGCCTAATAGTTCCCATCATTGTATAATTCTTAAAAATCATAAACTGCTAAGCTGGGAAGATGTAATTAAATACAAAAACATCTGTTTGGTCCACAAAATTATGCATAATAACGCTCCAGCTCCTCTCAATTCATTTATAATCCAACGCCATAACAACAGTCAGATTACCAGAAGCACCACACGAGGTGATCTTACTATCCCATTTAGGAAAAGCACATTCGGTCAATTATCATTTTCTATTAAAGCGATACAAAATTGGAATTCACTGCCCACTACAATCAAAGATATACATATGTATTCCAATTTTACTATACATCTTAAAAACTGGCTGTCTGACAATTACAGCTGCACACACTAATTTGACAGATGTGTTGTGTATTTGATGTGACATGATCATGTTGTTGCCACTTGGTTTCTGCTGCCTGCCTCAATGTTATGTCCAGTATGTGTCTTAATGTGCCTTAATGTGGCCTCTGTATGATTATTGTTTGTGTCTTGTTGTATTGTTTTACTGTATGAATTGTTATTGTGCCTTTGCAATCTCTGTCTGCTTGCTTATTTGTTTGAATTGTGTGTCACATGTTTAGTATGTCTGTCCCCTTTTGATAAGTTCTGCTGTAAATATAATTGTAACGTATTTTATTGATGTATGCCCATTGACAACTGGCCGGGGACTACAGCTGGAAATTAGCTGTAGAGGCTAAAGCTGCTCTTTTTCTTTCAAAAAGGGACTGTCCACGTTATTAAAAACTAAATAAACTAAACTAAACTAAGTAGAAACTTTTTGACATTTTAATTTGTGAATTTCTTTAAAAAAAAAGTGTGTTAAGAACATTCACTTAAGTGGCCTTTTATTTAGTTAAAATTATATTATTAGAAAGTTTTGTTACAAAATATACTTTTAAGAACTGAAGTACACTACACGTGCACTTTCAATTCAATTAAGCACACTTTACACATCACAATGGTTTACAAATTAACAATATTGATAAATGCTGTAAAACATGCTAATTCACAATACCTTGTGCCTTCAAGGGAAATGAAAATTCTGTCAGTATTTACTCACCCTCATGTTGTTCCAACCCCGTAAGACCTTCGTTCATCTTCGGAAACACGAATTAAGATATTTTTGATTAAATCTGAGAGCTGGATCACTCCTCCAGGCTACTAAGGGGTTGAAACTTGCCAGCCCCAAAAAGTTATTAAAGACATCGTTAAAATAGTCCAAGTGACTACAGTGGCTCAATCCTAAGTTTATCAAACGACGAGAATACTTTTTGTGCGCAAAAAAAAACACAAAAATAACGACTTTATTTCAACTATTCATTTCCTTCTCTGTGGGCCTCGAGTCAGTTCACTAGTGTAATGGCGTAAGCTTCTGTTGTTGTACGTCACACGCATCACCCACATGACCAGCGTCGACCAATAGTGAGCCTACGTGTGACGTAGCTCTACGCAATCTCACTACGTTAACTGACTAGAGGCCCAAAGAGAAGGAAATGAATAGTAGAAATAAAGTCGTTATTTTTGTTTGTTTTTGCGCAAAAAAAGTATTCGCGTCAGTTGATAAACTTACGATTGAGCCACTGTAGTCACTTGGACTATTTTAATAATGTCTTTAATAACTTTTCGGGGCTGGCAAGTTTCAATCCCTTAGAAGCCTATGAAGGAGTGATCCAGCTCTCAGATTTAATCAAAAATATCTTAATTTGTGTTCCGAAGATGAACGAAGGTCTTACGGGGTTGGAACAACATGAGGGTGAGTAAATGCAGACAGAATTTTCATTTTTGGGTGAACTATCCCTTAAACTAATGTTAAAATATCGACCCTTATTATAAAGTGTAACCAACAATTCACTTTTAATTTCTCTTGCACCATTACAGTGTGATGCGTCAGACGTCTCAGTGTTTGGGTGAGGTGATGGAAGAGTTCAGTGGAAAACTCCTGGAGAGCATGCTGGCCAATGGAGGTGAATGAATTCAGAGAACACAGGCTATGTAACGGCGAAACCTGTTCTATAAGAAAGCAGAGAAGAGCTCATTAGCACAAGGCCACCCCCTCTGAGCCAGGCCATGTTCACCAGTAGATCAAGTTACATATTACATAAACATTGCCTGATGGAAGGGTTTCTATCTGCCTTGCAATATTATTACGTTTTTTGGACAGTTAATCAAAATTCTCTGTAGTACTTCACTGTAAAAATTTTTTTAAAATAATTATATTTTGTTTATTTTTTGCATGGGCTTTTTTGAGTTTTCAAAAGTTGAGATAACCTTTTTTATTTTGTGAATTCAAGAAAATTGAACAAATCTATTAGGTAAACAAATTTTAAAGTTTATTTGACTAAAATAAAAAATATTTTTTACAGTGTTTTTTCTATATTCTCACCAGAGCACAAGACTAACCAGAAAGGTCGACGGTCACCATTGAAATCGTACTGCCAGACCGTACAAGGTACACTAACATTTGCAAGTTAACATTCTGTGCTAATATTATAAACTTAATATTAGTATACTAACTTTGTCTGTGCAAAGTTATAAGCATATCTTTCAGCTCTTGTGAAAGAAGTTTGCTTAATTATATTGAATATGAACTATATATGTATAGTCATAAAAGTGTAGTTTATTTAAAGTTTGTCCTTGCAGATAATATAATACTAATGAAATAAAAGGCAACTTGTGTGTACTGAAGATGTGCATGAAGATTTAACCAGTTCATAGCTACACTTCGTGTATTATAGCTACACTGTAATGATCAGTTGTGTTTAAATGTTATTCAACAAAAATTTATTACAAAATTATTAAAGGGACATATTTGGTATAGTAAGTAAAAAATCACTTTGTCTGCGTGCTTGTTGTAATTATGCTGCTGATTTGCTTACACATTGCTAGAGTGTGTAGTGTGAAACAGGCATTCATTTCAGATGCATTTATCCAAGAATATTCCTTTAATA
Organism: Gila orcuttii; assembly: GCA_026230005.1. Lineage (NCBI taxonomy): Eukaryota > Metazoa > Chordata > Actinopteri > Cypriniformes > Leuciscidae > Gila > Gila orcuttii. The sequence goes on along the minus strand of JAPDVR010000013.1, from coordinate 12,852,592 downwards.
TATTTTGTGGTTGACTGCTTTCTGATTCAGTGTTTCCTGATGTTTCAATGGACTTGGCAACATATGTGACCAGATTTCAGTGGGACAGAGCCAAATACCCCACTGCACAGCCTCTAAAGACCCTAACTGAGATCATCTCCAAAGTATACACCTTATATAAAGCATTTTTTAAACAATAACAACTATTTGTTTCTATATTTATGTCCTTTCGGATAAATGTTTGTCTGTGTGGGTGGTTGTGTGTGTGTTAGCAAGTTTCGCAGGTGGACACTGAATTGAAATCACGCAGGGCTGCTTACAGTCACCTTAAGGCCAGCATTCAAAGCTTTGAGCGGAAAAATGAGTGAGTTTTCATATCTAGAAATAGGGCATTTTATATGGGGACATACATAATATTGTTTAAAGGTGCTCTAAGCGATGTTGGGTGACGTCACTTCTTGTTGACGTTCAAAGTATTGTCAAACAAAATGGAGGCTAGCTAGACCCTCCCTCCTCTTCATCCGCGCACTAACCCCCCAAATCCTTCTTGTCGGTTATTGGCTGGAACAGTTTGTTATGTTTCTTTGTGCGGGTTTGCCCAGTTTGTTTTTGTTGCTGTTTGTGGAGCCTGGGGTGTCTGCAGAGACCGCGCTTTTTACAGTGAGGAGATGTTTGCTGTATGTGACAAAAAAATGTTTTGGCCTAAAAAACACGTGACATCGCTTAGAGCACCTTTAATTATGTCTATTTTTATGACCTTTTTTTGCATTTTGAATTAAAAGGACATAGTGATAGGAAAAATGAGATTGGAGGAATATGTCTCGGGTTACGTATTTTGCGTTGAAGCTGTGGGAACGCTTCTGTGTGAGCCGCAGAGGCTTATTAATTTTACATTTGGTTTGAAAGGGCCTTTGCATTTGCCAAAAATAAAATAAAAATGTATTAAAAAACAAACAAGCAAGCCCAGTCCAGATGAGGAAAAGTAACTCAAAAGTAACATAATACATTAAAACATTTCCATAAAAAGTAACTAAATAATGAAACTGGACTTGGGTCAACCCTGAATGACTAAAGATCCTGGGGTTAAATCTGCATCCAAACTGTAGAACCTGATGAATGTGTACGGAGAGGACCAGCCTGCCCTAGCACAAACATCCTGTAAAGGTGCACCCCAGCAAGTGCTTTCGAGGATGCTATACTCCTAATGGAGTGGGCCCTAGCGAGTGGGCCCATTACGCATGCCTCATAGGAGAGCGTGATGGCTTCAGTAATCCAATCCGGGAGGGAATTTGCTACAGGCAGATATGCCTCAGCTCCCTGGCAACGCACAAGAACAGAGACACCATGGTGTCCCTCCCAACCAAAGGCATGTGGCTAGCGGGAATAGTGGCCACATATAAATTTAAGGTAGCCGGAGCCAACCCTGCTGAGAGACGTTCATGAAACTCCAGCACTGGACCAATCGGGCAGTTACCTGGATTAACCTCATGTTGTTCACACAATGTTACAAAAAGTTGTCATTTAAGGCCAACTTCCTAGTAGAAGGGAGCTCTAGAATTGAAGATTGTCTCAGTGACCTCAGCCAAAAGACCATAATCTATGAGTTGGTACTCCTCAGGGGCCAGACCTAAAGCTTCCAGATCTCCGGCTGGGGATTAAAAATATTGTCCCCTGCACTTGAAAGAGAAGATCTCTTGGGATCAGGATCTCCAAGAGGATGCCATCCAGGAGAGACACTAGGTCTGCAAATCGGCCAGAACAGAGCAACTAGAAGGAGGTGAACTCAGTCATGGCGGTCCTGGTAGACAGGATGTCTGCCCCCATGTTTATATACCTCAGAATTAGAGGTGGGCATAGATTTTTTTTTTTTTATCTAGATTAATCTCACTGTAATCTTGAAATGAATCTAGATTAATCTAGATTAAAATGGCACATTTGAATTCTGCCGAAGGCATTCAGAATATGTGTGCTACCCCAAATAATGACTAAAAGTAAGTCTTTCTAAGCCTTCTCCTCATAGGATGCTCATTTCGGTTAATTTCACCTTTAATTTTGAATATTGAATTGGCATTATTAAGTAAAAAATCAAATTGACTGTCTGTGACCCGTAAAACATCAAATAAATAAATAAATCACTGGTTTAGAATGTGCGAACATGCAGAACAGATCAACAACGGATCCTGCACATAACATTTTCACGGACCTACAACATTTCTGACCGTGACAAAAGAGAAAAACAGAATAACATAATATAAATAAAAAACATAAAATAGGCCAACAATAAATATATATTTAGGCCTAACCTTTTTTTTAAACAAATTACGATGACAAAAAGAAAACACTGAATCAGTTTGACGCGTTGAAAAACTCAGTCTAAGTTTTTTCTTCAAATAAAAATAGCAGGCCTACCTCAATCCACAGCTTGTCTAGTTTTTATTTTTAAAAGTAACATGTCTACATGCTGTGGGGTTAGTCTGGAGCGTTGATAGTTAGACACACGGCAGAAAACATCCTCTCCGATGGCACAGCTGTCCCAGGAATACAGAGATAACGTCTCTAGAGTGGTCAGCTTTGGGAAGCGCCTTTCATTTGCTTGTGGATGTTTGCTTCGCAAGTGATATTGCATTGTACTTGCACTACTGCTTTTTTTTAATACCGCATGCATAGCATATTTTGCAAGTAACTTCGTCGCCCTTTCTGTCGAAATGGTCCCACGTACACAGTAGCTACTTCTTTTCGCTCGCTTCATTTTGCTTGCTCAGAGAAATATGTCTTGGCGCGTCACGCGCGCATGTCGACCAACAGTTTGACGACGACTCTTAGATAAGAATAAGAATACATCCGCGCTAAAATATCAAGGTGAAAGTCATCATAGCTTGCGTAGTATAGACCCAGCTCCCAACCCAACTTTGAGAATAGATTAACGGTGATATTTTTTTTATCGCACGATAAGAGTCTCACGTTAACGCAGCACGTTAACGCCGATAACGGCCCACCACTACTCAGAATATAAACTACTCTCAGAGAAAGGAACTTTTCTTCTGGCCAGAGCAAGATCTGCTCCTCCTACCTGACAAGGGGAAGTGATCGAAGCCCGTCCTAGTGATTGATGTAGTAGACTGCCAAAGTGTTGTCTGTATGAACCAAAAAATGGTAGTCCTTCAGCTTTGGAAGGAAGTGTTTCAGAGCTAGGAACACTGCCCTCATCTCAAGGCAGTTTATGTGCCAGGAGAGATGAGGGTCCCCCCATAGACCAGGGGCTGGTCGGCCATCTAGAACCGCACCCAAGCCCGCAACAGCAACATACTCCTAGTGTCAGGCCCCTGTTGAGGCACCCTGGCTTCTTCCAAAGTTGAAGAGCACATAGCCCACGTCACATGACTCTTAAGACTTTGCAAGGATGATTCAGAGGATGAAAACCTATGCTCTTGAACCAGAACTGAAAATGTCTCATGTGCAGCAGACCCAAAGGAATAATGTTGGCTGCTGCTGCCATGAGACCTGACAGCCTCTGAATTTCTATAACAGAAAGCTCCTGACCTAGCTTGATGTCACTTACAGTGTTTAGAATCGAAACCACACGTGCAGGAGACAGATGTGGCTGGATTGTGGTCGAGTCCCACACTACCCCCAGAAAGTGAATTCTCTGTTTGGGAGAAAGTACACTCTTTATTCTGAGTGTTGCAGACTCCTCTGATTGAGCTAGTATCAGCTAAACATCAATATATATGATTCACAGAGGAGCCAGAGCAGCATCCATGCACTTGAATGAATGAATATGCATGGGGACAAGGGTAGGCCTAAAAGAAGAACTCTATATTGGTATGCTTCACCCCTGAAAGCAAACCAGAGAAACGTCCTGTATTCTGGCAGAATCTCAATGTGAAAGTAAGCATCCCTTTAGATCTATCGTCACAAACCAATCCTCGAGTTGGATTTCTGACAATATGAATTTGAGGGTAAGCATCTCAAACCTGTATGTCAGAAGAGTATGGTTCAGGAACATTGGGGATTTCAGTGGGGAAGCTCGGCTTCCCCTATAATGTCCAAAAATTAATGGTCAAATATGTACTTTTGTGTTAACATTTTATTGACTAAAAATGCGTTAGAACACGTTCATCTCGAAGACAAGTTCATTTAGAATCAGCTACATATAGCAGGTCGGCTGACTCGATTTCCTTCTCATTCATTCCCGGAGCGTCACAGTGCATTTCCCTGTTGAAGCCCAGCGTCCATTGACTTCAATGGGGCTGCTTTGAACAGTTTTTTTCAGTGCTCCGAAACTAGACGGTCATTGGATAAATGCTGTGATTACGTCAGCTTCTCTGGGGTGAATGGAGGAGTGGGCGGGGCTGGACGGCGGGCTTCTGTGTGATGATTGGAGGATCTGTCCAAAGACTGCATCTCCTTTTCATTGACAGTGATTTTGTACTATAAAAAGTCGCTGACGCTGAAGCTATTCGAGCTCTGTCCCATCGCGGATTTTGCAAGTGTAGTTGAAACACAAACTGCTGCAACCTATTTCTTGGTATTTGCTTGGCGAAATTGCTAGCCAAGTTTCATCATACATTTAACACAATTATACACCACATTCCTTGTTTCAGTTTAACCTAATTCCCACATTTCCTCCGTCGAGTTTAATATCTTTTTTTAGATTGTTTGTTTATTAATTCATACAGTATATATATATATATATATATATATATATAAGTATAAATAAATGAAAAATTTGTATGATGTAGGCCAAAAATGAGCTTCCCCTCTTTGAAAGACCAGCAGCCGCCACTGTTCAGGAACCTCAGATCTAAATTTGGATGCAGCCCCCCATTCTTTTTGGGCACTGCCTCTCTCTCTCTGGGATGGGTACATATTCTGTGGCCCCTTTCGCCAGGAGAGAATGCAGCTCTTTTTTGAGATATTTTTCATCTGCCATCTGGCACACCTTCATTGCTACCACACCTTGGAAACGGGGTGGATGGGAAGCAAATTGAATTTTTTAACCTTTTTTATAGTGTTCAGGACCCACTGATAGATGTTGGGCAGAAGTTGCACTGCTGCCGCAAAGTCTGACAGAAGATTTTTTTTTTTTCGATACCATCGGTCTGTTTGAGGCCCTGAAGCAGTGAACTGGCAGGGACTGTCTGAACTACTGAAGGGAGGATTCCCTCATGAGAGAAGATGGGGCGAATGACCCATCAGACGCCTCTACCTCCTGAATCACCAAAGGTGGCGGGAAAAGTAGAGACGCACCCTGAAAACCTGAAGAAAATCTGGCACACAGTGTTGTCCTTTCAAAGTAGGCTTTGAAGGTCAGCTAGTCATCAAAGATATTTACTGTACGGTATTTACTGCATTGCCGAACAGGCCAGAGGGCAAGATCAGGGCGTCAAGGAAAAATGCCTTGTCTTTTCTTTTATTTCCATAAGGTTAAGCCACAGATGCTGCTCTCGATCGCAAAATGTAAAGTTTCTCAGGAGGTGGCAAAACAAAAATTGCAAGGGCATTGACTTATAATTTTTCCTTCCATCTCATATTTTTATATGTCCTTTTTCAGGGTTCCGTACAATTCCCTAACTTAATGTCAAAGAGTAAAATAAGGTTCATAGTTTTTAAGTGTGACCTAGACATGTTTATGTGAGATTCAAAGAAAAGTTTAATAACCATTGCTACTGCTGTACCTAACCAGGGGAAGCTTGCAGACCCGTGCATTGACCAATATTGTGAAGAAGGAGGACTTGGTTTTGAATTCAGAGTACCTCACAACACTGCTAGTTGTGGTGCCCAGGTCAGTGTGAACTCTGAGAGTACATAGCTCATGTATTACTCATCAAGAGTTTTTCTGAATGTATTTGTATATGCATCTCTATAGGACAGCATATGCACTATGGGAGAAGACATATGAGTCGATGTCTAAGTTTGTTGTTCCTCGTTCCAGCCGGTTGGTTCCCATGCATGTTTGTGAATAATTTATATTTAATGGAAAACCTGAAAATATACATTTTAATTGTTTAAATATATTAATTACAATGATTGATACATTACAAATTGATGTCTGCCCCAGTAATCTCTATAAGATGTTATTTAGCATTCATGAATGATTGAAAAAGTTGTTGAAAAGTCATGAGAATTCATTGCTCAAAACTGGTATCCCTGTTGCTTTGACAGGAAGTTGGTTGAGGATGCAGGTGCAGGGATTTTCACAGTAACACTGTTTAAGAGTGTCATCAGTGAATTCAAAGCCCATGCCAAAATTCACAAGTAAGCATACTGTCAAAGTGTTACTACACTCCCTTGTGAAAAATTTAGCATACTTTAAAAAAATAGTGCTTATTACTGAAATAACATACCTAATAAAATAATTTTATAAATAGTGTTTTATAAATAGTGAAAGGAGACTATTTAAATAAATCATTCAAGGTGATTTACTGAGGTTGCGCTTGTAAATTTTCTGTCATTTGCGCCATTATTTAATGACCAAAAAGCATGTCTTAAACCAGACAGTAGTTTGCGCTGCTCTTGGTAGATTGCTTTGGTCATAATGGAAATTATCTGGCTGTGTTCTTTAATTTGCACGTCATCAGTAGATCAGCAGCAGAATTTTCCACTCCCATCGTCACTTTTTTGGAATTGCGCTCTCACACTAATTTGCCCATTTTTGTCAATCTGGTCCTTATTGTTCCTCTGGCCCAACAGGTTTACAGTGCGGGAATACAATTCGGATGAGGCAGAGAAGCAAAAGCAGGAGATAAGCCGTCTCGCTGTGGATAAGAAGGAACTGTATGTAAGTAACATACAGTAACCTATTGGTTGATCTCATGAGAGTGACAGGTTGCCCAGCCTTGTGCCAGTTAACTGCTCATCAAAGAAGAGAAGAGCTGTTGCTGCAAGAGGAAGTTATTTTGATTCAAGATTATTCATGACATGAATTAAAAAAATATGTGCATGGATAAATCATACTGCAATATTCCATAAAAAAAACAAGAAGAGACCAATTTTAAGCACTGATTATTAAGACAAAACAGACCACTGAATTGTCCACTGCATCAGTGATCTTGATTAATATCTTGTAACTAATATCTATGGTAACCTTGAGTGATTTTGGGATAGTGAGAGATTTAATTTGATAAAATACAGATAAAGAAGAGGAAAACAATTGAAATGCTGATTATTTTCAAGACTAATGGCAGATAAAAGTTGTATCCCATGTCTCAAGAATCAATACAACAATAATAGGGTGCTTATTTGTCCCAACAGAGAACATTTGTGTGTTGGCTGAAGGTGAACTTTAGTGAGATTTTTGTGGCCTGGATTCATGTCAAGGTCCTTCGGATATTTGTTGAGTCAGTTCTCAGGTAAAAGAACCTCTTGAACAAGCAATGAATCAAAAATATAAACAGATCAACACACATTACAGTTTCTCTGCTGTTGGTTAGGTACGGTCTGCCAGTCAGTTTCCAGGCTGTTTTGCTACAGCCCAGTAAGAAGAGTATGAAGCAGCTTAGGCAGCAACTCAACTCTATATTCAAACACCTCGACCCAGCAGCTGTGACCGGTAAACCAGATGTAAGATTTCTCTCTCTCTCATTCTGTTCCTGATTTCCCATTTACACAGCCACTCACAATTAAAAGATTAGTTCACACAAAAATGAATATAAGGCAATAATTGCGATCATAATTGTGTTTGTTGCTTGACAAAAAAACAACAACATTTTGGCAGAATGCACAGACATTTTTGAATGACCATCATCGTGTCACAATCTGTCAGCTGTATTGAGTGCTCGACACAGGAGAGTATAACAAAAACAATTTAATTTAAGTCTTTAATTATTAATCTGGTTTCACTTTATTTTCATGGTCCCTTTAATACATTATATTGACTATAAGTAACTTTACACTTACATGTCTACTAACTCTCATTAGAGTGTTAGTAGAGTATTAGTAAACTGTTGACATGTAGTTGCAAAGTTACTTGTGGTCAACAGAATGTTCAAAAGGGACCATCAAAAAAAAGTGTTATCTTCCAAGAAACATTCAGGAAAATAACAGGAATACAGTTGAAACATAACCATGTTACACATAGATGATACCGGACACAGAACTACGGAAAAAAGGGGCTTAAATAGATGGAGAGACATAATGTTTGACAGGTGAATGTAATCAGTGACCAAGGGAACAAATTAGGGAACACAGGCAGGCAGACAGGCAGACATGCAAACAGGGAAACCAAAACACCATGATAATAAAACAGAACATACACATTACAGTATGCCCCCCTTCGGGAAGGTGCATCCTCATGCAATAACAGTCCAATTGAGGAGGGAGGGTGGGTGGGCTCTGGGGGGAGGGGGGCACGGAGCAGGCGAAAGGCAGGAACTGAGTGGACTGAAGTGGAGCCGGTATGACAGAGGACCAAAACAGAGCCGGAGCCCAGTGGAGGGTGGAAATGGTGAAGTGGTGGAGGGACGAAGCGTAGCTGATGGCCAGTAAGTCCATGGTGCAGGCAGAGAAACGTCTGACCAAGGTGGAGCCGGAGGAACGAGGGACCCGGTGAAGCCGTGGGGACGATGGTCCCAGGTGGAGCTGAGGGAGGGAGGAGCCAACATTATGGAAGTAAAATAATGTCAAATGTTTTTGAAATAAAAAGCCTGTTGAATTGCACTACTTGAAAAAAAAAGTATTACAAATATAAAGCATTAGTATATAAAGCATTGCATTAACCATGATTGCATTTTAATGCATTGTATTTTTAGGGCTTGCATTTTTATGGGCTGAAATTCAACATGGTTGAATATTTAAGCTGTGAATATTTCAATTAAAAACATTTCAAACACATTTTCATTATTAAAAATTCAATAATCCATATTCACCATTCATATTTCATTTCCAAAATATTCAAACTGTTTAAAAATACAACCAATAATATTCAACAGGCAATTTTTGGTCCATTTTATTTCGCTTTGCAAATTCGCTTCCACAAATTCAGTGGTTCAAATTCGACAGTAAATTCAACATAACGTCCAGGAACTGCAGGAAAAGCAGTAGATTGCCGAGCATACTCTCCATCTGCTGTTAGTCGACCTCACCATCAGATGGTGCAAAAGCGCTTGTTGTTGACGAAGACATTCATTCATAAAATGGAAATGATTATCTGTGACAGTATATGCGGAAAAGATGATAAACACACAAAAGCTGTGTTTATGTTTCATTCAATAACTTCATTGTTACTTTCCCTGTGTATTCTACATGTCATCAGCTTTCTCTACCATGAACAGGATTAATCGGTTTCCCTCAATACCTCATACTCAAGGATTCCCTTTCCGTTGGGACAAAACGCTTAACACATACAGTGATATGAAAGACCAATCTTGCACCTTATTGGGGATGTAGGCTGTAGGCTACTATATAGGCTACAGGCAAGAAGATGGACTCAGATTATAAACTTTACGCGCAAAGTTTCATGCTGAGCGTTTCGTGATATACTGGCATAAAATCAACACTTGATCAATTAATACTAACACTTTCTATTCTATTCTCTCTCTCTCTCTCTCTCTCTCTCTCTCTCTCTCTCTCTCTCTCTCTCTCTATATATATATATATATATATATATATATATATATATATATATATATATATATATATATATATATATATATATACATACAGTATAAGTCCAAGTCCTAAAATGCCTACGTGTATTGCATTAGCTTAAACTGGGATCATAGCACTTGCATATTGTTGTCCTCCTATTGTTAGTTTAACTGTAAATCGCTTTGCATAAAAGCGTCCGCTAAATGACTAAATGTAAAATTGGTTTGACATTGGACATTCGCACATTTAGGGACCGTCTCTAAAGTTGCATACAACATTGGCATGTACATTTCTAACTTCAATAGCAAACTTAAATTTATTTGAATAAATATCAAAAATCCAAATGGTGCGCATTATGCCTGACACTACATGAACACTTTACAGTTGGTTTTATGACTGTAAGTCGTTCTATTCAAATGCTATTGAAGTTAGAAACGTGTATACCAAAGTCGTATACACTTTAGAGACGGTCCCTAAATGTACGAATGTCCAACATCAAGCCATCTTTATGCCAGTCTATCACTGGGAAACGCTCAGCTGTGCGCGTTATTCTGAGTCCATCTGCTTGCCTGTGAGTTTGGACTTTTACTTCACTAGTCCATTAAGCTACGTTAAGCGTTGTATATGTCCAGCAGGGTAGGCTAATCCTGAAGTATTGAGGGAAACCCTAATAGCCTGCATGCAGCACATCGCCACAATATAAAGTTAAGGCAACTAAACAACCAAGAGAAATATATGTCAACCTCAAAAATGTAACATTGGATCTGTATATCCGCATCGGGGAATAACATTATGATCTCGTTCACGGTAGAGAAATATGCATGTAGGCTACACAGGAAAAATAACTGTGAAGGCACCGAATTTAACAAAAACAGCCGTCATAATAATCACAAATAAACTTACATTGCTGTAAATGAGTTTTATGAATGAATGACTTGCTCTAATTTTTCTGGTCTTCGTCAACAACACGCGCTTTTGCACCCCCTGATGGTGAGGTCGACTAACAGCAGATGGAGAGTATGCTCGGCAATCTACTGCTTTTCCTGCAGTTCCTGGACGTCAATGTTGAATTTACTGTCGAATTTGAACCACTGAATTTGTGGAAGCGAATTTGCAAAGCAAAATAAAATGGACCGAAAATTGCCTGTTGAATATTATAGGTTGTATTTTTAAACAGTTAGAATATTTTGGAAGTGAAATATGAATGGTGAATATGGATTATTGAATTTTTAATAATGAAAATGTGTTTGAAATGTTTTTAATTGAAATATACACAGCTTAAATATTCAACCATGTTGAATTTCAGCCCATAAAAATGCAAGCCCTAAAAATACAATGCATTAAAATGCAAGCATGATTAATGCAATGCCTATTTTTTTTCAAGTAGTGCAATTCAACAGGCTTTTTATTTCAAAAACATTTGACATTATTTTACTTCCATACAACATGGCCACGGGTACTAGGGGTGCTGAGGGTGCTGCAGCACCCCCTTGTCACGGTTGTTGAATCCACGGTCTTCTCCTTGTCATGTGTATGTGCGTGCTGATTGTTTCGTGTGGGCGTTACCGCTGATTACCTGATTATCTCATCAGTGCCAGCTGCATTCCATCAGTCAGCCTATTTAATGCCTTGTCTTTCGTCTTGTGTTTGTCAGATCGTTGTTTGGTGCTCTCTCATGTTGTTTCCTGTTCCAGTTCCTCGTGTGTTCTCTCGTCTGCCTGAGTTGGTGTGCCGTTGGACTTTGTTCCAGTTCTGCCGCTGAGATCCCCACGTCATTCTTCACTCTTCACTCTGGGATTTACCGCACCTTTATCTTCACTCGGCACCGTGGATTAGCCCATCGAAGTCCCTGTGTCACGCTCTCGTGCTGCCATCGGCTTCCTGGACTATCTTGTGCTTGTGTCAATAAAGAGATCATTTTTACTTGCAACTTGCATCTGCGTGTATTTGCGTAACAGAACGATCTGACCATCATCATGGATGCAGCAAGTTCCGCCTCTCTTACTGAGTTTATTAACCACAGTATCAACCGGATGGATCAACAGCAGGAGAGTATCTCGGGCACAGAGCTCGCTGTTCAAACGCTCGTGACGCAGGTGTCCGAGCTCACCCACCAGTTCCAACTCCTGAGAAATCCCACTGCGCCACCCGCACTGACAGTTCCCCCCACACCACCGGAGACGAGCAGTCGACCTGAGCCACGCCTACCGGTCCCAGAGAGCTATGCCGGTGAGCCAAACTATTGCAGAGCCTTTCTTACAAGGTGTTCAATGCACTTCTCCCTACAGCCCAGGACCTTTGAAAAGGAAGAAGCCAAGGTGGCGTTTGTGCTCACCCTTCTCACGGGTCGAGCGTCGCTATGGGGAACGGCGGTGTGGGAGAACCAAGACCAATGCTGCGCCTCGTTCCAGGCACTCTCCGCCGAGATGAGGAGGGTTTTTGACCGTGCGGTGGCGGGCAAGGACGCTGCCAGGCTCCTCGCAGATCTAAGACAGGGTGATCATTCAGTCACCGACTACTCCATCGAGTTCCGCACGCTGGCAGCGGAGTGCAACTGGAACGAGGAGGCGCAGTGGGACATGTTCCAGCATGGGCTGGCCGACCGTGTCCAACGTGAGATTTATGTTTTGGATCTTCCTCAGAGTCTCAATGGACTTATCGACCTAGCGCTGAGGGTGGATACTCGTCTTAACCGCCTGGACCGATACACTCGTCCAAACCACAGACTCGGGGGCGCTGAGGGCCGATGGACCAGCGAGGGAGACACGGTCGGTCCCGTCGTCGATCACGAGGCCATGCAGGTAGGGAGAGCTCGGCTTTCCCGGGAGGAGAGAGAGAGGCGGAGATCCCGAGGACTTTGCCTGTACTGTGGAGGGACAGGTCATTTCATACACTCTTGCCCGGTAAAAGAGCAAGCTACCAGTAATGAAGAGGCCACTATCGGGTGGGATCTCCGCCGAAAAGTCCTCACCATCCACTCTCCTTCCGGTAAGACTGAGATGGGCTAACCACACACACACATGTCAAGCACTGTTGGACTCTGGGGCTGAAGGTAACTTCATGGACATCCACTTCGCTCACAAACTTCAGCTTCCCATTACACCACTTACCCGTCATATCTCAGTCAAAGCTCTCAATGGACAGGAACTCCCCAACATATCCCTTACCACTGGTCCCATAACCCTCATCACGTCTGGTAACCACACTGAGATCATAACATTTCTCCTCATGGACTCCCCGTTAGCACCCATAGTTTTAGGCCACCCCTGGCTGGTTCAACACAACCCGGGGGTGGATTGGGGCTTGAACTCCATCTCCACATGGAGTGAACGTTGTCATGAGTCCTGTCTCGTATCTGCTTGTTCGTCTGTGTCTGGTTCTGTGTTTCAGGAGAAGGCAGCAGATTTATCAAACGTGCCCACAAAGTACCTCGACCTGAAGGAGGTGTTCAGTAGGTCCCATGCTGCTTCTCTTCCTCCGCATCGTCCCTATGACTGTGCTATAGATTTACTGCCAGTTAAGTCTAAGGATGCACCGATACCACTTTTTTCAGAACCGATCCGATCCGATACCAAAAATTCAGAGTATCGACCGATACCGATGCCGATCCGATACCAACACAATTTTTTTTTAAATCAAGTAGAATTTATGTAACTCTTTGTGTGTTGAACTGATAAGCACTCTTTTGTGTGTAAAACACAATCTACTTAATACAGACAACTTCATTATAAAGAAAAACAAATCCAAAAAATATATGATCATAATCTATGACAAAAATGCTATTATAAACTAGATTAGTGGATGATTCAGCAGTAAAATTTAGTCTAGAAAAATCATGAGTCGACAATAATTGTATAAAATCTGAACATTTAGTGAAAAAAACAAATAAGAGACAATAAGTGTAACACTAAATCTGGTAAAACGTCACACATTGCTCTTTGTATTGTTGTAAAATACATTCATGAAAACAAGATAAAAATCAAAAAGATAAATTATTTTATATATAGCTATAGTCTATTATACAATTGAGACATGTTTTAAATGTATAGCACTGCTGTTTAAAGGGGAAATGAAGCAGTCAGTGAAGTTTACATGATTTACAAGATGGATGTCCACTATAATCAAAAATTATATAAGAAACATGACAAATGTTAACATATAAAAGAAACACTGTTATATCTTTCGGGGCAAGGGCGCCGCCATTGTGCAGTATTATAACCTGTGACGTCACGGGGTTGGTTTGGTCTGTGCTGAGTTCAGTAAAATACAGTGAAAGATGCATGTAAGCTGGTCGAACCAGCGAACAACTAACGTTAGGTACAGTCATTGTTAGCTAACAGCTGTAAGCATGAACTAGCTAACGGTAACTTAGTGTTTAGCTAGTGAACTTTATTAGTACCAGACAAAAATACGACGTCTAAAGTTAACAAACTGCACATGGAAACATTGTTCGCGATGTCTGCCATCATATTCCTGTCTCTTGTCAACACCATGGTTGCAATACATGGTCAAGATCAGCGTCTTGACAGCAGATGGATCGTGATATCGTGGCGTAATAATCTGTTTGGTTGTAAAATGTACTTACCTGAATGAAATGAAATCGAATGTATCGTCCTATGGAATCATTCATTAACAGACAGCATACGAATCTTCCTGTTACGACTCCGAGTCGAGTGTGAATTGAAAGCGCTTCAGTGATTCAGTGCGTGCAGGAAACCGAACAGATCATTCAAACTGATTCGCGAACCAATTTAGACAGACCTGCCAACATGTTTGAAGAAGTCTTTGAACAGAATCGTCAAAAAAAAAAAAGAGTGATTCATTTGTAAATTGAGCATCGCTCATCATGTCCATTAAAAAGATACAGCGCGCTTGGAAAACTCATTCGCATTTATATACATGTTTGCATTAAAATAAAGTGCGCTGTTTGCATCCCTGCATATAACGAGATTTGGGCCATACAAATTACGGGAGTTTCACGGGAGAAATAACAAAACGGGAAGGGGCGGGAGATGGATGTGAGAGACTCCTGGGGAAAACGGTAGTGTTGACAGGTATGAGCTACACCTAATACACCATAACACCATAATTTGTATGGTCCTGCATATAACGAGATTTGGGAGATCTGTCTAAATCGGTTCGCGAATCAGTTTGAATGATCTGTTCGGTTTCCTGCACGCACTGAATCACTGAAGCGCTTTCAATTCACACTCGACTCGGAGTCGTAACAGGAAGATTTAAGAACATCAAGAGCGTTGGATGAAGTGGCCATGGACCTACCTATAGTATAGTCTAGTGAAAACAAATCTGCAATTCTATATTGTTTGCCACAGATGAAGATCTTTATTAGTTGAACATCTTCGTATGCTGCCTGTGAATGAATGATTCCATAGGACGATACATTCGATTTCATTTCATTCAGGTAAGTACATTACAACCAAACAAGTTATTACGCCACGATATCACGATCCATCTGCTGTCAAGACGCTGATCTTGACCATGTATTGCAACCATGGTGTTGACAAGAGACAGGAATATGATGGCAGACATCGCGAACAATGTTTCCATGTGCAGTTTGTTAACGTTAGACGTCGTCTTTTTGTCTGGTACTAATAAAGTTCACTAGCTAAACACTAAGTTAGTGTTAGCTAGTTCATGCTTACAGCTGTTAGCTAACAATGACTGTACCTAACGTTAGTTGTTCGCTGGTTCAACCTGCTTACATGCATCTTTCACTGTATTTTACTGAACTCAGCACAGAGCAAACCCACCCCGTGACGTCACAGGTTATAATACTGCACAATGGCGGCGCCCTTGCCGCGAAAGATATAACGGTGTTTCTTTTATATGTTAAAATTTGTCATGTTTCTTATATATTTTTTGATTATAGTGGACATCCATCTTGTAAATCATGTAAACTTGACTGACTGCTTCATTTCCCCTTTAATGAGGCAGCAACATATGATAGATAGAACAGAACAAGAAAGGCTATTAATAATCTTTCATTTCGTCACTGTATTATGATTATGAAAGGCTTCAATACAGTGCGGCACAAAGTGCTTATGCGCATCCCGAGCGCAGAATGATGCGCTTGAAGCAACATGGAGTCACAGCGTGCAGAGTCCGCATTGAAAAGTTCAAACCACAAACGAAAGACATATTGATGCGTAGTCTATTATACAGTATCTATCTATGCAATAGTTTATTGAGCCTTTTCTTTTAACAGTTTTAAATTTCAGTTACTGTGCGCGTGAAGAACAATTATAGTGCAGCTGACTCTAGTGTTGTGATCTAACAGACACCCGGTAGAAAGTAACAGGATTAAGTTACAGCAATAAAGTCTAGCAAGATAAAGTTGTTTTATGCGAAACCATAGAGCTTTATCTACACATCAAGTATAATAATAGTAACATTGAATCATCTTGGAGAGGGTTTCATCATGTTGACTGACTCGTAACCGAACACAACGCGCTGTTGGAATGCTGAATGGAGAATGACTGAGAGCCGCAGCGGAGGGAAAAGTTTACGTGATCTCGAATTTAATGACTTAAATGTTCATTTCTATCTCACATACTATAATGGCTTAAGAACACTTGTAATATAGTGCACGAAAACTTTATGGTGCTTTATAATGTTTTTGTACCTTTTGTGGGGCTTAACAATAACACAGAATAGTATATGCGCAATATCGGATTTGGATTGGCCTCGTCTGACCGATACCCGATCCGACAAAAATGCCAGTATCAGACCCGATATCCGATACAAATATCGGATCGGAGCATCCCTAGTTAAGTCTCCGCCTAAGGGCAAACTTTACTCTCTTTCTGTTCCTGAGAGGGAGACCATGGAGAAATATATTTCTGATTCTCTGGCAACTAGATTCATCCGACTTTCCTCTTCTCCAGCGGGGGCGGGGTTCTTTTTTGTGGGGAAGAAGGATGGTTCTCTGCGACCTTGTATCGATTACCGAGAGCTGAACAACATCACTGTAAAGAATACCTATCCTTTGCCATTGATGTCTTCAGCTTTCGAGAGGTTGCAGGGAGCATCGGTCTTCACGAAATTGGATTCACGCAATGCTTATCATTTGGTTCACATCAGGAAGGGGGATGAATGGAAAACTGCTTTTAACACCCCCAGGGGGCACTTTGAATATTTGGTTATGCCGTTGGGGCTGTCCAACTCCCTAGCGGTTTTCCAGGCACTCGTCAACGACGTGCTGCGAGATATGGTCGACCAATTCATATATGTCTACCTGGACGACATATTGATTTTCTCATCTTCTCTCCAGGAACACGTGCAGCACATCCGACGAGTACTTCAGAGGTTGCTAGAGAATGGGCTTTTTTTCAAGGCGGAGAAATGCGATTTTCATGCACAGTCTGTTTCTTTTCTAGGATACATCGTCTCGTCTGAGGTAATACGTATGGATCCTGACAAGGTTAAGGCTGTGGTGGATTGGCCAAGCCCAGATTCCCATAAGGCCCTACCGAGGTTTCTGGGTTTCGCCAATTTCTATAGGCGTTTCATTCGCAATTTCAGCCAACTAGCCGCTCCTCTGACTGCCTTGACCTCCCCCAGAACTGCGTTCAGGTGGTCCGATACAGCTGAGGCTGTATTCGCCAAAGTGAAAAGTCGCTTCGTTTCGGCTCCCATCTTGATAGCCCCTGATCCTTCACGGCAGTTCGTGGTGGAGGTCGACGCATCAGAGGTGGTGGTAGGCGCAGTTCTTTCCCAACGTTCTTCCACAGACGACAAGATGCATCCCTGCGCGTTTCTTTCACACCGTCTATCTCCGCAGAAAGTAACAATGACATTGGTAACAGAGAGCTGTTGGCTGTCAAGTTAGCGTTAGAAGAGTGGGTCTTCATTGGTTAGAGGGGTCGGGGGTACCTTTTATCGTCTGGACCGATCACAAGAACTTAGAATATATCAGAACTGTCTAAAGACTCAACTCCAGGCAGGCTCGGTGGGCTTTTTTTTTCGGTCGTTTTGATTTTTCTCTATCGTACCGCCCGGGTTCCAAGAACATCAAACCCGACTCTTTATCACGGATTTTTGACCATTCCGAACGCCCGTCCACTCCCGAGTGCATTTTACCTGAGAATCTAGTTGTCTCCACACTCACATGGGAGATCGAGTCGAAGGTCAAGACGGCCTTAGAAGGGGTAACGCCTCCGCCCGGGGGTCCACCAAGTCGGTTGTTTGTACCGGAGGGATTACGGTCCGACGTCATTCGATGGGGTCATCCCTTCGAGACCCTGGTCCCACATTGCACTAGATTTTATTACCGCCCTCCCGCCCTCCCAGGCAAGACGGTCGTTTTGACCGTAGTGGACCGGTTCTCGAAGGCGGCTCATTTCATCCCCTTGCCTAAATTACCCTCCGCCAAGGAGACAGCGGTGACTGTCGTTGACCACGTCTTTCGTCTTCATGGCCTCCCGATGGACGTGGTCTCCGACAGGGGGCCCCAGTTTGTGTCCAAATTTTGGCAGGAGTTTTGTAGATTACTGGGAGCAAGTGTCAGTCTGTCCTTCGGGTTTCATCCCCAGAGCAATGGCCAAACCGAGAGAGCCAACCAGGATTTGGAGAGAGTGTTGCGATGTTTGGTATCCAAGAATCCTTCCTCCTGGAGTCAGCAGCTCTCGATGGTTGAGTACGCTCATAACTCGTTACCAGTGTCATCCACGGGCCTATCTCCGTTTGAGTGTAGTTTAGGTTACCAGCCACCTATTTTTCCTAGTCTGGAATCCGAAGTCGCGGTCCCCTCCGCTCACGCCTTCGTCCAGAGGTGCCACTGCACATGGACTAGGGCCCGTGAGACTCTGCTCCAGGTGGGAGCGCGCACCAAGGCTAAGGCCGATCGCCACCGGTAGAAGCCTCCCGTATACATCGTTGGTTAAAAAGTGTGGCTTTCTACTAAGAACATTCCTCTCCGCTCCGTTTCCAATAAATTAGCTCCCAAATTCATCGGCCCGTTCGCTGTCACCAAGATTATTAGCCCGGTGACAGTCCGACTCAAACTTCCTCCTGCGTACAGGAGAATTCATCCCGCCTTCCATGTCTCTAAATAAAAGCCCGTATTTCATTCACATATTAATCCGCAGGTCCCGGTTCGCCCACTGCTGCGACTCGTAGATGGGGAACCTACATATTCGGTAAACCGTATTCTGGACTCAAGAAGGAGGGGACGCGGATTCCAGTACTGGGTGGACTGGGAAGGTTACGGTCCGGAGGAGAGAAGTTGAGTACCTGCTAGGGACATCCTGGATCACTCCCTTATCGATGATTACAATCGGCAGGTAGGTTCATCGGGGAACGCCAGGAGGCGTTCCTAGGAGGAGGGGTACTGTCACGGTTGTTGAATCCACGGTCTTCTCCTTGTCTTGTGTATGTGTATGTGTGTGCTGATTGTTTCGTGTGGGCGTTACCGCTGATTACCTGATTATCTCATCAGTGCCAGCTGCATTCCATCAGTCAGCCTATTTAATGCCTTGTCTTACGTCTTGTGTTTGTCAGATCGTTGTTTGGTGCTCTCTCATGTTGTTTCCTGTTCCAGTTCCTCGTGTGTTCTCTCGTCTGCCTGAGTTGGTGTGCCGTTGGACTTTGTTCCAGTTCTGCCGCTGAGATCCCCACGTCATTCTTCACTCTTCACTCTGGGATTTACCGCACCTTTATCTTCACTCGGCACCGTGGATTAGCCCATCGAAGTCCCTGCGTCACGCTCTCCTGCTGCCATCGGCTTCCTGGACTATCTTGTGCTTGTGTCAATAAAGAGATCATTTTTACTTGCAACTTGCATCCGCGTGTATTTACGTAACACCCCTGACAACAGCTGTTTCACTACATTGGAGTTTAAGATGACACGACTTTAAAAAACTTTTCGTTTTTCAACATGTTTTTTAAGAACACATTCTACCTTTATAAAATACTTTTTAAGTATTATTATTATATCATTTTTATATGTTGTCGAATATGGTTTTATGACTTTAAAATAAATGAATAGGCTATATCATAAGGCAAAAGCTGATCTCGCATGGAGGGAGTGACGTGACACAGCATCTCAGAAATGATTGGACACAGTTAATGCACGTGAAAAAACAAAGTATAGATGTCTTGATTAAAGCAATCTTTGGCATTAGGGGCTGTTCACACAGAACGTGTTTTTCCATTCCCCTCTGCTACTTTTCCAATGTTTTTCAGTGTGAACGCGTGTTTAACTTTTACGCTCGCGTCTCGCGCATGACACAGCATTCTCAAAACGAAGCACTCAAGTTAAAGTAAGTTCAACGAAAAAGCGCCTCGAGACCTTGCATTTTTCCCCCGTTCCACTGCCCACGTTTGCCGTCTTGCGTTTTCGCTTTGAAAGATTATGCTTTCTGTGTGAACCGCATCCTGTCCTGAGTGAGTATCATAAGATACAGATTTGTGTGCTTTTAAAATTTATCATGAGTTCAGAGCATTCTCACATAACTCTTTTCTTATTCATTTGTATGTTAATCTTTTTGTTTGGGCTGTTTAATATTAGGATTTTGTTTAAAATACTCTACCATAGCACCGCCCCGTAATATCAAACCCTGCCCATTAAGCCCCGCCCCCAGCACCCCCCTGATAAAATATGCTCCTGCAGCTATGGGAGCCAAGACGGAGCCAACAGGTCGACGGGCCGAAATGGAGTGACGGGATTGACGGCTGGAGGCAGAGCCAGGGGATCCTCTTGAGTGGGCTGGAGACAGGAAGAACCGAGGCAAATCAACACAATAGAGTGGTGTCAGAGGAGGAGCTTAGAGACTGAAGGGAACCAGCGGAGGCTTGGCAGAGGAACTGCCTGACCTTGGAAAATGAGGTGGGAGAGGAAGGCTGGTTGGGAATTCTGGAGACACAGGAGATTTTGAGATGGGTGGAACCAGCAGAGACACAGGAGATTAATATAAATATTCTCTTCCAAATCCAAATAATGTCGAGAGGTCAGCAGCAGCTCATCCTCAGAAGTGCAAGTGTGGGTGGGGTCTTCCTCCATTCCCTCGCACTCCACTAATATTCCCATGGTGGCACACGTTATTGCCAGCTCATACACCTGGTCAGACATTTCGGGATGCTTGGGCTCCATGGCAATGGTTGGCTATTTCCTCTTACCTGCCGCTGGCTCGTGCATCATGGCAGGCTTGAGCTCACTGTCTGTGGTGGCTCAGGTGTCATATCCATGCAGCGAGGCGAATGACTAGCTGGGCTCTGGGTCCGGAGTAGGGCTGGTGAAGTCCTGCCCTGGGCCGATGGTGAAGGCAGATCCAATATTCACCAGCACCCAATCCAGCACAGCACAAAGAGGAACATACATATTACACAAAGGAGAAAGATGCTCTTTATGGCCAGATGATGTAGTTACCCATGTGACTTTTTATTTCTTCTGTGGAACACTAAAGGGGAAATTCAGAAGAATTATAGGCCTTCTACTTGCTCTTTTACAATGAATGGGAACTAAAATCTTCAAGCTTAAAAAATGACACAGTAACACCTTACTCAATAATATAACTTTAGTCCACATGACTTTATTGCAAGTGTTCTAAATCCATACATTTTATTTGTATGAAGAACAGAATGAAATTTAAGTTGTTTTGTTGTGAACAATTTCTTGAACATTTCCATCCAAGGATTTGTTTGCTATTTTTGGGATATCGCGGCAAGGAATACAATCTTAAATTTTGCTTGAAAAACATATGCACTCAAGTAAGGTGGATCGTTTTTTTTATTTGGTAAGAAATCATGCGCACAAATTATGATGGAAATATTTAATGAATAAATTACTGGTTGCGCAACTAAAAATTTGTGGCAGCGCGTTCACGCTATGTCAGAATTAGCGTTAATTACAACTTATAAACTCTTTAAACTCTTTTCTGAGTGATCCAACTTGTACTATGTATTCACTGTACCATCTGACCACTGCAGATTCATTTTGGTGTTGTTAGAAGTATTGACATAATAATGCATAATTCCAAATCCGAGGTCCAGGTCCAGCTCTGTAGAATGTCACATGTTGTCATCTCATAATTGCGGTAATTACAACATGGTGTGAATGCAGCATTTGACTCAACAGATGTATTTGAATAACTGAACTTGCCAGCAGACCAGTCTCATTTTACACCATCTCAAATGTTGTTTTAGTCATTCTGAAATGCCTGAGCCAAAGTTTGTCATTAAAATGATTTTCTATAATCACCCTCTAGAACTCTCACATAATTGCATTCCCAAACATCAGGCATCCAAACGCAAGATAACATGACATGTCAGTTACCCAGGAAGTGAAGATTTTGTTCTCTAGAACATATGGGATGAAACAGGGATGAAAATGGGATGAAACACATGTGCTTTATTCGCAGCTGTTTCAGTGCAGTTTCATTTGCAACTTTGGATGGAAACATAGCTAGTGTGTAATTAAATGAGGACTTTAAAGATGAATAATGTTTTGCATTCTGTTGTGATGGTTTTGCTGTCACTCTTCTTAGGTGGGGCTTGAAATCCCAGACGGAAGCACCGGTCAGCAGGAATATTACACCTTTATTTGTTATCCTATCAAAATTAATTTGGTGGATCCAAGTTAGTGCTAAATCATGAAATGAACTCAGGAATTTGGCACTCATGTTTCCGTTTCTGTTTTGCATCTTGCCTATTAAAATAAACCCTGACAAACAGATGAAATGCATGTCTCCTGAGTTTTTGTACTTTTTATGTTAAACAGGTGTAGTAGGACTATGTGAAGTTTTGAAATTAATTTAAAGTCGTCATGAAATCAAATTTTACTATTCGTATTTTTATATGTAATATTGTAGTGTTTATTATAAATGATTTATCTGTGCACTTCATTATTTTTTTTTAAATTCATGTACCCTTATAATCTTTAATCAAATACCTCCCTCCCCCCTCGAAACGACTTCTCTTCTCTTCCGGTCAATATCTATTACTAGAGGGCGTAGCTATTGTGGTCTGTCTCTTTTCTGGCCCCCCTCTGGCATTCAACAATATCGAAAACAAATAGTAGTCAATTTTGTGGTAACTGTAAAGTTGAATGCTGGTTATTGGTATGACAGTTAAGGTAAATAACTAAATTTATAAAAGAAGAGTTAAACAAAATTACCAACAGGCTCACTGGAAAAACCTCCCTCGACCTATAAAAATTTGCTGTGTTTATTTATAACCAGGGTACGACATTTACCATATTGTGTATTATATTAAAAGATGCGCAATAGAGGGAATGCATTAACGTCACTTTCCCGCCGGAACACGCCCCCCTCAGCCAGACTGAGTGTTAAAAGAGCTGCTGCATGGCTGGAGTTAATAGGGGAAACTGCGAAAACGCGAGTAAAACAAACTATTATCAGTTTAAACTAAAACTTGGACTCTATGTAGTGTTCCTTACAACTTATCAAAGATCCAGTGATCCATGGATATTGACATGCAGCCAGGAATCGTGTTTCCTGATATTTATGTGCCTGATTTCGACGCCGGGGAAATAAATTAAGAAAATTTGCCTGTAAACGTTTTATATAAATACAATATAGATAGGTCTAAATCCGAGTGATCACTTACATTAATGTTGTACTGTATATCATCACATCGTCCAGCCCTAAAACTTGTATAGTTTTTTGTCAGTGTTTATTTAAAAACATCAAATTATGCAGAATATAGTATGTTCTGTAGCTTTTTGCAGTCTGTAAAAATATACAGTACCTCAGATTTCTGGTCAAATCTAGTTGTACAGTCAATCGCAAAGCTCTTTCCCGTTTTAGATGTGTTTTGTGTGTTTTTCACGGCATTCACGCTGAAAACCAATGCTGCCGCAGTCTTATTTGCCACTTGTGGGCGTGACCGCATTCACTCCGGCCGACGGTGACGGCATGCGCATACCCTCGATAGTCATACATGACACAAAGGACAAACAAAATGCATAAATCTGTTTTTTCTCTTTTTTTTCACACAGACCACTCACTGACATAACACGAGTGTGAAAATAATTGTTTGTTTTTTGTTTGTTTACTTTTATTGTTCCCCTTGGGAGAAACTAGTTTTGCAGCAAAAAACACAACAACACCCCCTATGAAGAGTTCAATAGACCAACAGCCACCGACAAAAAAAAAACAAAAAAAAAAACTTAAATTGTGTTGTTCTACCACCCGGCACCCTAAAACGACCGATAATATAATATAATTATTTAGGCACCCTATGATCAAGCGATGATCAAAATTTTAAAAAATTGAATGTGCCTTTTTCAAAACCTGTCTATGATAAATATCATCTGTGGTCTTTTCCTGCAACCTTAACAATCTGACTATTTTGCCTATTTTCTGTAATGCGTTACAATTTTAATTAAATTAGGGATAATTCAATTAGATAATAATATATATATATATATATATATATATATATATATATATATATATATATTTTTTTTTTTTTTTTTTTTTTTGATGAGATCTTTTAATGTTTGCGATTGTATTCAGCGATCAGGGAATCGTGGAAAACTGGAGGGACAGATATACATATAAATCAAAGCAGTTTACAGTTGAAATTAACACAAGTGGCAGTACAACACCAACAACTTTTATTCCTTTTCAAACTAATTATAATTACAGGGGCAGATTATTGATTGATAAAGACAACATGAAACACTTTTAACATAGTACATGATTTGCAAACAAACACATTTGTTTGGATCACATAACCAGCTCCATATGTGTATTTCTGATGTAGTAAACTTGCTTGTTAGCTCACCTGGAACAACATTGCACTTGTGCTTGGAAACGAGTCCTGGTGTAACACCAAATTCTGTGACCCATTGAATGAATAATGACTGTAATAGGCACTGTTGCCAAACTAAGCTTAATCCTAACACTAACCCTTATCCTACCATCACTACAGTGCAGCCTACTGTACTTATACGGTCACATTATTCAATGGGTCACAGAATTTGGTGTGACACCGAAAACACAAGTCACAATAAAAGAGCTCAAAAACTTGTAGAAGTAAGTTGAAATGGCATGGTTGCTTCAGCAAATGTGTTTTATCTCATGTTTGCTTTTGTCAACACTATCAGTTAGGTTTAATGTGGGGTATGCATACTCCTGGGGGTACACAATCAAAATTCTGAGCTTTGCCGTTCATTTGATTCTAACGCACCTTAAAATAACATTAAAAGCGAGCATGTATTTCTAACACGCAAAATACCACCTCTAGTGTAAAAACAGGAAAATGGTAGTGCTGTAAAAGGACAAATACATGACATACAATCAAATTACCTCATCTTTAGCCATCAGAACTGACTGCATCCACACAAGCAGCGTGCATATGATAGGTTGTGTGCAGAGTATGCTGCTTTAGCAAATCGTGCTACATTACTGCTGTTCTCGACATGTGCTTTTGTATAAGTGGAGATTTAGCACTTACTAGCATGTAGAACAAATATAGACACAGATTGTGCACAGAGATAGATTTAAGACTCAAACTCTCTTCAATACAAAAACATATCCTTTGTGAGTTCTTGTTTTAATGTTGATTATACAGTATATTAAACAAGCCAGAATGTAATTTTCCACGAATACACACAAGATTGCAAATGTGACGTTGATTTTATCTCATAACATTATCCATTGTAATTGTATTCATGCCAGCATTAAACAGTGTGTAAATAATAGAAAGGAATCACTTACGCTTCAGCCTACCCAGTGCTCTCGGAACAGGACACAAAAATCTGAGGAAAAGGACCCAAGGTCTAACTAGGACCAAGGAGCAGGACCGGAGCACAGAACGTTTTAATCTTTTTATTAATACACAATGACCAACGTTTCTTCTTCAGAGTCAAACAGTCAATGGCAACACTATACAGAATTTAAAGAGTCAAAATTCAAGTTATTGGCCACAGGCCTAAGTGGGTGTGGTGCAACAATTATCCAATCTTATATAAGCACTCAAGTCTAAAAAAAAAAAAAAAAAACACCACACATATACATACCCACCTAAATATATACACATATATATATATAAATACATACATACATATACATAAATACATACACATAAACATATACACTATACCTAAGTACATATAGACACACACAAAAAAAAAAAGGTCTATAATCAACTAAGAGTGTGAATTTTAGAAACCTGAATTATAAAAAGCACGAAAGGCCCAGTTCTTCATTAAGGCCATTTGGTTCTACTGTGTTAAGAGTAAAAATCCAGAACGCCTCCCGTTGTAATAGGGACTTCACTATGTCACCTCCTCGCTGGGAGGGTAGAATTTTTTCAATACCCCAAAATTTTAAAGACGCATTCGAACCATGGTTAGCTTTTACATAGTGCCTCGCAATTGCATAGTCCATACTTCTGTTACGAATTGCTGCTTTATGTTCTGCAATGCGTAGTTTGAGGGGGCATTTAGTCTGACCTACGTACAACAAACCACATGGACATTTCAACATATAAATCACATGAGTGGTGTTACAATTAATGAAATAATTGATCTTGTATTTTTTACCCGAATGGGGATGGAAAAATTGCTTTGTATCATTTGAATTAGAGCAATGGGTGCAGTGCCCACATCTGTAAAAACCAAAGGGAGGAGCCGGTAACCACGTAGGTTTTGGTGGAGGGCTCATAGTCGTGTGAACCAACCTATCTCTCAGTGAGCGAGGGCGCTTAAAAGTTATCCATGGCGATTTGCTGCGCATATAGCTTTAAGAGCTGGATCACTCTGCAAAATGTGCCAATGTTTCTTAATGGTATGTTGTATTTCTCCGCCAATGTGGGAGAACTCTGTGGAGAAGCAGAGTCTTTGCACTGAATCGCGTTTGGTTTTAACTAGGAGATGTGCTCGTTGCGTCCGTCTGGCTCGTTCATAGGCTGCAGAGATAACACTTACAGCATATCCCCTGTTACGGAAGCGCTCTGTCATTTCTAATGACCCACGCTCAAATTCGGCATCACTGCTACAGTTTCTTCTAAGCCGTAAAAATTGGCCAATAGGAATATTCTTGATCAATTGTTTAGGATGGTGGCTATCAGCTCTGAGGAGGGTATTCCTACTAAGAGGTTTATGATAAATCGATGTCTCTAAACCTGCTTGAGAATTTTTGTAGATAGTTAGATCTAGAAAGTTAATATTGTCTGTGGAATGGTCTACTGTAAATCTCAAGAAAGGTGTTGTAGAGTTAACATAGGCCATGAATTCATCCAATTCAACCGAAGTCCCCATCCAAATGAAAAAAACATCATCAATATACCTCTTCCAAAGCAGAATTTTAGGGAGGAATAAGTTGTTCACAGAGTTATCAATAAATTTCGCTTCCCATAAACCCATTACTAAGCATGCGTACGACGGTGCAAAACAGCTACACATACTGACCCCACGCTTCTGCAGGTAATAGTCGCCCACATACTGGAAATAGTTCATTGTTAAAACAACTTCCGACAGTGTCAGTAAGAATTCATTGGGAGGAACTATATCAGTGGCCCGTCTTGCAAAGAAATGTAATAACGCCTCAGTCCCTGCTTCGTGAGGAATGCATGTATACAGACTTTGCACGTCACAAGTTACCAGCATGAAGTCATGGTCGCATTCAAGCGAATCCAAAAGTCTCAATATGTCAGATGTATCCCCTAAATAAGTAGTTTTTTTATTTTTTTAAAAAAGAAATCAAGATATTGTGACAGAGGTTCAGTTAAACAACCAATACTAGACACAATAGGCCTGAGTGGTGGATCAATCAGGGATTTATGTATTTTAGGAAGTCCATAAAAAACGGGACAAACAGGATGTTCCCTTTCGAGAGGTCTCTCCTATTGCGTAAGTAGCTTACGCTATGGGAAAACTCCTTTTCTCGAGAATATTGAAGTCTTTATGTAAAACGCATTGCAGCTGCACAGCTGACAGCAATGAACGAAGGAGCTCGGTCATTGGCTGTGCTGCGGCAACTTGCTCGAACCAATGACGGGGCGACTCTGAATGCGCGACCAATGAGCGCGCTTCGCGCCCGCGCGCGTCAGAGCCCGTCAAGATGGGCGTGGCCAAGCTATATATTGGGCGCCCCGTCATGAGAGTTCTTTAGATTTAATCTCCTTCAGCGAACACCTTCTTCGCTGGATCCTCCGGATTATTGAAAGCCTTCGCCGCCGTGGAAAAGCATACCAGCGGGATTGCTACGAGGACGTCGGCACCTTCAGCCGCCTTCGAACACCATCCTACTGAGCCATCCGGCGCGCCACACACGCAAGTATTTTACATCTGTTCGCCCGCGACATTTGTAAAAGAGCAATTTTTCTGAGGCGTTGTTTCAAATGCCTTCCTGCGCGTCGTGCAGAGACCTTCTCCCGGACGGGGATCGTCACATCATCTGCGCTCGCTGCCTGGGCCGGAACCACGCAGAAGCTGCTTTGACCAAGGGCGGATGCCCGGAATGTGACGACCTGGGTCTCTCCACACTGCGGACTCGCTTCGCCGCTTTCGCCGCGAGCGAGCCCATCGCCGCCACCCCTCTGTTTGAGCCGTGCTTTTAAAAAAAAAAAAAAAACCTTGCCTTCCCCACCGCCGGTTCAGTTCACTCAGCCAGACCCACACCCCTCTAGCAGAGCGGTGGGCCTTGTGACTTTCGGCGCGTCCGAGGACGACGGGGGAATGGATGACAGCCTGTCCATCAACGCTGGATCTGACGACTGGCCGGGCTCCACTTTCGACCCCGCCCCGTCGACGCTAGCTAGCACGAGTGCGGGCTCCACCATGGATACGGAGATTATCCGCACCCTCTCGAAGGCCGTGGAGGACCTCGGGCTCGATTGGTGTTCTCCGCCAAGTCATGGAAAGCCCCCCACTCTGTGCGCCTAAAGCCTTCTTTTTCTTCTTCGCTCTCCTCAGTGGACGGCGCGAAGGAAAGAGGCTACGAGGGAACGCCGCCCCTCGAGGAGGCCGTGGCCAATCATCTCTGCCCGCCCTCCACCACCGGATGGAAAGCCAAAGCTTCCCACCCCTCGAAGCCCTGCCGCACTACCTCTGCTCTCGCCGGTCGCACCTACGCCGCCGCCGGCCAAGCTGCATCAGCGTTTCACTCAATGGCGGTACTTCAAGTGTTCCAAGCCAAGCTTCTCCGCTCTATGGACGAGTCTGGCCCCGAACCCGAAGCCTTCAGGGACCTACGCAGCGCAACTGATATAGCTCTGCGAGCCACGAAGGCCACCGCCCAGTCTATTGGCCGTGCTATGGCTAATTTGACTGTTCTCGAGCGCCATCTGTGCCTGACTCTGACTGAGATGAAGGACGCGGATAAGGCGCCATTTCTCGACGCGCCTATCTCCACCAGCGGGCTGTTTGGACCGGCGGTTAAAGGTTTCGCCGAACGCTTCATTGAGGCCCAGAACGCTTCACAAGCTATGCGTCATTTCCTGCCAAAGCGCTCCAGCTCATCGGAGAGCAGACAGAGACCGCCACAGCCGCAGCGGGCTAGAACAGCTCCCACCGCCTCTCAGCCCGCGCCTCAGGCTGACGCTCGACGCCGCTCGCGCTCTCAAAAGCCGTCCTAGCCACAGAAATGAGAAGAGAGAGTGCGTGTCTCGCAAAAGCCGGACCACTCTCTCTGCA
The DNA here is from genome assembly GCA_026230005.1 of Gila orcuttii. Taxonomy (NCBI): domain Eukaryota; kingdom Metazoa; phylum Chordata; class Actinopteri; order Cypriniformes; family Leuciscidae; genus Gila; species Gila orcuttii. The sequence continues at coordinate 12,823,404 of JAPDVR010000013.1, read as the reverse complement.
AAAGCTCAAACATTACCCAGTCCCCTTACAGGCGGCTGGATATGTCCATACAGCAGTCAATGGGCCAGTCACAGAGCTCGCTCATCTGCAAACAAACGCCGTTTTTACGGCGACGCACAGAAAACACAAAAAAAATAAAATAAAAAATAGTCTTTTTCTGCCTGCGTCACTAAGGGTTAACATGTCCACAAAGTGTGCATTCCCAGATACTGTCAAAACAGTGCCAAATTCATTCCCAGCTCAGGCTGCGCTTCCCATGAATGTAGATCACGTGCCTACGGTCATGTACGCACCACTACACACAAGCACTGTTCACACAGTTATAAATTCATCCCCAGTAAAAGCGGGAAACATTATAAAGGTGACGCGTGTGCCTAACACTGTTTATGCACCCCCACTTATAAACACTGTCCTTACAGTGTCAAACACAACCTCAGCTCAGGCTGCGAGTTTTACAAACACAGCGCGCGCTGTTGTAATCACACACGCGCCCATTCACTCAGCTGCTCAGCGCGCGCCCGCGCCTCTGAGAGCTACGAGCTCAGGCGATTCGCTGGCCAGGTCCCTACGTCACAGCGGCCCGCCCCTAGCCTGTATTCAGCCCATATCTGTACACGCAGCGGCATTGGAAAACATTCCAGATATGCCGAAATGGGTATTGAATATAGTAAAGCACGGATACTCGCTCCAGTTCGCTCGCAGACCACCACGTTTTACGACTGTGGTCGAGACAAAAGTGAGAAAGGAGTGTTCACATGTTCTACGCACTGAGGTGCGCAAACTAATAGAAAAGGGCGCTGTGGAAACTGTTTTCCCCCTCTCTGAGCGGGACAGGTTTTTACAGCGGCTATTTTCTCGTCCCGAAAAAGGATGGCGGTCTCCGCCCCATCCTAGATCTCAGACACCAGAACAGAGCACTAATGATTCACTCGTTCAGAATGTTAACAACCAAGCATATCCTCGCGCAAGTACGCCCAGGAGATTGGTTTCTCTCAGTGGATCTGAAAGATGCTTACTTTCACATTCCAATAACGCCTCATCACAGGCCGTTTCTGAGATTGGCTTTCGAGGGACAGTCATACCAGTACACAGTACTTCCGTTCGGCCTGTCCCTGGCTCCCCGTACATTCACGAAATGTATGGATGCAGCACTTTCCCCCCTAAGACGAAGGGGAGTGCGAATACTGAATTATCTCGACGATTGGCTGGTTCTAGCACAATCAGAGAGTCAGTTAATAACACACAGATCTTGGATTATCAGCCATTTAGAATGCCTGGGTCTAAGAATCAATTTTGCAAAAAGCATACTATCTCCCAGCCAGAGGATTTCTTTCCTGGGAATAGTTCTAGACTCGATGCAAATGACAGCGCGTCTCTCATCAGAGCGCGCGCTTACCATCCGGCGCCTTGCAACATCATTCAGGGCGGGCGCGCGCGCCCCCGTCAAACGGTTTCAGAGGATGCTCGGTCTCATGGCCTCAGCATCGGCCGTACTCCAGCTAGGATTTTTGCATATGCGCCCTCTCCAACGCTGGCTCAAAGAGCCGCGTCCCTACTCACGCGTGGCGTTCGGGCCACTTTTTAATCAGAGCGAACCACGGCTGTATAAAAGCCCTGACGCACTGGAAAGCCGCCGACTGGTACCAGTCAGGCGTGAGTCTGGGTGTGAACACAAGGAGAAAGATGATAACGACAGATGCCTCCAAAATAGGTTGGCGGGCCCTTTACGAGGGCAGGCCTGTCTCCGGCTTTTGGTCAAACCCGGAGAAGCGCCTACACATAAACTGTCTGGAAATGAAAGCGGTCGCTTTGGCTCTCAGAGCCCTGCTCCCACATCTAAAAACGAACACGTCCTGGTCCGAACGGACAACATGACGGTAGTGTCGTACATAAATCGTCAGGGTGGACTCAGGTCGAGCTCCATGCATTCAATGGCCAGGAGACTCATTTTATGGTCCCAGCACAACTTGCGCTCGCTGAGAGCAGCGCATGTGCCAGGCGCCCTGAACCAGGGGGCAGACATGCTATCCAGAGACAAGATTCTCCCAGGAGAATGGGCTCTCAACCCGCTGACGATTCAGTGGTTATGGAAAACCTTTGGCAAAGCGGAGATCGACCTCTTCACCTCCAAGGAGAACGCGCACTGCTCTTTTTTTTTCCCGAAAAGCACGGACGCGCTCGCCCAGAGCTGGCCGAGCCGCCCCTTATATGCCTTTCCCCCGATCGCGATGCTGCCACAGGTCATCAGTCGGGTCAGAGAGGAGAAAAACGCAGTGCTGCTGATAGCCCCACTCTGGAAGAACCAAACATGGTTTCCAGATCTGATGCAAATGCAATCTGCACCACGGCCGATTCCACTGAGGCCAGACCTCCTCAGTCAGGCCAGCGGGATGATATTTCATCCCCGCCCCGATCTGTGGGCCCTTCATGCATGGCCCCTCAACGGGTTCCCAGGAACCTCGCGAGCGGAGCACTAAAAACCATCGCTGAGGCGCGGGCGCCCTCCACGAGACGCTTATATGCCCAGAAATGAAAGTGTTCAGTGACTGGTGTAATGCCAAGGGCCTGAACCCTGAGACATGCGAGATTCCGAATGTACTCGTTTTTCTACAAGGGCTTCTGGAGGCGGGCCGCACCCCCTCCACGCTCAAAGTATATGTGGCGACCATCACAGCGTCACACGACCCTGTAATGGAACGTCCATTGGGAAGAAACGACCTAATTATTCGTTTCCTAAAGGGCGCTAGGAGGATGAACCCCTCAGTGCCGATCTGGGACCTAGCTACTGTCCTAGACGCTCTTAAAGGGCCCCCGTTCGAACCACTCCGAACCGTGCACCTTAAACAGCTCTCGCTCAAGACTGCGCTCTTGCTGGCACTCGCCTCGGTCAAGAGAGTGGGCGACCTGAACGCGCTCGACAAGCGCTGCCTGCCTAGAATTCAGTCCTAACGACTGCAGGGTCGTCCTTAGGCCGAAACAGGGGTATATTCCTAAAGTGCTCACCACTCCCTTCAGAGCACAGGTTATCTCCCTAACTGCGCTTTCGTCTCCAGCAGACGAACACGACGCTAATCTACTCTGCCCCGTTAGGCCTCTCAGAGTGTATTTGGAGCGTTCTGCCCTATTCAGACAGACAGAACAACTGTTTGTATGCTTTGGCGACCGTACGAAAGGTTCCGCCGTTTCAAAGCAGAGAATCTCTCACTGGATAGTTGAAGCTATAGCGCTGGCTTACGAAGCTAAGGGACTTCAATGCCCCTGGGGAGTCAAAGCACACTCCATCAGGAGTGTGGCTTCTTCCTGGGCACGGTCGAGCGGGATACCGATCGAGGATATTTGTGCGGCGGCAGGCTGGGCCTCACTGTTCACATTTATCAGGTTCTACAACCTACAGGTCCCGACATTGCATTCCAATGTGCTATCAGCATGATGCTAGTTGAACTGCGAGTTCGCATCTAGATTATGTATGTGCTTGTGTCACACTGAGCGCCTTCTAGCCGCTCTGTATTTTTTCCCACATATAAAGCTCACCTCTGCCGGCTAGTTGGATGATAACTTTGCTTTTTAGCTCAGGCACCTGCCTCTGGCTATCATAAGGCGAAGTTCAGCACGCACAGCGTTTTGCATGGTGTTCCCATAGCGTAAGCTACTTACGCAATAGGAGAGACCTCTCGAAAGGGAACGACTCGGTTACTAACGTAACCTCGGTTCCCTGAGAGGAGGGAACGAGTATTGCGTAAGCTGCCGTGCTTTTGCTTGGTTAGTTCGCTTCAGTCGTTTTAACCTAAAGAACTCTCATGACGGGCGCCCAATATATAGCTTGGCCACGCCCATCTCTGACGCGCGCGGGCGCGAAGCGCGCTCATTGGTCGCGCATTCAGAGTCGCCCCGTCATTGGTTCGAGCAAGTTGCCGCAGCACAGCCAATGACCGAGCTCCTTCGTTCATTGCTGTCAGCTGTGCAGCTGCAATGCGTTTTACATAAAGACTTCAATATTCTCGAGAAAAGGAGTTTTCCCATAGCGTAAGCTACTTACGCAATACTCGTTCCCTCCTCTCAGGGAACCGAGGCTACGTTAGTAACCGAGTCGTTTTACAGTCAGAAAGTCTTTTTCTTTTTCAGTGATCCAATCCCTTTGTAATGCCTTCTCCAATATCTGATCAATCTCCAATTTATGGTGTTCTAGAGGATTAAGAGTTAGTAGAGTATAACATTCTTTATCATTTAATTGGGACATGATACTCAAATTGTATTGTTCAGTATCCATTACAACAATCGAACCGCCTTTATCGGCAGGGCGAATGAGAATATCTGATCTCTTTTCTAATTCATTCAAGCTCTTTAATTTAGATTGTGACAAATTCGATCTCTTTTGACGTGCTTTTTTGCATATCTTATTAAACTCGTTTTCCACAAAAATTGTGTACGTAGTAATGGAAGGGTTCAGATTCGAGTAAGGAACAAAAGTAGATTTCTTTCTGAAAGGTGTATTTTCTCTGATAAGTGACTCTGTGCTGTCAACGGTAGAAGTTGACCGCACAGAGTTACCAATAATAGACCTCGATAGACTCGATTTAGGGGAGAAAAAATGTTTAAGCTGGAGTGATCAGAAGAATTTAAAAGTATCTACCTTGAGTTTGAATGGATTAACAGCATTGGTGGGGCAAAAAGATAAACCTTTAGTTAGCACTTCCGTCTCTCCCTCAGTTAGGTTCAGTCCCGAGTGTGTAAATACAGTACATCTAGATGCAGCTTGTTCCACTGCAGTGCAAAGAAACCTTATGTTTATACTGATTTCATTTGATTAATGTTGATTTAGTTTAATTTGTTGCTTTATTTATAAAATTAATAATTCAATTAATGTAATTTTCAAGAATTCTACCAAACAATCACACATTTAATAGGGTTAGAAAAACTTTACTTTTATAAAGGTAAAAAATTCACCTGAAAATCAATTTAAGGAGGCAAATATTGTCACCTAATGGAAAAGGTGTGACTGCAGTTTAAAGCCCCTTTCACACAGAGATTCCGGAAAATACATGAATAATGTGTTCCGGGATCGTTTGATTTTGGTTTATTCACACTGCCAGTGATTTTTAGGAATCTGTGAAGTGCGTTCACACACATCCCGTAAAGATCCCGTAAAAATGGTGACGTCAGGATGTGATAACTCCTGTCAGATGTCAGTTCTGCTGATAACTCCTCTTCATCATTTCTACATAAAGACGAGGCCATACTCTCCAGTAGCGCAACTGGGTTTGCAGAGTGGCTCGTTGCCCATATGCTGTATCATAGGTTGTAGAAAGGCCCGTGAGATGGCATGTGCGTCATCACTACGACACACCCCTTATGGCATTGATCCTGGCTTTTGTTCACATAGGGCGCGTTCCGGGACTGATCCCGGCATTGCATCAAACCCCGGCCGGGACGTGTTTGCCTTCACACAGAAGGTATCAATTTCCCGGGATCAACGCGCTGTGTGAAAGAGAGGGGAATGCAGAAGGATGTTAAATGCGTCAGGGGGTACACCACTCTAAAAAGTTTGGGAACCACTGGTGTAGGGTTTTGTGTAGATTGTATATAATTTTCAAAAGCTTTAGAGTTGCACCACTCACCCGACATTTCATTTACAAACTGCCACCATACGTACAAAAACCAACATAACCCTTTCACACGTGAGTTTAAAATATTCTGGCTGACCCCCAAGCGTGAGTTTTTCAAGGCGACCGTTATTTAGAATGTGTCACTTCATGGTTTCCATGGTGACGCGTCATTGCTTGTCACGTGACACACCGCAGCAACAACAGAGCTGAATGAATGATGATCTGCTTTTATGTCATATTTCCTTTTTTATTCAAAATATTCACAAATTTGTTAGATATGGCATGAAATATCTGATATTCCGGTTGTCAAATATATGCAAGTGGAAGTGTTTTGTTGTTTAACTTGAATAAAAAGGCCCATTTACCCTGGTTGACAAAAGACATTTGAAATTGATGAGGAGAAGAGATTTTCTACTTAAAAAGGCTTTAAAATCAAACATTGAAAATGATATGCGTATGTTCAAGGATTATCGGAATAAAGTAGTGAAAGAACTAAGGACTTCGAAAGCAAACTTTTTTATTGATTTGGTAACACAAGCTAAAGGAAACAATCACTTAGTTTGGAAACACATTAATACTATTTCTCGGAAAAAAAACATCTCATAAATGTTATGAAATTAAAATAAACAACGTTTTAACGCAAGAAGAATCAAAGGTAGCTAGTGCTTTTAATAGTTTTTTCAAAGATTCTATTAATGATTTGGTTGCTGTTTTTGGTAACAGAACAAGGGAAATGAAATATGTAGATTCAACCAAACCAGTGTTTCACTTAAGTGACGTTACGGAGCAAGAAGTCCTTAAAATTTTACAAGGCCTTAAAAATTCAAAGTCACAGGATGGTTATGGTTTAGATTCGTGTATGATTAACCCTCTGGGGTCCTTCATTTAACAGTCACACTCAGGACCTTCGGGACCAAATGGTCCGGAAGGGTGGGATTCATATTTATTAAAAGAAAATTTTCTTTTTTTACTTGTTTTTTATAATATTTTTTCTTTTCTTTTTTGGTGTTTTGAGAATTTTATGATTTTATAATTAATATTTATGCAATAAATATGACCCATTTCCCCCCCATTGAATATAATAGAAAATTATTTAAAAAAATATATATATTTTTTAAAAAATTTTTAAAGCTGTATTTCATTTTAGAGTCAAGCCTAGACCTCATGAAAGCAATTTTTGAAATGAGATGGATGCCATCTGGTGGACAAACTGAGCATTTTAAAAATGCAAAACACATATGTAATATGAATTTATTAGTTTGTTTATGTATAAAAGTGTGTTTGTGTGTGTGTGTGTGTGTGTGGATGTGTCTGTTTTGCACTCTTGATGTTTTATAGATTCACCCCTTCACTGTTGTGTGCTTTTTTTCTGGATCGTGGCTGATTTGTAGATTGTACGCACAAAAAAACTCGGTATTTTCACATTTTTGCCAATTTGCCATTCATTTCCTATGCCGGACCATTTGGACCCGAAGGTCCTGAGTGTGACCATTTTTTTTACAACCACTTAGACTATTCAAATCCTGTCCCCAATTTTTTTGGGTGTTCATATACCAAGTACCAACAAAGTCACCAGATTTCAGACCATTCCGATGAAGCTATGATTTTACACAATTTTTTATTTAAATGTTTCCGGACCATTTGGTCCGAAGGACCCCAGAGGGTTAAAAGGAACGCTGCCACCCTATGTCGACCTACTACTCAACTAATCAATCGATCCATCAGAGAAGCAGTCTTCCTCCCATTCTTCCCCTAAAAAAGGCAGTGGTTACACCTTTGTATAAAGGGGAGATAAAACTGAGCTGGCCAACTATAGACCAGTGAGTATCCTACCCGTAATATCGAAGGAAGTAGAGAAAGTAGTGGCCATGCAACTGATGGATCATTTGAATTATGGAGAGCACCCCCTAAATGTGCTTCAGTTCGGTTTTAGATAACATCATTCGACGGAAATGGCACTTTGTTATTTTGTTGAACAACTTAAAGCTGGGTTGGATAAAGGGGGGGTGGTGGGTACCATATTTTTAGACCTGAAAAGAGCTTTCAATACGGTAAACCATGACATCCTGTTATCCAAATCGTCCGCTTACAATACTTCTGACGAGACATTACGATGGTTTAAATCATATTTAGAGAATAGGAAGCACTGCACAAGAATTAAGAGCACTATGTCTTCCTTTTTGGACTGCTCAGATTGGGTGCCACAAGGCTCCGTCTTGGGCCCTCTCTTGTTCAGTGTATTTATAAATGATCTTCCAGATATTTGTCCTGAAGTTCAAGTACAAATGTACGCCGATGACGCTGTGATATGTCCATGTGAAATCAAGTCAGAAAGCAGCAGCTATGCTCCAGGGAGCGATGGTACAATCGCGATTGACATTAAATTTTAGCAAAACTGTCAGCATGTTTTTTTCAATAAGGAATACTTCTCACGCTGTGCCGGAAATTAGTGTAAAAGTAACAATGATTCAAGAAGCAGAGTCTGTCAAGTATTTAGGCATAGTGTTGGATAGGACACTGTCGTTTAAAAAGCATGTTTCAAAATTGATAAAAACCGTAAAATTTAATTTATCACAGTTCAGATACATTCGCCCCCAAATGAGCACAGACGCAGCTAAGCTTTGCATGTGATGATATTTTCACATCTTACATACTGTTTCACAACTTTGTCTCTATCAAAAAACTGGCACTTAAAATTTTTGATAAAAAAACTATTTCATATCACTACTGTAACATTGTGAAGAAATATAAATTATTAGCTTTTGAGAATTTTGTTTTGTTTTCAGATGTCAATTTAGTATATAAAATTCTTCATGATCTGGCCCCTCAGCCCATGTGTAACAGAACGAACCAGAGGAGAGACGTACAGATCCATTCGCAAGGCTTTATTCCAAAAACGTAGTCTTAGTACAGGCAAGGTCAATGAACAGCAGACAGGTATGGCAGAGGCATAGCACAGAGAAACCCTAAGGGCAAGCGTAGGTCGACGAGGTGCAAACAGAATCCGAAGGGCTAGGCTGAGGGAGAATCCAAGTGACACAGGCAGGAATCAAAACACGAAGGACAAGTCAAGACTAGAGTTCAATGGAAGACTCAGTAAGTAGCTAACACTTGGGGAGTGTTAAACGCTGACAATGCAGTCCAAAGAAACAATATCCGGCCACAGAGAGAGGAAGTCCAAGGGTGTGAGAGGGTGCGTGATGGTTCTCAAGTGTGAGCGTGATTAGTGGAATCAGCTGTGTGAATCGTCAGTGCAATGAATGATGGGGATTGTAGTGAAGTGCAAGAGTCCATGCTGTGAGTGGGAGACCTCTGGTGGTGAATGTCCGGAAGTGAATGGACCAGATACGTGACACCATGAGAATGTTTGTGAAATCTTGTGAAGAGGTAGGACTTAGAACAACGCGAGCCTCCTCTAGAGGAGATTGTTATTTCAACTTCAGGTCCTCTACCTTTGGACAGAATTGCTTCTCTGTGAAAGCTGTAGAGATGTGGCATGTGTTGCCATTAACTGTTCGTGAGAGTAATACCTTGCAACAGTTTAAATTTAATTTGAAGAAGTGGTTGAAAGCCGGTCAGATTTGTGAACATTAACACAAAATTGGTTAATTGGGGTATTTTAAAAAATGTAAGAAGGTAATATTAAAAGAAAAGAAAGAAATGAGAATTACACTGTAAATATTGCAATTTCATGTTTGTTGAGGTGATCCTTTTGCTGGTGCAGTATTTTATATTGTGAATGAATTCATCAGTAAGAATGCTCTTTGCCCACTGTATAAACCTGCTGTCATTTTGCCTTTGTCCAGGGACTACAGTCTTGTGTAACACATTTGTTGTGCAATGTCGCTGCCAAATAAACAAACAAATAAATAAATGTGGAGGGAAGGATGCAAGGGAAGAAAATGAGGATGGAGGAATCAAAGGAAAGCTTATTTGTTTGTTGGTATATTCGGTAACACTTTATAATAACTGCAAACTATTAATCATTAGTTAAGCATGAGTAAACAGTTAATTCATCATTTATAAAGCATTAATAGACATTAATAAGCAGTTTATAAATACAGCTATAAATGCTTTATTCTTGATTTAAAAGCATATCTATAATGTGTTTAATAATTGTATTTTTATACTTTATTAATGATCAATTTATAATTTCTAAATGAAGTATTATATTATTTATAAACCAGTTATTTAAGAGTTGTCAGTGGTTCATAAGATTACTTAGAAAGTGTAAGTAAATGATTAATAAACTATTTAAATGTACATTCATACATCTTATTATTCAGACATATAGTAATAGTTACTTAGTGTGCTAATAAATGCTTTATTAACATGTATTTATACTGTAATTCAGGGTTAATTTTCAGGGAAGATTCTTTTCTAAATCGACTGCAGCTGCATTTTGGACTATTTGTAGACGGTTGATGTGTTTCTGAGGAACTCCAATATATAAATAATTACAATAGTCCAATCTGGATGTTACAAATGCATGCATAGCTATCTCAAAGTGTTTACTAGACAAAAATGGCTTAACCTTAACTAAGAGACGAAGATGAAAGAAGCAGGATTTTACCACAGCACTTATCTGCTTTTCAAGGTTAATGTTGTTATCAATCCAGACCCCCAGATTCAGAATACAGGTGGTACTGAAAGGTGACAACGTTTGAAGGTCACAAGCATGTGTACTACGATCACTGGGGCCAAACAGGATAATTTCCGTCTTGTTTTCGTTCAGACTCAAAAAGTTATCAGTAAGCCATAGTTTTAGTTCATCAATACAGTCCAGTAGTGGCTTTAAGGCAGACTTGTCATCACGTTTTAGGGGCAAGTAAATTTGGGTATCGTCGGCATACAGGTTTATTACGATGGTATTACGAAAAGAAATCCCATGTTTAGTTAAAATAGAACCCAGAGGTAACATATACAGATTAAATAGTTCTGGCCCAAGGATAGAGCCCTGCGGAACGCCGGACCCAAGTTTCATTTTAGATGAGCACTGTTTCCTGATGCGAACAGAATAGCTTCTGTATTAAAAAACAGAAGCTATTATAGAGATGTGTTGGAGAGCATCTGCTAAGCAATCTATTGACAGGCTATTTCCTGGCCAAACAGCTGATTCCATCCTTCCCAGAATGGATCACAGATGCACATTTCTGAGACAAGCCTTTCTCTCCTAGAGTGCTTTTTAAAGGTTTCTTGAGGTATGATGTGCATAATATGGAGGAGTTAGGGTTATTCAACCTCTAACCCTTATCTCCATCCCATTCTGGATTCTGGAACCTCAACAAACACCTCAGAAAAGCACAAGTTCACAATTCTGATGCTAAGGCCTGGTTTCACATACAGGGCTTAGATTAAGCCAGAATAAGGCTTTAATTAAATAAGAACATTTAATTAGCTTTTATAAAAATCAGCTCAAACACGTTAAATCAGCTCAAACACGCATTTTCGTCTGGGACTAGGCTTAAACCTTGTCTGTGAAATCAGGGGTAAGAGTGCTATCTCACTTTATTCATCCCAAAAACTGGTTCATGTCAGTTGATCTGAAGGATTCATATTTTCACATAAGCATCTATAGATAATCTATAAATAAACATCACACAGAAAATCCCTCAGGTTTGCCCATCAAGGCACAGCCTACAAATCTTTGACTGTTCTTTTCATTAGCCTCGAGAGTGTTCAGCAAATGTGTTGAAGCTGCTCTGACGCACTGAGAATAGTGGGTCTCAGAGTGTCAGCTTATCTGAACGATCTGTTGCTCTGCGCTGTCACAAAAGATTGCAGAGAGTGATATGAATATGTTAATGTCTAATTTAAAGAAGCCAGGCTTCAACATAAAGATTCTTGGTGCCAACACAAGAGATAAGGTCTCAAACTGACCTCAGACCATTATCAACTGTTTCTGTCAGAGAAGCGCATCAGGTCGATTTGCGGATGTTTATCTCTTTTTAGGGAGGGAGGGAGGACAATCCCATTCAGACTATGTTTACATCTTCTGGTGCTGTGGAATTGACAGTCTCTGTAATTCCATTAGGATTGTTGCAAATTACAGAATAATCGATTATGTCATGATTCCTGTCTTGTGTTACCCTGTCTTAAGGACTTTTAAGTTTAGGTGTTCTCTGTTTTTATTGTTTCTGTGTTCATTCCTGTGTCCTGTGGCCATGTTTCTAGTTTTGTTTCCCCTGTTGATTAGTCTTCCCCAGGTGTGTCTTGTCAACATGTTAAGCTTGTTTGTCCCTGTGTATTAAAACCCCTGTGTTTCCTGTGTTCTTTGTCAGGTCTTGTCCTACATGGATGTACGTTTGGTGCTACTCATTATGCTCTCTGGTCTCTGTGGTCTTGTTTATTTTGTTATTAAACTACTTTGCATTTGCATTCGCCCTTGTCTCTTCCCTAAGCACCCGTTACTAGTGATGGCCAAATGAAGCGTTTCGAAGCATTATTGCTTTCCGATACAATTTTGTCGAAAATGGTTCATTACTCGAAGCTTCATTCAGATAGAAATTGCAGCACCATCTCCTGGTGAAGTAAATGTAATGCAACAAAGCTGACAACCATAAAATGCAAGTAGGCTTATGTTAACGCCCCGTTTATGACGTGTTTACCGAGGCGATCAAAGCTGAAACAGTGTTAGTGCTTTGAAAGTCATTTATGTAGGTGAATTTCATGTGTTCACCTTGATAATAAAACATTAAGCATGATGTGTGTGTGTGTAATTATTTCTTTAGACAAGGACAGAAGATCAGACCAGCTTAAAAAAAGTTGGAAACCATCACAGAAATTCTAATGGTTTCTATTAAACTGGCTTTTACCATTTAAACCACTACAGAATTATTTTTGTAGTGTGTTTGGCACATATTCCATTAGGATTTAATGCCCCCACCAATAGAACCCAACACATAATCAGTAGAGACCCACAGACACCACTATAATTTCCATTATAACCAATAAAATTCCCATGAAAACCATTAAATCCAATAGAATTTCTGTAATGGTGTCTATAGTTTTTTTTTTAGCAGGGCAGTATCATGTGTGAAAGCTTTATCTTGTTTAGCTGTGGGAAGCAGAACTCTATAACTTGTGGGACTGATATTTTTGTATGTTGAAAAGGATGTGCTTGTGTAACTGGTTGTAGTTGTATAGCAGAGAGTTTTTGAAGTTTCTGTCTTTGATGCATATTTTTATGTAACAATGTTCATATGTTCTCAAATTAATAATAATAATAAAATGTGTCAGAGGGTGTGCTTTAGGTAGGCTACATCATACAGAAGGCTTATACGTGTTCATTAAATGGTATGGTTTTTATTCAGAAACATTATTTTCTCCACAGTCTTTGGTGAAAGGCGATTTCTTTTTTTTTTAAACAATTTCACCAGCTTTAGAAAATATCCTCTCGCATGGAACAGATGATGCAGGAGTACACAAAAACAGCTTCACTTTTATAAGAAATACAGCCGCCAGGTTTCAAACCTGTCGACACTGGATTGGCCTGTCAAAGCAGTCGGGTGGTTCACTACAGGAGTGAAGCAGTGTGTTTGCTTCAGACGTCATTTTCACGTGACTAGTGACGTAATGATACAAGCTCCGAAGCAGTGGTTCATTGCAAGGACCATTCGAGTTTGAAGCAAGCTTCGGAGCGTCGGTGTCAGACGTAACATCACTACCCGTTACAGAACGACTAACCCCAAATGGATCCAGCAATTCGTTTAATTCAGCTCCAACAAGGCAACCGTTCCCTCGAGGACCACACCAAAGATTTTTTGGATATTGCCAACCTCATAGACTTCCCAGACTTCGCCCTCATTGACTTTTACTAGAGAAGGGGCGGTTGACGGGCTCTGATTCTACAATGCAGTTTTCAAAGCACAAATGTATCACACACTGTACCAATGCTTGTATCGAAAATTAATTGCGTTTGAAGCTTCAAACATCATGAAGTACTGAAAGGTCGAAAAAGGTGGTTTGAAAAAATTGGCGCTTCGCGTCCCCACCTGATGTATAAAAGGGAAATGATTGTCGAGTTGGTATTATTTATTTAAATGATTTAACATTATCCTTCCCTTTAACATAAATATAGAATAAATAAGAAAACAGAACACCCAAAATATTTGTTCAACTACTCACGTCAATTACTAATTATGATCACATACTTGTATATTTTATATTATTGATCAATATGTGAATCCCTTGACCAGGCTACACTTGGCACGAGTTGTGGTCTGTGAAAAATCGGGGTGATTTTCTCTGTCAACTCAAGAATCATGAGTAGTCACTGAGAACCATTGAATAATTGTCTGTGGGTTTTACCTGATCTCTGATCAGTTTTATAAAAAAAAAATCGACGTTTTAATTAGACATTAGTGTAATTAAAATGAATAATGGTAGTCAATAGTCTCTTATTGGCCTGTTTAGCTGGGCCATTCATAGAACAAACAAAACAAACCCCGACAATTGATAAAAAGAACTTACTAGGTTACTAACGTAACCTCGGTTCCCTGAGAGTAGGGAACGAGTATTGCGTAGCTAATATGCAGTGGGGAAACTCCTTTCCTCAAGAAATATTGAAGCCTTTATTTTAAAACGCAGTGCAGCTGCACAGCGAACATACAGCTTCCTATGGCGAAGCGGCTCTGATACGCAAATCAATCAGGTGACTTGGCGCCAGAGGACGTCAGAGCCCGCCAGAATGGGCGTGGCTTATTGCTATAAGAAGCCCCTATTTTTCGCCATATACAGGTTAAATCGACTGAAGCGACAAACACTGACAGATTACAATAGTGCGGCAGGCTATGCAATACTCGTTCCCTACTCTCAGGGAACCAAGGTTACGTTAGTAACCGAGTACTTCCAAATCGTCCAGTTCGCCTGCGTGAGGAGATCCCTCCTCACTGGCAACGGCCAGGGAACAATGTCCATCATCTGCGCCAGCTCCGGAAACCACACCTGGGTTTTCCAGAGGGGAGCTACTAAGAGGACTGCACGTGAGCCACGTCACTTTTCACCGAAGTCTCGATGACCGCCTGAAATCACGGGGGTCTGCGAGCTAATTGGAGCGAGTAGCCTTGCTTTATAATGTTCAAAACCCAGTTTGACACTTTGGGGATGGCTTGCCAGGTCCCTCAAATGGGACCCTGTACAATTGCTTCATGGTCATGTCGTGCTTTACCAAGATGCATCTGATAGTGGTAATGCTTACTCGATTTATGTTGTTGAATACTTGCCTATCTGCATGTATTTGTTGCTGTAGCTGGTGGAGACGGATTGCATTGTTTGCTCTGACTAGGTTCACTATGGCAAGTTCCTGCTGTTGGGTGAATAGGCGTTGGCGTCCCCCCCCCAGTAGGTCTTCTAGCCATTCTGTAGAAAAATGCAACCACAAATTGTTCTCGTTTGCTTCTTTTTTACAGTACTGTGTATACTGAACATTACTGTATTTACCATACACAGTACTGAAACATCTCAACACGTTATGTTTCACAAAACTACCATTTTTGCAATACAATACATGTGATACGGTAACGTGATATGGTACAGCACTGTAAATACTGTAGATACAGTCTTAGTAGAGTAGAGAGTTGAAGATGAAATCATTATAGATGTGTTAAAGATATTAT
Source organism: Gila orcuttii (assembly GCA_026230005.1). Lineage (NCBI taxonomy): Eukaryota > Metazoa > Chordata > Actinopteri > Cypriniformes > Leuciscidae > Gila > Gila orcuttii. Next base: position 12,808,184 of record JAPDVR010000013.1, on the reverse strand, counting down.
AGATGAAACTGTGAAACGGCTTAGATTAGGGTGGACTCTCTGCCCAGATTCCCTCATAGTCAGGCCATGGTTTATGACATGGTCCACCAAAGTTGCTCTTATGTCATCCGAAATAATGGTCCTTGCGTGGCCTCTTCGACCACGTCATCCTTTCTCTCTCTGTCTTCCTCTTCCTCTGCCTCTAGCTCTCCCTGCCTTCATGCTTGCAAAGTTCTCAAAATGGCTTAACTGAGGCCTTTTTGTAGCTGGCTGATTGGTGTTCAGTTTTGTAAGTAAGTATTTTCAGGTGTGTGTCTATGTCTTTTCAATTAACCAATGTGTGTTGTATTTTGAATAGATGTGTTTTCCCAATGGTACCCTAAGATTTCATTTTTGAAATAAGTGTCTTATGTATGAAATAGTGTGTAGTGTCTAGGAGCAAGTGTGTTACAGAATTGCAACTAAAGTGCAAAGCAGCGCTTTTTTTTAAGTTATGGTTACACTTTGTTTAAGGTGTAGTAACAACAACTTGAAGTTATGTTACTTTGGTTTAAGCATGTGTCTTTAGTGTTCAAGCAACGAGCAAAAACTGTAATAATACATTAATAAGCACACAATGCGCCAACTACACACTGATGGTATGAATAAAAAACACATCTGGCTTTTGCTTTCTCTGTGCACAAGGTAGGCTATGTCAGTTTGAGGTCATACTTTTGTCATAGTTCTGTAAACATATAGGGATCCACACTTCAAGTACTGGTGTTTATTTACACACATCAAAACAAACACAAGTGTTTTTTTCCAAGTCAAAACACAAAATAGTAATTTCACTGAGAAAAAAAAAATCAGTCTACATCGTGTTGTCTCTCTGGGTTGGGATGATGGTCATAGACCTTCCAGCACCAGGCAGAGATGAACTCTTCAATTGGATTCAAGAATGGAGAGAATGGGGGAGGTTGAGTACAGTGAAGTGTGGGTGATCGGTAAACCAGTTGCAGACCAAAACAGCCCTATGGAAAGTAACATTGTTCCATATGATGATGTATCTAGTCTGCTCTGGTCTCTGAACATTAGTGGGCATGTCATGTAAGGTGTCCAGGAATGTAATAATGTGTGCAGTCTTATATGGGCCTTGGGTTGCATGATGGTGAACAACACCATTTTGACTTATAGCTGCACACATAGTTATGTTACCATCACGTTGTCCTGGGACATTGATTATGGCACGGTGTCCAATAATGTTCCAGCTACGTCTCCTGCCACGTTTTATTGAGGTTAAAACCTGCCTCATCCACAAAAGGCTGCTCATGACCCATGGCCCCTGCCTCTAGCTCCATCACTCTCTGGACAAGACAAAACAAATGCAGAACAGCAGGCCCATGCACAGCACTACAGTATGTACTTCCAGATTCAGTACCAATGATACTATAGCTTACCTGCACATAGTCATATCGCTGTTGTTTTACACATTCACTGTTTCTTTCAAAGGGGACTCTGTAGATCTGTTTCATTCGGATTCTGTTGCGGGCAAGTACACGACATAATACAGAAATGCTCACATTGTGTATGTTTTGGAAGGTGGTGTCATCCTCAATTATGCACTGCTGTATTTCTCGTAGCCTCATGGAATTATTTGCAATCACCATATTGACCCTCAGGGTCATTCCATGGTGTGCCAGACAGTGTGCAAAATAGTGTAAATAATAGCCATACATGTGTATGTTAGTTTTAGCATAGTTTTGCTAGGAGTGTGTTGATCATTTGGAAATTGAGTTTAAAGCAGTGAGTTGTGTTTACAGTTCCGCAAAAATTGTGCTGTGCAGTGGATTGTATTGTACCTACAGTTTTGCAAAGTGTGTGTTACAAAATTACAAACTGAGTTGAAAGCAATGTTGTGCTTTTAGTTTTGCAAACTCAGTGAGTGGTTTTTCTATAAGTATTAATAGTTTTAGAAATTGTGCGATAAGAATCACAGTTAAGGTTTAAGCATTCAGAAAAAACTGTAATACAGGAATAGTGATATTAATATTGAAGGTGTCATGTTATTGCTAATTAATTTTTTTGAATATTTATGTTTATTTTAATACAATTTTTATTTCAAATAAAACCAAGATTAGATCTTTGGTTGGTAGCCCTGCCACAATACCTTCTTTGTTCATCGTGTAACGTTTGCAGTTTCATCATGCAATATTAATTTTTTACAGCTATAAACTCAGGTCTGAATGTTTTTTTGAATTTACAGTCAGTTTATTTTAAAAGTGATGTTTTCTGTATCAGCAGCATCAAAACGAATTGCACAAAATACTTTTTGCATTTTCTAAAGAATAAGCAGAAACTTATGCCACCATGAAGTGCCACTTTGTAAAGTTTTACAGCAAGAATCCTGAAAGAAAACACAGGAAGATTCTCGACTGGCTATTTGATGCAGGCTTGCCACTTAAGGAAATGTTTCATTATGTGTTTTTTAGGACAGAAAATATACACATCAGAAGAAAAGTTAATACCATAACATGATGAAATGTCAAACACCTACACAAGCATAGATATCAACACAAATGGCCTTTGCTCATTACAATGCAACAAAATGAACATAATACAGAGTAACAATATAATATATAGGCCTAGTTTATTTCCACAAATTGTTACAAATTGTTAATAATTTACCACAGTACTGTTGTAATAGTGGAATACTCTTTGCATTCAACATAATTTCATAAAGTCTATAAAAAAAATCACCAGGTCCCACTGATGAAATGAGCAAAATTAATTTCTGCAGAAAGAATAGTTATTCTTGTTGCATCATGATTCGTCCATCATGCATCTGTGTTCCTCCCTCTACCTCCCCCACATATATTAAACTAATGTAAGGTTATCCTTACCTTTAGGTAAGAGTGATTTAAGGGTTCATTAAGACCAAAACAGAAAAATACATTTTTTGAGATGTGAACAGATATGTACAGGCTGCACATCACTGAAAACACTAAGAGCCCTTATACATTTTATTCATAAGTGGAAATTGGTTATTTTTGCGTTTTTCAGAGCAATTTTGTTCTTCCGGGTTGAAAAGCAAAGTCAAAGCAACGTCACATAATCTGAGGTAGCAGCCGGGTCTGGAGAGGCACGATCCTTCGTCATCCAGTTCTGAGCTCTTCTCTGCATTATTCATGAGAATGAACTCATTCAATCCAATCACTGCACTGTATTACAAATGAGATTGCATTACAGCAGAGAATTACAACCTCAGGAAAAACGTTTTCAGTGCTGTTCGCTCACCTATCCTGTTCAGCTCTGCGTTCGGACACACGTGTCGTAACTGTGTTTCCTCAGTAACACATAAGTGTTGTTTGTATTTTCCTCACAATGCGGTCAGAGCTGGAGTTTGACATGTTCAAACATGTGGAAAATATGACTGTGACAATATTTAATATGTAAGAACACGCAAAGCGTGCATGAGAACGGTTTCTGTGCGGAACACCTTGATGAGTTTAACAACACTCGCAGCGCGGATCAAATATGAACGGACCGAAGCTAGTGTGTTTTCATTTTTTTGGACATATTTAGAGCTTAAACATGAACAAACACCGTGTATGTGCACATATTTCATAAAGTCTTTGTGGCGAGCAGGACATAGCAAAATTTGTCTGGCCCACCTCTGGGCCTTACCCTTGTTTCTATTTTGGCCCAGTTCTGGCTGGGCCCCCGGCCCAAAACTGGCTCAACACACTGACAATGGACTCAAACAACTTCCTCTGGCCCAGATGTGGCCCACACTCTGTAAAATGACTCTTATTTATTGATATGGCCCAGGTCTGGCCCAAGCACTATAACATGACTCTTATTTATTGATATGGCCAAGGTATGGCCCAGGCCCTGTTAGACAGATCTGGCTGAGAGGCGGCTGGGTCCCCAGGCCAGATGTGGCCCAGAACCTGGCAGACAGTAAAAAAAAAAATTCAACCATTTAAGGGTTTTTATTATAAAATTAACAAATACACTTCAATATAAACATGTATTAACAATGAACAAAATACACTTCAATATAAACATGTATTAACAATGAACAAAATACACTATATATATTAACATTTATTAACAACACAATTTTTAAACCACAAAATAACAAGTAAATTATTTACTGTATATGATTAAAAAAAAAACATAATTCTCTTTCACACACAAACTTTTTCACTCTTTAACACTAAATTAATTACTTTTGCAGATGTCAAGTCACCATTAAATATATATATATATATATATATATATATATATATATATATATATATATATATATATATATATATATATATATTGCTATATACAGTAATGACTGTTTCAAAGCAGCTTTACAGGGTTAAATAGGAAAATGATCAATGATGCAAACAGAGTTCAATTTGGCTGTAAAGCTGCTCTAAAAAGAAAATAGTGTCATTGTTCAGCTGAATTCAGTTCAGTGTTGATTCAGTTCTGTTCAACAACTGTATAACAACTGTATAAAGTATATAAATTATAAAAAGAGTTAATTTTTATTATTAAGCAGCTCTGGAGAAAACAGTGATGTCATTGTCCAGCTCAGTTCAGTTCTCAGAAAATGGTGTCAATGCAGGCAGATCAATAATATTAAGAACAAGTGTCCCCAACTAAGCAAGCCAGAGGCGACAGTGGCAAGAACCCAAACTCCATCAGGAGAGAGAATGAAGAAAGAAAACCAGGCTCAGTCGAGGGGGCAGTTCTCCTCTGGCCAAACAACGAACATGGTGTTTGTTAGGATTTCAGGCTGCTTCACAAGTCAGATTGTGGATTGATATCATTCAGAGTATTTTATTCAGCTGCTTCTGCTTTAAGATTGGAAAAGATTACATCAAGGTTAAAGAGTATTAAAACTCAAGAGCATGTAAATGTGAATTTAAGAACTTGTACAATAAATATTTGTACTTGTACAATCAAATTTACACTCACAGCTCCAATGTGAAAATCTCAATTAGGCATTTGCAACTTCTCAAATCTGCCATTGCATTTTTTTTAATTGCCCCGCCTTTCTCTCTCACCGCCGCTCAGTTTGCAAGTGCACAAGTTAGTTACGCATCTAATATATCGTGAAAATAGTTGCAAAGTCAATGCGTGAAGATTTGAAATCGCACTGGCAGATGAGAAGTTGCAAATGCATAATTGAGGTTGTACTGTGAATGTGAATGGTCATTGTATTTCTGTGAATGGCATTTTACACATTTGTGACTACTTGTCTGCAGCTTAAAATTCAGAATACAGGTTTGTGATTGTCTGCGAGTGAAAAATCTAAACATTCAACAGGTTTTCAAGTACAAATATTTATTGTAAAAGTTCTCAAATTCACATCTACTCTTTTACCTTCATGAGATCACGCTGGCGTTGATGAGAGGGGAGTTGAAGCTGGCGTTGGGTCTGTGTGGAGAACTGGTCTGGTTCTCGTGGATCTGATCCGATGACTGTGCCGAGGACTGTTGTGTCAACGAGGTCTTCACAGACATTTGTTTCTAGGTCCCGTCTAGTTGTGATGTTCTCGTCTGGCATTCAGGCTGCTGTGGTCATCTTAGGGTGGAGGTCCACCATCTGGTCTGAATGCAGACTAGATTCGGCTGACTACAGTAGCCTAACCTTGGGTTAAGAATGAGACAGAGAGACTAACATTAGCGTAGATGCCATTCTTCTTACGATGTAACAAGTACATTTGGTGTAAGCTACCTTTAACGGATGTAAATTATAGAAATGTGAGAGTGTGTTATGTTTATGCTACGTTAAAGAGGTGTGTTTTTAATGTAGATTTAAACTTATCTTGTGTCTGCCCTTCGATCTGCTGCCAGTTCATCCCTCGATCTGCTGCCAGTTCATCCCTTGATCTCCATTTCAGCAGCATTAGCCATGAGGGTTTCTCTGAACTGCATCTTTTAAATAAAGGAATAGATATTGTGAGGTCAATATTAAATCTTAAGCATTAGTTAAGCACATAGGTTTGACAAGTGTTGTTGCCAGAAGTTCACGCAGCAGTTTACAATATCGGTAAAACTTTACAATAAGGTCTCATTTGTTAAAATGAAGCTAGTTATTGTTAACTAACATTAACAATGAACAATACATTTGTTACAGTATTTATTCATCTTTGTTAACATTAGTTAATAAAAATACAACTGTTCACTTTTGATTTTAATAATGTATTAGTAAATGTCAAAATGAAAATGAACTAAGATTAATAAATGCTTAAGTATTGTGCATTCTTAGTCCATGTTAACTAATGTAACGTTAGTTAACTTATAATAACGAATGAAACCTTATTGTAGTTTTACCAAAATATCTGTAAAAAGTGTTGGTGTCAGATTCCAAACAGTGCGTTCAGATGAAACTTCAGTTTATTTTCGCTTGTAATCATAGTAACGTTAACATCCCCACTGCAGTAAAAATGTTAAGAACTGACATTTTAATAACGTTATACAGAGATACGCTTTAATTATATTCTTTCACTCTAAAGTGCACCTGCTCTAAAGCAGATTAACGTTACGTTACCTTCAAGAACACAAGACGTGCCAAAGACAATGGCCCTGTCCCAAATGGCACACTCCGGACTTGTGGACTTCCTCAGAGTCCACACTTCGGTGACGTCATGTAGTGCAGACCTATAGGGCCCTTAGCGCGAGTCCGCGAGGGCGCATTGAGAGGTATTTTTGGGACAGACTTGATCGTCATGCCGGAAACAGGAAGAAGGTCTCAGCTCAGACGTCGAAGCTGAATAAACTTAAAGGTCATCTCACCAGTCCCTTTATTAGAAAAATATCACAAATATCATTAAAAAAAATTACAGTCTTTAGCATCGAGAACAGGATTTATTTTATTTTCCCAAATCTTATGTCCATGTGAACTACACAGCCTGCTTTTACAGTTCTATAATTGTATATGCCACCTGGACATTAGAATAGATGTCATGGTTATGTAAATGATCAATACAGTTGTACATAATAATACATAATGTTCAATTTTAACACAAAATTAAAATGTAAATGAGTTTAAGAAAAATGTATAGGTTTCAATATTCATACTACGTTTATATGACTCAGTAAAGCCATGATATTCGGTTCTATTTATGTAATGAATCATAATGCGATCGTATTATTTAACACGCTATTATTATGTTTGATATATCAACCACTGGTCGATAATGTTTGTATAAACTGTAAGTAACAACTGGTAAAATGTACGCCTATATCATAAAGCCATGTTAACAGTCTGTGAGCGAAATCTCCTCCCATCCGTTTTCTGATTGGCATTTCGCAAGGATTCCTGGGTAGTTAAAGTGCGTGGAGCCTGCATCTATGCGGGCTTCGCGGAAGACCGCTTCAAGGGCACAAAGGGGGCGCTGCTGAGCACACTTCAGAGCGTTAAAATGCTAAATGGGACGGCCTACGGACTCGTAGACTCGGCGAGCACGCGCAATTTAAGTCCACGAGACCGAAAGTCCGCATGAAGTGCGCCATTTGGGACAGGGCCAATGAATCAAGAAGCTGCACTTATTTGGCATCTCTTATGCATCTATAACGTTTTTCTGTTTCGGAGTTCCCCACAGCAGTGTTAAAACAAAATAATTGTTTAATTTCATAGTGTAACTTACAGGGGTGTAAGTTAATGGAGCAATGACGTGGGGGTCAGTGTAGTTCGATTCACAAATAAATGACTCTTTTGAAAGGTTAGTGAATCAAATCAGAAAGAGTTGCCTTAATAGAGAAATACGGCGCCGAAAGCGTAAGTACGATATGATTCGATAACTAATCACTCGTTGAAAAAGACGAATTGACTGACTAAATTATAGCAAACAAAATGGAATATAACTCAATATCATTTAATTAGCTAACGTTACAGTGCACTGGATACATCACAGCAGTTTTTCTAATAAAAAAAAAAATACACAATCATCCTAAAAAGAGACCGTATGCCTACAGGCCTTCTCATCAACACTCCCTCGGGGACCGAATGGGTATTCTGACATTACAGACACAATTATCATCGCAAACATAGAAATTAAGAAAAACAATTTTTATCTTGACAGTTAAAACATCAAACAACACTAGAACAATAAATGAATTAAATTACTTACTCGTTTTTTTTTTCAGCTGAATGATTCCTCTCGAAAACGTTGGTCTGCGTCTGCATGATCCCCCTCAGGATTTAAATTAACCGCCAAAACCTTTTTTCAGGCGGCTTAGTTCCTTAAAAGGATCTTGACAACTTAGTCTTATTGGGTTAGCGATACCATTTGTGCCACAAACGTGATATAATAACACACCCAATGTTTTCGTTGTAGCGAGATATGTTAAAATAAAGTTTTTACCTGTAAGTCGCCATTGTTGTTTTTACCCATTGCATTCTGGGCCGTGACGTAGACTGGTCCCAGCGCCGCTACAAACACAAAGGCGCGTAAATAGCTGTCAACATTGAACATTGAAAATAAGGGAAATTTCCCGGAATCCATCCCCAAAATAAGGGATTTTTTTTACACGATTCTTACCCACAAACTTTAAAAAAAGCACTAATCATTAACAGTCTAAAGAGTTTGTAACTACATATAGGCCTACATATGTGAGAGAAAGAAAGAGACAGTGTGTGTGTGTATGAGAGAGAAAGAAGAGACAGAGTGTGTGTGTGTGTGTGTGTGAGAGAGAGAGAGAGGTAGAGAGAGAGAGAGAGAGTGTGTGTGTGTGTGTGTGTGTGTGTGTGTGTTAGGGGTGTGACCGTAACCGTGAGACCGACGGTTAGGCCTATAGTTGAACACCGTCATTAGAACTCTATAACCGCCAAAACCGTGTTATTAAAATATTTTTTACAAACATTTTTTATCATAGAGAATGTTTAAATACTAATATCAGCTTACGAGGGAAACGGAGGCGGAGTTAGTGGTGCTTCGGAAGTTCGGAGGCTGCTACAGCTGGAGATGATTCGGGAGAGGTCTGTGCCCCTTTACTGATCAGAGCGCACGCTGACACGGAGTTAAGCCCAATTTATACTTCTGCGTCGAACTTACGCCGTAGCTACGCCGTAGGCTGTGCGTAGCGCGCGTACCCTTCGGCGTACCCTGACGTGCACCTCTCCAAAAATGTAACAACGCGTCAATTCTACGCGGACGCAAGCGCTGTGATTGGTCTGCTAGAACCCCTCCCTCGGGTTTCACATGCTCCCTCTGCATGTGTAATTGCGCGTCAACGCGGACAACGACGCAGAAGTATAAATGAAAACCAACGCGTAGTGTATAGCGTAGAGGCTCCGGCGTAGGTCCGACGCAGAAGTATAAATTGGGCTTTAGGGTTAAGCTTTGTTTATACCATGGTTTATACTTGACACGTCCGCACGAGCGCGGGTGCGCTCGGCAAAAATGACGAGTTGGTTGCGCAAGACCGGCAAGACCCCATTTCGCTTTGCTGTGTGCACGGCTTGTTTTGTAACAGCGCGCGCGGCGCCGCATCCGAGGATGAACGACTTCAAGCCGAATCTGCCCGAGCTTGTACGTCTCACACAATCAGAGCGTAAAAATACGTGATATTTTACGGGAAAATACTAAAACGGGAAGACAGCGGGAAAAGAGTTAAAATACCTGAGAAACCCGGAAAAAACGGGAGGGTTGACAGCTATGAACACTAAAGTTATCAAGGTTAAACTAGGCCTACTACCTCAATTAGCGAGCGAAATGTCTGGGCACTGACTTTTAATGACCCTACAAGTTCAGTTAAACCAGCAAAATATGAGGAAAATATGTTAAATAGGAAGGAAGAACAAAACTCGAACTTGGTTAAGGTATTGATCTGACAGAATTATTTGGCATAAAAAGGCAAACTACAGCTACAGGTTTTATTTTATGCACATTTTTTATGCTTTTTTTCTATGAAAAAAAGAAAATGCATAGAAAAGCAAACCGTGTAAAGACTGTTTGCTTAACGTTACGGTAAAACCCACAGTTTTATGATTATAGTTCATAGTTCATTGATCATAGTTCATTTATGTCAAGATTGCACATTAGTCACACTGAAATAAAGTGGTATTTAACATTATTTCACAAAAAAAAGATAACATTCAGTTGTGTCTGTTTCTGTTTATTAGTCACAGGACAGTATGTTTACAGCACATTTAGAAAGAATGATCATTTCTACTGTCACAAACGAGACTCCCGCGGTTCCTCCTGCTCACCACCAGAGGGAACTCTCTCCTGAATATTAAACCCTTTGAACTACATTCCCCACATGCCTGGTACTGATTACCTTACACCTGACTTTCATCAGTGGACTATTTAAGGTGCTCTCAGACTCACCCTCATTGCGAAGTTTTGTATTTACCCTGGTGATCATCTCTGAGCGTTTCTTCCTGTGTTTTGCCTTCACGTGGATTACTTTTGGACTGTTTATTCTCATCTTGATTCTTTGCTGCCTGCCCTGGACTACATTCTCTACTGGACTGATTTATGTGAGTTTGCCGCCTGCCCTGATCTTATGCCTGTTTCTGGATTACGAGTTACCTTATCTCTACTGTTGTGTTTGCTGGTGATTGACCCTGAGTGTACAACCACGATTATAATGAAACTGCAAATGGATTCTCATTCTCCTGAAGACTCATTACAGAAAACTTCGCCAACACACGATCCAGCAGTTCTGGTTCATATGTCCACGGAGATTTCCACTCAAGCTAATCAACTTGCCATTCATCAACATCAGCTAACCCATTTAACTACAGTAACGGAGGAGCTCGTCAGGACGCTACAGCGTTTGCAAATGTCTCTCCCAAACTCCGCAACTTCTCAACCGAACGTGAGTGTGGACGTCTCTCCACCACCTTCATTCACAGCTAACCCACGTCTGGCTCTTCCTGATAAATTTGATGGTAACCCATCGAAAAGTAAGGGATTTCTACTGCAATGTTCATTATTCATTGATCAACAACAAGCTATGTATAGCACCGATGCCAGCAAGATTTCCCTGGTATGCTCACTCCTCACTGGCAAGGCATTAGAGTGGGTAACGGCGGTTTGGAGAGAGGATGGTACTGCTTTTCCATCGTTTGGCATCTTTCTTCAACGATTCCGGGAAATATTTGAACACCCGGAGGGAGGTATGAGAGCTGATGATCAACTACTCGCGTTGAGCCAGGGCAGGAGTACCGCAGCAGAATATGCTTTGACATTTCGTACTCTAGCAGCACAAACCGACTGGGTAGAGAGCACGCTCAAACTGCTCTTTCGCAAGGGACTCAGCTTGGAATTGCAATCCGAACTGGCCTGCCGAGATGAAGGGAGATCACTGAGTCAATTCATCGAGCTCACCATTCAGATTGACAATCTGATCCGTTCACGTCGTCCACTCAGAACGGTACCAACCAGCACACAATACCCAGTCACTCTGTCTCAAGCTGAACCCATGCAGCTCGGATATACTCATCTGACTCCGGAAGAACGAGAACGCCGCATACGTCAACATCTCTGCCTCTATTGCGGTCAGCCGGGTCAGCTGAGGGCTTCTTGTCCCACAAGACCACCTCTTCGTAACCCCTCGTCGGTGAGTCCTTGTGTTCAAGCACATCACTCCAATTCTTGTATCAAAGTACCTATAGTGTTGTCTCTAGAGGGCCATCATATATCCACAGCAGCTCTATTAGACTCAGGAGCAGCCGGGAACTTTATGTCTCATGAATTTGCTCAACAACTAGAACTCCCACTAATCTTTTGCAACTCTCAATTGGCAGTGGAAGCACTAGATGGAAGGCCTCTCGGTGATGGAAGGGTCCTGCACACCACCGTGGACCTTCAACTACAGACAGGGACACTTCACACAGAGATAATTCGTTTCTACATCATCACATCACCTCATAACCCGGTAATTCTTGGACTCCCCTGGCTACGTCAACATAATCCCCTCATTTCATGGAAGGAAGGTCGGATCATCAAATGGGGCCTGTCATGTCACTCCAACTGTTTAACTGGCAGCCCTTCACTCTCCATTCAGAGCGTTACGCTAAAGGACAAACCTGTTCTTTTCCCCAGTCTTCCCCTTGAATATTCCGACCTCGTCGAGGCTTTTAGCAAAAACAAGGCTATGGAACTTCCTCCTCACCGCTCAAGTGACTGTTCCATCGAACTATTACCAGGGACAACACCACCTAAGGGTCGAATTTCCCCCCTATCACAACCCGAATCAGAAACCATGAAGAACTACATCGAGGAGGAGCTTTCGAAGGGGTTCATCAGAACATCCACGTCACCTGCAGCCTCTGGCTTCTTCTTTGTTAAGAAGAAAGATGGTGGTCTACGCCCTTGTATCGACTACCGGGGTCTCAACGACATCACTGTCAAGTTTCGATACCCCTTACCTCTAGTACCAGCTGCTCTAGAACAACTCCGCAATGCCAAGTATTTTTCCAAACTAGACCTCCGCAGCGCCTACAATCTCATTCGCATCCGGGACGGTGATGAATGGAAGACAGCTTTTTCTACCAGCACCGGTCACTATGAATATTTGGTTATGCCTTTCGGGCTGTCCAACAGTCCTTCAGTATTCCAATCATTCATCAATGACGTCTTTCGGGACATACTTGATCGTTGGGTTATTGTTTACATCGATGACATTCTTATCTACTCCAACACCTATGAGGAACACGTGCAACACGTAAGAACAGTATTACAACGACTCATTGATCACCAGTTATACGCCAAAGCAGAGAAGTGTAAATTTCACCAGACGACCACGTCATTTTTGGGTTACATCATCAGTCAGGAGGGAGTCGCCATGGACGAGAAGAAGGTCAAGGCCGTTCTAGACTGGCCACTACCAGTAACTTTAAAGGAATTACAATGCTTTTTGGGATTTGCTAATTTCTACCGACGCTTCATCAGAAATTTCAGCACGGTAGCCGCTCCCTTAACCTCTATGACTAAGAGAAATTCATCACACCTCACCTGGTCAACTACAGCACAGGAGGCTTTCGCAGAACTCAAGTCACGTTTCACATCTGCCCCCATCCTCCACCACCCTGATCCAGAACTCCCGTTTATAGTTGAGGTGGACGCTTCAAATACGGGCATTGGAGCCATTCTTTCACAACGGCACGGATCCCCATCCAAGCTCTATCCTTGCGCCTATTATTCCCGCAAACTTAACCCAGCCGAACAGAACTATGACGTCGGAAACCGGGGATTGTTGGCCATGAAAGCAGCTACGGAGGAGTGGCGTCATTGGCTGGAGGGGTCTAAACATCCGTTTGTGATTCTGACTGACCACAAGAATTTAGAATACTTACGATCTGCCAAAAGACTGAATCCCAGACAAGCGAGGTGGGCTCTCTTCTTTACACGATTTGACTTCACCGTTACCTATCGTCCCGTGTCAAAGAACACCAAAGCAGACGCCTTATCACGCCAACACGACGGTTTGAGTCCCATTAAATCCAAGGAAACCCTTCTTCCAGAGTCATTAATTGTGGCCCCAGTTCAGTGGGACATCATGACAGAGCTTACTCAAACCAATTCACAAAAGACCCCTCCTCCCGAATGCCCCTCCGACAAAACGTTTGTACCTCAGGATCTCTGTCAGAAAGTACTACAGCAAGTTCACTCCGTACTCAGCTCCGGTCATCCTGGAATTGCTGCCACTATTCACCTGCTTCAGAACAGCTTTTGGTGGCCAACCTTGCGGGCAGACACAATAAAATTCATTAACGAATGCATCACCTGTAACACAAGCAAACATCTCAGACATTTACCATCTGGCCTACTGCAACCATTGCCAGTTCCTCACCGACCATGGTCCCATCTTGCCATACACTTTATTACCGATCTCCCCAAGTCCAATGGGAATAACACAATACTCACTGTCATAGATCGCTTCTCCAAGGCCTGCCGGTTAATTCCACTTCCCAAACTGCCTACAGCATTTAAGACTGCTGAACTCATGTGCAACTTTGTGTTTCGCTTTTATGGCCTTCCTGAGGACATTGTGTCGGACCGAGGGCCCCAATTCACATCCAGAGTATGGTCAGCATTCTTCCAACAACTCAACATCAACATTAGCCTCACTTCAGGATATCACCCACAATCGAATGGTCAAACAGAACGTCTCAATCAGGAGATCACCCGGTTCCTCAGATCCTATTGTCATCAGAACCAAGCAGACTGGAGCCGATTCCTCATGTGGGCTGAGTATGCACAGAACTCACTCCAGAAACCCTCCACCGGACTAACCCCATTCCAATGTGTAATGGGCTTCCAACCTCCCCTATTTCCATGGTCAGGGGAACCTACCGAGGTACCCTCAGTCAACGACTGGCTCCAGAGAAGCGAAGACATCTGGAATCAGCCTCACACTCACTTGCTACATGCTGTCAGGAGACAGAGGTTGCAGGCCAATCGTCACCGTCGCCCCAACCCCGAATATACTCCAGGTCAATGGGTCTGGCTATCCACTCGAGACCTATGCCTCAGATTTCCTTTCAAGAAACTCAGTCCCAGGTATGTGGGCCCTTTCCAAATTGTTAGACAGATTACACCAGTTTCCTTTCGTTTGGCATTACCCTCTAATTATCGTATCTCTCCCACTTTTCATGCATCACTTCTTAAACCCGCTGGTGGTCCGAGAGCGGAGGAGAAGCAGACCAGTGACCAGGGCCCCTCACCCATCTTGGTGGAGGGCGAGGAGGCATATCAGGTTCGAGATCTACTTGATTCCAGACGCCGGGGCAGGCTCCTCCAATATCTGGTGGATTGGGAGGGGTACGGACCGGACGAGCGATCCTGGGTTAATGCAGAGGACATACTCGACCCCACACTCGTGACTGAATTCCATAGGACGCACCCGGAAAAACCGGCCCCTCGACCTCGAGGAAGACCCGGCGTCGTTCGCCTCTTCGCGTCAGGAGCCGCTCGCAGGGGGGGGGCTCTGTCACAAACGAGACTCCCGCGGTTCCTCCTGCTCACCACCAGAGGGAGCTCTCTCCTGAATATTAAACCCTTTGAACTACATTTCCCACATGCCTGGTACTGATTACCTTACACCTGACTTTCATCAGTGGACTATTAAAGGTGCTCTCAGACTCACCCTCATTGCGAAGTTTTGTATTTACCCTGGTGATCATCTCTGAGCGTTTCTTCCTGTGTTTTGCCTTCCCGTGGATTACTTTTGGACTGTTTATTCTCATCTTGATTCCTTGCTTGCCCTGGACTACATTCTCTACTGGACTGATTTATGTGAGTTTGCCGCCTGCCCTTATCTTATGCCTGTTTCTGGATTATGAGTTACCTTATCTCAACTGTTGTGTTTGCTGGTGATTGACCCTGAGTGTATGACCACGATTATAATAAAACTGCAAATGGATTCTCATTCTCCTGAAGACTCATTACATCTACATATTTTCCACCAAAAATACGACCTGTGGAGCTTAGTACTCTCTCCGTGACAGTTCTAATACAGTTATATTTTCAGTCAGAGAACATAAACAAACCGTTCCGCAAGAACCACGAACCCCAATGAGCTCGTTCAACAGCTGTCAGCGATCAAAATCCTCAAGTGAATCAGGGCTAAAGTGTCGAGAACAGAGCCGCGGGTAATTGGGGAGTTTCACTCGCCCACAAGCATCTTCCCATTGTTTTCTTCTCTTTGCATCAGAACTAGGAAAACAGTGGAAGGTCAAATCACCGCTCTCGTTTGTCTTCGAATGGGCATCACAACCAACAGCCACACAATGTGGCATTTTATCTCTCTAAGTGGGTCCGACGATGAACTGTAGAAGAGTGTGTCGAACTGCCTGCGAACGCTCACCTCTGACGTGTTCTTTTTAGTTTAGCGCCCAGGATCGTCGTGCGTCATCAACAGTCGACGGCCCATAGTACAAAAAAGCTGAAAAAAGTAGTGATCGCGCTTTTTTATTTTTCTTAATCATGAAAGCGTTTCAGGTATTTTTAACCAAGCGCCTTAATTAGGAGGGGTATTGACATCATATCTAGACCAATTTGACAAACTAGCCGGAAATCCTTTTAATAGGTTGGTTTCACGTGACGTCACGCTGCTGCATCGCAAGAGCGCGAAAATTCAGATGGAGGGCAGGAAGTGAAATAGCTGAGGATCTGCCATTAATGTTTTGTGTAGTTTACGGCTGCTCCAAGGTGAGAAATGTAAAAAGCTCACAGAACAACGCTGTAAAAAGTGGATTTTTAACGTAACGTTACGTCTGCGGTTTGGGAGGAGCAGAGTCTGTTAATGCCGTGTCTGCAGCGACGGTATGTTAGCTAGCCAACGTGTTTTTTTGTGTCTGTGTTTATATAGCATTAGGCTGTCGTTCAGGGGATCAGTGGGAATGGGACATTAAATGATCAAGGTAAATTAGACTCAATACGGACTCTCCGCAACAGTTTCCTCCATAGACGTATTCTCCATGTTTACTTCCTGCCCTCCATCTGAAATCGCCCCGCCTTCCCGCGTCATCATAATCGTCATCATAATCACGTGACTGAAACCCAGCTATTCTAGTAGTGGCCCTCTTGTGACAAAACAAACTCGGGCCGATGGTAATAACACCAAGTATGGACCTGACACTAGTACAACTGCTTTCAGCCGATACTGGCCCATACAGAAAAAGCCGTCAGTCAGCCAGATGTGTTATGCACAGTCGGCTCGGATCTGGCCCATTATCTGTTCACTGATGCCGACAGTGAGCCGACAGTGACGTATTTCAGCCAGAATCGACCCAACTGTGCTTGCTATCTGGGGGACGAGGCCGAGGGACGTGAGAGAACGGCATGAGGCCGGTGGCGTAATTGTTAATGAATGACACCTGTGAGACGCACCGGTCTCATATCTCTCACGGAGGAGCGGAAGCATAAAGGAGGAGCGACGACTGTGAAGATCAAGAGAGGACAGGCCTGTGTGTTGTGTTTGGTTTTTGTTTTGTGTAGCCAGCAGTCGTCCACGAGGGGCTGCTGGCAGTTCTTTTTGGTTTTGTATTTTGTTTTATTTTGAATATTAAAGTCTTTGATTGTTCGCCGGTTCCCGCCTCCTTCTTCCCTGAATCTTAAACTTCGTTACAGCCTTCTTCAAATGAAATGTTCAAAATGTTCAAATTAGGACAGCAGTAGCCGTCTGATCATGAACGTGATGACACAAATTATTTCTGATACAGAAGACAATGTCAACCAAAAGAAGAATGGACAAAAAAGTATCTATGCCTTTATTCTTTCTGTTAAACTGAAGTGTGTTGTTTGTTCAGAGACTGCAGTGCTCGTAAATGTAATAAAAATATTATTAGACCTTTTAAATGTTCTTCTGCATTTCTCCCTCTTCTTGGGAGTTTGTCGTACGTCATATATGGTTATTTTTAAAAAAAATAGATCAAGGTGCCCACATTTTTTTTTTCGCGGTGGTCATATTTTAATATTCATTTTGCTGAGTAATGAGTGTGTTGTAGGTCTGTGTTTTATTAGTTGTTGTCCCCTCTCTCCACTTCCATTTTTCAACAGATTTTAACATCCATTTCTTGAGTCTTTTTCAACTCTGAGGTGTGAACACCAGGATTAAACAGGGGGCTTTCATGACGCTTTAAAAATGGTATCCTTCCCGTTTAGGTGATTAAAGAGGGCACAGAACTGCATAGTGTGGTCCATACGGTGCTGGTTCCCTGTTTGAGGAACAACATTGCCTCTGCTGGATACATTTGTGGTCGAGTCTTCTATAACATAGAGGGAACTCAAAAAACGAAGGAGAGCTGGATTCAAACACAGAGAACCAGGAACAGAATGATCACAGAGCTAATCAACAGGAAGAACCACAAAAGATTACAAAACATGGCAAAGAACAGGAAATTACGGAAAGTCCACACAAGACAAGGGGAGCACAGGCCGGGATAATTAAAATTGCATACTCTCTGATACTTATTCTGAATAAGTAATGACTTCAATGTGTGTAGTATTAATGTAATCCGGACGAAGTACATTTTTGCACAATATTATATAGAAATCCTCAATGACAAAATTCATGACTGGAAAAATAGTCTGCATGTGCATTTTGAATTGTTTTAACTAATAATCTATTTTATATCTATTATATGATTTAAAATATAGATTATAATATGATTTCACATGAGACTCTTCAGACCTTACTGTACATGAATAATGAGCTTCCAGAACTTCTGATTGAGGCTGTGTGTGACCTAAATTAACTTTTCAAAAATTGAACATATAAATACAGTATAAATAACAAAAATAAATAACTTTTTTTTTCTTAGTCTCTTTAAATGCAAACAATAAGTGCAACCATAATCAAAGTTCTCTCTCAATATTCAACGTGCAAACAGAGACCAGAGCCACAACTACACAGCCCAGAGATGGGTTTGATATTGGAAGATAGTCTATTGTATGCAGCATAATTTGCGCACATGTTTTACTTTCACTTTCGGATCGTGTGTAGCGAGCAGTGGGGCTGAGCGCGCATTATACAAGATAAGACACTTATCAGATGCTTAAGATCTGTTGCGCAATGAATCATCCGCCATGTCATCTTGTCTCTCATCACGCGATCAGTGAACTGTGATTCCTGCTGCACCGTGTGCGACTGCAACTCGTGCTGTATGAGCAGAGCAGACATTTACAATCGTTTACATTGGTTTTTATTTTGATAAAAAACAGCAAAATGACAGTGGAGGCAGTGGTAGCATATTCTATGTCACCTTCACCCTCAGGCTTTGTCACAGCGATATCGCGAGACAGCTTTTCACTCGACGAGAAATCTCGTCACATTTTAGAGATCTCGTGGCTTGAGAACTCATCACACCAGTTAAGGCCACCAAAAACGTTGACGGATGGAGGTGAGAGTGCCCCGCACGCCGGGATGGGCTGACAATTTGGAGGAGTGTCCCCACTGGAGGGTAGCCAAGCGCGCAGAGACAGGAACAAACAAGGTGTTTCGGACAGGCGCGCGGAACGGTGGCGCGAGCGAGAGTGCGCTTTACCAACCTCTCGACTCCCCAGACAGCCACCCCCACTACGCAGTTGGAGGGAATAATCTCCTCCTGAGCAGTGGTGGGAGTCGAGGAGTCGATGAGGCGGGAGAGTGCATCTGGCTTAACGTTCTTAGACCCAGGACGATAGGAGATGGTAAAATCGAAACGCGTGAAAAACAGAGCCCAGCGGGTCTGGCGAGCATTTAATCTTTTGGCGGAACGAATATATTCAAGGTTTCTGTGATCCGTCCAAACTATGAAAGGAACCGGAGCTCCCTCTAACCATTGACGCCACTCTCCCAATGCCAAGCGTATGGCGAGTAATTCACGGTTAGTGACGTCATAGTTGCGTTCCGCGGGAGAGAGACGATGCGAAAAGAAGGCACAGGGGTGTACTTTCTCATCAGCAGGCGAGCGCTGGGAAAGAACAGCCCGACCCCCACCTCAGAGGCGTCGACCTCGACGATAAACTGCCTCGCGACGTCGGGAGTGAGCAAAATGGGAGCGGTAGTGAAAAGGAAATTAAGAAGATCGAAAGCGCGCTGAGCAGGAACTGACCACACGAACTTAGACTTGACTGAGGTCAAGGCGGTGAGAGGGGCGGCCACCTGACTAAAGTTGCATATAAAGCGGCGATATAAATTAGCGAAACCGAGAAATCGCTGAAGCACGACACGAGAGTCAGGGACGGGCCAATCAGTAACGGCCTGGACCTTAGTAAGATCCATACTGATCCCCTCCGCAGAAACGACCGAACCGAGAAATGTAACAGAGGGAACGTGAAAAGAGCACTTCTCAGCCTTAACAAAGAGTCGATTCTCCAGTAATCGCTGGAGGACCCGACGAACGTATTGGACATTCACTTGGAGAGAGGGTGAAAAAATCAAAATGTCGTCGATATAAACAAAGACAAAAATATTAAGCATATCCCGGAGGACATCGTTGACGAGGGCTTGAAACACGGCGGGGGCGTTGACCAGACCGAACGGAAGAACCCGGTATTCAAAGTGACCAAGGGGCGTGTTAAAGGCGGTTTTCCACTCGTCGCCCTCCTTGATGCGCACGAGATGGATAGGCGTTACGAAGGTCAAGTTTAGTAAAAATCTTTGCTTATTGTTAATCGATGCAAATCAAAATCGATGCTTATGTTACATCGTCTTACACTCAGGTAAGACGATGTAACATTAGAACAGCCTTCTATCTGTACCGTTTTGACTTCTTTGCTCGCCGTTTTGCTATTATTCTCGTGCACTGACTCGTTCACTAAGCTGAACAGCCAATCAGAGAGAACTGGGAGTTTGATTTGTTTGTTTCCAGTATTGAGCTTGGTATTTGCAATGTTGTCTTGGGTTTCATCAGTATGTTTATTGTTATTGGTATCATTCAGTTTCAATATATACTATTTGTTTTCACTCCCTTATTGAGACTTTAAGTTATTTTGAACACAACTATTGGCAAAAGTGAATTCCCCTTTTTATGTAACTTATAGTCTATGAAACAAAAAGGCGAGACAATTACATAGTAGTGGCCCATATGGGGAATTGCATTTGTAGGTTGTTGTTTAATTAAAGAGTCTCTACTGCCATTGCTGACCTCTGTTCTGGTACAGAAGATGAGTTTGAGTTTAATCCAGATTTCACCGCCAGATCCATTCGTTACCAGAAGAGAGCCCATGAGAGAACTTATTACTACATTCAGTGGCCTCTATATAGATTATTATGGAGAGCCTGAGGCAGAGAGTGATAACTGTGGAGTCGATGATGATAACGATATCAACCTTCCTCTTCCGCCACCACCAAAAACTGAGATAAATGACCAAGACATGGTGGAAAATTTTAGGAGAAGAGTCGTTTCTTTGGAAGAGCAGTTCACAAACTGTGTGCAAAAGGTGAGTGGGGGTGTTACCCGTGACCAATTAGAATGTAGATGCATAGCAGGAGAGGATTAAATGTCCTATCGTGTTGAAAGGGCATGTGAGAGGGTCAAGAAGGAGTTGGAGTTAGACATACAAGATCTGGGGAATTCGATGGTTGATTGCCTTGCTAGACGCAATGTCCAGATGGACAGGAAGATCAGTGCTTGCATACCCTCAACATCTACTCCAATGTAAATCTAAACCCAAGTTCACTTTTTAATCCTGCAGTCTCCCTTATCTCCAATAAAACTTACAGTGTGCAAAGGAATCATCCTACATTTCCATCTGCATCTCACACCGTCTTCCTGTTGATATTGAGTTTCGTTTTGGTGAAGATGAGGCTGATGATCCCATTTCTTATGTTGAGAGATGTGAAGAATATTTAGCTCTACGACCTTTTTGTGAGGTAGAGTTGTTTGCTACCCTCTTTTCCGTGTTAAAAGGAACTTCAAAAGCCTGGTGGGCAGCCATGAGTTCCTGGAATCAGTTCAAAGAAGTTTTTCTGAAGCCGTTCCTAACTGAGGACTATGAGGCGGAAGCTGCAAGATTGCTGAGAGAAAGGAAACAAAGAGTACAAGAAAGTATCCGTGACTTTGCCTTCCAGTATCGTGCTTTGTGTCTCAGATATAGGAGGGATATGCCTGAAAAGGAAGTCATCCAAGCTATCCTAAGGAACTGTAACCCAAGGCTAGCCAGTTTGCTTCGAGGAACAGTGAAGAGTGTGGGTGAGCTGGTAAGGATTGGAACCCAGATTGAAAGGGACTTTGAGGAATCAAAAAAATATTGGAGCAGCATAAATTCAGAATCCCTAAGGAAGAAGAATAAGCACGTACAATGTCCATCCACCCGGTCATCAATGGCAAGCACTAATACCATACAGTCTGAACCATTTTTTACCCAGCCCAGTAAACAAGAGATGAGGATGCTCGACACTGCTTGACACTGGGAGTACATTCTCCTTGATCCAAGAGTCCTGTTGTAGGCAGTAGGAGTCTAAGCAGAAGTGGAAATCTAGTGGAGGACAGATGTTTTTACTAGTAAATGGACAAGTTCAGACTGCATTAGGACATTCAATATTGCGAACAGGTGGGGTCGCTGTTAGCGCTGAGCGAGTAGGTACGAGTTGTGAGTTGTCGTCGAAAAAGATGGATAAAGCAAAAAAGCTGTTGTGGGCTAAAAATAGAAAAAGAAAGAGGGAAAAGGAGATGGCATTTCAATGCGACAGCAGCTAAAAGTGGATGGTGAAAGGCAACAGGTAGTTTAAAGTGTGACGTCTGTGCCTGGAGGCTTGCAAATATTCATGTTTACAGACTAGCTAGCGTTTGCTAGAACTGGGAATGTAGCAGCCAAATGGGGGTTTAAATTACGGCTAGCTTAGAATATGCAAAAACGAGGTTGCTAAACTGAAAACTAGAAAATATAAGGTAGCATGTAAAATGAATGACAAGAATCTAGAAAACAACTAATGCAATATCTCTGGTTTACCATGGAATCATGCATAGATTTGCTACCAAACTTGGAGGCTTGGAAATATTAATGTTAACAGACTGGCTAGTGTTTGCAAAACTTAATGCAAACTAATGTTGCTGATAGCTACATTTAGATTTTGGTTAAACCCTATGGTCCCAATCCCATGCATGACATATCTCAATTTTATTAAGATAAAATAACAACTAGTAAATATAAGGTAGCATGCACAATAAATGACTAGAAGCTGGAAAACATAACTTGTGCAATAAGTCTGGTAATGGAACTACCATGGAATCATTAATAGATTTTGTTTTACCATAAGCTGTTCATGTTAGCTGTGCTGTCAGACATAAAGGCTATAGTTACATCTGTTGGGTGACATGGAAGCTGTAATTACAGGGTCACATCTCTCTCTCTCTCTTTAAAGGTATGTGCTATATTATATGTGTATATATATATATATATATATATATATATATATATATACATATATATATTAGTGCTGTCAAACGATTAAAATATTTAATCGCGATTAATCGCATTAATGTCATAGTTAACTCCCGATTAATCGCACATTTTTATCTATTCTAAATGTCTCTTGATTTCTTTTTGTTCATTATTTTTTCTCATTTTAATGCTCTTATCAACATGAAAAAAGTGGATTGCTTGCTTTGTGCACATTTGTTTTTATTGAAAACAAGATTGGCAATACTGTGTTCAATTTCACACTAACATTCTCACTTGGAGCAAATAATTTCTTTGTAACACAATGTAACACTGTCCATCAATAAAAGGGTGAAAGAAATACTGACGAGGTACTGATATTGACGAGGGGGCGGAGAATTCGCATCAGCTGTGTGTGTGTGCTTGGCCATCATCAAGTGGTATTTCAGACTGGACGTGCTGCGATGATGATAGCTCAGTTCATAACGACAAAACACACAGATCACTTTGGTCTAGTCAATGGAACCATTTGGCAACTTTTTAAAAGTAAACTTTCCATTCAGAATCTAATTGGCATCCATTTCGGCGTCTCGCGCTCGTCATCCACTCAAAACGTAACTTTAACCTATTTGGCCGGCTCGCAAGCCCAAACAAGTGTGTGCGCGTGCCTGTTGTTTTGTTTCCGGTATAGCTAGATCCACTTGCGCTTTGGTCGACGAAGCAACAAAACGTCCTCGCTAGGGTTGCCAACCGTTCCGTATAATACGGAATCGTTCCGTATTTGACACATAAAAGGCTTGTTCCGTATTGAACTGATACGGAACGCACTTTGTTCCGTATTTTTGAAAATCAATTCAGTGTAAATCCATGACAGACGCATACCTTCTAATATATATGTCAGACAGACTATGAACGAAGACCCGCTGCTATAATGGCAAATTCGGGGACTTGGCGCCCCTTTGACGGGCTCTGACGTGTAATGACGTAGAGTTGGCTCATTGGTCGCACGTCAGAGGCGCCCGCGCCATTGGATGTGAAGCTGCCGCAGCACAGCCTATGAGCGAGCCAGACGCTCTGCAGCATAGATATACACACGGCTGTGCAGCTGCAAATGCGTTTTACAGGCTTCAGTAAATCGAGTAAAATGAGACATTTGTAGGCTATGATAAGAAAAACTACTACATTAAAAATATAATTTTTTTGCACTGGAAAAAACATTCTAGAAGTCTAATTCTATTGAATAAGTTTGCACAAGGCTACAGAAAACTGATGTGTTTATTTTTCTTCAAATGCAGTCTAAGCCGATTAGTTTTGAATGTTATGTTGTATTTGTTTAAGTTAAAAATAAAACATATTATGAACTAAACAAATAGATGGTTCATTTTTGGCAAAATGATCATGATAGCCTTTATATTTATGAGTTTTGAATGTTATGTTGTATTTGTTTCAGTTAAAAATAAAACGTATTATGAACTAAACAAATAGATGGTTAATTTTTGGCAAAATGATCATGATAGCCTTTCTGAGTGGTTAAGTCTTGTATATTGATTAGGCCTACTTTGTAATTCAAATTTTAGTGCAACTTATAAAATTCTAAAAAAATATATAATGCAACTTTGCCTAATAGGTTGCATTATAATGTGCTATAAAATGTATGAATTTCAGGGGTTATTTTTCCAAAATTCCTCCCCCCCCCCCCCCCCGTTCCTTATTTCTAATTCAGAAAGTTGGCAACCCTAGTCCTCGCACGGCGCAAGCCCTTGAAATGAATGGGTTTCATAGCGCAGCACCGCGCATGCCGCGTCCTGTTGCAAAAGCATGTGAAAAAAAACTACAAAGTTTGCTAGGCCAAAAAGACCGTTAATCTCGCGATAAAAAAATTAATCGCGTTAAAATGGTTTTGCGTTAACGCCGTTAATAACGCGTTTAACTGACAGCCCTAATATATATATATATATATATATATATATATATATATATATATATATGTGTGTGTGTGTGTGTGTGTGTGTGTGTGTATATATATATATATATATATATATATATATATATATATATAACATCTATTATGCAGTAAGGTTGTGCTGCTGTTGAAATTACATTCACATTTTGGATTTTAAAAAGTACAAATATGGCACACGCAGAAGTGTAATTTGACAGACTTGCAAATTTATTTGAGAGATCAAAGCTTTCCATGTGGGCTTAAAAGTCAAATTAACTTTCTCATTGGTGTAGGTGGAAGAAAAGGGCATAAAAAATAAGCTTTATCAGATAGCAGAACCATGGAAACAACAGAGACATTTTATCAAAGCTTTCTGTGTTTGTGACAATACTACATGATCCCACATATGGGCCGGTCTATAAACATAAAGGAACGGCCAGAGGAACTCAGCACTGAAGCAGGTGCATCACAAGTGAACTGGTGGTGAATTATTCCTCTCCTCTCAAATCAGTCAGAAGAACTTTAAAGAAGAGGCCGCTTTGAGGTACAGTATTTTAAACACAGACATTAAGTTGATAAAAGTGCATTTGTTCACAGTAGATTATACACAAATGTGCTATTAGGAATGTGGGAAATTTTGCTTTTATTCAAGTCAAAGTTTGGTTATAATGAAAGTTTGGACATATTTATATAACATATTTATATAACAGTTAATTCAATACAGATAGTATCAAAGCAGCTTCACATTAATACACAGGAAAATAACAGTGTTAATATTTTACAATTCATCAATTATGAATAAAAACAGCTGTACAGCAGCTCTACAGAAGACTATAGAGCATAATTCAGCTCAAGTCAGTTCAATAACAATGTCGATGTTGCTGATAGTGTCAGTACAGTTAAATCGATAATATAAGTGATTATTTGTTGTCTTTTAAACAGCGATTTCTGGCTATGCTTTATGCTTAAATACTGTACGCTGGGATGAATTGTCCCTGGGCATAGGTTTCTTAACAAAACGAATACTTAATTTCCCCTGTATTACTATGTTTTAATCAACAAGTTGGAGTGAGTATTACTTAAAACGTAAAATGTTTTACTTAAAAAGAAGAAGTAGCATTCAGAATGTGCAGAAATATACCTACAGTACTGTGTATGTCTGATATGGTCCTTAAACAAGACACAATTTAAACAAGGACACAAACATCTTTCATTATGACTGGTGTCATTATCTTATCTGATATCTATACAGACGCAAATATGATGCAGAAATATTTGCATAGCTTCCCTCTCACACATGCAATTAGGCAAAACTTGTAATCCCTTGTGTAAAAAGTTTACCGTAAAAAGTATCTACTGTACTATGGAAATAATAGTTAATTATAATAATAAATAATAATTCTCTATGTTTCAAGTGGTCCCTTCAAATTCATCTGAAAATGTAACTTTTAATGACTTCTGCAGTCTCAAAATTATTCGACCCCTTCATGGCAAGCATTTTTACTACTTAGTAGAACACCCTTTTGCTGTTATAACAATATAATAATAATAATAAACTTTATTTTCTATAGTGCCTTTAAAAGTCACATCTCAAAGCTCTTCACAAAAATAAGAAAAACAAAGGAAATACAATAATATAAAAGAAATGCATTCATAAAAGTAAGTACATTCAGATATACAATACAAAAATAAAATAAAATATGTTATAAAACAATTCAATAAAAATAGTATAGAAAAAATTGTTAGAAGTAATCAAATAAAACCCCTAAAAAAGTATGTTTTGAGGGAAGATTTATAAACACTAAGAGATTCTGCTTGCCTGTCAGAGGGCAGAAAGCTCCATAATTTTGGAGCAAATGAAGAGAAAGCCATAACATCCATCTTATCATCTTAAACGAGTTGGTGGGCAGTTAAATGACCAGCTTCAGGGATTAAGGATAGATAGTAACTGACAGATATTGAGGAGACAAACCATGCAAAGCCTTATAGTTAAGCATGAGAATTTTAAAATCAACACAAAGCCAGAGTAAGGACTCCAACATAGGAGTGATGTGATGATCCCTTGTCCTGGTCCTAGTCAGGATTCTGATGGCAGAATTTTTTTAGAACTCAGAACTCCAGCCAGTAGAGCATTGCCATGATCAATGCAAAAATATACAATAATGTTAATGAACTTTTCAGCCACTGTAAATAACAACGTAGGACACAGTCTGGCAATGTTTCTAAGGTGAAATAAAGACGTTTTGACAGTATTCTGGAAATGAGGATCAAATGTTAAATTAGCATCAAATACCACCCCCCAATTTTTTTTTATATCGCTTGAAACTCTAAGATAGAGCCATCCACATTTAAAGTTAAAGACCCAGCTTTATGTAGCTGGTGGGCTGAACCAATAAGTATAACCTCAGTCTTGTCACTGACAAAGAAAATTTTGAGACATCGTTTTTTTTTTTTCTTTCTTTTTTTTCTCAGAAATGCAATGCACAGCCATATTATCATCAGGTTTTGAATGTATGTAAATCTGGGTGTCATCTGCATAAGAATGAAAGTTGACCAAGTGACCAAATGTAGATGCAGAATAGTAAAGGGCCCAGAATTGAACCCTGAGGAGATTGCACCACACCAACCTCAGATCTGCAACCACCCATAGCAACAAACTGCTTTCGATCTGAAAGGTATGACTTAAACCAGTTTAGTGCAGTATCAGAATCACCAAAGACAGTCTCTAAACGGATGATTAAAAAAGAGTGATCTACAGTGTCAAAAGCGGCACTGAAATCAAGGAGAGTCAAAATTTAAAGACAGCCGAGTACAAAGCAATTAACAAATCATTTGTCATACGATCATAATCATTTCGTCAAATCATACTGTACCTTAACTAATGCAGTTTCAGTGCTTTGGAATTTAGGGAAGCCAGATTGAAGGGCCTCAAAAAGATTGTTTGCAGTAAGATGAGAGTACAATTATGAAGCAACAATTTGCTCTAAAAGTTTGGCAAATAAGGCAAAATTGGAATATAAATTGAAAAATATGCACTTTAATGAGATCGTGTTGTATGTTCCCACCAGTCCTGAGATCTCTCTCGCACACAATAACTGAAGCACATGCACAGGCTGCAATGATGGTCCTTTTCGTCTACCTCTGCCTCAAAATCATGGTGATGTTTAGCGAACTTTGCATATATCGCAAAACTAGCATCAAGCATATTTTGCGTTCGTCTATCTGTGCAAGAACCCCCTTTAAGCATGCACGATGTTTCATATAGTATGTCAAGTGTAAACGCACAAATCGAAAATGGGTCACAATTGAAAGAACATGTAAACGGACGGTCCAAAAAATTGGATATAGGCAACAAATCAAAATTGGGCATCAAGACCTGCAGTGTAAACAGGGCCAGGACTCTTTGTGCCATGTTTCAGTTAAGCACACAAGGTCCCAATAACGCTCAGAGATAAAAGCAATAATCCAACTGGTGAAGCATGATTAATTTTGAGACTGCAGAAGTCATTAAAAGTTGCATTTTCAGTTAAATTTGGGGAACCACTTGAAACATTTGTTGTGTTGGGCTATTTCAATTACTATTGTTTGATCTGATCATTGCAAACAGCTAAAATTCTGTAAATATTGCCAAGAAATATGATTTGCAATGGGGGTTGAATCATTTTGATTATAACTGTACTTAAGTGTGAAGTTACGAAATGTATCGAAATGTTAATTTCAATTAAATGAAAATGACCCACTTAAGTAGATCTCTATATGTAATTTTATAATTACAACTACGGTCTTCTAAATATGGTTAAAGTGTCGTGCCGAATGTCAGATAAGCATTGATGGTAAACTAAATACTAAAATTTTATGTAATTTCTATGTAATGTATTAAACACGTACACAATTCATTGTTCGTAAACAATGTACGTCTTTAATCACTGATTATTAAAACAATGATTTAAAATGTACTTCAAAGTAAATCTTTTAATTTGACATTGCAAAGTGCACCTTGTGTAAAGTGCACTAGAGCATTTAAGAAACAAGAGTGAAAGTGTACTCTTTTTAAGTGGCCCTTTTATTACATTAAATCTTTACTGTACTTGCAGATAATATTAAAAGTGCCCATTCAAAACAATTATGGCACGAGCTTCTGTCTGATATGCAAAAGTTGTCATAGTACTGTGTGGTTTCTATGATGCTCTTTTTAATTTCACTCCATCTGTCTCTTTCCTCTCAAGGTCAATCGTACAAATATGAATTACGACATGGATAACTACTCTTATGATGGAAATGAGGATTACGATGAAGCAGTGCCTTGTAATCTGACGGGGTACAACAAGGATGAAGTGAACATCCAAACGTACATCTACTCCCTGATTTGTGCTCTCGGCCTGGTGGGCAACGTGTTGGTCCTCGTAACGTACGCCTTCTACAGGAAAGCCAAAACCATGACCGATATCTTCCTGGTTAACGTGGCATTAGCGGATCTCCTCTTCGTCGTGGCCCTTCCGCTGATCATATACAACGAACAGTACAGTTGGAGCATGGGCACATGGGCCTGTAAGTTGCTGAGAGCCGCCTACAGCATTAATGTTTACAGTAGTACCCTCCTGCTAGCCTGCATTAGCGGCGACCGCTACATCTCCATCGTCAAAGTCACACGATCCGTTCGGATTCGATCGCAAGCTCGAGCGTACAGCCGCCTCATCTGCCTGGTCATATGGCTGCTTGCATTCATTTTGTCTTTGCCTACGCTCATATATTACAAAATGGAACAGAACGAATGCATCAACATCTTTGAGAAGCCCCAAACCGCCATTCTAATGAAGATCCTTATTCCCAGCATGCAGATGCTCATCGGGTTCTTGGTGCCGTTGATGGTCATGATATTCTGCTACTCGTGGACCATTGCGACGCTGCTCAAGGCAAAAACCTTCCAGAAGCACAAGGCGGTCCGAGTGGTTTTGGCCGTGGTCTCTGTTTTTGTCCTTTGCCATCTGCCTTACAACGTGGCGCTCCTCGTCTACATCAGTAAACTGTTCACTGAGAGACCCTGCAAGGAGGAACAGCTGACTCTGATGACGCTGTCCATCAGCAGGAGCCTAGCTTTCCTTCACTGTTGTTTAAATCCCTTTCTGTACGCCTTCATTGGGGTTAAATTCAGGAGCCACTTCTGTCAGATCCTACAGGACTTGCGGTGCCTGGGGAAACGGTACATTTACTCGGGACGCTCCTCTCAGCAGACCTCTGACTTGTACGTATCGGCAATGAAAACCGTTGTAGAACAAAATCATGACAACCAATCGTCATTTACAATGTGACTTCACATTTTCGAGTGATTGCTGTCTGGTTGTTCTCAAGAAAGCAGTGAATGATTCTGTGTATGATTTACCAAGTACTGTTATATGCTAAATATTTTGGTAACACTGTACAATAAGGTGCCATTAGTTAATGCATTTGCATTACCTAATAATGAGAAATACTTTTGCTACAGTAAGGGATTATTTACATCCAAGAATATGTTTAATAATATGCTAATGTTCTATTGCTTGTCAGTTCCAGTCATCTCAGGTTCATTAAATAATGTTAACATACAACCGTTGATTTTAAAAGAATGCATTAGTAAATGTTGCAAGTAACATGAACTAAGATTAAGAAGTGTTTTGTCATTGTTTACTAACTTTATTGTAAAGTGTTACAAAACTTTCTTTTGAATTAGTGATATGAAAAATATGTGAAATATTTTTGTTTGTAAGCAAAATGTTGTGATGTTTTCTTCATTGTCTTATTCAAATGTGTTTTACCGTAACTTTACTGTGGGTCGACTTCTACAGCCGATGTCTGATTTGCAAGGCAAATGCTTACCAGCCTTGTCAACAATGTGGTATTAAACCATATGAGTCCAGAATGGCTCAATATAACATATTATTGCAATATACAAAACAAGCTTTAACAAGAAAACCAAAACATTTAAACATTATTAACCCTAAAGCCTAATGTACCATATTCAATACTCAATTTCTAAGGCCTGTAAATGATCAACATG
This sequence comes from Gila orcuttii, assembly GCA_026230005.1. Taxonomy (NCBI): domain Eukaryota; kingdom Metazoa; phylum Chordata; class Actinopteri; order Cypriniformes; family Leuciscidae; genus Gila; species Gila orcuttii. Next base: position 12,777,422 of record JAPDVR010000013.1, on the reverse strand, counting down.
ATCAAAACTTTGCTGAAAACCTGTTGCGCATAATCTCCTACAATCGTCTGATTGATAGTTTATACTTTTTATATAGTTTAGTTGTACAAATATGCCACTTTAGCAAGTGCTTCACATGTCTTCTGCTGTGAAATCTGTACTGATTTTTTTTAATAAAGTAAACATGAGAATAACTTTTATATTGTTAGTAATATTTCAAGATGAACTCTTACTGGACTGAAGCAACTCTTGATCTGGGGTGCGTTTCCCAAAAGCATCGTTGGCCAACTATGATCGCAATTTCCATTGAACTCTATTGGTAACGACGGAACTTAAGACCATAGTTGGCTTTGGGAAACGCACCCCTGATCATCAGGTATTTGAGGAAGGTTTATTTGTTCATCTCTCAATTATCATTGTATTACATTGCATTATATGTTTTAAAACTGCAGAGCTTTCATTTTAAAAACAAGCATTTAAATGTCATCTTAAGACATATTATTGGCAGATACAGAGTGACAGCTGATATTTATATGCATTTTATGTACGTATCTGTTATACTGTTATAAAGATCTCATTGATTTACATTACAAGCATCAGAATTTCATCTTACATTTTGTCTATATAAATATCAGCATCTGCACCAAATTGCAAGTGTTTTTTCCTCCTCGAGTTTGAGCTCCATATTCTCACTATATCAGACTATATGAGCCACAAAAACCCATTATATAATACATATTAAACAAAATAACATGCATTTTTAAAATTGATTTTGTCTAAAGGTTTTAATAAGATGACCAATTTAAAAAAGATGACTATTATTTCTGACTATTATTGCCTGATTTGTTGATTGAACAATAAAGTTTCACTGTGTATAATCATGAAACTGAGACAGTGCTCAATGAGATCTGAGGTTTGTGAAATTGATTAACCATCTCTGGGACTAAATAAATAAATGACATTAAATTTGACATATATTTAAGACTAAAATCATTGTCCAAAATTAGTTTTCAAAATCTGACCTTTGACATTTTTAGGGTGCCGTTATTTATAACCGACTTATTATGGTAAATTATTTCTGACAAATTGTCTGAAACTTCACACACTTACAAATGCTATCTGAAAAGTAGTGAAAAGGTCTTAGTGTTTTTAAAAAAAAAAAAAAAAAAACATTAAAAAGCTTTATTAACATTCCATTTCATCTTGTGCTACTATATTTCATTTGAAACTTATTATGTGAAAATGTAAAAATCTTAACACAAATTCAGATGCAACTTCACTGCCTGGATAGTAGTGAAACCATATCTTAGTGTTTCAAAAAAACGTAAAAAAAAAAAAAAAAAAAAACTTTAACATTGTTCCAAATCAATGATTGTAGCACAAGTGATTATCGACTCTTCTCTTTCAGTGTAGCTCACTTTCCACACGTAACTCGATTTTGACCTATTTAGTCATAATTTTTGGAGCATTTGACCTCTGGTTGTAGCATGATTATTCATCATCAATACTTTCTGGAAAAGATACATCTTTTCCTCCCTGTCTTCACAGGCCAAAAGACTATTGAACAAGAGTGCAGCTAAACAAAACATATGTATCCCCTAAAAGGACTTTTATGCATAACACAGATTTTTTTGGTCTTTGAGTTTTTTAATTACAAAATGTGCATTAAAAATTACCAAAAACTTTAGAATACATTTGGATTACAATGCTATATATTTTTTTTTCAAAATGAATTTATGTATTTCCTAGTCTAAAATGAACTCACAATAGAGTCTTGACAGCATGTGACCTATAATGTCTCCTTCACTTCCTTGTTGCCAAAAATGTCAAGCACATGGCAAATGGATTTTAATTTTATTACCAGAGGCAGATGTCATATGATAATGCTAAACTTTTTTTTTTTTTTTTTGGTTGAATATTATTAGTTTTTTTACTGCATTTTCTCTGCGGCATTTCTAAATGATGATCAACATATAGGGTAAACAATGTTGTATTTTGTAGCATTTTAGTACTTGATAGCTAGTTTTTGAACTCTTCCTCTGGAGTCTTAGACAGGGACTTTTGGCCCTGTGGTCAGAAAGGAGGCCCTCTATCTAATCATATCTTCACAAAGTGTGGATAGGGCCAATGACACACTTCTTCTTCCTCTGAATATAAATTTACATGCATGGGTTTACTGAAAGTAGTGGGATGATTATCTAAATCTAACTAAATGGGTCAGACAGCAAAAAACCTGTATACAGAAAAGCAAATAAATGAAACATGACTTGAACTCGAGTAACATCATAACCATGAAAACAGGAAATATCATAGGATGAGAACCCTACTGGAGAAAGAGGCTTTTCAACCGTCGCTACAAAACACAAGTTCTCTTTTCAGTTTATGTATCTATTTAAATGATGCTTGGCTCATTTCCTCAAACTACATCAGCAAACAACACAATGCATTTGCATACATACACGGCATCGTAAAGCCCCTAAATTTACAAGTTCACCAACCAGTTTCATTAACATTACGTTTCTAGGTGAAAGTCTCTTCTGCTCACCAAGGCTGGATGTATTTACCAAAACAATGTAAAAACTATAATATTAATTTTTCAAATATTATTACAGATTAAAACAGCTGTTTTCTATGTGAATATATTGTAAAGTGTCATTTATTCCTGTGATCAAAGCTGTATTTTCAGCATCATTACTCCTGTCTTCAGTGTCACATGATCATTCTATGATGATTTGATGCTCAAGAAACATTTCTGATTATTATCAATGTTGAAAACTTTTGTGCTGCTTTGTATTTTTTGTGAAAAACCGTGATACATTTTCCTCAGGATTCTTTAATGAATAAAAAGTTGATTAGAAATGTAATATTTTTTGTAAAACTGTAAATGTCTTTACCGTCACTTTTGATCAATATAATACATCCTTGCTGAATTAAAGTATTAATTTCTTTTTAAAAAATTCTAAGTTAGACTATTTTAAGGTGCCCTTATTGTATAATTATATAAATAAGTAATAATATTTATTAGCAACATATTTACTAGTTATAACAGTAAATTATGCATAACTAACCCTGATCATAGTAAGAACATGTAAGATGTGTAACAGAGTCACTGTAAAATAAAGTGTTACCAAATTCTTATACTGACCCCAAACTGTAAACTGTAGAGTTTATTAAAGTTAAAATGGTGAAAATGTGACTAATTGTTTCAATGATCCTGTGGTGATTTTGTAAAAAAATAAATAAATTGACAATTTGAAAAAAGATGACTTTTTTTTTTTACTTGCCTATGATAAATTCTTCAGCAAGATTTTCTGTGATAAAGACTTTATTTTACTCAGACAAAGAGAAGGGAAAGAAGTACAGAACACATATTTTGTTTCAGTAGATTGTTTGTGAACAGCTGTCCAGGAAACCTTTGTAACATGTTAAGAGTTACATGCAAAAAATAGGAATTGAGTCGTTTATGTAAAGAGAGCTCTCCTATTCTGATTATGAATAAACTTAAATTACGAGTACATCAGTGCTTTACGCTTGTTGTACATGGAACTCACTTGAAACACAGAATCAGTGATGTATGTGGGAAGAAAAGGGCATATGTAGAAAAACAACATATCAGTCCAGGAAACGAGCAGGTATCGGGTTTGAGGCCTGGGAGCCGTGAGAGCGTGTAGCATGGCATTGATAACCAAAGTGCAATCCTTAAACCCGGAAGCGCACACTGAGTGGAAATATTCACATGCCATCTCAACGTATTTCTGGTTGAACTTTAGTTTACGTACATCGTCAAATCCATCCCATATGTCTTGCGGCGTTTTCTTGCGCAGAATGTTTGTGGCTCCACCAAAATTTCCTGGTTGAATAATGCTGACCTACAAAAAAAATACAAAACAATTCACCATGTTCAATGTTCTATTTGTAATGGATACTAAATCAAAAAATAGATTATGGCATGTTTTAATTATATTATTATTACTATTTATTTTGGTTCATAGTCTTTTAATATTTTGTGTATAAATTCTCAAATGGCAAATACGGTTTAATTTAAAATAGTGATTGATCTTGATTTATGTGATTTACAGTAGTGGCCAAAAGGGGATATTTGTTTTTATAACCCTTCAAGCTTGTTAAACCATTAAAATATAAGGAAAATATTTCTTTCTTTTTTTTTTTAAATATTTTAAATATGATGGAAGAACAAAACACTTAACTTAGTAAATATATTTATCTGACAAAATTATATATATAATATATAAAATTATACAATATATATATATATATATATATATATATATATATATATATATATATATATATATATATATATATAAAATTTTGTATTTATTGTCAACGCAGTGCAGCAGCTAGCAGACCTAGAGCAGGCTATCTAGCGTACTCATTGGCTGCTCTGCAGCAACTGCAGCAGCTTACCACTGAGCCTGGCGTGACATCACGCCCTCTACGCGTCACATGCCTGCCAGAATGGGGGTGGGTTAGCATATAAAAGTCAGGCTCAGAGGCTGCAACTCTGGTTTTCATTGACTTAAGCGGAAACGCTCGACCATTTGGAGAACACCGACCATTTAGACGCGTAGAGCCGCCTCGTAGAGTGAGCTCTGGATTGCGTAATCGTGTTCATCACTCCTTCTGGCAAGACAACGGGTATCCGTTGATTAACCATACGTGCAGAGACCAGCGCTCTGGATAGGGATGCCAGATTGAGCCGCAGGTTTCAGAGAGGAGATCTCTCCGCACCGGAATCGGCCAAGGGGCTGTGTGTGACAGCCGCGTCAGCTCCGGGAACCAGATTTGGTTCTACCATCGCGGGGCTACAAGGAGCACCGAGTGGCGCGTTTCCCTGATCCTCTTGATTACCTGTGGTAACAGAGACCGAAGGGAAAGCATAGGGTGGGAGGCTGATTTGGGCCAGATTTGGGCCAGCTTGTCCTCGTTCTTTGAAAAGAACATTGGGCAGTGAGCGTTGTCTTTTGACGCAAATAGGTCGACTTCCGCTTTGCCGAAAAGGCGCCACAGTAACTGGACTGTTTGGGGGTGCAGGGACCATTCCCCTGGGGGAACGTTGTTCCTGGACAGTTTGTCTGGGCTGTCGTTCAGATGGTCTGGCACATGCCCGGCTCTCAGCGAGCGCAGAAAGTGCTGGGACCATACGAGGAGGCGTTCCGTCACATCGCAGAGATTCCTGGATCTGACACGCTCTGATGGTTCATGTATGACACCACAGACATGTTGTCCGATCGGACTAGAACGTGGTGGTTTCGTATGAGAGGGAGAAAGTGCCTTCATCTCCAGACAGTTTATGTGAAGGCATTTCTCTCGGTCTGACCACAGGCCAAAGACCGGTCTGCCCTCGAAGAGAGCGCCCCAACCTAGGTTGGAGGCGTCCATCGAGATGACCTTTCGATACGAGATGGCTCCCATCGTCACCCCCCGCTGGTACCAGTCGGCCGCTAACCAGGGCTGCAGAGCTGAAACGCAGCTCTGAGTCACTCTGATTCGTCTGCAGCCGAAAGCCCAAGCTCGGTGAGGCACTCGAGCATTCAACCAGCGCTGTAGCAGGCGCATGCGCAGTAGGCCCAGCTGAAGCACTGCTGCAGCTGAGGCCATAAAGCCCAGCATTCTCTGAAATGTTTTCAGAGAAGCGACGCTGCCCTTCTGGAAAGACGCAGCCAGGTGTCGAACACAGCGCGTGCGCGGTGTCGATAAACAGGCTGTCATAGCCAAAGAGTCCAGTTCTATTCCCAGAAAGGAAACTGACTGACTGAGCTCTTGGTCCAGTTGACCGTGAGACCCAGGCTTTCCAGATGGCTGAGGAGCATTGTTCTGTGAGATAAGTTCCATCTCTGACTGTGCCAGAATCAGCCAATCATCCAAATAGTTCAGAATCTGCATGCCCTGATTTCTCAGGGGAGCGAGAGCCGCGTCCATGCACTTCGTAAATGTACGGGGGGCTAAAGACAGGCCGAACGGGAGGACGGTGTACTGATATACCTGACCGTCGAAGGCAAATCTCAAGAATGGCCTGTGACGGGGTCTGAATCTGAAAGTAAGCATCTTTCAGATCGAGAGATATAAACCGGTCCCTCGGGCGAATTTGCGCGAGGATTTGTCTGGTCGTGAGCATTTTGAACGGTCTTCTCATGAGAGCTTTGTTCAAATATCTCAGATCTAAGATAGGTCTTAGAGCTCCGTCCTTCTTGGGTACGAGAAAATAGCGGCTGTAAAAGCCTGACTCGCTCAGAGAAGGAGGTACTGGTTCTATAGCCCCTTTGCACAGCAGTTTGGCTATTTCTGCGCGGAGTAGATGACCTACTTCCGCTTTCACTTTCGTCTCGATCCGTGCTCAAAAGCGAGGGGGAAGGCGAGCGAACTGTAGTGAATAGCCCTGTCTTATTGTGCTTAGCACCCATTCTGATACCCCTGGAATAGCTTCCCATGCTTTCACATGTATAGCTAGGGGCAGAATGGACTCCGGGACCCGTTCGCCACACTTCGTGGGCTCGGGAGACTGAACCGGAGGTGTAGGCGCGGCACGCACGCCCTTGGTGCTTGAATGGGGCAGCTCGCTGACAGCAATAGCAGGCTGTTTCACATGTGACGTCCCAATTGCTATGAATGGGGAACTTTTTGTGAGAACTTTGTGATGCGCGAGCAGTGCTTGGGGCGAGGTGTTTGTTAGTAAGCGTGAGCGCTCGTAAACAGGCATGAGACTTACATTCATAACCTGACCGATATGAGGCTGTTTTGGCTGTGTGACAGAGCAGGCAGCGAGTAGGCATGGGCACAGGGATGTGGGCACATTTCCTACCTTCAACACTCAAGCGGCATTTGCCAGCTTTATGAGAGTGGGCTCTGTGTGAGACACGGTGAGAACTCGACCAGTCCTCACTGTCCGAGGCCGGGAGAGAGCAGCTGTCACCTGCGGCAGTGAGGGCGGGAGCCGGCATCTGCGCGTCCGGAGGGGGGGCGGAGAAGGCGAGAGAGAGGCTCGAGGGAGAGGATCCGGCGAGCGCTTCACAGCCGCATCAATCTTCGCTTGCCTCTGAGAATGGCGCTTCTTCTTGCGCGGTTTCACAAAGGGCGGAGAGACAGCTTCAGGATTGAAAACTTCGAGTCGAGCAAGCAGGGTCAACATCGGAAGTTCCTCACAATGGACGCAGCCCCCCGACGAGAGCGTTCCTGGCCCAGGCAGAGAGCGCAGATCACATGGCGGTCTACGCCGCTGAGCGGGACTCGGCACGAGCCACAGGAAGGGCGAGACATTTTGATAAAAACGTCTCGTGCTCTTTTCGAAAGGTGTCACAGCGGTGAACACGCACAGTAGAGCAAAGGATACTGTCGCCGAAGAGCGTAGCAGGCACGGATGGCGGAAGGCGGCGAAGTCGACCGGCTTCCTCAGACGCTTTCCTCTGCTTGCAGTCGCTGGTTTCAACGGCGGCGGCTTCTCTCAGGATCAAGCGATGCGAAGAGCTTCGCTGAAGAGATGAAAATCAGAGTTGCAGCCTAGAGCCTGACTTTTATACGCTAAGCCACCCCCATTCTGGCAGGCTGTGACGCGTAGAGGCTTTGCGCCCTCATTGGGCGTGACGTCACGCCAGGCTCAGTGGTAAGCTGCTGCAGTTGCCGCAGAGCAGCCAATGAGCACGCTAGATAGCCTGCTCTAGGTCTGCTAGCTGCTGCACTGCGTTGACAATAAATAAAAAATTAAGGATAATTTTTGGCTTCGATATCTCGAGAAAAGATGACTTTACCCGTAGCGTAAGCAACTTACGCAATACGAGAGAACCTCTCGTAAGAGAACAAAAAGCTCACAGGAAAAAGCATAAATTGACTACAACATAATCCGTTATCAATTTTTTGTTGGTTCTCTCACTTTTACATATGATCATAATTTCTTTGTATGACAGCCTGGCCAGAAATTATGTCGGCACAAACTGTAATATTTCATTGCGTTATTATCACAAATAAAACAATTGACTCCAAGCACAACTACACAATATACTTTAACAAATTAATAATAATATTTGAGATATCTTATTATTTGTGAAGATGTCCATTTTCCAAGACCAGACATTACTTTTGGCCACTACCATCTCTTCAGTTCATTAGTTTATCATTATGGTTTGCCTGAGAAACGTTTGATGTCTGATGAAGGTCTTGAAGTTGGATGAAACTACATTGTTTTAAAGAAATATAGTAGAACCTTCTCAACAGTTAGTTGAGCACCTGATTTAAAATTTTGGTCTGTTTGTAATGAATAAAATAATATTTGTATTGATTTATTATACAAGCAGTCCACTTAGGTCAGTACATGTGTGAGTTTCTAAGGTTCCTTTACCAGAACGGATCCGTCCTTACCTTAACTCCAAAACTGGCCATCTCTACTCTCAAGCAGTCTGCGAATGCTTCCAGTCCCCGCTTGGATACACTGTATGCTCCCATGTTCAGACAATTGAAGAAAGAAAAGATACTTGACACATATAACATACGACCTAAGAAGGAATTATGAAATTAAAGGAAGTAGTAAGTTATCTATACATATAACACTGTCAGAAAAAGCTGTCAGTGGGGCAGCACCCTTTCAAACTTATTTGACTTTGAATTATTGACTTATTTATTTACCCCTAAAGGGTGCATATTAGTAGCTTAAAGGTACATATTACCTTAAGTATTATAATTAGAATAGCTAAATGGTAAAAATTAGTGGTCAGCTGATATTTGGCACTTTTAAATTATCAGCCGAAAAGCTTTAAGTCTCGGAAGCAGCTTTTATTTTGACAGTGTTAAGAAGCTCGTCTGCACCCGAGCACAGATGTAATCTTTAAAGTCAGCGCGAAACAGAAGTTGAAATAGTCTTTGTGACGTATGTCCGAGTAAAACGGCCTCTGGAAAAAGAACAAATGTAGGGCGGGGCTTAATTTTGATTTTGATGGTCAAATTAATTTAATTGCTTTTTTCCCTTACTTTTAATTAATGTTTTTAACAGTTTCTTTATTTGTGAAAAAGACTACACTACAGTATAATGCAATTACAAAATCAAGAAGTTACCAAACCATAAATCGGTTTATTTTGTTTTGACTTATTTTTAAGTAAAGCACAAATTATATTTCATATTGATTCATTTTACAATTAATTATTTATAGTTTAGTAAATATGTAAAATAAATCAAAATTTCATTGCAGCTATTTTTATGCATGTTATTTAAATGAAATTGTGTAGTATCATATATATTGGCTTTATATCAACCACTCTCTAAAATGCTCTAAAATATAAGTCATCAAAAAATCCATATCAGCGACCACTGGGGTAAAAATGACCTTTTAAAAGGATGCCACCCTAGTGACAGCTTCAGTATATTTTTTTCCTGAGAGTGAAGGAATACATCAATCAACATTGACGTTAGTACATTATATTCAAGTCAGAATAGAATGCATTAATGACCTTTGGATGCTCTAACAAGTGACAAGAATGGGATGGTGACTCTGATGGCACCAAACAGGTTCACATCAGCCATCTTCTGGAAGTCCTCAGCGCTACTCCACTCCGTCTCTCCCCAGTCACTGATGCCAGCGTTATTTACAACAGCATAGAGACCTGACAATGTACAACAATATATAGAGAAAATGACTTTTCATTTTTGACATTTTAAAGAGGCATTTTATGCCCTTTTACAAAGTCTTGATTTTGTTTTTGGGGTCTACTTGAATAGATTTTCATGCTTCATGCTTTCATTTTCAAAAAAACACATTATTATTCCCATACTCCATTGTTGCAGCTCCACTCTTCCCAGTGTCAGTAACGTTCAGGGGTGTGTTTCCTGCACAACGACGTAACTCACTGCTTAACTACCATAGTATGATGCATCGTTGAAGAAATCAACTAGCTAATCATGGCCGTTTCTCGAAACCGTACTGTGGCAAATTGGTCGTTCAATCACGTTGGTTAATGATGTCATGCAGGTGTTGAAGTAGGCTAATAACTTTTTTTAATGAATCTGTTTGAAATCTAATTAATGCTAGATGTTTTGCTATAAATTACGGATATAACATCTGAGTACTATTCCTCATTTTTCTCAGTTACTTTGCTTTATTTCCAGATTCATTCAGGTTAGAGCAAACTAGAGCATGTTCGCACATGCGCACTCTTCAAAAACGATGCTTTAAATCTCTTGACAAACTAAAAGACGTAAATGACATTTGTATGTGTTCTAAATAAAAGATACCGATTGTCCTGAATGTCAGCTTGCTTATTTTGCTCAAGATAAGGACTTATTGAGTCCACATGTCATGCAAACAAGAAACTCTGCTTCTAATCACAGGTCGAGAGCTGTCGTTTCAAACACACAACTTTGCGATGATGTTTGCGAAATTTCGTTGGAAATGAAAGCTTTAGCATGAAGTTCTGCCAGGAAAACTTAATTACATCACTTATTACCTTCACATCTATCCACATCTATCCAATCACGTCCTTATAATCCATAGAAATGGATTATATGCTTAAAACAACGGATCATCAAGCATCATTGAGGTATCGATAGTAGCATCTTGACGGGACGCCGTCACCTTACTTCAAGTAAGCATCGCATTAAGTAGTCAGTTTTGTTGGTTATATTAGCATTAAGAATTTCCATGACATATGTTTAGACGAAGGGTGTATGTCCGATCTCAGATTCGGATCCCCGGATCAGTAAAGGCCAGATGAAATTACTAAGCTCACTCAAGCTTAATTTCATCTGCACTTCACAAAGTTTTCCTATAGCCGTCGTAACGTCTTTTGGGGCTTGACGTGGTCACTAAACGTATGTTGCTTGTGCTAATGAAGCAATGTTGCCATCATAAAGGCAGATCTTCTGTCAGACGATTATGCCATTTCTAAAAAAAAAAAAAAAAAAAAAAAAAAAAAAGGGTGCCGGTACTCTCTTGTATTGGCAATCATGACATCTGAGTTTTCTACGGTGAAAAACAAAACTGTTACGGTCAGGCGGTAGCTGCAAGCATCAGACAAGAAGCGAATTCTGATATGGCGGGCCGACTGCTTGCTTCACGTGATTCGTCAAGATCTGAAGTCAGTCATGTTGTGAGAAATAACAGAAATGTTAAATTAGATCTGCTAAATCTAACTAGACCGTATTTTACGAGACACGGCTCCCTCCCCCTTAAAAGCTCATACTTCTGCTTGGTTCAGTTTATAACGTTTTGCTTTTCTTCCAGATTCCTCTAATTCCCATCTCAATAATGGCCGGTGGTTCCTTCCTCGTCTACAATTACGGAAATCATAATCAAATATTCTTGCATTCGTAGATTGCTCGCAGGTGTTCGAGCAATAAGCGAATGAAAGTTAGCAGTGAAAAGACTTGGGAATTAGGATTGCTAACCTTACGTAAAATCAAAGGCATAGATAAATCCTCTAGCACATCCAGATAAACACCGATTACCTTGCTCTTTCTCGATTACTAATTATCTCTACCCACTATAATCCCTTTTACTTTTATACATATTCTGCTAAAAGCCGCATTTTATCTGCTTTTATGGCTTCAAGTGTCTGGGGATTTCAACTCAAGAAATTTTATATTTCGATCCTGCTGTGCTTTTTCTTTCTATTATGCTTCTCGCCTATTTTCTTTAATCTTCTTTAGCTCTCTAAGAATGACGGCCAAGGCTCCGGCGTGATCCTAACACTCCAAAATCAATTACATGTTTTTCCCTTCACATCTATATTTAAAATTCTTAAAATCCACCTAGAACTTCGGAGCACCTTTTTCTAAGGCCTGGCTCAGGACTCATTTATCTATTGTTAAAAAAGCTGCAGTCTATCCCTCTCTCCCTATACTGGCCATTCTTCAGAATCAGGGCAGCTACTACAGCAGCTGAACCAGGAATCTCTACACCAGCTATTAAGATCATGGGCAGATGGTCTGTCCCGCTTATAATTCAGACCCGATTCAAAACCATTCTTGAAGCTCAGCAAGCTCTCCAGTAATAAATCAGGTAAATACCTATGCAACTACTGGTGGTGGTGTTATGCCATTTCATTCTCATTACCGACCAATATATATATATATATATATATATATATATATGTGTATGTATGTATGTATGTATGTATGTATATATATATATATATATATATATATATATATATATATACATATATATATATATAATGCAAGAGTACGTTATACGTTCAGCGTGGTCTACTGTGACCATGTAGCCTAACGTGGCCTTGACTCGTGGCCCTGGGGCCAGTTATGGTAACGGTTCTGTGTGGCCTAATGGCCGTTGTCTTTGTGTGTCCTTGTCTCAGTGTGGGCTTACGATATCGTGGCCCTCGTAGCCTCGTTCTATGTCCAGTGTGGTCTATCGTGACCGTGTTGCCTTGTGGCCAGTTATGGCATTGGTTCTATGTGGCCTAGGGCCTCGTCTATGTGTGTCTGTCTCTGTGTGGCTTTAGCAGCCCTGTGGCCCAGCAGGCCTAGTCTTTGTGTGAGTCTTTAGGCCTAGTGGCATATCGGTGCCTTGTCCTTAAAAAAGATGCCTATGGTTGGCCAGTGGCCCTTCGGGGCATAAGTTCTGTGTGGTCTACCATGGCCTCGTAGCATCTATTGCTTATAAAAAAATAAAATTAAAAAAAGGCTGGCTGGCCTTCATTTTACATGTTTCGTCTCGTTTATCTCGTCTTTATGTGGCATTAGAGGCCGTTGTGGCCCATCGAGGCCTTGTCTATGTGGTCTATCATGGCCGTGTGGCTCATCTGGGCCTTGTCTATGTGGTCTATCATGGCCGTGTGGCTTGTCTCTGTGGTCTATAAAAAAGTGGCCTAACGTGGCACTGTTGTTTGGTCTAACGAGGCCTGTCTATGTATGGCCTAACGTGGCACTGTTCTATTGGTCTAACGAGGCCTGTCTATGTATGGATCAATGTGGCACCATTATTTATGGTATAACGAGGCCGCCTACTTTTTGCTGAACGTGGCACGGTTCTGTATAGTCCATGCGGCCTCGCTTTGCGCGTCCTTAGGAGTGGAGTCGATAATCACGTAAAAAGTACATTGAATTCTACGTAATCGCCGGATAAATGCTCGGCTAAATGAAGAAGAAAAAAAAAAAGAAAAAAACCTTTTCTATGTCTCCACATTGTACCTTACAGGTCAACGTTTTACAAAACTTAAGTGGCTTCCTCGTCTAATTAAGCTATAGGCTACGAACCATCCACATCCAACGTCCATCATGCTATTTATGGTTAACCCCCTTTTCTATTTTCAGGAACCACAGGATTCACGACCGGTGGGTATACTTCCGTTACCATTTTTTGGGGGTGGGCTGGCCCCGACCCGGTGGATCCATAATCCACCTACTTTTGGGGGTCGACTGCGCCCCTGCCTTCATCTTCAGGCAGGAAATGCAGATCCGCTACCCTCGGATTATGAACTACGGACGGGGCCTACGCCAAAGAACTTTATAAATAATTGCTTGCTGGGCTGTCAATAAATTAATGCTTTGTTACATCATTATATCTCCCGAGTCTTTCTGGTAGAAATGGAAGCTTTAGCATAAAGTTCTGTCAGGAAGACTTAATTATTACGTCACTTATTACCTTCACATCTATCCAATCACATCCTTATACTCGCTGTATAGGACGGAACTTGTGACCATAGTTGGCCAACGATGCTTTCGGGAAACACACCCGTTTAGTTCCTGTCTCTGTGAAGCTCCTCCTTCTGAAAAGCACACTGTGCTCTGATTGGTCGGCTGTACTAGTGTGTTGTGATTGGTCAAGCGCTTCGAGCGTGTTTGGAAAATGTCCCGCCCCTTACTATAACCGTCAGTTTCAACACACTACTAACTAACTCAACCAGGCCCCGCCCCTTTATTCTGCATATGAATTATTTAAATGAGGAATATTGTGATGTGTTTGTTTCCGGAAGAAACTCAAGACTACAATGGAGGCGTTTCAGGAGTTCAGAAACAGTGACACTGATATAGAGAATCATAGCATAATTAGCTTTAAAACTTTGCAGAGCTTTTTCATGCTCAAACAACAACATTACAGACTAAAGATGAACATGTAAAAAAAAGCGTTATAGGTCATCTTTAAATACCATTATGCCTTATAATATAAATAATACAATTTGAAGTGTTTACGTTACCTTTCTTTGGCAAGTTTGCTTCCACAAAATCTTTGGCCAAGCTTACATGTTCATCTTTGGTCACATCCAGCTGGAGTACCTTCATACGGTCAGAGCCTTCTTCAAACAGACTCTGAGCTCCGGGACCTTCAGGGCATAAACATCCAGCAAACACTGTGAAGCCCATGCTGTCCAGTTTCTTTGCAAGGTGATGTCCAAATCCACTATCACAACCTGTTACTAACACTGCCCAGCCAACTCCATCAGACAAGTAATTTCCCGCCTGGCGTACTGCGTTAGCCAACAGCACGAAGCAGACGGCGAGACCAAAATACATGCATATATGATCACCCAAACAGATGTAGGAGATGAGCAGGACAGTCATGCTGAGTAAAACTGGCTTCATTGTGAATTAGGAGCTCACAAACTCAACCATTCACGAGCTCTGATTGAGAAACCTAGGAATAGACAAAACAAAAAATATTTTTTTTTTACATCTGAAATTAGCGCTAATATCCAGGTGGATTAAGGAATCTCACAATTATAAGCAGTTGCATAAGAAGACATAATAAACATGCAGAAATGTTACAACATAGTTCATTTTTATTTTATCTTGATTTATCCTTGAGGTACCTGTTGACACACACACACACACACACACACACACACACACACACACAGATGAGTAAGATTGCACTTTACTGTAACCAGGTCACGCATAAAAGACAGATTGATCCACTGATTAAGAGCTGTGATCGGTTCATTTACTGTAAATTACAAGGAGTGATTGAAGATAATCTGCAGATAAACAAACACAAATGTTCCAATTTGAGGTTTGATCAAGGTTTCACAAGAATAATTTTATTCATAATAATTTCTGTCGATTCTTGCTTTTTTATTTTTTAAAGGAAGATTGACACAACCTTTCACATGCACATTAATACATTTAGATAATTTATTGCTATTGATAACTCTTTGACTCTATAATATTTTTTAGAAAATAAAATACAAAAGCCAAACTGGGAGGCTAGTTCGCCATGGGTTTCTTCATGAGATTTCCTATAGGATATTAAAAAGGCAGTTTTTGATTTATGAGTAAAATATGGACTGTGGCTAACATCACTAAACACTCCATGTACTGTAAATAAGGATTACAATGGTTGTCCATCTTACAAAAACATAGCAGCTTCAAAACTTTTTTCTTATACCTTTTTATTCCTTTAAGTACAGAGAAACAGTACATAGAGTTATGTCTTAAATATCTAAAAGGTATTTAAAGTGATACATGGGTGTAAGAGGTATTATTTTGCAATATGGTCAAAAAAAATCCATGTTATCCCCATAAATGAAATTTAGACATTTGGGTCTTTTATAAAGTGAATTTTACATAAAAAGCTGTTTTTGCATAAAAACCTATTTAAAAAACAGTTTTTAATTTATTTATATACATTTAAAATATATCATAAATCCTCCAAAAACTGCACAAATGTGGAGTAAAAACATTAATAAACAGAGTAAAATTACATTTGTAAAAAAAAACAACAACTAAAGACCACGAGTGTGACTATTTTTTGTCACGCTAACAAAAAAACAGATATCAATACAATATTTTTTTTTTTTTTTTTTTTGTAGATCTAGAATGGGTTGAAAGCCGTACAAAGTTTCATGCCATTTGGACAAAGAGAACATTTTTCTAAAATTCAGCAAAAGTCATTTGCGGGTTAAAAAGACTCCGAAAAACATCAGAGGTTAAATAGGCCTATATGAGGATCAAATTGTGAGCCCTACTTGTTAGTGTAGGCATCTGAAGCAGCCTTCAACAAACTATTCATTTCAGCTAAACACCTCGTTTGCTCTTCTCTCCTCCCGAGTGCAAATTAAATTCAAACGCTAGGATGCGCTAGAGAGCCAGCGTTCGGAAGTCGGCTCGTTTTAAATTGATTCTTTTTAACTTATTTTTTTCAAGCGCTGTGTCCAAAATCACCCCCTATAACATTAAATAGGGCACTAGTTGAGGGGACAGCCATTTTTAGTGGTGTTTGAAACCATAGTGGATGTTATCGAGTGCACTCATTCAATCCCATAATGCACTGCAATAATGAGTGTACAACCAATGTACACTACACTTCACGTTTAGTACACTCTTAGAGTCCCCTAAGCACTTCCCCTCGGGGGAATCCCTGCCACCATTTTGAAGTGAGTTCCACTTTGTCAAGTGGGCAAGGGAAGTTTATGTTATTATAAACTGACATTATAAAGGCAGTCCTGATAGGCCCTTGTCCCCTTGATTTTGACAGAGTCTACTCCGATGTACACTTCAGTCAGCTCTATATCCCACAATTCAACTTTGATGTCACAGCAGATCACGCTTAACTGTAGTGGGGGAGAGCCGGGACGGTTGAAACACTTTTCAGATAAACGTCGTTTTCTAAGATAAGGTTACAGATATATTTTTTTTGTGTGTGTGATCAACAACTCACATATGTGTTCTCTTAGTATCATGTGTTATTCGGTAGAAATATAGAATGATTTAAGTAAAAATTTACTTTGAATGGGAGTTGGGCTTTGTTTCAATCGTCCCTCCAGAGCGGGACGATTGAAACACAGGGGTGGGACGGATGAAACATAAGTTTAAACGGTAACTATTCATCCAATTCTTGTTTTTATGAACAATACCTGACAAGTAACTTATGTACATATTGTTACAAACATATTTTGTCATTTATTTTAATTTTAAGGTTCATATTAACATTTTTGTTCTGTCGCCCAATAAACAATCGGCGATAAGCCTTTGCGCATTTTGCGTAATCTATCTAATAGGCTATTTTGAAGAAGACAGACAAATCCCTTTACAATTAATTCTTACATTTATTCCTTGAGTCATATTGAGTGATTTAGTCATATTGAGTGTTTTCCTATGACCAGGTTTAACTGGCACGAGTCGCTGTTTCAACCGTCCCGACAGCGCCTCCAGCCATTTAAACCTGTTTTATCCGTAAACTAAAAAACTCTGATATTATACACTTAAGGGTGTGATGCAGTACTAATACACCTGCCGTATTATTATTACAATGGCACATGAAACAATAAATAGGCTACAACTTGTCAGTCAAAAGAAAGTACCGCACGAAAGATTTCATCCGCTCTCCTCTGTATGATATAGCAATTATTTTTTTAGAATTAATAGTGTATAATATATTAATTATGTTGAGATACAATCACATAATACTTGTAGCTACCTTATGTTCACAAAGTTTATACGCTATTTAAGTTTAAGCAGCGCGAACGGAAAAAAACCCAAATAAAGCAGACTGCGCAGTTATCGTACAGAACGTAGGCTACATATGCACTCGAGTCAGCTCGTGTTTATATTGTTTCACGTTCATGTTGAGGAAAAACAATAATATCCACATGCTCGAGTGAGAAAACGCGCTGCGCTGACAGACATTGCAGGGACACAAAGATAACGGTTTGCTAAGCGAAGTTTCTAAAAGCACTTTGCGTTTTCTGTTTTCAATGAACTTAAAGAAAGTGTCTCAAAATCATTTTGCTATCAGAAGATATCATATCTGATCACTCGCGCTACAGCTGCGCTGACCTACAGTCGTTAATGCAGTGATGGACAGCTGTCTTTCCTCAGTCGACTGCTGTTTGGATTTCATGTGATTTCTCATTGTGGTGGTGATATTATGATAACTCAGTTTCATTAATTAATTTGATTAAAAGTACTTCCATTTTGTAATATAATTTTCATCTCAATAATTCCAAACTTCGCTAGGCAGACGACAACATTATGTGATCAAATACCATCCACTTGTTAAACGCGCTCCACAGCACCACCCAGTGCATTTAATTATAACTGAGTTAGTGCTTTGGATTTATCATGGATTTACTGCATTAACGGCCAGCAAAGCAACGTAGTAAAATTTGAATAGTATTTAATTTTTCGAATAATAATTACAGATCGAATATTCGAGTATGTATTTGACACCAACTCACGAGGTCTGTGATATTCTTGTAGGGGATTGAATTGGTGCCATTTGTAGTGAACACATGGTGGGTACTTTGTATAACAATTTGAGAACTCTAGCTATAAAATTCAGTGAGTTATAGTTACTGAAGCAAAAAGTGTTACAACCATACCCGGTCTCCCCTACTTTTCTTTATACGTTTTGTTTAGACATTGTAAAGACTCAGGGGCGGATCTAATCCGTGGGGGAATTTGCATATCATAATTAATAATTGGTAATTAATAATTATTCATACATGTTTGGATTAGATCAGTCTTACATGTTAATAAATCTCCCGCTAAGGGATGATGTGTCATTTTACCTGCATGCATGCATGTGTATCCCTGCAATTAACCACAAGTTGATTGTAATTAATTACACGGACCACCTCTTACAAAACAGGCAAAATTAATTAGCTCAATTGTCAGAATAATATTTGTGGGGATCCACAATATCATCCTACTTTATAGGATTTCAGGAAACGCAATTCTGTGGCCACTAGAATTGGGTTTTCTGCCCTATAAACCCAATACTATTTTAAGTATCTTTAATTTGTAAAGCTTGTAGCTTAAGTTAGACCTTTGGCACTTAAGGGACTTGGAAAATGAGCAGAGGCAGTACATCAATCAAATGAATATAATGAATTTAATAAGGCAGAACTACTTATGTATTTACTACGTTACAGGAATACATGTATTTACAAACATTAACAGACAATGACAACAACGCGGGGCGTTTGGACAATGGATACACGTGTGTGAGAGAGAGAGAGGGAGTGAGAGAGAGAGCATTGGCAACATTCACCCTGACAGTCACCTGTCTGTAACAACACGAAAACATCATCTTAATGCTTCTTAGAAGCTCTATAAAGAGATATACTTGCACAAGTTTCACGGTCTCCCTATGTCGCGGCATTCCTGCACGGCCCTGTCTGGCGTGCGTGAGCGGAGTCCTTTAGGAAGCGTCACGTGGTGCTGCTTGGCGCGCGTGTTGAACGGAGGTTCAAAGTCTTTTGGGGTAACATTACCAAAGGAAAATAGTTCGGCTAAGTTCGTTTCATTTCGTGGAAGTGAACAGAGTCGACTACGGAAAACAAAACTTTGACTAACAAGGAAAAGAAATAAAGATCTCTACGGTGAAATCACGCGGAGTTAACGTTACATCTTTGCATGGCTGGTGAAGACGCGCGCGTGCGTCTCTCGGTCCGGCGCGTCACGTGGTCAGATGCGCGTGTTTCTCCTTCAAAGCGAGCGCGCGCTCGTTTAAAGGTCCCTTGTAGATGGATTTGCTGAAGAGATATGTCACGCGGTGTTCGTTTCACTCGTCGATTGGAATTAAACACGGAGACTTATCCAAGACTGAAAAACACAAACTAAACTAGAAACAAATAAAAGAAAGGTGAGGAGCTCGCCCGGAGGCGATACGTTACATTATGACACGAGGACAAGAGAAGTAAGAGAGGGATAAACTGGTATTCAGTCCTTTTGAAGGGGTCCAATCAGGAGCTGTCCCTTTGGAGGGAGATTTTATGACCCTTTGTGTTATAACCAGGCATTTAAATCTCTAGTTTCATTGGGTGTTTAAGAGAAGAATTTTCACAATTCTTATAACACTAATGTGTCACAAAGTTTAGCAAAATGTAATGTCAATTAACAAATAGGGAATGAAAATTGGAGTTTATCGAGACCAAACTTGCCACAAATGGATTTGGTTAAACATTAGTTGGCAAAGTTTGAAACATTATCCCATTAGAGTTGTCGAGAAACATGGACCAAACCACAAAAAGGCAACTCATGAAATAGGGAACTTAGATACATTGTTCATACAATTCTCAAGTGGATATATAATAGCATATATATATATATATGAATACAGGATTCATTTCTCCTCCTTGGTTAGAATTCAGAGAGAGCCACAGTTTTGTGAACATTCCTTTGGGTCGTAAACGCTGTTATCTAAGAACTCCAGTGATGTTAGTTTTGGTCTCTTTTCACTCCAAAGATGGAAAACATAGTAAACTATATTTTACTGGCTATTACTGTACATAATCTGATTGATCACACCGAAAGCATTCTGGAGGTGTCCAGAACTATGTGTACAAGTTATGGGAATAGACAGTTATATTTAAAATGCATAATGAAGGTATTTGTAATTCACTTTAAGCTACGATAAAATCATAGTCATTCCAATGTGACATGGGCAAATGGACACACATAAAAACACATCGAATATATCTGGTTAAATGTCTTTTAAAAAAAGAATTTTCTTTCTCTTTAGAATCCTTCTTTGGGACATTACAGTCAGTCATAAAAATGTCTCGTAACTGGACACCACGCTCTGTCCTGAGCGGGCTTCACTTGTGGGGGATGCGTGTGTGGTTGTGTGTGTGTGTGTGTGTGTGTGTGGATTAATTTACATTCAAAGATTTTTGGTCTTTAGCAGGATGTATTTAGTTATTCAGATTCACCCTCTTAGCCCAGTCCCTACAGTCCCCCTTTTTGTCTGATGAAGTCCCTGTGTGGACTTAATCGGACAACAATCATCACAATGGACGGATGAAAGGTGAATCATGATGATCGGGTAGCAGGTGCTGTTAGGGCCGAGGGCTCTGCTTGATGAGGTTCAGCGCGGCCTCTGGCGTGGTGCCCTCTTTCGGAGGGTGCCGTGAGCTTGGCTGTGGATGTTCGCATCTCGTTGAGTCTCCTGTATAGGATGAAGGCCAAGCCCAGTGTCAGGGTGTGGCTGAGTACCTTAGAGCTACACAGCGAAGTGTCCACAGTGGTCCAGGCCTAGACAACAGGTGGGGTAGTCAAGTAGGGCAGTTGAGACAAAGCTCGGAGGGCTGTGTTGATAGAAGCAATGTCAATTTGCTGGGACCCCCCTTTCGCAAACCACAACTCCCGTTCTGGAGTTAGGGTGAAAGTGTGGTTCCTGGAGAAGGATGGGATTTCCAGTTCTAATTTGTACTCTTTGCTTGGAAGATGGTACCATGCCAGGTCGTCAAGGTGAAGGATGGCGCCTTTTGGTACTTGGATGACATGCTCTGGTTGAGCAAGGTGATACAGGTGTCAGTGTCATTCTGGTCATATTTGAGTGCAGCTGTGCGCACAGGAGGGTTAACGAGCCCTGTCACCTACAATCTCTGCTTGGGTCTCGATGACTTGAGTGCGAGGCTTAGCTTCGGCAGGGCAGCGGGTGTCGCTGATCTGCAGCCTGCAGATTCCGTCAGTGTTGTCTCTGAGGAAGGGTTTGTTAGGGCAGAGATAGTGAGTGTCTTTGGTCAATGTGCACACGTACGGGTTCGGAGCTAAGGACAGCTTTGTGTAGCTGTCGTTGAAGTCAACCACGTCTGGCGTGCGGATCTTGATGTGAGTGTTACTTTTCAAAATCTGACATTGACAATGTTCTTGAGCTGGTAGATTCGGCTTGGCTCTATGATGGGCATGTTCCGGAGCAAAACCCACTTCTCTCTGCTTGGGGTCGACGCAGAGTGGGCTGGCACTACCCAGCGAGTAGGCAAGGTGTATTTGTAGAGAGTCAGTTGGCGTGGTGATGGCGCAAGCCAGCACGGTTTGCACAAGGCTTAAGGGTATCAGGTGCGGTGGAATTCTACCCATGGCTAGGCTGTCAATGGAGGAGTTCACCTCCTGCAGCGTGTCTGTCATCAGGGCTGTTACGAGCTGAGTTTTAGCAAAGTCATTCTGGAAGACAGTAAACCGTTGTTTCGTGGAGTTTACTGTCTGGGTCGGCAGAACGCTGTGAGTGTTGAAAATTACCACAATTCCCTTTAGTATCTTGTCGATGGTCTGCAGGGATGCACTCTGTTGTGAGTTGCTCTTTTATCTGTGGAATCTCAGTCTGAATTTCGGCTACATGCCGCCTCACGGTGGCTAGGTTCACTGTATTCACACTGGACATACAAGTGTTAAACAGAGTGGTGACGGCTCCGGGCAAAGCTCCCAGAAACAGTTTGGAGCGGTGGTTGTGTCCACCTAACTTGTGTGATAGTCATTTTCTCAAGTTGGTTGAGCATGTGCTCGACATCGGCCTCAGCGTGAGTGAGGGCGTCCTCTGTCCCTTGGCACCTACCCAGCTGTATTGTGTTGTTACGCTGGGGTAGTGTGTTCTGTAGGCGTTGCAAAGATCAGGTGGCACATACACTTTCTGAGTGCGGGTCTGGCAGAAAAGGAGTCCTGGTTGTTCCCTTAGGACGATGCCTGATGCCGGACCTGGTGAGATGTCCGGTTGCGGCTGCCCTCTGGTTGGCTGGAGGCACAGCAGCATCCTGGTACAAGTGAAAGGGAGAGAGAAAGAGACTTTCAGCGAGTGTCGTCCTTGGTTGGCTAGGACAGTCTTTTCGCTTTGAGGACGCCGGTATGCCACTTGCTTCGGTGTCTTGCAAGTGTCTCTGGTGCTGCAGTGTGCATTGGCATGACCCCCCTTTTGCACTGTGGCACCACAAGCTGTGGCGCAGTGATGGCATCAGGTGCAGAACGCTGAATGTTGTCTTTTGCATGCAGCATGTGCAAGGTGTATTGCAGGTGTCTGGAGCATCGGTCGTCTGTGGGTTCAGACGGCGTGCTAGGGTGGTTGGAGGGGTCTGAGAGGTGGTTTCTCATAATGTCCATTGGTAAGCTGGAAGGTTAAGGTCAGGTTAAGCAGAGGCTCTGTGACATTTTGTCACACTTGTGGTGAGAGACTAATGCATGACCCTAAAAGTTCAGAATCACGGTTTAACGGGTTCGCTAGGTATGTAGCATAAAGCTAGGTGTTTCATGTGTATGTAGCTAGTGATGTGTGTATTGTATCCTTATCATCTTAGCTGTGGATGTTAGGAGGCTAAGACTCATGTGGTTCCGAGAGTATTTCCTGGAAAGGGCATAGCCAAGATGAAATAAATGACTCAAGATGGTTCTTATGACTAAATTATTTCTCTGGACTGAACTAGTGGTTCACTACGGCTTGACGAAGTGAATGCAGGGTCACACAAATGAGTGCACTTGTTGAAAATAAACAATCACGAATAAAGGCGCATCTGTTTCCTTTCTGGGCCCTATGGGAAATGGAACCACATTCCAACAAGAGAGGAAATGGAATTAAATCATATAGATGACCGAAAAGACAAGGTAATAGCTGACTGCTATTATTATTAAAGTAAAAATAAAAAAAATAAAATAAAAATAAAACTTAGGTGAGTGGTCAAAACAGCGGGAATGATCTGAATGTGAGAATAGTCAGTAGCACTAGTGACTAAACTTTGGATTTGCCTGGACCAACACGCCATAGTTGGTAACCGCGGTTGCGTGTTCAAGACCACTCTGTGTGTGTCCCTCCAAAGGTTTAGTCAACATGCTAATGAAAATTTCTCATTACTATACTGATTCTTCTCTAGCTACACATTTTATATGTACTTAAACGTAAGTTTAATTGGCGGGGCATCTGCAAATTTTGCCTACAGTGCTCAGCAAGGACTACGCCTAAACTAGTGAAGGTGAGCTTTAGCTGAGAAGAATTGAAAGTACGGAAAGTGAAGAATTACAAACCCTAACTGGGTTAAAGAAAGTATTCTAGAATACTTTGCACTGTATAAACAAAAGCTGTAATTACGGCTTCAAGTAAATGACGCTAGCTGCTAACTGCTAACTGTAGAAGTTATTATTTAGCTTAGCCTAAGCTGGATGGATGCTAGGTTAGCTTAGCGTAAGCTGGATGGATGCTAGGCTAGGATAGCTTAGCCACCTAGGCTGGTTTGTTTACAAAGTGACATCACGAGTTAGCGCTTCCTGTGACAAGTCGTTGTCATGGGAACCAGGGCATGTCAGAACAATTCGACAGTACCTGAAGAATGTCTGCACATTTTTAAATGAGTTATGCATGTTTAAACGGGTTAAAAGGGGGCGCTTATACTTTAAGTCTTTCAAGAACTTGATGTTACATTAAGTAAAATGCAACTGTGTTTTGGCATTTGCTAATTTTACTCATGGAACTCTTTTTACTTTGCACAACTTATTCTATTTGTTTACAGAGTAAGGAAATAGATTTGCTGTAAGTCAAAGCTTGTCTAAGCATCTATAGTTACATCCCTCTCATGCATAAATGCTGACTTTTCAGCGAGTAAACAGTTTTGATCACGAGGTAGCTCTCTTTGCTTGTAGATGCAGCTAAAATTTAGGTTAATTACATCAATCTAACAATACTTTGTAAGTCCTTTACATTGTAGAAAGGGGAGCATCACCCAGGTCTTCATAAATATATATATATATATATATATATATATATATATGTAACCCTGTCCTGAGCTTTTTATGTCAGGAACAGGTTTAGCAATACTGCAATTTGGATTTCTTTAACCAAAGCAGAATAGATATCGGCACAGTTTACAAGCTGCTGATATGAGATTTCTTTGTCAAATAGAGTTACGCTTTACTGCTGAACTTACTGATATTAGTTGGAAATCTAAGACTCTTTCACTTACAGTAGGGATGTCAATTTCAGCTATTATTTTATCTGCATTTAGACAAGCCAGCAACCAGTGATCAAAATGCGTATCGCATGTTGTGTTCCGTTTGGATCGCAATGATTACATGCACACCTTTAGGTTAAAAGTAGTTTAAAACTCAGGTGGTTTTCCTACACTATGGCGTCAAGGTGACGTATGCCTTATTTGGAACTAGTGTTTCCTGTTGCTTCATTGTCATGGAAACTAATGTTTAGCCGTGTCATTTCGACCAGCATGTAGCAAATGTTTGTTTCGAAAGAGTCGTGCATAGTGTGTTGGCAGGTGAGGCTTACACGTCCATTCAAGATTTTCTTTAAATCAGTGAAATTCTAAATTGTCTAATGCAGAGTCTTGCTTCTCTTCGAGCACACATTTTCATCTACTTTAAAAGTTTTATGTTTTATGCTGACCAGGGACCCTTTTACAGAGTCTTGCACTGTGTTCATGCTGTGTGCCTTCTGGTTTGCAGTTCGGAATCAATGGGGTCATAGGGACTAGAGATGCGCAGTTGGCGGTTACAGCTGCGGACTCCGCGGATAAACCGCGGATCGGGCGGATGACGTGACGAAAAAAAATATTTTAATTAAATTCGGGCGGGTGGTGGGCGGTTGAACCAATCAAATGAAAAATATATGTATACATTGTTAAATATTGTTATCTGACTATCTGAGTTATCTGATTTACATTTAGATTTAACATTTAGATTCAACATTTAGTACATTTAGATTTAACATTTAGATTTAACATTTAGATTTAACATTTAGATTTAACGTTTAGATTTAGATTTAACATTTAGATTTAACATTTAATATTTAGATTTAACTATTTAAAATATTTCTAAGTTGACAAATATTGTTGTAAATGTGCTAAAAAGTGACCGTCAAAAATTCATACCAGTTTTTTTAAACATTGTTTGAAGCTGAATATGACAAAATGTTGCTGTTATTTTCACCGTGAGCCGCTTTACAAACAATAGCAGCATGTTGAAATTGTGCCAAAATGCGTTTTCTATTAGGCTACAATGAAAATATTGTACAGATATATTACATTATACAATATTGTACATTGTACAGTATTGATCAGATAAGGTCAGGTTTGCCGAAGTGCGTTTAATTTAGGCTATTTTATGTATTTTTGTCCCTGCGCGCCGATCGGAGACGGAGTTCTCTGCTGATATTCTGAGAGCTTTCTAGTCTCGCGGCTGTCATCAGCAGCGCCTTGTATCGGCCAATCAGCGGATGGCGGGCGGGTGCGGTTTTGAAAATTGGTCAAAAATTTTGGTGCGGATGGATGATGAGTTTTATGATGCGGTTGCGGATGAAATAATAGCCCATCCGCGCATCTCTATTAGGGACCCTTTCCGAGGAGGCCTTCTGTGTTAGAGGCCTTCTGCATTAGGTCACGCATCGTTAAGTGGGCATTGCGTGGTCTTTGGCGAGCTGGAAGGTGCAGGGTAGCGAACTTGAACCTTGACTTGGTGCAGAGGCTGTGTACCCATGGATGCCTGCTGGAGTTCCGGGGAACTCTGTGACCTTGGAGTCTGGCTTTGTTGTAGTTCTCGTGACCTCTGTGACCGGCCAGTCTGGCTTTGATGACCTGTGTGACTGTTCGAGCCGGATGTCGTTTTGGCTGTACGACTGCACGTTCAACTCACACATTTGGGGTATAAGAGTTCGATCTTTGCTCTTAGCTTTAGCACTGAGTCTTTCAAAGAGTTGAGCTGACATTAAAGTGAGGTCTGAGCCGGTGTCTACCAGGGCTTCAAGGCTCACCTCATTGTCCAGAGTGATGGGTAGGTAGAGTTTCCAGGCCCACCCCCTTTTGATCAGGTTCCCCAGGAGTCTTGGCGTAGGGGCTGGTGTGGCGATCGACGGGCGGTTAGGGCCGGTCTTGTGTAGTTCTCTGCGGAGACAGACAGACAAAGCAGCATCTCTAGGTCTTTTGGGCTTTTGGACCCAGCTGTGGGAAACTGTGCTGTCTCGCTCAGGCTGTGCAGCTGTCAGCTGTGGTGGCTGTGTGCTGCTGTCACTTTGTGATGTGACAGTTTGCTCTGTGGTCTGTGGCTGACGAGCAGTGTTCTGTGTGCCTGTTGTAGGTCTTACGCTCAGGCATAGGATGTCAGGCTCGTCCCTCTTGTATTCTTTGGAAAGTCTTTTGTGAAGAAGCTTTTCAGCGACTTCAGGGTCTCGGCTGTCTCAGACGTGGCGGCACTGTTTGTCTGATGTGTGCTCAGACTTGTGCTTACCAGTGGCATGTTGAGAGGGGTACCGCTCCAGGCTGTCTGGGCTTGAGTCTCTTGGTGATGGGGGTCGGCTATTTCTGGGTCGCCAGCTGGCTTCCTAGAATCTTTCAGAGCGCTCACTCTGGTGCCTTGGACGAGCACCATTACGGTTGTGCTGCCCTCTGCTGGCCTGGAACGGTCTTGACTCTCTGTAAACAGGGCTATGGTGTTGTGGGGCGCCCTCTAGTGGCAGCTCTGTATAGGGTTCAGAGACAGAGTAGATTGTGGGGTTTTTCAAAGTCTTTTCGGACACAGTCTTTTGCTTGGTGTAAGCTTCTCTTAGCTGTTGAGTAGTCATGCTATGTGGGCTGGCTGGTGATCTTTTGAACAGTGGGCTTTCACCCCCCTGTACAGCTCTGGGTTCTTGGCTGAAAGGTGCGGACCGGTCAGGGGAAACTTGTGGTGTGTGTTTCCCCTTTTCCGGTCATGCTGCAGTTTATAAGAGTGTTGCAACTCTGTGTGAACGTTGTCAAGTTCGTGTTCGAGATGTTGTCTCTGCTGAATGAGCTTGTGGATGGTAGCACGGGCCTCTTGCGAGTTTTTCGCAGGCCGTGGCTTTCGAGTCTCTTTAAGTTCAGTCTCTGCTCTTTGCAAGGGGCTTCACTTTGTCGGAGTTTCTCGTTGAGTTCCTCTCTGGTTCTTTTCTCTGACTGCTCTCTTCGGTCTATGTGCAGATGAGGATTGGACAGGGCAGTTTGAAGTCTTTCCACTTCCTTCTGTAGCTCGGGGTCGTTGTCATCCTCGGCTTGCATCCTTAGCGTTGCAACTTCGTGCTCCAGGGCGATGCGGCTCCTTTCGTGAAGGCGTGCTTGTGCGTTGAGCTGGCAAGCGAGGTTTTAACATGTCTGACCGGTCTTTGTCGTGGGAGCTTTGGCTTGGTTTGTGCGCCATCAGCTTGTCCACGTCTGCGATGCTCTTGGCTCGAGGCTCTGAGTCACTGGCGACCTTGGGCAGGAATGGAGGTGTCATGAATCTCAGCCATGTCTCCAGATTGTCCCAGCGGGTTGTGGGACTGTAGGACCGGAACATACTGGCTTTACTGTGGGCGAGAGGAACACAACACACGCAGAGAGACCAATGCAAGTTCGTTCTACGTTTAACGAGCTATAATACGGGCTATGCCGTGTATGAAAATTTGGGTTAACTGATGCAGACAGTTAAATCATTCGGTGGGACAATTTGGGTAGGTCAGCATGGGCCTGAATAAAGATTTTTAACGGGGCGGTAGCTTAGGGGTCACCTGTTGATGCTAACGGCTTGGTTGTCAAACTATTATTCAGCGTTCCTGTTGTCTCAGATAGGTTCTGTCTCTAGGTGAACTGAAAGGAACAGAGCACAACAGAAAAGAGCAATGGCAAGATAGCAAAGTTTGAAGTAACATGCAACCATCCAAGATGGAAAGGTCTTTAATGAAATGGCGTTAATAGTACACAGGAAGTGTTACAGGGGAAGAGGAGGCCTAAGCCTGCGGTTTGTGGCTCGGAGAAAAGGAGGGAGCCAAACACTTCAATGACCGGGGGAATCTCTAGATCCTGTGGCCAATACTAAGTGGATGGATTTAATACCTTTTCTAGTTTCCCTGGGGTGAAATGAGGTCGTTCAGGTTGGAGTCAGCATCGTGGTTGGTCTTTCTGTCGTCCCCAAACACTTAACAGCAGTGTCTCGGGCCCTTCCGTACACCTGTACCGATGTGTGCCCTCACGCAACTTGACTTTGAAAACAACTGGCAGTGCCAAATCGGTGATGTCGTTTTGCTGGCCGCACCAACGGAGAAATACAGGAAAGTCCGAGACTCGTGCTCAGTCAGCGCTGGTGACGCAGGTCAGACGAACCAGCTTGCTGGACCCCAAGCAGAGATGACTGTCAAATCACCACAGCACGAGAGAAATTTCTACCTACAAACACAAAACAGGATGAAGGACAAGTGAACCTCAACGTGAATTAAAGCTCTCTCTATCTAAATCAAATTGAGTGTCTATTTTTTGTAGAAAAATCATCAAAGGCAACGGCTTTACTAAAATTATGGTACAAACAAAAAGGGAATTATGACAATGTTAATTATCAGAACAATCTAGCCTCCATTCAGAGAAGAGATTAAGTGCAGCAGGAAGAGCACAGGAGGAAGCAAGCTGTAGTGGCGCGTTTGGGCCACAAAGGGTTTGGCCACTTCCTCTTAGTGATCAACCTGGCTGACAGAGAACTTGATTTAAATTGCATTCAAACTGGTTTAAATACAATTCAAATCAAGCGTATGCATAGATGTTAAGTAACTTCTAGAATAGTAAGGATACCGTTGTCATAACGTATCAAATCAAAATTATAAAAAATAATTTGAGAAAGGAAATATAGAAATAAAGCCATAAAACCATTCCCAACAGGAAAGGAGACTTAATTCAAATTGATCTTGAAATTTGTTTGTTTTAAACCAAAGTGTAGGAAATTAAAGGTTGGCATTATATTTGATGATGATCACGACTACGGTGAGGTATCAATGATAATAACCAAAATAAAACCAACTGGGAGAAAGCCACTTCAGAAAAGAATGATGTTAGGAACTAAGTGATGAGCTGACGTAGAGGGGGAAGAGGCCACAAGGGGCGCATTCCTCCTAAGTGGTCATCAAAAACTGCTCATACTTACTTTTAAATTTTAAGTTCAAATGTGGTTTGAACCAATATTCAAAATAAGTGTACACAGTCAGGAGTGAAATCATGTTAGTAAAACTGGAACTTGCACATGCATTGAAAGTTAGGAACACAATTTCAGAAATTCACTGGAAAAAAAAATCTGAAATTGTGACGAGAGAAATTGTTTAGGAAAGGATGACCTTGTTACTAGTGTCCACACGATGGCGACATTTCGTTCATGCAGGATGAAGTCAGGGGGCGGTGCGTAATTCGAGAACTGTCAAGCACTTAGGCCTAAGGGCTGCCCTCTAGTGTTTGTCAGCGGAATAACAACCAGCCTGCTTCCATGTGTGATTCAAATTTGAGCGTGCAGACGCTTTGATAGTCACACTTATCCAGATTTAAATCTCGGGCGGATTTTTGGTGCTATATTTCACAAAACGGCGTGGCAGGATTTTTTTGTCTTTTTTTTTTCTCTACACACACACATAGGGACAACAGGAATTAGGCATCTGTTTTTCGATTCCCACATACAACAATTAGCGCTATGATTCACACATGTTCGCTTATGAATTTTAAACCTCGGCGGGTTTTTTCTATTCGACACACGTGTGCACGGAAGGATTTCTTCGCTTCCACACACTAATATGGACAACAGGAATTATACGTCTGTCGTTCGGATCCATATAACATTTATCAAATAGCACTTATGATTAAAAATGTTTTTAGGTTTTGGATTTTTTTTTTTTGGTGCTATATTTTAACAAACACTTCTGGCGGGATTGCGTCGTGCAAAAGAAAACAGGAAATATTCGTCTGTTTTTTCGACTCCCATGACATATTATCAAATAGCACTTATGATTAAATATGCTTTAGGTTTTTTACAATTGAGTAGCTACGTCAATGTTTAACCAGGAGTTTGTCGTTAATCTAACGATTATAATATCAGGCCTTTCTTAAGAATAGTCAAAGAGCGTCGTTTCACTAAATCTTGTCTTCACCCTGACGAATCTCGTTCGGACAGGGGAGTTTAACATTAAAAATGTCGTAATTCAAAAGAGGTTTCTTCGTCTTTTGTAGGACAAATTTAATACTATGAAACTGCAGTTTACTTTTTAGTTTTGCTGAACTGAGACGGCTTTTTGGCTTTAATCAGTCAGCCAGTGATTTCGCATTGCGTTCGCTCACTCGAGGCGCGCGTACAATATTAAATCACAATATAGACATAGATTGAAACTGAATTGCTCAAAAACAAGTTTAAAGTGTGCCTGCATTCTCCACCAATTATGTAAAGACTCAGGGGCGGATCTAATCCGTGGGGGAATTTGCAGATCATAATTAATAATTGGTAATTAATAATTATTCATACATGTTTGGATTAGATCAGTCTTACATGTTAATAAATCTCCCGATAAGGGATGATGTGTCATTTTACCTGCATGCATGTCTGTGTATCCTTGCACTTAACCACAAGTTGATTGTAATTAATTACACGGACCATGTCATACAAAACAGGCAAAATTAATTAGCTCAATTGTCAGAATAATATTTGTGGGGATCCACAATATCATCCTACTTTATAGGATTTCAGGAAAAGCAATTCTGTGGCCACAATAATTGGGTTTCCTGCCCTATAAGCAAATACTCTGTAAAGTATAATTTGTAAGCTTGTAAGTTAGCTAAGATCTTTTGACACTTAAGGGACTTGGAAAATTGAGGAAAAAGGCAGTACATCAATCAAATGAATATAATGAATTTAATAAGGCAGAACTACTTATGTATTTACTACGGTTACATGGGATATATGTATTTACAAACATAATAAACAACAAAACACGATAAGGCATCGATGAAAGCGAAATGCATAGAGACAGAGAGAGAGAGGAAATGTAGAAAGTTGCAGGAATGCAAGAGGGAGTTTAGAAAGACCCGAGGATCTTTCTAAATAGCAAATTCACATAGACAACGGAACTTGAGAGACAGCAAGACTTCAACAAATCTTTAAGCGTGATAAAACACGGATACTTGCACTCTGCATGGCTTGTGAAGCAGCGTGTGTGTGTCTCTCGGTCAAGCGCGTCACGTGGTCACGTGCGCGTTTCTCCTTCAAAGCGAGCGCGCGCTCGTTTAAAGGTCCCTTGTAGATGGATTTGCTGAAGAGTCACGCGGTGTTCTTTTCACTCGTCGATTGGAATTAAACACGGAGACTTATCCAAGACTGAAAAACACAAACTAAACTAGAAACAAATAAAAGAAAGGCGAAGAGCTCGCCCGGAGGCGAGACGTTACATTATGACACGAGGACAAGAGAAGTAAGAGAGGGATAAACTGGTATTCAGTCCTTTTGAAGACCTGACGTTTCCGCCTTCTTTTGGAAGCGGGTCCAATCAGGAGCTGTCCCTTTGGAGGGAGATTTTATGACCCTTTGTGTTATAACCAGGCATTTAAATCTCTAGTTTCATTGGTTGTTTAAGAGAAGAATCTTCACAATTCTTATAACACTAATGTGTCACAAAGTTTAGCAAAATGTAATGTCAATTAACAAATGGGGAATGAAAATTGGAGTTTATCGAGACCAAACTTGCCACAAATGGATTTGGTTAAACATTAGTTGGCAAAGTTTGAAACATTATCCCATTAGAGTTGTCGAGAAACATGGACCAAACCACAAAAAGGCAACTCATGAAATAGGGAACTTAGATACATTGTTCATACAATTCTCAAGTGGATATATAATAGCATATATATATATATGAATACAGGATTCATTTCTCCTCCTTGGTTAGAATTCAGAGAGAGCCACAGTTCTGTGAACATTCCTTTGGGTCGTAAACGCTGTTATCTAAGAACTCCAGTGATGTTAGTTTTGGTCTCCTTTCACTCCAAAGATGGAAAACATAGTAAACTATATTTTACTGGCTATTACTGTACATATTCTGATTGATCACACCGAAAGCATTCTGGAGGTGTCCAGAACTATGTGTACAAGTTATGGGAATAGACAGTTATATTTAAAATGCATAATGAAGGTATTTGTAATTCACTTTAAGCTACGATAAAATCATAGTCATTCCAATGTGACATGGGCAAATGGACACACATAAAAACACATAGAATATATCTGGTTAAATGTCTTTTAAAAAAAGAATTTTCTTTCTCTTTAGAATCCTTCTTTGGGACATTCCAGTAAGTCATAAAAATGTCTCGTAACTGGACACCACGCTCTGTCCTGAGCGGGCTTCACTTGTGGGGGATGCGTGTGTGGTTGTGTGTGTGTGTGTGTGGGTTAATTTACATTCAAAGATTTTTGGTCTTTAGCAGGATGTATTTAGTTATTCAGATTCACCCTCTTAGCCCAGTCCCTACACAGTTTAAAATAGCTGGTTTCTATGTGAATATATATAGTAAACTGTAATTTATTCCTGTGATCAAAGCTAAATTTTCAGCATCATTTCTCCAGTCTTCAGTGTCACATGATCCTTCAGAAATCATTCTAATATAATGATTTGCTGCTCAAGAAACTTGATTATTATCGATGCTGATCTATTCTCTAGATCTAACGCTCAATTTCCGGATTGAGGATTTTAGTTATACTGTTTTTGTTACTACTGGAAATTCTGGAAACTGTGATACATTTTATATGTCAGGATTATTTGATGAATAGAAAGTTCAAAAGAACAGCATTTATTTTAAATAGAATCTTTTGTAACACTCTAGCCTAAATATCTTTACTGTAATTTTTGTATCAATTTAATTTGTCTTTGATTAATAAAAGTATTAATTACTTCCAAAAAATTTTTTTTTTACCTATATACAATATTTGTATTTATATCTATAACATTATTATTTGTTACAAAGAAATTCTAAGTCAAGTTAAATGAAATGGTGCACTTATGTTTGCGATGTGATTTTTATAAAAAAAAATGTTTATAAAATGTTTGTGTTCAGGAAAATTCTGTGAATTTTGTATAAAATTTGGTTTAAATCTATTTTTTGTATAAAATGCATTGTTTATTGATCGCTTTAAATAGATTTTTAACTATAGAAGGTTTTCGTTGTCATTTGGAGCGACCACTCATGTGGTGCGACCAATAAAAGCAATCTCTGTATTAAATTTAAAATAAAATATCTTATTCCTGTGGCTGAAATATGAATCACTGATAAAGTATGCTTAAGTGAATGATATTTTTAAAACATTTTTTATCAGTTTTATGTGATTTACAGGAAAAATAAGTCTGTTAACTAGATTTAAGGCGGCAACTCTAAAATTATAGAACAAAAAATGTGATCATTATTTACAAAAACTTAAAAGAAATGCAAATACTTTGTTTCTAAACACTTTAACTACTTTTTTACTACTTGTAAAAAAAATGTTAAGCATGTTAAGGAAATTAATTAATTTTAAGATAAATCACGGTCACACCACATGACATTTTTTAAGGCTATGGCCAATTCATCTAGATGAAGAAACACTAAAATCACTTAAATATTTTTTTTTATATGAATTTATGTGTACACAACATCCTTAACGTTTGAACAATTGCAACAGGTATTATTTTTTTTGTATTTTAAAATTGGCCTGTTGGAAATCCTTATACGTCATTGACCCACTAGCCTATCTATCTGTCTGTCTGTCTGTCTGTCTGTCTATCTAGTCTATCTACCTACCTATCTACCTACCAGCGCAGTGACGGTGAAGCAGATTTTAATTTGTACATTACAAAGATGGATGCCGCCAGTGGCGTCATGCCCATTCAAAGTGAGGGGGCACGTGCCCCCTCAGATTTTTCCTCCCTGATAATTTTTTTGTCACAACTTTATTCCTATTATGCTCCATAATTACCAGAGCCTATAACGACTCAAATCTATTCTTCTGGATGTGTAATAAATCGGTCAGCATCAGCCCGCCCCTTTTTCCTAATATGGTGTCTGTCTATATCAAATCTAGAGCGCTACGCACGTAGTCTAGAATCTTTGCTGTGTATGTTCAAGCAACTCACTCGTCTCGCACGTTGAGCTGGCAATGTCTTGAAGTGTTAAGTGGGCAAAGCAACAAATCGGCATTGAATTAGTTATCGGATGATATTAAAAGGTAGTAGGATTATTTGTGGTTGACCTGGAAATTTTAACTTGATCAAAAAGTTATGGATTTGATATTAGCTGCGAATTCAGAGCATAACTTTAGTTGTGTCAGTGTAATGTTATCGATAGCTAGCCTAGTCTAACCGTAAACTAGTTGGCTAACGTTACTGCCTGCCATACAAAGCCAATAAGCCATAGTAACGTTATCTGATCGGTTTTGAAACATCTGTTCTGTTTTGTCTTGTGTCAAAGTCTCCAGCTGGTTCAATTGTTTTCAGTTTCAGTCAAATTTTATGATTTGACTGAAAAAACATTGCCTAACGAGACACAGTTTTTAAATCTAAAGTATCCATGTACATTCTCACAACGCAAACATCCTAAGCATTTAAATGGGTATTTGTTTAAAGTCGAACAATTTTCCAGCTTATTAAAAAACGGCAATTTCTTTGCAAAAGTAATAAAAAGCTGTATGAGAACACTAGTCGGCCTTCACTGAAGAGCTATCTTCACAGGTAAGAAAAACAGTTTGATACTATTAATTATATAGTGAATGGTAAAGACCTATATTTTTGTGAATATTCAGGTGAATATTGTTTAGTGGCCACAAATTAATAATACCTCAAGTTATACTAATTTGTTCCCTCGTTTTACTATATTGTGGCCACGTTGTAATTCGTTAAATCAAAATGAGGGAGGGAATTAGTTCAACGTGTCCACGATTTATTAAAACCAGGGAACAAAGTCGTCTTAACAACGAATTATTTAGATCAGTGGACAGGGCGCATAAGAACGAGCAGAGAAAGAGAGCCCCGGCCGCGCGCGCGCGCACTCTCTCACCGTCTTCAACGAGGTCGGAAGACCGATTGTGTTTTATAGATTAGTAGTTTGTTCATATAAAGTGTTTGCTTATCAAGTACATGTTCAGGAAATGCATAATACAAATTGTATGGGTTAATGTAACGGTAAACGGACTCTGCACAAAGCTCTTTTGAAGCTGTTAAATGGTGTCGCTATTGGACACTTAATTGTGATTATTCCTGCTCTGATGTTTCTTATAGGCTAACTTACTGTTGACTGTTTTATCGTTGCTTGTTAAAGAGGCAGCAGCATTACCGTTACTCTTGCCTCAGAGAAAACAACACGGGCATAGCGACAATTCTGCATATATATAAATAACTACTTATAGGGCTTGAATTACAACCTGTGGCAGTTTTTCTACGTCCTTTTGTGAACGTCGTTTTACACTTGTATGCTGCTCAGCGGTTGGTTCATCTTTAAAGTGCCGTCGGGCCTACCAATCTCTGTATAACGGGCGTTGGAGCCCTCTGCTGGTAGGGAATCGTAAGATGGCCGCTCGAACACTTCCGGTGGCTTCACTGCCTGATGGCAGTTTAGAACGTCATGAGCTATCCAGTCATTATATAGATCAGTGGTTGTAGGCTAACTGAAAAATCCAACCTAACGTTATCAAGGCATCAACTTGATGTTTCTCCCATAGACTGTTATTCACGGTTCTTCACGGATCAGGCAGCTAATGCAGTCAAAAAAGATAGGCTACCCGTTCGAAAGCTACAGCATAGTTGTTATACAGATCGCTATGACCGTGATGTAGGCTTAGAGACAGTATAACTACAGTATTTAAATGATTTTACTAAAGTAATGATACATATTACATTTGATTTGATTACTTTTTTACATTTCTGTCAAATATTAACCATTTTCAAATAAACAGGGTAGTGTTAACCTTATTCAGCACTGAAATCTGTCAAACTTCTTTCAAAGTCCTTCATCACATATTAATATTAAAATAACTTAATTTCAGAGCACCACAAAGTCAGACCTCAGCACCTTTATGTACCTTTAATGTAAGATCGTTCTTAGGTCACACACCAATTTAAAATCATAACATAAAAACTGCAATGGTAGCCTACTGTTTTTAAAATCATGTGTAGTAGGCCTAAGTGTACAGTAAGTGTGTGTGTAAACATGCTTTAATGAAGTAGACTTCAAAAGCTTTTGAATTTGAGCTAACAGTTCTTTCATCAACCTGTCTTTTACATAAACTTACAAAATAGATACTTTAACTTAGTCCTCAGATATAGGAGGGTTGCTGCTGGCTCCGTTAAGGTATTTTTGTCCCTCCCAAACTGCATTGAAATGGTATGTTTAGCAGCCAGAATTGAAAAATTTTCAGGGGGAGAAACCCCCTGACCCCTCCTAACATGATCCATGTCACCCGTCAGAAAACAATTGCAACGTCTCAGATTGTGCAGAATTTTGGCTTGCATGACGCCCCTGGATGCCGCCGTGGAACATCACTCGTTCGAATCAGCCATCGCGTCTGTTTTAAGCGATTTAAAATTGTCCTTTTCATGTCTAAAAAAGATGTTATCGCTGTCTTACCGACTGGATTCGGCAAACGTCTGATATACCAGTGTGACGAGCAGGAAGAGGCCGAGGGACGTGAGAGCTCGGCGCGAGTGATAATGAATGACACCTGTGAGACGCACCGGTCTCGCATCTCTCACGGAGGAGCAGAAGCATAAAAGGAGGAGCGACAACGGTGAAGATCGAGAAAGGACAGGCGTGAATTTTATGTGATGTTTTGTTTTATTATGTGTGGCGGCAGTCGACCGTGATGGACTGCCGTCTTTACTTTCATTTTTGTATTGGTTTTATTTTGTCATTAAAATGTGTTAATGTTCGCCGGTTTCCGCCTCCTTCTTCCCATAATAACGAACCCCGTTACAACCATAGACTGTAAAAAATGATTACAACCAGCTTGACCCGTTGGTGGCTAAACCTTTACTGTGACAGTAAATGTTTAGCCACCAACGGGTCAAGCTGGTTGTAATCATTTTAGCCCATAGACAGTAATACTGTCTATGGGCTAAATTAATGGGAGGGTCTTAGCGAGAGCCCTCTGCATGCATACGTCATCTCCTTCATCGCTCTGATTGGTTTTAGGTCTATCCAATTGCGCCCAGAGGCATTTGAGCGACGTCCGTTGGTGAAGCCCCTTTGGAAATGATTCGTCTATGGAACTTTGCCAGACCCTAACTCAGTTACAACTGAGAATGGTCTGGTTTTAACCAGGCTATAGCATATCAGTGTCAAATGCATAATTTACACCACGGCTGGTGCAACTTACGAAGAGTAATAAAAACAAGTCTGGGGGGGGGGGGGGGGTCTAATATGTAGTCATAGAGACAGAGCGCAACGCATCATAATCTGAAGAACTCGCCCACCGGGGGAGAAACGATCCAACCGTCTCCATTGATTTTGCATTGCGAGAGGCTGCCTCCTTATCATTTATGACATAACAAAAGACAGAAAAATGCCTAAAAGCTCCTGTGTGACAAGGTGTACAGCAAACAAGCTAAAAAACCCAGAAATACATTTTTATAAGCTTCCAAACCGTAAAAGCCAGCCTTTAAGGAGACAAAAATACAGGCAATAAGACGTGAAGCATCAGCAGGAAGAATAGGTCAATTGTGGGATCCTGACACTCAGTATGGCTACGTGTGCACAATATATCTCCTCTCAGGTTCACATAGGGTGGTGAAATGAGCAATCGACATGGTTAAAAATTTATTTATTTTTATTTTTCATTTTTTTTTACAATATGTCGCCAGTAGTTCTAGAACTAGTTGCGCTCTGTCTCAATTGATCAACTTTTATGTCCTGAAACAACCCGTTTTTTGGGGACGACAGCTTATAAAAACTTATTTCTGGGTTATTTAGCTTGTTTGCTGTACACCTTGTCACACAGCAGCTTTTAAATAAATACGCTCTGTCTCTATTCATTGCCGAAGTATTTTTTTTGCCGCGACAAATCAATCACTCCTTTACGACTGGCTGCCTGCACATTCATTAATTGAGCTCACGGCTGCTGCAACTTGCGCTCTCTTAGCAGACAATAACTATAGGCTATTTAAGATTTTGCTTTAGTATAATTTTCGGGACAGTCAGGGCCGGATTCGGGATTCGGGACAACAGCTTAGATTTCGGGACTGTCCCGAATTTTTCGGGACTTCTGGTCACCCTAAAGTGCACAGATACATCATTTATAATAAACACTACAATGTTACATATAAAAATATGAATGGTAAAATTTGATATCATGACGACTTTAAGATCGGGAGGTTTAAGATTTGATTTGTAACCGACTGATGCCCTGGATTAAATTTTTTTCTCCGGATGTCGAGAGGAGTAAATCGGGCATAAATCGGCCTGAAACTCCTGTAGTCTGAACTCTGCTTTAAAAATACTGCGAGAGTGATTAGAGAGCATATGAATCGCTCTTGCATTCACTGAACGGTCTGCACAGCGGCACTTCAAGCCAAACACGCCTAATTCTCACTTTTTTTAGTTAGTTAGTTTTTTATTTTAACTCTTGTTATGTTTTAACAATAGCATAAGCACCAATTTAATGTTATTTACAATTCACGATTAAAAACACTTACAAAGCTGCCAGGCTACAGTAACAGAGAAGGGCTGTTTTTCCACTGTTGATGAACTTCATTCAAAAAAGATGCATAATCAAGCTCAATAAGTGAAGGTAAACAATAATCATGTTTGTTTGCAATAGAAATGTGTGTAAATATCTTCGGTGACACTTTACAATAAGGTTAATTAGTTAACAATGTATTAACTAACAATAAGCAATACATTTGTTACAGTATTTATTAATCTTTGTTAATGTTAGTTAATAAAAATCCAGTTGTACATTGTTTATGTTAGTTCATGGTGCATTAACTAATTTTAACAAATACAATCTTTGATTGTAATAATGTATTAGTAAATGTTGACATTTATATGAACTAAGATTAATTAATGCTGTAGTGTAGAAGTATTGTTCATTCTTACAGTAGTTCATGTTAACTAAGGTAGTTACTAATATTAACTAATCTAATGAACCTTATTGTAAAGTCTTACTATATCTTCTAATATAGCGTACAAAGAGAACATTTTCATGTGCAAGCATGAAAATTCCTTGGTTATTAGGAAATAAATTGTGATTATTCATGACTGCTAACTCTCAGACAGTTGACTGGAGAAACAAGTCACAGCCTGTTTTAGGCTGCCCAAACAAATATCATGCCACATTATAGTTATGAAGGGGAGCTTTAGCTTTCTCCCCCCTACATCTCAGTCCTGCCTTGTAAAATCTACTGCTGCATGTTTTTGTTGAACACAAACGTTTCTCAGATTAATAATTTGAGTTTTCAATTTTTTTTACTTTTTAATAAGTTTGGTTTTAAACTTAGTTAGCTGTTTTACTTGAAATGATTAATGACTTGTAATACAAAACTATTTTTTAAACATTTTGGATTACATATACAGGTCCTTCTCAAAAAATTAGCATATTGTGATAAAGTTAATTATTATCCATAATGTAATGATAAAAATTAAACTTTCATATATTTTAGATTCATTGCACACCAACTGAAATATTTCAGGTCTTCTATTGTTGTAATACTGATGATTTTGGCATACAGCTCATGAAAACCCAAAATTCCTATCTCAAAAAATTACCATATCATGAAAAGGTTCTCTAAACGAGCTATTAACCTAATCATCTGAATCAACTAATTAACTCTAAACACCTGCAAAAGATTCCTGAGGCTTTTAAAAACTCCCAGCCCGTTTCATTACTCAAAACCGCAATCATGGGTAAGACTGCCGACCTGACTGCTGTCCAGAAGGCCATCATTGACACCCTCAAGCAAGAGGGTAAGACACAGAAAGAAATTTCTAAACAAATAGGCTGTTCCCAGAGTGCTGTATCAAGGCACCTCAGTGGGAAGTCTGTGGGAAGGAAAAAGTGTGGCAAAAAACGCTGCACAACGAGAAGAGGTGACCGGAACCTGAGGAAGATTGTGGAGAAGGACCGATTCCAGACCTTGGGGGACCTGCGGAAGCAGTGGACTGAGTCTGGAGTAGAAACATCCAGAGCCACCGTGCACAGGCGTGTGCAGGAAATGGGCTACAGGTGCCGCATTCCCCAGGTCAAGCCACTTTTGAACCAGAAACAGCGGCAGAAGCGCCTGACCTGGGCTACAGAGAAGCAGCACTGGACTGTTGCTCAGTGGTCCAAAGTACTTATTTCAGATGAAAGCAAATTTTGCATGTCATTCGGAAATCAAGGTGCCAGAGTCTGGAGGAAGACTGGGGAGAAGGAAATGCCAAAATGCCTGAAGTCCAGTGTCAAGTACCCACAGTCAGTGATGGTCTGGGGTGCCATGTCAGCTGCTGGTGTTGGTCCACTGTGTTTGATCAAGGGCAGGGTCAATGCAGCTAGCTATCAGGAGATTTTGGAGCACTTCATGCTTCCATCTGATTTCATTTTTCAGCACGACCTGGCACCTGCTCACAGTGCCAAAACCACTGGTAAATGGTTTATTGACCATGGTATTACTGTACTCAATTGGCCTGCCAACTCTCCTGACCTGAACCCCATAGAGAATCTGTGGGATATTGTGAAGAGAAAGTTGAGAGACGCAAGACCCAACACTCTGGATGAGCTTAAGGCCGCTATCGAAGCATCCTGGGCCTCCATAACACCTCAGCAGTGCCACAGGCTGATTGCCTCCATGCCACGCCGCATTGAAGCAGTCATTTCTGCAAAAGGATTCCCGACCAAGTATTGAGTAAATAACTGAACATAATTATTTGAAGGTTGACTTTTTTTGTATTAAAAACACTTCTTTTATTGGTCGGATGAAATATACTAATTTTTTTAGATAGGAATTTTGGGTTTTCATGTATGCCAAAATCATCCGTATTAAAACAATAAAAGACCTGAAATATTTCAGTTGGTGTGCAATGAATCTAAAATATATGAAAGTTTAATTTTTATCATTACATTATGGAAAATAATGAACTTTATCACAATATGCAATTTTTTTGAGAAGGACCTGTATATATATAGATTTTTTAATATCATTATTAGCTGAACTATATGGAAAGTTCTGGTAACATGCAAAATCTGAGTGTGTAAATAAATAATTATATTTCCTTCAAGCAGCTGACATTAGCTAGCAGCCCTTGGTTATGGAGAGTTGACATGGTCATGTAGGTCACAAATGGCATTATCAGATAAAAAAAAAAATCTACAATTACAATACAAAACTATGTATACAGTGTTACTGTACATTTATTTTTAAGTGTATCATTAATGCATCATATTTAAAGCTAATTGCAATATAGAAAAAATATTCATATATTTGTTTTTTTGATGGTGTTACCGACTTTATTATGTCATGTGCTTCATGAGAGTAGGTAGTTGCTGTCCTTTTCTGATTTCAACAATACCAATGGGTGCCTATACCCTCACTTGCAGTCTTTTCACTGGTCTACTTAAATTATGTGTTTCCTGTGTTCAAGTGGGCATGAAGATCACAAGTGTGCGTAGAACTTTTGATTAACCAATGGGACACACTTAATGAGTCTGTTTTAGGGATGTCAATTTACATAAATTCCCATAATCGATCGTTGTTTAAATTAACGATCAATTAATTAATTAATCGTTAACCAATCTCTTAAATCGCTACTAAGGCTATGTTCAGATTGCAGGCAAATCCGATCTTTTCAGGCAGACTGTCTGCACATTAATTGCAAGTGATCAAATAAGATTTGTGTGTCCAGATATAACCAACCTATCTGCATGGGTTGGTTTGGTAACAATGTAGACATAGCACGTATGTGACAAGGCTCTCAAAATGGATACAGGAAAAATTGAGGTGCATCATCTACTCTACAAATACAAATAAGAGCACTCTTATTGAAAAGAACACCATAAAAATTGATTGATCTTGTCCAGACTGAGACGCATCTGTTAAAATCTAATTGGAATCACATTTCAAACCACCTCCATATGTGGTCTGAATCAGATTTTTATTTCATGCATTTTTTGCTGTCAAGACTTTCAAAAACCCATCTGGATATGCAAGAAATCTCCTTTTTGCTGGCAGTCTGAACATGACCTTAGTTATCACGTTACTTAACCAACACAAAATAAGCTAGGTCTTGTTTTTAAGCTTCTAAGCTTGATTTACAGTGAATATAGGAAACATGATCATCAATTAACAAGTGCTTTTAAATTTGCTGACATATTAGAAGTGCTCTATTTTTCATAGCGTGAAAAAAATAACTGCTTAACATGAAAATGTGATCTGTAAAATCATCGTACATAACATAGATTGTCATATATCGTTGAAAGGTCTCAACTTGCAGAATACAACTAGCATAATTGTTTCAGTTAGAGACCGAACTATACCAAGTATTTGT
The DNA here is from genome assembly GCA_026230005.1 of Gila orcuttii. Lineage (NCBI taxonomy): Eukaryota > Metazoa > Chordata > Actinopteri > Cypriniformes > Leuciscidae > Gila > Gila orcuttii. The sequence continues at coordinate 12,734,513 of JAPDVR010000013.1, read as the reverse complement.
ATGAAAAGCACGCCCGCGACACGTGTTAACAGTATACACATGATGCCATGTATACACATTTTGTGCCACGCTTTTGTTTGCAACTTTGCAAAACATTAGTAAACCATAGTAGATCGTACATATCCTTATTTAGAGCAGGTGGTCTCGAATGAGCCCAAACACGACATAAGACAATGCATAGATCACAAAGTGACATGACATGCTGCTTGGCTAAAGCTGACTCAATGTTTTCCAATGTCATTTGACAGTTCAACTATTGGAAACTGGAGCTGCGTCTGAAAACATAGGCAGCTGACTTATTGCCTTACTGCTTTTTCAGGCATTGACTTTGCAGGCAGCGTTTGCGCATGAAGGTACCTCTGGAAACTGATTTCAGACAGACTTCTTAGGCAGCGTAACAGTTAAATGATCTACAGCAAAATACAGCAAGCTTTGGTGATAATTAAGCAAATATTTAATCACTACAATAGTAATCATGTTTCAAAATAAATGGCTAGCCTACCTAATCCATTGCATGGCTTGAAGACATTAGGGCTGCGTCCTTAAAAATGTACATTGCGATTTGTACAAATGTCAATTTTCGAAGGTGTGTCATTTTTTCTGTAGATGTGTGCAAACGCTACCTGCAAAGTCATTGCCTGATAAGGCAGTGAGGCAACAAGTCAGCTGCCTACGTTTTCAGATGCAGCCATGATGACCTTGCTTAAACAACCATCTGTTTTATCGATTAAATTATAATCAACAATTAAAGGATCGTTGATTAATCGTTAGCATCTTTACTAGTCTGCTCGGTGAATCCAAGAAGATGCCGCTATAATGGTTAGTGTTATTCTTCACAGAATATTTTTATTATCATTACTTCTCATTACTTACAGTACATTGCAGAGCTGGTAAGTCTGCCTTACAAGATCATTTCTCTATGGAAATAATTAATGGGATTTTTAATTCCTGAGCCCAACTATTGGAATACATTTTTTCAAAGCAATTTCTACAAAATGTGCCTAAAAATTCTGATGGAAAATCTAAAGTGAGATGGTGCAAGCTCTTATGAGGCATATGTGACGTATTCAGAGGCGGTGCAGGAGATCTGGCCAATGCATTGGTGTGATGGTATAGGGGATTCAGATAATCGTCACACTGGGGGTGTTTCCACCGCGCCAGCGACGCTGCGTCTCGTTCCCTATTCAGGGAACGAAGCTTTCATACGTAACCCGAAACATTTGTTTATTCCTCTTTTTGGCTTATAATTTTGAGTGACGGATGTTGTTTAATTTAGCCTATTTTTCTCTTGTGACATATTTTTACTGTGTTGACAGTATCATGATAAGACAAAAATAACAAATATATAAATATATAAAAATATATAAATAAATATAAATTTAGCTGGATCGGTCTGTTTGGGAAGAAAATAATTTTAAGCAGATGGGTAAACAGAGCAAATTTTTAGCAGGAGTGGTGGGTGCGGAATAGAACCTAGTGGTAGCAGACGGGAGTTGGATGAAAAACTTAAAGCGCTACTTTCATATAACAGAAAGATTTTCAAAATGGGTTAGCATAACATAAGTTAAAGCTTTACTTATTGTTGTGGATTCAGTATATGTGTAACCTGCTGATCCAAGGATGATGATGATGATGATGATGATGATGATGATGATGATGATGATAAAGATAAAGATAACTCACGATTTATTACGGACACAGAATAACAGGCAAACATGCATGACAGTGTGCTAATGCACAGAGAACAACCGACAAAGACCATAACAAAAGGTGGAACTTAAATACACAGAGATGATTAACTAAAAGACAAACAGCTGTGAATGATTAGTGTCCATGGTAAATGATATAGTGGCGGGAAAACAAAGACAAAGAAACATGTGATGAATGAAAACAAACTAGAGTCAATGAACAGAACTAAAAAGCAACATAATATGACTGCAGGAGTCTGTGTTCTAGAAACAGCATGTCAAAATGGCTTAAAATGTTGTTCAGTGTGACAACATGTCCTGTGGCATTATATGCTGCTGTTAGCTCCATCTAAAACTATTTGAAAAAGTGAGTTTACAGTTGTATTTAAATTATTATACAAGCAGTTTTTATTAGCACATAATAATTGAGAGACAAAACAGATTATATATATACTTTTAAAACTCAACTTTCTCAACTATTGAATTGACTTAATGAATTAGTATCCAGCAATGACATCTAAAATATACACTTTCTCCTAAATGTTTGACCTAAAATGGTAATGGTATTTCTGTCTACAATGCAATGCATCCCTCCCCAAACTTACTTTTGGCTCTTGTGATGAATATCCTGGAATATGAAGAAAAAATTAATGAAAAAATACCAACCCTTTATTTTTCATGTGCTGAAAATTTTGCCGTCAGTCCCACAAGAGGTTTCTTCAGCTGAATGATGGTGGGGAAACCTTCTTATAACCCAACCTAACCAAATACAATGACATCATGACACTCGTGATTGCAGTGGGAAATGACATGCATGAATTTGAATGAAAAGTATAAGCATCTACATTATAAGCAGGGTGCGATTTGCCGGGGGGGATGCGTGGGATTTCCCCCTTTCTGGTCAATGTATCCCTGCCTCTGCTTAATTATTTTTATCCCCGGTGGGTGACCCCCCCACCCTCAAAGTGATCAGTGCTACTACACTAGTGGCGAGACGGATCACAATACTTATCACGGATCCCTGGTTTGATTAAAGTCAATTTTATTTTAAAATGCGCTACTTTGGCTTGCTCTGATTGCCGCAGGCTCTCGGTGATCACCACTCTGCAGACTTGGTCAATGTCCCGCCCACGGCGCTATCTGATTGGTTACACCTCACGAGTAATAGCCTATCAATTATGAGGCGCCGGACTGGAACTAAGCGAAGCGAACTGCGCGAGAGAGGCCGAGTGTGTCTGCGCGCGAGAGACAGTAAATTGACACTGTAGCAACAACACAATACATGTATTTAATTAAATACAAAGTTTACCGAATATTTAATTAAAAATGCAATTAAAACTCAATACAAAACTGTAGGCTATAGGTTTGTGTTTCTGTGCATTGGTGTCTTTTGTGTGCATGTTTGTCAAAAAATGTCAAACATTTTGTTAAAGATTTTAAAATCTTTGACAAAAAACAAAACAGTGATTAGCCTTATTTAATCCTCCATATTAAAGTTCCCTTACGAAGGGAACTCAACGATGCGTCGATCGACGCCATGGGAACGCCCCCAGCGTGACTGCGTCTGAAGCATCTATGTCAACTAGTCCAATGGAAAGAATGAGCGTCACGGGCGGGTGACGTCATGACCAGGAAATGATAAAAGCACATCCGGTGCAAACCGGCATTAGCTTCTGTTGCCTCAGCAAGCGATCTGTGTTATACTGTCTCTGTCTATTTATTGTTGTCTGTTGCAATTTATTCGGAAACGTTATGGCGAAACAAATGTACAAACAGTGTGTTCCTCCCTGCCCGCGTTATTTAACGGGTGGGGACACACACGAGCTTTGTGTCATTTGTTTGGGAGTGGAGCATGCGGTCTCAGCCTTCGAGGAGGCTGAGTGTCAACACTGTGAAATGCTACCGCTCCGCATGCTCCGCTCTCGCCTGTCACTCTTTGATGTAAAGAGTGGGCAGGCTCGCGATCCTCAGGGATCAGGACCCGCGTCTGCCGAGGCGGCGCGGAGAATGCATTCCTGGGGATCGCAGAAGGATCTTTCGGAGGGGTTGGAGACGGGTCCCTTGGCCTTTTCTCCTTCCTTACCCGGAAGATCCAGCGCTCTCCCCCCGGTGTCGGAAGCACGCTCTGCGGTTTCTTCCGCCCGGGGAGAGAGCACTCCATTACTTCAATGCTCTTCCTCCGAGGAGGTCGATGTTATGAGTATGGAGAGTGAAAGCACACACATGGGGGAAAAAGATTCACAATTTATTTCCCCAGCATATGATGAGCTGGTGGATGTTATGTCACGGGCTGTAGAAAAATTAAATATTGTATGGCCATCTGAGAATAAAAGCGCTCGTCCTAAAAGTAAATTAGATGAGCGCTTTTTATCGTCCACGACATTATCTCCACCACGAGAGCTTCCCTTTTTTCCCGATCTCCACAATGAAATATCAAAATCGTGGAATAAACCGTACTCTTCACGACTTTTTAGCCCTCAAGTTAAAACTTATTCGAGAATAAGAGGGCTAAAAGAGTATGGTTATGAGGCGATGCCCCAGGCGGAACAGAATTTAGCTAGCTATCTTTCGCCTGGTCCCGCATCGTCCCTGAAAGCCTCGGCTTTGCCCACTAGACCGCTTAAAGCCACCTCGGTTTTAGTGGGCAAAGCTTATACGGCAGCAGGTCAAGCTGGAGCATGTCTGCATACAATGGCAGTGCTACAGGCGTATCAAGCTGACCTGCTGGGGGATCTGGATAGTAGTGAGGGAATTTCTCATGACGATATTCAAGAACTTCGTCGTGCTACCGATCTTTCTCTCAGGGCTACTAAGGAGACCGCCAGAGCAATTGGGCGGTCTATGGCAGCCTTGGTAGCTACTGAGAGACATTTATGGTTAAATCTGTCAGAGATTAAAGAAAAAGATCGAGCTTTTTTATTAGATGCTCCGCTTGAACCTTCTGGTCTCTTTGGTGACGCAGTCCACGCGGTCGTCGAGCGATTTCAGGAGTCTAAGAAACAAGCTGACGCTTTTAAAAAGTTTATCCCTCGCCGTGTCCAGCCCCCTGGGGCTGCTGGGCGTGAGCAGCCCCAGCCGTCGAGCTCATCATATCATGTGCAACAGAAAGAGAGTGTTGCGTCTCGTGCACCTCCACGTAGACACTGGAGACAGACGCAACCCTCTCAGCCGAAGTCTTCTAAGTCGAAGCCGGATCTGAGGACCGTTCTTCAGGCGAAGAAGACTTCGGCTCAGAAAAAAAAAAGGTCCTGATGTTCATGCGTCAGGCCTGTGAGGACAGCCCCGACCGAAGTAGAGCGGTGTACACCTCATTATACGGTGCCCGTTCCATTTCGGGGTCCTCACGAGACCGTTCTGCCAACCCTGCCACCCTTGGTGCTTCAGGGCGCAGCGGTCTCCAGCGAGTCGCTGATGCTATGCTGCGGCACAGCATCGGTTCCGCGCCCTCTGAGGGGGGCGTTAGAGCAGCCAGTTCAGGTAGTTCCTGCCATGATGTTTCAGGCTCCAGAATTAGCTGTCTCAGTAACACCAGAGACCAGCCTCGAGAGGCTGGTTCCCTTAGTAAATTTTCTGGCAGCGTGGAAGCTTCTGCCGAATATTTCTCGTTGGGTCCTGCAGATTGTAGAAAAAGGATACAGAATCCAGTTTGGTTCTCGTCCTCCTCGTTACAACGGGGTGTTGCCCACAGTGGGGCATCCCGAGCAGGCTCTGGTAATGGAGCAAGAGGTAAAGGCCCTGTTAGCGAAAGAAGCTATAGAACAGGTGTACTCACCAGACCGAGAGTCGGGTTTTTACAGCCGTTATTTCATTGTTCCAAAAAAGGATGGAGGGTTGCGTCCTATTTTAGATCTTCGTTTGTTAAATCGGTCAGTTCAGAAACTAAAGTTCAAAATGCTGACACTCAAACAGATCGTGACTCAAATCAGATCCGAGGACTGGTTTGTCACGATAGATCTGAAGGACGCCTACTTCCATATCTCCATCCTCCCTCAGCACAGGAAGTTCCTAAGGTTTTCTTTCGGGGGCAAAGAATACCAATATCGGGTTCTTCCGTTCGGTCTAGCTTTATCACCCCGCACGTTCACGAAATGCGTGGATGCAGCATTAGCCCCTCTCAGGCTTCAGGGCATACGTATTCTGAACTACATCGACGACTGGCTGATTCTAGCGGAATCAGAGCAGTTGGCGGTTCGGCACCGAGGTGTCGTTCTCGCTCATATGCAGATGTTGGGGTTGAGGCTCAATGCCAAGAAGAGTGTGCTTTCTCCAGTACAGAGAACCACTTTCCTTGGTGTGGTATGGGATTCAGTGACAATGCGGGCCATCCTATCGCCCGTTCGTGTAGCTGCTATCCTGTCAGCCACAAAAGAGCTGAAGCTAGGCCAGTCACGCACTGTAAAACAGTTCGAGAAACTGTTGGGTCTTTTGGCAGCAGCGTCCAACGTGATACCTTTTGGCCTGCTGTACATGAGGCCTTTACAGTGGTGGCTCAGGACCAGAGGGTTCTCCCCGAGGGGAAACCCACTTCGTATGATCAAGGTCACGCGGCGTTGCCTTCGTGCCTTAGTTATATGGAGGAAGCACTGGTTCTTAACCCAAGGTCCGGTGTTGGGAGCTCTTTGCCATCGAGTTACTATCTCGACAGATGCTTCCCTCACCGGCTGGGGAGCGGTAATGGAAGGCCGCTCGGTTCAGGGTCTGTGGAAGAGTCATCATCTCTCGTGGCACATAAATTGCCTGGAGATGATGGCTGTCTTCAATGCGTTGAGGCAGTTCCTCCCAGACCTGAGGGGCCATCATGTGCTCGTACGAACAGACAACACATCAGTGGTCTCTTATCTGAACCGTCAGGGGGGCCTGCGTTCGCGTCTGCTTTGCAAACTGGCGCACCAGATCCTCCTGTGGTCTCTGGGGAAGGTACTCTCTCTGAGGGCAGTGTATATTCCTGGGGTCCAGAATATAGGAGCAGACATCCTGTCGAGGCAGGAGCTGAGGCCAGGGGACTGGAGACTCCACCCCGAGGTGGTGGAGAAAATCTGGGAGTTTTACGGCCAAGCACAAGTGGATCTGTTTGCGTCTCAGAATACGACGCACTGTCCTCTGTGGTTCTCCCTTACTCACCCAGCCCCTCTGGGGCTGGATGCTATGGTGCAGACGTGGCCGAGGCTACGTCTGTACGCCTTTCCCCCTGTTGCTCTGCTCCCAGGAGTTCTGGAGCGAGTCCGCCGGTATGGAATAAGCCTACTGCTAGTAGCACCACGCTGGCCAAGTCGGATCTGGTTTTCGGACCTGATCCATCTCCTAGATGGTCCTCCCTTCGAGATCCCGATCAGGAGAGACCTTCTGTCTCAGGCCGGGGGCACAATATTTCACCCTCGACCAGAGATTTGGAACCTGTGGGTTTGGCCTCTGAGGGGGCCCAACTCATAGAGAGTGGTCTTTCAGCCGAGGCTGCTGAGACCATTCTAAGCTCCAGAGCCCCAGCTACTAGGAAACTATATGCGCTTAAATGGAGAGTTTTCTCTTTATGGTGTTACCAACATCAGTGGGATCCAGTTAACTGTTCTGTGAACACAGTACTCGAGTTCCTGCAGGAGCGCTTTACGTCAGGCCTATGTCCTTCCACGCTCAAAGTCTACGTGGCGGCCATTGCGGCTTACCACGCCCTGGTGGGGGGTACATCGTTGGGTCGAGACCCCCTGGTTACACGTTTCCTTCGTGGCACTTTAAGGCTGAGGCCTGCAACTCGCACTAGGGTGCCAGCTTGGGATCTTGCTATAGTACTAGAAGGCCTTTCTAGGGCTCCATTTGAGCCCTTAGATTCGGTTTCAGATAAGTTTCTTACCTTTAAGACTATCTTTCTGCTAGCTATTTCGTCCCTTAAGAGAGTTGGAGACCTTCAGGCCCTTTCGGTTTCCCCCACTTGCCTTGAGTTTGCACCGGGGATGGTCAAGGCATTCTTATATCCAAAACAGGGGTACGTCCCTAAGGTGCCGACCTTGACTCCGAGGCCTATTGTGCTGCAGGCTTTCTGTCCTCCTCCTTTTGCATCTGCAGACCAGGAAAGACTGAACCTCTTGTGTCCAGTGCGAGCACTGGACACTTATGTGCATCGGACTTCTTCATTTAGGAAGTCCGACCAATTACTGATTTGCTTCGGATCACCTAAGAAGGGTCTTCCTGCTTCTAAACAGACGGTCAGTAGGTGGATAGTTGAGGCTATTTCACTTGCATACGAGTACTCGGACCAGCCATGTCCTTTGGTGGTCCGAGCTCACTCTACTAGGAGTATGGCGGCTTCTAAAGCCTTACTATATGGGGTTTCTCTTCGGGACGTCTGTGATGCGGCGGGCTGGTCCTCTCCGCTCACATTCGTTAAATTTTACAGTTTAGACCTGGATGCTGCCCCAGGTTCTCAGGTGCTTAGTGCTTAGTTACAACAGACTAACACTCAGGTACTTGGAATTCTGGCGCTTTGGGTATTCTCGTTCCCATGGCGTCGATCGACGCATCGTTGAGTTCCCTTCGTAAGGGAACGTCTCAGGTTACTATTGTAACCATAGTTCCCTGAGAACAGGGAACGAGACGATGCGTCACCCTGCCATACTTCCTGCATCCCTGTGATCGGCTTGCTTCGGCAATTTTCGAAGCTAATGCCGGTTTGCACCGGATGTGCTTTTATCATTTCCTGGTCATGACGTCACCCGCCCGTGACGCTCATTCTTTCCATTGGACTAGTTGACATAGATGCTTCAGACGCAGTCACGCTGGGGGCGTTCCCATGGCGTCGATCGACGCATCGTCTCGTTCCCTGTTCTCAGGGAACTATGGTTACAATAGTAACCTGAGACGTTTATGTGCTCGAATTATTTATATTTATTAAACAATAGTTCAAAACAAGACGTTTGTACTGATTATTGTTGTCCATAAATCAAACTTCAATGCGAAGCGAACTGCGCGAAAGAGTCCGAGTCTGTCAAGTGCGCGCGAGAGAGACCTTCTTTCCGTACATTTTTATGTGTTTTAGAGATTGAATTGAAATAAAATATTAACATTACTGCCCTAACTATTTCTGAATAGGATGTGTACTTCATAACTATTTCGAATAGTATGGGAATATAAGGTTCAGATCACTAAAAACATGTATGGAAATCGAAGAGTCATCGGTGGAGTCTGGATGTCATCTACTGGAAAAGTTTGGTACTGCGCACCAAAAAACATCCCTAAAGCTCATTTATTGAGACATCAACCTAAAATCTGGCCCAGAACTTGTTCAGATATGTAGCATTGGTTTTCTTGACATTTTAGAGTTGAAAATGTTTTGTAAATATATATAAAATACAACAATACGTATTTTATATATTTTTTTAATTTTCATAAACTTCTAAACTTTTTAAACTTTACTTTTACAACTTTGTTTTACTTCTTTAATAATCTGATAGTACCCTGTTAGTTCGCAGTGCATTAAATAATGTTAACAAATAAATCTTTTTATTTTAATAATCAATAGTAAACGTTGAAATTAACATTAGCAAAGATCAATAAATGCTGTAGAAGTGAAGTTCATTATTAGTTCATGTGAACTAATGTAGTTAAATAATGTATGAAACCTTATTGTAAAGCGTTACAGAAATTACAACTGGTAAATTTGCGAGATTCGTCTCGAATGAAGGGATTAAGGTGCTGTCCGAGGTGCTGAAAAACGTGCGTTTTCGGTGACCCCAAAGCGCACATCGATAACGTACGCCTTAAATAGCAGATCACGCGTCGAGACCATAGACAGTATAAGAAGTGGACAGAGCCATCTCATTGGAACTCAGTTGAGACAGTTGAAGCCCATTTTTAGCGATTTTTGAGCACTTCCGTTCCTGACGCGCAGACTCAAACCGAATCAAACTAAGCTTGATGACGTGAGCAACCTGTCTGACAGACGTAAATCTTCTAGTAGCTGTGCGTGAAAATTGCAAACGTTAATCACTTCATATGTATTCACTTGCCACATACCGAATTATTTCCAATTTCCCAAAAACGTTGTTGAAATATTTTGTCCCGTTGCTTTTATGGACTCATTATCTATGGGCTTTTATGGACTCATTATCTATTATCTCAATATCTATTACCCCCTTGGTCGAGACGCGCGTTTTGATGCAAAAACCGCGCGTTTCTGATGTGCGTTTTCCATGACCACAAAGCGCACGTTAAAGGGTCATGAAACCCTAAACCAAATTTTCTGAGATTGTAACAGAGGTATGTGTGTTGAACACCATTGAAGACAATGTTAGCATCTGTTAGATTTAATAGTAGAGTGAAAATGGTTAAATTTTAGTTTCTTTCCGCTATTTTCGTCTTCCGGGTTTAAAATCTTCAGCACAGGCTGTGACGTGGCAGAGCACAGTATAGTGCGTTGATGACTCATCGGTCTCTCATAATTATTAATGAGACATTATCCTATGAGAAGACACTGTCTCTTAATTATTCATGACACCACGTGGCTCTTTCCAATGACAGACATGTCAAACTGTGATATCGCGTAGAGGGGAGAGACAATCATGGGACGGAAGTGTATATTTTCTTGGTGCAAAAGTCAAAGTGGGTTGAATATATTTCCCCGCGATGCTGCCAGGGCTAGACTCTGGCTCCAGGCGGTTGTTTGGCCATCAACCACGGACACATCTAAGTTAATCTGTACGTGTGCCGCAAACATTTTACCCGAGAGAGCTTCGAGAACTGGAGAATGGTGGACTTCGGCCTTGTTCACGACCAATGCAAGTTACGTCTTGCGAGTAATGCGGTACCAAGTCCCGAGGACTTTTCTATCCCTTCAATGTGCATGTCTAAAATGTAACCCTGGTCGTTTTACTTGCCTTTTGTTAAATAACCACTCGTTATTAAAATGTGAAATATTTCGATAATACCTCAATTGTATGCTTAAAGTTGCAGTAGGGAGTTTTGAGAAAATGTTGACTTAGCCTGAAAATTTGAACAAGCACAACTTCCAGGTCCAACCCACTTGCTCTCTGCTGCGCTACAGCCCTCCCTCCACAGCTCCTCCCCCACAGCGGAGCCTGCCGTGAACGCGCAGGCTAGTAAGCAGGACCACCGATGACGGCGGATTATAAACAGTTATGTAACATTCACTAATAGGGATGAAACATCAACAATATGCTTTACATTGACTATGGCCTGCCCATACTTTGACTACAAACTTGGTCCTCAAATCATTATGTATTTTGCAATACATGTAACTTTATAACGTTGCACTCTTTCTATAAGTTATACATAGATAGTAAAATAACGTTAAAGGATTAGTTCACTTTAAAAAAAAACTTTTTCTGATAATTTACTCACCCCCATGTCATCCAAGATGTCCATGTCTTTCTTTCTTCAGTCGAAAAGAAATTAAAGTTTTTGATGAAAACATTCCAGGCTTTTTCTCCATAATGGACGACACAAACGTTTCAAGGACCAAATGACAGTTTCAGTGCAGCTTCAAAGGGCTTTAAACAATACCAGACGATGAATAAGGGTCTTATCTAGCGAAACGATCGGTCATTTCAAAAATAAATACAAAACTTTAAGTTTTATAAGCACAAATGCTCGCCTTGCTCTGTTCTGTGATGCACGTTCCTCTCCTGTTTCAAAATGAACAAATCTTTTTTCGAGTCATTTCGTTCGTTGAATGAACGAAATGACTCCAAAAAAGACTCGTTCGAAATGAACGAATCTTTTTTGCGAGTCATTTCGTTCGTTGAATGAATCACGCTCGTGTACGCGCTGATCACCCCTCTCTTGCACAGCGCGAGCGCGTACACGAGCGTGATTGACACTGCTAAGACATTCCTCCTGGCTCTGATTGGTTGTTTCTGACCGGGAGCGGTGTATTTCTGCAAATGGCAATAGGACCACAGGGAGGAGCCAGAGGAGCTTGATTTTTTCCACAGATTATCTGTCTCATATTCTACTGTCAGGACATAATGACAGTTTTAACAAATATTTGTTTACAAAAGTGACCTACTGGAGCTTTAATTCGTGTAATTAAATATATGTCATTGGGGTTCAGGGGGCGCGTAGATCTACAGGCTATGCACGGAACGTTTTTTTTTTAAGCGGAAAATTAATTATTTTCAAATATATGCATTTATAGTGTGTATATAAACAACTTTTATTATGACATTACAATTAGACATACATTAATTTGTTTTAAATAGAATTACTATTACTGTAGGCTATGTGGCAGGGCATTCAGTTACTTTTGAAAGGACAATAATAAAGTGTCAGTGTATTTCATTAGACCTTAACTTTGCCAGCTATAAAAAAAATCTAGCATTTCCTCACGTTTTACCACTGATTTTTAGTGACAGTCGATATGGGCCACTGGCTGATGACAGTTCCCCCCTCTCCCATGCCGTGCCACACCCACTCCCTCCCTTCTTCGCACAGCCATCCACGCCCATTTAAGTTGCATTTTTCAAAAATATTGTGAGCTAGACTTGAGCTGAAAGAGGGGGGTTTCATGACCCTTTAAGAACGTGCGCTTTTATGGTAAAAAAAAAGAAAAAAAAGAAGCGCGTTATGATTTGGCTTATCGTTATGGTTTCGCAATCATTATGGTTTGGCTGTCAAAACACACTCTTTTGGTGGGTCAGTGTGCAATCAGACGCCTGGCGTTTATGAATACTTTGACTTGCCATAAATTCGCCTCAATCGCGCGTCCAGTTCGTGCGAATTGACTAACACAGATAATGCATCTGTCTTTTCTATCATTTCACTGTAGCTCAGCATCTCGATGTAACGTTAACGTTATTACTTTAACAGCAGCAGTAAAACTTACTGGGAGGGGGATTTAATTCTTGCATGTTTTTTCGTTGTGCATGATCACAGTTCATATGTGTGGGGAAAGATAAGCTATTAGAGTAAAAATATTGCGTTAGGCTACTTCATGAGTTAATAAGAATTTTTACAATTCCTGCAAATGCAGTGATGAAGTTCATGTTCTCATGATTCATGATTTCAAAACATCCCCCCCTCTGTTTTTTTCACAAATCGCACCCTGATTATAAGTATCTGACAAAGAGTATAAAACTGAAAACCTGATTTCATGTCTTTGTGAATCAAAATGCTGGAACAAGAGCAATTGTAGCTGCGAGCCATACGGAAACTTAAAGTGCCCCTATTATGCTTGTCATGATCCTTTCCTCTAGTCCTTGAGTTCTCTAGTTCTGAGACAGGATCATGGCAGACCCATGTTTGTGTACAACACATGGTCTTTGGTTTGGGCCATGTGCTTGTGTGTCTCGTGACTTTACCCCGCCTCCTTGTTATCCTTGTTTGTCATGATTGTCTAGTTAGCATCACCTGTTCCCTTTATTGGTTCTCCTATTTAGTCTCCTTGTGTTTGCTGTCTTGTGTCGGTTCATTGTGATCCTTACCTCTGTGTGATCATTGTGAGTTTTGAGACCTTGTGATATCCTGTGAGTTTCCTGTTCCAGAGTATTGTCTAGTTATTGTTAGTCATATTCTAGTTTAGTCTCTTTGTGTTTTGTCTACGTTTTGCCCCCTCGTGGGTTTTGTTTTCCCTGTTTGTTAGTAAATAAACTATTTGTTATGCATCCTGTTTGCGTTTGGGTTCACCCATATTTATCGTGACAGAATGAACCGACCATACCAGAACCCAGCAAACAGTACGCCACCACGTCTTGATCAGCACTCGGACCCTCTTGTACAATGGTGGCAGGAGACGATTGCTGATAGTAGGAGGGGCAAACTTCCCTTCCCTCCCCAGGGTGAGTGGTCCCTGAGAGAGTACGCCCAGGTCGTGGACGAGAGGAGGGTTTTCTTGCCTGACGCCCTACTAAAACGCTACCTCATCGCGTCCCATCGCGGACCCCCATGTCCCAGCGCGACTTCTGAAGCATCCTCCACAGCTACAAGTCTTCGTGGAAAACGAGAGAGACGGCTGTCGTGGGAGTCGGCTTCAGAGTCATCCTCCACAGAGACGACAGTTCCTGCTGTGGTTCCCTCTGAGTCTTTCCAACCGGTCTCAAGTCCAGTTTTGGCCTCTGCTCCGTGGCCGAGAAGAAAGAGGAGGAAGAGGGGAACTTTCTGTTCTCCGTCTCTGTCTTCGCCTGAGTCCACGAGGACTCTCGAACCTGCTGCAGAGAGCGCAGGTCCCCAGTCAGCACTGGTGAGAGTTGTTCCTGAGGCTGCTGCAGAGAGGATTATTCCGGATCCTGCAGCAGTGAAGATGGTTTTCGAGTCTGTTGCCACTAACGATATCTCAGAGTCAGTTTCAGAGAGGGCGGCGGCCGACACCGCTGCAGAAGCACTCCTCCGGGCAGTATCAGCTCCTCAGGACATGCCGATTGCAGTTACGGCCAAGACTTTATCTAACTACTTGTCTAGTCTTGTAAAGATTCTGGAAGTTCCTGTCAGACCTGTTTTACCCTCAAGTCCTGCGTCCACAGCAGAGGAGAGTGCGGGTTTCAAGTCAGCTGCAGAGAGAGCGGTCTCCATGGTTACTACAGAGAACTCTGTTTCTGAGTCAATGATGGAGTGTGTGGGTTCCGAATCTGTTTCAGAGGGTTTCGAATCTGTAGATGAGACCGTGGGTCCTGTCCCAGCGTCACCATCCGCCGCAGCGCCTCTTGTTCCCGATTACTTACCACCGGCTACACCTCTTGTCTTCGTTCCGTCGCCGGTTGCAGCAGTCCCCACTCTCACCCAGCCTCTGTATGTTTCCCTGGTCTTCCCTGTTAAGGCTCAACCCCGGACTGTGTCTACCATTTCCCCACCCAAACCCGCCCGGGTCCCTCGTCAGAAGTCTACATCCCGTAGACCCAAGACCATAATATACATTTGCACATCACCACATTTTCAATGATTCTCAAAGGACTCGTCAGACGAATCAATCTTTCTAAATCCCTCCTTTCCGTGAGCTACTCTGCTCTGATTGGCCAGACAGCTCAGTCTGTTGTGATTGGTTAATCGCGTACAAAAACCGAAAACAATCGAAAACAAAAACGCCCATTGCCATAATAACGTCAGCTCTGCGTGTCCTGAGGCTTCCTACACCATAAACTAAACACAGTAATGAACAATGACATCGATTTTACCATATCAATGCGAGCACGATGATAAAACATTGGAAGAACTAGTTATTCAACCCGCACCTCCATCGCAAGGACGACTCAAGCAGGACGTTTCTCAGTGATACACTACTTAGTTTGAGGTATATTATGAGATGTTGCAACTTTAATTCCTCAGCATCAGCATTAACAAGTGCATGTCCATCAACAAACCAATTATTTTACATGTAATAATTTATTTACCGAGTATTTTTCTAATATATTGCGGTGAACATGTGGAAACTGTATCAATAACAGTGCATGTATGCATTAGCCGAGCTCTAGCGTGAATGACTGATGTAACATAAACGTTGGTAAAAAAATCTTACGTCATGCTTAATCTTTCAGTTTTAGGTAATAGTGCCCCACAACGGATTAGCAGAAGTATTTCAGTAAGACAGTAATAATGTGAGTTAACCAGTTAGCAGGAGACCTACACAATATAAAACTCAAAACTAAGTATTTTGAACACCATCTTTCAAGAGCAAGCGGTTTGCGAATCCTGCATTGAACTACGAGATTTGCAAAGCAGTCGTCAGTAAAATAAAGGGAACACAGCAAAAGTTTAGGATTATACTGCTGTGGTATCGTGGTAAAGATGAATTTTAACCACTGATTCTTCACATGCTCGTCCTTGGGCAGTGAAAAAAACTGGCTTTACCTTCACATTGTAGCGCACAGAATCTTCTCGACATGATGCTATCCAGTATCCACAGGAATCAGCTGCAGGTTTGAGGGGGTTTCAAGTTTCCCTGGTGTCTGCGCGCTATAAGTGGGCGGGCAATATGCTAACGTTTCGTCTTGACGTCACAACGAAACGGCTTATGACTCGTTTGAAAAACGATTCATTTCATTGACTCTTACTTTTTGAAAGACAATAACTTTATATACGGTGCACTTTCAGATTTAAAACTTTGCAGGATGTTTTCATTCACTTAGAGCTATGTTACACACTACATGAAAGGTCATTTTCAAAAATCCATAATAGAGGCCCTTTAATGTATTCAAATCTGATCAAAAAACATTGAAATGCAAAGTTGCCACTCAATAATAACATAACACATTGTGGTAACACTTTACAATAACAGGGCATGAATAAACATGTACTAATACCTGAATTAATAGTTACTTCAACATGAACTCATGATTAGAGAAGGACTAATCATGAACCAATGATGAGCGATCCTTAACTACGACAGAAGTCATAATGATTAATGCATGAATAACAGCAGCCTTAAACATGTTAGTACATGATTGATTGTTAATGCATTATTCAACGTTTAGGGGTCAACTAAATCAATCTGGCTCCGTAAGAATAAATAAGTAGTAATCTAAATTTGAATTAAACATGATTTATTTCTGCCATAATTTAAACCGTAATATCCTAATCTGCCATCTGCTGCTTTGTGACAAATAATTGGAAAGGCACATGATTATTTAGCCATTAATTACACAGATCCGTCTTACCAAATGTGGAAAATAGATTAAAAAATACCACTAATAAATTTAATTTGATCTAAACTGTTTTTTGATTTTTATAGTTAATTTAGGCCTATGTTTAGTAATGGCTACTTTTCTTCCCGGAACTACAGTATGTGGGGTTTGTTTCTGGTGGGACACTTATTAGTGGCACACTCTGTGCTCGCTCAGCACCTTAGGCCTTGTTCACACTGCAGGGGCTAAATGCTCAATTCCGATTTTTTGAAAAAATTCGATTTTTTTGCAAGGCCGTTCACATTTCGAATTAAATGCGACCTTTTGTGATCTCCTTTGTGAACGTGAACGTGAAATGACCCAAAAGTGACCCGCATGCGCAGAAGAGTACTCAACGGTCAACGACGTCACTTGTTGTTTGCGGAAGTAGCTAAACATGGCCTGAATAGAGCTGTCCCCCCAAATATGAATTAAATCAGAAACCTCGCTTCCCTTCCATTGACAGGTCTCAGCATCGTCCGCCATAGTTGTTGTTTATCTTCTCATTCCCGCCTACTTCAACGCAGAATTATGACGTTTGTCGCATATCAATGACGTGCGGGTCGGATACATGTTCAGATTGAAGTCGCATTTCAAAAGATCGGATACATATCGGTTTTGGACCACATACCCAAGTGGCCTGGGTCACATTTGAAAAGATCGGATCTGTGTCGTTCAGACTGTCATGAAAAGATCAGATACAGGTCGTATAGGGGCGAAAAAATCGGAATTGGGTCGTTTCAGCTTGCAGTGTGAACGTAGCCTTAGTTGTGTTCCTATGGTAATGCTGCCATTTTAATCTCATAAATGTTAACTGCTTTGGTAAATAGAATTAATAATTAAAGACATGTTTGTGTAACGAGTTATAATAAGTACAATCCGAGTTTAATGTATTGTTGTTTTTTTTACCAAAATCCTTATTATTTTATTACTGATTTATTTCCGTTTTTCTTCGAGTATAATATATGAATATATGTTGATTTTGCGATTCACTCTCTAGAGACTTTTATTTTGACATTTTTTTCTGCCGCTGTCCTGGTGCCATTTTGAAGTGTGTATGCGCCAGGGGTTGAACGACTTCAGATTTTTTTAAGTCGACTGTTATGACATCAAAGTCGAGTCGACGTCGACTAGTCGATGACGTCATTCATAAAAACACAAGAGATGGGACTGCTTTGCAACATGACACAATTAGCAATTAATTAACAGAAAATTATACAGATGCTGACAGACAGCTCATAATGGGGCCGTTTACACCTGGTCACTTCATGCGTTTTTAATGATCTGATTTATGAAAACGATTCCATTTACACCTGGTCATATAAATATGTTTTCGCAAAACGGATATAAATCCGATCTTCAAACAACGCGCTATGCTGATTTCACGGAGTTCACGTCACCGAAAGCAACAGTAATGAGCTGCATTTTATTGATCATCAGCTAATTTCAAAATCAAAGACCGCAATAAGAGAGACAGCACTGGTAAGATCATTTTGTTTCTTTACTTTTAACGAAGATGATTGTGTGTTAAGCGTCTGCGACTTACTTTCACTTTGATTTGCGATAGTTTGTACGTTGGCTTGATGAATAGATGCTCGAGCTGCGGCGATACGTGTTGCCATAGCTTCATCGCTATAATACGCTCTCACACTTTTATTTTTAGCATTGTTGGGAGAAGTTCAATTTACATATGTGGTTTCAACAACCAGATGCATTTACACTTGTCCAGTTTCGTCTGTTAAGCGGCCCAGATCTCCTCCTGAAGTGGTTTGAGCGATCGGATTTAAATCCGTCTCGAATGCGTTTCGGAGGGCATTTACACCTGGTCTTTTCACGATCGGATAGCTATCAGATCACAGAAACACATGAAGTGGCCAGGTGTAAACAGCCCGCTGTTTACATCATCATTTAGGATGAAAAGAAAAAAGAAAAGGAAAAAAAGCAATAAATTCACATCTGCACCTTAGTGATGCGCAGATCCAAGTAATGCAAAATAATATTCCAATTAATTGCGGGTGAATTAGAGGTAGGCTACATCATTAATATGTTTAAATAAATAAATGAAAAAAAAAAATGTTTTAATGATTTTAATAAAGATACTGAACTCTCATTTCCCGGTAAAACAGTGAGCGTGCGTGATGCTTTTACTTTTGTTTTCAACAATATCTAGTGTTAGGTTAGTAAAGTATTTCCACACACTTGATGTACCAATGCTGCTTTCTTGCTGCAATGACCCTCTGGGCTCTTCATCTGTTGTCGTCTGCAACATGTTAGTATCAAAATTAGCGCAATCATAGTGTCACATGATCAACGCGACTAGTCGACGTCAAGCTTAAAGCGTCGCGGCATTGCATTAAGGTCGACTAGTCGACTAGTAGGTTCAACCCCTAGTATGCGCAGTGTTGCCAACTTAACCCCAATTTATACTTCTGCATCGAACTCACGCCGTAGCTACGTCGTAGGCTGTGTGTAGCGTGCGTACCCTGACGTGCACCTCTCCAAAAATGTAACAACGCGTCAATTCTACGTGGACGCAAGCGCTGTGATTGGTCTGCTAGAACCCCTCCCTCGGGTTTCACATGTTCCCTCTGCATGTATAATTGCGCGTCAACGTGGACAACGACGCAGAAGTATAAATGAAAACCAACGCGTAGTGTATAGCGTAGAGGCTCCGGCGTAGGTCCGACGCAGCAGTATAAATCAGCCTTTAGTGCCTTTGTCACTATTTTTAGTGACTTTTCAGACCCCTTTAGCGACATTTTTTCAAAAAAGCGACAAATCTAGCGTCTATTTAGACAAACCTCAGTAACCTCCAGATGTTGCCAGTACTGTTCTGCGAGCGCGAGGTCTTGCTTTCTCCAGTGGCGGTTCTAGAGGGGGGGCCAGGGGGGCCCGTGCCCCTGTGACAACAAGCTTGGCCCCCCTTGTGGCCCCCCTAAATGTGGAGTTTGAAATAATTTTTACAAAACTGTTTTTTGCTATGGTTGTATGCGTATTATTTTTTTATTATTCTATCTTTGTAGATTTGCTTGTTCACGTGACAATTCGCATCACATTCGCGGGAATCGCGGCAGAATAACGTCTGACTCCTGCACGCGAGAGAGGAGAGAAGAGAAGGAGAAAGCTGATAAATGTCAGTTCAGTTGCAAGTTCATTCTTTATGGGCGTATCGGGTGTGCGATGTGTATTGTCTATTATGATATTGTAATCAATGTTTTAACTGTATACGAGGCACTGTGAGCTGACATCGTATTTGTCTATCGTCCTTTCACTGCTGTGTGCGGTTCATAGGTAGGCTATGTCCCCAAATTAGTTTGTCTTATATTTATATCATATTATGTTCTTATATTAGAATATCAAATCAGCAAGAGTGCCGTTTTCCCGTGCACAATTGCAACTGTGATATTGATGTTATACAACAGTTAAATTAGCAATAAGTTAACATTGGGAGTTACTTTTTAGACACAATATTGTCAGTATTGTTTGTTTTCCCTTTATTTCGCCGACTAGAATTTCAAAATGAAACCGTAGCAGAGTCTCAATGCAACAGACAGCGATGATTTCTTGACTGAAATCCGCGTTTTGAAGGAATCACTTGCTCCTTTCCCGAATGAATCAGCCGTTTGAACAAATCGGTTAAATGAATGAATCCCTCAAGTGTAAATATATTAATGCCGCTTCTGTCACCTCTAGACTGCACTGCAAAGATGGATTTTGATTGAATGAATTAATTTGACTGTAACAGTGGTACTGTATAATTATTGTATAATTAAGTATTATTGTATAAATAAGTATAATTACTGAATAATTTGAATGTTAGTATTTGACATAAAAGGTGATTCATAACTCTAAATAAGTTTAGAAAGAATGTCCATATATAGGTGAAAATGCCCCTGGAAATCAATTTAAGGTGGCAAATTAAATTAATTAAAAATTAATAAAAAAAATAATTTCGGTCCCTGCTGTTAACTGACCACTGCATAGAATATTAAAAATATGAATATCTTTGTGAGTCTGCTGTCAACAACAGGCCTAAACCAGCCATGGCACCAGCACAAAAACACAATCAGTAAAATATAATCTAATTATCAACAAAACATTGAAAATATTGAGATATATTTTTGTCAATATTGCACACCCCTAATGTACGGTATGAATTTTGATTTCTTCAGGTCTTAAAAAGCCTTAAATTTGACTTTAAAAAGTGTGCAGGAACCCTGTAAACGGTTAGACATAGTTACCTAGCAAGTCAGTTATTTTCAGTAAATTAATTAATAAGCTTCTTGGTCCCCATTGCTTTTGCTCTATAGTTCTCACCAAAATGAAAAGAAAGAAGGACATCATGTCAATTACAGTTACTGTGACTAATACTGAATATGTAATGCAAATGTAAAAATATAATGGAAATGCAAATACATCGTTGAATTATTATAAACATGGTATTTTGCCTGTTAATGCCTGCAGTGCAGTGCAGAAAATGATATGACAACAATAAGGTCTATATGTAACTGGCCCCTCTAACAGTACAACTGGCCCCAGCTTGGCCCCCCCAGTTGAAATGGTCTAGAACCGCAACTGGCTTTCTCCCTGCCGTCACTCTCTCTAACTGCGTCTACCTTGTTCAGTGAATGGCTGAGATGAGCAGCAGCACATTCATGTGTTGAGCGCGCGCCAGTTTTTTTGTTTTTCCACGGACTTGTCACTTATCTGCTTCTCTTTTGTTTTATATTTAAAGACTTTTGTTTGACCATTCTAATTTCCTTTCTTTTCTTTTGCTTATTACTTGTAATACTCACTATCACACAGAGCTTTCACCCAGAACTCTCTCAATTCAGATAATTTTACACATATAAAAAAATGTAGTCATTCACTATATCATAGCTACTTGTTCTATTGTCTGACAAAAATAATATAGGTAATGAGAACAGCTTTATTGGACATTCAGTTATATTATATTATATTATATTATATTATATTAAAATACAGAATGTGAGCATGAATTTAGAGAGAAAACACATTAGGCAGGCAGAACGCAAGTACAACCCGATGATGTCATGAATATGCTAATTGGCGTATGACGTCATCTAGTGACATTTAGCGACTTTTAGGGAAGGCGTTAGCTACTTTGCTTTGTAAATAGTTGGCAACACTGTGTGCGCACCTCTCTCCAGTTCGCATTGTACATGCTGGGGAGAGGTAAGTGTTTTCTGAGCTCTTCAATTTATGAGCAAATTAAACCGCCACTATGCAGTTTTGGAAATTTTTTCGCTGTATTCTCGCTTTTTGCTCGCATGTTTCTCTGTGAAGCTCCCCCTACAGCTTCAGAATAGATATTTGACAACACTGTCGTAAAAACTCGTTGGCGAATCTCCCCCCTCCCATCTTCTCCCTCTGGCCATGTGCATTTGTTTTCAAAGAAGCCAGCAAACGCATGGAGCCATGTCCACTGAGGTATGTATGATACACAAAAGGCTAGCATATAAATGTTGAGAGTGTATATTTGTGTTGTGTTATCAAACGTAATCCATAACATTATGGTGAAAAACAACAGACTAAGAAATATTTCCGCTTATTTGTGATTATTTTTTTTAAGTTTAGCCTATCTCAATTATAGATTTATATTAGGCAGTATCAAAATGAAACTTACGTTGGATCTAATATGGATCTCCGATCTAATATGGATCGAAGGTCGGTGTAGAGTGCATCTATCATAATAACGATAGTCCAAACAATTTGTGTAACACTCGTAGTTTGTTTGTTTATTTTTTTTTCTTTGGCACGAATACGTGTAGTAGGGTAGGCCTATAATTTATTCATTCATAACGACATGTTTGAAACGTCATATTGACAACGGTTCATTGTATGATATTGCAGGGTTCAACTTCAACCACCTCGTCTGAGTTTGCTGTCCAGGCGATAGGCACAACTAGTGTAAAGCCCAAAAATCCACGTTGGAGAAATCAGAAAGGGGGAAAGGGGGCATGATTCAAGGACCTGGACCATGATAACCAGAGGAGGCTGAAGGAGCTGCGGGACTGGCGCACAGCTGAAATGAAGGTTAGTTTATTACCAGACAAGCAAGTCAGATTTCAGATACCCTCGATTTAGCCTCTGAGAGTTATTCAATAAAACAACTTATGATTTTTTTTGTAGGAAAAACTTCATTCTCTTGAGCCTGGGCAGAAAGACAAGTTACTTGAGAGAATTCTGAACAGGACACCAGGAATTATGTTTGACGTCATGTCATTGCTGGAGGTACCCCCGCACCCTGACCTAGACCGAGCTGCTCTCCACTGGTGCACTTGCAGAAATTGCAGGGAGATGGACACAGACATTGAAAGAGTATGTTGTCGCCAATCCCTGCAACTCTGCATTAGCCAGATGGCCTACATGCAGTACTACATTTTGGATGAGGGAGTGTTGCGCCTGGCCCGTTCTGCATGGAACGATATCTTTGCACTTGAAGACAACCCAGAGCCAGGACTTGAGCAGAGACAATTTAGACATGCGGCCTATAGACAGTTTGTCTTGTGGCAGCATGGTCGCCTGGGTGTGGGGAATAGGGTCCAGATGCTGTGTGTGGAAAATCAGAGACACATTTCCTACTACACTTTCCTACTATTTCCACTACACTGGCTACAGGGTGCGTCGCTTGGTGTAAATTTGATATTGTATTTTGAGCCATTATTGTAAACAGTTTTCAATTTAACCTTTTTTAAATAAATATGTTTGCCTTGCCTTTGTTGTGTTTCAGTTGTTCAGTTACATACACTTGTTTTGTTAGAAAAAATATTTATTAAAATAAAACATTTTTTTTAAACCTTATCAGTGTCAGTGCTGCATGACATTATATGTTCATCTACAATTGTCTGTATATAAGATCGGTAGTAGTTCAGTCAGTCATGGGGGTTTTCGGACACAATGTTCCCTCGTGCCACATGTGCTCGTACAAGTTCGGATGTGGGTAGTGGTTGTACAGGAGCAAGAAGACCCAGCCGTCTTGGGTCGTCAGGCCTAAGTGAAATCTTCCGGGGAAGGCCAGTCCCACTTCTCAGCCTCCTGGATAGAATGGCCCTCTGAATGTCTGGGATGTAGGAGTATAGTTTCTTTTCTTTCATTGTGTAGACACCCCAAGTCTTTGATTTTTTTTGTTGTATGACCGTCGGTATATAGAGATAAATGAAGAGCCATTGTTATTAGTCATTTAAAAAAAAGCTTGTCAACAAATGGAAGGTGTTCACTAAACAAAAAAATATAACAGTAAAAACTTACATCTTGTGTCCCTCCCGATTGTGTGCTGGCAGTCGTTGGTTGTGTTTGTTGTAGTTGATAGCTCCAAGCAAAGTCCGGGTCTTGTAAACAAAGGGTGTATATGACATGCGCTTTGCTGCATACATTAATAAGTGGTCCTGGAAGCATTCCAGGTCTGATGTGGTCCTGTGTGGTTGGGTGGGAAATATAGACAATAAGAACTCAATCCTGCATTTGCATTGTTTGTTTGAAATTAGCTTCTATGAGCCTGGGCTTATCCTCACTGCCCTGTTCAAGAGGCTCATGCTCACAAAAGCCAGTTGCCCACGAATGCTCGTTTCGCACATGGTGTAGCACACCAACCCACATCATCTGTACAAAAGGAAAACAAAACATGCATGTACAAACTGTATGAGTCAGCATGACAAAGTTTTTTTTTAAAAAACAACAATTTTTGCTACAATATACATTGAAATGCTCCTCGGTTGTTGCTTGCTTGCTGCAATACCAGAAGTGGTTGACAATGTCTCTTATCCACACCAGAATTCCGGTTGGTTCTTGATTGAACCAGCCTGAATAAGGTAGATAGCACATACACTGTAAATATCTAACTTTCAAACATGCGTCTTATATCATGTCACGTCACGTCTCTACCATGAGTAGGACAAACCAACACGTAGAAGGTTTAGCTAGGAGTAAAACTGACGGTATGGGAAGTGTGGATATAAGCTTACCCGTTGAAGTTTCTTGCTCAAACTTTTAGCAGCGTGGCAGATATCCAGTGAATGGTGGATACCCCACGCTCTGGATCTGTAATAAACAATACCAGTTTACAACTCAAGTACGATGCAAATCAGGTCTACATATAATATGGGTAATAAGTCTTACTAAGTCCTTACTCAGCAAGGCAGTGATCTGTGTGTGGGCATCAGTGACCACTTCTTTTACTATTTCTGGTAGTAGCGCATCCATGGTCTTCACAAAACACTCCCTCTCCATGATGACAGGAGGATATGAGAGTGAAACACGGGTTTGATTTTGGATACATGAAAGACAGCATGAATCCTCCTGTACACTGGAGGCAAGTTGACGCGGACTGCCATCGGACTAATGATTTTGGTGACAGTGAACGGGCCAATAAATTTGGGAGCAAGTTTATTAGAAACGGAGCAGAGAGGAATGTTCTTAGTAGAAAGACACACTTTTTGACTAACGACGTATACGGAAGGCTTTAACCGGTGGCGATCGGCCTTGGCCTTGGTGCGCACCCCATGTGGAGTAGAGTCTCATGGGCTCTAGTCCAAGTGCGGTGACACCTCTGGACGAAGGCGTGAACGAAGGGAACCGCGACCTCGGACTCCAGACTGGGAAAAATTGGTGGCTGGTACCCTAAACTACACTCAAACGGAGACAGACCAGTGGATGACACTGGTAACGTGTTGTGGGCGTACTCCAACATAGACAGTTGTTGGCTCCATGAGGAAGGGTTCTTGGAGACCAAACATCGCAACACCTTTTCCAGATCCTGGTTGGCTCTCTCGGTTTGGCCATTATTCTGGGGATGAAACCCTGAGGACAGACTAACAGTCGTTCCCAGTAACCTACAAAACTCTCGCCAAAATTTGGATACGAACTGGGGTCCTCTGTCGGAGACCACGTCTGTCAGGAGGCCATGTAAGCGAAAGATGTAATCTACGGCTGTCAATGCTGTCTCCTTAGCTGAGGGTAATTTGGGTAAGGGAATAAAGTGAGCCGCCTTCGAGAATCGGTCCACCACGGTTAAAACGACCGTGTTACCCTGGGAGGGTGGGAGGGCGGTGATAAAATCTAGTGCGATATGGGACCAGGGTCTCGAAGGGACAGGCAGCGGTTGAAGTAACCCATCTGGGGGTCGATTGGAAGTCTTACCAGTGGCACAAACCGAGCAAGCCTAAACAAAACTGTGAATGTCACGAGCCATAAGTGGCCACCGGAACCGTTGCTTGACTAAAAAACTAGTGCGGTTAACTCCTGGATGATGAATAGATTCTCGGGCAAAATACACTCAGGAGTAGACGGGCGTTCGGAGCGATCAAAAATGCGCGACAAAGAATCGGGTTTGATGTTTTTGGAACCCGGGCGGTACGAGAGAGTAAAATCAAAACGTCCGAAAAAAAGTGCCCACCGAGCCTGCCTGGAGATCAATCTTTTGGTGGTTCTGATGTATTCCAAATTCTTATGATCGGTCCAGACGATAAAAGGTACCCCTGACCCTTCTAACCAGTGACGCCATTCCTCCAACGCTAACTTGACTGCCAACAACTCTCGGTTACCAATGTCATAATTGCGTTCGACAGGGGACAAATGATGCGTCAAAAACATGCACGGATGCATCCTGTCATCTGTGGGAGAACGCTGGGATATCACTGCACCTACCCCAACCTCTGACGCGTCGACCTCCACCACGAACTGACGTGATGTATCAGGGGCAATGAGGATGGGGCCGAAACGAAGCGGCCTTTCAGTTTGGCAAACGCTGCCTCAGCAGCGTCTGACCACCTGAATGTAGTTCTGGGGGAGGTCAAAGCGGTCAGGGGAGCGGCTAGTTGGCTGAAGTTGCGAATAAAAAACCGGTAAAAATTGGCAAAACCCAGAAACCTCTTTAGGGCCTTACGGGAATCTGGGCTTGGCCAATCCACCACAGCCTTAACCTTCTCAGGATCCATGCGAATTCCCTCAGTCGACACAATGTATCCTAGGAACGGAACAGACTGTGCATGAAAAACGCATTTCACCGCCTTGACAAAAAGCCCATTCTCTAGCCTCTGAAGCACTCGTCGGACGTGCTGAACGTGTTCCTGGAGAGAAGATGAAAATATCAATATGTCATTCAGGTAAACATATATGAACTGGTCAACCATATCTCTCAGCACGTCGTTGACGAGTGCCTGGAAGACTGCTGGGGAGTTGGACAACCCGAAAGGCATGACCAAGTATTCAAAGTGCCCCCTGGGGGTGTTAAAAGCAGTCTTCCATTCATCCCCCTCCCTAATGCGGACCAAATGATAAGCGTTCCGTAAGTCCAATTTAGTGAAGATAGACGCTCCCTGCAACCTCTCGAAGGCTGAAAACATCAACGGCAAAGGATAGGTATTCTTTACCGTGATGCTGTTCAACCCTCGGTAATCAATACAAGGTCGCAGAGACCCGTCCTTCTTCCCCACAAAAAAGAACCCTGCCCCCGCGGGAGAAGAGGAATGGCGAATGAACCCTGTTGCTAGAGAATCAGAAATATATTTCTCCACAGCCTCCCTCTCTGGGACAGAGAGTGAATATAACTTGCCTTTAGGTGGAGACTTACCTGACAGTAAATCTTTGGCACAGTCGTAGGGACGATGGGGAGGGAGAGAAGCAGCGCGAGACTTACTGAACACCTCCTTCAGGTCTAGGTACTCCGCGGGCACGTTCGATAAATCCACTGTCTCCTCCTGAAACATAGAGACAGCACCAGACAGGACTCATGACATTTACTGCTCCACTCCAACACAGATTTCTGCTGCCAGTCAATTCTCGGATTGTGATTGATTAGCCAGGGGTGTCCAAGAACAACAGATGCGAGTGGAGTATGTAGAATGAAAGTGTCTCAGCGTGATTGCCTGAAGTGATGAGTGTGACTGATCCGGTGATGAGGGAGATGGTGGGAAGGTCTTGACCGTTGAGTGCATGAACAGCTATCCTACTGGTGAGTGGTAAAAGGGGAACTTGGAATTTTAGTGCAAATGAATGGTCCATAAAGTTACCTTCTGCCCCAGAATCCACCAGTGCTTGACAGTCGTGATTGTGTAATGATTGTGTAATCTTAGTCTTACCGGGAGGAGCGTAGATGTGGATGAGGTCTTCTCGGCGGAGATCCCACCCGACAGTAGCCTCATACTTGCTGTCGGGCTTGGCCTTTTACCAGACAGTTGTAGGCGAAGTGTCCCGCTGCTCCGCAGTAAAGGCAGAGCCCTTGGGATCTCCGCCTTTCCTTCTCCTCCCGGGAAAGCCGAGCTCGCCCGACCTGCATGGGCTCGTGATCATAGACGGGGCTGACTGCGTCCCCGCCGCTGGACCGCTGGTTCTCGGTTCCTCCCAACCCCCGGCTGGGTAGTGTCCGACGTTCGACCCTGGTCAGTCGTGCGTCCACTCGGAGAGCCAGGTCCACGAGTCCATTTAGTGAAGGGGGAGGTCCAGGACGTAGATCTCCCTCTGGATGCGGTCAGCCAGCCCATGCAGGAACATGTCCCACTGCGCCTCCTCGTTCCAGTGACACTCTGCCGCCAGGGTCCTGAACTGGATCGAATACTCAGACACCGACCTTTCTTCTTGTTTGAGTTCCGCGAGCATCCGCACCGCCTCTCTCCCAGCGACTGCTCGGTCAAATACTCGTCTCATTTCGGCGGAGAGTGCCTGGAACGAGGTGCAGCATGGATCCTGGTTCTCCCACACAGCTGTTCCCCAAAGTGCCGCTTTCCCAGTCAGTAGTGTGAGCACAAACGCCACTTTGGCTGGTTCGTGGAGAAAAGTCCGGGGCTGCAAAGAGAAGTGCATTGAGCTACGGGTTAAGAATGCTCTACAAAAGCTTGGCTCACCGTCCTATGATTGCGGGACCGGTAGGCGGGGTTCTGACTGGGAAGCATTCTCTGGTGGGATGGGAGGAACGGGCAGTGTGGGTGGGGCAGTGGGAGCTTGTAGCTGTTGTATTTTCTGGGTGAGCTCGGACACCTGCGTCACCAGCGCCTGAACGGCACGTGCCGTCTCATTCAGGTTCTTCTCCTGATTGTCCATGCTGATTGAATGCTGGAATGAACAAAGTCCTCCAATGGCGTCGAATCAATTGCTGCTTCCATCGTGGGTCAGATCGTTCTATAACGATCAAAGATGCGGAAGCAGAGATGCAAGTAAACTCTTTATTAGTAGTAGAAAGTAGACAATGTCAGAACACACAAAACAACTGGTGACGCAGGGACAAGATGGTCAGTAGTCCAGAAGAGAAGTGCAGAGATGATGAGTGATGAGATAATCCAGAACCGGAGCGTGAACCGAGGAGACAAGGACAGGAACAGGACAAACGCCGACTGGAACAGGATCGACAACATGAGGGACATCAAACAACGATCTGACAAGGAGAGGAGAGTGTGGTGAGTATTTGAAGGTGATATAATAGGCTGCAGCTGGTGAGAGGATTGCGATCAGCTGGATCGCTAATCCGCATGACTGAGTGGTGACGCCCACTCGCACACACCCACACACATATAACAACAGTAACACGAGACGAGAAGGAGACAATGAATTCATAAAGCGTGACACAATGTCTCTGGAATCTTGTTCAATGGTGGTATATGTACAAAACTGTGCACAGTGACCTGCGGGATAAGTACATCTTTCAGCATGTGAACATTGTTAATCCTCATACTAAAACAAATGTAAACTACAAAACTTACCAGGAGAGTCCATTCTGCCATCACCTATGGAATAGAGCAAACAGATAGTAGAATCACAATTTCCAGATTAAATTGTTCATTTATAGCTAACCACAAACATGTCACTGTTATTGAGGTTACATTGAAAGAAAACTCACCTAAGACAACAACATGGTCCTTTTGACGTAGTCGCTCTAGGACTTCAGCCCTGGTTACTTCCCAGTACTCCTGAATTGGCTCAATGCAATAGGAGTTTTGAATTCTGAAGTATGTGCTCTCAGCAACCATCCCCATATTCATGAACTTAAAAAGCATGGCCACTTTCCTGTAGTTGTTTCCTGACAGGAGAATGTTCATGGACAACATGAAATCGCCAGACTGCATACCAAATTTCAGTGTTGGCTGCGAATTCCATCGCCACACCGTGTGTCCGAATGGGCATATCTAATGAAAGACATGGAAATGTTATGTTATGATAACATTTCCAATTGTAATCGAAAATTGATAACTTGGCCGAACACCAAGCTCATCAATGGCTACATCGCTGTTAAAAAATATGATAATTTATAAATAAGCATGTGCAAGGCCATGAAAGCCAGGTGTAGAAAAGCTATTAGATATGAACATACAGGTCACGGTCAGATTCCTCAGTGAAGCTTGAGACCGGTGGTCGTGGTGGTCTGGGGTGCCCCTGGCTTGGAGTAGATGTGACTTGCCAACGCTTGTAACTAAAACAAAAAGGTAACAATCTTTTTTCAACATAATTTCTACACACTGTCAAAGTAGCACAGAGGGAGTTGCATGGGTAAAGGTTTAATGAAATTTCACGTTTCATAACAGTTCTGCTTGTGTATATGTGGGGGAGTCCATCGACAGAGTTGTATGGCTAACTAGCAGCTCTCGTGTCGGTTACTACATAATATGGCAAGGCAGCACGGTAACATGCAATATTTACAAATTCTGCGGCAGACAGTGTGATCTGATAAGCTAAATAAACAAAGCTGGATTTGTGGAATTTGGTCTCGGTTTCTTGGCGAACTACACAAATAGAACCGACAGAGGAACAGCCAAACAACTACAGAAAACCAACAGGGGCGAGAAGGCCACCATTCAAACCAAAATAAGTGATATAACCATTCCAATAACGCCGAAGCTGTTCAGTTAAGGTAAAAAACTGCATAGTGCCGCTTTAAGTTTGCAAGTTTTAAGTTTTACTCTTGTAAACAGTACGGAGACTGTATAGTGTGTTCTGTTGTATGTTACATGCATGAGTGGATCAATAATTTGAAGATATATCGTGTGGGTCGTATGATATGTATTAGCAGAGTTTTGAGTCATTAATCAACTAACTAGTGTTGTATCATACAGGTGAAAGTTGTCATGAGATGCTCACATACGATTTGTCAACTTTACTGATCTTGATCTACAGGTATTCCACTTTTATTGTATTTTACATTCTTGTATTGTGTTAATGTTGTTATGTTTTAATGTTATGTGTATTTTGCCTAATTGTTACACATAGAGTTCATATTGTACACGCTGGGGAGAGGTGAAAGTTGTCATGAGATGCTCACATACGATTTGCCAACTTTACTGATGTTGATCTACAGATCTACAGATGGTGAGAAGTACATACATGCTGGGTGTGATTTTGAATAAACATCCCCATTTTGGTGAACTGCCGTAACAGTGTCCTGGTCCTTGTACACAACGCAGAGAGAGAGAGAGAGAGAGAGAGAGAGAGAGAGAGAACAGTAACAGCGGTCAGCTGCAGACCGGTTACATTTGCTTGTATGTTGTATTGGGAGTTTTCAGGAGGTTATGTACAGTAATTAACTGTATTTTTTTTTGTTTAAATGCATCTGCTTCGATTAGCTTTTTGCTTATAGCTTATGCCCTATTTTACATGTAAATGTGCCTTACTGTACGTACTCACCGCCGCCAGCTTGATCTTCCAAAGTTACCGGAAGTCATTCATTTTCAATGGAAGCTGGCTTCTCTCAGCTGCAAGGAACGTCAAATCCATCGGCGTTGCGTTTTGGGCGTTTTGAGCGACCAGAGCATCAATCAGAAAGTTGAAAGTAGCTCAACTTTATGGCAATGAGCTATGACACGATTCAGCGGCAAGCAGCGGCAAAACGGCAGCAACCAATCGGAATATAGACGTTCTTCGCGTTGGCTGATTCCGGAGAAACATACAATGTACAGTAAACTTTCATTCCTACCAAAACATTAGTTCCGAGAAAATGGAGGAGAAGCTAATCATCACCGTTGCTGGGTTTCCTATCATTTATGATATGACGTTGTTTGCATCCATAATGAACCAGTGATAAACATTTGAGGATGAGCGCAACTTTTATTGGAAATATTTACGAACGCTCGTATTAAGCTGGAATGCAATTCATTTGCTCACGGTAACACCGATTTGACCAATTGCACTAGATGCAAATAATAATAGCTAATTATTCTTTTTTTTCCGACCAAATGTGACCAAACGGGTATAAAAATGCTGTCATTATAAAAGGTTTCTAGTGTCAATGTATTGCTTGTTTTTTCTGTTTACATTTCATGTTGTGACACTTCTCTTCTCTCGAACATAGAATGCTGCCACGTCAGAGCGGCCAAAGCGTCAACAAGCTTCCCCGAACTTTTTGACAAGCGTCCTTGACAGGGCGGCCAGAGCTTCTTTGCAGCTCAAGTCGGCGGCAGTGTGTACGTACAGTTATGTGTGTCTTTACAGGTATGTTTGGCCTTTCTTTTAAGTCCATATATGTTTAATTGTATAATTACAAATAAAAGAACTACACAATTTTTATCTTTGTTGTTTTATACCATGGGTGTAATGGAATAAGGATGACACACTTATTGTATGTTTATTGTATGCATATTTCAGTTAATGGCTTGTTAATGCATGACTGTGTCATGACTTTACTTGAGGGGGCACATCATAATTAATTCACTGTTAACTACTTACCAATTTCAGCTCATGATTTATCATACTTAAATTATAAATCAAATCATTTACACATGATTTGTGTGTAAATGATTTGCATCATACTATTTTACTATCAAATACACATGTACTACAACTAGTATTCAGCCCAGTTAAGTGATGTTGTGTGGCTTTTCAAAAAGTCAGAGAACGGAGGTACAGTATCATCACGGCCTGTGTCTGGATGGAGAGTGAACTACTGATCCCAGCAAACGTTCCCCTGATCTTAGTCCATGTTTCCTGTTTGGCTATTTTTTGGGAACCGATTTCTCAGGAACTGTTGTAAGTCACAGTAGGTTTAGTTTGATGGGAAAAAGAACATCACAAAACAGACTAGGACCTTTTAATATAAATTATTAGTGTATTTAGTATTTTCTATGTTTGATAAGGAGGATCAGTGAAATTAATGACAAACTAATCCTGTGCCTTTCAGTAATGTGTATGATGAAGCTGCTGATGTCAATAGTTTAAATTATGACAAATAAACTGTTTAAATGTATTTCAACGTCAAAATATTTCTTATTTATTCATATGGAGCAAGATTGATTTCTTCTGTCGTAGTAAAATATCGCTCTTCATTGGTTTATGATTAGTTCATATCTTCACTAATCATGTGTTCATTTTGAAATAACTATTAATTCAGGTATTAGTACATGATTATTCATGCCCTGTTATTGTAAAGCCATAATGTTTTACAGTTAACCCTCTGGGGTCTGAAGTGTTTTCTGGGCCCTGGAGGTGTTCTGACATGCCCTGACATTTGTGTTACTTGTAACATTTTCATAGCTAAAGTATGATTACGCTGTATTCAGCACAAACTCTGCTACAATAATATGTGAGCAGCATTTATGTAAAAGTTTGTAGTTTTGAGGAAAAGACGTTTATTGGTTTGTGGAAAAAATAAGTAATTGAAATAAGTCCATAAAACCCATACAGATCATTTGTTCACAATAGTTGAAAAGTTGTGATAGTTAAAAATTGTATCATTGTAGCCTAGAATTTTTGCTTCAAAACTATGTGAACATCATCCTGATCACTCATTCACATTAAACAATATATTGATTTAAAATTTGTAAGACATATGCATAAGCTGTATGCGAGGAGGGCATGAATCATCATGCATATTGATGTGTTTCACACCTGGGAAGAAAAAAGACCCTCCCCTAATGGCCCTATCAGGTGGGACTGTGAGGGAACTAGAGCAAAGAATGTGGAGAGATTAAAATAATGGCTTTTTGATTGTTTGGATTTATTTACAACACAACATAATCCAAAGATACAAAGGACAAAAAGGCACATTATTTGTGTAACAATCACCAGTAAGAGTGCCCGGGATAACCATCAGAAGGCACTCCAACCCGGACAATCCACATACTCCATTCCCCATAATCCTTTGCCCAGACCATCATCCATTATCACTTTCACCTGTGTCTGATTATCCTGTTTACCCAGTGGCGGTTCTAGGATTTTTCTGTAACGGGGCCATTAAGGGGCCATTAAAATACATGGTACATTCAAGCACACAAAATAATTTATTCAGTACGGTGCAAATACATTTCGGCAGTCATTCCTTGCAAAAAAGAAGAATTCTCCGATTGCTATGCTTGGAGCTGAAACGCCTGACAAATTCATCCAAATCTATTGACCTGGCCCGTCGGGATTCAATGCTTAGGACACCCAAGTGACTCAAACGGGCATCACCCATGGTTGTCCTCAAGTGGTTTTTAATAAGTGCTAGAGCTGAAAAGCTTCTCTCACAAGAAGCACTGCTTACCGGTATTACTACAGCAATCTTGCAAAGCCTGAAAAGCTCATGGAACACCTCTTTGAAAGGCTCCAGAAAAGCAACAAACTCAAGGAGCATGGTCAATCTCTACATTCCACTTTTCTCTTTTCTATC
This sequence comes from Gila orcuttii, assembly GCA_026230005.1. NCBI lineage: Eukaryota > Metazoa > Chordata > Actinopteri > Cypriniformes > Leuciscidae > Gila > Gila orcuttii. The sequence continues at coordinate 12,700,644 of JAPDVR010000013.1, read as the reverse complement.
CATCACTCTCTTGATCTGATACAGCTCATTTGACAAGTCCTCAACATTTGAGTCAAAAATCTTTGCAAAGGAAAAAAGAGCCTCTTCCTGTAAAAAGGTAACACTTTGTGGGTGAAGTGCTTGAATTCCCTTCATAATTTTGCAGTTGGATTTAGAGAACCGTCTTTGGCACTCACCAGCCATTGAATCAAGCACTGGGTAGTACACATGTCTCTTAAAGCTTTCCCTATCATCTTTATTGAATCTACGCTCACCAGATGGTGCAGTTATTATGTAATCACACAATCGTGTGTTCATCTTTGGCTGCCTCTTCTCAGTCTTTTCCAAGCTGAGGTCACATTTTACAGCCATTTCCTGAACCTCTTTAGGCCTCACTTCTGTATTGCTCTAATGTGTCCAGCAATGATTCTACAAGAGTGACTGCTGCTGCTAGATCCAGTGAGGGGGACTGTAACATGTCCGACAAAAATTTGGACTGTCCCAGGACTTTGTTGAATGTCACTAGAACACCAATGAAACTAACATCAAGTTGAGCTAATGAACAACGAGCATCTGTTGCCCGATAACCGTCCTTTTCCTGAAATTTTCCAATAAAAAATGAAAGGGGGGACTTGCTTTGACAATGTAACCAAACGTGATGATTAAGAGCATGACATGTTAGTCATGATGATTCTGTTTTGAGATGTCAGGGTTTGAAAACTCGTGGTAATGTATCATGTCTATTCTATAAAAACTGTTGTATTCGTGTTTACTGGTGGGATTCTCAATGGGATTTGTCAGAGATCAACTGGCCTTGGTTCTCCTAAGGAGATTCTCTGAGAACTGCTCAAGAACTCTCCTGGCCGTAATTAAAAGCATTTAAAGGACATTTGCTGGAGTCTGTCTGATATTACTGCTGCGCAGCAGGTTAGTTTAGGGTAAGTTGAAAACAAGTTAGAATTAATACAATGTAAACTCGGCTGTAGTCGACTGTAGACTCGCTGGAGTATAGGACTAGACAGATGCTGTAGTTGACTGTAGACTCGCTGAAGTTTAGGTAAAAGGCTGTAGTCGATTGTAGACTCGCTGAAATATAGGTTTAGGTAAAAGGCTGTAGTCGACTGTAGACTCGCTGAAGTTTAGGTAAAAGGCTGTAGTCGACTGTAGACTCGCTCAAGTGTAAGTTAGAGTTAGGTTTAGGGAAAAATCTACAACACTGTCTTGCTGAAATACTTCTGTTAAGCAGCCGTGTGCCCACTATTGCCTAAATTGTGTTCATTATGCAGATTGTCTGTAATTTTTACTACTTTGAGTTAGTAGACATGCAGTAGCAACATTACTTAGTAAACAGAATGTTCAAAAGGGACCATCAAAATAAACCCTTTATATATATATATATATATATATATATATATATACTGTAAAATTTCAATTTTATATTTTGGTTGTAACACGACCTAGTACATGGTTTGTAGAGACATGTTGGAGTTTAATTAAAAGTGACTTGCACGTATTGTTGGGTGTTAACCCAGGGTGGCATACACTCCATCAAGGGTAGTGTTTGCCTTGTTCAGAGGTGGGAAGGGGAGAAGAGGTGGGATGGAAGGGAAGGTTTGTGCTGCTGTTTCAAAGTTGAGTTAATTTTTAAGTTCATTCCACTCTTCTTTGGTGTTCATTTTAGGATGCTTTTATCTTGTGGATGTTTCTATGCACATTTTTGATTTTGTTTGGATGTCATCTTTTTTTTTTTTATTTTTTTTTTATTTTATTTATTTTTTGCACCATTTGCTTACATATTATGTTCCATTAATTAAATACATTCACATGGCAAATTCTCTGAGATATGTTAGCTGGAACTGCAAGTCTTCAATAATCCTGTTAAGCGCAACCGAGTCTTAAATCATCTGAAGAGCCTAAGGGCAGACTTAGTTTTTTGCAAGAAACGCATTCTTCGTTCTGCTGACCATGTAAGATTAAAAGGCATTGGGTGGGGTAAGATTTTCATTCCATATTTCACTTTAAAGTGCCCCTATTATGCTATTTTAAAGTTTCCTAATTTTGTTGGAGGCCTACTACAGCAGGTTTACATGTATCAACGTTTATTCATTGCACATCACCACATTGTTCAATGATTCTCAAACTATTCATTGGATGAATCAGTCTCTCTAAATCTCTCCTTTCTGTGCGCTTACTCTGCTCAGCCTCATAAGTTGATAAATGTAACTATAAAGTAACTATAACTATAAAGACCTTACATAATGAACCGTTATGTTTTTATTACCTAAGAATGAGCCATTTCTATCTACATACACCGCTTACATTGAAATAGCCATTTTGCGCTGCCATGTTTCTACAGTAGCCCTAAACACACAAACGCATTTCGTCACTATGTTGTTCTTCGTGCAAAGATGCTAGCTAAAGTCAACGAATAAAACACTGACACAATGATGATCAAGTAACAATAATATTCACAATAAGATATTGTTTTACTGAATAATTAAGTAAACCTAATTTCTTAATTTATCTTTGTAAAGAAACCACTAGATTCTGCTAAAATTTACACACTGCACCTTTAACTTGAACACCTTATAGATTTTTGGGTCTGAAAAAAAAGTTTCTTCAATCTTCTTGAAACTCTGGATTCTGATAGAGGGTGCTGAGACATAGACATGAGTGCAAGTTGTTTGGAGGCTCTAGAGCCTTTCAGAGCCTTACACGTTTGTGGGTCATATGCAATCTGTGCCATATTTGAGGAAAAAACGCAATTGGGTAACTTGAACCATGCAGTGTAAATGCGGCCTTAGTGGTTGGGGCGGGATACGTGATCATCAGCACAACCCTAACTTCCGCTCTGACGATTCTGCCCTCAAACTGCTGTGACGTGGTTCTGCAGTTAAATATATATCTCAAATTCACTCACTAGTTTTTATTCACTCCTTTAAATGGTCAAGTGTTTAATTCAACACCAGAAAAACAGGAATATTACAAAATAACAAAAAAGCAACAGAATTAAATATAATACAATACAGTAATAATAATATAGAAAATACACAATAGACAGAATTACATACATATGCAGATATACAGTTTTGTGCAAAATGGAAGTGTAGTATGTGCAAATGAAAAGTGGAATGAATGTAGAAGGTAGAAAATAAAAATACACTGACAAAAGGATTTGCAGTATACAGGGCTCTCAAGTGTCACGCATTGAGCGTGACAGTCACTTATTTCGGTCTTTTGTCACGCACTCCTGCCACACATTGTATTTCTCACGCGGAAAAACTATTTAGAATATATTTAATATGCCGCAGCGCCCAAAATTTCTCTGGCCGCGCCGCTCTCACTATGGAACCGGCAGGAATCAAGCACGTCTCCTCTGGAGTTCTTAGTCGAGCCTGCCACTTATCAGCCAATCAAAAAAAAAAAGAAATTGGCTACACAATAGCCAATCAGAAAATAGCACTATTGTATCTGGGTAAGATTTAACGCAACAACCAATGAAAAAAAAGCATATCCTGGAACTGTTCACGTGATTCTGCTACAACATCTTCCGAAAGTTTCGTTCACCCACAGAGGAAACCACTTTGAGCCCAGAGTAAGTCATGATCTCCTGTTTTAATGTTACAACAATTTAACAACTTGTTTGACACAAATAATGACAACTTGACTGCTGTTAGAGAATGTTTCCCAGATCATTAGCATCAGTTTTTCATGAGTGTCTGTAACAGTTTTACTCTTGTCACTCTTGCCTATCTTCAAAACTTGAGAGCCCTGAGTATATTATATTAATGTCACATTATATGAACATTGAAGAGAGCCTTTTGGCAGTTTTATTGTTCAGGTGGAAGATAGCCTGAGGGAAAAGGTGTTCTTGTGTCTGGCTGCTTGGGTGCAGTTCAAAGAGAAAGTGAGCTGGGTGTGTGTAGTCCAAGTTATTTTCTTAGCACTTTTTCTTACTCTTGAGGTGTAACGTTCTTAGAGGTTGGGAAGGGGGTGCCAATAATCATCTCCGCAGTTCTAACTGTGCATTGTAGTTGGCTGAACCACACCAGACAGTTAAAGATAAGCACCGGATAGACTCAGTGATGAGGCGAGAAGACCGGTGTCAGCAGCTCCTGTGGCAGGTTGAACTTCTTCATCTGGCAGTATGTTTATTTTATTAAAATCAGTGCAGATTTCACAGCAACAAAAACGTCTATGGTTACGTATGTAACCCTCGTTCCCTGAGTAGGGAACGGAGACGTTACGTCGGATGACGACGAAATGGGGTTTCGCTTAGAAAGCCTATCAGCTTCGAGTATTACAAAACGAGCCTATGGCAAAGAAATGCCATGGGTCTGCGGAATTTGCATGACGTAACTCCGCCCCACCTCGTGGGTATAAAAGGAGGAAGTCCTGCAACAGCAGTTTATGTTTCTTCGCTGAGGAGCCAAGACTGAGCTCAGGCGATCCCCGCGGTACAGCGGAAAGTGGCAGGCAGACGTAACATCTCCGTTCCCTACTCAGGGAACGAGGGTTACATACGTAACCATAGACGTTCCCTTTCGTTGTCACTCCGAGTTACGTCGGATGACGACGAAATGGGGTTACCAGTCTAATCACGCCACCTTCTCAGCTGTCTTCCAGTGCCCTGCGTAAATCTGAGATCCCTGTCGTGAGACTAGCACGGACGAAGGACTCCTATTTAGCACAGGAATACCAAGGTACACTGGGAAGCATATCCCACGATTTTAGGGGAAGTATGCAATTATTGCCAACCCAGAGGGGGGGGGGACTTAGAGAATACACATATGGCCCGAAGGAAACATATGGAGAACACTGGGGTGTCCAGCCACAGGTGGAATATTTCAACCCCAGGGGTGGCAAGGTGGCTTGCCAAGGGAAAGACACATGCTCGAAGAGGCTTACAGTGGAAATACACATGTGGGGGTCACTCAGGGGAGGGACCATGCACACGGGAGGCACCTAGCCGACAGGAACTTAAGCTCGACTGACTGCAGGGGCTCAAAGGGAGCACTCTTCAGGGCAGTTAGAACCACTGAGAGGTCCCAAGAGGGAACGAGAGGAGGGCGAGGAGGATTTAGTCTCCTCGCTCCTCTCAGGAACCTGATGACCAGGTCGTGCTTCCCTACCGACTTACCTTCGACTAGGTCATGGTGTGCGGCAATGGCGGCAACATAGACCTTAAGGGTGGAGGGAGACAGCCTTCGCTCCAACCCTTGCTGAAGGAAGGAAAGCACAACGCTGATCGAGCATCTCCGGGGGTCTTCTCGGTGAGAAGAGCACCAGTCGACGAAGAGGTTCCACTTCAACGCATAGACGTGTCTCGTGGACGACGCTCTAGCGGAAGTGATGGTAGCCGCCACCGCTGGTGGAAGGGTACTCAAACCTACCTCGAGCCGTCCAGGAGCCACACGTGGAGGCTCCAGAGATCGGGGCGAGGGTGCCCCGTCCCTGAGAAAGAAGGTCCTTCCTCAGAGGAATGGGACAGGGAGGTGCTGTCGGGAGGAGTACAAGTTCGGGGAACCTGGTCCGGTAGGGCCAATACGGCACGACCAGAATGACCTGCTCCTCGTCCTCCCTGACCTTGCGCAAGGTCTGCGCAAGAAGGCTCGCTGGGGGAAACGCATATTTGCGGCCCGGCGGCCAGCTGTGCGCCAGTGCATCCGTGCCGAGCGTGCCCTCGGTCAGGGAAAAATACAGGGCGCAATGGGTCGAGTCGTGAGAGGCAAACAGATCTATCTGTGCGTCCCCGAACTGGTCCCAAATCAGCTGAACCGACTGGGGATGGAGTCGCCATTCTCGAGGGAGGGCTGAAGCCGTGAGAGCTCGTCGGCTGCACAGTTCAGGGCTCCGGGAATGAAAATGGCTCGAAGCGACCTCAGATGCTTCTGACTCCATAGGAGGAGGTGGCGGGCGAGTTGTGACATACGGCGGGTGCGTAGACCACCTTGATGGTTGATGTACGCTACAGTAGCGGTATTGTCTGAGCGGACTAGTACGTGTTGACCCCTGAGCAACGCCCGGAAGCGGTGCAGGGCAAGTTGTACTGCCAACAACTCGAGGCAATTGACATGCCATAGCCGCTGGGGTCCTGTCCAGGAGCCCGCAGCAGCATGTCCATTGCACATGGCGCCCCAGCCCGTGGTGGAGGCATCTTTGGAGACCACAACATGCCGGGAAGCTCGTTCCAGGGGGACACCCGCCCTGAGAAAACTGAGGTTTGACCACGGGGTGAGGAACTGACGGCAGGTCGGAGTAACTGGTACTCGGAGCGTGCCTTGTTGCCATGCCCACCTGGGACTCGGTCGCGAAGCCAAAGCTGAAGCGGTCTCATATGAAGCAATCCGAGCGGCGTGACCGCGGCTGCAGATGCCATATGCCCCAGGAGCCTCTGAAAATGTTTCAGTGGAACCGCACTCTTGCTCTTGAGATGTCTCAGGCAAGTCAGCAGTGACTGCGCGCGCGCGCTCGCTCGTAAGCTGCGCGGACATGGCGACCGAGTCGATGTCCATACCGAGAAAAGAGATCCTCTGCACGGGGCAAAGTTTGCTCTTCTCCCAGTTGACCCGAAGGCCCAGACGAGCTAGGTGCCGGAGCACTAGGTCCCTGTGTTCGCAAACCTGATCTCGAGAGTGAGCTAGGATCAGCCAGTCGTCGATATAACTCAGGATGCGAACCCCGTGTTCCCGAAGGGGAACAAGGGCAGCCTCGACGACCTTCGTGAAGGTGCGAGGAGACAGGGCTAGCCCGAAAGGGAGAACCGCGTACTGGTATGCCTGCCCCTCGAAAGCAAACCGTAGGAACGGTCTGTGTCGAGGAAGAATGGAGACATGAAAGTAGGCGTCCTTCAGGTCGATCGCTGCAAACCAATCCTGGGGCCGCACGCATTCGAGAACGCGTTTGGCGGTGAGCATCTTGAACGGCAGCCTGTGAAGGGAGCGGTTCAGCACGGGCAAGTCCAGGATTGGCCGTAACCCACCGGTTTTCTTGGGGACAATGAAGTAGGGACTGTAGAACCTGGACCTCATCTCGGCTGGAGGGACAGTTTCGATTGCACCCTTCGCCAGCAGGGTGGCAATCTCTGCTCTCATGACGGGGGCATTGCCACCGACCAAAGAGGAGCGGACTCCCCTGAAGCGGGGAGGAGACCGTGCGAACTGAATCGCAAGCCGAGCCTGACGGAACGCGCGATCCAGCGGGACAGACGGGGAAGCTCTAGCCAGGCTCCCAGGAACTGAACCGGGGGGACACCTGTCGTCGCGTGATGGGCAGCGAAGCGGAGTAACTGGCCCAGACGTGGACGGCATAGCGGCCCGGTGTGGGGGCACAGTTAGCAACCGCGCCCTGGCAGAGGGGGCCAGGGGAGGACCAGGCTGGTCGTCCCGCGGGGGCCTGCTCTGCTAGGGGTCTGGCGACAGAGGGGGACGGGGCGCAGCGGTCCGTGGACGGCACGCCGTGTCAACCACCTCTGGGACAGAGGGGGACGAGGAGAGCATGGCTAGAGGGCGGCGCTCTGTGTCGTCCGAGAACTCTGTGTGTTCAGAGACGGGAGAGTCAGTTCTTTGCGAATAAGGATTCTTCCCCGGCCCTCCACCGGGGAAAGGAGTGGTCCTGCTCCCAACTTCTGGAAAGAACTGAGTCCCATCTCTGAGGAGCCTCTCTCAAGAGCGCCACCTAACCCGGCGTGTAGCGGGGGGCGGGGCTGGAGAGCGCTGTGGTGTCCGGCCGCGGCCTCCAGAGCCGGCCCGGGTGAACGGGCGGGGTGGGAGCCGCGGGGGGGGCGCCCTCGGTGGTGGGCAGACCGAGGGACCTGAGCGGACGGCGGGGCCGCCGGGACAGAGTCGACCTCAACCTGCTCCATCCCCGAGGAGCCCGTCTCAGGAGCGCCGCTTAACCCGGCGTGTAGCGGGGGGCGGGGCTAGAGAGGGCTGTGGCGTCCGCCCGCGGCCCCCAGAGCCAGCCCGGGTGAACGGGCAGGGTGGGAGCCGCGGAAGGGCGCCCTTGGCGGTGGGCAGACCGAGGGATCTGAGCGGACGGCGGGGCCGTCGGGACAGAATCAACGTCAGTCTGCTCATGGACGGCTGAGAGCTGTTGGGCCAGCCCTCAACCGCACCGCCGAAGAGGCCGACCTGGGATATGGGAATGTCGGACAGACGGGTCCGTGCGACATCCAGCACATCAAACAGGTACGGCCACCGAATGGTGAGCATCACCTGACCCAAGGAGCGTACGGCCACTTTCGTCGCTCAGAGAGCAAGGTTAGTGGCGGCGCGCAGCTCAGTGAAGAGCCCTGGGTCAGTCCCGCCCTCGTGCAGGTCCATGAGCATCTGGGTCAGGTAGACCAGCAGAATGACCATGGCCGCAGTGAGGCGGCCGCCAGTCCCGTGGCGCTATAGGATCTCGCCACAAGCGTAGACGAAAAACTACAGGCCACGGACGGGTGCTTAGGATTGCGCCGAGAAGAAGCACTCTGAGGACACATAGCATCGCAACAGAGCGTTCACTCGGGGGAACCCCAGTGTACCCACGGGCAGCGGCCCCATCGAGGGGAGGAAAGGCGGATGAGATCAGCGAATGGCCCCTGATCTCATCATGCACGTCCGGGAAGAACGGTATTGGGGTTTGCCGTGGACGAGGGTCGGCGGCCTCACCCAAAAACCAATCGTCCCGGGAAAGCATGGCCGTCATCTCCGGATCAGACTCGTCACTTCCAGGAAAATCAAACCCACCTAGTGAAGCTGCTACAAACATAATATCATCCTCTGTAGCTTCAAATGAAACACACGGGCCACCAGAGGGTAGACCCGTGGGAATCACCTGTTCACTAGCAAGCACCGTCATTGAAGAGGGGGGCTGGGGTCGCGGACACATAGTCGGCGCCTTGTTCCAGACCGAAACCCTCAGGTCACCCTGGCCACCAGCCGAAGATCGGGGGGTGGATGAGGGGACTCTCACTCATGTGAGTTCACAGAGTCTCGACCTTAATGACGCGATGATCATGTTTCCATGGAGAAAACATGAGTCATCCACGAGCGCTGCTCTAGCATGATCAAGCCCAAACATACTAGACAACGCTCGTGCCCATCAGAGTCCGATACCAAGCTGCCGCACCATTCATTTTTTTTTTTTTTTTTTGAAATGCACGGGCGAGCCGTCTTTAAAAAGACGTGCCGCGTGCAAGCTCTTTTAGTGAGAGAAAACTCAAGTGTTGAAGCACCCGGGGAGACACGCACCGACTGGCAGACCACTGCAACAGATCAGCAGGAAGCATGCGCTCGCCGTAGATCGCCGTCACACCAACACTCGAGGTACTCGTTTGTAAAGCTGACAATTCAGAGATGGCTTGTGGAGAGAAGAATACACTTGGCTCCGAAGCGAAAACATAAACTGCTGTTGCAGGACTTCCTCCTTTTATACCCACGAGGTGGGGCGGAGTTACGTCATGCAAATTCCGCAGACCCATGGCATTTCTTTGCCATAGGCTCGTTTTGTAATACTCGAAGCTGATTGGCTTTCTAAGCGAAACCCCATTTCGTCGTCATCCGACGTAACTCGGAGTGACAACGAAAGGGAACAAAAGTTTTTACAATTATACTGAACAGCCTTTTCCTCTCTAAAAAAGTATAAACTATCAATCGGATGATAAAAGGCATGTAGTACTGGCAACTTATTTCAGCAAAGTTTTGATCATGGTAATCATTTAGAGGCCTTTCAAATTCCACCTATGATACAGTAGGGTTTATAGGGCCAGAGAAAAGCATGAGAATGTATCTCCTGCAAGTGGGTCAACAGCTGCAAGTATCCAAGGTACAGGAAAGCCAACCAGTGACTCAGTGTATGTGTTTGTCTCTTGCTCGTGTTGGTGTGAAATCTGTTATATTCTTTTTCTCACAGTATCTTGAAAACAGTGGAGCTAGTGTGTGTGTGTGTGTGTGTGTGTGTGTGTGTGTGTGTGTGTGTGTGTGTGTGTGTGCGTGCGTGCGTGCGTGCGCGTGCGTGTGTGTGCATGTGTGTACATGTCTGCCTGTGATATGTATTAATGAAAAAAGTTTGTTGCAGGGATCAGAAAACATACGATTTGTTCAACATGATTGCTAAAGATTGCCAGCCATATACTATTGCTGATGATGTTAGTGGGATTAGGGTATATGTGGATATATGAGATCAAACTTTCATTCTTCCATTGAGGCAATCAGTAAAAAAGAAAAAGGAAAATAAAAGAAGCTCAGCTAACAAAAATATGTTCTAAGAACATCTTGCTTAGTTTGCTATTATTTCTGAATGCTCTATTCAGTTCTCATTAAATATCCTAGAAGTAACGTTCAGACACGTTAAATTAACGTGAAACTCAAATGTTCTGGATAAAACGTTCCATGAATGATGTTCTTTTGAGAAGAACATACTGAACATACTGAGAGAACTTTGCCAGAATTCTGAAAAATGTCCATGTTATCTTGGAGACCAGCAAGGCAACAATAAACACTACTTAAAGCCCCCCTGTGGTAAAAAATCAAGTTTTTAATGTTGTTTATTTGTCTGCGTGGTGTTTTTAATATGCTTAATATAAATTCATGTCAACACCATTGCTGAGTATTTTCTCCTTAAAACTGCAGTGAACCAAAGACAGTCTCAAAAACACGGTTTGAAATCACCCCGTTCTCTACATCACAAACATATTGTAACCATATTTAAAATGGCATATTTAAAATAAAGCAGCCAGAAGCCTTTGTAAGAAGCTCTGTCAGATGAAGCAACCACAACACACTCCATAGTTTCAATGTTATGTGTACAAATAAAAGCCTTACATGTTTGTTTTTGATTTGTCCATGAAATAAATTCATTTACCCATTAAAGTGTGACAATAAAATATAAAATGGGCTTATATGATTCAATAAGATCTAATGTAGGCCTACTATCTCTCTCTCTACACACACACACACACACACACACGCACACACACACACACACATGAATGAGGACATTGTGTGATAGGATCATCTGTTATTAAATGTGCTTATGACACTTGGCAGTGATAGTGCTTATGTAACTGTAGGAATGACAGAAAGTTGATAAAGTTTTTAATTATTTTTATTAAGAAATAAAAGTTGGGCCCCAGTGTTGGGGCTGAGTCTTTTTTTCCTCTCAGACAGTACTTCCCCAGCCTTAGAGAAGACTCTTTCACCTAGTACAGAGGAGGCCGGGGTAAAAAAAACTGTAATGCCAATGTATATAGATGGGGTTAGACATGTTTCTGCATTCTCCAGTATTCAAGTGGATATTCAGCTCTTTGTATGTTTGTCTCTGTAAGGTATTTATCCACTTCTACGATCGCATCAGAAGTGGCATTTGAGCTTTGTTTGTGCTGGTCTACAGCACTGTCCAACAGAAGCCAAAGATTTCTACCTCAGAAGTGTGAGGAGAGAAAAAATGATTGGGAGTGACTGTACATGTACATTGACTGAATATAAGACACATCAACGGTCAACAATTATAAAATACAACAATAAAATAAGTAACATTTTAAATAATAAACAAATAAATATATATTTAATTTTTCTTCTTCTTTTTTAGAAACGCATACATACATTGGAAGCTATAAGCTCAAAATATTCCCAGATATGAGAAGTCTTCCTTTTTTTGGCTGTTGCCAAACAAACCCACCAAACACCAACACCCTATCCGGGCGGGCTCATTTTACTCAGACGACCAATCAGTCTCTCTTAGTTTACTCATTTGAAAATGGTTAACTTTTAAGGAATTATTTTGATTAATTATTACTCAATTCTAATGTGTTAAATTTAATTAATAATATTGCCTGTAATCTGTTGCCACAATTTTTAATTAAACATATTTTTTTCTAATTACTTTTAATTTAATCAAATTAACTTGTTTTAAACAAGGGCAGTGAATTTGAAAATTAATAATAAAAAATAAGTAGGATTAAATAACACATTAAAATCAGTGAAATTAACCAGATACAAACATGTAACATTAACAAGGGGTCAGAATAATTTTTTTCAGTGTTTAGGGCTGTAAGTCTCACTTCTGACATGTGGACATCAATGCAAATGGATACAAAACATTATGACCAGCTGTTCCCAGAATTCCTTAGAGTGTTGCTTACATTTACGTACATTAATGCATTTGATCCTTTTATATGAAGTGACTTACTTAGCATTGTGTGTGTGTGTTTAAACTTTGTTATAGCTTATATGGATAACGCTTGCTTTGCATGGCATTTTAATTCTGTTACAGTTTTTTTTTTTTTTGATTATTCTTTTAAAGGTCCAAATCATTACCTCAGCAACCCAAATACCCTGCAATTCTGGACAGTGCAGTGCTTTGTATTCCCATTTTTATCTTTTGTTATGCCTTCTCATGCCCTTGTGAGAGAATATTTTCCAACACAGATAGTAATAGTAGATTAAATGTTCACAAGCATAGTCATGTTCACTTGCATTTTCATGCATTACATAAATAGTAGCCTATATATACCTGCATGACCCTTACCTGTGTACTAGGTGTAGGAATAGGACTAAATGTGTAAATGTGTTCCTTTACCTCAAACATAGCGCATGACACCAACAATGCCCATGTTATAGGTTTAATTCCCAGGGAATGCATAACCCAATTAAATGTACATGTATACCTTGAGTGCTATAGTCCCTTTGGATTCACACCTACCAAATTAGCAAATGTTAATAAGGTTTGTGTTATTCATTGAAGGTTGATTATAATGGCCTATAAAGCCGATGGTAATCTTCCATCCAAGTACTCACACGCCATCACATCGGTTAGATACCATTATTGTTTGACATAGTATTTTCAAAGTATAAACTGTTGTAGTTTAACCCCAAAATCTCTGGGTCTCGTTCCATTAATACGATGCTTTGACAGGCATTTTACCACCAGATGGCACTAATGTGCACCATTTTGACAAGCTTTGAAAGCCTGTTTTTTGCCATCACTAAGCAATAGTCTAACAACTCCCTGCAAGGGCACAAACTTTTTCCCCTTTCCTTTTTTTCTAGATGTCTTTTTATAATAGAGACTCTCCCCTCAAATTCAAATAGATCAATGAAACCAACAATTAATCAGAATCCGAATCAAAACTCCATCAATATTTAATACATTATAAAGGGCCTTTAAATCTAATCAGAATCTTTGCCCATTCTATTCATGCTTCCTAACTGCATGCGTCCCTAGCCTGATTCAATGAGGAGCGATGATGATTTAGTTATTCATTGCAAAGTAGGTATGGATGTATAATATTTTGAAAGTGTTCTTATATGAACAAATAAAATGGCCAATTGGGAAGCAAGTAAGTTCCGTTGTGAGATAAGATTACTGGAATTGGAGTCATATGAAAAAAAATGTTATTTTATATAAAACAGCAGACAAAGTTATAGGGTAAAATCCCAAAAGCCAATGGAAATTTTATATTAGAGTTTTGTCTGGTACTGATTTTTCAGAAAATTATTGCAGAAAATAAGCTCTGTGACCAACAAAAGTTTATATTACTAACATGTTTTGTTCATCATGATACTCTTCAGAAGTAAACACAACTTTTATGAATTTTGAATCCCAAATACAATCAGCAGAACTCAAAAGCAAACTGTATGCTTTAAATTAGCTACACCCGGTCACATGACTTCATCACAATCACTAAGCTTCTGACAACTCTTTCAGTCTTTATTTTAAAATATTTTCCATATTAGAATAGTTTGAGTTATAATAGCTTGCTAGAAGTTTGCAAGAATAGTTAGAGACTAACAGTTTACCTGTTCGCCGTGATGTTTAATGTCTCCATCAACATCTAGTGTCGTTTAGCAACTGCCTTGTTCAAGACAAATAAAAGCTCAAAATCACAAGGGTTGTATTTTATGTTGATGTGTTAAAATGTAAAATATCTTGAGGTTGTGTTTACGACACACCTTACTACACTACAGACCTTATTTCAGGCATTTAACCAAAAACCACTTCAGAAAAATAGGATGATTGAACCAAATGTGCTAAAATGCTAATATTTGGCCTACTAAAACATGTCATCCCTGCAGCACTCAGAGTACCACAGTCAGGGTTCAGAAGTAAAAACTCCATTGCTCCATAGGGATATAGATTTTTAACAGTAACTTATAAACATTTAAAGACAGACCTGCAGTTTGCTTTTGGTGAAGCCATCTGTTCACATTATTTCAACTTTTTTTTAAATAAAAATAATCCTGTTTAACAGTGGAATTTGTGGTGAAAAACTACATTACCCATGATGCTGCACAGAAAATTCTTCCATAGGTCAGAGAGTTGTGGCGAGCACCATGAATGCTGTAATTGAGTCTCGCTATGCTGTCAAAATAATTCCATATTTGTATATATATATGCATATTTGCAATGAACTTAAAACATATTGTAGCCTATCTATAGATAAAATCAACAACTTTAAATAAACTGGTTTATATTTAACCTTTGTTTTTAATTCTTCATGGAATTGTAATGTTTTTCCTTCACTAAAGCCGTTAAGTTCACAGTCTTGTACCTTTGTCTTTTTGTCAGATACTTTTTTGCTTTAAATAAATGTTGGAATGCTGTGCTTCACCTATTGGTTGGGTTTGTTCACGACTATAAACGCTTTGCCAAAGACTTTTTAAAAAATCCCTTTGGAGAATTTGTTTTTCCAGTATGAATGCTGCTGAAAAAGTGGGTGGGCATGATGCACACTTTAGAATGTTCGTCAACCAATCAGAATCAAGCGTTCTTTTTGTGCATGTTTACGATCTGCAGAGTTACAAAGCCTCCCACAAAGGGATTAATTCTGTCTAACAGAGAACACTAATCCAGACTTGCGTAAATCACCTCAACCAAAATCGTTTAAACGTTACATTGATACTGACGTCTGGGAGCCCAATCACCTTCAAGTGGTAACTAAACAAGCCAATGGACATTGGGCAACGAGATTTGCATACTGAGCCATTCCTACCCGAACATACAGGTATAAATACTCCCAGCAAGCACTTGTTGTTCATGTTTTGCTGTGGAGCCGAGACAGAGATCCCAGCCATTCATTAGTAACCTAGACGTTCCCATTCAGTCAGTCATGTTTGACGTTATACTGATGTATTGGGGTCCCTATGGAAAGCGCCACAGCCACTGAACCGTTAAGGGTGTTGGAGATGCAAATGCTGTCAAGCTGTAGCCTGCCCTTTGGCAACTTCTCTCACATAGTTGTAACCTACCCAGTGACCCATGTAAGCCCAAGGAGAGTAGTCCTCCATACTAGAGGGATGGAAGGGACAGGCCTTACTCTGGAGACATCCGTAGCTGCTGTTCTTCTTATCGTGACATTTCATGGGGAAGAGTGCTTCGGATCTCAATTCCCATGCTTTTCAGCCATGACCAGTGTTGTTAACGCTGGGGAAATATGCCTAGTCCAATGGAGAGGAACTCTACGGAGGCCACACCCTGCCCGAAGGGAGGTAACGTGTGGAGGTTACACATATGGACTGACCCGTGGGGCAGTACTAAATATGAAAGATCTCTGTGGTAGGTCCTGCCTAGCCAGGGAGGAGCTACTACCCAGCAAGCAATTTTGCGTTTAAAAGACGTCTAATAGCCATTCAAATACAGCCTTGACATCTAGGCTAAAACAAGGCAAAATTTGGGCTGTCAGTGAAAATTGAATAGACGTCTAATCATAGCCCAAGTACAGACGCACAGGCTACGCATAGAATATTTCAAAGAAATAAAACCAAACACTTTGTCACTGTTGACTTTGCTTACATGATGGAATATCATACATCTTGCAAGTTATTTTGGCAAAAACAACATGTAACCAAATTCAAGGTTATTTTGGCTAGAAGTGGGTTACTCATAGTCAGACTAAATTGGGTCTATAGTTAACCTAGACGGTGAAATGACAGCTATTGCTTGCTGGATACCGTTACAGAGACGGGAGAGCAGAACTGCCTAGGGAAATACACTTGTTTACCGACAGGGAAATCGAATCGTGGACAGTACACACATGGGCTTACCCAGGGGGAATAACAGCATATGGGCAGCTAGCCCAGTACTGACCAGCCGGGCATACACATGAGTACTGGGCCTGGAGTCGGACGCATATCGAAGGATGCTGGAGGAACTCGATTCAGGGTTCGCCAAGTGGGGAACTCTCCTGAAGTGCAAGTAGGTGCTTGTATCCCCCCATTAAAAGAGAATGGCGCTGCAAGAGAGACACCGAACCAGCCTTCCCGCACATTACCTTTTTGTGCCCAATACACAGGAAGAAACTGGCTTCACTAGGAGATTGTAGAATCTTGCGAATGTGTCGCCCAGCCCGCAGCTCTGCAGAGGTCTGTCAAAGAGGCGCCATGCGCCAATCCCCATGAAGAAGGCAACACCCTGAGTGGAGTGAGCCCTCAGTCTGGTCTGGTACGCCAAGGCGATATCATCCACTATCCAGTGGGCCGACGCTTAGTCAGCTGGCTAATCAGAGTACTTGGAGCTTTTCGGAAGGAGGGGCTCCTCAGACTGAGAAGAGAGGTACAGCGATAATGTACAGTTATCCGAAAAATTATGTGTTTTTTGAACATTAAAGCATTAAATCTTTTTACACCAAATAAACAAAATAATGAACTTTTAAAATAGCATCATATTACCCCTTTAAATCAAAGGGCTAAAATCAGGGTAGAAAATTGACTTTTATTTCAAAATTTTGACAGTTTCTTTTTTTATAAAAACCCTACTATCATTATAAGTGCACCTTAGAAAGGATTATAAAATAAAATGTTGCTTCTTTATGTTTTTCCTTTGGTGTTGTGTGGTGTTTGCATCCCTTGAATCCATTAACTCTAAAGATCCATCATCCCCACTGCTCCACTTTCAGATGTGTAATTCATTATGCACTAGATTCTGGGAGTGAAATCTCTGAGCATGTGAAGTTCTGGACAGTCGTTTTCATCAAACTTTTTCTCCTGTATCCACTTGG
This sequence comes from Gila orcuttii, assembly GCA_026230005.1. Taxonomy (NCBI): domain Eukaryota; kingdom Metazoa; phylum Chordata; class Actinopteri; order Cypriniformes; family Leuciscidae; genus Gila; species Gila orcuttii. The sequence continues at coordinate 12,683,684 of JAPDVR010000013.1, read as the reverse complement.
AGGCGTTTCTGTGAGTTGGGAGTCCCCACAGAGAGATAAGCCTCTCTAAAGTCAGGGGCCACATTATGGGGACCTACACACACATATCCGAGCCCAGCAGATGGGGAGTCTTTGTGGACTAATTGTGCAACTTGGCTCTAATCCCAGACTGAACCCTGAAAAGAAAACATCTCATGTGAAGAGAATGTGTTCTCCTCCAAGCCAACAAAACATTTGCACAGATTGCTCTCTTTTTGGGGCGGAAAAGATAGTGCTGATCTTTTTTTCCACCCTGTCTTTATTTCTTTAAATATACTTAACCTAAAACCATGGCGTTATATTACAGGACGGTGCTGCTTTCTGTCTGTGGAAGCCTTGGTGCATTACAGGTCATTTATCCCTGGCAGTGAGAGAGAAAGTCTCCTCTATTCTCTGTGATATCAATAAGATAACAGAGAACAGTTGTGAGATTCAGTTCTAAGAGGGAAGAGATGGAAAAACTCAATGAATCTAGCTGTTAAGGATTGCACCAGCCTGCACTTAAATCCATGCACTCTTTTATTTATTTCACTCGCGCCATTTACAAGTCCATCAACAACTGTGGTGAGTAGGATCAGTCATCAAACACGGTGAGTCATGTCATCTTCTCCTCTTATTATCACTTGCACTTCATGTAACATGTATAGCATAGCCTTCTCTGTCAGCACAGGATTTACATGTGATAAATGCAGGGAGACAGTCAGGCTGACGGAGAAGATTTCAGAACTAGAGACACGCATCCAAACTTGAGGTTAATTGTAAGAGTGCAAGGGCTTTAGATACTGCTTTGGATGCGACTAGCTTCGTGAACACTGTACATTGTTCGGTTCCGGCTGTAGAGCCCGTGCAGCAGAGCAATTGGGTGACGGTGAGACGCTGTAGTCGCGGGACAAAACACCGCTCTTCCGTTCCGATTACCATAACAAATAGATTCTCCCCACTCAGTGAAACACCCACTGAGAATCCTGTTGAATGTGCCCTAGTTATTGGCGATTCTATTACACGGAACGTGAAAATAGAGACACCAGCCACCATAGTTACATGTTTGCCGGGAGCCAGAGCGCCTGACATCAAAGCAAATTTAAAAGTGCTGGCTAATGCTAATCATACATTCTCTAAGATTATTATTCACGTCGTCACTAATGATGTTCGGCTTCGCCAGTCGGAGATCAATAAAATTAACGTTAAAGAGGTGTGTGAACTCGCAAGTACGATGTCTGGCACTGTAATTTGCTCTGGCCCCCTTCCTGTTTGCCAGAGTGATGAGATACTTAGTAGACTGTCCTCACTCAATGGCTGGCTGTCTAAGTGGTGTCCACAAAATAATATTGAATTCATAGACAATTGGAAAAGTTTTTGGGGCAGACCTGACCTGTTGAAAAGATATGGTATTCATCCCTCTTGGGATTGTTACGTCCAGAGCCGTAAGGTTTTGTTTGTGGGTGCCCAAGCTGTGCGGTTTCTCTCTCTCTTTCTCTCTCTCCCTGTCTCTCTTCGTAGGAGAATGGCTTCCACCTGACGGCAATAATTAATGCCCTGCTGTGATTGGATGCTGGGAGGGGAAGGAGGGTATTTAAACTGCAACCATCCTCAGAGCAGTGTTGGTGGTGGCTTGATGGTTTGCAACGGCTGTGAGGTCTCATCGTCAACCCCAGACCTGATGCTTTGTTGAATCAAGTAGTGGATAGTGTGGTGCAACTCTATCTTATTTTGGTTTTCTACTTATTGTAGTAGTTTCTCTCTTTAGTCCCTGTTTGATCACTCGATGATTGAGCTTTACAAAGGTAGAAGTGAGTGTTAATTTTCATGATTTATGGTATGGTTTAATTAATCTGTTTTGCCTCTTACTTGCAATTTGCAAGTTAATGATTTCTTTATTTATTTTGGGGTTAGTAGGGAGGTGGGTGCCATTTATTTTGACTAACTTTTTCTCCTGTTTATGTTAGCAAGGGAGTTAGCTTATTTTGCCGTACTCTTGTTTTCTTTTCTTTTAGTTTAAGTAGTTTGGTTAATAAGGAGTTAGATTTATTGTTTTGGCAATACCCCCTTCTGAATCTGAGACCCCCTTTTTCTTTTGTTTGATTTGTAAAAATAAAAGCTACTTTCTTTAATGAGAGAATTTTGTGTTTATTGTGAAACAATTCTGGGTCTGGAGACGGGGTGGCTTCATGCTGTTGCACATTCATTTCACCACCATCCACTTTTTTTGCTGTTGCGTTCCTCCCCTAGACCAATCAGGAAAATGTAACAGGATGGTGCTGCTCTTCTCTCCAGTAATATAGCACATAGTCTTAGACCTCAAACATTAATAGGGGCTCAGGTCAAGAAGCAGACAGACTGGCTAAACCGACCATCTGCAAGCTGTCTCACGTCACTGAGGTCAGTTAAATCCCATCACATAGAGACTCTTTCACCTAGATATCATCATATAGAGACTCGGTCTGATCCACGAATTAGGACATACAAAAAACTTCCAAACCCATCTAAGGGTGAAAATTTTATTGATGTTCAACAAATAAAAAAATGATATAATACAAATGATAAAGCTTGGATTGCTGGATATTCGATCCCTTACTTCAGAAGCAGTTATTGTTAATGATATGATTACAGACTATAACTTAGATGTGCTGTGTTTGACAGAAACCTGGCTAAACCAAAGATATTTTCAGAATTACTAAGAAGTCTAGTTTCAAATATAACTCTTTTGAAGTGTTGGTGCTTAATGTAACAATATCCAGTGTAAATGATAAATCACGTTTGAGATTTGTGCTGGCTACTGTATACAGGCCACCATACGGACTTTATCAAAGAATTTGCTGACTTTCTATCAGAGTTACACTCTTTAACACTCCATGCTACAAATATGTTAGACCTATCACTTCTGCCACTAAAGGTTGCTTTATTAATAATCTTCCTGATCAGTTTCATCATCTCGGCATCCCAGATAGCTTACAAGTACTCGATATTGGTACAGAAACTTTTAACTCTCTCTTTTCCAGCACTTTAGACACAGTGGCTCCTTTGCGCTTAAAGAAGATTAAAGAAAATAGTCCAACGCCATGGTCCAACGAGCACAATCAGGCCCTTAAAGGTTGTATCAGCGATTTCAGGCCCAAACAAAAATTATCACATTCATCTAATCTTTCCTAACGATCCGCTAGCTGCCCGCCCCATAAGCAGGCTGTCAAGAAACTGTGTCTCTGTAGGCAGCCTAGGCTCTGAGATCTGCACACAAAAACAAATGGGTACAACCACCACTCAAAATCAAAATAAACAGTGTTCTAACCAATCACCGACAGGGGCTGGTGTTGTTTGTTTTTGCGCTCGTGCACGGCGCCTGCACGCGAAATCGGAGCTGAAGAATAAGCCAGCGTCTATCAACCCTATGCTAGCAACGGACCAGATACATTTAACATGGAAGAGGCAATCCCCAAGAAGAGAAGGAGGATTAGGCCAAAGGAATACCGTCGTTTTTCGTCAAAGAAACGAATAATAATCGGGAAGGCTTTTGAACGGTGGAGAGAACTCAAAGAATTGAAAAATTTTAAATCAGACGCCAAGGTTGCACTGTTTCTTCTGGACAGGTGAGTAGCTGCTAGAGATGACTTTTTGGGATGTGAACTGTGTGAGAAAATATCGTTCTTGAAAAAAAAAATTAGTGAAGCTCGACTAAACTTGGGTAGCTCTAGCTAACGTAGGCGAGACGGGAGGGAGGGGCGAGCTAACTTGGTTTGTTTGGGATCTCGCTTCAAACACAAACAGAAGTGACGTCACCCACAATCGCTCATACAACCTTTAAGAGAGCGGCCAGAAAAATGGAGCGCAACTGGAAGAAAACAAAACTAGAGGTATTTTGCATTTCATGGAAAGAGAGCACGATTGCATACAGAGAGGTCTTAAAAGCAGCTAGATCTGCTTATTTTTTAACCCTATTAGAAGAAAATAAACAAAACCCTAGGTATTCATTTTAAAACAGTGGCTAAACTAACGGAAAATAAAGCTTCTAACCCAGACGTTTCCAAGCAGCACAGCAGGTAATGACTTTATGAACTTCTTTACTTACAAGATTGATAATATCAGGGAAAAAACTATAACTATGCAACTGTCTACTACAGTATTGCATCAGGCAGTGCATTGGAGTCTCCTTGAGGAAAAATTCGATTCATTCATTACTATAGGAGAAGAATTTTCTAAACTCGTTAAATCCTCTAAATCGACAACATGTATGTTAGACTCTATACCGACTAAGCTACTGAAAGAGATGCTTCCAGAGTTCATAGATCCTCTTCTTAATATCATTAATTCATCTTTGTCATTAGGATACGTACCAAACACTTTTAAGCTGGCTATGATTAAACCGCTTGTTAAAAAAACGAAACTTGATCTTATAGAATGTCAATTACAGGCCGATCTCGAATCTACCTTTTCTGTCAAAGTTCCTTTTTTAGAAAGAAATGGTCTCTGTGAGGATTTTCGATCAGGATTTAGACCGTACCATAATACTGAGACAGCTCTCATTAGTGTCACAAATGATTTGCTCTTATCATCCGATCGTGACCATCCGACCACAACATTCTTTTAAATAGACTTGAAAATTATGTTGGCATTAGTGGAATTGCACTAGCATGGTTTAAATCATACTTATCTGACCGTTATCAGTTTGTATCAGTAAATGAAGAGATGTCTTATCAATCAAAAGTTCAGTATGGTGTACCACAAGGCTCAGTACTAGGACCGTTGCTGTTCACTCTGTACATGCTACCCCTAGGAGATATCATTAGGAAGCATGGCATTAGTTTTCATTGTTATGCTGATGATACTCAGCTCTATATTTCTTCACGCCCTGACGAAATTGACCAATTCACAAAATTAACGGAATGCATAGCAGATATAGAAAACCGGATGACTAGCAATTTCCTACTACTTAATTCTGAAAAAACAGAGATTCTAATTATTGGACAAAAAACTTCCTCACGTAATAACCTAGAATACTGTTTAACACTTGATGTCTGCTCTGTCAAGTCCTCGCCGTTGGTTAGGAACCTGGGTGTGCTCTTTGATACCAATCTTTCATTTGAAAGTCACGTGTCTAGTATCTGTAAAACCGCATTTTTTCATATTAAAAATATATCTAAATTACGTCATATGCTCTCAATGAAAAATGCAGAACAATTAGTTAATGCGTTCATGACATCAAGGCTAGATTATTGTAATGCTATTACGGGTGGTTGCCCTCCATGCTTAATAAACAAATACAGCTAGTCCAAAACGCAGCAGTTAGAGTTCTTACAAGAACCAGGAAGTATGACCATATTAGCCCGGTTCTGTCAACACTGCATTGGCTCCCTATTAAACATCGTATACATTTTAAAATATTGCTGATTACTTACAAAGCACTAAATGGTTTAGCTCCCCAGTACTTGAGCGAGCTTTTAACGCATTATAGTCCTTCCCGTTTATTGCGATCTCAAAATTCTGGCCAGTTGATAATACCTAGAATATCAAAATTGACTGCTGGTGGTAGATCCTTTTCCTTTTTAGGAATTCTTTATTTTCTTTATTATAAATTTTTAAGCCAGACAAATAGTTTGTTGAGGGTTGATTTGTGAAGAAGGACTACATGCCTGGGCACATATATATTCAAACACGTATACCTGTCGACTGAGCATGTGATGCGCATGTGCACGCCGTCTGCGTTTTTGCGTTTTTGTGTTTTTGAGGTTTGGGCAGAGATACCGGATAATCGTCTCCACCTTCGAACCTATTTCAGGGACTGTGTTCTCGAGACACCAGGCACTGTTTTATGCGGATGGGCGGCCGGAGCTCGTTAAGGGTTTTTCTGTTAGAACGGTGTCATGTTAGCGGCCCCTAAGTTAATAACTAATGATCTTCGCAACGGAAGTGAATCAATCAAAACTAACTTTAGCTGGACAATAACTTTATCCTAGAGCTGTGGTGAAGCCTAAATAATAACTTTATCCTAGAGATGTGGTGAAGCCTAAAAATGTGTTACGGTAATTTCTATTATCACTGTAAAGATGCTTTGAAACAATCCATACTGTTAAAAGCGCTTTATAAATTAAGGTGACTATTGGCGGCCTTACTGTGCGTTCACACCAGACGCGAATTGAGCGTCAAATTCGCAACCTGCCGCGTCTAGTTATACGCGTGTACACTTTGAATCCATTTGCGCGTCAAGAGCGAAATTGACGCGCATAAAAAACAAAAGTTTGAAGCGAAATTTTGCTCCGGGCTCGAGCACCCACGGAAAATACCGAGCACCCACGTGTGCCAGACTGCCAGTAGGCTACATTAATTTAAAATTAAACATTGCAGTTGGCGCGTCTGTCACACTGTGATTCGACATCATCGCTGATCATTTCATCAAGCGCACTTGCTGTACGCAGAGACACGTTCCTCCTGAAGAATTAATGGTGACACGACGGCCGTTTCACACATAGGGCCTAGGCCTACTCCGTTTGCAGTGCGTATGCGGTGCATATTTTTTTCCGTACCCATGTTAACAGGTTAGAGCTTTCACACTGCACGCGGGTGCGGTCCAGCGATCCGTTCCAGGACAGGTGCGGTGCATATACATCAGTGCAGAGATCGTTTACGCACAGAGTCTATTTTTTGCTGTGCTGCACGCGCTGTATTAAAGTGACAGCGCATAGTTCGTGGTCAAAATGAACACAAATTGATATGAAAACTACAATTTACTTCAATAAGGCGACATAATAAACGATACTCGGTTACTAACGTAACCTCGGTTCTCTCTAGAGAGGGAACGAGTATTGCGTAAGTTTAGCTTACGCTACGGGAAAGATTCATCTTCTCGAGATACTGAAGCCAAAAAATTATCCTTAATTTTTGTATACCTTGTCAACGCAGTGCAGCAGCTAGCAGACCTAGAGCAGGCTATCTTGCGTGCTCATTGGCTGCCCTGCGGGCAACTGCTGCAGCCTACCAGTGAGCCGGGCGTGACATCACGCCCATTGAAGGGCGCCCGCGCCTTCATAGCGTCACAGCCCGCCAGAATGGCCGTGGCTTTAGCCTATAAAGGAATGGGCTGTAGGCTGCTTCCCTGGTTTTTGTCGACTGAAGCGAAGTCGCTCGTGGCGCGAGCACGGCCGGTTACGCAATACTCGTTCCCTCTCTAGAGAGAACCGAGGTTACGTTAGTAACCGAGTATCGTTCTCTTACGAGAGGTTCTCTCGTATTGCGTAAGTTTAGCTTACGCTACGGGAACACTTTGTCAACGCCGTGCGCGCCAAGCATCCACATGAGACCCCGAACTTTAGGGGGAACCCCATAAGTGGAAGAAAAAGGTGGCCGGCCATTTCGCGGGCCATCACTTGTACATAAGCACACATAGGGAATAGAGAGCAGCGCGGGCGCGGGGTATGTATAGGCACATGGCATAATCCCTTTAGTGCACCTCAACCAGGAGAGCTGAGTCATGTGAGAGTGATCTGAGCAGGAGATCTGGGCAGAATACATCTCTCGTTCAGACTGACAGCAGTTTAGCCTGCAAGGCGGGAACTTCTAGGTTATAGAACCTGACAAAGGTAGATGGGGAGCTCCAGCCCGCCGCTACACATATGTCGTGGATAGAAAACCCGCTGGACCATGCCCACGAAGAGGCCACGCCTCTCGTGGAATGAGCCCTGATGCCTAGAGCGCATTGCAGATCCTTTGACGCATAAGCGGCCGCTATAGCGTCTACTATCCATCTGGACAAGCTCTGTTTCGAGGAGGCGAAACCCTTGGTGCGCCCACCAAACGAAACAAAAAGCTGTTCCGAGCGCCTGAAGGAGGCGGTGCGCGTAATGTAGACCCTCAGCGCTCTGACGGGGCAGAGGAGGTTCACATCACTTTCACTGTCAGATGCTGTGAGAGCAGACAGTGAAATAACTTGCGCTCTGAATGGAGTGCCCATCACTTTAGGGACATAGCCGTGTCTAGGTCTGAGGATGACTTTAGAGTCATTTGGTCCAAACTCAAGACACGACGCGCTGACAGACAGCGCATGTAGATCCCCTACGCGTTTTACTGATGACAGCGCAGTCAGAAAAAAAGTTTTCAGTGATAGATATTCCAACCCCACGGAGTCTAGTGGTTCGAAAGGAAAAGCTTTCAGGGCCTCGAGGACCAATGAAAGATCCCACATAGGAACCGACGGGGGGCGCGGCGGATTCATCCTTCTAGCTCCTCTAAGGAAGCGGATGACCAACTCATGTTTCCCCAGTGACTGGCCGTGCGTTGGTTCTGCAAACGCTGCCACGGCCGCCACGTACACTTTGAGTGTGGAAGGGGACCTTCCCTTATCCAACAGCTCTTGTAGGAAAGTGAGCAGATGCGCCACCCCGCATGTCCGCGGGACGGAGCTGTAAGTGACAGCTGTGCTAGTTCCGGGAACCAAATCTGATTCTCCCAACGCGGGGCTATGGGGAGCACCGAGTGGCGCGTTTCCCTGATTCTCTTGATCACCTGTGGTAACAGAGAGACCGGAGGGAAAGCATATAGCGGGAGGCTGGGCTAAACCTGGGCCAGCGCGTCCTCGTCCTTCGAGAAGAACATTGGGCATTGAGCGTTGTCTTTTGACGCAAATAGGTCGACTTCCGCTCTGCCGAATAGGCGCCACAGTTTCTGGACCGTTTGGGGGTGCAAGGACCATTCCCCTGGGGGGACATTGTCTCTGGACAGTCTGTCTGGGCCGTCGTTCAGATGGCCAGGCACATGCGCCGCCCTCAGCGAGCGCAGGTGTATCTGAGACCAAATAAGGAGGCGTTCCGTCAGATTGCAGAGATTTCTGGATCTGACACCGCCCTGACGGTTTATATAGGAAACCACAGATGTGTTGTCCGAACGGACAAGAACATGCTGGCCCTGTATGAACGGGAGGAAGCACTGCAGTGCGTTCTCGACCGCCATCATTTCCAGACAGTTTATGTGAAATTCCTTCTCCCGGTCTGACCACTGGCCAAAGGCCGGTCTGCCCTCGAACAGCGCTCCCCAACCTGAGTTGGACGCGTCTGTTGAGATGACTTTCCGGTGAGAGACGGTTCCCATCGTTACTCCCTGCTGGAACCAGCTGGCCGCTAACCAGGGCTGCAGAGCTGCTATGCAGGCCTGAGTCACTCTGATTTTCCGACCCCCAGACACCCAGGCTCGGGGGGGGGCACGCGAGCATTCAGCCAGCGTTGGAGCGGGCGCATGCGCAGTAGGCCCAGCTGGAGCACCGCTGCAGCTGATGCCATACAGCCCAACATCCTCTGAAAAATTTTCAGAGGGAGGAAGCTGCCCTTCTGGAAAGAAGCGGCCAGGTGGCGAACACGGCGCGCGCTGTGTCGACAAACGAGCCGTCATGGTTACCGAGTCCAGTTCTATTCCTAAAAAGGAAATTGACTGGCTGGGCAGTAATGAGCTCTTGGTCCAGTTGACCGTGAGACCCAAGCTTTCCAGATGACTGAGAAGCACTGTTCTGTGAGATAGAAGCTCTGTCTCTGACTGTGCCAACATCAGCCAATCGTACAGATAGTTCATTATACGCAGCCCCTGACTTCTCAGGGGGGCGAGTGCCGCGTCCATGCACTTTGTAAATGTACGGGGTGCCAGGGACAGGCCGAACGGCAGGACGGTGTATTGATATACCTGACCGTCGAAGGCGAATCTCAAAAATTGCCTGTGACGGGGTACTATCTGAATCTGAAAATATGCATCCTTCAGATCTAGAGAGATAGACCAGTCCCTCGGGCGAACGTGCACAAGGATTTTTCTGGTCGTAAGCATTTTGAACGGTCTTTTCGCAAGCACTTTGTTCAAATGTCTCAGATCTAGGATGGGTCTGAAGGCTCCGTCCTTCTTGGGCACGAGAAAATAACGGCTGTAAAAGCCTGACTCGCTTAGAGAAGGCGGTACCCTTTCTATAGCCCCTTTGCACAGCAGCTTTGCTATTTCTGCGTGAAGTAGGTGTGCTACTTCCGCATTCACTATTGTCGCGGTCCGGGCTCGAAAGCGCGGGGGACGGCGAATGAATTGTAGTGTATAGCCCTGTTTTATTGTAATCAATACCCATTCTGAAATCCCTGGGATGTTCAATCACGCGGCTATGTGAGCCACTAGAGGGCGAATGGCCTCCGGGTTCAGACCGCCATTTGCTGGCTTGTGAAACTGAACCGGAGCCGAGAGCACGGCGTGGGCGCTCTCGGTTCTGGGAAATGGCGGCTCGCTGACAGCCGAAACCGGCTGATTTATGTGAGATGTCCCGATCATAGGGGATGGGGAACAAACTTTTACCACATTTTGACGCGCGAGCAGTGCTCTGGGTGAAAGAGCTCTCTGTAAGCGTGGACGCGGGCACGAGACTTACAACTGTATCTAACGCCCCGGTCATAATAGACGGGGAGCGTTTTATTAACGCTCTGCGTTTTGTGATAACGCTTAGGCGCGCGGGCGGGGCCCGGGGGAAGGTTTGTGTTAGTAAGCGTGAGCGCTCTCTGGCGGGCACGAGACTTACGTTTATAACCTGTTTGTTTGACCGTGTAACAGAGCGGGCAGATAGTGGGCACAGACTTGTGGACACATTTCTTACATGCAACACTCGAGCGGCTTTTCTGCGCTTTATGAGAGTGTGCTCTGTGAGTGACACAGAATTTTGAGTGCTTATGTGTAGGGGTGAGCACTGGGGCGTGGGCACTTTCACTACACTTAAAACATTAACGGCATGAGCCGGACCAGACATTACACTCTTTTTGAGATTTCTCTGGGTCGGCGTGAAAACGGCGTTTGTGTGCAGGCGAGAGGGTGAATAAACCGACTCGTTGGCTGCTAAATGAACCGCTGCAGTAGCCTGTTTGAAGGGGACTGACAGGGAAATGAATTTTGACGGCGGTCCGGCCGCAGCGGGACACGCGCGTCTTTTCTCTCTTACTGTTAGGAGGGCTTCGCGAGCTCAGATTTCAGCGTGATTCTCTGCCGAGGCCCTCTGGGAGGCGGCGGTCTGTGACGGCTGTCTGAGCGCGATCTAGGGCGGCCGCCCTGACGTCGCTGCGAAGGCTGTTTGAAACTGACCCGGAGCCGAAAACGCGGCGCGCGCGCTCTCGGTTCTGGGCAATGGCTGCTCGCTGAAAACCGAAAACCGGCTGATTTATGCGAGATGTCCCAATCATAAGGGATGGGGAACATTCTTTTTTCACTTTTTGACGCGCAAGCAGCGCTCCGGGCGAAAAGAGCTTCTTGTAAGCGTGAGCGCGTGCGCGGGCACTAGACTTACAAGTGTATTTGACGTCCCGATCAAAATGGATGGGGAGCGTTTTATTAATGCCCTTCGTCTTGTGATAACACTTAAACGCGCGGGCGGAGCCCGGGGGGAGGTTTGTGTTAGCAAGCGTGAACACACTCTGGTGGGCACGAGACTTACATACATAACCTGCTTCTTGATCGTGTAACAGAGCGGGCAGATAGTGGGCACAGACCTGTGGACACATTTCTTACATTCAACACTCGAGCGGCTTTTCTGCGCTTTATGAGAGTGTGCTCTGCGAGATTCGGAGTGCTTATGTGTAGGGGTGAACACTGGGGGCGTGGGCACTTCACTACACTTACAACACCGACGGCATGAGCCGGACCAGACATTATACTCTTTTTGAGATTTTTCTGGGTCGCTGTGAAAACGGCGTTTGTGTGCAGGCGAGAGGGTAAACAAACCGGCTCGTTGGCTGCTAATTGAACCACTGCAGTAGCCTGTTTGAAGGGGACTGACAGAGAATAAACTTTGACGGCGGTCCGGCCTTAGCAGGAAGCGCGCGTTTTTTCGGAGGCGATGTGTCTATTAGTAAGCGTGAGCGCTCGTGAGCGGGCACGTAACTTACATTCTTAACCTCATATATACTCACTTAAGACTTCTCTGGGTCGCCGCGAGAACGGATGTGTGCAGGCGAGCGGGTTGCATCACCGGCTCGTTGGCTGCCAAATACACCGCTGCAGTAGCCTTATCTAAGGGGACTGACAGGGCGAGACATTTCGACGGCGGCGCGCAAGCCCGTTCGGGTCATGCAGAGAGCTCGAGAGGGCTCTTGTAACGTAAAGAGAGCTAGCCGCGTGCTCGTTGGTCGAGCAGAACTGGAACAGTGTTTGTACGAGGGCGCGCGCACGAGTAGTGGGCACGGGACCTACATTAACACAGATGATGCCCGTCCGGGTCATGCAGGGAGCTCGAGAGGGCTCTGCATGACGCGCGAACGGGGACACGAGGGCGGGGTAGCTCTCTTATAACGTAAAGAGAGCTAGCCGCGTGCTAGTACGTGTCCCTCGGCCTCATCCTCAGATGCGACGGCAGTGACGCTCGTGAGCGGCAGCTGCGCGTCGGTGAGGAGGGGCGGGGGGTTGAAGGCTTCGAGTCGAGCCCGCAGGGTCGACAGCGGAAGCGCTTTACAGAGCTCACAGCCCCCGGAAGCGAGGGCGAGCTCTGCGTGTTCCAGGCCCAGGCAGAGAGCGCAGATCAGGTGGCGGTCTCCGGGAAGTGCGAGGCATCTTGAAAAAGACGCTCGCTGCTCTTTTAGAAAATAATCTAAATAGCAAGGCAAAAAGGATACGTCGCCGGATAGCGTAGCTCGCACGGATGGCTGAAGGTGGCGAAGACGGCCGGCTTCCTCAGCGCTGTCCTAAGCTGGCTGTTCGCTGTTCGACGGCGGCGGTGGCTTCTCTCAGATCCAGCGATGCGAAGAGCTCGCTGAAGAGACAAAAATCAGGGAAGCAGCCTACAGCCCATTCCTTTATAGGCTAAAGCCACGCCCATTCTGGCGGGCTGTGACGCTATGAAGGCGCGGGCGCCCTTCATTGGGCGTGATGTCACGCCCGGCTCACTGGTAGGCTGCAGCAGTTGCCCGCAGGGCAGCCAATGAGCACGCAAGATAGCCTGCTCTAGGTCTGCTAGCTGCTGCACTGCGTTGACAAGGTATACAAAAATTAAGGATAATTTTTTGGCTTCAGTATCTTGAGAAGATGAATCTTTCCCGTAGCGTAAGCTAAACTTACGCAATACGAGAGAACCTCTCGTAAGAGAACGACACTCGTCTCATTCGTGGAGGTGGAAAAACAAGTTCTTTGTGATGCAAGATTTATTAAATTATGCAAAAGAAAAGGTATGAGTCTGCTGTTTTTGTCAATTTTAAGTTTTAATTAATTTTTTTTTCGATTTTAATATAAGTACATGGTTCAATATTACCACTTGCTTGAGCAACTTAATATACAGTATAATCTATATAGAAGTAATGCATTGAATAATACTTTGTTTAAATTGTGTTTAAACGTGAATACGTCTATTAAAGAGTGATATGTGTACAAAGAGAATCGCACTGGTGACAACTTTTTAAAATAAAAGTTGCTGATAACTTCTGGATTTGAAATACAAATGGTGATTAAATGTGTTTGTGGTACAGCCACGGATCAGTTGCGCACTGCAAACGCAGCATAATGTGTATAAGCACTATAGCGCGTGCTGCTCCTGTACCGCTTACGCACCGCAACACGCACGGCATACGCACTGCACACGGAGTGTGTGTGTCAACAAATCAAATTTTTACTGTGTGGACTTGTGTGACATTGATTCTTAATTTCCCACGAAGCTGATCGCGGTTACGTGTCAAATTTTTCATCTCCAATCCTGTCTGTATTTGTGAGAAGTGGCACTGTACTGAGATATTTATATCTTATTTATAAAAATATCTATATAATTATAGAAATATCTTATTTATAAGATATTTCAGTTGAAAGATACGGCTTTTACGGATTTATTATCAAGTAAATAGGTATGTGTGCGTTCGTGTCGGCCGCTGTCCATTTCCTAAGGTTCTGAAATGCAAAAAAATTGACTACTTTTTCTTTTTTTTTTTTTGAGCACCCACGGAGGAAAACATAAATCGGCGCCTATGGGAGGATCACCCTCGCCCTCACCCACCTAATCTGTAATTTATTTTTGTTTTGATGGAGGCAGGACAGTGATTAAACTGTCCTGTGATTTTTTTCCACTCACACAACACTGTCCAGACACGAACTATGTTCTTGCACTAAAGTATGTTGGTTCTCTTTACATTAGAATAATAATAATGTTTCATATAATCTAGATTAGATATGGAATAAATAGCATGCAAAATTAATGTCACATATATTAAAATCAAGTTTTTATGTGATAAAATATTTACTTCACCACGTGACAGCAGCAAGCTGGCTCCTGATTGGTTAACGTGGCGCGAACTGACGCAGAATTCGCCTCATTCGCGCGTCAAGTTCGCGCGAATTAAGCGTCTGGCGCGTTAAGCGCGTTACGCGCGAATGATTTAGTTAGTGCTATTTGTGCATTCACGCATTTGACGCGAATTCGCGTCTGCCGCCCAAGTTGAAAAAATCTGAACTTCTGCGTTAATTCGCGCCGCGTTAACCAATCAGGAGCCTAGCTGCTTGCTGCTGTCACGTGGTGAAGTATCTGGATGCTTCAATAAATTATTTTGTAATATGACTGTGGTTCTAATGCACAACAAAGCAAATATTTTATCACATAAAACTTGATTTCAATATATGAGACATTAATTTTGTATTGAATGCTATTTATTCCATATCTAGATTATATGAAATATTATTATAATGTAAAGATAACCAACATACTGCATAAGTTTGTGTCTGGACAGTGTTGTGTGAGAGAGAGAAAAATCACAGGACAGATTAATCACTATTGGAGGCTGGCTCCATTTATCATCAAAACAAAAATAAATGACAGATTACCCAGATAGCACACTTCTATTTGATGTGATATTTACATCTGGAAGACGTATTTTTAAGAGTGTTTGCTCATCTGCAATACGTCTATAGGACGTTTCCTGTCAGATGTAAAATAGACGTTTAGAAGATGTCTTCAAGATGTAATGATTTAGAATGCATGTTAAACTGACATCTTCTAAACGTCTATTTGACATCTGACAGGAAACGTCCTATAGACGTATTGCAGATGAGCAAACACTCTTAAAAATACGTCTTCCAGATGTAAATATCACATCAAATAGAAGTGTGCTATCTGGGTAGGTGGATGAGGGCGAGGGTGATCCTCGCTCCAATGCGGGACAACAGGTCATCAAGCTGGGCGCGGGACAGGCGGAAGTACCGCTGAAAGCCGCCGTCATCCAGGCGCAGCTCCTGGAGCGAGCCAATGGTGAAACTCGCCACACTGGGTTCGCCTTCGAAGGGTCTGGTGGGCACAAATACGGCGACGATTACCCCTACGCCGTCGTTCTGCTCTCCAGAGCAAATACAGAGCGGTGACTCTCTCGATGAATGCTCGATCAACATAAAAAAGATGGCCGCAAACGGGTTTCGATTCTGACGCGCGTAAATTTCGCTTCAAACTTTTGTTTTTACGCGCGTCAGTTTCATTGACACGCGAATTAACACAAAGTGGTCAAGCGTCAAACTAGACGCGGTAGACGCGAATTTGGGACGCTATTCGCGTCCGGTGTGAACGCACAGTAACGCGTCTTTGCATTGACTTAACATTGAAATCACTCGCGCTAGACGCTCTATTCGCGTCCGGTGTGAACGCAGATGGTGAAGAGGTAAGGGGCGCACGCTGATTGTAGGTTGACATGCAGAACATATAGCTGAGATTTATTCAAACGTCTAGAGTAAAGGATGTCCGCACAGATCAGTGCTTGATTCCAGCAATATCCATTTCTCAATTGCAGGTATATTTGGCTGGGCCAAGGTGTATGCAGACTGATGACGATGTTGAAGATGGTGGGTGTCACCGGTGGAGGTGTTGGCAGGTCTAGGCGTCTTGTAACGGCGGTATCCGGCGAAAGATTCTGGGAGAAGATGGAATCGTCATCGGACGGGAAAGGTTTGATCTCTGACATAACGTCTATTGGGTGGGTCCAACGCAGAAAACTGTCAATGAACATAGGTGAGTCGGCTCTGTATATAAATATATAGGCCTTATCTCTTGCTGATTGGTTAGGCAATTTGAACCTGTTCCTGTCGAACGTTGTTAATAAAATATAATTTAGCGAGCATCACAAAGGGATCGGGCTTAAATCGCTGCGTGGAACAGTAACACACAAAGACGTAGCTGTTGTCTATTCATCCTCATGGATGACCCGTAGTAGCGTAATCCTGGAACATAAACAGGTGTGCACTGACCAATGAGAGGACAGGTTACTCACTCAGGACTTGCATTAACAAATTTTGGTCCATTTAGAAATGTAGTGAGGGTGAAAAAAATGAAAGAGGGTTTAAAATTATTACAATTTCTTCTTGGTTTGTTTCAAAATAAAGCAAAGATCAACATGTCTGAAAAAAAAAAAAACAGACCGAACTTTGTCATGTGTTAAGTAGAGTCAGGTCAAGTCAAGTCACCTTTATTTATATAGCGCTTTTTACAATACAGATTGTTTCAAAGCAGCTTTACAGAGATAACAGGGAAATAATGTTGTATTAATATTGTTAAATTTAAAAATTAAATGTCCGCAACTAAGCAAGCCAAAAGCCAATGGCGACAAAGGCAAAGACAGGCGAAAAAGCCGACAGTTTCAAGGAACCAAAACTCCATCAGGTGACAGAATGGAGAAAAATAACCTTTGGAGAACCCAGGCTCAGTCAGGGGGCCAGTCGTCCTTTGGCCAACGAACAAACAGTGTATGATTATGACTTAGGCAGCATTATAGGTCAGAAGTCAGATTGGATCAGAACTTTCACAATATTTATCCAGTTCCATCTGATTGGGGTCGGATTCATCACGCCGGTATGGAGATGAGTTTGTTGAGGTGTCCATGAGGCCTTCACAGTGTTGATGAGGCTGGCACTTCAGGATGCGTTGTTGTCGTGTCCATGCGATGGTCCTTCATCAGATCTGGATACGGCCTGGATACGGTGGACTGTGGTAAACCTTGGGATAAACAGAGAGACTAATATTAGCGTCGACGCCATCCTTCTTATGATGTACCAAGTACATTAGGATTTATGGGAAGTGTTCCCGGTTCCGGCTGATCTAAACTATGCAGCCTAACATTGAATTATAGAAGTCTATAATGTGTTATGTGTATGCTGAGCCAAAGATATTTGTTTTTAGTCTAGATTTGAACTGACAGACTGTGTCTGCTTCCCGGACAATGTTAGGAAGATTGTTCCAAAGTTTTGGTGCTAAATAGGAAAAGGATCTACCGCCAGCAGTCGATTTTGATATTCTAGGTATTATCATTTGGCCAGAATTTTGAGATCGCAATAGACGTGAAGGACTATAATGTGTTTAGAGCTCACTCAAGTACAGTGGAGCTAAACCATTTAGTGCTTTGTAAGTAATCAGCAATATTTTAAAATGTATACGATGTTTCATAAGGAGCCAATGCAGTGTGGACAGAACCGGGCTAATATGGTCATACTTCCTGGTTCTGGTAAGAACTCTAGCGGCTGCATTTTGGACCAGCTGTAGTTTATGTATTAAACGTGCAGGGCATCCACCCAGTAAGCATTACAATAATCTAGCCTTGATGTCATGAATGCATGAACTAATTGTTCTGCATTTTTAATTGAGAGCATATGACGTAATTTAGATATATTTTTAAAAATAAAAAATGCGGTTTTACAGATTCTAGATACGTGACCTTCAAATGAAAGATTGGGATCAAAACGTGTGAGTAAACTGTGAGTTTACAACGCACGATGTAGTCAGCCGGACCCGGGCTGTATCCAGATCAGATGAAGAACCTGCGCCTAGACACGACCACAATGCATCCCTGAAGTGTCCGCAGAGATTGCGTCAACTAGACTCTCCCCTGTGAAGGCCTCATCGACACGACAGCCATCGGCACTGATCCTCAAGAAACTCGTTTCCATACGCGTGTGATCACTCCGATCTTCAACCAGATGGAACTGGATAAATATTCTGAATGTTCCAATCCAATCTGACTTCTGACCTGTAATGCTGCCTGAATCATAATCATTCACGGTTCGTTCGTTGGCCAGAGGAGAACTTTTGAAGGGCTTTTAAAAGGTAAAAATTTGATTATATTTCAGTTTTAAATATGCATCTGATTACAGATACGCGTGTTTGTATTTCAAAGAGAACCAGTTCTAAGGAACATTAATTTGTTGGTATGACAATTAAAAATTAGACTGCACAGAAATGGAAACTGAACTACAGGTAGCCCTAATACACATTAAATGTAGCCACGCAATGCTGATGTTGTTAACATTAACAAATTGAGAACAAAGCATAATTTGCACGGTTTGACGTGATATGATACACTTGATCCATTAATACTAACACTTTATCTTCTATTCTATATCTATTATCTTAAAAAAAATAAAAAATACAGGTACTGCGTTAGATTAAACTGGGAAGAGTCATAGCACTTTCATATTGTTGTCCTATTGTTAGTTTAACGGCTTCTATTGTTCTCATTTGTAAGTCGCTTTGGATGAAAGCGTCTGCTAAATGAATAAATGTAAATAAGCGATTGTTATATTTAATCAGCGCAATTTACTGCAATGCTTTTTTTTCCCCTTAGTTGGTCAGAACAAAAGTGGATGTTACTTGTTCAGATGACATTTTCCAGTGAAAAATCAAGTACTGTATGTTGGTCATACTTCCAAAAAGAAGAATCTGTGATTGTGAATGCCAGATTCCACACCGCACGTTCTCCTCAAAACCTGTATTCATCCGCGCTGTGCCGTGCCGGGGCACAACCCATGTAAGGTTGATCATTCCGCGAATAACTGCAATTGCAGATTTCGAACAGAGATGGCGACAAAGAGGAAAAACTACGGACTGCAGCTTTAAGCTGGACTGTGACGCTATTTTGTTCCTGTTATCTCTGTAAAGCTGCTTTGAAACAATCTGTATTGTAAAAAGCGCTATATAAATAAAGGTGACTTGACTCTCATTGGTCAGAGTACAAACTCTGTTGCTACTTTGTTTAATAACATCAATTTCAATGCCAACACATTTTGACAAATTAAACTATAATTAAAAATATAGCCACAAGCAGCAGTCATCAGGATATTTATGGGTATCATTTACTCACCCTCATGTTGTTCCAAACCCGTAAGATTTTCGTTCATCTTCAGAACATAAATGAAGATATTTTTAAATGAAATCTGTCCCTCCATTGACAGATTACGCAATTACCACTTTAATGCTTCAAAAAGTTAATAAATGGAATTTAAAATAATCCATATGGATTGAGCGGTTTAATCCAAATTTTCTGAAGAGCCACATTCGCTTTAAATGATGAACAGATTGAATTTAATTTTATTTACATATAAAATTTCAGCGAACATAAACAGAAGGTCAGCCAAACCTGCTTGACACGTGAGAACAAAACTCATTGGTTCTTGCATAAGCTCAAACACAGGAATGAACCAAATTATTTATTGCGGAAGCTCAAATGTTCTGTAACATGAGAATGAACAAATTGTTTCTTGCAGAAGCTCAAACGTTCTGTGTAACACACGAGACTAAACCTCATTGGTTCTTGCGGAAGCTCAAATATGCTACGTAACACAAGAATGAACCTCATTGGTTCTCACATGCCAAGCAAGCATGCTTGAGCATCTGTTTATCAGATCTGGTGTGTGATGCAGCCTCTGAATTGGGACACGGAGGGTGCTTCTCATTTCTTATTTGTGCATCCTCGTGTCCTTTCCTCGTGTCAGGATGCATTCGAGCTCAATTTTGAGTGTCAAAGGCTGTGAATACTTATGAACTTGTGATTTTTTTTTTTGTTTATTTATTTTTAATAAATTTGCATAGATTTCAAACAAACTTCTTTCACGTTGTCATTATGGGGTATTGTTTGTAGAATGTTGAGGAAAATAATGAATTTAATCCATTTTGGAATAAGGCTGTAACAAATGTTGAAAAAGTGCGGTGAATACTTTCCGGATGCAGTGTACATATTTCACCACAAACAAGATTTTCACATCAACTGGGCTTTGTTCAGAACTACAGTATTCACACATTTTAAAAGAAAGGGTTTAAAGGACAATTAACATGGAGCAATATTATCGATTTAACTGCACTGAATGAGAACAAAATATTAACTGAATTGAGATGGATAATGACGTTAACTTTGTAGCATCAACGCTGTTATTGAACTGAATTGAATCAACACTGAAATACATGTTACTGTTTATTAATGTAAAGCTGCTTTGAAACAAGTGCTATAGACAGTAAATAAATAAATGTATAAATAAATGTGAAGTTTTGGAAATAAAACAGTCAATTATACATATGTGGCCATTTTATTGTTGAAAGGCATATGTTGCAGTGCAAACAGTCTTTGGCAAAAATACAATACAAAAGATAAGAATAATTTTGACCACTTGTTTGAGCATGTTCAGTCTTGCAGGGCAGTGCATTTCCAAGGCAGATGGGCACAGTTTGGTTTGGGGGAGGATCTTCAAGAGGTTGTTAGATCAAGGAAGGAAGGCTGAGAGTAATAAAACACCGACACAGAGTCACATAACAGAGATAAAAGAGTTGAACGCAGGTCAAACATGGTAAAACTAACAGTCAAACACTCTCACCACTATAACAGTCACTTTTCCAATCACTAACCAGCGCCAACATAACTGTACAAGCAAACTGCGATTCTGATTATCTGTAACGCTGAAGATGTTAAATCAGGATACAGTGGAATGTTTTGAGAAGGACAGAGAGACAGTGCAGTCCTCCAGCTCAGGGTATGGCTTCCATTTTAATGAGACTTCCAAAAACTCAACCAAACTCACACAGCTTGGACTTCTTATTAGTCCACTAAACAAAACAGATGCATGATTGGCCTGTTACAATACAGTATGGGGGAAATTTACATTCAGCAAAAGAAGTGTTGTAGGATTCCTAGTCAAGTTTCTACTCAAAAAAAATAAATTAAAATAAAAAAAATAATAACCTACTACTATTAGACAGTACTGCTCAAAAGTTGCAATACTTAAGATTTTTTTAATGTTTTTGATAAAAGTCTCCATTTATTTGATAACAAATACCGTAAAACTGTAGTATTGTAATATATTATTACAATTTAAAAACTGTTTTCTATCTTAATATATTTGAAAATTTAATTTATTCCTGTGATCAAAGCTGGAATTTCAGAATCATTACTCCAGTCTTTAGTGTCACATGATCCTTCAGAAATGAATAAAATACATTTTCACAATATGTATTTTTTTTTTTATCAAATACATGCATAAGAAACTTCCACACACACAAAAAAAAACACTTTTGTATTTCTAATTATTCCAAACTTTTGACCAGTAGTAAACTACTAAACTAGTTTTTCTACAGGATCAAAGCAAAAAGTTGAGTCTTTAATCTGCAATGAACATGACAAATACTGGGCGCTTGAAAGTAATGACAAAAACACAGACAACACTGAAGTCCTCACTGTTTCACCCAGCATCAAACATACAGCATGAGCAGTGCAGTCCGATTCAAAAACCAATGACTCTTATGAACTTGTTCAAATGATACAATATTATTTAAAGGAAGTGATGTGATATGAAGGCCAAGTATGGTAACCCATACTCAGAATTGGTCCTCTGCATTTAACCAATCCATGTTAGTGCACACACATTTGGAGTAATGAGTAGTGAACACACACACACACACAGCAAACCGTGGACACACACACCCGATGCAGTGGGCAGCCATTCACTGCGGCTCTGCCGGTATTGAGAATCAAACCCACTACCTTTGGGTTATAAGTCTGACTCTCTAACCATTAGGCCATGTATTGCGATGAGGCAGAACTGTTTACATCTCTAAACACTGTTTGAAAAGAAAGGAAACTGGACCTTCATTCATGACAAGGATATAAATACTGTACTGGTAGAATGGAGTGTTATAGAAAAGTAGAGTAACACTTTAGATAAGAGCCGGACTTCAGCTCAGTGATGCACTTCCCAAACTCTTCACCTCAGTCGCTCCCAAACCAAAGACATCAATAACAGCTTTCTGTCAAGAAAAAGCCCAAAGTCCAGGTCTCATAAAACCCGCAGTTGCCAAGGGAAACAAACATTTGGTGATCAGTAGAGTTTTTTCCCCATTGCAAAGATTGTTTTCAAGGTATTCACATTTTTCTCCATATTGAGAGGAAGATACAAAGTGGGAACTAATGTTCTACATATGTCCAGAATATCATACTATGCAACATAAACAAAGTATAAGCACAAGTAACGTTTAATTTTTTTAAGCTTAACTTCAAAACGACAAAAAGTTTTCGATCAAATGGTGGTTTTAAAAAGCACATAATGAGTGTATATATTGTATGATGCATTGGATATTGCAAAAGAATTAAATGCATAAAACAACACTCGTAAGACTCGGGTAAATCACTTAAATCATAGCACCAGTTCTGCAGCATCTCCAGCCTAAGAATGCTTCTTCCATAAAACAAACAGAAAAGGGAAACTCAGGTCCTGGAAAGACGTTGTCCTGCAGAGTTCAGCTCCATCCCCAATTAAACACACACTCAAAATATATTTAGGTTTAAATTTATGATTGCATATACAATTTACATCCATTTAGATTACACAGTTTTAATATAAACTCAAAACTAATGTGATGCATATTTGTCAGTCATACATTCTGCATTAAAAAAATCATGGCAAAGTTTATTATTAACTATTTGCATTAATTTCATTTAAATTTATTTTTAAATGCATTAATTCAAATGGCTTAGAATCCACATAGTTTCATGTATGACTGACAAATATGCATCACATTAGGTTTAATACTTTCTTACAACTTTAATATGCAATATAAATACATAAATCTTACATTTAGGCCTAAATATTTTTTTTGAGTGCACCTGCCTGTAATTTTCAAGTGATCCTGAAGACTGTGGCTTTTTCAGGCATGTTAGATAAGGGATGAAGCTGAACTCTGTAGGTAAACATTCCTTCAGGACTGCAGTCGCCCATCTCTGGTCTTGTAAAATGAACACCTTGGGTAGTCGTCTCCCGGTTAACAGGCCTGAGGAGAAAAACAGGGTCCCACATTCATCTGTTCAAATACTTTTTAAGGCAGTGTATTTTTGGTTCTTTGTAGTGGGTTGTCTGAGGATATGCAAAAAAAAAAAAAAAAAATACATGACAAACAACAAAAAAACCCTGAAACACAACTATAAACCAAATGGAGGCATGAGCACAAGGTCACATGGGTTACGTGTCCTGAGGTTATACGTGCTGCTCTGTATCCTGCGGTTGTGAAGGCTGGTTGAGGCACATGGGGCAGCATGAGCCTTTGGGCGTCACGGGATTCAGACATGCTGCCGGTGGACACTTTTCCACGAAACACGTCACCTGGGCCCCCTGACAGAGACAGACCGGAACAATTGAGTTAAAAACACAATTTTTATGTAACTTTGTTAGAAACTGCTGCATGCATAAATTAATTAGCAGGAACTGGATACATTTTCCAATGTTGTTTTCATTTCAAATGGCACTCTATGTACACTAGAGCGGAAGATCTAAAAGGCTGCATTCACACTAATGAACTGCCTCAAGTTGCTCGAGGTACGGTTGGCCCTGCAGTGGTTTCGCCATTGATCGCATGTGTTGGTCCGAAAGACATTCACATTGCATGTTGCAACTCCTCATTTGGAGTCAGCAGACTGAAGTCACTGTGGGCCACTCATCTCCCAGTTGAACTTGAACGTGCTTTCATGCATGTGACGCTTCAAAGAGAGTGGAGATTGATTTGGAGTTGATTTGGCAAAGCACTTTCCTTCACTTCCCAGTAATCATCCCGTTGCCCGCTGTGGTATTCCCTGTCTGCCTTGCTGCTGCAGCTGAGTTGGTTTGCGTCTGTAAGCCTTGTATATCTTTCTGTTTTGAATAATTATTTACTAACATTTCCTGTTGTTTATACTGCTAAATATAACTTACTCAACATCACATATTAACTTTACATCGCTAGCTTCAATCTAAATCGTTGCTAGCACAACACGCTAGTAATTCGCTAGCCTGTTAGTGTGCCATCAGTGCGCTCATTTATTTATTTATTTTGCTCGCACGCTCGCACCTTTTATCAATCCATCAAACAACTGTGGTGAGTATCAGTCAGTCAAACAAACACGGTGAGTCATGTCATCTCCTCTTATTGTCACTTGCACTTCATGTAACATGCATAGCATAGCCTTCTCTGTCAGCACAGGATTTACATGTGATAAATGCAGGGAGATAGTCAGGCTGACGGAGAAGATTTCAGAACTAGAGACACGCATCCAAACTTTAATTGAGGTTAATTGTAAGAGTGCAAGGGCTTTAGATACTACTTTGGATGCGATTAGCTTAGAGAACACGGAACATTGTGTAGAGCCCGTGCAGCAGGGCAATTGGGTGACGGTGAAACGGTGTAGTCGCGGGAAAAAACACAGCTCTTCCATTCCGATTACAACATCAAACATATTCTCCCCTCTCAGTGAAACACCCACTGAGAATCCTGTTGAATGTGCCCTAGTTATCGGCGATTCTATTACACGGAACGTGAAAATAGAGACACCAGCCACCATAGTCACGTTTGCCGGGTGCCAGAGCGCCTGACATCAAAGCAAATTTAAAAGTGCTGGCTAATGCTAATAGTAAATTCTCTAAGATTATTATTCACGTCGGCACTATTGATGTTTGACTTCGCCAGTCGGAGATCACTAAAATTAACTTTAAAGAGGTGTGTGAACTCGCAAGTACTATGTCAGGCACTGTAATTTGTGTAATTTGCTCTGACCCCTTCCTGTTTGAAGAAGTGATGAGATAGTTAGTAGACTGTCCTCAATCAATGGCTGGCTGTCTAAGTGGTGCCTGCAAAATAATATAGAATTCATAGACAATTGGAAAAGTTTTTGGGGCAGATCTGACCTGTTGAAAAGAGATGGTATTCATCCCTCTTGGGATGGTGCTGCTCTTCTCTCTAGTAATATGGCACATAGTCTTAGAGCTCAAACATGACAATCTGGGGCTCAGGTCTGGAAGCAGACAGACTGGCTAAACCGACCGTCTGCCAGCTGTCTCACGTCGCCAAGGTCAGATAAATCCCATCACATAGAGGCTCTTTCACCTAGATATCATCATATAGAGACTGTGTCTGTTCCCCGAATTAGGAAATACAAAAAACTTCCAAACCCATCTAAGGGTAAAAATTTAATTGATGTTCAACAAAAAAAACAGATATAATACAAATGAACTAATGATAAAGCTTGGGTTGCTGAATATTCAATCCCTTACTTCAAAAGCACTTATCGTTAATGATATGGTCACAGACTAAAACCTAACAATTACATAACTTTAAATGAGTCCACCCCCCAAGATTACGGTTATAAATATGAACCTCGTATGAAAGGCAAAGTTGCTGTAATTTATAGTAATATTTTCAGAATTACTAAGGCCTGGGACACACTGGCTGCGTGGCGTAAGCGTGGCGTTTCTGTTTCGTGTCAGCTGCGTGGCGGCTACGTCGCGTTTTCTGTGTCTTTGCACATCAGAAGCGTGTCTGACGCGGCGCTGCTGACACGCATCACCCTTGTTCGACATATGGGAGAGAGTTGTGCAAGCCCTATACTTCGTGTTAAGCATAAATATAAAGCCTACTGATAAAGACACTGTCAGCACAGCAGTATTGACAGCAAAATAGACTACAGAATATGTCGTTCTGTATTGACAGCAGCAATATTTGAAAATTGATAATTAGGCCTATTTATTTATTTATTTTTAAATTAGGCCTATATTTATATCTAAATTTGTCAAAAATGTAATTTATTAATATGTACTCGTGTACAAAATAACATATAAACATCTTTTCCTATTCTATTTTGCCTGGAAATGCTTCCAACACGCTTGGTTGTCGCGTGAAAAATAGGCGTCGGTTCTATTTCTAGCATGCACGCGTTTTCCGCGCGGCTCATGCCGCGCCTGAGATGCGCGTGTCACGCAGGCAGTGTGCAAGCTCTAACCTGTTAACATGGGAGCCGAAATAAAAACGGACACGCCACGCAGCTGAGACGCTTACGCCACGCAGCCAGTGTGTCCCAGGCCTAAGTCTAGTTTCTCATATGTAATTCGTTTGAAGTGTTGGTGCTAAATGTAACAATATCTAGTGTAAATGATAAATCACATTTGAGATTTGTGCTGGCTATTGTATACAGGCCACCAGGGCACCATACAGACTTTACCAAATAATTTGCTGACTTTCTATCAGAGTTAGTACTGGCTGCAGATAAAGTCATAAATTGTTGGTGATTTTATAGATAACGAAAAAGATGCATTGGGATTGGCATTTAAAGACATTCTTAACTGTATTTGAGTTAGACAACATGTGTCAGGACCTACTCATTGTCGTAACCATACTCTAGATTTAATATTATCACATGGAATCAATGTTGATGCCGTTGAAATTCTGTAGCAGAGCGATGACATCTCAGATCATTATCTAGTCTTGTGTAAACTTCATTTAGCCAAGGCTGCAAAGCTGACTCCGTGTTACAAATATGTTAGACCAGTGGCGATTTCTTTAAGACTGCAAGGGAAGCTCAGCTTCCCCTATAATGTCAAAAAATGAATGGTCAAATGTGTACTATTGTGTTAACATTTTATTGACTACAAATGCGTTAGAACACGTTCATCTCGAAGACGAGTTCGTTCAGAATCAGCTACATATAGCAGGTCGACTGACTCGATTTTCTTCTCATACATTCCCGGAGCGTCACAGTGCATTTCCCCGTTGAAGCCGAGCGTCCATTGACTTCAATGGGGCTGCTTTGAACAGTTTTTTTCAGTGCTTGGAAACTAGACGGTCATTGGATAAATGCTGCGATTATGTCCCGCCCACGGACGCTCAGCGTCTCTGGGGTGAATAGAGAAGTGGGCAGGCCTGGAGTCAGGGCGTCTGCGTGATGATTGGAGGACTACATCTCCTTTTGATTGACAGCGATTTCGTACAATCAAAAGTTAGGAAACTATTCGAGATTTCGAGCTCAGTCCCATCGCGGATTTTGAAAGTGTACTCGAAAGTCAAACTGCTGTAACATATTTCTTGGTATTTGCAATTTTCATCATACATTTAACAGTTTAACCTAATTCCCACATTTCCTCCGTCGATGTCAGGTGCCTTGTTACATGTGCGGGGCGTGGTGGTGTTTGAATCACGGCACATCTGTCTAGTTTGGTTTCGGTTTTGTGTCGGGATTCGGACATTCATGCTCCTCGTGTTTGTTTTCTGTTGTGAGCACACAAGATGAGCTTTCACTCGTTCGTGCATAACGTTCTGTCTTGTCGTGTGAGCGTGCGGTTTCGTGTTCGCTCTGTCCACGTGTGTTGTGTTTTGTGTAGCACGCGGTTTGTGTTTACATCGGCCGCATGCTTTCATGTCATGTTTTGTCTTGTGCTGTGTAGCACACAGCTTGTGTGTTAAACTAGCTGTGTGCTTTCGTGTTGTCATGTTCTGTGTGAACACGTGGCTTATGAGTGTTCTTCATGTTTTTGTGAGCACATTGCTTGTAATTTGTTTTACTGGCCATGTGCTTGTGTTTTTAGTCATGTTTGGTGTGAGCACATGGCTTGTCATGTGTTTTCCTTTGTGCCATGTGCTCTTCTGTCGATTGTGTCGACTCCCATCTTGTTTCCTGATTATTAGTTATGTTGCCCCACCTGTCCGCCCTTGTTACCAGCCTTGTTTGCTCCCTATTTATTCTCCTTGTGTTTGCAGTCCTGTGCTGGTTCGTAGTTTTTGTTTGTATTTTTTATTTTATTTTATTATTAAAATAAAGCCCATCAACTCGCCTCAGTCCTCGCTCTTTTCACCATCCCCACACCTGACAGTCGAGCTTAAAAAAAATGAGCTTCCCCTCTTTGAAAGACCAGTAGCCGCCACTGTGTTAGACCTATCACTTCTGCCACTAAAGATTGCTTTATAAATAATCTTTCTGATCGGTTTCATCATCTCAGCATCCCAGATAGCTTAGAAGAACTCGATATTGCGACAAAAACTTTTAACTCTCTATTTTCCAGCACTTTAGACACAACTGCTCCTTTGCGCTTAAAGAAGATTAAAGAAAATATTCCAACGCCATGGTACAAGCACACTCAGGCCCTTAAGAGAGCATTTCATGGAAAAAGAGCATGATTGCATACAGAGAGGCCTTAAAAACTACTAGATCTGCTTATTTTTATTAGAAGAAAATAAACAAAACCCTAGGCATTTATTTGAAACAGTGGCTAAACTAACGAAAAATAAAGCTTCAAGCCCAGATGTTTCCAAGCAGCACAGCAGTAATGACTTTATGAACTTTTTTGCTTACAAGATTGATAAAATCAGTGAGAAAATTATAACTATGCAACCGTCTACTACAGTATCGCATCTGACAGTACAGTGTAGTCTCACTGACGAAAAATTAGATTCATTCATTGCTATAGGAGAAGGTAATTTTTATAAACTCATTAAATCATCTAAATCGACAGCATGCATGTTAGACCCTATACCGACTAAACTATTTAAAGAGATGCTTCCAGAGGTCATAGATCCTCTTCTTAATATCATTAATTAATCTTTGTCATTAGGATACGTACCAAATATTTTTAAGCTGGCTATGATTAAACCGCTTGTTAAAAAAACGCAACTTGATCCTACAAAATTAGTCAAATACAGGCCGATCTCAAATCTACCTTTTCTGTCAAAGATACTAGAAAAGGCAGTATCTTCACAACTATGTTCCATTTTAGAAAGAAATGGTATCTGTGAGAATTTTCAATCAGGATTTAGACCATATCATAGTACTGAGACAGCTCTCATTAGAGTCACAAAGATTTGCTCTTATCATCCGATCGTGGTTGTATCTCTCTATTAGTGTTACTCGATCTTAGTGCTGCATTTGACACTATCGACCACAATATTCTTTTAAATAGACTCAAAAATTATGTTGGCATTAGTGGAATTGCACTAGCATGGTTTAAGTCATACTTACCTGACCGTTATCAGTTTGTAGCAGTAAATGAAGAGATGTCTTATCGGTCAAAAGTTCAGTATGGTGTACCACAAGGCTCAGTACTAGGACAGTTGCTGTTCACTCTCTACATGCTACCCCTAGGAAATATCATTAGGAAGCATGGCATTAGTTTTCACTGTTATGCTGATGATACTCAGCTCTATATTTCTTCACGCCCTGACGAAACTTACCAATCCACAAAATTAATGGAATGCATAGCTGATATAAAAAACTGGATGACTAGTAATTTCCTACTACTTAATTCTGAAAAAACAGAGATTCTAATTATTGGACAGAAAAACTTCCTCACGTAATAACCTAGAATACTGTCTAACACTTGATGGCTGCTCTGTCCTCGTCGTCGCTTAGGAACCTGAGTGTGCTCTTTGATACCAATCTTTCATTTGAAAGTCACGTGTCTAGTATCTGTAAAACAACATTTTTTCATCTTAAAAATATATCTAAATTACGCCATATGCTCTCAATGAAAAATACAGAACAATTAGTTCATGCGTTCATGACATCAAGGCTAGATTATTGTAATGCTTACTGGGTGGATGCCCTGCACGTTTAATAAATAAACTACAGCTGGTCCAAAACGCAGCCGCTAGAGTTCTTATCAGAACCAGGAAGTATGACCATATTAGCCCAGTTCTGTCAACACTACATTGGCTCCCTATTAAACATCTTATGAATTTTAAAATATTGTTGATTATTTACAAAGCACTAAATGGTTTAGCTCCCCAGTACTTGAGCAAGCTCTTAACGCATTATAATCCTTCACGTCTATTGCGATCTCAAAATTCTGGCCAGTTGATAATACCTAGAATATCAAAATCGACTGCTGGAGGTAGATCCTTTTCCTATTTAGCACCTATCCTAACATTGTCCGGGAAGCAGACACAGTCTGCCAGTTCAAATCTAGACTAAAAACACATTTCTTTAGCTTAGCATACACAGAACACATTATAGACTTCTATAATTCAATGTTAGGCTGCATAGTTTAGATCAGCTGGAACCGGGAACACTTTCCATAAATCTTGGATGGCGTCTACGCTAATATAAGTCTCTGTTTATCCCAAGGTTTACTGCAGTCCGCCGGATCCAGGCTGTATCCGGATCTGATGAAGGACCTGCGCCTGGCCACAACGAGAACACAGTCCTGAAGTGTCACTAGTCTCTCCCTTGTGAAGGCCTCCTTCCCTTTACCTCTGTACTGATAAAACGTTGTCGGGATAATTCCGATTCATGTGGCTACGCGGAAGCGATAAAAAATTCTCAGAGCCACCAGGCACTGTTTTATGCAAATGAGCGGCCGGATCGCATTAAAGGTTTTCTGTTAGAACGGTGTCGTGTTAGCTAAGTTAATAACTAATGATCGTAGCGATGGAAGTGAATCAATCAAAACTTTAGCTGGAAAATAACTTTATTCTAGAGCTGCTGTAACGGCAAAACAATCTCTGTTACTTTAAAGGGGCATTCGGCAACTCTAGCTATTTCTTCGCTGATTTTCACTTTTGTTGTCGCATGTTTTCTCAACGAGCTCCCCCTGCAGCTGTGGGTAAAAAAACTCACTTGCGGCACCCTCCTCCCCCTTTCTACCGCGGCTCATGTGCATTTGTTATTATCGGAGCCGGCCAACTTTATCGTGTGGAGCTATGTCTACCGAGGTGGGTAATACATCATACACATTGAGGGCTGCGTGTGTGTTTATGTCAAATTGCCGTAAAGCAGTTTGTGTTTCTCGCTCGTTCTCGCTTCTCACGAGACTTCCTATTTCCAACTTACCGGGACGTTAGTCCTCATGTTGCAAGGTTGGTTTTCCGCCTAGGAACGCTGGGGGGAGCGGGGAAAGTCACCATTCTCACCAGAACAGGTTATTAAACCATCCAAATAATTTCTAAACGGTTTTATTAAGTTGAAATAGTTGCCGAATGCCCCTTTAATTTCCTATTATCACTGTAAAGCTGCTTTGAAACAGTCCATATTGTTAAAAGCGCTATATAAATGAAGGTGACTTGACTTGACCGACTGCACCTTTCTGAACTGGCACACAGCTGTACTACGTAAATTTGCGTTCCCCCCAGTGAGCCTGGTTGCACAGACATTGTGCAAAGTCAGGGTGGACAAAAAACAGGTCTTGTTGGTTGTGCCAAACTGGCCCACCTGGACTTGTTTCTCAGAGTTCACGCTTCTTGCGACAGCCCCTTTCCGGATGAATTCCCCAGAGGAAAGACCTTCTTTCTCAGAAGCTAGTTCCTGGTTTTCAGGTAGGACCTCCTGCCACAACGCTGAACTACCTGCTGAAATGGCCGGGAATCTAGATAATTCTCATTGGTCTTCTCTCAAAGTATCAGAAGTATCTGGGGCTTCCAAATGCGACTCCTAGTGTCAATAAAGACAATGTCTCGTTCCCTCATCAGGGAACAAATGTTACAATAGTAACCAAGATGTTGCCCACAGCACATATCATGTGAAATTTACGATAAAGAGGAATCGCAATACGTCAGAGAAATAATTTTTTTACTATATTATATAGATAAATGTTTTTGCTTTGCAAATTCACATCATAGTACATAATACCTGAACATTGGTACGCAGTGCAAAACCAAATTTCTGTGCATTTATTTCCACTCTGCCACATTTACATGCCGATTTATGCAGCACAGTCTACTGTGACCACACCTTAAAACTGGTATCAGAGTGACAGACGTTCGAGACAGAGTTTCAGTGCACTGATGGACTTACTTTACACTGACATACAGTGCAGGGATTCTTCTTCCAACTCTCTCCATCTACTCGCTCTCTCCCATCCTCATCTGCACAGTCTGTCCTGCTCAGACGACCTTCAAGTCTTTTTATCTGTCAGTTTCAACAGAGAGAAAAAATCTAAAAAAAAAATTCAATTTTTTTCATAATATACATTGCAGCATCACCTCTTTTCTCACAGTTTCTGAAATGGTTTGATAAAGTTTCTCTACACCCTTCCTTTCCTAATTCAACAAAAGCTCAGTTGCTGCATTACATTTTTATGTAAAATTCCAATTAGCTATAAGTAATTTCAACTCAATTTGTATATAATATATTTTAATGAAAAGCATGTTGCCATGACTTATTGATTATAAAATTTTATACAGTGCACCACTAGTAAATACTAAATAACTATAATATTTTGGATTGTTCTTCACACAAACATCATATGGCTTTAGAAGACTTTATGATTAAGGTGTATGTACAATTTTAATGAAGCTTAAAAGGTTCAGTGTAATCTTGAAAAGCTGTCCTACTCCATTCATTGTAGTTGTGTGGAAACTACAGTCTTTGTGTTCCACGGAAGAAACAAAAACCTTCCAAATCAAGATTTGATATTTACATTTATGCAGTTAACAGAAACTTTTATCCAAAGCAACAAGTAACTAAAGCAAAGCAACTAACCCTAACTACATGAAGGTGAGTATATAATGTGAATTTTCACTTTTGGGACAAATTATTGCTTTATAAAGCGTGACACAGGAGAGACACTAAACAAAATAGTATGAACTATAAAAATTAAAATTCAAACACCATTGCTGAATCTATACTTGAGAGAGAATTTAGGGTCTTTCTGTGTGTTAGTTTGATATTTACTCTTTTGTGACGTGCATTCCTTCACAGCTCTGTTTAAGTGGGCTCTAAAGATATGTGGATATCGGATCTTTGAATGAGGCACTGAGTATAGGGCCAAATTGTCAGTGTCTTATTTTCTGTGTAAGAATCACATTTTAAAAACAAAGTAACTCATAGCTGTCACTGTGTAATTCATAAGAACTTGAACCAATACAAATCTTGATTCTGTATATCAAAAAAAAAAAAAAGAAAAAAAAAAAAGAATGGCAGTCAACTGGAGCGCTTTGGTTGCAGTGATTGAAGGTGAAGGTCATATAATCAGTTATTAATTGTGAGCAGGTACATTTTACAAATAGGGGATATAATGTATAATCTGTTATTTTTCCAAGCAAAAAGTGTTTCTGAATCAACATCTTTTGTTGGTCCTCAAACAACCTTCTTATTAAGATTTTAGGGCAGGGTTGATGTTGAGGATTGTGTTTGGACTATGTTTATTTGACAGCCACAAAAGAAGTTGATCCAGGAACCTGTCCTACTTGGGAAAAATACAGTCATCTGTAGAATAGTGAATTAGTTAATAGTTAAGTTCTACTTAGTTCACAGAGGATCACTTTATTTGATATTTGATAAGACTTTAAACATACGGCGTGAAGTGGACATAAGAAACAATGCAGATATTATTTGTAATGTCACTGTAGATTGCCATGTGTTTTTGATTCAAATCACAGCGTCTGGAAAGTTTGATTCTTGGCCTGTTGTACTGGACAGTAAAACGAACATTTTCAGCATCTCACCATCACCGCCAAACGCATATGTCTGAGCAGATCTTAATCGTCCTTGTATATTCAGATTACCAACAAAAGTCGATTCATTCACAAATACATGCGACTAGGTTTTCAGAAGGTTTAAATAAATAGATAAATATGCATTGCAATTTACCAAGTTAATCATGGGTCCTAACCTGTTTTCGTAAACTTGTGATAGTTTTCTGCATGTCAGCAACAAAATCTTGGAAATCCTTAATGGAGGGTTCAGTGCTTGACTTTGGTGATACAGTTACATTTACTGCAGTTTGAGCATCTTCCAAAGTGCTGGAAAACAAAATTCAAGTCAAGTCAAGTCACCTTTATTTATACAGCGCTTTTTACAATACAGATTGTTTCAAAGCAGCTTTAAAGAGATAACAGGAAAATAATGTTATAATAATATTGTTAAATATAAAATTAAATGTTTAAAAATGATTTAGTAAAAGTAAAATAAATAAATAATCCAAAATGTTCTAATTTAAAGCATCCATGTTCTTTTGAAATTATCATTACCTAAGATTAATAAATGCTTTAGCTGAATTTTGTATTATTAGTTCATGTTAACCAATGTAACAAATGTAAACCTTATTGTAAAGTGTTATTATTTTTACTATCACTATTATCATTAACTTCATTAGAATTTACAAATGACAGGCTGACTGTAAATGGAGAATGTGAGTTTTGCCTGCTGTTGTCAGTGATGTTGCTGGCAGGTTTCTTCTCCTCTGCATAGCTGTGCTCCGCTGACCTGCGGCTTCTGAAGTGGTACGACAAGGCATTGAACTGACCTTTAGTGCGACAGTCTGCAGGTGCAAGATATTCAGCCTTTTATTTAATGCAGGAAAAACAGCAGTACGAACATTACAGGGATTCAAATATCAAACAATACAAGCCTAAAGGACTAGAGGTCATTTAGTGATACACATGAAGTGCTGCAAACACAGGCCTCATGGTAAAGACAGAAGATGATCCCTTGCCAAATGTGACACTACACACTTGAAAAAGACCTGTAGACAATAACCACCAATAGACAGTTCTACATTCATGCTGCTTTTATGAATGCTTTATCAGTGGGTTGCATATTGTAGCAAACAATGTTAAACAAGAAATAATTTGACGATGTATAATAACGGTTAATTTGTTCATTCTTTTATATGCCGAACATTAGATAGAATTCTCAAATAAAATAAAGTAGTGCACCATTTGTTGGAATAATTTGGAGAGAGATTGGGCATGTGTGAATGGACTCTTTGCATAATCATGTCCGCATTTGCCACTGCAACTTCCGCCGCAATGTACGGAAATTGTGAGAAAATCTTGAGAAATTGTCACACAACAGGACAAATTAAAATTGATAAGATCCTTCTTCTCGATAAAGGTATTTCGAGCTTCTGAAACTCATTATCGAAACAGTATGATTTAATGTAATATATTAAAATATTGTTTACTAGAGTTTTATAACATACAACATTATAATACAATATGATTATTTGTAATCAACAGTTATTAGAAATATGGCAGAAAGAGTTTGATATTACCACAGTTTGCTAAGGATACTATTCCAACTTTGAGCTTAAGACTTTCAGCTAAAAATTTGCTGGACCTGAAAACCCTGAACTCATTTTACCTTTCTTTTAAATCTAAGAATCAACTCACTGTTTACCACATCAGATACTGCTGTACATTAAAATGAATAACATGCACAGTAACAAAACAAAGCAAAAAGTAAAAAATCTAAACATAAACAGTGGGGATTGTCAGAACAGAGCATTGTAGTGCAATTCCATAGGACTAATGTAAGATAAATGGCTACATTGATGGGGCCTGTAGTTAGCAGCGTGTCAGGGCAGAGGATATGGCTGTGAGATAAGAATCAAGGGCCTCTCTGAAGTTCCAATAAACCTTTAATTCTGCTGAACTCTTCCATCTGATAACGCATACAAAAGTAAACAAAATACAAACATTTCTACTCAGTAATATATAGCAATTGGGAGTCAAAATTCATTTAAATGTTCTTGTCATAGATTTTAGATAAATAAATGAACAAACAAATAAATAAATACACACTAAAGTTTGGAACAATTAAAGGTGGGGTATGTGATTTGGAAAACGACCGGCAGATTTTGAAAATACACAATTCAAATAGTCCTACCTTCAATCATGCACGAGCGAAAACTCAGATGCGCGAGAGATTGTAATGACGATTTACTACTAATCATGGAACCGGCTTTACTGACGAGATGCGCATGCGTCACGAGCTTTGAGTATGCGCACGAAGGGGGTCACGCGCGCTGGGGGGAGGGGGGTGTGGTACGACCGTTTGATTGACGAACTTACTGTCCAATGATTCTAGGTGGTCTTGGAAATGATTGGCTGGATTTTTTCGAGTCCTGCCCGTTCCACAGATGATTAAATTGCTTAATTTTCATTTCAGTGCTTCTAACTCAGTGGCTGTAAGTAGTGGGTTAGGAATAGGATTTCAAGTTATTTTGAAAAAATGGACAAAAAAGAGAATCACATACCCCACCTTTAAGATTTTTCTGAATGTTTTTGAAAGAAGTCTCTTATGCTCACCTTGATGAAAGATACAATTAAAGCAGTAATATTGTGAAATATTATTACAATTTAAAAATAACTTTTTCTATTTGAATATATTTTAAAATGTAATTTATTCCTGTGATACAAGATGAATTTTCAGCATCATTCCTCCAGTCTTATATTGGCTGGAGGTAAATACTGTCTGTTCCAGACTCCAGCAGAGGATGCATTTTTTACAAAGACTTAGATTGTATGGAGTGGAACAAACATGTATGTTGTTGTTTTATCATGCAATATTAGAGAGTATTTTAAAATATGGCATTACGACCTGGTATGTTAACCTGACAGTACAGTTAAAATCACAGATCACCCGTCAGGTACAGACAGCCATGAAGATTATGGGGGTCAAAAACCATCTGCCCCCCCAGAAAATTTATGAGCAATCGGTAATCAGACAGGCACAAAAAATTATTTCCGATCCAACCCACATACTTCACCCAGAATTCAAGCTTTTACCCTCTGGCAGAAGATTCAGAGTTCCTAAATGCAGGCTAAACCGATATAAAAACTAATTTTTGCCTATGTCCATTAAACTTATCAATATTAATATGTAGGCTATGTCATCATGCAATAAGTAGGTTATTGGGGTGATGTAATATGTTAGGGGTGAATGCATGGGCTGTTGGATTGTTCATTATGTCATTAGGCAATGCTTAGGTTAAGTGGAATGTGTCATCTGTGCAATTTGTAGGCTATTGGGGAGCTGCGCATTAGGTAATCTGTGCAATATGTATTGTATTTTATTGGGTTTGTGCAATATGTCAGTTGTGCATTTTGTAGGGTAGGGGGGTTGTGCATTATCTCATTGTGCAATATGTATACCATTAGGGATGAGCAATATGTAGACCATCGGGGATGTGCAATATGTATACCATTGAGACGTGCAATATGTATACCATTTGGGATGTGCAATATGTATACCACCGGGGATGTGCAATATGGGAGCTGTCAATAATGGTTTTAAACCTGCCAATGAAAGGTGTTAATGTGCCTACTATATAGGTACCTATCTAATGTATATGAGAACATGTTTGTGAGAGGATGTGTTGAGAGACGTTTGGTTCTTTGTATTTTGTACTTTGTGTTGTCTTTGTAAAAACTGCGGAAGGGACAGAGTCCAAAACAGATTTCCCTTCGGGGACCATAAAGTATATCTTATCTTATCTTATCTTATCTTATCTTATCTTATCTTATCTTATCTTATCTTATCTTATCTCTTATCTTCAGTGTCACATGATCCTTCAGAAATCATTTAAAATAAATTCTGTTCTTTTGAGCTTTCTATTCAATCAAAGAAACCTGATATTTTTTCTTTCACAATATTGCTTTCACAAAATATTAAGCAGTAAAAACAAATGTAAACACTGATAACAAGAACCATATAATAATTGATAATAATAGAGAATCAAGTCAGCATATTGACACTGAAGACTGGAGCAATGGCTGCTGAAAATTATAGCGGTGGTAATGACATACAGAACCAGGAGTGAACAGAACTGAACCGAACCAAGACTATAAATACACACGAGTTAACAAGGAAACTAAACAAGACACGTGATAATAATCAGTAACTACAGAAACTAACTAGGAAATGATAGTGAAAGTGAAAGTGACACGTGATGGCCAAGTATGGTAACCCATACTTGGAATTTGACCTCTGCATTTAACCCATCCAAGTAAGTGCACACACATTAGGAGCAGAGTAGTGAGTAAAGCTGATGAAAGCTAAGCTGAAAAAATATACAAGAAACAGATTCCTGAACAAAAACACAAAGGAACTAAATTGAACCCTGATACTGATGTGAGGCCAATAAATTAACTGATGCTAAATCTCAAATATCATGTCATGACAAACTGATTTTATATTTTGGGGGAAATACAGTCCAAGTCTCGTACCTTCACAGCAGTCCTGCCACATACGTAGGTCAATCTTAGGCAAATCGTCACAGCTTCCATAACCGTGAGGGAAGTCAGCCACTTTAAAGACATCTGACTGGACGCGGGTGATGTTGTCGCTATTATCACACAGCACCCGGGCAAGCGACGCCTGCTTCAACTGGGTCAACTGCGCTGGACTAAAGGAGCCAGGGTTCTCATACCAAAACCTACAATCATACAAATGAATCGTTTGAGAAAGTGACTTATATTTGACTTTCTTTCTTGTGTAGATCACAAAAAGAGGTTTTAAAGGGGTGGTAAAACACATTTTTTCAAAGGCTTGATTGTGTTTGTGGGGTGCACTGTAACATGTGTTCATGCTTCATTTTTAAAAAATTGCATTATTTTTCATATATTTTACCTTTATTCTACACTGCTCTGTCCCTTCTTGTAAAAACGGTCTGATGGTTTCCGGGTTCTATGAAGCCAGTCCCTCAAAAATACGCAATGGGCTCAGATTGGTTAGCTGGCCCAGTGTGTTGTGATTCGGTAACCGACTAGTGCACGTTTTCCGGAAATGTCACGCCCCGTACCTTAACCGGTAGCCAGTTTGTGCTTTGGTGTATTATAAACGATGGCGTCAATAAAACCATACCAATTTGAACCCGAATCAGACCCAGAGAATATTAGTGAAGATGATCGAGCAGAACCTGTTCAAGAACGGCTGTTAAACAACGTTTCAGAAAGGTTTGTTTTTTGTTGTCTCATTACCTTTTAGATACGCTGTTATTTAATTGTACTAATTATTATAGTATTACAAAAAAATAAACTTCATAAACAAGAATTTCATATAATCGTTCTAACAAACTATACTACAGTCCTCAAAGGGATTTTTTTTTTAGTAAAGACTGCGGATCTATAGTGATCGTTACTGACTGTATGGCACGGTTACTTTTGTATTTTTAGAACGATTGTAGCCAAATATCTGTCGACAGAACTATTAACCCAAAACGAAAACACTAAACATTGGATTTACTACAGTAGCCAAATCAAACACAGAACCATGTTTAGCATGCCTGTAGATAAACAAGCGATAAACAATACATAAAAGCTCTAATCAAAGAATAATTTACTCTAATTCCAAGTTCGCTGTTGAGATTTGGTGTTTGTCAGATAACGTTAAGTATGAATGAGCATTTTTTGCTGACGTCAGAAACCCTGGAGGAATGTCGTGTAGTCCAAAACCGGCTGTTTGCTGTAGTCCTTAGAAATTGATTTCTTTAAAAGCAAATATCTCCGTTTGCTTTGAACTTTGAGCGCTGTAACTTTGCAGATGTTGTTTATGCTCAAACAGAAACATTACACACTAACTAAAGTTAGAAAAGTGAAATCGTGTTTTACCACCCCTTTAAGAAGTAAGTCCATATAATACAACAGGTTCGTGAGTAAACTAAACTAATGACACAGGTTGCTGGAAAAAGTTTAACTATTAGTACTTTCCTCACACACATCCTATCATTTAGCTTCAGAAGACATTGATTCATCATCTGGGGACATGTGGATTACCGTCATATTAGTTTTGCATGATTATTGAAGTGTCAGCTTTGAGGTACCCATCCACTTGCATTATATGGACTTCATTTTCTAAAAATCTCCGTTTATGTTCATTGGAAGAAAGAAAGTCATTTCAAACATGACAACACTAGTTGGCAGTAGCAAGTATGGACTTGCCACTGCCAATAGATAAACAGACACACTGTCGTGAGAATGTAAGATATGCTGATGCTGCGTGGATATGGATACATAAATCCCGTATCAGATCTAGACTGGTGGAATTGGGGGAGGTGGAGGGTTTCCAAAGGAAATCTGATAACGTGGTGTAGGACCAGCTTACAGCGAACACTTAATCAGACTATTTAAATGTTGAGCAAGTAATCTCATTGGCTGCAGGATCAGCAGAGACCAATCAGTTTGTGCAATGTAAATAATGTGATTGCTAGCAGATTACACGTAAAGGACCTTCAATTAAAACTGAATTTAAAAAGTCTTACCGGTCACCATCTCTCAGGCGCTTAAACTGGGTTGCCAGTAAACACATGAGGGTTGGTCCCAGTCTGCTGCCAGGCACCAGCTCTTCAGCCATCAGTGCAGGAAACAGGTCGATATTTAGAGGTGTACCATAGAGCCTGGGAGCAGAAAAGACCGTTACACCAAGAAAATGTTAAATGTGGCTTTCAATAACAATGGATGTGGCTAACCTTTGAAGCTTCTCTCGCACACTGGGGTTCTGAATCTCATTCCTCAGATCGTCAAAAGTCTGTGCGGAGGTGAGGTTGCAGTACACCCGATAGTCATTATATGAGGGTATACCATGGTCCCGCCCCCTTTGGATATTCATGGCTGCAAGGTCAAGTGCCACTGCATGCGCCATTGAGAAAAGGCGTTCGGTAAGTTCTGTGTTAAGCAGTTGAGTGGACACTCGCATTTTTCCTGCCACTCCAAACAAACCACGGAGCAAAGGATCAATGCCTCCTTCATTCACAATACGGAAGGGTGAGAAAAAAGCCTTATGAAGAGAGATGTGTCCTTGCTGAATGGGCTGGAAGGTTTCATCGAGTCGGTATAAAATGGGGTTAATTAGCGTATGACCGAAGCGGAAGGCAGCAGTGGCAAAAGCGTTGAGGATGCCTGCGTTGATATTGGGATTATAACCATTATAGTCACCCATTAGCCTTATCCCAGCCTCGCCCAGTATTTTAGGCAGCCAATGGCTGTAGGTTATATGCTGCATCTGGGCTCCGACTATCTTCCGTGCCTCATGGTAAATGGTGTCACCATCCCAATGGGGGTTGAGACGAAGCAACTCACTGGCTATTCGGTTATGCTCACGGAACCAAACTGTGTGCATAGCCGTCAACCCAAGCTGCTCATTGGCACGATGGTCACCAGCTAGAAAGCAAGGAATGGGACTCTCGTTTTCATCCCGCATGCACTCTGTTGGGGGCCCAGTTGCAAAGGGGAGCAGCGGCTTGCCAGTGCGTTGCACGATACCCTGGCGCAACATGCCCCTATGGCTGGCCAAGTCACGAATCTCTTCGGCTTCGTGATGCGAGCTGCCGTAAACATTGGAAGCATCAATGTAGGATGTGAGCTGGTTCATTTGCTCGCGGGGATACACAGAGTTCATAAGCAGAGAGGTCATTCCGCTGCCACAAACGGGACTGGAGCGCACAAAGAACATGCACCGTGCTCCATTGCGCCGCTGCCGTGGGTCATTGGGTGGAAACATGATGGGAAAGCAAGGTGGGTCATTGGTGCACACCGAGGTACACAACTGTCCATCAGAGAAACGCGACTGGCTGAGGGATACGACGGTTGAGTCCAGGTCGTGGTCCAGGAACTGGCCCCATTGCATAAGCATGTGTGTGTAGCGATCATCTGGGGTGATGGTCTCTGAGCCGATCATGGAGGTGGAGACACGACGTGGAAGTGGCAGAGGGAAGCCGTTGTGCCATCTCTCAGTGGTGCCACGTGGGAGATTGAAGCCATTATCATAGACAGACTTTAGCAAGCGTTCAAAGGCAGTGAGCGAGGCGCCCCACATGGGGTGCTGCAGGTTGTTACAAGTGCCATCGTGAGTGCGATACTTCTGGTGGAAGCAGATGTCCGAGCAATTGTTGATGCGTCGATGGGCCGTGCAGCCAGACAGGTTAGCTATCATATCCAGGAAACGCGGAGACACCAAGTCATTGTAGCGGTAGGCTGTAAAATAGTTAGGAAAGAGTGAGCATCTTGTAAATGTGGTCAACATTTTAAAAAAGTATCTTACCAAAAAAAATAAGGCAACATTATTTAGTGTTGTGCTCCTATTATTTTGTAAAGAGACCTAAATG
The DNA here is from genome assembly GCA_026230005.1 of Gila orcuttii. Taxonomy (NCBI): domain Eukaryota; kingdom Metazoa; phylum Chordata; class Actinopteri; order Cypriniformes; family Leuciscidae; genus Gila; species Gila orcuttii. The sequence continues at coordinate 12,641,864 of JAPDVR010000013.1, read as the reverse complement.
CAGTTGTAATGAAAGGTATAAAAGGAATAGTTCACCCAAAATTATGTCATCATATACTTCATAAGACTTTGATTAAACCACATATGGATTCATTTAACAATGCTTTTATAACCTTTTTAAATATTTTAAGCTTCAGTTACCTGGACTTTATAAGTCTTTCTTATAGGCTGTCACTGGCCAATTTCAAGTTCATTGTCGTGTTTATACTCATGCTTCAGACACCGGTCATGACGGAGGAATTCCCCATAGTGTCCTCTAGAGGACGCAGTGTCTTGTTCCCCTTCTCACGGAACCATGTAACCAAAACCAAGCCACGGATCCCCAAATATAATCATCCTAAAATTTAAAAGGTATCTATCTTTTAGAAATACCCAATTTATACACTGAAATTAGTTTCTATTAAGTTACATTAGTATATTTTTTCTATTCACTATAGTAATGTACTGTTAAATGTATCTGTTTTATTAGATTTTAACCAACATTTCTTTTATTTATTAATCAAATTTTTTATTTATTTTAATCCAATTTAATATATTAATAACTAACTAATATATTTTTATTTTAGTCCAAATTATTTATTGCAATCATTTTACTTATTTTTTACATTTTACAAAGTTTTTCTCTAGACATTTCCATGGACCCCCTGTCACTCCCTTGCTGCCCCCTGGGGGTCCCCAGGCCCCAGTTTGATAACCCCTGGTTTAGAATACATATGCCAAGTTCTTAGAAACTCCACTCTTTAATATAAATTTAATGACTCTAAAAATCGCACATGGTGTAAGCATTAAGTGATTAGCCTAGTTAAAACCAGACCCTTCTCAGTCGTAACTGAGTTAGGGTCTGGGGAAGGTTCATTCACAGCTCATTTCCAAAGGGGCGTCACCAACGGACGTCGCTCAAATGCCTCTGTAAGCAATTGGATAGACCTTAAAACCAATCTGATCGATCGTCATCTTGTAAAGCCCTCCTCAACGTTTGTGATTGGTGCCTCGATTTGGAAAGATTGGAAATGAGCTTGAATGGACTCTTCACCAGACTAACTTGCAGAGCAAAAGTAAATTTCCCGGAAGTTCGTCTGGGTTTTCATATCTTCATATAACATATCTTCCTTAAATAGTGATCACATTTTAGCGTCCACATCTTAATCCTTATTTTTTAAGAAGTTTTAACACATGACAAAAGTATGCACACATTTTTCTATAATATATGTATGTATATTACATATATTATATTACTCCACAGTATATATATATATTATTGTACTTACAACCATTTTAGATAAACCTGCCCCTAAACGGTACATAAAAATATACCTGTCTGTGTCAGGGTTCTGTCACTTCTGTCTGGTTTATATCTTGGTTTGGTGACAGAGCTCTGACACTCCCGGTTTGTCATGTGTTTGTGTTTAGTCTGGTCTGTTGTGAGCACATGGCTTGTCATTTATTTCCTTGTGCCATGTGCTCTCTTGTCAATTGTCTAGCCCCACCCATCTTGTGATCTCATTATTGATTAATTTGTCCCACCTGCCTGCCTCGTTACCCTCTTATGTTTGTTTCCCTATTTAGTCTCCCTGTGTTTGCAGTCCTGTGCTGGTTCGTTGTCAAAGTTCCTTGTGTTTCCTGATCCTGCCTGTTATTGTTCTTGTTTTCCTCCATGAGGGAGTTTTGTTTGTTTAATAAATATACCCATTTGTTTCTGCACTTGAGTCCTCGCATCGTGAATCTACCCATTCCGTGACAGTCTGTTGCTGTCTAAGTGGATGATTATTGTCAAGAATTGGACCAGACGCTATGATGATAGGTTCAAAGTTTTTCTACGGTAGACTACCCTTGTGAAAAAGAAGTGAGCCTAATTGAATTGAATGTGCACATGTAGTGTACTTCAAATCATGTTTATTGTAATAAAGTAATAATTAAAGTATATTTAAAAAAAACTGAACTTGCAGATAATTTAGTAATGAAATTGAAGACAGAAGTGTGAAGAGAGTACACTTTCATGACTGTTTCTTAACGTGTCTTTTTTTTTTACTAATTGCATTTAAGGTGAATTTAAACCATAAAACATTTTCATTTAATTGTAAATAACATGTAATTAAGAGTCTGAAAACATTATATTCAGTTTGCACATGATCTGTTCTTTTAAAGTATATTACTTCCATAATAAGTACTCTTTTTTTAAAAGTATGTACTTCTTTTACCCAAGGATAGTCAGAGATAGATGCAAGTAATTCTGCCTGGATAGAGTTGTGTTGACCCCTTCATGGTATTTGCGTCAGTGAATGTGTCCGGAGGGTAAATGCTCAGATTGGGGCAAGGCTTGTCCAAACATGTGGGGCCATTTTGCCATAGTGTGGCAATGAAATCTGTGCTGTTGTCATAACCAGAAAAAACTGTGAGTCGTGTCTTCTGCAGCGTGAAGCGCCACAGTGTCTGCTGACCATTTAGCAAAGCAGACATTTCTTTTGCCATATATTAGTCTGTCATTTAAAAAAAAAAACTATAAAATTTGAAGAGTGGGATGGTGCTGTGAGATACCTGTTCCATTTGTGTCCACCATGAGGCCCTGGTTGACATGCCTCTGGATAAGAAGTAGGGTCTGCTCAAAAATCTCTCCGGCTCTGGCCTGCTCAACTGTGTAGGGGTCCCGAGGGTAACGAAACAGAGCCAAGAGCTCGGCAGGGGTACGAGGAGATCTGATGATGGTGGAGAACACATTAACTTCCACATTCACAAAAGCCATTCAGACTCACTCTGGAAGAGAATACAAAATCGCAAACTATAGACATGTATTATGTCTGACAGACAGGGGTGCGTTTCCCAAAGCCAACTATGGTCGCAAGTTCAATGGACATTGCGATCATAGTTGGCCAACGATGCTTTTGGGAAACGCACCCCAGATTAGTAGATAGATCAGGGATGGGCAACTTCGGTCCTGGAGGGCCACTGTCCTGCAGAGTTTAGCTCCAACCCTAATTAAACACACCTGAACAAGCTAATCAATGTTTTCAGGATTACTAGAAAAGAGTTTTTGTCAGGGTTAGAGCTAAACTCTGCAGGACAGTGAGCCTCCAGGACCAAAGTTGCCCATCCCTGAGATAGATCAATCTCATAATTTCTTATTAATCAATCTCTCTTTTTTTAAACAGTTTTCAAACCGTAGGCAAGACATTTTTATAGATATCATCACACTTCCCCAGCTGATTGATTACATAAAGAATTGCAAAAATTTTTGCATTACAAGTTTTCTGAAATGTTGAATGTTAATGTTAAATATGCAAATGAAACATTATCAAATTACAAATGTACTAATCTGCTTACATTTCGAGATCAGAAATCAGAAATTCTTCCTCCATTTTGTTGCCATTGTTAAGTAGTAGGTTTTTACAGAGGGGATTTTGGAAATCTCTTTTTACCACTTCATAAATCAGAAAATAGTGTTTTTAGGAATAAAATGTTGTATAAAATAATTTAAATGATATGATGAATTAAATTAATTTAAATGATAAAACCTTCAGATATACTAATTTTGAGAAAATCACCTTTAAAGATATAAATTTATTCTAACTGATCTACAGAGGCAAATAGATATAGTGCAATAAAATACACACTTAAGTATATTTGGGATGTTTTATTTCCTCTAGTCTGAAAAATTACGTTATGAAAAGCCTTTAAAAAAATGACCATGAAAAAACAATGTTTCTGCATATAGTGTCTTGCTTAAATTCACAAAATTATAAATAAAAAGCACAAACTTATTTAGTTAGAGGTCGAATGTTCTGCAGGAACACACATTATGTTAGAATGGTGACAGACTATTACAAAAAATTTGTACATTTAGTCCTAGTGAAAAGCACATCTGAACACCATTGACCAGCATAATCAATCTGCCAAAGCACTTGACATGGCCACATATGCACATGACCTCCTTTCAAGCGTTTAATACAAAGTACTTCCATACTTAGGACAACTTGGATCATCCACTTTTTTCCACTGAAGCTCACTCTAAACACTGCTTTCAAATGCATTTTCACCAAAGTGCAGTCATTAATTCTGCATACCTATAAGTAGTTCTTGCAGACCTAATTGTTAAAAAAAATGTATGCCCACTAAATTTTCATAGCACATTAAACTAAAGTTAATTGAGCAAAATATACAGTATGATTGCAACCATGTTCTAATAAGTGGCATCTTAAAATGTTACACAGCTGACTACAAAAAAAAAAAAGAAAAAAAGAAAAAAAGAAAAAAAAGAAAAGCCTAACAACCTTGTTTATATATGCCAGAATAACTAATAAACTGTCAACTCTAATTCAGTGTGTATTGGGGTTATTTGAGAGAACCAGATCAAACAAAGAATAAGTGCTTTGCCAACGTCAACAGTAATAATTTGCTCCAAAGCTGTTGGGGTTGATTCAAACAAAAGCTAAAGAACATCAAAGTCTGCAGCATTAATATAATTTTTATCCTTCAGAGAGTTGGCTTCACTTCACATATTATCTCTTGTGAACAAAAAATGTGCCAGGTTACAACAATATATCTGAGGTAATTTGTGCCAAAAACATGGGCAGATTTTTTCAAGATTTTCACCCATGACCAGTTGTCTTGGACAGAATATGCTTTAATGTCTTGGCAAGCTGTGTCAAAATGTCAACTAATATTAGCATTTAAAATTTAAAACGTCGTTCAAGGTTTGTAAGGAAAAATCTTTGGCATTCTCTCTTTACTAGGATAACATTATCTCTCAGACTTCATACAAAAAGCATTAGTCTTTAAAGAAATCCTCTCCAGCTATGAAACAAAAACACTTTCAATGAGCTCAATGAGCCCAGCCCGCAACTCTAACGTGATCTGCCAATGACAGACAAAATACCTCGCCCCCCCTTCCCCCACCAACAAGCTCGAAGTGGTGCAGGGTCCCCTTCCAGTGAGAAATTAGGAATCATACCACAGTGACCAGCCTTTGTCCAAGGCATAAATGGTCACAGAAAATTCCTGATGGGTTACGACATTGTGACTCACAGCAGTAGGAATTGTTTTCTTGGCATGTTTTGCCAGCAGCACCGAGTGCTCACCCGTCAAAGAGCTGCCTCCTGGTGGAGTCTATTGCGCTGTTTATGCTCCGAATGGCCTCTTCAAGGGACGTCGAGACAAATGGATCACCCTCCCTGCTCACCTGTGGGACTAGAATCACACAAACATTCTTGGAGTTTAGTAAAAATTATAATCTGCACATGGGATAGGAAAACTAAACAGAAACTCCATAATTATGGCATATGGTAACTGACAGTGACAGAGCTTCTAAAGATTCTTTATGAAGCTTTATTGGCTGTCAATAGAATAAAAACATAACTGAATTATTGCATGATATGCCAATTAATTAATCAACTCAAATGAATCACATAAAATATTTACTGAGAAAAGGCCCCAAATTAAAAAAGTCTAATACATAATAAAATATAACAGATGAGTAAATAAACATTACAGCAAGTGGTTTTAGAAGTCAATATACAGATCCTTCTCAAAAAATTAGCATATTGTGATAAAGTTAATTATTTTCCATAATGTAATGATAAAAATTAAACTTTCATATATTTTAGATTCATTGCACACCAAATGAAATATTTCAGGTCTTTTATTGTTTTAATACTGATGATTTTGGCATACAGCTCATGAAAACCCAAAATTCCTGTCTCAAAAAATTGGCATATTTCATCCGACCAATAAAATAAGTGTTTTTAATACAAAAAAAGTCAACCTTCAAATAATTATGTTCAGTTATGCACTCAATACTTGGTCGGGAATCCTTTTGCAGAAATGACTGCTTCAATGCGGCGTGGCATGGAGGCAATCAGCCTGTGGCACTGCTGAGGTGTTATGGAGGCCCAGGATGCTTCGATAGCGGCCTTAAGCTCATCCAGAGTGTTGGGTCTTGCGTCTCTCAACTTTCTCTTCACAATATCCCACAGATTCTCTATGGGGTTCAGGTCAGGAGAGTTGGCAGACCAATTGAGTACAGTAATACCATGGTCAGTAAACCATTTACCAGTGGTTTTGGCACTGTGAGCAGGTGCCAGGTCGTGCTGAAAAATGAAATCAGATGGAAGCATGAAGTGCTCCAAAATCTCCTGATAGCTAGCTGCATTGACCCTGCCCTTGATAAAACACAGTGGACCAACACCAGCAGCTGACATGGCACCCCAGACCATCACTGACTGTGGGTACTTGACACTGGACTTCAGGCATTTAGGCATTTCCTTCTCCCCAGTCTTCCTCCAGACTCTGGCACCTTGATTTCCGAATGACATGCAAAATTTGCTTTCATCCGAAAAAAGTACTTTGGACCACTAAGCAACAGTCCAGTGCTGCTTCTCTGTAGCCCAGGTCAGGCGCTTCTGCCGCTGTTTCTGGTTCAAAAGTGGCTTGACCTGGGGAATGCGGCACCTGTAGCCCATTTCCTGCACACGCCTGTGCACGGTGGCTCTGGATGTTTCTACTCCAGACTCAGTCCACTGCTTCCGCAGGTCCCCCAAGGTCTGGAATTGGTCCTTCTCCACAATCTTCCTCAGGGTCCGGTCACCTCTTCTCGTTGTGCAGCGTTTTTTTGCCACACTTTTTCCTTCCCACAGACTTCCCACTGAGGTGCCTTGATACAGCACTCTGGGAACAGCCTATTTGTTCAGAAATTTCTTTCTGTGTCTTACCCTCTTGCTTGAGGGTGTCAATGATGGCCTTCTGGACAGCAGTCAGGTCGGCAGTCTTACCCATGATTGCGGTTTTGAGTAATGAAACAGGCTGGGAGTTTTTAAAAGCCTCAGGAATCTTTTGCAGGTGTTTAGAGCTAATTAGTTGATTCAGATGATTAGGTTAATAGCTCGTTTAAAGAACTTTTTCATGATATGCTAATTTTTTTAGATAGGAATTTGGGGTTTTCATGAGCTGTATGCCAAAATCATCAGTATTACAACAATAAAAGACCTGAAATATTTCAGTTGGTGTGCAATGAATCTAAAATATATGAAAGTTTAATTTTTATCATTACATTATGGAAAATAATTAACTTCATCACAATATGCAAATTTTTTGAGAAGGACCTGTATTACTGATTTACAGTCCATAACAATCCATTCAATCGAATTTGTCAATCTGGTAAAATTAGGAGCAATCCACACAGGATATGTTCTTGTATTGTGTCTGCAGTATCTGTCAGGTTAAAAGTTGTTCAGTCATGACAACAACATGACAAATTGATCTGCTGAAGAAAAATCGAAGAACGAACTACGTAGTGTGACAAAATCTAGTTGAACAAAACTTTGAACCTAATCAAACCAAAACGAAGTTCATTTGGAGTTTGAAACCGCTTTCCCAAAAAGTTCGCTCTGGCTTTTAAACAGCTTCAAACTAGCACTGGTCCGTGGCGATTAGGTATTAACTGGGTGTGTCTTAGAGGCTCCACCTTGTACAACATGGAAATCTTCTCCAATTAATTTCTTCTGTTCAGTCCGTCAAGGTCAGACGCGAATAAAAACATGAACACACAAGAGAGCTGCTGTACACATGAAAATACTTTAGAAAATGAATTTGTAATTCTAATTGAAAGCAGCTGACACTATTTATTCATGTTTAATACTGTAAAACTGCTTATTTTAAAGCATGCTATTGTATAAAGAGCAATATAAATAAATATGATGTGACTTGACTGAATTGCAGAGCTCGTGGAAACATCCATTCCTATGATCAGATGCTTAACTGTTGTTTTCTCACTGCTGTCATTTTTGTTTGTGTTTACTGTGTTATCGAGAGAAAGGTGCCCAGCACATAATTATATATTCACTAAATATTAAACGCCACTCCCAGCAGTGTGGACAGCATCGGGATGTTTGCCATCAGAACAGTACACCACTGCTCAGGTGTTTTGATCTTCCTTTTACCTCCAAGTGAAGAACAAAAAAGAACTTCACTGTAAGTATACTGGGCCTTAAAGGCACCCGGTGCAGATCTAGGCAGGTAGAGCTGGGGAGGTGGAGGTGGTGGTTCAATCTACAGTCTGAATTTTAATGCCGCCTGGAATTATACCACACAATGTTTGCTCGTCTGGTCAGAGGAGAACTGGTCTTCCGACGGAGCCCAAGGTTTTTTTTCCCTCCATCCTGTCACCGATGGAGTTTGGGTTCCACTGTCGCCTTTTGGCTAGTTCGGGACATTTAACATTCTTCAATATTGACTTGACTGCAATGACACTATTGGATGAGAACTGAACTGAGCTGGATGACACAGCTGTTTCAGAATGAAATACGTTTTCGTGCTTACATTTACATTTATTCATTTAGCTGACGCTTTTATCCAAAGCGACTTACAATTGCTATATATGTCAGAGGTCGCACGTCTCTGGAGCAACTAGGGGTTTGACAACTAAGTGTCTTGCTCAGGGACACATTGGTGTCTCACAGTGGACTCGAACCCGGGTCTCTCACACCAAAGGCATGTGTCTTATCCACTGCGCCATCCCCACCCCATCGTGCTTATTCTGAAATCTTCAGCTCCGCTAATTGCTTCATGAAAATGTCTGAAACATTTGTACATTTGACAAATATTGCATCTAATCTACTTCATCTGTGATAAAATACACAAAATACTCCATTTGAACTCAGCCCCGTCTGCATTTGGCAAATCTTGCCGATTGGTTAAAACAAGCCGGAGCCGAAGTTGAACATACCTTACATGCTAAGGATCTATCAGCTTGCGGCAGTCTAGATTTTCATGACTGAACTGCTCATTTCAATTTTGAAAAATGAGTCAAGACCCCTGAAATCATTTTGTTACCTGAACTCATTTTGTTATGTTCCATACAGGTGTTTTTGAATGCAAAAAACATTATACCTACTGGCAGTCGACAAAAAATGTGTTCTTCAATGGTAAATCACTAAACAACTACGTTTGATTGTGGTTATTAGGGGTTGTAATCGCTGTAAATCGTTTCTATTTTTGTTGCTTTTCTGCAACAGATAAATAAAAATGTATTAGTTTTTATATGTTTTATTCATAGATATTTCCAGTTTGCGGGAGTCCCGCGAATCGTTTTATTCTCCCGCACACACAGAGTGAGTGCATTACCGCCCGCGCTCGCACTCGGCCATCAAATCTAGTCCCGCGCCGCACTCTATTGCGTTGGGAGTGCACGTCTATAGATCAAGAGGCCGGCCCGAGGATAGTGAAACATCGGCCCGGGTCGGGCCAAGTTCGGGCTCGGGCATAGAATCTAAGTTTGAGGACTCACAGCCTTTCTCAACACGTGTGTTTTTTTTTCCGCGCCGTGATGAGTCGTTCATGAACGATCCGTTCATTGCTCGGTCACGCGACAAATGAACAAAAGACTCGGAAGGTCAAGTAATTATTAATGTTCCCTGTAAATTATTTTTGACTGCATTATAATGATTTCTTAATTCAGAATATGATCAAGATTGCGTAGGTGGATGTGTTCGGGGAATTTGCCTGTTAAAAGTATAACATTTAAAGCCACTGAAATGACTAGAAAAAAGATTAGGTAATTTTGATGAACGAGATTGAACAATAGAGTCAGTAAAACGATCCGAACTTTCCATCATTGGCGCGACATGGGGGCGTGGCAGCATCGACGATTCCATTTTTTATTTCGATTTTTGAGATCGTGAATTAATTTCGATCGATTTCGATTTAAAATCGAAATCGTGACACCCTTAGTGGTTATGGCCTTCAGTTCTTACCTTGCACTGTTAGCACCATGCTAGATGATGAATATCCAATTGAGTTGCGGGCTACACACTCGTATCGGCCCCCATCGGCAAGCCCCACGTCACGCACTTCCAGATAGCCATCTGGATTTATATTAAACTTCCCACTCTCTGTAATCTGGACTCCATCCTGTAGATCAGGACCAAAGATTGTTTAAATGAGTCTGGTTACAAAGTCAGAATAGTCCCATTGGGACCAAAGTGGCAGAAATGGTTGGATGACCAGTTGTTGGGGAATGTGGCAGCCAATGGATCTAACCTTGCTCCATGTGATGATAGGTGTGGGCTCACCCTGAGCGCTGCACGGAATCTGGACATCTGATCCAGACTCCACAGTCAAATCCCTTGGAGCACTTGTGAAAACAGGCGTTACTGATGACGTAAAAACACATGTTAATGATTACAGCGTGCAGCCAGAAACACAGCTGCATCTATCATGACACATGCACAAGATGTACAACATGGAAAGATCATGCACAGGTCATACATGGTCCTGAGTTCTTGTCGGTTGCAAAGGTTCTGTAATTATAAAGTCAATGAAAGGGCAAGAGGCATATGTGAGTCTTCAAGGTCAATGTGGATTAGTTTGTTTAAAGAGCTTTATCTAAACATCTTAACCCCCAAAGCTATGAGTTGGGTCATGTGATCTTTGGAGGAGACTTTAACAAAGTCATGACGGGCTAAAATGGTGCATAATCACCCCCTTTACAGCTGTTTTAGTAATCTAGAAGTGCAACTAACTGCAAAGAACTATTAAGTCAGTGCTGACTCTCTCTGCTTAAAATAACTGTCATTTTGTCATCATTTACACACCCTCATGTTGTTTTCTTTCATTTGTGACACACAAAATAAGACTTACAGCAGAATGTCTGAGCTGGTCTTTTCCAAACAACTGAAAGTTGTCAGTGATTTTTTTTGTACTTAAACTCGAAATACTATATTCCAAAGTAAACCGAAAATATTCAAGCGAAAATGAATTGCCGAAACAGTTTCAGAGTGTGGCAATCATTAACCAAACGGTAATGTTTAATTACCGCTTCTCCATCCGCGTGTTATGAATGTGTCAGTGTCTATTTCATGCACACAATGTTGATATGCTACAACAAGGTAAACATGTCAGCTGTGTGGATGCTAGCGCCAGGTTGACAAAATTGATGTCTCACTTTTTTTATCTTTCAGTTAATTCATGAATAAAACTTCAATAATATTTGTTTTTTGTGCGCCTGCCATCCCAGTAATCTCAATATAATAAAAGTTGACGAAAAAAAATTTCCTTATGTGCAACTATTTGAATTTTTATTATTAAGTTAACTTGATTAATTAACTGATTATTAAATAAACCTTATTTTTGGTTTCAGTTTTCTGCCAAATTAAAACTTTCATTTCGGCTTTGGTCTTTTGGTAAAAAGCTGTGACATAATGTGTGAACTACAGATGCAAATTTAAGCTGTTATTCACTTAACATATACCCCTCCAAAAGAGCTCTTAAAAATTTTCACACTTGTTTTCATTTAGAAATGGCCCTATTTTGACATGCTTTACCAAGTTTGGCATCTTTGGTTCCCTTTCAGTCGATAACGACGGACGTAGTCGACGTCGACTGAATGGGGATCGCGTCAGAGAGCCAATGTTCTTCGAGTACTATTGAACGAGGCAATGGAATTGGCGTGCGTGATTCACATCACACACTCCGCCCCCGCGGCGCGGGTATAAATACGGAAGTGGATGCACGCACTAGTTGCTCGGAGCCGATCGTTTGATGTCTCTGAGAGTGCTGTTGTTTACAACGAGCGAGTGTGTCGGTGTTCTTCAGGAAGACTCTCCCAGTGCTGGTGTTCTACAGTGTAAGGAACTCGGCTTTTTGGAAATATTAATAATCAATAATATCTTGTTATTATTAATTATAAATATTTGGGTCAGTTAATTGGATTAACTTGATGTGGCTGAATATTACAATCAATTAATCAGTTCGTCCAACGAACTCTTTTGATTATTAATTTAGTCTAAGAAAAGGGTATCTTCCATGGCCACAGAAGAATAATTATTTCTTCGCATATACCGCACGTTGAGCCAGTAGCAAAAACCGTGATCATAAAGTGACATTGTATTGCAAACAAAGCAGAACCAAATACATATTATGTACAAGTTTTATTAACTACATATAGATATTTATATGAATATAAATAAACTAAACAACATACACACATGAATACATAAATAGGTTAGTGATAGGATGAAATTGGAAACCGGAAGAGGGTCTATGAAAAGAACCATCAGAATTTCATTTTCACATTTCATTGAATTGAATACTTGCATTTGTAATGGGAACAATTCTTGAAGTTGTTGAAAATTGAAGTCGTTGATGGTTCCGGCAGTGTCAAGTGGAAGTTGGTTGAGCGTTCTCTTTCTCCAGGAACGCATGATTGGTTTGGTCAAGGCCTGGGACTCTGTTGAGGCCACGCCGAGCACCCAGGAGAAGTGATTGGAGTCGTTGTTGGTTGGAGTCTTTGTTCCAAAACTCCTGAGATTGTCTTTGGTTCTTTGTGAGAGAGTGTCCTCTCTTTTCCATGAGGCCGGATCTGGTTGGGATCCAGGCCTGCTGGAAGGCCTCTTGGCCCCCATGGAGGGGGGAGGGGGGGTTTCCCCGTATCACCCGAGACAGTGTTTGCGGCAGGATGGAAAAACAAGAGAGGGCTAAACTGGTATCAGTCCTTTTGAAGACCTGACGTTTCCGCCTTCTTTTGGAAGCGGGTCCCATCAGGAGCTGTCCCTTTGGAGGGAGATTTTATGACCCTTTGTGTTATAACCAGGCATTTAAATCTCTAGTTTCATTGGGTGTTTAAGAGAAGAATCTTCACAATTCTTATAATACTAATGTGTCACAAAGTTTAGCAAAATGTAATGTCAATTAACAAATGGGGAATGAAAATTGGAGTTTATCGAGACCAAACTTGCCACAAATGGATTTGGTTAAACATTAGTTGGCAAAGTTTGAAACATTATCCCATAAGAGTTGTCGAGAAACATGGACCAAACCACAAAAAGGCAACTCATGAAATAGGGAACTTAGATACATTGATTCTCCCCACAGATTCTCTATGGGGTTCAGGTCAGGAGAGTTGGCAGACCAATTGAGCACAGTAATACCATGGTCAGTAAACCATTTACCAGTGGTTTTGGCACTGTGAGCAGGTGCCAGGTCGTGCTGAAAAATGAAATCTTCATCTCCATAAAGCTTTTCAGCAGATGGAAGCATGAAGTTCTCCAAAATCTCCTGATAGCTAGCTGCCTTGACCCTGCCCTTGATAAAACACAGTGCACCAACACCAGCAGCTGACATGGCACCCCAGACCATCACTGACTGTGGGTACTTGACACTGGACTTCAGGCATTTTGGCATTTCCTTCTCCCCAGTCTTCCTCCAGACTCTGGCACCTTGATTTCCGAATGACATGCAAAACTGAGCAACAGTCCAGTGCTGCTTCTCTGTAGCCCAGGTCAGGCGCTTCTGCCGCTGTTTCTGGTTCAAAAGTGGCTTGACCTGGGGAATGCGGCACCTGTAGCCCATTTCCTGCACACGCCTGTGCACGGTGGCTCTGGATGTTTCTACTCCAGACTCAGTCCACTGCTTCCGCAGTGGACTTGTTTAGAGACCCTTTTCATGATATGCTAATTTTCTGAGACAGGAATTTTGGGTTTTCATGAGCTGTATGCCAAAATCATCAGTATTAAAACAATAAAATACCTGAAATATTTCAATTGGTGTGCAATGAATCTAAAATATATGTTTAATTTTTATCATTACATTATGGAAAATAATGAAGTTTATCACAATATGCTAATTTTTTGAGAAGGACCTGTATATATGAATACAGGATTCATTTCTCCTCCTTGGTTAGAATTCAGAGAGAGCCACAGTTCTGTGAACATTCCTTTGGGTCATAAACGCTGTTATCTAAGAACTCCAGTGATGTTAGTTTTGGTCTCTTTTCACTCAAAGATGGAAAACATAGTAAACTATATTTTACTGGATATTACTGTACGTATTCTGATTGATCACACCGAAAGCATTCTGGAGGTGTCCAGAACTATGTGTACAAGTTATGGGAATAGACAGTTATATTTAAAATGCATAATGAAGGTATTTATAATTCACTTTGAATTTATAATTCATGGACACACATAAAAACACATTGAATATATCTGGTTAAATGTCTTTTAAAAAGAGAAGTTTCTTTCTCTTTAGAATCCTTCTTTGGGACATTCCAGTCAGTCATAAAAATGTCTCGTAACTGGACACCACGCTCTGTCCTGAGCGGGCTTCACTTGTGGGGGATGCGTGTGTGGTTGTGAGTGTGTGTGTGTGTGTATATGTTAATTTAAATCCAGGCTTTTTGGGCCTGAAGGCTTTGGGATTTTAGCTAGGATGTATTTAGTTATTCAGATTCACCTCGCCCAGTCCCTACAGTCCCCCCTTTTGTCTGATGAAGTCCCGGTGTGGACATCATCGGACATAAATCATCGCAATGGATGGATGACAGGTGAATCATGATGATCGGGTAGCAGGTGGCTGTTAGGGCCGAGGGCTCAGCTTGATGAGGTTCAGCGCGGCCTCTGGCATGGTACCCTCTTTCCGAGGGTGCCGTGAGCTTGGCTGTGGATGTTCGCATCTCGTTGAGTCTCCTGTATAGGATGAAGGCCAAGCCCAGTGTCAGGGTGTGGCTGAGTACCTTAGAGCTACACAGCGCAGTGTCCATTGTGGTCCAGGCCTGGACAACAGGTGGGGTAGTCAAGTAGAGCAGTTGAGACAAAGCTCGGAGGGCTGTGTTGATAGAAGCAATGTCAATTTGCTGGGACCCCCCCCCCCCTCCTTTCTGGAGTTAGGGTGAAAGTGTGGTTCCTGGAGAAGGATGGGATTTCCAGTTCTAATTTGTACTCTTTGCTTGGAAGATGGTACCATGCCAGGTCGTCAAGGTGAAGGATGGCGCCTTTCGGTACTTGGATTCACATGCTCTGGTGGAGCGAGGTGACACAGCTGCATTTCGGCTGCATGCCGCCTCACGGTGGCTAGGTTCACTGTATTCACACTGGACATACAAGTGTTAAACAGAGTGGCGGCGGCTCCGGGCAAAGCTCCCCGGAACTGTTTGGAGCGGTGGTTGTGTCCACCTTACTCCGCTTGTGTGATAGTCATTTTCTCAAGTTGGTTGAGCATGTGCATCGGCCCCGGCATGAGTGAGGGAGTCTGTCCATCGGGCACCTGCCCAGCTGTATTGGGCTACTGTGCTGGGGTAGGGTGCCCTGTAAACATTGCAGCGGTCGAGACGAACATGAAGTTTCTGGGTGTGGGTCCTGAAGTTGGTAGTCAGGAGTCCCGGTTGTTCCCTCAGGATGGTGCCTGATGCTGGGCCTGGGGAGATGCTGTTCGATGGCGGTGGCTGCCCTCTGGTTGGCCGAAGGCACAGGATGGCGAACCACAGCAGCATCCTGGTAAAGTGAAAGGGAGAGAGAGAGAAAGAGAGGAAAAATTTCAGCAGGTGTTGTCCTTGGTTGGCTTGGACAGTCTTTTCACGCCGGTATGCCACTTGCTTCGGTGTCTTGCAAGTGTCTCTGGTGCTGCGTCATGGGCATACATTGGCATGACCCCCCTTTTGCACTGTGGCATTACAAGCTGTGGCGCAGTGATGGCATCAGGTGCAGAACGCTGAATGTTGTCTTGTGCACGCAGCATGTGCAAGGTGTATTGCAGGTGTCTGGGGCACCGGTCGTCGGTGGGTTCAGACGGCGTGCTAGGGTGGTTGGAGGGGTCTGAGAGGTGGTTTCTCATAATGTCCATTGGTAAGCTGGAAGGTTGGGGTCCGGTTAAGCAGAGGCTCTGTGACACTTTGGCACACTTGTGGTGAGAGACTAATGCATGACCCTAAAAGTTCAGAACCACTGTTTAATGGGTTCGCTAGATATGTAGCATTAAGTTAGGTGCTTCATGTGTATCTAGCTAGTGATGTGTCTCTTGTATCTTTATCATCTTAGCTGTGGATGTTAGGAGGCTAAGACTTGTGTGGTTCCTAGAGTGTTTCCTGGAAAGGGCATAGCCGAGATGAAATAAATGACTTAAGATGGTTCTTATGACTAAATTATTTCTCTGGACTTAAATGGTGGTTCACTACGGCTTGACGAAGTGAAGGATAGGAGGAAAAGAGACAGCTTTCCTATTCAAATTATGCTCATTATCAATCCTCAGGACTATAGTTATGCCCTAGTAATTGTTGAAATTACTTGTGTTGCAGGGTCACAAAAATGAGTGCCCTTGTTGAAAATAAACACAATCACAATTTTTTTTTCCCTTTCTGGGCACAATGGGAAATGGAACCACATTCGAACAAGAGAGGAAATGGAATTAAATCATATAGATGACCGAATAGACAAGGGAATAGCTGACTGCCATTATTATCAAAGTGGAAATAAAAAAAAATAATAATAAAGTAATCAAAACAGCGGTAATGATCTGAATGTGAGAATAATCAGTAGCACTAGTGACTAAACTTTGGATTTGTCTGGACCAACACTCCATAGTGGGTTACAGCGGTTGCGTGTTCAAGACCACACTGTGTGTGTCCCTCCAAAGGTTTAATCAACATGCTGATGGAAATTCTCATTACTATACAAATTCTTCTCTAGCTACACAGTTTACATGTAGTTAAACTTAAGTTTAATTGACAGGGCATCTGCAAATTTAGCCTACAGCGCTCAGCCAGGACTATGCCTAACTAGTGAAGGTGAAATTTAGCTGAGAAGAACTGAAAGTACGGAAAGAGAAGAATTAGAAACCCTAACTGGGGTTAAAGAAAGTATTCTAGAATACTTTGCACTGTGTAAACAAAAGCTGTAATTAAGGCTTCAAGTAAATGATGCTAACTGCTAATTGTAGAAGTTATTATTTAGCTTAGCCTAAGCTGGATGAATGCTATGTTAGGTTAGCTTAGCCACCTAGGCTGGTTTGTTTACAAAGTGACATCACAAGTTAGCACTTCCTGTGACCAGTTGTTGTCATGGGAACCAGAGCATGTCAGAACAATTCAACAGTACCTGAAGAATGTCTGCACATTTTACTGAGTTATGCATGTTTAAACGGGTTAAAAGGGGGCGCCTATACTTTAAGTCTTTCAAGAACTTGATATTACCTTCAGTAAAAATGCAAATGTGTTTTGGCATTTGCTAATTTTACTCATGGAACTCTTCTCTTTACTTTACACAACTTATTCTATTTGTTTACAGAGTAAGGAAATAGATTTGCTGTAAGTCAAAGCTTGTCTAAGCCTATATAGTTACGTCCCTCTCATGCATAAATGCTGACTTTTCAGCGAATGAACAGTTTTGATCGCTAGGTAGCTCTCTGCTTGTAGATGCAGCTAAAAATTTAGGTGAATTACATCAATCTAACAATAATTTGCAAGGCCTTTACATTGTAGAAAGGGGAGCATCACCCAGGTCTACGTATATATAACACTGTCCTGAGCTTTCTTTGTCAGAAACAGGTTTGGCAATACTGCAATTTGGATTTCTTTAACCAAAGCAGGTTAGATATCGGTACAGTTTACAAGCTGCTGAGATGAGATTCCTTTGTCAAACAGACTTACGCTTTAATGCTGAACTAACTGATACCAGTTGGAAATCTAAGACTCTTTCACTTACAGTAGAGATGTCAATTCCAGCTATCGTTTTATCTGCATTTAGACAAGCCAGCAACCAGTGATCAAAATGCGTATCGCATGTTGTGTTCCAGTTGGACCGCAATGGTCAAATAAGCACTTTTAGGATAACAGTAGTTACGAAGGGGCTCTAGGTCATGCTAGTTTTCCCAGCTCAGGTGGTTTGCTTACTATCTGGCATTAGGGTGACAAATGCCCTATTTGGAGTTTGTATTTCCTGTAACAAGTGATTGTCATGGAAACTAATGTTTAGCAGTGCCAATTCAACCAGCATGTAGCAAATGTTTGTTTCAAAAGAGTCGTGCATAGTCTGTTGGCACATAGTCTGTTGGCAGCTTACACGTCCATTCAAGATTTTCTTTATATCAGTAAAATTCTACTTTTACTAATGCAGAGTCTTGCTGCTCTTTGAGCAAACATTTTCATCTACTTTAAAAGTTTTATGTCCTATGCTGACCAGGGACTTTTTAGCAGAGTCTTGCATTGTGTTCATGTTGTGTGCCTTCTGGTTTTGCAGTTCAGAATCAATGGGGTCTTAGGAACCCTTTCTGAGGAGGCCTTCTGTGTTAGAGGCCTTCTGCATCAGGTCACGCATCGTTGAGTGGGCATTGCGTGGGGGCAGGTGAAAATATGGTGACTAGGTGGTTTTGGAGGAAAAGTTTCTTGATGCTGGTGTCCTCCTCCGTCACAGGTTCGTTGTAAGTTCCACAGAAAACTCGTTCGGAGTCGGTGGTGGTAGCACAGGCCCTTCTAGGTCTGTCCTGCTTGGTGTCTGGGCAGGACCCAGCTAGGCTGGATGTGTCCAGATCAGATGGAGTCTGTCTCGGTGTGCCACACCGGTTGGAGACTGCAGGTGAAAATCAATGTCTTGTAGATTGGCAGGGATGTTTCTGACCTTTCACTTGAGATTGTTGAGTGTCACTTCATGTGCCATTTCAGGGTTTGTCTGAGTTACCTTTTCCTCCTGCAGCTGCAGGGGCTCTCAGGACACTGGCTGGTGAAGTGTTAAGCCGAGGGCTTTGGCTCCTCCCCCCTTTGTGCAGGGCTGGGGAAGCTTACGCTGCTGATGTGAAGGTCAGCAGGGTACGTCTTTCTTGTGTGGTCCATTTGCAGTGGGTTGGACTGTTGCAGCTCTCTTTGGACCACATGGAGTGCGTCAATAATGTTACAGCATCGCTAAGTCAGTGTTCGGACTTCCGCTGCACATTGATGGCTTTAGCTCTCTTTGAGTTGAACCATTTCTTTAAGTTCTATGAGTGAAACAGTTCTTTACCCGTCGGTTAGCAGGTACTCAGAGCTGTCGTCCGCCTGAAAACTGATGATTTCTTTCAGTTGCTCTGCTCTGTCAGGGTCCTTGCATCTGTCCTGTATCCTCTCACGCTGAGCGGGGTTTGTTATCTGTGGAATTCTGTGGCTGGCAGGATTAGTTCATTTACCTCCTGTTTGAGGCCTGCGGGAGCGCGGCCAAGGAGAAGATGATTCTGGTCAGCTCTAGGTGGCTCAGGCCGGACGTCCGCTTTCGTTGTCGTCTAACTGTTCCTTTTTCTGCCGTGGCAGGTCGTTGCCTGCTTCCAGCTAAAGGATGTCCATGACACTGCTCTGCCGGGTCTCCAGGTGGTCCTGGTGGCAGGGCTGGGTGTCTGAGGCCTACTGGCACACTTGTGGGAACACAAGAGAGAAATGGCAAAGGCAAATACAAGTTTCTACAGAGGTGGTGAGCTATCTGTGTGGGAGAACGGCTATGTGGAGCAGCTAAAATGTAGTGTTGGGGAGCACACACAACAAAAAAAAAAATTGAGTATCTTTGACGTGCTTTAAGCAATCGACTGATGACGGGGCTCTTACATGTCATAACCTATTACTCAAAAATGCTGATGGTTCTTCTCACATGTTGTGCTACGAGAGTAACAGATAGAGCAAAACCAAAATACAACAATAGGATGAAACCAGAAAAGAAGAGGAAGAAAGGAGTGTTTTACCTATTTAGGTTTAGCTAGGAGACATAGGTAAACAGGAGTCACTTATGGGTTATGCTGCTGTTAGACTAAGCTAGCAGGGACACATCAAACATCTCACGGTCCAAAAGAAGAAGAAGAAACAACGGGAAGTGTTTCCAGTTCTGTCTGGGGCCTACTGTGCGTTTGTGTTTAGCCGTACTTCATGTACTTAGCTTGGTGCTAAGGAGTGAGGATGGGTAAACACAGACAGGAAGTAGGATATTAATGACCTGTGTAACTCGCTAAGGAAACAACAGTCGCTAGATATTGTAATCCTAAAGAGAGAGAGAAGATGAGGATAGTGACTAGTGATCTAAAATAAGGTAAAGGTAAAGTAAGAACGTCCTTATAGCTCTAATAAAACTAAAAGGGAAAGGGAAGCATATCAAGTAATTTAATTAAATTTCAAATTTAGTTAAGCTTTATTTATCTGAATATAAGAATTCAGGCTGAAACAAAAGTAAATAAATAAATTGAAATAAAATAAAAAAATAAAAATTAAACATCGAGTGTTCTCATAGCTCTGGTAACTAGAGTGGAAATTGAATAAGCAAATTGATTTAATTAAATCCCAAATTTAATTCAACTTAACCGAATAGGAATATTCAGGCTCAACAGGTGTGAAGACACAGAATACGATAGGGGTAGGTTTGGGTCGAAATAAAAGAAACACAAATGAAAACCACAGTATCTGGGTTTCAATCTGAAAGTGAAACCAAGAGGAAGGGGTCGAGCGAGAGAAAGAGAGAGAAAAGAGAATGGTTTAACCCTCTTATGGGACGTTCTTCGTGAAGCTCTGACACCAAATCATTCGTCTCAAATCATTCGGAGTGATTTGCTTTCATAAGCTTTCATAAAACGAGCCCTACAGTTTACTAGGATATTGTGCCTTGAAAGAGACCTCATATTAAACGATATTAGGTAGCTTGCGGATTGCCATTACCTGATTACACCTTTTGATAAAACCTTTGCGATTGGTTTGTAAAAGTTGTTCCGTTGATTTGAGTTTCCGCTACACTTCCACTGTTTTGACCAGCAGGGGTCGCCAGCGAGGGCGCTCCAAACAAAGAATCATTTGTGACGCAGTTGACTCCTTTGATTCAAAGCCTCGAAGAGCTTTGACTCTCATTACTCGTGTTCAAATCACTCAGTTCAAATCACGCAAAATCTATAGTCTTTGGTTTAAGGTTACACTTTACGCTCTAAAGTGTCTAAGGTTTTTAGGGGGTGCTAAAACTATCACTCGAGGTAGAGGGTTTTACTTGTAAGTTATGCGTGTAAGTTAGGATTGAGGGAGCTATTGGCTACAACCGTCGCTTGTTTACACGAGGGTCTGTGAGATTGGTGCTGTTGTCAGAAAAACTAGATAGGAACGCCTGCTCGCGTTCCGGACGCAATGCCAACCAACAACACAGATCGGCCGGAGCAGCGGACGAGCTGTGCTGAAAGTTTGCACTGGGTCTCTCGCTTAGGCACATGACGTTGCATGTGAGTGACTCTTTCACAAATCAAACAGCACCGTTCTTTCCCAGACAATGGCAAATTAGCCTACTAGTTAGTTAGGCTAGAATTTATACCACTAATTTGACGCGATTGTTTCATATGAGCGCTTCGGCGGTTTAATATGAATACATTGAAGTAACGAACAACAAGGCCTTGATTGGTGACTGAGGAGCATCGCTCAGATCACGTTCAAAATGCTGAGAATGGAGTTTTCTTCGTCCATAATCAGATTAATTTGTTCTGGTACCATTTATATGCGCGGCTAATCTGAGATTTCTCCGTCAGAGAAGGTTTAACGTACGCGCGACTTCTATCTGAAATTAGGATTTCTTCGCTAATATCAGGAGTTTCTTATTGTACGATTTAAATATGCATTATAGCATTTGAGAATCTTTCTGCCATTCGTAGGAAGGCATATAAAGGCTATAGGCTATAGTTTTGCTGATTTCAGATACTTGTGCGTGTGTATGAGATGTTAATAACAACTTATGGGACAACATATGATTGATTACTGTCTGCTTGCATACAATGTTTAATACTATGCCTTAAAATTCTCCACCATAATGTAAGGAACTCGGCTTTTTGGAAATATTAATAATCAATAATATCTTGTTATTATTAATTATAAATATTTGGGTCAGTTAATTGGATTAACTTGATGTGGCTGAATTAATATTACAATCAATTAATCAGTTCGTCCAACGAACTCTTTTGATTATTAATTTATTCTAAGAAAAGGGTATCTTCCATGGCCACAGAAGAATAATTATTTCTTCGCATATACCGCACGTTGAGCCAGTAGCAAAAACCGTGATCATAAAGTGACATTGTATTGCAAACAAAGCAGAACCAAATACATATTATGTACAAGTTTTATTAACTAAATATAGATATTTATATGAATATAAATAAACTAAACAACATACACACATGAATATATAAATAGGTTAGTGATAGGATGAAATTGGAAACCGGAAGAGGGTCTATGAGAAGAACCATCAGAATTTCATTTTCACATTTCATTGAATTTAATACTTGCATTTGTAATGGGAACAATTCTTGAAGTTGTTGAAAATTGAAGTCGTTGATGGTTCCGGCAGTGTCAAGTGGAAGTTGGTTGAGCGTTCTCTTTCTCCAGGAACGCATGATAGGTTTGGTCAAGGCCTGGGACTCTGTTGAGGCCACGCCGAGCACCCAGGAGAAGTGATTGGAGTCGTTGTTGGTTGGAGTCTTTGTTCCAAAACTCCTGAGATTGTCTTTGGTTCTTTGTGAGAGAGTGTCCTCTCTTTTCCATGAGGCCGGATCTGGTTGGGAGGCCTCTTGGCCCCCATGGAGGGGGGGAGGGGGGTTTCCCCGTATCACCCGAGACAGTGTTTGCGGCAGGATGGAAAAACAAGTGAGGGCTAAACTGGTATTCAGTCCTTTTGAAGACCTGACGTTTCCGCCTTCTTTTGGAAGCGGGTCCAATCAGGAGCTGTCCCTTTGGAGGGAGATTTTATGACCCTTTGTGTTATAACCAAGCATTTAAATCTCTAGTTTCATTGGGTGTTTAAGAGAAGAATCTTCACAATTCTTATAATACTAATGTGTCACAAAGTTTAGCAAAATGTAATGTCAATTAACAAATGGGGAATGAAAATTGGAGTTTATCGAGACCAAACTTGCCACAAATGGATTTGGTTAAACATTAGTTGGCAAAGTTTGAAACATTATCCCATTAGAGTTGTCGAGAAACATAGACCAAACCACAAAAAGGCAACTCATGAAATAGGGAACTTAGATACATTGTTCATACAATTCTCAAGTGGATATATAGTAGCATATATATATATGAATACAGGATTCATTTCTCCTCCTTGGTTAGAATTCAGAGAGAGCCACAGTTCTGTGAACATTCCTTTGGGTCGTAAACGCTGTTATCTAAGAACTCCAGTGATGTTAGTTTTGGTCTCTTTTCACTCCAAAGATGGAAAACATAGTAAACTATATTTTACTGGATATTACTGTACGTATTCTGATTGATCACACCGAAAGCATTCTGGAGGTGTCCAGAACTATGTGTACAAGTTATGGGAATAGACAGTTATATTTAAAATGCATAATGAAGGTATTTATAATTCACTTTAAGCTACGATAAAATCATAGTCATTCCAATGTGACATGGGCAAATGGACACACATAAAAACACATTGAATATATCTGGTTAAATGTCTTTTAAAAAGAGAAGTTTCTTTCTCTTTAGAATCCTTCTTTGGGACATTCCGGTCAGTCATAAAAATGTCTCGTAACTGGACACCACGCTCTGTCCTGAGCGGGCTGCACTTGTGGGGGATGCGTGTGTGGTTGTGAGTGTGTGTGTGTGTGTGTGTATATGTTAATTTACATCCAGGCTTTTTGGGCCTGAAGGCTTTGGGATTTTAGCTAGGATGTATTTAGTTATTCAGATTCACCTCGCCCAGTCCCTACAACAGCGCGAGTGCAGCGGTGATCGCGAGCTTTTAGCTCTCAACTGCTGTTTTAACAGCAACAAATTCTAAATGTTTGTGTGTGTTGACGGCTGGTTAGAGGGCGGAAAAGTGAGTGCTTCACTGTTTCAGTTCACTGTTCAGTGTTGCCGCGGTCATTCCCCTGTGTGCTCCGGCACTGGTGGCGGTCACAATTGTTGCATAACGTGTTTGAGCTATGTATTTATATGTATATAAATATGTATATATATTTATATGTTCGGCATGCTGAGGCAGCTTTTGTGGACGGCTCATGTTCTCATTGCGGGAATATGACTGTCGCGGTGTTGAGATCGAGACTTGCCTTCATCCGCGAAGCGCGAGTCCCCATTACCATGCCCCACCCCCGGGTGCCGTGTGGGATGGGTGATCGGAGGATAGTGATGGATGTCTCGCCCGGTAACCATTCCCTGTGGGCTCCTCACTCCTCCATCACACCACAGCCGATGGAGTTCCTGTTGAGCATGCTGGTCCCTCTGTAATGGACCGATCAGCTGTTTCAATGGGGATTCCCCCAGAGGATAAGATGTCGATAGCAGCATCGGAGGGTGAGCTGGCCTCTGGAAATGACGATTTGGCTGTGTAATCTCCCTCTGGGAGTGTAACATTGCCCGAGCCAGATCCAGAAATGTCAGCTATGCTGAAACGGGCCGCCGAGGCTGCCGGGCTCGAATGGAACCTCTATCGTGTCCCGTTCAGTCTCGGTTGGAGGTTAGGCATCTCGGGGCGGGCCGCGCTGGTTCTCAGCTCGCCGCCCCAGTGCCTTTCTTTCCCGAAATGCATGGAGAGCTTACCAGGTTGTGGACGGCACCTTTCTCTGCCAGAAACTGCCTGAATAGCTTTTCCCCCTCACTACCCTTGATGGAGGTGCGGTGAAGGGTTGCGAGGCTATCCCTCCAATGGAGCGGTCTGTCGACACAGGTGCACCTGTGTCCGGCGGCCGCTGCCTTTTCGGGGGATCCTCGTCTCCCCCCTAAGGCCTGTGAGTTTTTGTCCGTTCTGATGGGCAGAGCTTACAAAGCCTGTGGGCAAGCAGCTTCCTCTTGCCTGCCATGGCATTGCTTCAGGTCTGTCAGGCCAGGGCACCCATGGACATGCACAAGTGTAGCCCAGACCGTGCGCTCATAGGTGAGCACCGCACTGCATCCGACCTCGCCCTACGGGGCACGAGTGTCGTAGCGTGCGCGATCGGTCTGGCGATGTCCACCACAGTGGTCCAGGAGCACCATCGTTGGCTCAGCCTGGTTGATATGGCGGATGCAGACAAGGTTCGGTTCCTGGTCTCCCCAATTTCCCAGGTTGGGCTGGTCGGCGACGCGGCGGAGAACTGCATCCAAACAGTTCTCTGCCGCTCAAGCGCAGACGGAGGTCATCCGGCACATCCTGCCCCGGCGGCCAGCTGGTGCCTCCACCCGCTGCCGGTGGCAGCTCCTCCGCCTGCTTGTCACCAAGGGCATTCCCCGGGCGCCGCTCCCGCTGGGCCTCCGCAGCAGTCTCCACCCAGGCCTCAGCATGGAGCCGGCCGCAGTAGAGACGCCCAGCCCCAGCCCAGCGAAAGCATTCTGGAGCGGGCCGCCCAGGGATGGATAAGATGCTCTTGGAGTTGGCACGATCACTCCCTCCCCCCGGGTGAGGGCCGGGTGGATTCTTTGTTTGTGTGTGTGTGTCTGTTCCGCCGCTGGCTTCCCAAAAAAAAAAAAAAAAAAGTGGAGCAAGCGGTACCCACACTTCAAAGAGAGAGCAAATTCATCTGTTCCTGGGTCCCAAGAGGGCCAGTCTGGCGGGTGTGACCCTGTATAGCCTTACACCCCTCAGCACCCCCTTGGTCGCCAGCAGGCAGCTTGGTGCGTTCGAGGACCCGGTCATCCGACTTCTCACGTGCCTCCTGCCGCTAGTGGAGGAAGGTAAGTGTTGCACAGCACACTAACACCACTCTCTCTACTTTGCTGCCCCACCTCAGGCTCGGCTATCCCGCTCAAGTCAGTGATAATCATCACATTAGGTGTTGAGCAGATGTGCTCCTGAAAATCCAGTGATATTCATCACACCTAGTGTTGAGCAGTGCTCCTGACTTGTGCGTGCTTATCTTATCCTGCTGGCGAAGGATTTGATATAGCCGCTCCTCTAGCCGGTATGAAGGCCGGTTGTAAACTCGTTCTTCGTGTTACTAGGTGGTGGGTCATGACCATCTTGGCCCAAGATTGGTCTGCAGCTCCGACCTGAAAGACATGTGCTTCAGATCTCTACCTTCCGCGCCGCAGACCATCCTGTGTGTTGCGTGTGAGGGTTGAAGTATCAGTACAGAGTCCTTCCCTTTGAGTGCTCCAGAGCCCGTTGGGTCTTCAGGTCAACTGGGAGAGAGTAATCAGTAATCTCTCTTTCAGTTTTGGAGATGGACTCGGTCTAACACGTCTCTCCAATGAGAGTGTGTTCAGCTGGTGTTTGAAGTGAGAAAGGGTCCCACTGAAAGAACTTTCAGAGGCTCCTGGGGCATATGGTAGATGCAGCCATTGGCTTCCTCCATATATGACCGCTTCAGCGCTAACTTCATGAACGAGTCCCGAGGTGACCGTGGCAGAGCAGCTCACCCTGTGTGACTATAGTCATCCCGGTCTGCTGCCAAACCCTGTGCAACTGAGGGGCCATGTATAAAGGGCATGTTTTAACGGGGGCCTGAGCGACCCTCGACTACACGGGCATTCATGCTTCGAGTTGTTAGACATTGCGACCGTTGCGCAAGCTTCGCTTGCATGTCACAACTCACCCGTCACCTCCTCCTTGGAGTCAGAAGCTTCTGAGGACGCTTTGTTCCACTCTTCCCGCTTTACTCAATTGTGCTGCCAACGAGCCTCATGACAGTTACAGCCAGGGTGAGTGGAGACTCCATCCCCTGGGGTCCAGCTGAGTCATGACCTCTCTGGGGCCGCTCAGTTGCCTCTCCGGTTTCGTCTCCCTGCCAGTTATTTCTGTCCGAGCGGACAACCCTCGGACAGACACTGGCTCTCAGCTGCCCCGGGGGCCCGCAGAAATGCGTTTCCCCAGTGAGCCTCCTAAAAGCAACTGCGACTCATGGTTGCTTGGTGCCTGCTCAAGTTAGTGAATCCATCACACTTCATGTTGAGCAGAAATGCTCCTGAAAATCAGTGAAGTTCCTCGCACTCAGGTGTTGAGCAGCAATGCTCCTGTAGCTCAGTGAATTCATCGCACTCAGGTGTTGAGCAGCAGTGCTCCTGAAGCTCAGTGAATTCTTTCACACTCAGTGTTGAGCAGAAATGCTCCTGTAGCTCTGTGAAGTTCTTCACACGCAAGTGTTGAGCAGAAATGCTTCTGAAGTTCAGTGAACTTATCACACTCAAGTGCTGAGCAGAAATGCTCCTGAAGCTCAGTGATCTTCACATGTTGTGTTGAGCAGTGCTCCTGTCTTTTTGCGCTCGTCACTTGCACCTACGGTGCCAAGTCAGGAGGGAGCAGGTCTTCATATTTGCCCCTTATTGGCCCAACCAGACCTGGTTCCCATCGACAGCCTTCCTGACTTCCCCTGAACACTTTTTCGGGGACGGGGCACGATGGCACCCGCATTCTAACCCTGGAGATTCTGGGCGGTCTTAAGTCTGAACACGGAGGTTCAGGTGGCTATCACAGGGACATGTGATAGTTACCATCACTTCTGCGAGCACCCCGTAGAAATGGGTAGCGTGCTTACGTCTTTAGAAGTGGAACCTAGTCGTTGAGTGCGTCTTCTCTCCAGAGGAGATCCTGAAAGCTTTCGATCATTTCAGTGCTCTCTTTCCTGCAAGATGGGTTGGAGTAGGCTGTTTTCCTTCACCCTCAAAATGATGTTGGCTCGGTGTTTAAACGACGCTCATCGTGATGCAGAAGTATGGAGAAGCACATCCTGATCGTCAGGTTCCTGAGGAGCAAGGTAATGTAAATCCTTGCGTCCCTCTTTATCCTCTTGGGCCTTATCTCTGTTGCAACTGCACTGCAGAGACCGCCCCTGAGCCTCTGCAGGCAGTGAGTTAAAAATTCTGTTATTTCAGTTCTCCTGCTCGCATGGTCTCTACTAGAGGATAGGGACTTGCTCGCTTTCGGTCAACGTATTGTGCCTGGAGTTCGGGCCGGCTAACTCTCACAAGCTGAGACCCCGGCTTGGATTGTTACCAAGGTTCCTACCTCTCCCGTAATAGGAGCAGGTGGTGAGCCTGTGGCTTCCGCAGCGTCCCTTCCTTCCAATGTATGGGAACGCTTTCCCAGTGGTCCTGTAGGAACAGCAGTGACTTCCCTGGCCTAAGTCCTGTCCTTCCCCGCCTTAAAATTGCGGGGGCATCAGGAGGCTTTTGTCTAGGCACTGGAAGATGGCAGCTTTAGTGGCATTTTCAAAGGTTATCCCCATTCAGCCGACGTCGACTACGTCCGACGTTATCGACTGAAAGGGAACGTCCTGGTTGCGTATGCAACCCACCGTTCCCTGAAAGAGGGAACGGAGGACGTAGTCCCCTTGCCACTACCGCTGGACCACCGCTGACTCCGGGTTACGCTCGGCTCCTCAGCGAAAAAGCAACTAGTGCGTGCATCCACTTCCGTATTTATACACGCACCGCGGGGGCGGAGTGTGTGATGCGAATCACGCACGCCAATTCCATTGGCTCGTTCAATAGTACTCGAAGAACATTGGCTCTCTGACGCGATCCCCATTCAGTCGATGTCAACTACGTCCTCCGTTCCCTCCTTCAGGGAACGGTGGGTTGCATACGCAACCAGGACGTTCTCCTCACATGACCAATTGTGATACTCAAATGATATTTGAGAGCAGTGAGGATGATCTCAGAAGACTAGGAGTATAGCATTTGAGTTGAATGGACTACTTTTATGAAAGCTTTATTTATTTTGTATTTTTTTGGAGCTTGACCGTATGAATCAGAATCCATTTTCATTGTATGAAAGAAAGCAGCTCAGACATTCTGCCCAATATACAGGTTTGCGATGGCATATGTAAATGATATAATTCTATAATTCATGGGTGACCGATTCCTTTCGTGACCTTCTAAACATTAATTTATTCTGTACTCACTCTTTCTGCAGCTGTTCTAACTAGAAGCATTTCTCACAACTCTCTCTCTTTCTCTTTTAACTCTCCCCATTACTTCAGATACTTCCTGTAAGTCTGTTCTAAATAAAAGAGCCCATGAGCCAAACCTGTGCCTTGGTTTTTAAGTAAACACAGGCGGTTGTTATGCAGTGTGTTAACAACCATTACTACATGGAAAACATTTTGCCATGTGGGAATTTCAAAGCTGCATGCTTTCCTGGCTATTTCACAAGTCTGTAATAAAGCTTAAGAGGTGGTTTTAAGGCACTTACATGAAGGGACCTGGTCTTATGTCTGTCATTGAGACTTTACGGGGTATTGTTGTTCTAATTGAAGGCTTTGCTTGTGGGTAAATGACTAATTAGTTTATGGAGCCAACCCTCTTTCCCTCCTGTTAATACCATGTCTAGTCTTGTTCCAAAGGATGGTTGAATCAGAAATTAACAGTGTTAGTTTGTGCTGTACCAAAGTAGATCAATCTGTGTGCAACACTTTTAGCCATGCATTAAGAAACATGGAGTAATGCGGAAATATATGAGAAGGCTGTGCTCCAAAAACATCAAGATGATGCACAACGTGAATTTACTGTTGTTTACTGTTGAAGATATGTTATAATATTGATTTGACTCTTTTGATTCATTTGCAGGGTTACTATCGCCAACTAAAACAAAATTTGAACAAAGTAAAACTAAAACATTTTAGTTACTTGAAATGGAAAAAAAAGGTCACTGAAATAAAATATTTAAAAAAACATTCAGCTAGTCGCTAAAGCAGCATTGCTCATTTTCATTTAGTTTAAGTACTAAAATATGGGGGTAGAATTGTTCCATTATTCCAAATAAATAGATTATGATCCACAAATAAATGTAAAGAGATTCACAAAAATATATCAAATTCACAAATAAATAGATTAAGATTCACAAATAAATGTAAAGAGTTTCACAAAAAAATATAAAACTCACAAATAAATAAAATTAGCTTTGCGAATAAAAATATATATTTACAAATGTGTTTTATGCCACAAACACAACTTGGCCCGGCATTTATTCGTGAACCATTTTTGTGCATTTGTAAATCCCCTCACGCATTTGTGAATCGGTTCCTGTGCATTTGTAAATCCCCTCACGCATTTGTGAATCGGTTCCTGTGCATTTGTAAATCTCCTCACGCATTTGTGAATCGGTTCCTGTGCATTTGTAAATCTCCTCACGCATTTGTGGATTTTGAACACTTCTAGCGTCGACATGCAGACAAATCCACAAATAAGTGGACTCCACCCACCCTTTACCTAAGCCAATCAGATAACGGCCACATTGTGCTGACCAATCGTAGCACATTCTCGCTACAACCAATCACGTTAGGCTTTACACTCGGGGCGAGAACTGGATCTGATAAATTTTGCAGATAATGACACCCCTGAAAGCATCAGTAATGGGAGCTTCATTCAAATTAGCTGTTTGTGTGGTTAAAACACCCCGTTTCCACAAGATTGTTGGAGTTTAAGGCTTTTTTTATATTAATTATTCTTTATTATTAACTCAGGATTACACACAAATGATCATCCCAGACAGATCCCGAGCATCATAACACCCTCTCTACTGGAGTCAAGCGGCACGTCAAAAGCAAATAGCTGATTATCTTCCCTGCCGTAGCAGTTTCAAATCATGTAAAACTAACATGTTTGCAATGTTAACACATTTTTCCCATGACGTCTGTTTTCTTACCTGAAGATATATGACGTATTATCTTCTTTATTGACTATGCTGGCTACATGAAAATTCATAATTCGTGATAGCGTCTACTGAACGCGGCACAGGGTGATACGATGATTCACTGATAGTAAACGGATGCCCGTTCTTCTTCTGAAGTAGTGGCTACTACACACAATTACGGAGGACACATCATTTGCACATTTGCTCCTTTGTCCAATGTAGAAAGCCTCGCACGGGGTAGACACGATGTAATAAATTACAAAACGGATGATTTTGTCTTTTAAAGCACATTCGTTGTGACAAATAGCTAGCTATAGGACATAAATATTATGTAGAATACAAAATATCAGCCCAAATGACCATCATTGAAGATGTAACAGCGTGTAGGCTAATGGGGTTTTGAGTGGATAAATAATGCAATGCTGAAAAAATACATATTTGCATTTATATTGGATGCTGTAAATAACTTTTACAATACAATATTATTAAGTCTGATTCATATGAAATATTATTTGTGTGATCAAGCGTTTTAACGGATAAATTCAAATCGCTTGTCTGCTGGGCATTTCACTTTTAAATGCATGTTATAGCCTATATTTAATCCTTAGATCCACGGACCTGCTATTTAAAACTTGACTGAAGAAGTGGGGAAAGCTGTTGTGACAGTAATTTTCCCAATATTAGCCTACACAAACTAGCGTATTTATCACGAGGTTGAATCCAGTTATTCATTAGTCAGCAACATATTGATGCTTTTCTTTTTTATCATGAATAACGTGACGCTTCCATAACGCGTTGTTCCCAAAACATCAGCGCTGTTTCTCTGGCATTTTCAAAGGCTCATAACAATGTGTCTTGGCTTGATACACAGTCTCATGGTCTAACTCTAACGAAATCCAAATTTTAAACATATTTTTTTTACTGAAGCAATATTATGGGTCTTAGCCTACACTTCCTATTTGAGCCAATGCAGATGAAAGAGCAAAGTTATTTCAGGGCAAGACCACTCTGATTGTAAAGCCTAACGTGATTGGTTGTAGCGAGAACGTGCTACTATTGGTCAGCTCAATGTGACCGTTATCTGATTGGCTTAGGTAAAGGGTGGGTGGAGTCCACTTATTTGTGGATTTGTCTGCATGTCGACGCTAGAAGTGTTTCAAAATCCACAAATGCCTGAGGAGATTTACAAATGCACAGGAACTGATTCACAAATGCGTGAGGAGATTTACAAATGCACAGGAACTGATTCACAAATGCGTGAGGAGATTTACAAATGCACAGGAACTGATTCACAAATGCCTGAGGGGATTTACAAATGCACAGGAACTGATTCACAAATGCGTGAGGAGATTTACAAATGCACAGGAACTGATTCACAAATGCGTGAGGGGGTTTACAAATGCACAAAAAACAGTTCACAAATAAATGCCAGGCAGAGTTGTGTTTGTGGTATAAACAACATTTGTAAATATATTTTTTATTTGCAAATCTCATTCTATTTATTTGTGAGTTTTATAATTCTTTGTGAAACTCTTTACATTTATTTGTGGATCTTAATCTATTTATTTGTGAATTTGATATATTTTTGTGAATCTCTTTACATTTATTTGTGGATCATAATCTATTTATTTGGAATAATGGAACAATTATACCCCCATACTAAAACAACTAAAACTAAATAAAGTAAAATTATAAATATCATATAGATAAAAACACAACAAAATCACTAGCTAAAATTAAAATGAAAACAAAATATAAAAATAAAATCTAATTCAAAATATTAACAAAAACTATAATAGTATACCAATGATGCTAAAATAACACTGGTCTTTTGTTTTTAACTTTTAATAATGTGAAGTCTTTGCACTGATGCCGGAGCTGTTTTGAATAATCTAATCTTCTGATTTCATGTTCCAAAAAAAAAAAAAAAAAAAAAAATCCAATTCCTCATTTGGAAAGTATTTAATTCACTGGATTTTTCAATTGGGCATTATCAATTGGGCATAATCACAGTGCAATTTTGACTATTGATTTTGAAATATATACTGTAATTGTGAACAGAATTGCTCATGCTGTGATATATTTTGAACATGCTACCGATCTCTAGTTCAACTCGATGAAATAATCAATGTCCGGATGTAATTTGTGTTGAGATCAGGGTCTCACCGGCTTGTAGGATGTTGAGATGAACAGCTGCTCTGGCAGTGCCAACAGGACTGACTGCCTGGCATTCATACTGGGCCTGGTCATGAAGGGCCACGCGGCTGATACGCAAGCTGCCCGTTGAGAGAACAACGTGTCGTCTGTCATTAGGCAGGGGGCTGCCTATGGTAAGAGAACAGAGTTTTAGTGATTTTTTCCTGGCTGAAAACAAACTTTGTAAATAGTTGATGCACTGACAGACAATTCAATAATATTTAAATGTGTCCTTGTAACCTTTAAAGGAACGTTCCAATCAAATTAAACTCTGTTGAGAGTATCTGTGGCATGCTGTTGATTCTGACTCATCTCTCAGTTTGTGAAAACAAACAAAAATCATGTTTACAGCACATGCAACAGTGTGGGCTGAGTGTTAGAACGCTGTTCATCCAATCATAATTTCACTATCAGACCATTGTGAAAATGAAGAGCACTTAATTGTACTGAATGTGCACCTGTAGTGAACTTCAAATCTAAAAAGCATATTTAAATAAAAACTGTAATTGCATATATTTTTAAAGGAATATTTCACCCAAAAATGATCCCAAAAAGCACATCCATGCATCATAAAAGTAATCCATATGCTCCAGGGGGTTTATAAATGCCTTCTGAAGCGAAGCCATGTTTTTATGTAAGAAAAATATCTACATTTAAAACTTCATAAACTATTAAAACTTCATAAACTATAAATCACTGGCCAATGGCCATACACGCATTCATTAGCAAGTCGAGCTCCGGTGGAAGCGTGACCTCTGACCAG
The DNA here is from genome assembly GCA_026230005.1 of Gila orcuttii. Classification (NCBI taxonomy): domain Eukaryota; kingdom Metazoa; phylum Chordata; class Actinopteri; order Cypriniformes; family Leuciscidae; genus Gila; species Gila orcuttii. The sequence goes on along the minus strand of JAPDVR010000013.1, from coordinate 12,608,625 downwards.
ATGTAGGATGTGTGATGTAGACGTAGCGTAAGCTCAGGTGAGAATTGAAAAAACGCGGAAGCGCAGAGGATAGAGCAAAACAAAATGCCGGTCACAAATTAGAAGTCTAAAACGAGAAGTTTAAAAGAAAAATGACAGAGGAATTTTCTATATAATAGAAGAATGTCATGCGACGGGTCAGAGGTCACCCTTCAGCCGAATCTTAACCCACTGGAGTCATATAGATTACTTTTAATATGGATCAATGCGCTTTTTGGAGCTTCAAAAACTCGGGCACTATTCAATGCCATTACTAGGCTGGAAAGAGCCAGGATATTATTTATTATAACTCCGATTGTGTTCGACTGAAAGAAGAAAGTCATATACACCTAGGATGGCTTGAGGGTGAGTAAATTATGGGATAATTTTAATTTTGGGGTGAACTATTTCTTTATTGAAATAAAAGGCCACTTAAGAGTACTTAAAGAGAGATACATACGTTTAAGAACTCTTTTAAAAAGTGCAGTTTGTAATAATGTTAAATTAAAAGCTTTAGGTTAAAGTCCATTTTAAATTATTATTTTTTAATAATCTTTTGACATGCTTTAAAGTTGACGTGTTGACTAACAATACCTGATTATAATTATAAATGTATTGATAAATGTTCGATATTATTTAAAGATAATATGTCTTAAATGTACTAAATTGCATCTTCATCACAAATGTGTAAGTACAAATATATTTAAATGACATAAAATAACATTTCAAAAGAAATTACATTAAAGTATATTTTAGTTTAACAAAATTTTAAATATATATATATATATATATATATTTTTTTTTTTTTTTTTTTTAAGATTATTATTATTATTTTTATTAATATTATTAGACATTGCCTGTTGAACAGAACATGTTAGTTGGTCAGTTTTTACAAGATAAAAATTCTGACCATTCTGACTTAGGCAGACTGTTCAAATAACTCCACTCTAAAAAGTCAAACAGTCAAGGAGGCATTACAGTATATGATCTCACCACTGCGTGTCCAAGCTATGACAGGCTGAGGGTAGCCACTGGCCTCGCAGGGAAAGTCGACTGTATGACCCTCCAGCACAGACTGGTCCTGAGGGGTCACTGTGAACTGAGGACGAGCTGAGGAGTGAAAGAAATGAGAATGACCAAATATAACCTGTTTTTTTATTTATTTTTTTATCAGAATACATGATGTAGACTAATTTTATTATTACCAGATAAAAATATAGACATTACTAAAGAACTCGATGTTGCAACAGAAACTATTGACTCTCTCTTTTCCAGCACTTTAGACACAGTTGCTCCTTTGCACTTAAAGAAAATTAAGGAAAATAGTCCAACTCCGTGGTACGACGAGCACACTCGAGCCCTCAAGAGAGCAGCCAGAAAAATGGAGCGCAGCTGCAAGAAAACAAAACTAGAGGTGTTTTGCATTTCGTGGAAAGAAAGCATTATTGCATACAGAAAGGTCTTAAAAACGGCTAGATTTTTCAACTCTCTTAGAATAAAAAAAACACAATCCTAGGTATTTATTTGATACAGTGGCTAAATTAAGCTTCAGCTTCAGATGTTTCCGAACAGCACAGCAGTAATGACTTTATGAACTTCTTTACTTGCAAGATTTATAATATTAGAGAGAGAATTATAACTATGCAACCTCTACTACAGTATCGCATCAGACAGTGCATTGTAGTGTCGCTGAGGAAAAATTCAATTCATTGCTATAGGGGAGGAAGAATTTTCTAAACTTGTTAAATCATCTACAGTAAATCAACAACATGTATGTTAGACCCTATATCGACTAAGCTACTGAAAGAAATGCTTCCAGAGGTCATAGAGGCCTCTTCTTAATATAATTAATTCATCTTTGTCATTAGGTTACATAACAATAACTGGCTATTATTAAACCTCTTATTAAAAAAACACAACTTGATGCTAGAGAATTAGTCAATTACAGGCCGATCTCAAATCTACCCTTTCTGTCAAAAATACTAGAAAAGGCAGTATCCTCACAACTATGTTCTTTTTTAGAAAGAAATGGTATCTGCAAGGATTTCTAGTCAGGATTTAGACTGTATCATAGTACTGAGACTGCTCTCATTAGAGTCACAAATGATTTGCTCTTATCATCTGATCGTGGTTGTATCTCTATATTAGTGTTACTGGATCTTAATACTGCATTTGATACTATCAACCACATCATTCTTTTGTATGGACTCGAAAATTAGCATTAGTGACATTAGTGGAATTGAATTGGCATGGTTTAAAGCATACTTATCTGACCGTTATCAGTTTGTAGTAGTAAATGAAGAGATGTCATATCGATCACAAGTTCAGTATGGTGTACCACAAGGCTCAGTACTAGACGAAACGTACCAATTTCACAAAATTAACGGAATGCATAGGTGATATACAAAATTGGATGACTAGTAATTTCCTACTACTTAATTCAGAAAAAAACTGAGATTCTAGTTATTGGACCAAAAACCTCTGCACATAATTATCTAGAACAGTGGTTCTCAAACCTGTCCTAGGGACCCCTCGCCACTGCACATTTTGCATGTCTCCCTCACCTAACACACCTGATTCAACTTATCAGCTTATTAGTACAGACTGCAAGACTTGAATTAGGTGTGTCTGATGAGGGAGACATACAAAATCTGCAGTGGTGAGGGGTCCCTAGGACAGGTTTGAGAACCACTGATCTAGAATACTGTCTAACACTTGATACTCTGTTAAGTCTTCATCGTCAGTTAGGAACCTGGGTGTACTCTTTGATACCAATCTTTCATTTGAAAGTCACATTTCTAGTATCTGTAAAACCGCCTTCTTCCATCTTAAAAATATATCTAAACTACAACATACAGTGGATAAAATAATTATTTGATCCCCTGCTAATTTTGTAAGTTTGCCCACTTACAAAGAAATGAAGGGTCAATAATATTTATGGTAGGTTTATTTTAACGGAAGTTCCCAAATGCCTGTTAAGGCGACTCAAACTCAGAGTAGATGAAGATGGAGTTAATGTGGAGCAGCATTTACTGTGAACCGAGCCGCTCTGAGACGCTGATTTGGGTTAACAGAATCCTAGCAAAAAAATGTTTTTCATGTTTTACACTGTACAAAAATAAACTGTTCTATCATTTACCCCACTTTCCGTCACTGTGACATTTTTCCCTGAAACTGAAATTAAATTAAATAAGGCACAGAGCCACCTTAACTTCACAGTGAATGACACCTTTAGACAACCGTTAATTGAATTTTAGAAAAGGTAATGAATAAATGCGTAAATAAAATGTCAATGCAAGAAACTAAAATATCAGTGCAAAATTTTGAGCAACAGAATCAAGATAAAAATAAAATATTCACAAATAAAAATTCCCATCTCTTACCCTGTACTATAATATATGCAGTGGCGTGGATGGTGTCCACATTGTTGCTTGCGAAGCAAGTGTACTGTCCCCCATCAGCCTGATTGACATTCTGGATGTAGAGACCTGCTGAAGGAGTAATGTTGATGCGGGGATCCACTGGGAGGGCTGTGTGGTCTCCTTTGGTCCAGGTCACGCGGGGCTGCGGCTGACCCGTCGCACTGCACTCCAGGGTCACACTCTCCCCGACCAGAACTTCTGTGTTCTGCGGCTGGATCACAAAACTGGGTCGAGCTAGAGAGACAAAGGCAAGGACCAAAAATGGATTGCTGTGTGCAATAAGTCTGCCATTAAATGGTCTTTACCAGATTGGCATGCATGCTACCCTAATATTATCTACGGAAATGTACAAATAGAGTTTAATTCAGTGTTACTTTGTAATTATTTGTGAAATTCACTAGCAATTTCGTAGGGGAAAATTGTTTCATATTAAACCCTACATCCTTTTTAATTCAATGTGTTACTTGTTACTCTGTAATTATTTCAGAAATTTACAAGCAATTTCTGAGAGACAATTTCAAAGTAAAAATTCAATGCATTACTTTGTTGTTTCTTTGTAATTATTTGTGAAATGTTATAGCAATTTATGAAAAGCAATTTATGAAAATTGTTTCAAAATTAATCATACACTTTATTAAAAATGGAATGTGTTAGTTGTTTATTTGAAACAATTTTCATAAATTGCTAAATCCTACACAATTTTTTGTCAGTGTATATGAGATGATACATTTTACAGGATTTATCCGATACTATAGACTGTGCCTGAATTAAATAGGGTCAAGCTAGTTTGGGAGGTTCTAGTAATTCTAGTTGAATTATTATCACCTACAGGACCCCATCACACTCACAAGGTGATCTGAAGTATCGTAAGGTGACCTCTGAGGTCTTCACCTCTCCAGCCACATTTTTGGCCATGCACTGATACACGCCCTGGTCCGTCTCCCGCGTGTCCTGGATCATCAAGGTTCCATCTTCCAGTAGATTGAGACGGGTGTCATCCCTCATGTTCAGAGCATTGCTGATAAAAAATACTTTCCTGTTTATGCATACACCCTTCACACATTGAGGATTAAACAACCAAAATATTTTATTTCTGTCATCATTTACTCACACTCATGTCAGTCCAAACCTGTATCACTTCCTGTCTTCCATGGAACACAAAAGAAGATAAATTACAGAATGCCCAGACTGTCAAACTCCAAATTTACAAAAAAGCACCATAAAAGTAGTCCATGCGTCTCATGCAACTACATTCTAGGGGCCAGATTTACTGAACAGGGCAGATTAGCACGAGAGAGAGTGCAATTCCAAAAAAGTAATCGAGTAAACCGAGAACAGTTAGTGATCATGCCGTGCGGAAACCAGCTCAAGTGGAAATATAACTGCAACCGTTCCCTACCATTCTTAGAACAGTTTGGCCCGACTGTGGAAAAGCAGCTATTCAAAAAAAAAAGCAGTAAAAGCAGTAGTCACATTCAAATCCAGACTCAAAACACATCTGTTTAGCTGTGCATTTACTGAATGAGCACTGTACCACTGTTCGTCCGACTGTTTGTACTGTATTTTATTTTATTTTATGTTTTAATTACTCTGATTTATTTTGATTATTTCTGTATTTTATCTTTTATTCTAAACTGCTTTAATTATTCTGATTTATTTAGATTATTTTAATTTATTCTATGTAAAGCACTTTGAATTACCATTGTGTATGAAATGTGCTATATAAATAAACTTGCCTTGCCTTGCCTTGCCTTGCCTTGCCTTGCCTAGCTATTGAGACTGGCCAATAGTTGAGAAAGGCTCTATTTTATGCAAATGAGGAGTGGAAAACACTGGGCAGCAGGAAATAGCTTTAAGGTTCAGGTAGTGATGTCTGTTAAAAATATGCAGATTGTGCTGGAGCTTCTGCTGGATTTAGTGTGTAAATCATAATGTTTACAAATGTACATTTGTATGTTAAATAATAGATTTTGCATGCTTAAGTATATTTATAAAATGGGGGTTTTGCTTAAAAGCCTATCACCTTCGTAGTGTTGTCACGGTACCAAGATTTCAGTATTCTGTACCGATACCAGTGAAAATCCACGGTTTTCTGTATTTCGGTACCAAACCAAAGTTTAATTTAGACTAAATTTACCAGTAAAAATCCATGGTTCTCGGTACCAAAGCAAAACACAAAAACATGCTAACTGAACAACACACTATTTTTATTAATAAAGTTAAACTTTTATACTCTTATACTTTTATAAAATTGTGTTTCAAGTTTTTCCACAAGTAATAAATGAAAATAAATTGCAAACCTAAAAAACACAATAAGCCATGACTGAATTAACACACTTCTTATTTATAAACTTAAAATCTGTATAAATTAAACAAAATATGCCATGACTGAACAACACTTTATAAACTAAAATTTTATTATAAATAAATAAAAAAAACAATGGCATAATTCAAGCCAAGGATTGTAAACATTTGAGTAATTAAATAACGTCTCGGTAACTAATGTAACCCTCGTTCCCTGAAGGGAAAAAAGTAGCTGCAAACCATTCTTGGGGACGGATGCATTTGAAAATGCGTTTCTACATAAGCATCTTGAACAGCAGCCTGTGAAGGGACCGGTTCAGGACACGCAGGTCCAAGATTGGCCGTAACCCACCGCCTTTCTTGGGTACAATGAAGTACGGGCTGTAGAAGCCAGTCTTCATATCGGCTGGAAGGACCGGCTTGATCGCGTCCGTCGCCAGTAGGACTTTGCCCTGAGCACAGAACATGGGTGAACAGAATGCCCCTGAAGACTGGGGGGCGCCGGGCGAACTGAATCGCATAGCCGAGTCTGATAGTACGGATGAGCCAGCGAGACGGGCTGGGAAACGCTAGCCAGGCTCCCAGACACCGTGCAAGCGGGACCAACAGATGTATCCAGGGTGGGGCAGCACGGCGGAATGCAGGGACCTGACTCGGACGGCATAGCGGCACGGAGTGGGGTCTGAGTGTGTGATGCAACACGTACCTGCTTCCGTCGAAGGGCAGAGTGAGTGTGTGGAGGCGTCAGTGTGTCCGGGACACAACCACAGCTGCTCGCTGGCGATGAACGAGGGGCTTGAGGGTGACAAGGCAAAGTGTCGCTGACCGCCAAGCGGACCCAGAGGTTTCAGAAATTGCTCTTTTATTGAAATTGTGGGTACCACTGGCCAGTGGCGGAACAAAAAGAAAAGGAAACAAAAGATTCTCTACCCGGCCCTCCACCGGGGGAAGGAGCGGCGCGTTCACCAATTCCTGAAGAGCAACTTGATCCACCTTTGGGTCGCCAGTCTCAGGGTCGTTTGCACCTCCGCTTGCCTCCTGGTTTGGCAGCGGCCTGGACGGGTGGGATCGACTTCCTGCGGCTTGCTCCACGCTGAGGCTTGGATGATGGCTGCTGCTGAGGCTTAGTGGGAGCAGAGGACGCCGCGGGAGGCCGACCTCTGCAACAAGCAGGTGGAGGATCTGCAGCTGGAGGACGGGTGGGAGCAGCAGTGGTCCGCCGGGGCAGGATGTGTCGAATCACCTCTGTCTGCTTCTGTGCAGCCGAGAACTGCTAGGCAAAGCTCTCAACTGCGTCGCCGAACAACCCAACCTGGGACAGAGGGGCGTCCAGGAACCGATATTTATCGGTGTACCTCATATCGGCCAGGGTGACCCAAAGATGGCGCTCCTGGACCACCAAAGTGGACATCACCAGACCAACAGAACGTGCGGTTTCCTTTGCCGCCCGGAGAGCGAGGTCAGTTGCCACACAGAGCTCCCGGAGCTCGCCTGGGCCTGGTGGACCTGCAAGAGCGCCATGGCATGGAGGGCGGAAGCAGCCCAAAGACCGGATGAAAACTTTCAAGCCATTTACGGGAGGCGTGGATTACCCCGCCAAGTCGAAGCGGACGCCAGACACAGCTGCATCGCAACACTAGATCGGGGCATAGGCGAGGGGACTGCACCTCCCTTGAGGTAAGCGAGTCTCAATCTAAGCGCTGCCATAGTCATATTCCCGCAATGAGAACATGAACTATTCACAAAAGCTGCCTCAGCGTGCTAAATTCCCGAACACGAGAGGCAACTATTGTGGCTGTCTGCTGGTGCCAGGGAACGGCCACATCCAGAAATGCACAAGCGGAATGACACGGAATGTGTTGTTCTTTTGTGAAGAAAAAACACAAAAAAATGCTCTCTTAATACCTTCCCACAGTGCTGAGGCACCCAGGGAATGGCCGCTGTGTACAGCAGTGCTGTAAACACTTTTAAGGGAACGCCCACCGAAACCGACACAGAAATTTCAATGCTGTGAAAACAGCAGTTGTTGACCTTAAGCCACTCGCTGATCGCGCCATCCCACCAACACTGGTTACAAGGATAGAGAGAGGATTCTTCAACGCAGTAGCTCGAGTCTGTATTCAGAAGACCAACAGAACTCGGCTCCGAAGTTAAAGACAATGAGTGCATGCGCCCGCTTCCTGTTTATACCCGCGCTGCGGGGCACACGCCAACGTTCATTTACAGTTATTCCTTAAGTTACTTTCTTTGCCATTTCCAAAGAAATGTTTCCATATCTTGGGCTAACAATATACCCTGCAGTACTGAACACTCTTTCAGATGAACAGCTTGATGCAGAAATGCACAGATACTTCCTGGCAAACTCAGATAGTTAAGGTAGTGTACCCATATTTGTTTTCTACCAGGAAAGTGGATTATCCTCAGCACTGACCTCAGGCATCTGACCGTACACCAAGAATTCACCATTTAACTTGTCACTTGCAGAAAGATGTGCTTGACTTGAGGATGTTGGTTCTCCTTTTTCTTTCTTTTCCCCCTTGTATGGTGGAAAGCAGTTGCTTCAGGTCATTCAGCTTCATATTTTTTTGATGGCATAGTTAATAAAAATAATTAATAAAGAAGCTTAATTCTAACACTCATTATATTAGCGTTAGCCACAACACATATGCTAACGATTTACTACACAAACGGCTAACGTTGTGTTTATTTCAATCTGACATTCAAATTAAAATATTAGGGGTGTCACGATTCTCCAAATGCTCGATTCGATTAAATTTTCGATTCTAAGGTCACGGTTTGATTCGATTCTCGATTTTTACATTTACTTTTTTTTAAAGCCGAAACCGGCCAATCAGGATGCTCTCTGTCTTACATGCGCTTCATGAGGCACACACGCAAGGTCTCTCGCTCTCTCCCTCTCTGCCGTGCGCGCGCTATACGGTTTGGAGCACAGTTTTTTCTGTCACGCATGCGCGCTTTTGCTCGCTCACTCTAGATTCCGGGAGATTTTAACTAATTTGCGTGCATCAGGGAGCCGCTATCAATATGCGGGAGACTCCCGGAACTTCCGCGAGACTTGGGATGTCTGCAAACTGTGGCTTTTTTGAAGCGCGAACGTTGTCAACATAACTCACTGGAAATCCAAAAAACGTCCACACCTGCAACTTCAATGAAAGAGGAGGGGGTTCAAGTTCTGTCGATGGGTCTCCTGCATCTGCAGTTGCCATGCTATCTTTTGAGTGGCTGTGGCTAAGTTAGAGGAGGTTGACCATAGACTCGCAGCACTTCAACACGCGTGTTTTTTTCCGCTTGGCACGCCGACCGGACGTGACATGGGGGCGTGGCAGCATCGACGATTCCATTTTTTAATTCAAAGTTCGAGATTGTGAATTAATTTCGATCGATTTTGATTTAAAATCGAAATCGTGATACCCTTATAAAATATGGTATATAATTCATAACAGAAGCTCTAAATTTGAAATCAATTTGAACCTGCTTAAACCTTACCTGCTTGAACTCTTTCATTAGATCCGGGTGTCGGTCTTTAAGGTGTTTTATTAAGTTTGATGTGTTTCCTGCTTTTGAGAGAAAACTTGTGACATCGTTTGCAAATTACCTGCTTCCGTCGAAGGGCAGAGTGAGTGTGTGGAGGCGTCAGTGTGTCCGGGACACAACCACAGCTGCTCGCTGGCGATGAATGAGGTCGTTTGCAAATTGGTTTTTGATGATCTATGATGTTCCCCTCGTCATCAGCCGCAAATCCAAAATATTTCCACTCATGGCTCTTTCCTCCTTTCTTATCAACAAGCAAGTGGATTTACAGCCACCACATCAGCAGCACTGCCGGTCGCCATGTCTCAGCACTTTAATGAAGAGTACGCAACTGCACACCCTTCCTGCATGCATGCATGCACATCAAGAACCGGGTTTGACCGGTTACTCGGTACCATCGGTACTTAAGAAAACCTGGTACTGTGACGTTTACATTTTTTTAGTATCGACTTGGTACCGAAGTACCGAGTCTTTTGACAACAAGTTCTACAAAACATCTCTGTTATGCATGTAACCCTCATTCCCTGAGGAGGGAACGGAGACGTTACGTCCCTCTGCCACAACCGCTGTACCGCTGTAACGGCCTGGAATTCAGTCTCGGCTCCTCAGCAGGAAAACATAATGCGAGATTGCCAGCGTCCCTCCTTTTATACCCATGCAGTGGGGCAGAGTTGCGCTATGCAAATTCCGCAGACCCATGGCATTTCCTTGCCATTGGCTCGTTTTGGAGAACTCGAACGTTTTTTAATGTTGTTTATATGTCTGTAGTGTTTTTAAAATGCTTTCAGAAAAAACAGGTGCAAATTCAAAGTCAACACCCTTGCGGAGTATTTTCTCATTAAAACTGCAGTGAACCAAAGACAGGTTAAAAGTATGGTTTGAAATCGCCCTGTTTCATACTGTCACACAAATATTTTCCTTGCTCTGTGGGCATTTTAACACAATGAGCACAAGACCTTTATGAAGGGACAGGAAAAATAAGGTACATTTAGTAATATAGTGAATGAATTATGCATAATGTACTGTATATTATGATATTATGATGAACTATATGCCTTTCTCCACTGACGTTCTGAGTGGTTCAAAGGGTTTCTAAGGATGCTAATTTTTAGAAGGCAGACTAAGATGGCGAACAGGCTCATGGTTTGTGTAACATTAGCAACACAGTATTAGCAGTTTGATAACATAGTCAAGCTGAAGGCAAATCATATCAATTATAGTTATGTGTCCCATGTTGTAGACAGCGATACATAAAATGCATAACCATTCTGATACATGGATTATTGGCCTCTGCTGATCCTGCAGCCAGTGAGATTGCTTGCTCAACATTTAAATTGTCTGGTTCAGTGTTCTCTGTAAGCTGGTCCTACAGCGCACTATAAGAGTAGTAAGTGAAACCCTCCACCTTCCCCAGCTCCACTTGCCTAGATCTGCTACGGGATTTATGTATGCATATGCATGCAGCAGCGAGATATCTTACACGCTGTTGCCAGTATCAAGTCCATACTATCTAGACCGACAAGACCAAGTATATTAACACTGTCATATCCATTAACATGCTAAAACTATTTAAAGATTCATCATGATTGAAATACAATGTTACATGGACTTCTTTTATGGTGCTTTTTGTCATTTTCAGACGGCCTCATTATGGAAAAAGCACTCTAGGCACACTGTAATACTTCTTTTGTGTTCCGTGAAAGAAAGAAGGTAATTTCTGCTTTGAGCAACAGAGAGACGAAAAAAATGAACACAGAATTTTATTTTTTGGCTGAACTTTTCCTTTAAGCACGTACATTAAGGGTGGAAGCTTACTTGTTTCTAAGCCAGATGATCTGAGGTTTGGGGTTGCCCTCTGCCCTGCATGTGAAGTACACAGTGTTCCCAGAGGTTACGTCCACATCCTGTGGCTGAGATGTGATCCGAGGAACTTCTGCTCCACAAGAGAGACACATTCAGATGAAACCAAACATAAGTGTCCCAGAAAGGACAAAGCAGAGGAGAAGTAAAATGAGTTTAATTCGGTCTGTAAAAGCTATTGGAATTACAGCACTGAAGGTCTATTTGTAGTGGCAATGTGTTTGACATTTCCCTCTTGCCTCACTTCCTCTCCTCTGGCTTGGCTGCCCGTGTTGGTTGACGGCCAGGCACGAGGTGATTGTGTCTATGGTCACAACGGCCACATGCCAAACCCCAAACATTCTACTGGTGAAACCAAATGTCTGGTTGTGCACTATGTCAAAATATTCGCACATTATTCTTGCAAAAATGGCACAGATTTCTATAGAGTGCTGCAGGGATGATTTTGCAGACCAAAACCTGGAAACAAGTTCCTGTTCCATCATCCTGAAGTCAATGGGTTTATGCTTAAATGCATGAAATAAGGTCTGTGGTGAACAAGTTCAAGATATATATTTTTAAGTTTTATTCTACGAGATAAAATACATCAGTAATACCCCTTGTGATTTTATGCTTATAGTTATGCTTATAGTTACACAATAATATTAATTATTAAATACATTTGAAGCAGATATATTTAAAAACCTAGTGTACTTTCTGTATTCTATTAAATAAAACTATTTGCTTGTAACTGTCTCCTTGTATCATTTTATTAAGGATTAACACACCGGTGGTTCTTGAATGTATGGTAACTGATTGTCCTTTGGAGCTCGACAGCTCACATACACATACATTTTTGTTATATGGAAAACAGCATCCTTGACACTTTACAAAAAATCTGATTTAAAGGGTTAGTTCACCCAAAAATGAAAATTATGTCATTAATGACTCACCCTCATGTCGTCCCAAGCCCGTAAGACCTCAGTTCATCTTTGGAACACAGTTTAAGATATTTTAGATTTAGTCCGAGAGCTTTTTGTCCCTCCATTGAAAATGTACGTACGGCACACACTCTTTGTCCAGAATGGAAATAAAGACATCATCAAAGTAGTCCATGTGACATCAGTGGGTTAGTTAGAATGTTTGGAAGCATCGAAAATACATTTTGGTCCAAACATAACAAAAACTACGACTTTATTCAGCATTGTATTGTCTTCCGGTTCTGTTGTTGATCCGCGTTCACGATTCCGCAGTGACCCTGCTGACGTAAGACGCTGATGACGTGTTATCTGGTGCGCCCGAGCTTCGTTTACAGTTTGAGGGAGACGGGCGCTGTATTCAAGCTATTCTACATTGTTTGTATTTTTGTATTGCTATATATTTTTTTAAAATGGTGCGTAGGTGTGCATGTCGCGGATGTCCTAATCTCCAGATAACACGTCATCAGCGTCTTACGTCAGCAGGGTCACTGCGGAATCGTGAACGCGGATCAACAACAGAACCGGAAGACAATACAATGCTGAATAAAGTCGTAGTTTTTGTTATGTTTGGACCAAAATGTATTTTCGATGCTTCCAAACATTCTAACTAACCCACTGATGTCACATGGACTACTTTGATGATGTCTTTATTTCCATTCTGGACAAAGAGTGTGTGCCGTACGTACATTTTCAATGGAGGGACAAAAAGCTCTCGGACTAAATCTAAAATATCTTAAACTGTGTTCCAAAGATGAACGGAGGTCTTACGGGCTTGGGACGACATGAGGGTGAGTCATTAATGACATAATTTTCATTTTTGGGTGAACTAACCCTTTAATGTACAATGAAAGAAAGAAAATCATGTGTTTTTGAGCAAATAATGAGCAAACTATGACATTTTGGGAGTAAAGTATCCCTCAGATTTCACAACTAGCCCCTTTGCTGCTCCATCTCAAAGCATTTGTGATAGACATTGGATTCATGATGCCTTGCTTTCTCTTCTTGATTTGCGCAGAGTGGCAGTACGACATTTCCTCAGAGAAACAGCAGCTGTCTGTCTGTCTGTCTGGTGCTGCCCTGTTCTGTTTTGACAGGTGCCTCAGGCATATGTGTGCTGTGTTTTATGTATATAGGGGGTCGAAAAGCCATACTGTGTTAATCCCATTCTTCTACAGAGCCTATAGGGGCGTTTGTGGGGGGCTGATTACTGTAACAAGCCTGAGCAAGTCTATCGAGCACAACAGCCGCAGTGGTTTGTGGCTACACGGTGGGGAAACCTCAGAGGTCCCAGAAGAGACCATGCAATTCCAGATTAAAAAATGTAGACATGACAATGAAAAAGACATATCTGGGAGTCTTAAAAGTAAAATTTATATATATATATATATATATATATATATATTAGTATATTTATTTTAGTTAGTATTATTATTATTATTATTATTATTATTATTATTATTATTATTATGTAATACATAATATATATTATACTAATTATTATTTTGATTTCATTGAACATAAGACTAGTAACTAAATGATTTATTAAAAATTAATAATAGTAATATTAAAAGTAAGAATAATTTTTTATTGTTTTTTTTATCAATATGTAAAATGTCAATGTAGTGTAGTTAACTACTTTTTTCAAAAAGGTAATTTGACAGTAGTTTGACTAGAAATTATAAGAGGCTTTAGTTTCTAAGCACTGTAATAAATTAATTATTTTACAGAAAATAAAATGTAAAAAAAAATGCTACAGTAAACACCTGTTAATTGACACCTTACTATAACAGAAAACGAATCGGTTACCTAACGTAACCTCGGTTCTCTCTAGATGAGGGAACGAGTATTGCGTAAGCTAGCTTACGCTACGGGAAAGATTCATCTTTTCTGAGAAATTGAAGCCAAAAATTATCCTATAATTTTGTATCTATTCACAACGCAGTTCAGCTGCAGCAGAGCATGAGCAGGCTAGCTAGCAGCTCATTGGCTCGCTCACAGGGAACTGCTTAAGCCTATGAGGAGACACGAATGAACTCTCGGCCAATGAGAGTCTGACCTGCTCTCATTGCGTCAGAGCCCGCCGAAACGGGCGTGGCCAGAGAGTATAAATTCGCCTCTCAGGCTGCAAATTCTGGTTTTCATAGAATGAAGCGAGAACGCTAGTAGCACAAGCACGGCCAGGAACGCAATACTCGTTCCCTCATCTAGAGAGAACCGAGGTTACGTTAGGTAACCGATTCGTTCTCTTACGAGAGGTTCTCTCGTATTGCGTAAGCTAGCTTACGCTACGGGAACACCTGGTCAACGCCATGCGTGCTAAGCATCCACTATGAGTCCCAGGGGGGACCCCGGGGAACCCTTATGAGTGGGAATAAAATATGTACATGTGATAAAGGCCAGCGGAGCGGGCCGGGGATTTGTGAAGTACATAAGCACATAATAAGGAGGGACAGAACGAGACCGGTCTGCGTGAATAACTCCCTATAGTGCAGCTCAACCAGAAGAGCTGTAACATACTAGACTGCTAGTAGTTTAGCCTGCAAGGCGGGAACTTCCAGATAGTAAAATCTGATAAAGGTGGAGGGGGAAGCCCATCCCGCTGCCACACAAGTATCATGAATGGAAATTCCGCTGGACCAAGCCCACGATGAGGCCATGCCTCTAGTGGAACGGGCCCTGATGCCCAGAGGGCATGGCAGGTCTTTTGACGCGTATGCGGCTGCAATGGCATCAACTATCCATCTGGACAGAGTCTGTTTCGAGGCGGCCAACCCCTTGGTGCGCCCACCGAACGAAACAAAAAGCTGCTCAGCTCGTCTGACCGGAGCAGTGCGAGTAAAGTATAATCTCAGGGCCCTGACCGGACACAGGAGATTAGAGTCAGATTCGCTATCGGATGCAGGCAGAGCCGATAGAGAAATAACTTGTGCCCTGAATGGGGTACCAATCGCTTTTGGGACATAACCATGTCTAGGTTTGAGAACGACTAAGGAGTCATTGGGCCCAAACTCCAGACAGGAAGCGCTGCTGAACAGCGCGTGAAGGTCCCCCACACGCTTCACTGACACGAGCGCGAGCAGGAAGATAGTCTTGAGCGAAAGGTATTTGAGCTCCACGGTGTTTAACGGTTCGAATGGGGGGGGCTTTCATAGCTTCGAGAACTATGGAAAGGTCCCAAATCGACACCGACGGGGGGCGTGAGGGGTTCATCCTTCTAGCTCCCCTGAGGAAGCGGATGACTAAGCCATCTTTGCCCAGTGACTGGCCACGCCGGGGTTCAGCGAACGCCGCGACGGCTGCCACATACACCTTGAGAGTGGAAGGGGACCTGCCCTTATCCAGCATCTCTTGGAGAAAAACTAGCAAGGAAGGAACCTTGCATGACCGTGGGTCCAAGTTTCTGTCGGTGCACCACTTAGAGAACACAGACCATTTAGACGCATAGAGCCTTCTAGTAGAAGCCGCTCTAGCCTGCATGATCGTGTTTAACACTCCTTCTGGCAAAGCAACGGGTAGTCGTTGATCACCCACGCATGAAGCGCCCAGCGCTCTGGGTGGGGATGCCAGATCGTGCCGCAAGCTTGGGAGAGGAGATCTGTTCTGAGTGGAATGGGCCACGGGGCTGTCTGTGACAGCTGAGTGAGCTCCTGAAACCAAGTCTGACCTTTCCAACGTGGGGCTATGAGGAGCACCGAGTGGCGTGTTTCCCTGATTCTCTGAAGCACCTGTGGTAGCAGAGACACCGGAGGGAATGCATAAAGCGGGCGGCTGGGCCAGGTCTGGGCTAGCGCGTCCTCGCATTTTGAGAAAAATATTGGGCAGTGGGTGTTTTCTTCTGAGGCGAAGAGGTCCACCTCTGCTCTGCCGAATATTCGCCACAGCTTTTGGACTGTAAGAGTGTGCAGGGACCATTCGCCAGGGGGAATGGGGTTCCTGGACAGACTGTCTGGACCGTCGTTCAGATGGCCCGGCACGTGCGTCGCTCTGAGCGAGAGCAGGTGACACTGGGACCAAACTAGGATGCGTTCTGTCAGCCGGAAGAGAATTCTGGATCTGACGCCGCCCTGACGGTTTTAGATAGGAGACCACAGCCATATTGTCCAAACGGATCAGCACATGGTGACCGTGAATGCGCGGCAGAAAGCGTGTGAGCGCGTTCTCGACCGCCAGCATCCCCAAACAGTTCATGTGGAGGAGACTCTCCTGAGCTGACCAGGGGCCGAAGGCCGGTGAGCCCTCGCAGACCGCACCCCAACCCATGTTGGATGCGTCTGTCGAAAATGACTTTTCGGCGAGAAAAGGTCCCCAAGGAAACGCCCCGCTGAAACCATTCTGTCATGGTCCATGGCTGCAGAGCTGTGATACAGGTCTGCGTTACCTTTTTCAGCTGGCGGCCCGTGGTCCACGCGCGGTGAGACACACGGCTCTTCAACCAGAACTGAAGCGGGCGCATGCGCAGTAACCCCAGCTGGAGCACTGCGGAGGCTGAGGCCATGTAACCCAGCGCGCGCTGTGTAGACAGACGAGCCGTCATTGAGACAGAGTCTAGCTCTATACCCAAGAAGGAGATAGTCTGACTGGGTTGAAGTGCGCTCTTTGTCCAGTTGACAGAGAGGCCCAAACTTTTCAGATGGTCGAGGAGAACTGTACGATGAGACAGTAGCTCCCTCTGTGATTGTGCCAAAATCAGCCAGTCGTCCAAATAGTTCAGTATTCGCAGCCCCTGACTCCGCAGGGGGGCGAGCGCCGCATCCATGCACCTCGTAAACGTGCGGGGTGCTAGGGATAGGCCGAACGGGAGGACGGTGTATTGATAAACCTGGCCTTCGAAGGCGAAACGTACGAATGGCCTGTGAAGGGGATTTATCTGAATCTGAAAGTAGGCATCTTTCAGATCTAGTGAAATGAACCAGTCCCCCTGGCGCACATGCGCGAGGAGTTTTCTGATAGTGAGCAATTTGAACGGTCTCTTCATGAGAACTTTGTTCAGAAATCTGAGGTCTAAGATTGGTCTGAGGCCGCCGTCTTTCTTTGGAACCAGAAAATAACGGCCGTAAAACCCCGACTCGCTCATAGATAGAGGAACTCTCTCTATAGCCCTTTTGCACAATAGTTTTGCTATCTCTGAACGGAGCAGAGTCACTGCTTCTGGGTTCACAATAGTTTCTAGCCGCGCTCGGAAACCTGGAGGGCGGCGGTGGAACTGTAAGCGATAGCCTAGCCTTATTGTGTTTAGCACCCACTGGGAAATTCCCGGAATAGCTTCCCACGCTTGAAGCGTAACGCTAAGGGGTGAATGGCTACATGGTCCCTGTTGCTGCACACAGCGGGCCGCGCTGGCGCGTTCATAGTGTTTATGAGCCCGTGTGCGCGTCCCACCTCTGCTCACTCTGTTACACGGCCCTTAAACTCCTCTCTGAGTGTAAGTCCCGCTTATGCACTCTGAAACTCGAGCGGGTTGGAACCGCTTTATGAGAGTGGGCTCTGTGAGACACACGGGAACTGAAAAGCTTTTGTGTATGAGTGAACAGTGTTGTGGGCACATTTTCTACACGTGAGGCTTTTATGCTCTTTTTGAGATATCTCTGGATCGCCGTGAAAACGGTGTTTATGCACATGCAGTGCTTTGTGTATGAGTGAACACAGTGTTGTGGGCACATTATCTACACAATAGGTTTTTATGCTCTTTTTGAGATATCTCTGGGTCGCCGTGAAAACGGTGTTAGTGCACATGCAGTGTTTTGTGTATGAGTGAACACAGTGTTGTGGGCACATTATCTACACAATAGGTTTTTATGCTCTTTTTGAGATATCTCTGGGACGCGGTGAAAACGGCGTTTGTGCACATGCAAGCGGGAAAAGAGACCGGCTTGTTGATGGCGGTGTACACTGCTGCAGTAGCCGAGTGAACGGGGACTGACAGAGGGCGAAAACCTTGATGGCGGTTCAGCCATGGTGAGACATAGCCGTCCTTTTCTCAGCTGAGGCTGGTCACGTGAGCGGCCTGCAGCGGGATATATATATAGCCTGAAATCGGCTGCACTTGTGACGCGCCGTCGCGTGCAAGAAACGTGAGCGCTGCAAGCGGGCACGAGACTATTTTTAGCCTGCAGAGGCTGGACTTGTGACTGCATAAAAATTATCTGCGAGAGCCGGAATCGAACGCGGGTCTCTGGCGCGAAAAGCTTTGTAATACACCACTGAGCCACAGGGGTAATGACACAAGCACAGTAGCGCGAGCAGATAAGAGGGCGTGATAGCAGTAACAGGTTCGGCCTCAGCGGAACTAACACACTGTAACCCATTTGTCCAGCTTTATGCTCGGAAATGAGAACGTTTCTCATGAGCGCGGGAGAGCGCGGCCGCTTTCTGTCACGTAAGAGAGCTGGGCCCGAGCTCAGAGCTGCATAAAGATTATCTGCGAGAGCCGGAATCGAACACGGATCTCTGGCGCGAAAAGCTTTGTGTTCCACCACTGAGCCAGGGGTAAAGACACAAACATAACAGCGCGAGCAGATAAGACGGCGTCATAGCAGAAACAGGTTCGGCCTCAGCGGAACTGATACACTATAAACCCTTTATGTAGCGGCGTTATATGCAGGCGGGAGAGCGCGGCCGCTTTCTGTAACGTAAGAAAGCTAGCCGAGAGCTCAGAGCTGCATAAAAAAATATCTGCGAGAGCCGGAATCGAACACGGGTCTCTGGTGCGAAAAGCTTTGAGTTCCACCACTGAGCTAGGGGGAAGACACAGGCTTAATAGCGCGAGCAGATAAGAGGGTGTGATAGCAGCGACTAGTTCGACCTCGACGGAACTAACGCACTATAAACCCACTTGCCGGTGTATGCATGGGGCCGGGCTAGCTCTCTTGTAAAGTAAAGAAAGCTAGCCGCGGTTGGCACAGCTGTAAGCGGCTCGTCCCCCATTCAGCGCTCGTAGGCGGTGAGAGGGGGAGGCGGCGTAACGCTTCGAGTCGAGCCCGCAGGGTCAACAACAGAAGCCCAATCGCAGAGGAAACATCCGCCGTTGGCGAGAGAAAACTCTGCGTGTCCCAGTCCCAGGCAGAGAGCGCAGAAGAAGGCGGGCTCTGGCGCTGAGAGGGACGCGGCATGAGCCGCAGGTGTGCGAGGCATCTTAAAAAAGACGCTCGCTGCTCTTTTAGATACCCACACACAATACAAGAAGCTTTTTTGGTAAGGATATGAATCCGTCGGATGGCGCTAGCTTGCAGGACGGCTGAAGGTGGCGAAGACGGCCGGCTTCCTCAGACTCCCAGATGCTCGCTAGAAGGTGCCTTTTCCACGACGGCGGCTTCTCTCAGGATCAGCAGATGCGTGTAGCCTCGCTGAAGATATGAAAAATCAGAATTTACAGCCTGAGAGGCGAATTTATACTCTCTGGCCACGCCCGTTTCGGCGGGCTCTGACGCAATGAGAGCAGGTCAGACTCTCATTGGCCGAGAGTTCATTCGTGTCTCCTCATAGGCTTAAGCAGTTCCCTGTGAGCGAGCCAATGAGCTGCTAGCTAGCCTGCTCATGCTCTGCTGCAGCTGAACTGCGTTGTGAATAGATACAAAATTATAGGATAATTTTTGGCTTCAATTTCTCAGAAAAGATGAATCTTTCCCGTAGCGTAAGCTAGCTTACGCACTACGAGAGAACCTCTCGTAAGAGAACTAGAAGCAAATGGTTTAACATCACATTATATGTCATTTTACTGTACAATAATGTAAATTGTATGGTCTTAGGAAGTAAAAACTGATTTACCATATAATTTACAGTGGAAAATGTTGAGCTATGCATATAACTACTGTTCCCAGAATGAGAGATACGAGATGACAATATCTGACTATGGGATATTGCGCTTTCACGCAATTCACTGAAGACACCTTTATTCACGCCTGAAAGGCCAATGATGCATGCCGACTTAGGCAGACCTTCGTCATTTCCCTCGTTCAGGCCAGCTCTTCATCGAGCCTCCGAATGCGCTGGGCTCAGAAGTGTTGTATCATTCCCATCCTTCTGGGAACTAGTTATATGCATAACTCAACGTTGCCCAGTCTGTTCACTCTGCACAACACATGACTGTTGGGCATATATTCACGCCCTACAAAGTTCGCTGAACTAAACGTAAGGGACCAGCACCGCCATACCCTTTTTTATTTCTCAAGGGAGCGATGGCCCCTGTTTAAAACCCCTGCAGTAAGCGCTAACTGAGCCACCGTGACATCCAGTCAGATATCCTCCGAAGACATCCCTCTAAACAATGCCCAAGACGTTGCCATGCCCCTCGTTGAGTGCGCACACACCCCTGCAGTCAGAGCCAACCATTTACACTCATTTTCTAAAGAAATAGCCAATATAAACACTATATAAACATGCAAAAGACAATGTTTATATAGTGGTTTCCCACGGATCAGGTTAGCATACAAAAAGCTGGTGAGAAGACCACACAGCATGTGTCTGCTCAATGTATCTGTGTAAAATTGCACAAGGCACAAAGCATGGAGTCTCCTGTCTCATGAGTCAATAGAGCGGGTTTGGAATTGGCACAGCACCCTTAATACCCTCATGACGAGCCAAAATGACCACCAAAAAAAAAAACTTTCAACGTGGAATGGGAGCGATGTTCCTCCAACAACTCCTGCAAAAAAGTTAGTATCCCTGCAATCGGGATATCACTGATAATGCGATAAAGATCTTCGCCCGCGCCAAGCTTCAAAAGTGCGCCACTTCAACGCATAAAGCCCCCTTATCAGTGCCGCCCTAGTGCACTGTATTGTCGGCACAACATTGATTGAGAGCCCCGCTGCCATCAGATTCTCCCTCTCAGCGGGTCGGCCCATAGAGACCACAGCTCTGGCCGAGGGTGCAGAATCTGCCCCCCCCCCCCCCGCCTGGGACAGCAGGTCTCTGGATAGGGAAAGACACCACAGTGACAGCAACGGTGTACGTCCACTCCCTGACCTGTGATCCCCCCCTGGACAGCAGTTCTGTTCCACCATTTATGGTGCTTTCCACTGCATGGTACGGTTCGGTACGGCTCACTTTTTGGCACTTTTCCACTGCATGGTATGGCTCGCTTAAATCGTACCATCTCAGTTGAGGTTCCAAGTTAAAAAAACGATACTAAAATGTGACGTGTAAACTGCAGATCACTGATTGGTCAGAAAGAATCATCATCACTACCAGCTAGGGCTGGGAAAAAATCGATTTGATTTAAAAATCGAGTTGATAGGTCAAATCGATTCATATTTTCAAAAAATCTATTTTTTAGATTTTTTTTCTCCAATAATTTGGATGTTTAACAATCTTTGTTGCACACTGCACAGTGACTTTTCAGTTAGAGAAAGGATTTGCCTTTGCAATTTTGTTTATGTTGATGCACTTTAATTAAATACAATAAATATATATTTTTAAAATATATTTACAGTTCGCAGTTATTTTGTTTTAAATGGAGGGGGGGGAATCGAATCGAATCGTAAATCGAGTTTTTAAAAAAAAAAAAAAAAATTGCAGATTTTTTTAGGAAAAAAAATCGCCCAGCTCTACTACCAGCATCATTTGATTTGAGACACAAGACACCAAGCCCGCTAGATTTAAATAGTCAGCAATAGCCAACTTCATTTGTTCGCACAATTTTTTTAAACAACTTAAAAAAATTTTTTTTTAAAAATTGAAAAAAGAAATGGCTGAATCGTGGTCAGTAGACAAGGTGCAGACGTTCCTCTCGTTGGTAGCCGAAGAGCGGATGGGGCGACCAGGAATGAAAACATTTTTCAGCAACTATAAAGATCAGTCAATAATCCAACCCACTTTGAAGCGGTACTAAACTGCAGTGGAAAAGCAAACTGAGCCAAAGCCAGTTGAGGCATGCCGTGCCGAGCCGTACCACTCCCCTCTTACAGAGCTCCTATCACACAGAGCTCCCCATCCATGTTGTAACGCATCTGTCGTCACTACTTCACATGATGAAACCCTGCCCAGGGGAATTCCCTCTGTCAAAAGATCCGGGTTTCCCCAGGAGATCAGAGCTTGAACGCACAATGGCTTTATCGTCACCCATCTGTTTAAATGGCGTATAGCATCCAGCCCACTGCTTAGTGCCCAGTGCTGGAACGAACGCATAAAGAGGAGACCCAGCCGAAACGACTGCTATCATAAGTCCATAAGCCCCAGCAGTTGCAAAATTGTTAGGAAATGCATTGGCCTGCCCAGCTGAAACTGAAACAGACAACTGTGAAAATCCGCTGCCCTCCGTGCTGACAACATAGCTGTCTCCTGCACTGAATCGATCTCTAAACCGAGAAATAAAATCTGCTGACTCGGGACCAGCAAGCTCTTTTTGAGATTTCTTAAGAATCCCAGAGCTCGTAAATGGGAGACAAGTACTTGTGTTTGAGAGAAACACTGCTCTGAGAAAACGCCTAATGAGCATTTTATTATATTATTTGCGAAAAAACAGTCAAATCCACTCTGAAACAGGTATTTACCTGAAAACTACTATTAGACCTACCTGAAAAACCTGAAAACAACAACTAGGCCTTTTTTTATAATATTGAAGTAAAAATGAACTATATTAACTTTAACTGAAATAAAAAAAAAATGCCTGAAACATAAAACAATTAACAAATTTACTATGAATTTCTGGCACCCACTGTTTCCTTTTTTAGCATACATTTAACAGGTTTATTTTTTTTTGTGCTTTTTTTCAGTGAACACTGAACTGGTAATTAGCCCAATATCTGAATCTGAGCTGGCTTTTTCCCAGCCGACAATTTTGATCTCACAAAAGCCCAGTAGAGATGACCTGTATTTGTTTCACAGATGGTTGAAATGAAGTTACGCTTGACCCTTCACTCCCTCAAACATTTGACGAGGAAGTGGCGTTGCATGCGAACAATGATACATCTGGGAAACCACTCCATAATCCAGCTCACAAAACCAGATCAGCATCTGTTATTTATTATGATGACTAACATGTTCAAAGACATGCAGTGGGTCCCATGGAGTAGAATAATGTGGATGTGGCGAATGGGGGCAGATGCTGTAAATATTGCAACAATTTACTGCCTGTTGATCATTTTGATTTGAACAGAACGTGTATATTGTCTTGTGAAGTGTGTTTATGTGCGTGAATGGCCTCACCACAGTTGAGCTCCTCTGCAGTGAGAGTGGCGACCGAGCGTCCCTGCAAACGGCTTGGATAGTCGCAAGTAGCTGCGGCTTGAGCGTTACCAGATTCTGCGTACTGCTTCAACAGATCGGCCATCCACAGCAGTTCACAGTCACAGTGCAGTGCATTTGAGTCGAGGCGCCTAAAACACCCACAAACACAAAATTAAAATAAAATTAAGGCAATTCTTTGGTTAAAATAAAACAGTTTACATTTTTCGTGCAGCATAAATTTACACTTGTAGCAACGTCGATAAATTTGTAACTAAGTTGGTGTGTTTGAGTCAAGATGGTAACCCACTTTTGTAAATCCTGCAGTAAGTGTACCTCAAATGTTAACCCTGGTTTTGCAGAACAAATTTTACTATCTAGATTAGTTGATAAAACTAGTTAGTTTTTTAGAACTCCAATCCAAAATCAGCTAAATTTGCACTGATCTTTAATAGATTTTAAGTTATTTAGTTCATCAAAACATTTAAACCCCTAAAATTATAAACAACTTCCTGTTAACAAACTTTTAAACATTACTTTTTAACATCCTCATCTAAAGTTATGACACTAAAAGCCCGTTCACACCAAGGACGATAACTACAGTATAAAGATAAAGATATAGTTCTACAAATAGTTTTCAATATTAAAGAATAGCAGAGACTACACAAGACAACTATAATGATATTGTTGGAATCCCCAACAATATCATCCCAAAAAATAGATTTTTTTTAATAATATATTTTTTTATAATTTAATAATTTTTTAATAAAAGCATTGACAGCCAATCAGAATCTATCCTGTTTTCAGAGCTCGAGCATTTAAAGCAGCAAACGGCAAAACTGCAGAATGTGCTTAGAATAAACAGAACAATATCATGCGCTGGTGTGGTCGCTAATAGTTATCTTTATAGTTATCGTTCCTGGTGTGAACAGGGCTTAAGTCAAGATTATTACTAGAGTTAAGTAAGCCTAAAACAATAGGAACCTTTTTATTACTTGTAATAAAACAAATGTTAACTGAAACAAAATTAACTACCAACATTTAAATTATTATATTTCATCTAGTTGCCAAGGCAGCATTTCTCATTTTTATTTAGTTTAACTTGATGTACAAACAAACTAATATACTGAAATAAAAATGTATACAAACTGTATAGACATTTAAAAAACTAATAAAAATGACAACACAAAACTTGAAATTTAAAATGAAAACAGAAAAAAAATATTATAATAATTTCAAAATAGTAATAAAAAATATATAATAGGATCTCAATGATACAAGTATTATACTTCACTAAATGTTTTGATTACAAACCATTTAAAATGCTCTCAGCACAGTGGGCCCTATTTTGACGATCTGAAACCCAAGTATCAAATGCAAAACGCAAGTAACTTTATGGGCGGATCTCGCAATAAATCTTCCGCCCAACGTAAATCTAAAATGGGTTGGTCTGAAGTAGCTACATTACTCATAGGTGTGGTTTGGGCGTAACGTAAAAAACCAATCAGAGCGCCATCTCACATTCCCTTTAAAAGCAGACGTGCTTGTTCCATGGCGGATTGCTATTATGATGGCGGATTTGCCAGGCACACGCCAGGAGCGGTTCACAGCTGAGGAGACCGACGTTCTCGTCAGGGCCGTAAAAGACAGAGAAGTGACATTGTATGGGAATGGGAGAAACCCACCCAAATTAGCTTTGGTTAAACAGGCATTTAATAATAATTTAGGTAAATGTGTAAGCTAGATTTATGCCTATTTTTTCACATCTTCATGGACACCACAATGATTTCTCTCGTGTGGTAATTTTTTCCATACAATTATGTATGGTTTGCAAAAATGGGAACTGCTGCATCTGTGTAAATGAGAGAAGCAAAGTGTATGTGCGTTGTTGAGCATACGTTACATTATGGCCAAGTATGCGCCCTTAAAATAGCATCTAAATAACGCGCCACTGACTTTAGGCTAGGTTTCTCCTGGTCTATGGCGGAATTGTTTTCTGAAACTGCAAATAAGCACCAGGGAACGCCATAACACGCCTCCTCTTTTTGCTGAACCGCCCCCGGGAGCCCAAGTTTATTCCCTAATTTACCGACGTGCATCTGTGTAGGGAAAAGTCTGCTGTGCGTCGAGTGCAAAATAGGAATGATACATGCGTCGGTGTACAAAGTCAATTGCGCTGGGTGCAAGATAGGGCCCTATGTCTCATTTATTTATTTTTGGTGGCTAAAGTGGAACCAACTTTGACAAACTTCGACCAACAACCAACTTTGAGTTTTTCAAGATATAATTGATAACTAAATAAAGAGACCGTCTTATTTACTCATACGTAAATAAAGTAATCTTGAGTAATACTCACAGTCTCTTCATGGACTGCAGGTGGGAGAAGGTTCCTAATGCAAGATGAGTAATTCTGTTGTTGTGAAGAAACCTGCAGTAGATATCAATGAAAAGTGCACAGATTCAAATGTATGTATTCACAAATCAGGCATATATAATCTGTGACCAGGACAGGAAAAACACAACGCATGCCATAAAAGAAGTCATTTGTTTAAACTTGACATCTACTCCAATAGTTGTTATTTTTTAGGAAAATGTGCTATTTGTTTTGTAGGTGATCTGACAAATTTGACAAAAACAGGAGGGGTCAGGAAACTATTTTTTTTTTTTATAAAAAAAAAAACTCAAATTCAAGGAGTTCTAATTCTAATAAAATTAAAAAAAATATATATTTTTTTTTATTTTGTAATGCATCAGTTTGTATGGCCCTGACACTTGTAGCGTACCTATTTTAACCTTTTTTACTGCTGGAGGGACATGACATTGTCTCGATTTGTACTGACACTAGAGGTCGCACTTGGAAGCCCCAAAAACCTTTGAGAAAATGAGAATTCGCAAGTGAAATTTGCAAATGCCACTCCCCCGGACATAAAGGTATAAAAGGGGATGGCATGCTTCTACTCAGTCAGGTTTGTGCCGAGGAGCCCAGACATTTCCCCGGTCATTTCAGCGGGTAGTTCAGCGTTGTGGTAGGAGGGAAACATGAGCGACATGAGCGCAAACAGTCTTGGCGGTTTATAGAGGCTACTGTCGCCGTGTTGTCCATCCCGATCAATGGCCGAACCTCCGCAGGGCAAGTACAACCAGGCATCTTTGCCTGCCACCGAGGTAAAAAGGACGCCGCTGAATATGAGCGGGCATCTGGTGAACTGAATCACATAACTGACTCTGGCTGTTCTGATGAGCCAGCGAGACGGGTTGAGGAGTACCGTCTCCTGGGAAAACACAGCTTCCACCATCCCTGGGTTGCCTATGTCAGGGACGCTTTGAAGCCTTCAAGTTTTTGGTGCTCGGCAGTGGGACGGGCGGCTTTGTTTTCCTGCGGGTGGCTCGACACTGCGCCGGGCTGTGGGTTCGAACTTGTCGCCGTCATTCACTTCAGCAAGGATGAGCCAGAGATGGAGTTCCTGGACCACCATGGAGGACATCACCTGGCTGAGAGACAGACCCGTGACCACAGGGCGAAATAGGTCACCGAACGCAGTTCCTGTTCCTCAATCCCGGCTCAGAAATACCCTCGTGCAGCTCTTTTAGTGCCTTTGCCTGATGGACCAGCAGGATGGCCATAGCATGCAGAGCAGAGGCAGCCTGTCCAGCAGCACTGTACGCTTTCACTGTCAGAGACAAAGTGAGAAAGTTCGAGGGAGACCAGGTGGCACCGTTTTTACGGGCATAAACACACCGCAACTGCATGCTCCACCTGTGGGACATCCGTGTACCCCCTAGCTGCCTTACTGTCGAGGCTTGTGAGGGTGGAACAGCTTGCAAAGCAGGACCTGGTTGTAAAAGGTGCCTTCCACGACTTTGTCAGCTCTTCATGCACTTCCGGGAAGAAAGGCCCAAGGGGCCATTCGCTTCAAGCCTAGCCGTCCTCTGAGCCCATATGCCAGTAATCCAGCCACGAATGTTTGGGACAGGGCAGGGGATTCCACTCCAGCATGATGCCTATCGGCCCGGGCAAGCATGACTGCCAACTCTGCGTCGGACTCCGACTGAGCTACTACACCCAAAGGTTTGGAGTCCAGCAGAGTCCTTAGTATTGGAAGGCATAAGCCTGCCCTCTGATGCTACAATCGATAATTCACCCCTTGAGCCCCGAATGAAAAATTAGGTTTGCCACAAGACAAACCCCTAACTTATCTAGACTCCCCACTGGGCACAACGAGCATGACGAGGAATGAGAGGCCCGTGGGGATTGACCCAGCAGAAACACTCCCATTGTTGTCCCCATGTTGCCCTCAGTGCTTGCTGAAGCGGCCTTGTTCATAGCAGAAGGACTGGGATGGGGAGCAACTGAAGTACCGTAAACTGAAGTACCAAACTGTAAAGACTTAAATTTAAGGAGGGGCCGAATATCTATTTAATATCTGAAGGCCAGAATATCATAGAGACTTGAGGGTGGGCTTTTTGAATATTTTGATAGTAAATAACTAAAGTACCTAGCAACCACTCAGAATATCCTAGTATTCTGTATAATGTATATCAATGTACTAAAAAATACCCAACACACCTAATCATAGTGAGTTTTGCATGAGCGTGCACTAGTATATTAAAAGTATTTTTCTTATTTCAATTTTTTAGGACCAAACTGTAAACAATTTTTTCAGGATTCTTTAATGAATAGAAAGTTCAAAAGAACAAGTCAAGTCAAATATATTTATATAGCGCTTTTCACAATACAGATTGTATCAAAGCTGCTTCACAGTATCAATCAAAACAACTTAACAATGTTTGTTTATTACTGGAAAAAAGACATCCAAGTTTGGTAGAGCTGATCAATGGTATGATTGGTTAATTAATTTGAATATCCCCAACTGAGCAAGCCAAAGGCAACAGTGGCAAGGAACCGAAAAACTCCATCCAGTGACCTAACGGTGTCCTAACACCCCATCAGATGACCCAATGGAGAAAAAAAACCTTGGGAGAACCCAGGCTCAGTCGGGGGCCAGTTCTCCTCTGGCGTTTATGAACTAGAGGCCAAATTTACAGTAACTGTAAGATAAAAAATTTATATGAATGCCTGGCTAAATAGATGCGTCTTCATTCTAGTTTTAAACTGGGAGAGCGAGTCTGAGCTATGAACAATATCAGGAAGGCTATTCCAGAGCTTCGGAGCTAAATGTGAAAATGCTCTGCCTCCTTTGGTGGATCTGGATATCCTAGGAATGACCAGAAGCCTCGAATTTAGTGATCTTAAAGAGCGCAATGGATTGTAAGGCGATAGAAGATCCGTTAAATAGACTGGAGCTAAACCATTTAGAGCTTTATAAGTCAAAAGCAATACCTTGTATTTAATACGTAACTTTATAGGTAACCAATGAAGTGATGATAAAATCGGTGTTATATGATCATATTTTCTTGATCTAGTAAGAACTCTAGCGGCTGCATTTTGGACTAACTGTAGCTTGTTTATTGAAGATGCAGGACAACCAGCTAATAAAGCATTACAGTAATCTAGTCTCGAGGTCATGAATGCATGAACTAACTTTTCTGCATCAGAGACTGATAGCATATTACGTAGCTTAGCAATGTTTCTAAGGTGGAAAAAGGCAGTTTTTGTAACATATGAAATATGCTTTTCAAAAGACAGGTTGCAGTCTAATGTAACACCCAGGTCTTTTACTGTAGCGGATAAAGTAACAGGGCATCCTACTATGTTAAAGTCGTGCTGTGAAAGGTTTTGTGGACGGTTTTTAGAACCGATAAGTATTACCTCTGTCTTGTCTGGATTTAATAAAAGAAAATTACGCGTCATCCAATCTTTTATATCTTTAACACAATCTGTCAATTTGGATAATTTAGCGTATTCATCTGGCCGTGATGAAATATATATTTGAGTGTCATCAGCATAACAATGGAAACTAATTCCATGTTTCCTTAGAATATTACCAAGTGGCAGCATATATATTGAGAATAATAAAGGGCCTAACACAGATCCCTGCGGCACTCCATAGTTTGCCGAAGTTATAATCGATTTTTCTCCATTTAAGTAGACGAAATGGTAGCGGTCAGATAAGTATGACCTGAACCAGCTTAATGCTTGTCCTTGAACACCAGTGTAATTTTGTAGTCGATCTAAGAGTATTGTGTGATCTATAGTATCGAACGCAGCACTAAGATCAAGTAAAACTAGTACTGAGATACAGCCTTGGTCCGAAGCTAAAAGTAAATCATTCGTGATTCTAACAAGGGCAGTTTCAGTGCTATGATGTGGCCTGAATCCAGACTGAAACTTTTCATAGATGTCGTTTTCTTGCAAGAAAGAGCCGAGTTGAGCGGACACAACTTTTTCTAATATTTTTGACATAAATGGAAGATTCGAAATGGGTCTGTAATTTGCTAGGTTATTTGGATCTAATTGTGGTTTCTTAATAAGAGGTTTTATAACTGCCAGCTTGAACGTTCTTGGAACATGACCTAAAGATAAAGATGAGTTAATAATATTGAGAAGAGGCTCTTCCACTATAGGTAACACTTCTTTCAGTAGTTCAGTTGGTATAGGATCTAATAAACATGTTGTTGTTTTAGATGAAGTGATAAGTTTATTTAACTTTTTTTGTTCTATGGTTGTAAAGCATTGTAATTGTTCTTGCGGGGTGATAATTGCGGCCAACGTTTACGATTTTGATTCTGATGCTTTCAATTTTCAAATCATTACTACTAAACTGTAACGAGGTATTTTGTTCAGACGACGTCTGTTTATTTGTTAGTCTAGCCACGGTATTAAATAAAAACCTTGGATTATTTCGGTTGTTTCTATTAATTTGCTGAGGTGCTCAGCCCTGGCCGTTTTAAGTGCCTTTTTATAAAGTGACATACTGTCTTTCCACGTGATTCTAAAGACCTCTAAATTATTTTTTTTCCATTTACGCTCTAAATTACGGGTTTCTCTCTTTAAAACATACGTAGTATTATTGTACCATGGTGCTATACTTTTTTCTCTGACCTTTTTTAATCTAATGGGTGCAACAATATCCAATGTTCTAGAGAGAATGGTGCTCATAGTGCTAGTTAGTTCGTCTAATTCATCTTTTTGTTTGGGTTCAGGCAGCAGCTGAGACAGATCAGATAAGCTATTTGAGAAATGATCTATGGTGGATGGACGAATTGTTCTACCTGGTCGATAACGTGGCGCAGCATGACATATTACAGCAGTGCGTAATATGCAAGTTACCAAGTAGTGGTCAGTGACATCATCACTTTGTGGAATGATATCTATATCGGTTGGATCGGTTCCATATGATATAATTAAATCGAGTGTATGATTAAGACGATGAGTTGGACCGGTGACGTTTTGCTTGACCCTGAAGGAGTTTAATAAATCTGTAAACGCAGCCCCTAACGCATCATTTAAATTATCTACGTGTATGTTAAAATCTCCAACAATTAATGCTTTATCGACATTGACCAAAAGATCTGATAGAAAGTCAGCAAACTCTTTTAGGAAATTGGCGTAAGGCCCTGGAGGTCTATATACGGTAGCCAATGCTAGAGATAATAGGGATTTTTTTTCATCTAAGAGCGTAACATTTAGCACAAGCACTTCAAACGAATTAAACCTACGAGTTTTCTGAGTAACATCAAGGATATCTCTGTAGATTGTTGCAACACCGCCGCCACGACCGATCAGACGGGGCTCATGCTTATTACAGTATCCTGGCGGAGTAGACTCATTTAGACCGAAATACAGGGACGTGCACAGGAATTTTGAGGGGCAGTTGCTCTGACCTGAAAAAAAGGGCAGCCCCCCCCCCCAAAAAAAAAAAAACAACAACTCACGGGCTATATGAAGGACTGAGAATAACAGGGTCTTTATTAAAATAAAATAAAAATAAAAAACTCGCTTCTAATAAAAAATAAATACATAAAAAAAAAAACGCTTAGATTGCGGGAAAACGTATAATCCTTTTTCAACCTTTTGGCTTCCCGTACATTCAGTTGTGCTTCTTGCTTGTATGTTCTAATGGTAACTGGGCAACTACGCATGATTTATAGTATGATTGACAGGCGCATATAGCGGTGACAGGTCGAGTAACAGCTGCCAATAGCAGTGACGGGTGGAGTGACCATAGACAGTAAAAGAAATGGACACAGCGACCCCATTGATTTCAACGGAGAAAACTGAAGCCCGATTATTGCACTCACTTCCTGATGGCTGAGCGACTGCGCAGGCTCAAACTGAGTTTGACGACAGTCTGACAGTTGTAAATCTTCTAGTAGCTGTGCCAAGACAAATCTGAATCACCTAATTCTTCAAACACGTTGTTGAAATATTTTGTCCTGTTACTTTTGTGGACCTTCTATCTATGGGCTTCTCCCTTGACTTTATGCCTCTATGTCCCCCCCGATTGCCTCATAGACAGTAAAAGATGGCCTGCGAGCTTCTCCTCCGGTCTATACGGTAATTTCTCTAAAGTGCGATAGATAGTCGCGTGGTTATGATATGACGCAATCGTTAGCCTATTTTTACAAAAACAGATTCTACGGGGCCATAACG
The DNA here is from genome assembly GCA_026230005.1 of Gila orcuttii. Taxonomy (NCBI): domain Eukaryota; kingdom Metazoa; phylum Chordata; class Actinopteri; order Cypriniformes; family Leuciscidae; genus Gila; species Gila orcuttii. The sequence goes on along the minus strand of JAPDVR010000013.1, from coordinate 12,576,793 downwards.
TAAGATACAAAGTAATGGAGCCTTTTATACATTGTCGTGTTTCTTTAGAAATAAATAATGGACAAATGAAGTCTTTGGACGCCTCAGATGTAAAGTTATTAGCTGTCAAATTGACGCCAAAATGAATGGGAGTCAATGGAATGCTAACAGCAGGTGAAGTTCTGCTACAATGGCGGCCCCCGCGAGGCTTCAGTTTCTTGCTGACAGATTACCCCCTTGGGAGTGACAGGTCTCGGTGGCAGCAGCCCCTGCCACGGAAAGATTTTACCCTTACTGGAAGTGAATGAGGCTTTGCGATTTTTTTTTTTATCTAGGCCTACGTGAAAATATGCATCCATTGTACGATTTTTTTTTATTTTTTTTTCGGAAGGGCAACGTGAGTCGAGAAGGGCATATGGGCAGTTGCCCGGGCAACCTGAGCAACCCCCCTGTGCACGTCCCTGCCGAAATAATCATTTGGTTTAAGCCAGGTTTCAGTAAGGCACAGAACATCGAAATTATTATCTGTGACCATTTCATTTACAACAACCGCCTTAGGTGTGAGCGATCTAATGTTTAGAAGACCTAGCTTTAGAAATTGTTTTTGTTCACTAATAGCGAGATTTTTTGTTTTAATAACAATTAGATTTTTTGTAGATCCCGCAGTAGATTTATTATTTGATCTTAGTAAACGAGGAATAGACACAGTTTCTATGCAATGTTCTACACTAGTATTAATATCAATTAAATTGGTGCAGTAGAGACTGTGATTTGGATTTTTGGTTACTAGTCAAATGGTATTTAACATCTTGGAGATGTTATCAGACAGAAGATCTGCCCCGATTCTACTTGGGTGTAAGCCATCAGCGCGGAAGAGCCTTGGTCGCTCCCAAAACAGCTTCCAATTATTTACGAAAATCAGTTTCTGCTCATTGCACCATGACAATAACCATTCATTTAGCGCGAATAATCTACTGAACTTTTCATGCCCTCGTCGGTACGTAGGAAGCGGTCCAGACACAATAATCGATGTTTCAGGCGATGTGCTGCGTACCGTATCGATAAGGCTCCTGAAGTCTTTCTTCAGAACCTCCGTCTGTCGCAGCCTAATGTCGTTAGCTCCCGCGTGCAGCACAACAGCTCCGACGCGCTCGTCACCGTTCAAGATCTCAGTTACCCGCGCAGTGATATCGAGAACATGAGCACCAGGAAAGCAGTGACTGTGCACCTTACTTTTACCTAACATAGCGTGGACGTGTCGGACGGTGGAATCGCCGATGATCACAGCATCGCGTTCCGTTTCGCAAAGAGAGGAGAAGCGGTTCTGAGTGGAGATCTCGAAAACCGGGAGGGGCGAAAAGATTCTTGTCCTGGCACGCGGCTTCCGCGGAACCACCCAGGCTTTGTGGTGGTGTGTTGGAGCCGGAGTAAATGAAATCATGGCTGATCGTGACCTGGACGCTCGGGACCAATGCTGAGAAACGCACGGAGTAGACGAGGTCAGCGTCAGCGGGTTACTAACGTTAATCACTGATCCGTGTGCATCAGCGCGTGATGTTTCAAGAGCTAAACGCTGGTCTCTCAGCTCAGCTTGTTTCTCTAGAAGGTCACGGATCTGCTTTTCTACAGCTTCTAATTCAGACTGCACCGCGAGCAATTCAGATCTGTTCTCATCTGCACCAAAAGGTAGACAACATACACCTGACATATTCGCCATTTTAACAGATGGACAGTAAGTTAGCAATGATGCAACCAGTGATGCTATTAATATTTATACTAATTTATGACTCAAGTCTTGGGTAAAAACCTTCTTTTTAGTGGTATGGGTGTAATGTAGACGCACGATAGACGGGAAAACAAACAAACTCACAGCAGGCAACGAGGCTGACAAAAGCAGTCGATCGCAGGGCGAACAGCAGTGAAACGGTGTCTCGCTCTACGACCAACAACCAATGTTCAAATCGTATTTGCGCAAACAAACAAACGCAAAAAAACAAACTCACAGCGGGCAACGAGGCTGACAAAAGCAGTCGATCGCAGGGCGAACAGCAGTGAAGCGGTGTCTCGCTCTACGACCAACAACCAATGTTCCAACCGTATTTGCGGTTCCAGCCGTATAATGGCTTGAGACGCGTCTGGCCAACAGTCCGAGTTGTAATTATGAGTTAAATGATGGTTCAGAACAGAATAAAGAGAGAAATACGGAAAAACAGAAAGAAATACGAAGCTAATACGAGGCTTAGACAGCCACGACGCAAACAAACTCACAGCTCACAGCAGGCAGCGAGGCGGACAAAAGCAATCGAGCAATCGATTTGAATGATCGTTGAACAGTGTTTATTTTAAGTAGATATCTTTTGTAACATTATGAATGTCTTTACTGTCACTTTTGATCAATTTAATGCGCCCTTGCTGAAGTAACTTTTGAATGGTAATGTATCATGGTTTCCACAAAAAAATGTTTTCAACATTGATAGTAATCAGAAAGGTTTCTTGAGCATCGAATCAGCATATTAGAATGATTTCTGAAGGATCATGTGACTGTGAAGACTGGAGTCATGATGCTGAAAATTCAGCTTTGCATCGCATTTTAAAATATATCCAGATAGAAAAAAAGTTATTTTAAATAGTAAAAATATTACAATGTTATACTTTATTTTTAAATACAGTGTTGGTGAGCATAAGAGCCTTCTTTCAAAAATATTTAAAAAATCTTAATTATCACAAACTTTTGACTGGTAATGTATATGCTCTGTGGAATAGAGATGCAAAGATGAAGGTCCACAGGGACATTCTTGCTTTCTACCAGGACAGACGGTGTCATTTTCCCAGGGACGACATTACTGTTCACAACTACTCATATAAATAACAGGAGGGTTAGTTTCATTAATCACCATCCAGATACAGATTATATTCATGTTCACTTCCTCACCACCCAGTAGATTCTGGCTTACAAACTCCAGTACTGAATTGGTCAATCAACATGATGAACTAAAATGAACTAAAGCAACAACATTTCTGAACATTTTGTCAAAACTTAATTTATTATTATTACTAGTATTGTGTTAGATCCACTTAAATATCTAAAATTGAAGTTTACTTAACCCTACAGTAAAGCCTACAGTATCATATTTGATACGCACAATTCTAAGTGCTCTAAATGATCAACATGATCAAAACTTTGTTGAAAAACATCTAGGATTACACATGTAACCCCGGTTCCCTGAGAAAGGAACGTGACGCCAGATTAGTTGGTGACGCTATGAGGACGCATCCCCAAAAGTTTAATTATTTCTTATGTCAAGCTTTACAAGCTTAAAGTGTTCCTTTGATTGCAAAAAAAAAACGATAACAGACACGTTTGCCTACAAGCTTATCTTTTTTGATCTCATTTTAAAAAGGGATGTTTTATCATGACTAAACATGTAACATTGTAGGGATCTGAGTAATGATTTGAGGTTTGAGATGCATGCAAAACTCACAGCCGCTCAAGCTTGGGTAGATGAGAGAAAGACTCGGGCTCCAAGGACTCAATGTTGTTGAAGTGCAGGTATCTGTGAGAGAGAGTCATACGTTTTACTTCCCATAAACATGGTATCTAGATCAAACACTCTATCAATGCTTTTCCACAGATTTTTGCCTTCATTTTGAACATGTTATTTACACAGCATTTTTTGTGCCTAATGTCTGTTAACACAGAAACTTCCATGATCTTGTGTATTTTTACCAAGATAAAAATAATAGGACAGGACTTAATTTTATCACTGAGAATTTTTTTGTGCACCATTCCAGAATGGAGACCATTATTTAATTTTCTTTAAAGGGCCATATGATGCTATTTTATAAGGTCATTATTTTGTTTATTGGGTGTATAGAATAGGTTAACATGTTTTAATGTTCAGAAAACACATTCTTTTTCACATACTGTACATTATTGCAGCACCTCTATTCTCAGTCTGTCTGAAACGCTCTGATTTCTACAAAGCCCCTCCTTCTGAAAACTCCAGTGCGCTCTGATTGGCCAAACACCTCAACACGAGTCAGAAATGTAACGCCTCTTACCATAACCGCGAGCTTCAGCTTCCAAGGCTTCTAAAGCAATTGTAAACACAAACAGTTAATGTCTGCAGCTTTGTTAGATAGAATAAATCCCTTTTGTGGGGAAATATGAGCTTTGTAACTTTGCAGACGTTATACATGCAAAAATAGATAAATTACACTCTAAAGGAAAAGGAAAACATAAAGCATCATATGACACCTTTAAAATAATGTGCACCACTCGATCAGGTACAATAAGACCAGGGACGTGTATTAGCAAAGCAAATACAATTTAGTTTCATTTCATGTTGACTTGAACAATATGAACAAAGTGATAACAAAATTCCATAAATCATAAATTCCATAATCTTAAATAGCTCTTGCTACAAGCCTAATATGCTGTGGGTTTAAATTAAGATAACAATAACAGAAACAAAAGGTATATATATATATATATAAATCAATGATGCCTGAATAACCTGTGCACATAACCCAACCCTTACATCAGTATCTGCATTCTAGCCAGCTGCAAGCGAGAATTTTATGAACAGGTTATCAAAACCTGACATATTAGCAGATATCACTAAATAACTAAAAAAGTGGAACAATACAAGAAAATATGAAAATATATATTACTCCCAAGGGAAGGTTCTCTGTAAAATCTCAATGTAAATGTTATTTTGTTTTAGGATTTACACTCCCCAGTTTGGCATTGTGCTTTATCAAAATTCTTTGTGCAAAACACAGATCAATTTTCACCATACCTTTAAAAGAATAGTTCAGCCAAATATAAAAACTTCTGCAATAATTTACACAACAATCCTATATGACTTTCTTTCTTTTGTGGAATACAAAAACATCAATGTTGACTGTTGTTATTTTCATTGCACTTACTATAAGTTGGGACTGAATGTATTTTTCACCATAAAAATATAATTATAGAGTCCATACAAAAAAAAATTTCCTAGCCTTCTGAAGCGATAGCTTTGTGTGAGGAACATAAATTTAATTTATTCAAGAGATAACAATTTTCATTTTGGGTGAACTATTCCTTTAACCTTTTACTTTCAGATCCTTACCAAATATTTTGGTTACTATAGCAAGAATTAACATGGAAAGGAAACTTAGACAGGGCAGATGGTCACTTACAGTTGTTCAAGAGAGACGAGCCCCTTAAAAGCTTCTCGGTCGATTGCCTGAATTTCATTCTTGTACAAATAGCTGGAAGAAATATTCAGGGATATCACAAGGGTTAGGGTTGAATGTCAACACACACGCACTCACAGAAAAAAGAAAACAGGTCAAAATAAACTTTTCATATCATATTATGAAGGAAAAATAGAAGAAAAAAAATAAATAACAGAAGACTGTTGCATATTGACTGCATATTGATAACACAGAAGGGGTGGCCTGTGGGAAACAGGAATTCATGTTTGCGGTTTCCCTGTCTAGGGACAGAGGGCTGTTGAGAACGAGGGCTCATTCACATAAACCACATGATCCACTGACCTTGAGGACGATGATACCATCCCACAGGAAGTATATGCTGCAGATATGTGCTGCAGCATATATACATACACATGTAAATATATACATACACATGTAAATATATTCCATGCACATATGCAAGATTTTCATATACAAGCAACACTTTTCTTTAGTATTAAACAGTGCAAAACGTGATCAAACCTAAGTTTTGAGAATTATGAGAGCTGTTTGAGAATCTGCAAATATGCCAGTTGAATATTATTGCTATAATGGGGTAAATAGTAAAAATTAGGCATGCACTAATAGGATTTTTTTGGGCCAATACGACAGATTTTAACAAACTACTGACTGATTCCTGATATTTTGTAACTTGATCACTTATTTGAACTTTTTCCATTAAAATAGATTACTGTTTTGATCACGTTTTAAATTAGTAAAGTTTAAAAACACATGAATTAAGGTATGATAGTTTATTGCTGCATCATGAAATAATTTTCATTGAACATGGATTGGATTCATTTAACATGCAACAGGCCAACATTAAAAGAGGCACACAGTAAGATAAAAAAAATACAAATAAGACAACGTGGCAAGCTTCAGAGGCTATATTTGCGATCAAATATTTCTTATTAACAACAACTCATATTTGACTTATTATTATAGAACATTACATATTCCTTAGTTACATATTTCTAATAAATAGAAATACATTATACAACTCTACCTGGCTGCTAGTTATCTTCCATTTATATGTACCTGCCGATTACGCTCCACCCAGATCCTTGCTCCACCAATCGGCTATTGTAAAGCTTCCCGTAAAGCAAGTCAAATTTGTAGTTTCTTATGTCTCATTCGAACTACAGATCTGCTACCCGATCTGGCAAACTTGCATAGTGTGGTTATAGCCAATACAGGGTCGCAAAGCGAATGCAGAAGTGCCGTTCACCCTGTTACGAGTTGACGAACCACTGAAACGATTTTGGAATCATTATTTTAAGGTACAAAATGATCTTTGGTGTTGCTTTAACGTTTATTTTATTAAGTAAAATTTTTATGGCTTTAGTTTTAATTTACTATAATAACCCTGAATTAAATAGGGAACATTTGAAGTCCTCACACAAAAACCTGTTCAATGTCTAGAGTACCTGAACTACAGTAGTAAAATGCCAAAGCAGCCAATCAGAGCGTGTTACATTCACTCAACGAAGCTCGAGTATCCAGAAGGTAAAATCTAGAAGTCCGACTCTACAGTTGGACATCATGACTGTGTGAACTATGTGTTGTGATTGCACCACCCAAGAGGAGTTAATGAATGGATTAATACTCACTCTGAGAATTATAAAACTCAGTATGTTTATCTGGAGGGACTTTAAGACCACCAGCACTAAAATAACAGTGTGCTCTCATTTGTTCAGCCTCTCGTAGAGATTATTTGGACTTTACAATGTCCAGTGGCACATCACTATTGAGTTATTCAAATGTTTTTGTATTATAATTGTAAAAAAATGGAGATTAGTTATGTAAACACTGAGAGATTTCTACTTCTTTGCTTATTTTGGCAGAATTTTTATAGATATAATAAAAATATGCAGGAAAAAAAGTCTTTAAAAATGTACACGAGTGAATCCCACAATATATCCAGGTCATATTTCACCCCAAATCAAAAGGAAAATAAAATAAATTATATTTAGCATTTAGTAAATTAAGCCAATTTTAGGTCCATTAAGTCTTTTTGCATTTGAATGCATTTAATGCATTTTTCCATTGTAATTTTCACTGTTCATTGTAATGGTGATTCTCAGTAGATTCTCATTACTGTAATTGTTTTGTGAAATCAGCATAAATTAAAGCCATTACAACAAATACTACCTAGATGTATAGATTCTTTTTGATTTAAATTTTTTTTCACATTAGGGTTGGGGATGGATGTGATGACTCCACAGAAAGAAGCAGTCAAGCAACAGGAGGTGACAGTAATTGTAAGTGTTTTGTATCCTTTTCACATTTGATATAAGTGCATTTGTAGTTACTAGGAAACTAGGTGTTTTTTTACTGTGATCACGAGCTGAAATCTCGGTTAAGTCTTGTTTGTTCGCGCTTAGTCGCGTGGTTAACGGTTTTGCTAGTGAGGCGTGTCCAGCTGTATTCAATAACGACATTTCAGGTGAGTATAAAGCAAGAAGTATACAACTGCAGCGGATGCGGCAGCCCTCGTGAAACTTGTGTGAAACCCTCATCGTGTGAAGCCCGAATGAGTGTAAAGACCAGCGACTCTAATTGCGCGACTCGAGCAAGGACACCGACAAGGCACTTGAGTATTATTTTCTTGTTTGTGAGCTCTCTTATACTATGTGTTTTCAAACCCCTACTATTACTAACACACATCCTAGCAACCTACGTACCTTTCCGGTGTCTTCTAGTACTTTATTCTCTTTTACCATTGGTCTCTGGAATTGCTGATTTCATTACATCTATTTCTAGTTATTCAGGTCTCAGCCTACTTGCCCTGACAGAGACCTGGATCAGACCAGAGAACACTGGAACACCTGCTGCATTCTCCACTAACTTCACTTTCTCACACACCCCTCGTCTGACCGGACGGGGTGGAGGTACTGGTCTTCTCATCTCAAACTATTGGAAATTTTATTCTCTACCATCTCTGTGTGACAACTCTTCTCCTCTCTTCTGAACCCTCCTCCTCTTCACCAATCAACCCTAACAGAGGATGATTTTGCCACATTTTTCATATATAAAACAACCATCATTAGCGAAAAATTTACCAAACCACAAACTGACACGCACATCTTATCTTACCAGCGAACACACACATTCTACCATCCTTCTCTCTGCTTTCAGAGGCAGAAGTCTCCAAACTCTTCCTTTCCAATCGCCCTACTACCTGTCTGCTTGATCCTATTCCCACTAATCTACTTCAAGCCATTTCTTCCTCAGTTGTCACCGCACTCACTCACATCATAAACACCTCTCTTCACACAGGTACTTTTCCCACAGCATAAGCAGGCTCGGGTAACCCCACTGCTTAAGAAACCCACTCTAAATCCAGCACATCTGGAAAATTACAGACCGGTATCCCTTCTTCCATTCGTCACGAAGACACTTGAACGAGTTTTTTTCAACCAGATATCTTCCTTTCTTACACAGAACAACCTCCTGGACAACAACCAGCCTGGTTTTGATCATTTTCACTTCTTTTTAAGTCTTATCAGTTTAAACATTCAAGCTGAGAGAGTTTATGGCTTCGGGAGGGGCGGATGTGTGCATCTGCGTGTCATTCAGAACACAAGACAATAAGAGTGATCTTGCAAAACAGAACATGGCAAAATAATAGTTTTTACTCGATTGTACTATTTTGGTGATCGTTGGGAGCCAAAATCTAAATAGAAATTGAAATTCAATTAATTGCACAGCCCTACGGTAGCTGCTCGCATCTCAGCCTGCCTGACAGACATTTCTGGCTGGATGAAGGACCACCACCTTCAACTAAACCTTGCGAAGACAGAGTTGTTTGTGGTCCCGGCCAACCCAACACAACACCACAACTTCTCCATTCAGCTAGGTTCGTCATCCATAACTCCATCAAGGTCAGCCAGGAACCTTGGAGTTGTGATTGATGATCAATTGAACTTTACAGACCACATTGCTAGACCTGCAGATTTGCCTTATACAACATCAGGAGGATCAGGCCCTTCCTATCAGAGCATGCTACACAACTCCTTGTCCATGCACTTGTTCTATCCAGACTGGACTATTGTATTGCTCTCCTGGCAGGTCTTCCAACTTGCACTATTAAACCTCTGCAACTGATCCAAAATTCTTCAGCTAGAGTGGTCTTTAACGAGCTGAAGAGAGCACACGTCACTCCTCTCCTCACAAAATTGCACTTGTTGCCAGTTGCTGCTCGCATCAAATTCAGTTCACTGACTTTTAACTACAGAACAACCACTGGCTCTGCTCTCTTTTACCTAAACTCATTACTTCAGACGTACGTGCCATCCAGAAACTTGCGCTCTGCAAGTGAACGCCGTCTTGTGGTGCCATCTCAAAGAGGCGCTAAATCTCTTTCTCTGACCTTTTCCTGGTCTGCTCCATGCTGGTTGAATGATCTGCCCAACTCAACCAGAGCGGCTGAGTCCGTGTCTATTTTCAAGAAACGGCTGCAGACGCATCTTTTTTGGCAACACTTGATCCATTAATACTAGCTCTTTATCTTCTATTCTATATCTATTATCTTAAAAAAAATAAAAAAAAATACAGGTACTGCGTTAAATTAAACTGGGAAGGATTATAGCACTTGCATATAGTTGTCCTATTGTTAGTTTAACTGCTTCTATTGCTCTTATTTGTAAGTCACTTTGGATAAAAGCGTCTGCTAAATGAATAAATGTAAATGTAATAAATGTGACAACTAAAAATTAATGTCAATGCCAAATTGAAATCTTGGTGGTTCTAAAAACAAACTTCATTTTCTTAAGGAAAACATCATTTATTTATTTATTTACTTTAATTTTGGGGTGAAATATGAGCCTGGCATTTTCTTGAGAGTTTTTTTTTAGATTCACCTACAGTACACGTACTTTACTCTTTCTGTATTATCTGACCAGCTGAATTTAGATGTTATCTAGGCAAAACCAGGTGTGAAACATTTCAAACAAGTGACTATTTAAATATAAACACAGGCTGCTCTCACCACACCTTAAGTTTGAGATTCTCGAATTGCCCTGTGACGAACAAAGACAGGAACTGTGCAACGCCTAAGCAGAGAGCAATTATTCCATCTCCGTCTGATCTCTGCACTTTTGGGTCAGAGCCGCCAGACAGATAATTTCACAGTGCAGACAGTTACATTCCCCATATTTGTGAGAGCTTCATTCCATGACCTCAACTTTTTACTGTGTAAAACTGGTGAAAAGGGAAGATTTATCATACAACACCTACAATAATGTACATTTAAACTTTATGATGTGCCTTCAGTCAGTGGTTAAAGAGTCAACTGTACTCGGAGTCAATATAAACTGTTCAAATCAACAGTACTTAAGAATCAATATTACTTAACTGCTTCAACTCTGGCACACTATTATGCATAAAGAATCACTCATTCCACACTTTCTATCTATACTTTTTATAGAATCTATAACCAAATCTGTTCCATAAGAAGTCAAATCAGAATCAAAGAAAAGCTCACAGATATTTTAGGTTTTCCAAATCTTCAAAGGCTCCTCTTGGGATTCGTCTGATGTGGTTATTATTTAAAAGGCTTAAAGAAAGAGGAAAGAAATGAACAGATGGACATGTGTCAAACAAATGTACATGATCCAAAATGTTTAGTTCAGTTTAGTTTGGTTTCATAAGACCAAAAAAGCAAGTTAATGCCAATAATAAAAACAGTAATCATATCATAGAGTAAGTTTTACAAGGTGGCAAGACTTTAGAAAACATGGACACTTACAGTGTATTGAGATTCTTCAACCGCCTAAAGGAGCCTGGCTGTAAATCCTTGATTTTGTTGAATCTCAAATCTCTGGAAACAAAAAATAAACACTTTTAGATAAAAAAAAGAAGTGTATGTTATTGCATTTGCCATGTTATTTTATGCACACAGCGTTCTCATGTATTAAGTAAACTCAATTTTTGAGTTTAGTGTTGAGTTTAAAAGTTTAGTGACAATCATTAACAGGCTTAATTTAAAACACCTCTTGAAAAACAGAGAATAGCAGAAAATATGTATCTGCTGTTGTGGTTCTGAATACATATTAATTTCAGTGCTACCCATGACATTATAAATCATCAAACGCCGACCTGAGAAGTATGGAGTGCCACAAGGCTCGGTCTAAGGCCCTTTAATGTATTGCTTATACATGCATCTTTCAGCTGATATTACAAGGTACAGCTGATATTACAAGGAACTAGCTTACACTGTTATGACAGATCTATGTCCATGACACTAGATATCATTTCACTGCTTTCTAAGAGTACATTAAGGACATTTAAAGCCTTGATGACTTTTGTCCTTCGGCAAATTCTGATAAAAACGAGATGTTAATTAGACCAAACATTTCAAGATGTTCTTTTAATATAATGTCTCTAGACTCTTCAGGGTGTTTGACAGAAATGCATAAATGTAAAGCCACTTTGTCAGTGTCCCTATACAGCATGTTATCATAGTGGCATGTAAATAATGAATAGGTCCAAGCATTTGTAAACTCAAGATGCAGGAGTCAGAGTTCTTACCACATCCAGAGGACATAAACAGTGTCAGAATGTCTAGTTTCACAGCTACTTTGGGGGCCTGTTAATTACTCAATTATCAATTATAAATAATTTAATTTAATTATGAAATGCTGATACTTGCATTTAAATGTTCTGATTTAAAGTACTGATTCCACAGAACCCCAATAACTCCTTCTTAATGTAACAAAGACATTTGTATTTAAATTATTCTCAACACATGTTATGAGTATGGTTGAAAATATATTCAATCTCTTCCTCTTCCTCTAACCCTTTCCTTTATGGCCCCTGAGATTCAGAATACACTCTCTCGGCTTAAGTCTAGACATATCGGTCTAGCCAGTCATATAGCTAACTTTTTATAGACATGCGCTCAACTGTGATGTATCGTTAGGTCTGCTGGAATCCCAACTATTATTCTCAGGATATAACAGAGTTTGTGAACTATAATTAGGGACTAAAGCGGGTTGCACACCGGACGCGCAGCTCAGCGCCGCGCCACGTCTAGGACAACTCTCACCTGAAAATCCGATAACATCAGCAATTTTCTGATTTCTGTTAATAAATATAAAACTAAATGTATATTGCAGCACAGGGTGAAGTCCGTATATACATTAACTACGATTTGAGACACATAAATGTAAATTTAATATAAAAGTATGTAAAGGGCGCCCTGTGGCGCGGCAGGATTTTGAACAAGGTCTTGAGCCGTTGCTGGGCGCCGCGGACAGGCGCCGCCGGTGTGTGTACTCTCATAGAGAGTAATGTGTTCGAATTTAAAAGACGTGACGTGGCGCTGAGCTGCGCGTCCGGTGTGCGACCCCCTTAAGACTAACATTATCGCCATTTTCTCTGACTTTACCTCATAAGCTCCTGTCCTGGTCAGATCCAGCTGACCCACCGCCAACAATCTCCATTATCCCCCACCTTTAACACCTATATTTGCAGCTCCGTATCTAATATCAGTCATATCCTAAGCCAGCAAGTGAAAGATATTTCCCTGACCACTGCTTGAATCACTCCAGTAATCTCAGGCTGGGCTCCAAACTTAAAATCACCAACTATTATATTTTATTTAACAACAAATCAACAAGTGACCATTGCAATTTTCAGTAACACTTTATTTTACAGTGTCCTTGTTACATATGTAACATGTACTTACCATAATAATAACAGTAAATTATGCATAATTACATGCAACGAACCCTCAAACAAATCCTAATCCTACACTAACCCTATAGTAAGTACAGGTAGTTGCTTAATATTACTCAGTACTTAAACATATAATAATAACACTGTAACAATGACACCTTAAAATAAAGTGTAACCCAATTTTCTATAATTATTTTTTTTGTACTTTGGCCAAGACAATTGTTTAAGCCACCATGAATGTCGATCATTTCAAGATTTCTTCCTCATCCAGCATAATCTCAGAGTTTTTTCTTTGTTGCCTTTGGTTTGCTCACACAAACTTATTTTTTAGTATTAAGGCAGTATTAAGTATTAAGGCAGTTTTCTCAGTGCAGCTGTTTTGAAACTATGTATAGTGAAATGTACTATTTAAATTGAATAAAACTGAAACTGTACTTGATTGATGATTGTTTTGTGTCTTTGGTGCTTTTGTCAGTACACTGAAACAGGCATGGAGTAGTAGGGGAGGGTACTAGTGCTCAGTATCTTCACTGGAATCATGATGTAATTTACCTTATTATGAGAACAAATAACTAAAGGATAACATTGCAAGCAATAAAAGGATGGCTGTGTTTTTCTGTCACAGAGACCATAGATTTGACAAACAACCAAACTGTACATAGGGCATGCACCAACTTACACATGCCCTATGAGATACTGAACAGTGAAAAAACTTCAAGCAATGCAGGTACAAAAGCTGGTGATTAAAGCTAAAAGTTACCTTTCAAGGGAATTCGCGCTGTGTCGAGAATTTATGCTGTGGGAACGCTCTGCGTGAATGCGTCGGGAACCACATGTGAAATCAGTGTGTCTCCCTGCCTTCGCTACAATACGAGTGGGGATACATGCGATTTAGGTGTTGTTTGGGAACAGAGCACGCATGTCAGCGGGCCTGACAGTGTCCATTCATACATTTCCTGACGTGCAAGATATTGTCCGCTCCTGTTGTCTTTCTTCTCGAGGGAAAGAAAGTCTTATGAAAGAGGCTTGGATCTCGTGTTTGCTGAGGCAACACATAGATTACAGGTATGTGTACACTTATACTAAATAAGTGACGAACCGTGCTGGGACGTGCTTACAGCTCAAAATTCTATTTTATTTTACTTTATTTATTTTAACCTTATTTTTTTTCCCCAAAACATACAGAGATTACATTTTTATGACATACAACTTGTATACAATATACAAATGTATTAACAATATTTTCAATGTCATCAGAATACAAATGTGAAAAGAGCTGAAAACTAAAATAAAAAAATAAAAAAAATAGAGAAGAAGAACATGAAGGAAAGATATTAATCTATACATCAGTTACACTGTACAAATTGTTTCATGTTATGTTTAAATTTTCATAAAGAAAGTTCATAACAAATTTTAGGTAATGTAGGGTCCAAAGTTTTAAAGTTGAGACACTGACAGATATATAACGCATATTTTAAAAGTTTTTTTGTAAATTAAAAATAAAAAATAATTTGCAACCGTTATGTTAACAGCATTATATTTCTGTTGTCAGAACAGCTATTCAGCTGATGGACAACGTGCTGCGTTGTCATGGGAACATCCCAGGTGAAAATAATGAGTAAATTACGTTGTCTTTCATTGCTCCCTTCATCAAGTGCGTTTCAAACGGCTACATAAATGGCACACTAGTGCCATGCTCACTCCAAAGTCCCACTTGAAGGGCTCTGCCGTCTGCCCTTTGAAGGAAGTAGGGCATAGGGATGCTCACAAGCAATAAGCACGTCCCAGCCGGGTTCGTCACTTATTTGGTTCCCCCGGAAACATTTCTGTTGTGGTCTTTGTTATTTGCAGCGCGTTTCTGTATTTGGTTGTGTTGTGAGCTTTTGCAGCGCGTTTCAGGATTTGGTTGTGTTGGGAGTATTTGGAGCACACCTGTGTTGTAAATCTGATGAAGATGTTTTCTTAATTTGCGGGTGTTTTTTTCTATTTGCATGCGTTTTCTTCAGTTGCAGCACGTTGAGCTCTCTCGGCCACCGTACTTTCTGCAGTTATTTATGTTATTTCTTAGTTTTATTGATCCGAAATGTTTTTATACATTTTCTTCTATCTTTGTGTGATGTTCTGTACATCGCGGCTTTAAAATGTTAAAGCCCCGCCCCCTCCCCAACCCCATACACGATTCGACTATTAGACGACTATAGGGAAGACTTGACGATTCTGATTCAACTATGAAAATCCTTAGTCAGGGACACCAAACTGACAACACAACAGCTATACAGCTTAGGCCTATATAGTTAAACAAACTTGCTTTTAAAAGTTTTATAACTTAAAAAGAAATTATCAGTTATTTCATTACTTTTTTGACAGGCTAAATGCCTCTTTCTCTGAAGAATGTATATGTTTCACCAATATATTATATCTTTGTTCTTTTTTGCATATCTGCATGGTCAAGTGTACTCTAAAAGCATTTGCTCGTGTCTTTTCTTCAGAAGACATTATTAAAACTTACTATTAAATTGTGACAAATAGACATGTGTAATGACAAATAGACAAGTAGATATGTATTTGCATAATTTACAGTGAGCTTACACAATTGTGCATATTGTGTTGCGTGTAATGGTAAATTGCAGCATGCATTTGTGGGAAGCTTTTATGCTTTTAACTCAGACAGTCTTTAAAACAGGCTGAATTAGATGCTGTTGTTGTGTTGTCGGTCTCTCCTCTTCCCTCTCCACTCCGCAGCTTGCCACGGCCATTTTTGTAGCATTTTTTAAAAAACTGTGGTAAGAAATGACTGGTGCTGAAACAGGGGGTTTTACATAATCAATCCATAGGTTGATTCTGGTCACATGTCTGGCCCAGATAAAGCAAGAGACTTCCCTCTAATGTACACATCGTAAATTGGTCCTCTATCACAGATTAACAGGAAGCCTCCCTGATTAATCGTCACATAAGGAAAGTATAAACCACTAAATTACAGAAAAAAATCTTTGTTGTTTTCTCACTTTTGCCAAATGAAATGAGTAAGTGAGTGAAAGAGATTTTGGAAAATGTTCTTCTTGCCATCAGGACACAAAGCCAAGGCTTTTTTGCTTACATTTTCCTGGGAGTCCTGCAACTCTGAAATGTTCTCTCACTGCACTTCTATCCGAATCATCTGTCCTTCTGAAATGCTAGAAGACAAATGCCCCTGCCTGACAGCCCTTAAGTTGAGGGATGCCCCCCTCACAGAGACATGCTCAGACACGGTTGCACAGATTCCAGCAGACCTCCATCCTGCCTCAGGAAACAACCTAAACAAAGACTGAGTTCATCTAGTGCACTGCACAACATAGTCAACAGATTCATATCATTCCTTACAAAGATATGGGTCAGCGTGGTTTACTAATCATCCAACAAACAACCAATTCCCTTTCGAATGGGAACTCTACACTGCGTCTTGGTTGGACACAATGGGGATGCCATCAGCAAATCCTGTGTCTGAAGCATGTGTGAAAACACTCCAATCTGTTTAGTTGTCGACAGTCTGTGACGTCATTATCCTGAAAGTGTAAGAGGGCGACCGTAGCACGTCAGCAGCTTTTTGAGTCTGTCCCTATTCAGGCCCCGCTGTTGCCGAGGCAATACAAAGACTTCAGTGGTGGGGACTGCTGAGAAATTGGGAAAGGGCTGGCTCTTTCTCGCGCCTCGATCGCAGGCTTGAGCGATCTGTTGGATCAGGGTGTGTTGTCTCTCGAGACATCCGATCCAGCAGATAGCATGTTGCTGGCACCATTCAGCCAAGAGGAAGCAGATCTGGTTGAAGAAGGCAAGGAAAGTGTGTGTACTGAGTCTTCTCATCCTGCTAGCCCCGCATATGGGGAATTGCTGGGGGTCATGGCCTGGCCTGTCAGACTGGATGTGGCTTGGGGGTGTGAAAAACAAAAGTTTCTTGTGGTAGACTGGACGAGCGCTTACTGTTTGGTAGGGGTGGGTGGTATGACCAAATTTCTGTTTCACGGTATGACTAATTTTATTTCACGGTAATGATATATTTCTGATTTCTGATGATATATGAAAACCGAACAGCACTGTTAGTGTTGACTAAGTAGGTTTCAATTATACACCCCTTGTAACTGCGTCATTAGTTTACCATAGCCCAGTGAACACACGCTCCCTCTCAGTGTGTGTGTGCACGTGCGCGTCTTTTGCATCAGGAAAATGCGATCGGTTCATTTGAGTGTCAAGTTGTAATCACGTATCGAATCAAAGGAAGATTTTATCAGCTGCTTCAGTGGCCAATTGTTTGGAGTTAGAAACATAACTCACGCTGCATATTTAGTAACATTCGCTTTAACAACCGGTTTATACATTACCACGGCAACCACTTGCGTGTCATGCTGAATGCGATGTTCATGTTTAAAAAGTAACTATACATAAGAGACGGAAAGCTGTAGATAACTATACATTATTTCTATTCGTTACGATATTGATATGTGAACTGATGTATTCAAGTAAGCTTCATGCTTTCCCCGTTGCGAACGTTCACTCCTCTAAACTGTAGCCTACAGGTGCTGCACTGCTATAGTGACTGCTGCTCATTTCCCCCCGAAAATATCATGTTAACAACAACCCTTTAGAAAACGTAATTCCTTTGTGGATTCTCTTGATCTGCTTTCTCCATGTTTCTTTGACAAATCTCAGTGTCTCAGTCTCACACACGCTGCAGGTGAGTTAACCGCGCCCACTTATTTACATGTCGCGGTATACACGGAATAAAAAAATCTGTGATATATACCGTCATACCGCCCAGCCCTACTGTTAGGCTATGTTTACCCTTACCCGATGAGCCTTCCATTCCTTCCCAACCTTCACCTTGAAGTGGAGAAGTCATGGAAGAAGTCATGTTCAACCCAGATTTATCCATTTCATTATTCAAACTACGCAAATGTGAAAGGATTAGGTTAGTGTGGATGTGTGACAGTGCGATTGCAAGCTATCTCTCCCAGGGTAAGTCATCCTCTTTGAAAGTTCCTGCCCTGTCATCCAGGCTGCTCTAGACCACTTCGCGCTTGAATGGTAGGGCATATGTGGCAGAAGGTCAGGCGGGGGGGCCTTGCACACAGTGGCAGTGTTGCGGGCCCACCAGGTAGATCTGCTAAAATATCTGTATCAAGGCCTGAGACTGTCCCCTAAAGCGGTTGCTGAACACAGATCTAGCTCTCTGGACCACTAAACAAACAGCTGCTCCTATCGGCCGCTCGATGGCAGTAATGGTGGTCACGGAGTTCTAAGTAGGGGTTTGCTTCCTTGAAAAGTGGGTTATTAATTGCCTGACTGAGCTGTTTAACTCTCATGTGAGTTGACAACACTAATGAGTTAAGGAATAAAAAAACAAAACAAAAAACCTCCCTGTGGCAGGCGTTTCCTGAAAGCTGTGTCAGACAAGAAAAGGCTGTCACAGCCTGGCCATTTTTCCCGTAAAGCTCTGCCTTAAGGGCTGTAGTAGCCCGCTGGCGAGCGAGGAAGGTTTCATTCAAGCCGGGCATTCCCCTGCTACAGAGGCATAAGGATCTTCTATTTTTGTGGAAGATAATGGCTTAGGGAACACTACCACTAGACGGTCTGTGTATGTGTACTCCGGCTAAGTAATCCGTTGAGTCAATGTATCCTATGCCTACTGTGTGCATTTTTTCACCTAGTGAAGCAGGCATCCCTGCAGAATGGATATTTGTTCCCCATATCATCCATCCAAGATGCAGCGTAGAGTTCCCATTCGAAAGGGAACGTCTCAGGTAACAACTGTAACCATGGTTCCATGAGAAAGGGAACAAGACACTGCTTCTCACTGCCATGTCATCAAGTTTGTTGTGCAAGCAGACCCAATGGCGTGTATTACCAGCGCCCTCTTATACTTCCGGGTGCTCCGCTAATGATGTCACAGACTGTTGCCAACTAATCAAATTGGGAGTGTTTTCACTCGTGGTTCAGACACCAGATATGCTGATGGCGTACCCATAGCGTCCATCCTATATGTAGTGTCTTGTTCCTCTTCTCAGGGAACCATTGTTACAGTTGTAACATGAGATGCTTATTAGTGAGCTTATTGAGATTTTGTTTAGTATTGTAGCTGTAGGACTTGTCCACACTAATATGTTTTTGTTTGAAAACAACTTTTTCTCTTTTTTTTCCTTCCACAATAAGACGGCGTATTTGTCCTGCGAAAACTGAGCTTTTTGAAAACACTTTCCCAAGTGGACGAATTTGAAAACACAATTTTCGCATTGAGATATTTCAAAATGATGACGCATGTTTAGTCATGTGACACATATTAAACCGATGGATATGTTTATACCGCTATTGTGTATGTTACGTATGTGCTATTCACTTTCACACTGTTGCTAAAGATATGTTACTTTGTACATTCTTCATATCGCAGTCCTGCAAAGATGAAAGAAAATTTACTCG
Source organism: Gila orcuttii (assembly GCA_026230005.1). Taxonomy (NCBI): domain Eukaryota; kingdom Metazoa; phylum Chordata; class Actinopteri; order Cypriniformes; family Leuciscidae; genus Gila; species Gila orcuttii. The sequence goes on along the minus strand of JAPDVR010000013.1, from coordinate 12,557,443 downwards.
CAATTGCTGTCCTGCGGAAAAACATGAGAGCAGTTACGTTTTAGACCAAACATATAATGGTGACTGAGTGGGACTTGGAAGCATCAGTGATTGGTGAAATAATTTGCTAAATAAAATTATCCTGCCAGAAGTAAAGCATGAGAACTTTATTGCGCAGTAAGGTGAGTTTAGCGTTTTCTATTGTTTCAGTGTGGATGAGAAACTTTTGGAAAACACTTGAAAATGCTAGTGTGGATAGAGAGCGTTTTGAAACAAAAACGCTGTTTTCAAATGTATCTTAATTAATGTTGACTTAGCCTTAAAGGAGACAAATTGCTGTCCTGAAACTAGATATATAGCCAAGGCCGTTAAGTTTTTCTGATTGGCCGATGTGTTGGAAGCGGGACTTTTATTTTGACGGGCGGCGCTGAGAACATCAGCGCCTGAGAAGAGAACGGCAGCGCCTGATTACACAGCGCTCACTCACATTCTCCGTCTTCATTAGTTTACGATCTCTGTCAGTCATATCTAATACTTTGTTAGACAGAACTGCTAAAGAAAGTAAATGGTATGCGAAAAAGTAAAGCGTTAGCTTTTATTTGTAACAGAAAAGGCAAACAATCAGGCTAAAATACTTTCTCATTTACCATCAACATTCAGCAAATGCGCATCTACATCATTTAAACAAATCTCTGAATATCTAATAAACATTTAATTTCACAAACCTTGCAGCTGTGATATCTTGTGAAAGTGTGCATTTGTAGCCTGCAAACGTGTTACTGCGAGTGAAGATCGGTCCGTGCAAAGTGAGTGAATGCGAACAGAAGATCAGCTTCACAGAAGACGTGATCGAAAAACTTTAAATCCTTCATTTTTAAATATGCTGTGCTATACTGTGTTATAGTTGCCCACTGTGTCATATTCATATTGTTTTCACTGTGTGCTGTATGGAAAATTAGCTTACCTTATCAAAAGTCAAAGTAAAAAAAAAAGTATTTATTTACCAGTGCGCATTTTTTTCTAATTTATTTCTAATTTATTAAATATTGATTAAAATAAATATAAAGTATATATATATATATATATAGGCCTATATAAACATCAGCTTTATATCAGCCACCCTGCTCTCTAAGATATCGGCATCGGCCATCAAAAAAAACAATAGACCTATCGGTCGACCACAACCTAAAACCCTCTTTGCAATACATCTTTAAAGTGCCTTTAAAAGCACCTTCAACAACATGTTTCAAGGCAATTATAACACAAGCATAAAACATTATTGTATGGCAGACATGGCCCTAAACCAGCCTAATTACACAGAGATCTCTTTATACTGCCAGTGCCTAGTTGTCAGACTAGATTTTGATTTCCCCAACTTTATTAGTGACACAGTTACACCCATGCAATACAAAGTGTGAATATGTTTTTTTTTTCAGCCATTTAATAAAGTGTATATTAAACAAAACTGATAAAGTTATGGAATTTTCCTCTAGGCTTCTGATTGGTCAATACAGTGTTAAAATTATTCAAATATCCAAAATATAATAACAGTTATTATATTAAACACTTGTTCACCATATCACTGCAGTTTATGTATAAAAATAATCCAAAATATGAAACAAAACCACACAATGAACTAAACAAAAGGCTATATATACATTGGGTAATGAGGAACTTAAAAAGGTGTACACATAATCGGTGTGCAAGGAAACAAACTCGAACACAGGACAAAACACAGGAAATGGAAACTTAGAAACAATAAAACAATACAAAAAACAAGAGTCGTAGGAAAACTTCAAACAAAAGGTGCGTCCCAATTCACAAACTTCTGCATTATTCTGAGCCATTTTGTAGTATAAATAATGCGAGTAGTGTGCTCACACTGAAAATTCCAAAAGAAAAGAAATCATGCACTTATTTAACAGAAGAAAAAACAAAGAGTGGATTGTTGAACACTTCATGCACTCAACTGTCACAGCTCTCCTTAAAAGTAGAGGAGGGGGAGGGGTATTAGACTCAGATGTTGGATGACAAAATAAATAACCTTATGAAATTCATACACTAGATGTGCATAGTATAGGTCCATAGTTTATAGTATGTAATTTATTAGTCTGGAGAAATTGGAGCTCGTTGTGCTTGTTTGTAGGGATGGCCCAACATTTTATGACATATCAATATGACTATAAAATAATATTTTTGTGTTATTATTATCTTTATTAATAATAATACTAAATACAAATATCAAAAAAGGTAATATATTAATGTTATAATATTTCACAGTAAAATAAAAGTATTTAATAATAATTAATATAATAATTTACAATACAACTGTAAAATTACAATACTAACTTTTAAGGCCTGTCATTTTCACATGATCAGCTTTTTAAAATTTTGTTACAAAAAAAATCTGTGTTAAAAATCATGTTAATATAATAGTTTAGGTTTAGAGTTGCATTTGGTGGGAAACGGTATGCTTACATTATTTGTTCTTGCATTTTTACATTATGTCCATAAATATTGAAAAGAAAGTCCAAATGCAACAGCCATCATTTTTTTCACCACATCTGAAGATATACTGTGACAGTCTAAAACAGTGTAATGTCTTATTCAAAGACATAACCCATCATGTTTTCAAAGTTGCAGTAACTTATCAGTGAGTGAACTGGAGAACACAGAGTAACAGACTAAGCAAAGCAGGTCAGACTTCCTCTCAGCAGGGGAACATGTAAGTTGCAAGACTGTTTTATTAAACCATGTAAAAGAACAACAACAAAAACTCAGGAGGAAAGCACAGCAATCTGGGTGCATTGTTGAGGGGACAATTCATCTGCAGTTGAGCCTTGGCAATTATTACATAATGAGTCAAGTTTATTGTCAGCTGGAGAACAAAACGGCACAACAGACAATTCACTGATTGTAACTGTATCTGGGCTGTGACTCATTGTCCCCTGGGCCTGAGTTCAGCAATCTTGGCCACATGTTTGAGCACTTAACTCATATAATACAGCTTGGATTGATTAGCAGTGGTGTTTGGCAGCAGTGACTTTCACAATCAAAAGTACACAACACATGCAATATGTGTCCAGAAAGAGGCCGAGACGGATGATATGGTTCATAATGCAACATATCCATAACAAAGTCTGCTGAGATCTGCAGTCCTCGGACGAGCACAAGCATGAAACACAGATGCAAACTCATCAGGACAGAAGATGCAACCAAAGAAGATTTTTAATAAAATCAAAGATGATTTTTAAATATCAGCTTAAAATGTAGGTTTACGATTATGGAACCCATTCTATATGACTACTATATTATTATAATTATTTTTATTAAATTATACAATACAAAATTATTTCATAATAATAATAAAATTCCCTACCAATTTTTTTTTCATTTGATTGTTTTCTTTCATTGTTTAACCTTAGCAAAAATTTTTAATTGCACATTTATATTACAAGAACACTATTGGATTTTTTAGTAGTACTCGCCCATGCAAACCCTTTGCATCTGACAATATAAAAAACAGTGATAATATGATTATTATAATGGAGAAAAAAGGCAATAAACAATTCTAAAACCTTTCTGTTATTATTTCACTTACAAAAGTAAAAAAAAAAAACCAACAACAACAAAATCACACTTTTGATATTGTTGTGTCGCCGAGCAGTCACTGCGTCTCTGAGATGACACTGTCTGGAAGAATAGAAATGTGACCTGATAGCAGGGGAATGCAAGTCAACAGAAAACAGGATGTGGTCTTGGTCCTTGTAGGCTCACGTCCAGCCTAATGATTTCACAGGAAATTCCACACTACGTATGATATGGATGATAAAGAGCAAGAGCGACACGATAACACAATCTGACACAAATACAGCAAGAGCAGAATCTCATCAACACTCAGAGATGGTCATGATATATTTGATACATCAGGCTGTTATGACTCATATAGTGAGAATGTGGAGCTCATATTCCAGGAGGGGGAAAAAAACGTAATTTTATTTAGAGGCCCAAACTGAACAAACATAAGCAATTCGGTACATATATATTGATACATTGATATTTATATGGCCAAAAAGTTCGATGAAAATCTGATCGCTTATAATGTAAATCAATGAGATCTTTATAACAATATAACAGACTACTTACATAAAATGCATAAAAATGATAAACTGTCACTCTATATCTGCCAATACATGTAAAATATGATGATATTTAAATTAGGGATGTGCGCAACAACTAATTTCATTAAATTTTAAACAGAAATTTTAGACTATCGTCGACTAGTCTAAACCTTCACATAATTGTCAATTATACCTTCACATAATTCCCTCATAAACAGTAGTATAAAAAGCCTATAAGCAAGCTTAATTGTTATAGTAGTTTGACATGACAGAAGAAAACGGAAAAGTTTTAGACTTTCAAAACACTCCCTCACCTTGCTCATCTTCTGAATGGACATTTCTCTGAACCCGCCAAGAGTGAAAACCAACGCAGGTAAAATTCAATGATTTTGTTTTCTGCTCCAGATATACACTTTTGTAACATTATGTGAAGGCAATTTAAACTTAGCCTTTGTAAAAATATAAAGCAAAACATTAAATGTGCAAAAAAAGTAAACGACTATTTCCAAATCGACTAGCAGCAGCAGACAGCATCGTTTAACCAACTAGTTGAATAGTCTCGCACATCCTTCATTTAAATGATCAAAGCTCTGTAGTTTTAAAACATATAATGCAATGCAATGATGATTGAGAGATTAACAAATAAACCTTCCTCAAAAGCCTGATGATCATATTTGATACACACATCTTGTTCTTTATTTATTATTAACAAAAAAGTTATTCTTACATTTACTTTATAAAAATCAGTAGATTTTAGAAGATAGAAGATTCACAGCAATGTGCCACGTGAACCACGAGCTGAAGGGGGCATTTGTACAATTAGACTAAAAGACTTTTACTTGCTAAAAAAGGCTAAACTATCAAACAGACAACAGAAAGACTGTAGTAAATTCTGTGCGACAGGTTTTTCAGCAAGTTTTCATCATGTCGATAAAATGTGAGTATCAAACATGATACAGTAGGCTTTATATGGTTAAAAGATGCTCTTCCAGTCACTCTTTAACATTCAGCATGCATTCAACCGGACTTAACAAATGCCACACAAACAGCTGGCTGGACAAAGATGTTTTTGTCATGTACAAAACATTGAGTGCAGTAAAATAATTTACTGTCAAATAAAAGCTTCAGATGGACTGCCAAGAATCATCTAGGGAATCACAGATTGTATCTCTTAAGCCAAACAAGAACAAGGCTTAATTTATGTTCTAGGGTTAATTTACATTCTAGCACTCTGCATTTTAAAGTGCTCACACTCGGCTCACAGAAGTCCCCAGTCTCTACATTAGGCCTCACTTTCAGCTTTCTAAAGCTGGAGTAGTGTAGCTAACTCTCTCCAAAGCACTGGCACAGGAAGAGAGCACCAGGAGTGTTCTTTTATTAACTATCTGGGTCAATATCTCCTCTGTGCAAATTAACAAAGCTTTAGGGATTTTACTGGCTTTGCATTCCACAATGGCACTGAGAATGAATGCCTGACAAAACCTGACTGCAGCAAATTCCACACAATGCCGCTTCCCTCTTACTTACTAACTCTCTCGGACTCGACAGATCCTCTCTGAGAAAACCAACTGATGGCCAAAGTCTCAGGAAGAGGAAGGACAAATTGTCCTTCAAATTGTTTATCTTCTTTTAAATATGTAGCCAAGATGTAGATACGCAGATGTAGATAAACTGGTAAAATTAAGGATATTGTATCAAAACTTTCGCAAGCTATCAGTAGATGTTGTGTTTTACAAAGAACATGTGAAGTTGTTTATGTGAACTCAACTTTTACCTGTTCACACAAGCCATGCAAAATATCAGATATATTTGAAGGAAATTATATTGGCGGCAATGAGTGAATTTTGAAACCTGGTGACACCTCTGAATAATGCAAGATCTGTTCCATGACTGTAATAATACAAAAATGCTGTCTTAAAGGGATAGTTCACCCAAATAAACATTTAAATTCAGTCATTAATTACTCACCCTCATGTCGTTCCAAACCCATAAGACTTTCATTCATCTTCAGAACACAAATGAAGATCTTTTTGTGATTTCTGTCCCTTCATTGACAGCTACGCAACTGACACTTTGACGTTTCAAAAAGTTCATAAAGATCTTAAAACTAGATATGAATTGAGCGGTTAAGTCCATATTTTCTGAAGAGACGCGATCGCTTTTGTTACGTACTGCTCTGAGACAAAGAAGGTTGAGATCCAAATGCAGCTTTTAATAATGGGGCAATCCAGACACGTAATCCAATGTACAGGCGACAGGTCAAAACATAGGTAGGCAGTCCAAACAAACAAAGTTGGGAACAAGGCAAACTGGTAATCGAGAGGCAGGCAGAGAGTCCAAAAACCGAAATACATGGAACCAGAGAAATGCTCAGAAATGCAGCGCAACAACATACAAAACTTAGCAGTGAGTGGGTGAACCAGGCTTTTATAGGGTGAGCAACAAGATGAGACATAGGTGAAAACAATGAGTGATGATGAGTCCAGGCAGTGATTTATGGGAAATGTAGTTTGTGAGGGAATGACAATAGTCTGTTGTGGAGTGCCCTCTGGTGGCTTTCAAGGGCACTCCAGCTGGTGACCGTTACAGCTTTACATGATTATTGAATTTAGGCTTTCATTCACACATAAACATTCATTGACTCACACATCAGTTGTGGTAAACAGAAGCTCAAGCATGTTCGCTTGATGTGCGAGAACGATACTCGGTTACTAACGTAACCTCGGTTCTCTCTAGAGAGGGAACGAGTATTGCGTAAGTTTAGCTTACGCTACGGGAAAGATTCATCTTCTCGAGATACTGAAGCCAAAAATTATCCTTAATTTTGAACACCTTGTCAACGCAGTGCAGCAGCTAGCAGACCTAGAGCAGGCTAACTTGCGTGCTCATTGGCTGCCCTGCGGGCAACTGCTGCAGCCTACCAGTGAGCCCGGCGTGCAGCACGCCCAATGAAGGGCGCCCACGCCTTCATAGCGTCACAGCCCGCCAGAATGGGCGTGGCTTAGCCTATAAAGGAAAGGGGCTGTAGGCTGCTTCCCTGGTTTTTGTCGACTGAAGCGAAGTCGCTCGTGGCGCGAGCACGGCCGGTTACGCAATACTCGTTCCCTCTCTAGAGAGAACCGAGGTTACGTTAGTAACCGAGTATCGTTCTCTTGCGAGAGGTTCTCTCGTATTGCGTAAGTTTAGCTTACGCTACGGGAACACTTTGTCAACCCCGTGCGCGCCAAGCATCCACATGAGACCCCGATCTTTCTAGGGGGGGAACCCCATAAGTGGAAAGAATAAGGTGGCCGGCCACGTGGGCCATCACTTGTACATAAGCACACATAGGGAATACAGAGCAGCGCGGGCGCGGGGTCTGTATAGGCACATGGCATAATCCCATTTAGTGTAGCTCAACCAGGAAAGCTGGGTCATGTGAGAGTGATCTGAGCAGGAGATCTGGGCAGAATAGACCTCTCGTTCAGACTGACAGCAGTTTAGCCTGCAAGGCGGGAACTTCTAGGTTATAAAACCTGACAAAGGTAGACGGGGAGCTCCAGCCCGCCGCTACGCATATGTCATGGATAGAAATCCCACTGGACCATGCCCACGAAGAGGCCACGCCTCTCGTGGAATGAGCCCTGATGCCCAGAGGGCATTGCAGACCCTTTGACGCGTAAGCGGCCGCTATAGCGTCTACTATCCATCTGGACAGGCTCTGTTTCAAGGAGGCGAAACCCTTGGTGCGCCCACCAAACGAAACAAAAAGCTGTTCCGAGCGCCTGAAGGAGGCGGTGCGCGTAATGTAAAACCTCAGCGCTCTGACGGGGCAGAGGAGGTTCACATCACTTTCACTGTCAGATGCTGGGAGAGCAGACAATGAAAAAACTTGCGCTCTGAATGGAGTGCCCATCACTTTAGGGACATAGCCATGTCTAGGTCTGAGGATGACTTTAGAGTCATTTGGTCCGAACTCAAGACACAACGCGCTGACAGACAGCGCATGCAGATCCCCTACGCGTTTTACTGATGACAGTGCAGTCAGAAAAAACGTTTTCAGTGATAGATATTTCAACCCCACGGAGTCTAGTGGTTCAAAAGGAAAAGCTTTCAGGGCCTCGAGGACCAATGAAAGATCCCACATAGGAACCGACGGGGGGCGCGGCGGATTCATCCTTCTAGCTCCTCTAAAGAAGCGGATGACCAACTCATGTTTTCCCAGTGACTGCCCGTGCGTTGATTCTGCAAACGCTGCCACGGCCGCCACATATACTTTGAGCGTGGAAGGGGACCTTCCCTTATCCAACAGCTCTTGTAGGAAAGTGAGCAGATGCGCCACCCCGCATGTCCACGGGTCCAGACCTCTGTCGGTGCACCATCCGGAGAACACCAACCATTTAGACGCGTAGAGCCTTCTCGTGGAAGGGGCTCTAGACTGCGTGATCGTGTTCATCACTCCTTCTGGCAGGGTAACAAGTACCCGTTGATCAGCCATGCATGCAGCGACCAGCGCTCTGGATGGGGATGCCAGATCGTGCCGCGAGCCTGAGAGAGGAGATCTGCCCTCACCGGAATCGGCCACGGAGCTGTAAGTGACAGCTGTGCTAGTTCCGGGAACCAAATCTGATTCTCCCAACGCGGGGCTATGAGGAGCACCGAGTGGCGCGTTTCCCTGATTCTTTTGATCACCTGTGGTAACAGAGAGACCGGAGGGAAAGCATATAGCAGGAGGCTGGGCTAAACCTGGGCCAGCGCGTCCTCGTCCTTCGAGAAGAACATTGGGCATTGAGCGCTGTCTTTTGACGCAAATAGGTCGACTTCCGCTCTGTCGAATAGGCGCCACAGTTTCTGGACCGTTTGGGGGTGCAAGGACCATTCCCCTGGGGGAACATTGTCTCTGGACAGTCTGTCAGGGCCGTCGTTCAGATGGCCAGGCACATGCGCCGCCCTCAGCGAGTGCAGGTGCATCTGAGACCAAATAAGGAGGCGTTCCGTCAGATTGCAGAGATTTCTGGATCTGACACCGCCCTGACGGTTTATATAGGATACCACAGATGTGTTGTCCGAGCGGACAACAACATGCTGGTCCTGTATGAATGGGAGGAAGCACTTCAGTGCGTTCTCGACCGCCATCATTTCCAGACAGTTTATGTGAAACTCTTTCTCCCAATCTGACCACTGGCCAAAGGCCGGTCTGCCCTCGAACAGCGCGCCCCAACCTGAGTTGGACGCGTCTGTTGAGATGACTTTTCGGTAAGAGATGGTTCCCATCGCTACTCCCTGCTGGAACCAGTTGGCCGCTAACCAGGGCTGCAGAGCCGCTATGCAGGCCTGAGTCACTCTGATTTTCTGGCCGCCAGACACCCAGGCTCGGGGGGGCACGCGAGCATTCAACCAGCGTTGGAGCGGGCGCATGCGCAGTAGGCCCAGCTGGAGCACCGCTGCAGCTGATGCCATATAGCCCAACATCCTTTGAAAAGTTTTCAAAGGGAGGAAGCTGCCCTTCTGGAAAGATGCGGCTAGGTGGCGAACACGGCGCCCGCGCTGTGCCGACAAACGAGCCGTCATGGTTACCGAGTCCAGTTCTATTCCTAAAAAGGAAATTGACTGGCTGGGCAGTAATGAGCTCTTGGTCCAGTTGACCGTGAGACCCAAGCTTTCCAGGTGACTGAGAAGCACTGTTCTGTGAGATAGAAGTTCCGTCTCTGACTGTGCCAATACCAGCCAATCGCCCAGATAGTTCATTATTCGCAGCCCCTGACTTCTCAGGGGGGCGAGCGCCGCGTCCATGCACTTTGTAAATGTACGGGGTGCCAGGGACAGGCCGAACGGCAGGACGGTGTATTGATATACCTGACCGTCGAAGGCGAATCTCAAAAATTGCCTGTGACGGGGTACTATCTGAATCTGAAAATATGCATCCTTCAGATCTAGAGAAATAAACCAGTCCCTCGGGCGAACGTGCGCGAGGATTTTTCTGGTCGTAAGCATTTTGAACGGTCTTCTCGCAAGCACTTTGTTCAAATGTCTCAGATCTAGGATGGGTCTGAAGGCTCCGTCCTTCTTGGGCACGAAAAAAAAAAAAAAGGCTGTAAAAGCCTGACTCGCTTAGAGAAGGCGGTACCCTTTCTATAGCCCCTTTGCACAGCAGCTTTGCTATTTCTGCGTGAAGTAGGTGTGCTACTTCCGCATTCACTATCGTCGCGGTCCGGGCTCGAAAGCGCGGGGGACGGCGAATGAATTGAAGTGTATAGCCCTGCTTTATTGTGCTCAACACCCATTCTGAAATCCCTGGGATATTTTCCCACGCAGCTATGTGAGCCGCTAGAGGGCGAATGGCCTCCGGGTTCAGACCGCCATTTGCTGGCCTGTGAAACTGAACCGGAGCCGGACAGCCGAAACCGGCTGATTTATGTGAGATGTCCCGATCATAAGGGATGGGGAACAAACTTTTGCCACATTTTGACGCGCGAGCAGTGCTCCGGGTGAAAAAGCTCTCTGTAAGCGTGAGCGCGTGAACGCGGGCACGAGACTTACAACTGTATCTAACGCCCTGATCATAATAGAAGTCAGCGAGTGCTCCGGGTGAAAAAGCTCTCTGTAAGCGTGAGCGCGTGAACACGGGCACGAGACTTACAACTGTATCTAACGCCCTGATCATAATAGAAGTCAGCGAGTGCTCCGGGTGAAAAAGCTCTCTGTAAGCGTGAGCGCGTGAACACGGGCACGAGACTTACAACTGTATCTAACGCCCTGATCATAATAGAAGGGGAGCGTTTTATTAACGCCCTGCGTTTTGTGATAACGCTTAAGCGCGCGGGCGGGGCCCGGGGAGAGGTTTGTGTTAGTAAGCGTGAGTGCTCTCTGGCGGGCACGAGACTTACATTTATAACCTGCTTTTTTGACCGTGTAACAGAGCGGGCAGATAGTGGGCACAGATTTGTGGACACATTTCTTACATTCAACACTCGAGCGGCTTTTATGCGCTTTATGAGAGTGTGCTCTGTGAGTGACACAGAATTTTGAGTGCTTATGTGTAGGGGTGAACACTGGGGCGTGGGCACTTTCACTACACTTAAAACATTGACGGCGTGAGCCGGACCATACATTACACTCTTTTTGAGATTTCTCTGGGTCGCCGTGAAAACGGCGTTTGTGTGCAGGCGAGAGGGTGAATAAACCGGCTCGTTGGCTGCTAGTTGAACCGCTGCAGTAGCCTGTTTGAAGGGGACTGACAGGGAAATGAACTTTGACGGCGGTCCGGCCGCAGCGGGACACGCGCGTCTTTTCTCTCTTACTGTTAGGAGGGCTTCGCGTGCTCAGATTTCAGCGTGATTCTTTGCCGAGGCCCTCTGGGAGGCGGCGGTCTGTAACGGCTGTCTGAGCGCGATCTAGGGTGGCCGCCCTGACGTCGCTGCGAAGGCTGGGGCTGTGTTGGACGCTGGGTGCTGGTTCGCACAGGAGGCTGGCTTTGTCTCTCGCGAGAGCGGCCTGTGGCGGAACTCGAGCGTCGCGGCAGGAAGAGATTCATGACCTGTGTGGTCTTCTGTACCTCAGAAAGACCGCTGACCGTTCAGACCGTTCACCGCTGGGCCGAAGAGACCAGTGGGGGTAAGCGGCGCGTTCAGAAACGTGGGTCGCTCAGATTCCCTCATATCCGCGAGCGTTAACCAGAGGTGCCTCTCCGTAACAGTTAACGCGCCCATGGCTCGTCCGATTGCTTGGGCTGCTGCTTTGGTGGCGCGGAGAGAGAGATCCGTCGCGCTTCTCAAATCCGTAACAGCAGCTGGATCAGCGGCCCTTCTCATCCCATTCACGGAGGAGGTCGGCTTGTAGGATCTGAAGCACAGCCATAGAGTGTAAAGCAGACGCGGCCTGGCCGGAGGCAGCATAAGCGCGGCCGACCAAGGTGGACGTGGCTCTACAGGCTTTAGACGGGAGGGCTGACCGTGACCGCCATCTCGCGGAGGGCGGACAAAGGTGCGCTGTGACCGCCTCTTCCACCGGTGGAATAGCCGTGTACCCTTTCTCGGCGGCGCCGTCCACTCGGGAGAGCGACGCAGAGGCCGGTGACTGTAGTTGAGAAGAGAACGGAGTACTCCACGACTTCGTCAGCTCCGCATGAAGTTCCGGCAGGAATGGAGCGGGCCTCGTTGCTGAAGCCGAGCGGCGGCGACTTTGAAGGAAGCATCCGTCGAGCCTGTTCGGCGCGGGTTCCTCTGGGGGCGACCACTCGAGCCTGAGGCGGTCAACGGCCTGAGTTAGCAGGCGCATTAGCTCAGCGTCAGCTCCAGCGCGGGTACGGTGGATTCCTGGATCGACGAGGCGGCGGAATGAAGCGACCATTCCTCGCTGTCCGATGCCAGGATAGAGCAGCAGTCCCTCGTGGCGTGTCCCTCGGCCTCATCCTCCGAAGCGACGGCAGTGAGGCTCGTGAGCGGCAGCTGCGCGTCGGAGAGGGGAGGCGGGGAGGGCGAAAGCGAGGCTCGAGGGAGATTCTCCGGCGAGTGCGTCGCTGTGGCTACAGGTTCCGGCTGTCTCAGAGAACGGCGCTTCTTCCTGCGCGGTCCCACAGAGGGCGAAGTGACTGCTGCGGAGTTGAGAGCTTCGAGTCGAGCCCGCAGGGTCGCCAACGGAAGCTCCTCACGCTCAGCGTGTTCCAGGCCCAGGCAGAGAGCGCAGATCAGGTGGCGGTCTCCGGCGCTGAGCGGGGCTCTACACGAGCCGCAGGAAGTGCGAGGCATCTTGAAAAAGACGCTCGCTGCTCTTTTAGAAAATATACAATCTAGATAGCAAGGCAAAAGGATACGTCGCCGGATAGCGTACGTCGTGACGTCACGCCGGGCTCACTGGTAGGCTGCAGCAGTTGCCCGCAGGGCAGCCAATGAGCACGCAAGTTAGCCTGCTCTAGGTCTGCTAGCTGCTGCACTGCGTTGACAAGGTATACAAAATTAAGGATAATTTTTGGCTTCAGTATCTCGAGAAGATGAATCTTTCCCGTAGCGTAAGCTAAACTTACGCAATACGAGAGAACCTCTCGTAAGAGAACCAATGAGGTTCATTCTCGTGTTACGCAGCACGTTTGAGCTTCAGCAAAAACCAATGAGGTTTGTTCTCTGGCATCAAGCAGGTTCGGTTGAGCTTCTGTTTCTGTTCGCTGATCAATGCTAATATGAAAATAAAAGCCTAAATTCAATATTTTCATCATAAACAGCGATCGTGTCTCTTCAGAAAATTTGGACTACACCGCTCAATTCATATGGATTAGTTTTGCGATGTCTTTATTAACTTTTTGAAGTGGTAGTTGCGTAGCTGTCAATGGAGAGACAGAAAGCTCTAAGATTTCATCAAAAAGATCTTCATTTGTGTTCGAAGATGAACAAAAGTCTTACGGGTTTGAAACAACATGAGGGTGAGTAATTAATGACAAGAATTAAAATTGTTTGGAGAACTAACTATTTAAAAGACCCCAATAGTTGTCCATTTTGAATGCCTTTGATGTTTCCACAGGTATATGTGAATATACATGCCTGAAAAAAGAATATTTCTTCCATTTAATATACAGTCCAACAGAACAGCTTATCTTTGGTTAATGGTTACCTGATTCTAGGTGTATATTATGAAAATGTACAACACTAGCACAATCTTTGAATCCAGGTGAGCATATTCATAAGTAGGCTACATTCTTATCTTCTGTTTACAACGTTTACAATGTTCATGCAGAACCTATAAATAAATAATTACAGTATATACATATTTATTGAAATTGGTACGCTTATTTTGAAATGTTTATGCTTTTCTACTTCCAATGGCTCATAATTTTTGCAACTACCTACAACATATTGCAAAATAAACACCATAAAGTAAACATTGTCATAATTTATCAACTGTAAAACATAAGCAATTGTTTGCCATAAATGCATGGTATTTATTGATTGTGACACCGTTTTATTTAAAAAAACGGCTACCGGTAAACGGTAAAAAACGGTAAAAAATGGTAACGTCAACTGTCTGGTTACCAATAATCTTCAAAATAGCTTCTTTTGTGTTCAACAGAAGAAAGAAACTCATGCAGGTTTGGAACAACATGAGTGTAAGTAAGTGATGACAACATTTCCATTTTTCAGTGAACTATCCCTTTAAGACTTCCCATGGGGAACCTGTACAGTTAAATTAAGACAGTTTTCTGCAAAAACTATTTCTATAATGTTTGCCTACTAAAACTAGACAACAGAACAATATTCAAGATAACAGTATGATTACATAGCCTATTCGAATCAGGGGGCACTGATTGTTAGGTCTGGCCCTGTATACATTGGATTGATTAAAATAACTTTAATGTATTTAAAGTGTGCACCAAGCACTAGGAAAATACAAGTATCAAATCGGGACTCGGTATAGGCAGCTACTCAATATTCAATAATCGGATCGGGGGAAAAGTAATCTTGATCGGGACATCCCTACATCAATGGAGAGATCAATAAGCTGAGAGATATGTAACTGCATTCTGCTCCTCAATTTATGAATCTCAAATTTTGTGACAAAATGAAGATGCTTTTGTACTTGTTCAGCATCTTCTTCCTAAACTTCAGCAGTAAAAGTTAGTTAGGAAATTCATTGTTCATCATCTGATCATCTAAAAAGCATGCAAAGCAGTACTGTCACATATGGTAAAGAGGGTAAAGCAAGACCGAATCCTTCTGCAGGTGGAAAATACATGATCCAGTAGTAGTCAGACAAGCTCTTTAGATACAATGTTTAGTTGTGCCAGACTGGAACAGGATGTTGTTAAGCTCATTTAAACACATACTGAACATTCTGTAATAGTGAACTCATGTGAAACAAAAGCATGCCTTTTAAGTGATTATAAAATAATGTTACAGCCATTTTATAATTCACTCAAAAAAGCTGCCCAAATTATTATATTCATTCTGATCCTATTGCCAATACTTCCGCCCCCATTTGTCTGTATTACATAATATATGGTAAGGGGGAGAGGCGTTTTACTGGAAAGCCAAAGATTGACAGCAACTGCATTGCATACTCACGCGCCAGCAACCATTTCAACCATCAAGCTGTGAAATGACTGAATTACTTTATTACCGTTTTGTTAATCAACACCAGGAAATGAAGACAGACTAAACAGTCACACTTGTCCTCATTCTCAGAAGTTGAGACTAGCAACAAACTGTGTATCATTGAATCAGACTGCTTAAACCTTAGAGACTGCTTAGACCTGCTGTAGTTAGTAATAGGCCTATAGGCTCATATAAGGCCTTTAAAATTGATATTTGCATTAGTGGAGCACCAACATTTCTACAACCAGAAATATTTGTCCGAAACTGTTTTGCAGGGACGAAAACATTGTTACAATTAACAATTAGTGCTTCTTCAATGGGACGTTTTGACGGTGTCAGTCTCTATTTTTTGTTTTCTTTTAATCAATCTTCATTTGGATAAACTGAGATCTATGCAGTTTTCAGTTTATGCGTGAACCGTGAACAAAACTTTAATAAACATCATATTTGTAGTGTGCCTGCCCATCCAAGAACCCCAATAAGATTTGTACCTAAAGTTTTAGCTTTCAAATTCTGAAAGATTTGAAACAGAAACATTAGATGGAATGTTGAAAGATACAGTACAATTTACTGAAATTAACTATGTCTCATGTAATCGCTCAATCAGTTTTTCAACTACGGAAAGATCTCAATAAAACAGCTTGAGAACAATATATCACATAACATTACATTTACCTCAGAATATCTATTCAATGACAGTAGATAGTCAGGTAGAAAAAAATTTTAGAGGAACATTTTGCTAAATATGTACACTGTTACATATTCATTAGTGTTATGTAACCTGTTCTTCAATATTTAATATTTGAATAAATACATCAGGAAAACAAGTTATAAGGCTACAGCTACCATTCAATGTTTTATTTCAACTGTGAAGTGGAGGAGAAACATCACTTTATCATTAAAAATTATTATGCTTTTTTTACGTTCATCTTTCTTTATGTGTAATGTTGCTGTTTGAACATGAAAAAGGTCTACAAATTTCTAAAGCAAAGTCCCTCCAGCAGGAGTTATTCTCTATATCAGTGTCAGTATTTCTGAACTCCTGAAACGCCTCCATTGTAGTCTTGAGTTTCTTCCGGGAACAAACACGTCACAACAATATTCCTCAATTAAATAATTCATACAGAATAAAGGGGCGGGGCCTGGTTGAGTTAGTTAGAGTGTGTTAAAACTTGCTGTTATGGTAATTTTCCCAACACACTCAAAGCGCTTGACCAATCACAACACACTGATCCAGCCGACCAATCAGAGCACACTGTGCTTTTCAGGAGAAAGAGCTTCATAGAGACAGCAACTAAACAGAGCGTTACTGACAGACTGGGAAGAGAGGAGCTGCAACAATGGAGAATATGGGAAAAATAATGTTTTTAAAAACATCAAGCATGAAAACCTATTCTAGTAGAGCCCAAAAACAAGATCAAGAGTCTGTAAAAGGGTTTTATTGGTCCCCTTTGAGTCCAAAAAGTGCGTAAAGCTTCATCAATGACCCATATATGCTCTTTAGGGCACACTTCCCTCTTGCTCAGACACAATGACAGACCTCAGCAGCGTAATAATGCACTGGCCTCAGTTCAGGTTTTCAGCGACGGCTGGCGCAGTGTTGAAGTCAAGAGGCTTATTATGTTAGTCTAGTTTCTTCATGGGCGTCTTGCAGACAGATGTGGAGTTAAGCTAATGGAGAGTACTCCGCACCCCTGTTGAGTTTATGTCACTCCTTTGCAATCAGCCACAAATCTGAATGCAGTCCTCTGTCTGTTTGCAGTCGCACAGATGCATTGCAGGTCTGGAAACAAATGAATACAACTGTCACATGGGACTATTAAAACCAGCCGAGGAATGCATGGCAAATTCGGAGCGATTTGGGATCCACTCTTTCTGTCTTCTCATCTATAAGACACCAGCTCTGAATTTTGTAAAGACAGTTTGGCTTATATGTAGACTGACGGTGTGGTGTTCTACAGCAGTATGCATCAAATCATGAGTTATTAAATGCGGTTCCTGTTGAGATCGTGACACAGACACCGTACCTTTAACACAGTGACCCACATAAAAGACTTCATTAAAGAAGTTGCTGAAAAAGCCATTCATTCATTCATGCATCAGTCAGTCAGGAAAGACTGTGTAACACAATGCTGTTACTGTTGCAATTACTTCAAAGCCTAAAAGGGAACACTTTAAAGGATTAGTTCATTTAATTTTTTTTTTTTTTTTAACATTTAATTAAACCATTAAAATTGATTACAGAATAATACAACTGAATTTAGAGAAAATTAAGTGAAACTTTGCTCACTCTGTATCAACGCGTATGTTTTAAAGGAATAGTTCAATTTAAAATGTAAATTCTTTCATGATTTACTCACCCTCAAGTTGTTTCAAACCTGTATGAATTTCATTCTTCTGCTGAACACAAAGAATATTTTGAAGAATATGGGTAACCAAACAGTTGATGGACCCCATTGACTTCCATAATAGGGAAAAAATACAGTTGAAGTCAATGGGCTCCATTAACTGCCTGGTTACCGTCATTCTTCAAAATATCTTCCTTTGTGTTCAGCAGAAGAATGAAATTCATACAGGTTTGAAACAACTTGAGGGTGAGTAAATCATGAAAGAATTTACATTTTAAATTGAACTATTCCTTTAAAACATACGCGTTGATACAGAGTGAGCAAAGTTTCACTTAATTTTCCCTAAATTCTGTTGTATTATTCTGTAATCAATTTTAATGGTTTAATTAAATGTTAAAAATCAAAAAGCATGTCTAATCAACTGAATTCAAAAACTTTAACAATTGAGTCATTTAAAAATGTTATAATGATGGGGCCCTATGATTTTGTCAGATTTTGTCAGAAATGCTTAAAACATCCTCCTCATTTTATTGTGGGATTTGTGATGTCACACGGGCAAATTCATCTGCATATGCCTGCCTCCAGAGCAAGACATCGACGAATAGTTATACATCATCGCACCATAGGCCCCGCCCACTGTTGTTCAGTCGCTTAAACGGCTAACGTTTCCCTACAACTGGATGTGAGCGTCGCGTCAAAAGCAAATAGAACCCATTATAATCACTGGTGCTGTCTACTGTCACGGTTGTGGTTGCAATCCAATACCAATGACAAAGGAATTCAATATAAGTTGTTTTCAATCCACAAACAGAAATACACTGGAGAATCTCAGGAGAACATACACACTCACCACACTTAATAATGACGATCATCGACAAAGGACTGAATAAAACAGGAAGTACATACTCCGAGGAAACAAGGGAACTAATTAAATGACAGAATCATTAAAGGGGTGGTAAAACACAATTTCACTTTTCTAACTTTAGTTAGTGTATAATGTTGCTGTTTGAGCATAAACAACATATGCAAAGTTACAGCGCTCAAAGTTCAAAGCAAACGGAGATATTTGCTTTTAAAGAAATCAATTTCTAAGGACTACAGCAAACAGTTTTGGACTACACGACATTCCTCCAGGGTTGCTGACGTCGACAACCCCAATAAACCCCTCCTCCGAGAATACGAAATAAGGGGGGCGAGGCCATTTTATATTGCGTTGGAGAAAAGTTATTGTGGTATAGGAGTGTTGTTGCCGCCGCAATGTCGACGAAACGCTGTTATTTTCATCAGTGCCCGGATTGCAGGTCCACTTTGTTCAGCCTTCCTAGGGTCGCGGGAGTTAGGGATCAATGGTTAATTATTACCCAAATCTCGCTCTCTGTGCTGCACATTTTACGGAGGAAAGCTTCTACAATCTTGGCGAGTTCAATGCAGGATTCGCACAATGGCTTGTGCTGAAAGATGGAGCAGTTCCAACTTTAAGAACAGAAGCTGTTGTTTACGGGCCACAATCTGTAAGTATAATTTATTTTTCGTCTATGTGTTTTCCTGTAATAGTTTGTATTGTTAATTGTACGTTGTAGCAAGGAAGTAAACAAATGACAACACTGTTTGGCTCTGCAAACCAGCTTGTTAAATGCTCATTCATACTTAACGTTATCCGACAAACACCTAACGTTACAAACTTTTTTAAAATCTCAACAGAGAACTTGGAATTAGAGTAAATTATTCTTTGATTAGAGCTTTTATGTATTGTTTATCGCTTGTTTATCTACAGGCATGCTAAACATGGTTCTGTGTTTGATTTGGCTACTGTAGTAAAGCCAATGTCTAGTGTTCGTTTTGGGTTAATAGTTCTGTCGACAGATATTTGGCTACAATCGTTCTAAAAATACAAAACTAACCGTGCCATACAGTCAGTAACGATCACTATAGATCCGCAGTCTTTACTAAAAAAAAAAATCCCTTTGAGGACTGTAGTATAATTTGTTAGAACGATTATATGAAATTCTTGTTTATGAAGCTTATTTTTTGTAATACTATAATAATTAGTACAATTAAATAACAGCGTATCTAAAAGGTAATGAGACAACAAAAAACAAACCTTTCTGAAACGTCGTTTTAACAGCCGTTCTTGAACAGGTTCTGCTCGATCATCTTCACTAACATTCTCTGGGTCTGATACGGGCTCAAACTGGTATGGTTTTTATTGACGCCATCGTTTATAATACACCAAAGCACAAACTAGGCTACCGGTAAAGGTACGGGGCGTGACGTTTCCTGAAAACGTACACTAGGCGGTTAGCGAATCACAACACACTGGGCCAGCTAACCAATCTGAGCCCATTGCGTAGTTTTGAGGGACTGGCTTCATAGAACCCGGAAACCATCAGACCGTTTTTACAAGAAGGGACAGAGCAGTGTAGAATAAAGGTAAAATATATGAAAAATAATGCATTTTTTTTAAAAACGAAGCATGAACATGATACAGTGCACCCCACAAACACAATCAAGCCTTTGAAAAAATGTGTTTTACCATCCCTTTAACTAAGGAGACAAACTAGGAAACAATCAAGGCTAAACTGAACTGAAGCACAAGAAACAAACACGAACGAAAAGACAACTTAACAAAACATAATCCTGACATCTACACTGGATACAGTATACAGATGCGTGTTCAGTTTCTGACGTACTCCACATGCTTGAGTCTGTCAACAACAGGACAAACGGAAGAGTAAAAGAGCGTTGCATCTCTGTACAGACTTCAGAAGAATCCCAGCATCAGGAACAAGTGGATGGTTTATTTTTAATGGCATCCCGGATCGTGTCATAGGATAATATGTTTGTTCGGAGCATTTTGTTTCGCAAAAGAGGCACAGTAATGGAGAGTTCGCAAAGAAACTTTTGTTGAAAGATGAAGCAGCTGACTGTTTTGGATCTGACAGCAGCAACATCGCAAACTGTAAGAAAAAGATTTCACAATGCTTTGTCTGTAAATTAAACTTTTATATGGAAAATGTTTGCAATAGTGAGTGGGCATTAATACTTTCCTATGCAATGATGTTAGCCAATCATAACAGTTGCCGTTTACTGACAAGCCTTAAAGCCTTACACCGATCATTTCAGGGTCAGAATGAGGGTTGTAAATAATCGTTTTTCCACATATATATATTTGTTTACACATATACTTGTGTTAAAAAAAACTTTAGTAGCATTATAAGTGAACCTCAATTAACATATTAACATAATAAAAAAATCCATGTCATGACCCTTCTAATATAACAAATCGAAGTAAATGAACTTGTTTTTGAAGAGTGGGCTCTGTCCAAATAAAAACTACCCAACATAAACGCACACAAACACACACAGAGTGATCATGACTCACTTTAACCATTGTAGAACAACTGATCTATAGCAGTCCACACATAATGACAAACACACATGCAAAGGTTTTGACCTTTCTTTGCAAACACTGTCAGCACTGAGTTTTGTTAACCGTGTTGGTGCTGAAGTCTGTATTATACTATATTATGTATATGTATGTATGTATTATGTACAGCAGATCCGTGTTATACACTCGCCTGTATTGGGTTGTGTGTGCAGACCGGTTAGAGTCACTGGCTTTTGAGCCACTAGCATAGGTCTTGAGCCCCTGTTTCAAAACATAGTGTGCTGCCTATCTAGACAGCATTTTAGGACATTTTTGGAACGTGAAGCATTTCTGGATGAGGCTGTACCAACACACACAATTGCAGGTATTTACACTTGTCCACTTGTATGATGTATTTCTGGTGTTTGAAGTGTTCAAGTGGGTGTGAAAACCTCAAGTGTGTGTAGAACTTCTGAATACCTGATAGGACACACGTGCAGTGTTGTAAAGAAAGTGCAAAAGTTTTAGAAATAAAACAGAGCTTTATTTACACACTTTGATTTTTATGGTAGCTTGTTTCCGCCACATAATTGCGTGAAATAAACTTGCAATTATTAGTTATAAAGTCAGAATAGCAAGATAAAAAATTTAGAGGAAAAATTCAGAATTGAGAGTTTATATCTCGCAATTGTGACTTTATAACATGCAAATGCAAGTTTTTTTTTTTCTTGCACTTCTTACTTTATAACATGCAAATGTGAGTTTAAATCTCGCAATTATGAATTTATAACATGCAATTGCCATTTTATATCTTTTTTGAGAAAAAAAATCAGAATTACCTTTTTTTATTCAATGAAACATAGATTTTCAATAGGCCTAACAGTAACCTACTTTAAAATAAATGTCTGATGTTTCCAATTAAGTTATAAAAAGGAATTACAAATGTTTTACAGTGGCTAAGACCGCAAGTGTGTATAGGCTATTGGAACAGGCCCAATGTCATAAATACGTGCAACATTTTGGCCATCAAAGTTGCTTTCAACATTTGAGTCTGAATGCGCGTGTGTATCTAGCCTGTGACGCCCTAAATGCTGCCAAAGTAGGGTTAGGGTTAAAGTTGTGAGACACAACCGCTGTATGTATCCGCGAAACAAAGACTCGTCCAGATGAGAAACTCAAATCAGAAACTCTGCCACTCAAATTCTTCTGTACTCAGTATGTAACCGATGAGCTCAACGCTGACTCAATGCAAAACATAAACAATGATTATATTACTGACAACTTAAGTCATTTGTAACTCTTAGGGTGGATAAACCAGGTAAGCACATAAGACATAAACTATAGTTTCTGATTCTCTCAGAGAGAAAAAAAAAATAGTGTAGGCTACTTACAGGATTGTGGTCTGAGGAAGAACTGCAGGCACTGATTCCAGGTTTAAATGCATACATCTGACAGTGGTACGGAAACATAAACAGCGGCTCGGACATGAGAACACCGGGTTTGGGCCACTGCTGAGAAGAAGCACGCCGAGTACACTTAAAAAGCAAGGTAAGTTTCGGACAGTCCGCAACGCCATGACCAGCCAGTGCGCCGGAGAGCAGTGTGCAGGAATCCAGTGTTACAGACCGAGTACTAGACGGTATGAGAGACCAATCACAGCCTTCTCAATCGTGCACGATAAAAGCCCATCCTACTAAACTTTAGCCTACTACACACTTCAAAGTACCGGCATTTGTGTAGTACGTAGTCTGAGTATGCAAACTGGGATTCAATCATTAATCGAGGAAGTGGTAAGGGGTTTAGAGAAAAGTAAAAAATAATATAATAATACAAAATTAACAAATAATAATATAAAGAGCTAATAAACTAAACAAACAAATACATTTAATTTAAAAGAAATATTTTTATTTAATAAATAGCTACATAAAAACATTTGATTTTTTTAAATAAAAAAAAAATTAACAGATTTGGATTTGGATAACACATTACAGTACATTACTAGAGTAGAGAGAATGGGTCTTTCCACTGGTCTCTATAATTGAAAATATATGACTGCTTTTAAATTTTAGGATGGGGATATTAAATTTTAGGATGAGGATAAAATCCTCACATGAGGATTGATCAAATTTGGGTGTCCGTTAAATCTAAAAGATTGAAAACTCATGATCTAGTACTCAAAATAAATAGGGTCTAACTATATTTAAACAATCAATTAAGCTAATAAATGTAAAATTAATTGTACATTTTTAGTGAATAGGTCTATAATTGAATAGGCCTATATTAGCCAACCAATAATTTTGGCATTTTACTTCTGTGATATTCTACAAAAGAACACTAATATTTTGTCTATTCTTTTTTTTATGCATTTAAATAGTTTTTGCTTTTCTGTCATTATTATACGCTTTTCATAATAAGAGTATGTTCACAATGGGACAGTACAATACTTGTGCACGGCTTATCAATATGCATGCATTGATCACACTGTGTGGAGCACTATTGCTTTCCCACAGTGCAATGTTTTTGTCTTAACTCACTATCAGTTATGATTTTTAACTTTTGGCATGCACCATTTGATTTTTACTGCCAAAAGTTAGATTTTTACACAAAATTGTCATTTTCACTTATACTTCTTGCTTCTGTAAAACATGAAACCTCATTTTACAATTTTAACTATTTGTTTGTTGCATAATGCTTACTCACTCACTCAAAAAAAAAAGTCAAAATTGTGAGATAATGGATGGAAATGCAATCCAAATACATCAGGTAGTTGTTCAAACTAAATGAGCACGCACTATTCATCACAAAGGTTAAACATGCACATATATGACAATGATGCAAATGATTAAAAAAAAGATTTTGTTTGCCTTACTGGTACTCTTTTACTGGTTCATGGCTGCTTAAAATAAAAAAACAAAGCCATAAACAGAGATCTTTATTAGAGAAATTGCATGCTTCTTATACCACGGATTTGCATGAAACATCAAATTATGAAGCCTGTATCGTTTTAAGCATTTCTTATTCTCCAATAAATCATAGAAGATGTCTACTCGAGTCTGTGGCAACACCATTTTCTTTATTCAGAGTACGATGTGTCAACATCCAGCATGACAAATATTGTACAAATTTCCACAATTTAAAAATGAAAACTCACCGCCACTTGTGATCTCACACATTTATAGTAAAATTAAAATGTCAACAAATTCATGCTGTATCGTACAAAAATAAATCAAACTCCAGTTCCACAGAGAGCACAATAGTTTATACAAAATCCCGTCTTCATTGATGATTAAACAAATCAACCTTGAAATGAAGAATTCCAGATAAATAAACTCATGAATTCACAATAATTCATATGAAAAATCGCATTCTAATACATGACTTCTTTTGTTTTACCTTGGGTAATTAGTCACATATCCTTTATAAAAAAAAATAAAATAAAAAAAATCTATATTATGCATCAACAGTAAATGAGCAGCATGTTTGTGCTTAAATTCCCATTTCCATTGTACTGATGATGACTATAATTGATTCAAAAACCCATACTAGCCATTTCTCTATTGAAAGCATTACTATATTGGCAGAAAGCTGCAGATGTGATGCTGTGCATGAATGATGGACCCCTAAAAAGGGCCGATTTGTACAATGGATGAGATCCAGTGAAGTACAAACACCTTTGCGTTAGCTCTCAATAAGGTATTAACAAGGTTGCTACAGCTAATAGTACAATGGAAATCAGGGGTGCGCATAATGCCGCGACCCCCTTAAACTCTACTGATGACTCTAACCACCGATCCCATCGCACTGGGAGATTTTCTTCTTAAAATGCTTTATTTTGATTGACTACTCTTTTATGATTTTGTACAGTGATTAGACATAAAGTGCTGCTGGGGATTATTTTGTATGATACAGAACATACTCGACAAACTAGCATCGTTATTTAAAAATGCTCAATATTTCTTGTAAAGATATTGTCCTCATGAATATCTCAATCCCTGTAATCTCGTCAAACCGCTGAACGTCTGTCATCGCGCCTTCCTCGTGCCAAAGAGACACCTGGAGATTGCACATCGTCCGAAGGTGGGATAAGTGCAAATAGTCTTCTGGCACAAAAAGTGGGGGCAAAAACCCTGTAGGTCCCGTTTTCATTGTCTTTACTGTGTGTATTCTTTTCAAATTCTTTCTGCGTTAGTTTCCATACTGTACAAACATCCGAGCATGGAAACGAAGGTGTCCCTGCGCAGCATTGTCCGTCTCTAAACCTAATTTCCATTTCCTTTTAAAACATTTGTATTAAAAGATTTATATAAAAATCAATCATTTACATATAGTAAAAAGATCATGTAGCTTCCACGGTTTACAAACACGAAATTGCATATACCCACCACATAGATTGCATCTCTCTCTTTTTTTATATATACATGGTTTAGTCAAATATTGCTGAGAAAGTTCCCTTCTGGCTACTGTAATTTCAAGAATAGACCAAGTGAAGACGTACAGTATGCGGCGCGATGTTAGAGCTGCTATTGCCGTTACACTGATGCAGATTAAATGACGAAGCCACAAATAATCAAAGCGTTTCCGTTTGCAGGAACTCCACCATTAGCTTTCCCTGTCATGACACTTACCATAAAACATTCACATTCCAAATCCACTTCTAAGATCTTTAACACCAATGTTTTTTTTTTTTTTCCCACATCTCTTTAATTGATAGTTATGGTAGAATGCTTTATTTCGAAGGTCCACTAACTATAAGTAAGTTTGCAACTACATGTCAACTAGCAGTCATTAGAGTATTAGTAGACTGTCTGCTAACACTTTATTTTGATGCTCCCCTACAGAAATTCTACTGATTACCTAGTTCTGCCATGAAACTCTAGATGGCTCAGGCTGATAGGTCTAACTCATTTGGTAGCGATCGCATCATTTTCTACATAGAGCTGCTGATTGGTTGCTGTTGCATCAGCGGCCAATGAGCTGCAGCTCAACATTCAAATACAGGTAGGCTAGTGTTGCTGTTATCAGTCTGCAATGCTTTCAAAAACCCTCCCCCTTCCCCAGCTCCACCTGTATAGATCTGCTACGGGGTTAAATCATGTCTGTTACATGTGCAGCAGCAGCAGCTTGTCTTATTTGCTCACAGCAATGTATGTGAATGTATTGGCAGTAGAAAGTTTCTGTACTTGCTCTGCAGTGTAGCAGATCTATTCCACCAAGACCAAATACATTAACATACGCCAATCTCTATTACCATACCAATCTCTCTGAGAGTTGTCATGACAGAACTATAAATAACTTTGCAACTACGTCAACTTATTCTACTAACCCTAACCTGACAGTCTACAACCACTCTGAGAGTTTGTTGGCATGCAGTTGCAAAGTTAGTAGAATGTCTAAAGTAAACTAGTGAAAAAAAGTGTAACCGTTTATATTAATGATAAAAAGGAAACAGCACCAATCATCTTTCAGTAGATCTTTCACTGAGCTAACCTCTGTGATTTTAACTCTCTATATCAGCAAGCATCACAAACTAATGTTCAGTAGTGGTTGCATTACTGTTGTATAATATACACTAAAAGGTGCATCAATGAGCAGCGAGAAGGATGATTCACGTTACAAAACGTACAAATTGTGAATGCTTTCCAAAACTATTTTGCAGATATTTTTTTTTAAAAGCAAGGCCAGAAAAATAAACTCAAAGAAAAATTGTTTAGTCAGCATAACACCTTTTAAAAGAACATGAATTTAACACTGTTCGATAAACTACAACAGCAAAATGTGAGGCATCCCATATGATTATTATTTTTTTTCTTTCTGAAAGTGTCTTTTGTTCCCTGTGTTCCTTCGTTGTAGGAAAGTGGCCCATTCATACTGAGATGCTAGACTTGAATGCCTTGTACTGCTTGTTTGATATTTTCTAGCAGGGCCTTGTTCTCTGCGCTCTGATACTGATCTTGATTGGTGTACATGTCCGTTAGCGTGGTCACATATGCGTCAAAGCTCTGTTCGCTCATTGGCTCCTGTGAAACACAGAGGAAAGCTCCTGTCAGGTGAAATACAGTATGTGGAAGATGATAACAACATGAATCTGGGTTGTACACTTTTGATTTAGAAAAATCTAAAGAAGTCAGTTCCTGGAATTGAGGGGCAAACAGGATGCAGACTTGTATTTAGAATTTGAATTCAAGAAATGAGAATTAAAATGGAATCAATTTCAAATAAATGAATGTAACTGCTGTAGTATAAATAACCCCAAAACATATGCGATATTTCAAATTGGTGCCATTAGATTAAAATTTTAATGGCATTTTTTTTTTTAAATATATATAGAGAAAACAATGTGGTGGGCATTTTGTGCTCTATTTTTTTTTTTACTTTAATGGCTGTTAATTTCTTTGGCAGTACTGAATTTAGTTTAAGATTTATTATAATAAGTCTGAGTTCTGCCTATCAGGGACAAGATCGACATAATTTGTAAAAACTATGTTATTATTTATGTTTTAGTTAGTTATATATGTAGGTAGGTAGATATATATATATAGGTGGTAGATAGGTAGGAGGATATGTGGATAGGTAGATAGATAGGTAGATAGTTGGGTAGAAAGGTAGGAAGATAGGTGGGTATGTATGTAGATAGGTGGGTAGATAGGTAGACAGGAAGATAAGTAGGTAGGTAGATAGATAGGTTGTTGGGTAGATAGGTAGGAAGATAGGTGGGTAGGTATGTAGATAGGTAGGTAGGTAGTTAGATTTGTGGGTAGGTATGTAGACAGATAGGTAGATAGGTGGGTAGGTATGTAGATAGATAGGTAGATAGGTAGGAAGATAGGTGGGTAGGTATGTAGATAGATATCTAGATAGGTGGGTAGATAGGTAGGAAGGTGGGTAGGTATGTAGATCGGTAGATAGATAGGTGAGTATATAGGTGGATAGGCATGTAGATAGGTGGGTAGATAGGCTGGAAATAGGTGGGTAGGTATGTAGGTAGATAGGTGGGTAGATATATGGGTAGGTATGTAGATAGGTGGGTAGATAGGTAGGAAGATAGGATAGATAGGTGGGTATATAGGTGGATAGATATTTAGATGGGTGGGTAGATAGGTAGGAAGATAGGCATGTAGATTGGTAGATCAGTAAATAGGTAGGTTTATACTGTAGATAGGTGGATAGGTAGGTATAGATAGGTAAATAGATAGGTAGGTTGATATATAGGTAGGTAGGTTTATGGATAGGTTTATAGATAGGTAGGTAGGTATGTTGATAGGTTGATAGACAGGTTGATAGACAGATATGTAGGTAAGTTTATAGACAGGTGGATAGGTAGGTACTAACATTGTAGTAACCACGAACAACACAATTTATGTGTATAGGTGGACATATCATGAATGAAAGATGAAGTCATAATGACGTTCACCATGACCAACACTAACTGTGCTCTGCCAGTTTAAAATTGACAGACATATTGAAGGCATATAAATATTCATATGTATGGTGAGGGTAAGAGTTAAACTGTGGACTTACTCTCTGATGCAACTGTAAACAGCTGTTGTGTCTGACTGGAAGCTCTTTGTGAAGTGATTTCTAGAGGAAAAAAACAAATCAGTGTTTAACATGCTCAAAGATCAGGACACTGTCTGAACACCCAATAAGACAACTTACAGGTACATTCTTTAGGACATGATGCCATTTATGTCCCAAGGACTAACTTTCTAAATGTTTTTATTTATTATTACTATTATAAATATTAGTATGTCCCTAATCCATATATCATGCATTCACTATTTGTATCACTATGTTTTATTATGTTTACATTTACATTAACCTCATCGAGCTCAATATTTCAGCTCTGTTATGAAGGAAAAAATCTGATTGCTGACAATGAATAATGTGAAGCTATAAGATATTTGGTAGTTAAAGCGTTTTTTTGGTAACGCTTTAGGTTACAGCCCGGAAAGTACTGCGTAATTAAGACGAATTTACAGTGTAACTTTCGGTAATTATAGTGTACCTATAAAGTACTGGCATGTAAGTATAAGGGAACAATATGTAACGTAATAAAGGGGTAACAACCAGGAGAATTAAAAAAAATATTTATACTGTAAGTATTATAGAACTAAGAGGTACTTAGTCTACTATTATGATACAACAATCTTACATTTGGGAGCAATTTAGCGAGAACATACACTGCGTACCTCATTGTAATAATTGTGTACCAATACATACTGTATAGGCTTTTTACATATCTACATATCTATGCATTTATACAGTTTTTTTTTTTGTTGTTGTTTTTTATAGCAAAATTGCAGATGTTTAAGTTTGGGCTTACATGTTTCAAGGCCAGTAAAGCTAAAACTATTGCAATTTTTTTAAATACTGGGAAATATACTCCTGTTCCATGTAGTTACAGGGTTAGTGGTGCTTGTGACCCTCTTGTTCCATGTAGTTACAGGGTAAGTACAAAACAAATACATAAAAAATCTAATATTACTGACTCGAAAACCTTTATTTGAAAAACAACTTATTACAGTTGGTCTGAAGCGATTATCTACAGTTTAATATATTGTAAGCATTTAAGCTTAATATTGAGCTTGCATTATATGTATTCCCAGAGATGTATTTTCTCAAAACCTTCATTTGTGTTAATCTGAAGAAGGAAAGTTGTATACATCTTGGATGGCATGAGGGTAAAAGATGAGTAAATGGTGAGGACGTATTGCTGGGTGTACTGCATTTTCTTTTAATACATAATACAGAGTAGCAAGAGACATGATTTCTATTGGCTGACACTGGTCATGTGTGTGATGCGTGTGACGTACAACAACAGAAGCTTACGCTATTACACTAGTGAACTGACTCGAGGCCCACAGAGAAGGAAATGAATAGTTGAAATAAAGTCGTTATTTTTTATCATTTTTTTGCGCACAAAAAGTATTATCGTCGTTTGATAAACTTAGGATTGAGCCACTGTAGTCACTTGGACTATTTTAACGATGTCTTTAATAACTTTTCGGGTAACAAGTGTCAATCTCTTAAGAAGCCTATGGAGGAGTGATCCAGCTCTCAGATTTAATCAAAAATATCTTAATTCGTGTTCCGAAGATGAATGAAGGTCTTACAGGGTTGGAACAACATGAGGGTGAGTCAATACTGACAGAATTTTCATTTTTGGGTGAACTATCCCTTTAATAAGTGAGTTGAGGGAGTCATTCATTCAACCGATTAGTTCAGACGCCTGATTCATTCAGTAAAAGCAAGTGATTGTTCATTGAATCATTCAAATGATTCGTTCACAACACAGTTTTCGGTCAAAAAAGCATCGCTGTCTGTTGCATGGAGACTCTGCTACGGTTTCATTTTGAAATTCTCGTCGCGAAATAAAGGGAAAACAAACAATATTGACCATATTAACCCTGTAAGACCTGTGGTTGTAAAATTACAACATCACTTTTAGCTCCAAAAACACATCTGCAATTTTTACATAGCCAATGGGTCCTATTGTTTAGTCTCACAATGCCATTGGATAGTAAATGTGTATATAGGACTTGCCATAAGGTCATGAACTCAAACAACCTGCAAACTTTCCTGGAAGCGCATCTCCTTGTTTCATTGGACTGGATATCTCAACATTGTAAGTAAAATCCCAGAAATATATTTTTTTGTGATTGTTAGAATGTCTAGTTCATGTAAATACTTGGTTATTGTGGAATGCATACATCAAATTACATTTTTAGCTTGTTATGTCTTAGTTGTAATTTTACAACATTGAGAGAGAATGGTAGTCAAAATAGCATGTGCACCTTGCACTTTACATGGAGGCATTGCACTTCTCAAATGTTCAAATATAGGAGAAATACTTACAGAAATGTAATGTATTTGATGATTCACAATTTCTAAATGTGTTATTTGTTATAATTTTCAGTTTAGATCAGATTTGAACCATTCTAAGTGAATAAATTATTTCTGTTTGCAGTGTTTTAAGTCCTTTCAGTACTAGTATTTGAAATTGTTCCTGTATGTTAGCAGGGAATAACTTTTTTCTTTCTTTTTTTTTTATCTTGGCTTTGTTTGTTTGCCCAAATATCTGCTTGTTGCAAGGCAGATGCTGTTTGTGGAATGCTTTGGAGGATGGTTATTCTAGGACAGGTGTGGATGTTCAAACATATAGGGGGTTGCATGGTCCATTGTTCAGGGACAGGTGTTAATGTTCTGGAATGTGGGGATGAAGAGGTCTGAGGTTTTGTATTCCTTTTAGAATTGTGTGACTTCATTGGAATGTATCACATAAATAGGAGTCATTTACATTTAAATTATTTATATTTGAACATACTCTAACTCTTACAACTATTATTTTCATTTCAGAATGAGAGGACGCTGCAGACACTGCAAAAAAGGATATTCGAATACGCTCTGCAGGAAGTGCAATCTCTGTCTTTGCTTTTTAGAGGAAAGGAACTGCTTTTAGGACTACCATTGCAAGTGAACACTGGACACTGTTTCTTTGACAGTTTTCAATCTGTTTTCTATTTAATATTTATATTTTATGTTTATTTTGAAGAAATTCTAATTCATAAAAATATGACTGTTGGGTGATTATTATTATTATTCATGATATTTACTGTTATGGTACTGTGTAAGCAATCCACACTTCAAATGAGCCCTTAGTTGTTCTGTATATTTGTTCTGACAGAAGCTGCGTTTACATGGACCCTTATAATCGGATTGACGGCTCAATCGGACTAAAAAACATTTATGTAAACACCTTAATCGATCTGATTGAGCTCGATCCGATTGGAATTTCGGATTGAAAGGGGTGGTTTATTCCTTTTGTAATCCGATCGAGAGAACATGTAAACACTTGATTGAAAACCGAAACTAAAAGGATTGCGCATGTAGCCTACGTTGAAATAGCGTAATGACGTATGACGCACGGAACGAGCTGTTCTTCCTGTTGAATAAAGTGTCATCTAAATGAGTGTCCCGTTATTCTAAAATTCTCCGTTCACTCAGCGTCTGTGAAGTGGAGCAGGACAACATCCCACCAGTCTGCTGTTTAAAACAAATAAAGAACCAATAGAGGAGAATAGTTATGTGCGAACGGCGGCAGTATATTCGTGCAGTGTGCATATGTCAAAAAAATCTATAAAGCTTGTGACATATATAAACGCGCACATCAACCCGATTACTTTATTTATCATTCATGTAAACGCTCACGCTGTGTTCGGATTCATCAATCGGATTGATTTCAATCGGATATTCATAATATTCATAATATGATATTTTATTTATATCATATTATGTTATACTAGAATAATACAAAAACTCATTTGGGGACATACGTTACCTATAACTGTACACATCACGCAGTGAAAGCAAAGCACGAGAGACAAATGTGATGTCAGCTCCCAGTGCCTCATACATAGTTAAAACAATGTTCAATATCATCAAACAATACATATCGCACACTCCTAAGCACATAAAGAATGAACTTACAATTGAACTGACATTTACCAACTCTCTATTCCCTCACGTCACGTGCAGGAGACTGACGTAGGCTAATATGTTGCCGCGAATGACGCAAATTGTCACGTGAACAAGCAAATCCACAAAGATAGAATAATAAAAAATACGTACGCTAAATATAGTTTTAATTTGGCAAGCATTTACATGCGTCTAAGTCAAAGTGTCATCTAAAATGTAAGACCTTTCATAAGTAAAAACAAGACTTTTTATGGCCTTAAATTTTAAGTATCCGCGGGAACCCTGTTAAACTAGACAAAAACTAGGCTTTGAGATAAACTAAAACCAGCAAACTAACTTTTATGGTATATACTACAAACTGATTTATGCTTTTTTGTTGTTTGTTTTAGCAGAGCTGGCTTTTTGAAGATGCTTTCAGCTCAAAGCGAGTTCCCCTTGACTCTGGCAATAACAATGCGTCAAATTCAGATTACATCAGTTGAAAGACACAACTTTTGACGTATGGACTAGTTTGAAATGACCTCGGTCGTTCTGATGCACAGGCTCAATTTATTGAATGAGCCAAGAACTGCGGCCTCAAGCCTAACAAAGTTTTTTCTTGATTTTTCTAAATGAACAGACTAAAGCAATACACTCTTTGTCCGGGACTTGTCCTCATTCTGATGGGGATGGTACCTTACCATCTGCGGTAGCTGGATATTTGCTAAACTGTTAATCAGTGAATGCCTGAGGCTGGCCGGCTCACGCAGAAGAGATTCATTTTGCTGTTTAATCACCTTGTTTTCCTCCTCTAAGGACCTCAGATTAGACTCCATCGTGGTGATCTGTGGGATATGAATCGACACTTGTTAATTCTGATAAAAATGTCTTCATAGTATGACAACATGTTTAAACTAAGACAAAAGTACAGTAAGTACACTGTGGGATTGAAATTGGATTTATTACACATTTTACATTTACATTTATTCATTTAGCAGACGCTTTTATCCAAAGCGACTTACAAATGAGAACAATAGAAGCAGTTAAACTAACAGTAGGACAACAATACGTAAGTGCTATAACCCCTCTCAGTTTAACTTAAGTGCAGTTTTTTTTTTTTTTAAAGAATAGAAGAGAAGAGAGTGTTAATACTACTGAATCAAGTGCTGCCGAAAAAGATACGTCTTCAGCAGTTTCTTGAAAGTGGCTAGTGACTCAGAAGCTCTGGTTGAGTTAGGCAGATCATTCCACCAACAGGGAACAGTCATGGTAAAGGTCCGAGAAAGAGATTTTGTGCCTCTTTGAGATAGTACCACAAGACGACATTCGCTAGCAGAGCGCAGGTTTCTGGATGGCACATAAGTCTGAAGTAATGAGTTTAGGTAAGAGGGAGCAGTGCCAGTGGTTGTTCTGTAGGCAAATGTC
The DNA here is from genome assembly GCA_026230005.1 of Gila orcuttii. Classification (NCBI taxonomy): domain Eukaryota; kingdom Metazoa; phylum Chordata; class Actinopteri; order Cypriniformes; family Leuciscidae; genus Gila; species Gila orcuttii. The sequence goes on along the minus strand of JAPDVR010000013.1, from coordinate 12,523,689 downwards.
AGTGCCTTGAATTTTGCATTTAGACTGTAAAGCCTAATGTACTGAGCCACTGTTCACACACAATTTTTGTCTCACCTGTTTATGGTTTAAGTATTTACTGTTTGTTTTAATTGTGCTTTTTTTCAGGATTCTTTGATAAATAGAAATTTGAAAAGAACAGCATTTCTTTAAAGTATAATTTTTCTGTAAAATTATACGTCTTTACTGTCACCTTTGATCAATTTAATGCATCCTTGCTGAATAAAGTTATTCAATACTTTAAAAAAACAAAACAAACAAAAAAAACATTCTTTTTAATAGGCCTAGTAGTTGTCACGGTGTGGTGCAGGCAGAAGACGATGAGGGAGAATAAAGTTCCAAAGCAAACCTTTACTTACAATATAATACGAACAGTTACAGCAAGGCAGAAGGTTCACACAAACACTTAGTAGGACGGAGATCAGACAATGAACAAGGCAACACACAGCTTAAATAGGTATGGAAACAGATCAGGGAAATGAGACACAGCTGACAAGACTAACGAGGTAACAGGTGAGACAGATGAACTAATGAGGGTTGCCATGGAAACAAATGAGTTGCGGGAAAGCAGAACAAAGGAAGACATGTGACTAATGAACATACAAACAAACACTGAGATGTGACAGTGGTGAATATATGTGTATATACTGTATGTTCTTAGTTTTGCTTTCATGGACTTTTAGTTTGTATTCATTAGTCACATATGTTCCTATGTAAAGCACTTTGAATTACCATTGTGTATGAAATGTGCTACATAAATAAACTTGCCTTGCCTTGCCTTTGTTTCCCGCCACTCATCTGTTTCCATGGACACTAAACTCAATCATCAGGGCTGTTATTCATTTAGTTCATCAACATTATGTATTTAAGTTCCTCCCTGTTCACTCTCAGTTGTCGTCGTTTTTAGTGTTAGAGTTTGTTTTACGCACACTGTTACACCGTATGTATTTATCTGAGTTTACTTTATTGTTAAAGACATTTTGTATTGGAACCTGTGGACTCTCATCTTCTTCATCTTTGGAACAATCACGATACAGTATATATAAACTATTTATTTATTTTAGCTGTAAATAAGGTTGTTACAATCCTAAAGTGTCAGATACATTTTAGATAACACAAATTTTATAGTCAAAACGTTGGAATAATTGGAATAAAATGAAAGAAGTCTCTTTTGCTCTCCAAGGCTGCATTTATTTGATCAAAAATACAGTAAAAAACGTAATATTGTGAAATATTATTACAATTTAAAATAACTATTTGTTATTTTAATATATTTCAAAATGTATTCTTGTGATGGAAATTATTATTGGAGTTCAATTATTAATAATGCTTCTAAGTAATAGTAATAGTAATACTCACAGTAATACTCGCATATGGAAATGATTCTATAAATACCCTCACCTGTGTTCTAAGTTTGATCATATCCGCCTCCACCTGTGAATTTGATTCATGTAAATCTTTAACATCTTCATCCAGCTGTTTAACATCTGCATCACAGTCTAAACCTAGAGTGAGAACAGACAAACTTGACATATAGCAGAAAAAGCAAATACCTGTACATAAAAACACCCTATCATTTTACAGTATGCTTACTCTATAATTGTACTCATATGTGTTCACATAAACTCTTGAGTGGTTTGAATTATTCCCAGGTATTACAAACCACTTATTTATAATTGGTATTATTACAGACATTGAGAGACTGTCATAATTTACACTTTTACTTGCATATTTTGAAAAGTCTTGCTGACTGGTTTTGTTTGAGTTCTACAGTGTAATGTGAGATTTAAGGCTTTGTCTTTACCATTGCTTGTTTGCTGTTTTATTGTGAGCATCTCCACTCCTGATAGTCGGGCTTTCTTCATCGCCGCTGTGGCACGTGGGCAACCAGAAAGACTACAAAAATGAGAGAAAGGAGAATGTGGAGTTATTAACACTTTTCCCCAAAAGAGACTGTGACTGTGTAGTATTTTGTTTTTGTGGTCTGCAGTTACCCACTACTAATGATTTACTATAGTCTCAAACAGTTTACACTAACGTTCAAAAGTCTGGGGTCAGTAAAATGTTGTTGTGGAAAGAAATTAATACTTTTATTGAGCAAGGATGCATTAAATCGATCAAAAGTGACGGTAAATACATTTATAATGTTTACAAAATATTTCTATTTCAAATAAAGGCCGTTCTGAAAAGATAAAAATGATTTCTGAAGGATTCCGTGACAATGAAGACTAGGGCTGAACAATTATGGAAAATAATCTAATTGCGATTTCTTTAACCAATATTGCGATTTAATATGCGATTACTTTAAGTTCTTTACATTCTGAATAAGTCGACAAGGACAAGCAATAAATCATTGTACAGTAGGGATGGGAATCTTTAGGCAGCTCATGATCCGTTCTAATTTTTTTCTTATTAATTAATCTTAATAACACTTAAAATATGTATTTAATTAGATGAGTAAATATACATACTTTAAATATATATATATATATATATATATATATATATATATATATATAAACACATATAATTAAACCAATTACATGTTAAGAATTTTAAATGGGCTATAAACTAATATAGCTTCAAAATATAAAAGCTAGTAAATAGAGGAACAAAAAAAAAGAGTGCTTTTAGTATTTAAAAGTAGGCTGTCTGAACGTTTTCCATTCAAGAGCTGGAGTGATTTCCCCCCTATACGATAAGCTGCATTCACACTAATGCACATATCTCTTTTGAAAGAGAGAGAGAGAGAGAGAGAGAGAGAGAGAGAGAGAGAGAGAAAAATTAGAAGCAAGCAGAATACGGTTGTTTCTAAAGCACGCGCAGCGTCATCACGCATCTGTGTTTAAAAACTAAGCTCAGACTCGATTCTGAAATTCTCGGAATCGATCCAGAATTGTTGAAGAGAGAATAAATAACACAATATCACATACATAAAAAATAAACTGTTCTTTCCTGTATGCCAGACCTATGCGCAGCGTGCCAAGTTGATGCTTGATCTGCAGACTGCTTTTCTCTCTCGTGTCACGTGACCAGTGTAATCGCAGCTTTTGCGGTTACAAAATCGCATTTCATCATATCGCGATATTATCGCAAATGCAATTAATCGTTCAGCCCTAATGAAGACTAAAGTAATAAAGCTTTGATCACAGGAATAAATTACATTTTAACATATATTCAAATAGAAAACAGTTCTTTTAAATTGTAATAATATCACAATATTACTTTTTTTGGATCATATAGTCTTCAGTACAGCCTTGGTGAGCATAAGAGACTTCTTAAAAAAAAATACTTACTGATCTCAAACTTTTGAACAGTAGTATAAGTGGTATATATATATATATATATATATATATATATATATATATATAGTTTTTTTTTTTTTTCATAAAAAAACAAGAAGTTTGCAGAAGTTGACTAACCTATGCCCCTTTCTCACAGAGATTCCAGAAAATACACGGATAATGTGTCCCGGGATTTGTCCCGGGATCGTTTTATTTTGGTTCATTCACACTGCCAGTTATTTTCCGGAATCAATTCCAGGACGTGTTTGCGTTCACACAGAAGGCACTCTAGCAATTTTAAGGCAATTTCCCGGGATCAACGCGCTGTGTGACAGGGGCTCTATAGTTATTATTTGTTGTCATTAATGTACCTGCTACATCCCTGTCAGGGCAGCAGAGGGCGCTCTCACCTAAATATTGACCGGACTCACGTGCTGTTTAGAATAACATTCTATCGTATTATTCTTACTGTATCTGCAGTTTGTACACTGTTCACTGCACAGTATTTTTCTGTATGCATGAAATAACCCATAAAAATAGTGTAGTAAATATATAGCAGGGATTCTCAACTCTGGCCCTCCAGGTCCCCTTTCCTGAAGAGTTTAGCTCCAACCCTAATCAAACACACCTGAACAACCTAATCGAGGTCTTAAGGAGTACTGGAAACCTACATACAGGGGAGTTTGATCAAGATTGGACCTTAACTCTGCAGGAAGTGAACCTCGAGGGCCAGATCTGAGGACACCTGCATGATATATAGTACTGTATGTGTATACATACTATGCTAAATAGGAGTATACACAGTAGCACAGTATGCAGTTCACTAGTATTCCATCCTCAACATAGCCCTGAAAGCACTGCTATGGTACCATCTGTTTCTGTGTTTCTGTTAGTGTATAAATAGCCTGGTGAATGTATCGTGTGCAGATACTGAACACTACGGTCGTCTTCTTGTTTGTTGTTCCCTTCACTCTGTTTCTATTCTTGATGCTGTTGTTTAGGGTAAGATAAAAGATGTTATTCTCTCGAGAAAGATTTCCTCCTTTTAATTTTTTCCTCTTGCCCATAGATGACACTAGATCTCATCTCAGCACATTTATTGAAAGGTTATTTTCTTTTTAAACTTGTCTTTTAATCTGAATGGTTTTGAAGATAATTATTTGTTGTTGCATAATAGAGATCTGTTTATTTATATTATGTTGCAAAAAAAATGTTTTATTTGTATTTTTATAAATGAGAGATTTGATTTAGACTTTAAAAAAAAAATTAATTAAAGTAAATAGAAAATATAAAGTGGGGTTAGATGTACCACTAAGAATTGGGTCAGGGGTTGTTGAGAATTGGGTCAATTGTTGATGAATATTTTAATATTTAATTGAACAATTATTACAATTAATATTTTTTTGTAATTATGATTATTATTTAATGTGTAATATACATTTAATAATAGACAATATTACATTTCAAACATCTTCATTATTTATAAGCATTCCCATGGGCTAATATTGAGTGGAATAATTCAGCCTGGATTTAGTTTGCTATTGTGACATCACCTAATTTAAAGAATGTGTGTACCTTTCAGATGTATGCTATAGTCTCCTTTGATTGCTGATAGACCTCATGCATTGATTTTAATAGGCATGTTTGATTTTATGCAGCACTGTGCAGACCGATCAGCATCTGATTTGAAGCAGTGCATGATGGTCATAAAATGTACCTATTTTGCAAAGTACCTACAGTATTGCCAAACTCATCAATGACTGTTTTGTAACAGTAAAAAGGTCTCAGGTTATGACTGTAAACCATGATTCCCTGAGAAGGGGAACGAGACACTGCGTCTTGGTTTGATGCTATGGGGACGGCATCAGCGTGACTGTAGTGTTTGCACATGTGCTTCAGGCGGCAGTTTCATTGGCCGATGACAGTCTATGACGTTATTACCAGAGCGCCCATGAGTATAAGAGGGCACCTACAATGTACATCATCAACTTCTTTGTCTGAATGAGATGTGCTTGCAGGCCTGAGGCATGGCTACGAAACGCAGTGTCTCATTCCCCTTTCAGAGAACCATGGTTACAGTCATATCCTGAGACATTCCCTTTCGAAGTGGAACTCAACACTGCATCTTGGATTGACACTATAGAGAACAAATACCCTCTACACCATGCTGACGGAATGCTTGCCTCATTAGCTGTGCCTATGCACAATCATAATGGACATAGCATAAGTTGACGCTAGGGACTTACTTATCCGGAGACAGAAGCCTCAATCATTCAGGGGTTGTCCTAAGACCCATAAAAGCTGTCTAGTGGTAGTATTCCCTTTACCCAAGCTTCTATGCACTATGACAAGGAAAGTCCTGGCCTTTACAGCCTTCCTCCCTTCCTTGTGGGGCCAGGTATTTGCCGCATAAGGCCCAAGAGCAGAGCTCTAAGTTTAGCTATGTCGACATCTCTAGTTTAACACAGCCCATAGGAAATTATTTCCCCATCACTACCTCCAGGGGAGCATATACATGAACTGCAAGAATAATTACTCATTATCCTCATTCTAAAACTCAAACCCCTAGGGAACCACAGGGGAGCTTCAGCTCTACTACTCCAAAACAATTGGGGGGAAAGTACTCTCATCCTGCCTGGACTTGTCCAGGATCCAAAGACCCTCAGCACTCAAAAAGATACCCAATAACAAGAAGGGATGCTATAAGGCAAATTACCTCAGCATGTTAGGTTCTATATGGATTGGTTAAGGCTCCAATGGGGAGTGGAGGACCCCAAGGAGGGATGCCCCCCCACCCCCCTTACTTAAAACCCCAACGCAAACTAGGTAGAGGGGATAAATGCCCTAAAATATCCACCTTGAGGAGAGTACTCAAAGTGGATAAAAGACCCTTCTTAATAGTCCAACCACCATTGGAGAATTTGGCTCCCACCAAAGGAGAACAACTTCGGCCCATCATCACACCATGATTGGCAAGGACAAACTCAGATTGCTCTCTCCTTAAAGGATATTCAAGCAGTAACTAAAGGGAGCCTAGGTCACTTAAAGCTACCACCCTTGGAAATAAACCATATAATAAAAATTTGTATAATAAAAATTATTATAATCAAGTAACAAAAACTTAGACCAGATTTCCTTGTTACTTGGTTCCAAATGCTCAAGTGCTTCCTTACTTAAATACCCCCCCAAAAAAGCAAAAACATCCGGAAGGAATTTAGTAGCTCTACCACCAACCTGTGCCAGACCTGTCAGAAGGCGGTTTGTTATATAATCAAAGTATGCCAGTTACATCATCAGTCCAGCCTCAGGGCCTGATGTAAACGCTTGGTACAACCGCTTGTGCCCCACACACACCTTTATTTGACCTTGTTTACCAATATGCTTCTTATTAATTACTTCCCTCAGATCTAGTCTTTTCCTCCTAGCGTCCCGCCTCCTCTGTGCTCTACTCTTCTGGTGTAGCGAGTGGCCACGCTCTCCCTCTGGCCCTGGGTCTTGGGCAGAGATTTTGATTGGCTCAGGATGTACTTTCTGAAAGATACTGACTGTGCCTTGCCTCTCTCATCTTACACACCACTGTCTCTACAGATGTGCCGAAAAATTCAGAGGGCGAGTCCAGCGGATCAGCGGGCGCAACTCAGTGACCTCTTCAGTCCCTGTGCCCGGTTGCATAAAGCACCTTAAGTGTAATTTTCCCTTAAGTTCGCCCTTATGTTTCCCTTAAACCTAAGGGTGTTGCAGAAAAAAAACCCTAAAGTGTTACTTAAGGGTTTCTTTAAGTGAAACGTCAAAAACACTTAGAATTACCCTTAAATGCTATTTTTTCACTTAAATAATCCCTTAAAAAGCGTTAAGTGTTGCATAAAACCCCTTAACGGTCATTTCCCTAAGTATAACTTAAGGTTTGGAAATCGTAACCTTAAGAGTAAAACGTACAAAAATAAGACGACATAGCTGAATTTATGGAACCAGCTAAAGATCATTATGTGCAAAGAAGAATTTTTAGGGATAGGGAGAACCCTTTGGACCATCTTAGCGATGAACAATTGTTGCAAGAATACCAAATAGATAGACGCGCAAATGTGCTACAGCAATAAAGCAAACTCTTCACCACGGTGCGGTGCATACAATCTTAAACGCGTTGTCTTGCTTAATCCTACCTGTTTTGTTGGCTGCTTTCTTTTAAGCGTTCAGTTCTTTTTTTGCGACCACAGAGATGTTTTCGTATTTTTTAAGGACTTCCTAAGCTGTCCTCTTCACATCAAGATTCCTTGCATTGATTGTTTCCGTTATTTCTTCCCACTGTTTCTGTTTTTTTTTTTATTTTTATTTTTTTGCAGCAGTTACGTTGGGATTTAATTTACTTTTCAAAATTGTTTTTCTTTTCATATTCGTCAAGAAGAATGCATTTCTCCCCTGTCCAATTAGGCTTTCTTTTTTGTTTTCCTTATCCATTCTGATATCGTAGCCTACTTTATTTGATGAAACTGCGAAATTGCTAGTGTTAGTGTTTTGCGTATCTATGGCAACAACAGACTTTTATAACGTGAATCCAGGATCGCTGTCGTGAAACACTTAAATGTTTCCCTTACCTAAGAGAACCGTTTAAGAGATTATATGCAACACCCTTAAGTTATTCTCTTAGGTAAGGGGAAATCGCCCCTTAAATATCATACTTGAGGGAAAAACTTAAGGTGCTTTATGCAACTGGGCACTGACCCTGATCCAAATCACTTTGCAGATCCGCCTGGTATGCCTGCAACACGGCCATCGTGTGTAAGGCACCACTGGCCTGATCTGCTGCCACATATGCCCTAACATTTAAGTGAGAGGTGGTCTGTAACGGCTTGGACAGCAGGGTCGAAGCCTTCAGAGAGGATAAGGATTCACCCAGAGAGAGGTAGCCCACAAGAATCTTGCCAATCGATTTAAATAGTACATTGTGTTTAATTAGTAATTTAATGAGATCTAATATAAGTTGTTTGTGGCAAGAATTTTCATGTGAATAAATGCATAGATCTGACTGTTATACATGTAATTTAATGGTCCAGTGGCAGAACTTTTGCCAAGCGTGTCAGAGGTTCTGGCTTCTAATCCGCACTAAGAAGTATAGTTTTTTTTTTCTCATCAAAACCGATTGTTTATCAGTGGTTGTATATCAAGCAGGAACACGTTTGTGTGCATTATGTTTTGTGATTTCACCGTAACGAAAAGAGAGTCTCTCCGCAACGGATTGAAGCGCTCGTCCTTGTGAAGACTGCGCGCGAGTCACAACAGTGACTCTGTATCACTGTAACACTGTATCCGCGCCACTGATAGCAGCGGCAACGAGCACTTTGGTCACTTGATTTAAAAAACAACAAATTTCAGATCGCCTCAATATGTGATACCATGTAGGTTACCATGATAAAAGCTTCAGCAATTACCTTCAGCAAAACCTTGTGTACTTTTTGTATTCTACTTATTTGAAATATTTGTATTGAACTAAAAACGAAAGTTTTTAATGCGCTCCTAAATTGTTCAACTTATGAGCACTTGTGCACCTGAGGGAAAAAAGTAAACGTCAAGCCCTGTAAAATAATATTAACAATTTTTTTTTTTTAAATAAAAAAGATCAATAGATAGATCACCATCTCCACAACTTTAAATTTTAATAATGTGCTATTATTAAATATTGAATCTGAATGTTTTTATGTTACTTGTGATTAGCATTATTGGGTTTCATTGGGTTTCAGTGTGTAGGATGACAAATTTTATTTAAATGTTTAATTGAGCTTCCAATACTATAGTATTTTAACTGAGAAAGTTGCACACTGTTTTGTCCATTTTGAGGCAATCAGGGTTTCGGACATTAACCTCTTGTCACATCTCAAAGGTCAGCTGGGCCTTTTGTTGATCTAATCAGGCTGATTGGATTAGCATCTCAAGACTCTGAGTTACACTGTTACCTGATGAAATCAGGTAACCAGCTGAATCAAGTGTCCCCTCCTCTATGAAATTAATCCCACCCCCTTGAAATGTGTATAAACTGCAATGTAAAGTTCCCTTAGTTAGACTTGGGTAAGATTTTGGATGAAGCAGACTACAGCAAATAAACAATCCTGCGTAAAAGATACAATCCCAACGTCTCCTGGTCTTCGCTTCTAAGTCTCCTACACTTAAGAAGAACAAGGTTTACAACAAGTGTAAATAATTTCCTCTGCAAATAAAAAAGCACCTTCTGTGGGTCAGGAAACTACCGCTGACGTGTCCAGAACCGTCACAGCCCGGGGTTGGACATGACATGCCATCTGTCTTCCCAGCCTTCCATGTGAACTGGGTCCCACTGATGTAGCCATCCTTCTGCCGTTTGGCCGCTAGAGGGCAGCCTGACGCGCTGCGGTGGGACGCATATTTACCCGTTATGTGACCCTGGCCATCACAACCTGGCACCGGACACCTGCAAACACAAACAAACCACTGTTTCACGGGATCTCTGTCAGACAAACTAAATCAATGTCATTTTACATTTTCGTTACTTGAAATAAAATAAACTTTAATTGAAATAAAATTAAATGTAAAAAAAATCAAATTTTATTTTTAGTTAGTTGCAAGACAGCATTTCTCATTTTAAGTACTAAAATAACTAAAACTGAAACAAAATGAAAACAATATAGACAAAACACTAATAAAAACAAAAACAACAAATTTACTAAAACTTTAACCCAAATTAAACCGAGAGGCATTCAAAATATTAATAAAAACTATGATAGTGCGAATATAAACACTTATTATAGGTGTACCGCAGTGATTTAGGATAAGACAAAAAAAACGGTTTGGAAAATGGATTCATGATGTACTCGCTTATTATAAACATTTTGTAAATTTTAAACACACAAAAAAGTTGCGGACTGCAGCTTTAATATTAAACATTGGTTACTTTTGAACAACTTGCTGGTAATTACTATATTTGCAATATTATAGCAGATGGAGCTTGGGGTACCTGATCGGCTCCTGGTCCTCCTTGTCCTCTTTACTGTGTGTTATCTTTATTCCAGTTTTCCGAGCCCGTGGACATCCTGACAAACTGGGGAAAAACAAGCTGTTGTTGCTTCAGTTCTTTTGAAAAAGTACACTTCAGCATACATTTAAAATTATTACTTATTATAGAAAGAAATGTACTTTTGAAGAATATACTGAATGTAATCTTTTCATACACTTAATTGCATGCTATTTCATTACATAATAAACATTAGTTTAAATTTATATTAAATATAAATTTAATATATATATATATATATATATATATATATATATATATATATATATATATATATAGTTTAAATTTATATTAAATACATTAAGCTGAACTTTAGAGTGCTCTGACCCACTAAAGTAGGACTTATATATAATTTCATAATTGTTTCTATTGTCTTCTAAGTATTGTCAAAGTGTGCTGTACTGATAATAATTTATGGTAAACTAAAATAGACTTTAATGCCATTCTATTAAAACTTGTATTTCATATAAATGAACAACATTGAATAACACACCACAGTTAAAATTATAATCAAGTACTTTACATTTGACTTAGTATGTCATGCTTTAACATCTTTAAAGCATGACAAAAGATGATTAGAACAATGATTTAAAATTTATTTGAAGCAACTTTTAAAAGTCTACTCAAGTGTGTTAAGAAACATATGAAAGTGTACTCTAATTACACCCAAGTGGCCCTTTATTTCATTAATAATATCGGGTTTTTATTTTTTATTGTTTTACTTACAATACAATTAAGTGCATTTCTTTTTCACAAGGGAATGTGTGTACATTACCTTCTGTGTGAAGCGTAGTTGCCAGTAATATGTCCCGAGCCATCACAGCCCGGGGTCGAGCACCTGGGACAGAAATTCACCCTGTTACTGCCCAGCATGCACAAGAAGAGACCTGACCCTACCATCATTAACTCCCACAACAACCTTTCCACAAACCTTCCAAATAAAAGGAAAAGTCATGTACTGCTTATTTCAATGAAGGGAAGAAGCTTCACAGCATGGAGCAGTGCATTCATTGAGTCATTAGAAAAATAATTTGGCCTACTAATCTGATACAAAACAATGAGCTCACAACTTAAACAGTGTATATGCCGTGTGCACTGTCATATTCCTACTGTAAGCGTTTTTCTAACTATCCTGACTGGTTTTAACACACATTCCGTTCAAGTCAGTGTGTGTCATCAAATCAAAATCACAAAAAAAAAACAAAAAAAACAACAGCGAGTAAATCCTCAGGAGGTTCTGTAATTTCTAAGAAAACTTGAAAACTTCAGAACAGCACATGTGCTAAAATATTAAGAGAAAACAAAAACTTGGGGTTTCATTAATAGCCTATTATAATTTGACTAATATTATTATTTACGATATTCATAGTGTCACGTTACACTGGTCAAATAGCATAACGAAGATCACACTTTATTCAAAATACTCAGAACACTGGAATCGCAGGCGAAAATACAAACTAGACTTTAACATATACGTTAAAGAGAGACGACAACTATGAACTGAAACATAGGGATATAAATACAAGGACCAAACAAAAGAAACTAGATGAACACAGAATCTAATCAATCATTAACCATAGTAACTAACTAAAGTGTTAATGGGTAACAGGGTAAGATCCATTTGTAACCAATTAAGCTTAATGATTTGCACCTATCACCTGCAGGTGTGCGATGGTGATTGCTAATAGAATATAACCAATGTAATGTCATTTTCAGGCACAAATGGAACTGATTCCTGAGTATGAGGGGGCTTTTACACTGGGCTCGTTTAGTGCGGTCCGAAGCCGAGCGCGATTGTTCCCGGCGCCCCCTGCAGCGTTGGTCTGGTTTCACACTCAACTTGATTCTATCGAACTCTGCTGCGTTTGCATGCATCTTACGTCATTGCAAACATGTACGGCGCATGATAGAAAACTCGACGCGGGTCAATATATTGTGTTTTTTTATTAATTTGGTGCTATTATGCATAGCTGAGTAAACAACACAGGTTTACTGTGTGTGTGTGTGTGTGTGTGTGTGTGTGTGTGTGTGTGTGTGCAGGGGCGTAGCACAAGATCCCGGGCCCTATGTATAGTCAGTCCTGATGGGCCCCTATGTTCCAAATAAAATACTTTTTGGATTGTTGACCGGGGGGGTGGGTGGGGGGGGGGGGGGGGTTGCGCACGCGCTATGTATGTTATGCGCACAGATGTTCTGTCTCGCATTCGCCTTCTAGATTCCGGGAGATTTTAACTAATTTGCGGGCATCAGGGAGATGCTATCAAACTTCCGGGAGAATTGGGATGTCTGTATTCCAGACTTTTCAAGGGCCCTTCATCCCCTTGGGGCCCTGGTAATCAGTACTGGTTTTACCCCCAGTCCGACGCCCCTGTGTGTGTGTGTGTGTGTGTGTGTGTGTGTGTGTGTGTGTGTGTGTGTGTGTGTTGCATAAGCTGTCTTTCCGCCGCTTGCAAATGGACTCTTTTGAGGAGACAGTGGATTTCCATTATTTTGTTGCCCTGATTGCACGCACTATACAATGCACTCACTCTTGCTCATATCCAAGGTAAATCTTCATCCCTTACGTGTGTTTTATTTAACTAAATACATCATAATCGGCTAAAACGCATGCGCAGGATACTTTACTTCCTGAACAAGTGCGCACCCGAGTCCGTGTTGCTTTCACATACACGCGAACCGCAGCACGGTTCGGGAGCAACCGAACTCAGACCACCTCCTCCAGGTACTCTCGGTTCGGTACCCCAGTGCGCACCCGGGTCCCATGACAGCGTTCACATTAGCGATTTTTCATGCAAACCGTGCCCCGTTCCGAACTAAACTGCCAGTGTGAAAGCCCCCTGAGCCATGTCTGTGCTGTACAGTTTGATACTTACTTGAGTTCTTGTGAGTTGGTGGCCATCATACTCCGAATGCTTTTATCTGCTAAAGGACAACCTGAAAGACTAAAAGGTTGCATATTCAGATGTTAGTCAAATAAACTGGTGGTAAGACACGCTTCTAATACTAAAAACCAAACAAACACACACACACATAGCCTACATAATCCACTCAGAATGGACTGCAAATGCAATAAAGCCATGGTGCAAGTGAAGGGACATCTGCTCTGTATTTAGTAACCCTCTAAATAGCAAAGCATTTTAATGGTTTTTATTCTCTTGAAATTAGCACTTGTCCCAGGATCTCTGGTGAAATATTGAAAGGGTTAACATGGAGAGGCAGTCTGATAACTTTCCAACAGCATAGTTGAAGTAAGCTGAAAACAATAAATTCATTGGACTGAATCCACCATTAAAAAATGGAGTCACACCTTCTATGTGAGGCGTAATTACCGGTTACGTGACCACTCCCATCACACCCTGGTGTTGGACATCTGTCTCCAGAAAAAATAGACAGAATAAAAGGCCAAAATCCAAAACATAATAAAGGAAACAAAATATTATACTACCAAAAGTTAAAGAAAAAGTCTGGTAAAAATGGCAACACTTCAATCTAGTCCCCACGTGAGCATTACAACACCTTTGTATGCATTACAGGGGTACATGTTAGAAACATTAAAAGACCTGAAATGTTTTTATTAGGGCTGCCAATTGATTAATATATTTATATACGATTAATTATATGATGTGTTGATTAATTAATCAAACGAATCGCAACTGACAAAAACATGAAGATACTTCAAGTGTGAATTGCTCCAATAGTGGAAAAGTTCTCTGTGTTATTTTCAACCAAAATCTTTCATTTTCAACCACAGTAAGGGACGGCATCACATTATACCAGTGGTGGGCCGCCAGGACCAGCAAGGCCTTCTCTGCTGGCCTAAACACTATCAGAATCACTGACTTGCACTTTAATATATTTTTTCCATGAATGAGTATTAAATTATTCCTAATTGTCCATTCTCTTAATTTCATTACTTTTCTCTTGGTTGCACTGCTTCCAGTAGTGTATGTTAGAGCTTTTATCCAATTATATTTCTGCCATCATGTGTTGCCATGGCCAAAGAAATTTGCCTTGAGGCCTTCAGAATCAATAGTAGCTTATGTAGCTTAAAATGATTGGCAATGAAACTGTTGCTTCAACCAATCAGATAATCAGTCAGATTTAATCAGCCAATCAGATTTCGATTTGACTGCACCGGGGCCATCTAGCAGGCGTACAATAGCATCGGCATTTTCACGTCCTCTGATTGGATGGTCAGAGGAATCAATAGTGTACTATTGGTACTACCACTGGTAGTCAGAGAGCTAGCTAACCGCATCTGTAGCGAACTGCATAAACTAAAATATATTCCTGTAGATTTAATAGTTTTTCAACCCTCAAATTAATGTTTCTTTCTCTCCTCGTTTGAACCCAGCAGGTTCAAACCTACCGGAAAAAAATCCCTTATTCAGCCTGAGCTTAACGCAGAGTCACAGAACTCTATTCGATCTGTCCGGGTAAAAACAGAACTGACTGTAATGTATGCCACAAATGATTTTGAAGGCAAAAGTCCCGCTGATCTCATTGATTTTGTTCAAAAATATATGTGAGAGCATGTGGAGCAGCTGTACAAATTGTCATGTTTTGCGGTGACTGTCCCTGTGTCTGCTTATGTCGAGCGGACATTCTCAGCCCTAAAGCGAATTAAAACTTATGCCAGAAATACGATGGGATAGACTCGACTTTCATCATTAGCCTCAATAAAAAATATTGTAGGAACTGAAACGCACAGATAACCTGTACAATAGAGTAATTGAAGTGTTTTTGAGGAAAGAAATTAGGATGGATTTTGTGTAAAAAAATAATCAGTAGTTTTGGTGAGTATAATGCTTTTTTTGCCCCCGTTTTTTCCGTTGTGAATATTATTTTCTTCTTAATTTTTCTTGTAAATGATTGAATGTTTTTTTTCAAACATTCATTCTGTTGTAACGTCTGACAAGGGAATATTACAACCCTTGAAGGACAAGACAAGGGAGGCTCCGTTTCTAAATTTATAATCAGAAAGCAAGAACCACTGTACACTAACGCACAAGCCAAACTCACTCACTCGTTTCTCTCTACCCGGCCTTTTCCGAAATCACCGCATTAACAATGAACAATTATAGAGAGTCTGTGTGCTGCTACACTATTAAAAGTTATTAATTCAGGTAGGACACCACTGAGGGCCTGGGTGTGAAATCCACGGCCTGCCATACTAATTATGGCTCAGATCAAAGATGACACTAATTAAAATTGAACCCATACCCTAAATTTCTCAACATTGTTGCATAAATGACTGCTAATTAAATTTGGAAAATGTTAAACTCACATCAGACTATTTGACAACAGGCTATTTTTCACTTAAGACAACTGATTGGAAAAATTGTTTACACTTGCTTACATCAAAACCGACCATTGTCTAAATTCCTTTATTACTTTCTCCTGCCGTGTGCCCGAGCATCAGACTTTTCTGACTTTTCATCTGCAACCACTACTATCATTTGATTTTGACTTTGTCAGTCTGTGGATTGATCGCTGATCGATTGCTCCTGTCTGCCTCGCTGCCTGCTGTGCTGTGAGTTTTGTCTGCTTTGAGGCTGTAAGTTCCGTCTAAGCCTCGTATTAGCTTCGTATTTCTTTCTGTTTCGAACCATCATTTACTATCATTTCTAATTGTTTATACTAATAATTACAGCTTACTTAACATTCGCTAGCTTCCGTTATTCTTAGCACGACACACTAGTAACTCGCTAGTCTGTTAACGTGCCACCCGTGCGCTCAGTTTATTTATTTATTTTTCTCTCGCGCGCCCGCGCCTCTGAGTTCATAAAAGCCCAGGTGAGTAAGAATCAGTCAACAAACACGGTGAGTAATATCTTGTCCTGTTATTGTCACCTGCACTTCATGCCACATGTTTAGTATAGCCTTCCCCGTCGGCAATATAGGATATATATGTGATAAATGCAAGGAGACAGTATGGCTGACGGAGAAGATTTCAGAACTAGAGACACGCATCCAAACTTTCATTGAGGATAGTAAGTGTGCAAGAGCTTTAGATACTATTTTGGATGCGCCTAGCATAGAGAACCCTTTACATGATTCGGTTCCGGCTGAATTATTGCCTGTGCAGCAAGGCAAATGGGTGACAGTGAGAGATCACTCTAGTCGCGGATCAAAAAAACACTCTTCCGTTCCGATTACCCTAACAAATCGATTTGCCCCACTCAGTGAAACACCAACTGAGAATTCTTTTGATTGTGACCTGGTAATTGGCGATTCTATGACACGGAACGTGAAAATAGAGACAACAGCCAGCATAGTCACATGTTTGCCGGGAGCCAGAGCGCCTGACATAAAAGCAAATTTAAAAGTGCTGGCTAATGCTAATTGTAAATTCTCTAAGATTATTATTCACGTCGGCACTAATGATGTTCGACTCCGCCAGTCGGAGATCACCAAAATTAACATTAAAGAGGTGTTTGAACTCGCAAGTATGATGTCAGGCACTGTAATTTGCTCTGGCCCCCTTCCTGTTCGAAGGAGTAATGAGATAGTTAGTAGATTGTGTTCACTCAATGGCTGGCTGTCTAAGTGGTGTCCGCGAAATAATGTAGAATTCGTAGACAATTGGAAAAGTTTTTGGGGCAAACCTGACCTGTTGAAAAGAGATGGTATTCATCCCTCCTGGGATGGTGCTGCTCTTCTCTCTAGTAATTTGGCTCATAGTCTTAGAGATAAAACATGACAATCTGGGGCTCAGGTCAGGAAGCAGACAGACTGGCTAAACCGACCTTCTGCTAGCGGCCTCGCGTCACCAAGGTCAGATAAATCCCATCACATAGAGGCTCTTTCACCTAGATATCATCATATAGAGACTGTGTCTGTTCCCCGAATTTGGAAATACAAAAAACTTCCAAACCTATCTAAGGTTAAAAATTTAATTGATGTTCAAAAAAAAAACAAAAAAAAAAAACAGATATAATACAGATGAGCAAACGATAAAGCTTGGGTTGCTGAATATTCGATCCCTTACTTCAAAAGCGCTTATAGTTAATGATATGATTTCAGATTATAACCTAGATGTGCTGTGTTTGACAGAAACCTGGCTAAAACCAAACGATTACATTACTTTAAATGAGTCCACCCCGCAAGATTACTGTTATAAACATGAACCCGAAAGGCAAAGGGGGAGGTGTTGCTGTAATTTATAGTAATATTTTCAAAACCACTAAGAAATCTAGTTTTAAATATACTTCTTTTGAAGTGTTGGTGCTTAATGTAAAAATATATAGTGTAAATGATAAATCACGTTTGAGAATTCTGCTGGCTACTGTATACAGGCCACCAGGGCACCATAAAGACTTTATCAAAGAATTTGCTGACTTTCTATCAGAATTAGTATTGGCTGCAGATAAAGTACTAATTGTTGGTGATTTTAATATACATGTAGATAATGAAAAAGATGCATTGGGATTGGCATTTAAAGAAATTGTAAACTCAATTGAATTTAGACAACATGTGTCAGGACCTACTCATTGTCGTAATCATAATCTAGATTTAACATTATCACATGGAATAGATGTTGATGCCGTTGAAATACTGCAGCAGAGCGACGACATCTCAGATCATTATCTAGTCTCATGTAAATTACATTTAGCCAAGGCTGCAAAGCCGACTCCGTGTTATAAATATGTTAGACCTATCACTTCTGCCACGAAAGATTGCTTTATCAATACTCTTCCTGATCAGTTTCATCATCTCAGCAGCCCGGATAGCTTAGAAGAACTTGATATTGCAACAGAAACTTTTAACTCTCTCTTTTCCAGCACTTTAGACACAGTTGCTCCGCTGCGCTTAAAGAAGATTAAAGAAAATAGTCCAACGCCGTGATACAACGAGCACACCCGGGCCCTTAAGAGAGCAGCCAGAAAAATGGAGCGCAACTGGAAGAAAACAAAACTAGAGGTATTTCGAATTGCATGGAAGGAGAGCTCGATTGCTTACAGAGAGGCTTTAAAAGCTGCTAGATCTGCTTATTTTTCAACCCTATTAGAAGAAAATTAACATAATCCTAGGTATTTATTTGAAAAAGTGGCTAAACTAATGAAAAAGAAAGCTTCAAGCCCAGAAGTTTCCAAGAAACACAGCAGTAATGACTTTATGAACTTCTTCACTTATAAGATCGATAATATCAGGGACAAAATTATAACTATGCAACTGTCTACTACAGTATCACATCAGGGCGTGCTTTGTAGTCTCCCTGAATTTGATTCATTTGTTGCTATAGGAGAAGAAGAATTTTGCAAAATCGTTGACTCATCTAAATTGACAACTTGTATGTTAGACCCTATACCGACTAAACTATTGAAAGAGATGCTTCAAGAGGTCATAGATCCTCTTCTAAATATCATTAATTCGTCTTTGTCTCTAGGATACGTACCAAAACCCTTTAAGCTGGCTATGATTAAACCGCTATGAAAAACGCAACTTGATCCTACAGAATTAGTCAATTACAGGCCGATCTCGAATCTACCTTTTCTGTCAAAGATATTACAAAAGGTAGTATCCTCACAACTGTGTTCCTTTCTTGAAGGAAATGATATCTGCGAGGATATTCAGTCCGGATTTAGACCGTACCGTAGTACTGAGACTGCTCTCATTAAAGTCACAAATGATTTGCTTTTATCATCCGATCGTGGTTGTATCTCTCTATTAGTGTTACTTGATCTTAGTGCTGCATTTGACACTATCAACCACAACATTCTATTAAATAGACTAGAAAACTATGTTGGCATTAGTGGAATTGCACTAGCATGGTTTAAATCATACTTATCTGACCGTTATCAGTTTGTAGCAGGAAATGAAGAGATGTCTTATCGGTCAAAAGTTCCGTATGGCGTACCACAAGGCTAAGTACTAGGACCGCTGCTGTTCACTCTGTACATGCTACCGTTAGGAGATATCATTAGGAAACATGAAATTAGTTTTCACTGTTATGCTGATGATACTCAGCTCTATATTTCCTCAAAACCTAACGAAACTTAACAATTCACAAAACGGAATGCATAGCTGATATAAAAAATTGGATGACTAGTAGTTTCCTACTACTAAATTCTGAAAAAACAGACTGCTCTGGCTGCTCTGTTAAGTCTTCGTCGTCAGTTAGGAACCTGGGTGTGCTCTTTGATACCAAACTCTCATTTGAAAGTCACGTGTCTAGTATCTGTAAAAGCACATTTTTCCATCTTAAAAATATATCTAAATTACGTCATATGCTCTCATTGACAAATGCGGAACAATTAGTTCATGCGTTCATGACCTCAAGGCTAGATTATTGTAATGCTCTACTGGGTGGTTGCCCTGCACGCTTAATAAACAAACTACAGCTAGTTCAAAACGCAGCCGCTAGAGTTCTTACCAGAACCAGGAAGTATGACCATATTAGCCCGGTTCTGTCAACACTGCATTGGCTCACTATTAAACATTGTATACATTTTAAAATATTGCTGATTACTTACAAAGCACTAAATGGTTTAGATCCGCAGTACTTGAGCGAGCTCTTAACCCATTATAGTCCTTCACGTCTATTGCGATCTCAAAATTCTGGCCAGTTGATAATACCTAGAATATCAAAATCAACTGCTGGCAGTAGATCCTTTTCCTACTTGGCACCAGAACTTTGGAACAATCTTCCCAGCATGGTCCGGGAAGCAGATACAGTCTGTCAGTTTAAATCTAGACTAAAAACACGTATCTTTTGCTTAGCGTACACATAACAAATTATAGATTGCTATAATTCAATGTTAGGCTCCATAGTTTAGATCAGCCAGAACCGGGAACACTTCCCATAAATCCTGATGTACTTTGTACATCATAAGAAGGATATTAGTCAATATTAGTCTCTCTGTTTATCCCGAGGTTTACCGCAAACCGCCGGATCCAGGCCATATCCAGATCTGAGGAAGGACCATCACATGGACACGACGACAACGCATCCCTGAAGTGCCAGCCTCATCAACACTGTGAAGGCCTCATGGACACCTCAACAAACTAATCTCCATACCGGCGTGATGACTCTGACCCCTAACCAGATGAACTGGATAATTATTGTTAAAGTTCTGATCCAATCTGACTTCTGACCTATTATGCCGCCTAAATCATAATTATACACTGTTCTTTTGTTGGCCAAAGGAGGACTGGCCCCCTGACTGAGCCTGGGTTCTCCCAAGGTTTTTTCTCCATTCTGTCACCTGATGGAGTTTTGGTTCCTTGCCACTGTCGCCTTTTTTCACCTGTATTCGCCATTGGCTTTTGGCTTGCTTAGTTGGGGACATTTAACATTTAATTTTGAATTTAACAATACTATTACAACTTTACTTTCCTGTTATCTCTGTAAAGCTGCTTTGAAACAATTTGTATTGTAAAAAGCGCTATATAAATAAAGGTGACTTGACTTGACTTGCAACATCTGATCATATTTTTATTAACACTTTTTGAGAATGACTTACTCTCACTTTATTTAAATCTCTTAACAATACCGACAGTGTAAAGTCATGGGAGGATCTAACTGCAGAAGTCTTTATTTATTTACAACTCAAGAATACACAAATACTCAGGATTCAATAATATAAAAAAAACCTGAACAGAACAACAATCATACATTGATGAGAATGGAACAAAAACTAACAGAAAACAGGTTAAATAAATATCAACGAAAACCAATTAAAGAAATGAGAAACAGCCAACAATGCCAACCAAGGAAACCGAAAATGCAGCAATGA
The DNA here is from genome assembly GCA_026230005.1 of Gila orcuttii. NCBI lineage: Eukaryota > Metazoa > Chordata > Actinopteri > Cypriniformes > Leuciscidae > Gila > Gila orcuttii. Next base: position 12,502,609 of record JAPDVR010000013.1, on the reverse strand, counting down.
TACTATGATAAACCAATAAGAGTCCAACAAAAACTCAGACATAATGTGACATTACCCACAGTCCAACGGAGGAGGGTGGGTGTGGGCTTAGGAGGAGGATGCGGAGGTGGCAGAAGGGACAACCAAGGAAGAAGAAGAAGCCAGGTAGTGGATGACGGTGGTAAGAACCAGGGAGTGATCCCCAACAGAAACACCTTAATGCAGGCCCATGTCAGGAATGAAGGAGGGAGGAGCCAGGGCGCAGCCAGGAGCCTGACCGACTGAGGTGAAGCCGGGTGTGGTGGAGACCAAAGAGATGAAGACCCCGGGCGACACAATGGACTGGAGGGCTGAGGTGGAACAACAGGCTTGTGGGACTGAGGTGGAGACAGTGGGAGTGAGGACGACGGTGGAGCCGGAGGGAAAGAAGAGCCCGTTGGAGTCAAAGGAGTGGAGGGACGAGGCTTAGGCGGAGGACTGGACGTCTGTGGCACAACCAGGGTAATAACTGACTAAGGCGAAGCCAGAGGAATGAGGGAGCCCGGCGGAGCCTGATGGATGATGAACCACAGTGGAGCAAAGGGAGTGTGGAGCCAATGTGAAGACGATGGGTCGACAGGCTGAGGTGGAGTCCAGGGCTCGGAGGGCTGAAGTGGAGCCAGGGGAGCCAGTGGACACACCAGGGTGGAGCTGAAGACCTGAAAGCTCAAGACAGATCTGAGCTGCTTGGTGAAACCAGCGAAGGAGGATCCGAAGGGCTGGCTCAAGCACCTGATCAGACTTGGCTCTCTGTGGCTCTGGGTCTGCGGTGGGCTCTAGCTTTTGATCCCTGTTGAGTTGGGGATCAGTTTTTGCTGCAAGCTCAGGCTCTGAGTCAGCGGTCAATATTCTCTGAGTGCTCTGTTGGGGGCATGGCTGCTTTAGCAGATGATACTTTGTGAACTGTGGGCGCTGGCGATGGATAATCCTCCTACTCTCATAGATAGTAAAGGGAGATCTACACTGTAAAAGCACCCAGTAAATGTACTCCAGAAATGTTCCCTGAGGACTGTCTCCAGACCTGCCCGTAAAAACGCACAAATGTTTTTGTTGGTGTACTGGACGAGGTGAACCAGATTTAAAATTATACCTTGAGAGAATGATCACCTTGTGAAAGGAGGAGGATTTGGGCTGCAGCTAGATGCATATTTGGTTTCCTTTCTTCTGTCAAGCCGCGGTTAAGGGCAATGATGAAAAAGAGCAGGATCTAACTGTTGCACCCTTTATTTAATTACAAACTTAAAAATATCAAAATACTCAGGATTCAATAATATCAAAACATGAAAATAGAACAACCATCTAACATTGACGAGAACGGAACAAAAACTAACAGAAAAGAGGCTCAATACATACCAACGAAAACCAATGAAAGAAACGAGAAACTGGTGAGGTGCATTAATAAAACAATGAATAACAATTCCAACAAAGGCAAAGAGTCCAACTAAACCATCTCTGGTTACTCAATGTAACCGTAGTTCCCTGAGAAGATGGAACAAGACATTACTTATGGGGAAAACCCTTTTCCTCGAAATGCTTAAGCCTGATTTAATCACTCTTTTGCTTGCAAATAGCCAATGAGTAGTCGCCTGATTGTCTGTGACAGCCACTATATAGGCAACTTCGGGCGCCAAAATACCTCAGAATCTTTCGACTGAACGAGAGCTATTAAGGCTATGAAGATACTTTTCACTCGGCAATTTACGTGATGTCTCGATCCCTGCTCTCAGGGAACTAAGGTTACGCTGAGTAACCAGAGACATTCCCTTATCGAGTCGGTTCCTCGACATTACATATGGGGAATGTATAAAACCAGGCGTGTGAAAATTGTCAGGTCCAGCTCAAACAGAGCCGATGCAGAGGAATAGGCACTAAGGCATAGCAAAGACTATCAGCGCACTCGCTCCTCCTCTAGGTCAGGTAACGGACCTGGTTGAAACACCTAGATGCATTTTGGCATAGAACCAACTCGGCGCCGGCGCCGTCAGCGTCTTCCTGTACACAGTTAAGCAGCACTGAACTGGTTTGATATGGAGGGTGGAAAAGGCAACAAACATGTTGGTGCTTGAATATACTGCCGGCCTCAAAAAGCGGGCATAGATAATGGGGACAACATTAAGAATGTGTTTTATTTAAACAGTAGATAATTTCACGGAAGCAAGAGAATAACATGATACTGTAGCGTCTCTCGCTGCTTAGACGACATGGTTGAAACCATGGTTTGAAACACCAGCCGGGGCGTGTCTTCAGGCGACTTGGTCGGCCAATGGTTGCTCAGCCTTCTCCTCTTGCACTGACAGAACGTGTGGTGCAAACGAGGGAATGTACAAGTTATAAAATCTTGCAAAAGTGTTGTGAGATGACCAACCTGCCATGAGGCAAACGTCCTGAATAGACATACCTTTAGCCCAAGCCCATGATGATGCTAAACTCCTAGTAGAGTGGGCACGCACTCCTATTGGGCAATCGAGTCCTCGGAAAGCATAAGCCAGTCGTACAGCCACCACAATCCAGTGTGACAGCCTCTTTTTCGACAGCGAGCCAGCCTTCTTAGCGCCCGCAAAGCAGACGAATTGCTGCTCTGAGGCTCGAAACTGACTAGTTCTGTTCACATAAGCACGTAGCGCACGCACGGGGCACAGATTGCATTTCTGTGACACTAAATCAGTGGTTAGCTCAGAGGAGCAAAACGCTTGTATTGTGAGCACCTGGTCTCTGAACGGGGTTGAGAGCACTTTCGGTGTATAACCGTGTCTGGGCGTGAGTCTGACCATGCAATCGTCTGGACGATGACAGGTTCACCAATTCCGGAAACCACATCTGGTTGGGCCATTTCGGCGCTACCAGAAGCAGAGTATTCCTAGCGGCATTATTTTGACCGGAGGAAATGCATACTTCCGACCTGTGGGCCACTGGCTTGACACCGTGTCCCCTTTCAGAGGAGCCGTTGTCAGCGAGAAGTACAGCGGGCGTCCTCTTCTGATGCAAAGAGGTCTATCTGCGCTTCGCCAAAAAGATTCCAGATCATCTTTATTGTCTGAGGGTGTAATCTCCACTCTCGTGCACAATGCCCTTCCTGGACAGCATGTCCACGCCGCAATTCAAACTGCCCGGTACATGTACTGCCCGGATCGAAAGGAGTACCCGATCCGCCCACAAGAGCAGGTGCCTCGCCAAGCCCTGCAGGGAGCGCAAGCGCATTCCTCCCTGGCGATTGATGTACGCCACAACCGCCGTGTTGTTGCTGTTCTGCCTCTGACGAAGCGATGGTTCAGCCGAGGACGATCGGTACCTTTTGCGCTAGATCGTTTGGGCAGGAGATGCGGCAGCATCTTCGATTGCTTCAGCGTCTCTGTGAACTTCTCGGAGAAGGCCTCAACCGTGACGCTGAATAGACCTTGCGGGCTTACCGGATTGTCTAGGAGCTGCTGCTTCTCTGCATCCCGCATTTCTGTGAGTGTCAGCCACAGGTGATGATGCAGGACTACGAGGCTGCCCATACTGCGGCCGATTCCCTGGGCAACCTTCTTAGAAGCGGCCAGGGCCAGGTCTGCTGACGTGCGCAGATTTCTAAAGGACTCTGGGTCCGGGCCTTCCTCGTCCAGGGACCTCAGAAGTCGCGTCTGGAAGACTTGCAGGACTGCCATCGTGTGGAGTGCAGATGCTGCATGTCCCGCTGAAATGTATGCCTTTTCAGCGATGTGAGCTGTGTCTCGACATGACTTGGAGGGCAATGAGGCAGGTGAGCCGGGACGGCGTCCGCCCCCTCCACTGTCGTCAGCAGCTGAGTTCCTTGTGCATGGGCTCGGGCTGAGTGAGGGCCATGAACGGGTGAGCTCGTCGTGGAACTCAGGTAAAAAAGGGGCGTCTCTGCGGGGCGTCCGTTTGGCGGCTCGCGCTGAGGAAAGACCCGTCCATCTATCTCTTCGACGGCTGTTCGAGGGGTCGCCCAGTCCCACTCCAAATCTGCCACTGCCTCCTTGAGGATGGATTCCAGATCCTTCAGCTCTGCATCCAGCGAGGTCGGGGTGCAGCTAGGGACCTCAGACTGAAGGGACCTCAGACCAAGCACCCGGGTCAGAGGCACTCGTGGACATGGCGTCATCCTCTCCACAGCCGAACGAGACCATTTCCTGTGCTTCTTTTGGAGGGTGGGAACTATCCTCAACATAGGTGAGAGGGGGCTCTGGTGCGCGAGGGCGACGTGGGCATTGGGCCGACGCTAACCCCTGGGTTGAGTCCTCTGACGAAGCTCCCTGCAGTCTACTGGCCTGCAGCTCGGTGGCGGTGGGCAGAGGAGAGGGAGGAGCCAGCAGGCCGCCGCTGCGTACAATGGCCAGCCATGCACGAAGGATCTTGATTGATTCCTCGCAGGCTCGACAATCTGATCCTTCCAATGCTGCCTCAGTGTGGGCATGGCCCAGACACAGCACACACTGCTCGTGTGCGTCTGGGAAATCGACCGGCCCACCGCACATGCGGCAAAGAGACATCCTTGGACATGATAATCCGCTTGAACGCAAGAGGGGATCGCAATCCACGTTGTCCACTCTAGTTGAGTAGGTCAATGGCAAAACCAGTCTCCAGGTGAAGAAGAAAGATTCTGAGGTATTTTGGTGCCCAACGTCACCTATATAGTGGCTGTCACAGCCAATCAGGCGAATACTCGGCTATTGGCTATTTGCAAGCAAAAGAGTGATTCAATCAGGCTTTCAGCATTTCGAGTAAAAGGGTTTTCCCCATACGTAATGTCGATGAACCGACTCGATAAGGGAACTCAGATATAACGTGACAGACAGTCATTTAAATATCTTAACAGAACAAAATGACCAACACTTAAATCTCTTAATAGAACAAAACTGACGAATATTTAAATCTCTTAATAGAAGAAAGCTGACCAATTTTTCAATTCCTTAAAGTGCCCCTATTATGGATTTTTGAAAATTGCCTTTCATGTAGTTTGTAACATAGCTCTAAGTGAATGAAAACATCCTGCAAAGTTTTAAATCTGAAAGTGCACCGTATATAAAGTTATTGTCTTTCAAAAGTAAGAGTCGACTCTGAGTCAATAAAATGAATCGTTTTTCAAACGAGTCATAAGCCGTTTCGTTGTGACGTCAAGACGAAACATTAGCATATTGCCTGCCCACTTATTGCGTACGCAGACACCAGGGAAAACTGGAACCCCAAACACTGCAGCTGATTCCTGATTCCTGCTCTTGAAAGAAAATACTTAGTTTTGAGTTTTATATTGAGTAGGTGTCCTGCTAACTGGTTAACTCACATTATTACTGTCTTACTGAAATACTTATGCTACTCAGTTGTGGACCACTATTACCTAAAACTGTGTCTATTAATGCAGATTGTCTGTTGTTCTCACTACTTTGAGGAAAGATTAAGCATGAAGCAAGATTTGTTTTACCAACGTTTATGTTGGTAAAATGTTGGCTCGCACATCACCCCTGTCCTCCGCTCGCTCCACTGGCTCCCGATCGGTTTAGGGTGGAGTATAAGGTCCTGCTGTTCGTGTTCAAGGCCATCAATGGTCTGCCCCCGGTCTACCTCGCCGATTTAGTAACGGTCTATCATCCACCCAGAATTCTGCGCTCATCTGAACACACCTATCTGGTCATTCCCAAATTTAAATATAAAAAGTTTGGAGGCCGGTCATTTGCTGACCAGGGCCCTAAACTGTGTAACGCTTTACCAACACTCCTACGAAGCATCACCGTGTTGAGTGTTTTTAAATCACAGTTAAAAACACATCTGTTCAGACTAGCTTTTAACATGTAATCTTCAACTCTGGCTGATATTTGTGTTTTGTTTTGTTCTTTCCCTTTTTTCTGTTGTCTATTGATGCTTTTACTGGAAGGCGCCTTGTGCACCTTTTGGCTGTTGTAAGGCGCTATAAAAATAAAATTTGATTGATTGATTGATGTTACTTCAGTCATTCACACCAAAGCTTGGCTAATGTATGCACTGTTATTGATAGTTTCCACATGTTCACCACAATAAATTAGAAACATACTCTGTAAATAAATTAGCACAAGTAAAATAATCGGTTTGTTGATGGACATGCACTTGTTAATGCTGATGGTGAGGAATTACAGTTGCAACATCTCATAATGTACCTCAAACTGAGCAGTGTATCACTGAGAAACGTCCTGCTTGAGTCGTACTTGCGATGGAGCTTCGGGTTGAATTACTAGTTCTTCCAATGTTTCATCATCCGACCCGCACTCGGATTGATATGGTAAAATCAACATCATTGTTCGTTACTGTGTTTAGTTTACGGTGTAGGAAGCCTCAGGACAAGCAGAGCTGACGTTGTTTTAGCAATGGGCGTTTTTATTTTCGACGCGCGCTGTACGCGGTAAACCAATCACAACAGACTGAGCTGTCTGGCCAATCAGAGCAGAGTAGCTCGCGGAACGGAGGGATTTAGAGGGATTGATTAATCTTGAGTCGTTTGAGAATCATTGAAAATGTGGTGATGTGCAAACATGTATATTATGAGAAAATGAAACAGTTTTTTTGACCTTTGATGCATGGAAACCTGTTGTAAGAGACTCCAAAACAACATTAGGGAACTTTAAAATACCATAATAGGGGCACTTTAATTTAACAAAATTTACCAATATTTAAATCTCTTAATAGAACAAAGCTGACCAATGTATAATTATCTTAATAGAACAAAGCTGACCAATGTATAATTCTCTTAATAGAACATAGCTGACTAATATTTAAATATCTTAATAACAACATTTAAATCTCTTAATGGAATGAAACCGACCAACACTGATATATGTGCTAGCCAACTCTATAAATACAATAAAGATACATCTACAGTAAATCCAGAGGAACACTTGTATCATCATTATATATCATCATATCGCCTAGCCCTAAAACTCTATGATAAAGCACTAGGGCATTATAAAGTTTACTGTATGACTTTCTGTAAAGCTGTTTTGAAACAATGTGTATTGTGAAGAGCGCTATACAAATAAATGCTCTCATTTTTAAATTTGTTTCTCTTTAGATAATGGAATAAATGTGTTAAATTGACAGCTCTAATTCGTTTACCTAGGGGGTCCAGTAACAGTCTATATGTGCCTAGTTGAACTTGAACTCTGATTGGCTGTTAACACAAAGTGTTAATCAAATATCTATGATGCTGTTTTTATTGTTCATTGTTTCCCGCTTAGCTTCATTGTCTGCAAGAGTGCTTGAGTCCTAAAATCACATCACATCCTAGAGAGAAGCTGAGCCATGAACAGGTCAAATGAAATGTTTAAAATCCTCAAAGCGTTATGTAAGTAAGCGTACTCGGCCTCCTGACTCTATTTATGTCAGATCATTTGGCATGCAGTACTGCTGAGCTCTAAAGCAGAGAGTGAGAGAAGATAAAGAAGAGAAGTAGAACAGGAAGAGACAGCAGAACAGTGTAAAAGCTTGTGAAACATGGTGCGGTGGGTGATCACATCATTCTTGCTTACGTTATCAGGTCCTTTTTGCTTTCTTTGCAAGGCGGAAATTTTGGTTTGGGACTGGGAATGCCGACATCAGTAGTGTATGCACTGTCCTCTAAAATGTCCTGGAAGGGATCCAGATCATCAGACTGTAACGACAAAGTCAGAAAGAGCAACAGAGACTTAGTATACTTGTTTCGGCACCATCGCTTTTATTTATAAACTGCTTCAAATTTTTCCATTCTGTAATAATTCCTGTAATTTTTTATAGTCAGTTCAAATTATTTGGAGACATGTTTCAGACCCTGAGAACCTTTGACCTTTAATACTAAAAAGGATCTTTCTCTGTTGACTGTCATTCAAAAGAAGCATTCTTTTGTGTGAGCAACATACGGATCGCAAATATATGATAATGCATGTATAAAAAAACTGTAATATTGTGGAATATTATTACAAATTAAAATAAAAGTTTTCTATTTGAATATATTGTAAAATGTAATTTATTCCTGATCAAAGCTGAATTTTCAGCATCATAACTCCAGTCTTCAGTGTCACATGATTCCTCAGAAATCATTCTGATATGCTGATTTGCTGCTCAAGAAACTTTTCTTATTGAAATCAATGTTGAAAATAGTGAAGCGTGTATGTTCTGTTTTTAGTTTTGTTTTCACTGTGTTTCCTGTTTTGGTTTGCCTGTGATCTTTGTGCCCTAATTAGTTACTGATTTAATTTGTACCTGTTCGTACTTATTTTGATTACTCTCCCTGTTTATTTAAACCCTGAGTTCTGTCTGTTCATTGTCTGGTATGTTTATGGTTAGGCGGTTATTTTATCCTTGTGGTATTCTCCTGTGGATTGCTGTATTTGGATTACTGAATTAAAGAATTTTCGCTCATGCACTCATTACAGCCATAATGTGACAGAATACCGAACCTAAGACAGGATTTTTTTTTTGCGTCGTTTTTCTTTCCTCTTTTTTTTTTCTTTCTTTCCCATTTAATTGGACCTACCAGCCATCCAACTACTCTGCCTGGAACAGAATGATCGCTTGCTGGAGGACCATACAAGGAACTTTTTAGATATGGCATGCCAACTCACTATCAGGACCGCTCAGTCCAAGGCACGACTTCCAGTGAACGGTCCCAGAGAGGATTTTGCCACATTTGTGGAGTGGGTGCTAGTGAACAACGGACCGGCGTTCATTATCTGCCCAGCGGAGGACATCACCAGCCAGCGAACGCCAGAGCCCACCGGGCGCAGACAGTGAGCCTGAGCCTGCCACGATGCACAAGCCAATAAAGAAGACTGAGCATACCATCACCCTGGGGCCCGAGCCCCACAGACTCTGACCAGGTGTGTGAGCCAATCCACCGATCCACCTTGGGCCTTCCAGTGTCCAGCTCCACCTCAGCACAATGATCCCCTGGCTCCGCCTCCTGCCGGCAAGCCCACCTCGGCTCAGCGACCAGTTGGCTCCAACTTGGCTCCCTGCTTCCTCGGCCCCCCGGCTCCGCCTTGGTCAGACGTTGCTCTGCCAGTGCCATGGACTTAAGGTTCTTCAGCTATGCTTCCTCCACCCCTTCAGCTCCGCCGGGCTCCGCCTTCCCTCCGGTTCCACATTGGTCTTCAGTCACACTGGCTTCTCCTCAGTCCTCTGGCATCCTGGCTCCACCTCGGACACTCATCACTGCGGCTCCACCTCCGTCTCCAGAGCCATCTGTGTCACGTGGGCTCATCGGCTCTTCAGCTCTACCTGGGTCTCCACCTCAATCGGCTTTGTCTCCGTCAGTTGTCCCCCTGGTGTCTTCAGCCAATTGTCCACCATGGCTCCTCCCTCCCTTGACTCCGTCGTGGGTCATCGTCCTGGCTGCACTCTGGGTTCCCACCTGGCTACTTCTGCTCCTGGCTCCCACTATAATCCCCACCCTGGTCTCTCCCTCTGTCGTCTCATCCGGTGTCCAGCCCTTTGCCAGACCCTCGTCCTCCTCCAAAGCCCTCTCCCTCCCTCCTTGGTTGGACTTGTTATGGTGCAGGGACGTACCTTCTGGGAGGGGGGACTAATGTAATGTGCATGTTCTGTATTACTTTTGTTTTCACTTTGTTTCCTGTTCTGGTTTGCCTGTGTTCTTTATGCTATAATTAGTTACTGATTTAACTCACCTGTTTGTGCTTATTTATTACTCTCCCTGTGTATTTAAACCCTGAGTTCTGTCTGTTTATTGTCCAGTATAGTTTATGGTTATGTGGTTGTTATATTCTCCCTGTCATAATCTCCGGTTGATTGCTGTGTTTGGAGTATTGAGTTTAAAATCTTGTTATCTCAGATTGTCGTGTGCTCATTACATCCACAATGTGACAAACAGTTTTGATATTTTTTTTCAGGATTCTTTAATGAATAAAAAGTGCAAAAGAAGAGCATTTATTAGAAATAAATTACTTTTGATCAATTTAATGCATCCTTGCTGAATAAAAGTTTGAATTATTTGTTCTATATTTATATATTCTTAATGACCCCAAACTATCCTGGTATATTTCAGGATAGTTTGTCAGTGACTATGTGAAGTGCAAGGCATTATGCTGTGATAAACATTTACAATAGAGTATGATACACAGTATGATTGCTTGTTTAATTCAGCAAGCACCATCCAGTTTTCAGTAATAATTTTCTATGAGAAAATCATTTTGCATACTAAATATCGGATGTCTTGTTTAATAATGAGTCGAGGAGCAGCTGTTAAGAACCCCAGCTAACATTTCTCATCCAGTTCATTCAACACCCTCGAAAGAGAAGGTGAAGTTGGATGCTTTTCATTATGGGATTCAGTATTCCACACAGTTTTCTCTGTTATAAGGTACACATTTCAATGTTTGGTCATCCTGGTATTCCATCCATAGAGAAAATATGTTCACTGCAGAAATAGTAACAGTATGGTAGTATGCTATTTAGATGTGTTTGATATCGGCTAATTCTTCAGCTCTTCTTCATTTCCTGTTAAACATCAATGCATAATAATTTACACCAGCAAAGAGGCACAACAGTAACCTTCAACAGGCCAAAAGATCTGCCATTAGCTGAAAGAGAATGTTTAAAAAAATTGTGAAAAGTGAGACGTTTTGCACATTTAGAGGAATAAAATTTTATCCCTACAAATAAAGTATTGCATTATTTTAACTCCACCACAGTGAGTGTGGAATTCATAAAATGTGGATAGAATATTTAAATATGCATAATTGACAGTTTTTGTATTTGGTTCAAGAATAAAAAATATATACAGTATAAATATTATAACTGCATTTATATTATAATTGTTTAAATTAATTTCTTGACAGAACCACCATCCAACCATCTGTCAATCAGCTTACCTTCATTGTCACATTCACACATGAAGTCCTTCACTTTAAAAGTACACAATTGCTCCCCTCACTCAATTTGTATGCAAATGGGAAGCATTCGTTGGATGTTGAGGAGAACATCAATCAGTCTTTCCACAATTAACACGCCAGAGGATGTGAGAATTAATCTGCCAGTCGTGCAGCATCACTGAAACTTCTAGATTTCAGCCAAATGCCTTTAGAACAACAGGATTTACAAAGAGACCTTGCTGTCATGAAGATAAGGAAGGGAAATTATAGAACTAGGTGGAGACGGAAATCAGTGTGCTGCCATACACTAGATGGCGGTGTGGTGACGTGACAGTGTGTGTGTGTGTGTGTGTGTGTGTGTGTGTGTGTGTGTGTGTGTGTGTGTGTGTGTGTGTGTGTGTGTGTGTGTGTAAATCTCCTCTGGTGCTCTGTGTGATACCTTTCACGTTTCAGGTTATCAAACAAGCTCTTCAGCATCACCTGAAATATGGTGCTTAAAACATTTTAAACATATCTCTTCAACAGACCAGCAGTGCAAAGAAAGTAATACAATATATATATATATTTCAGCATTCACTTTATCTATATCTAACATCAGGGTTAACGTGATCATCTCCATATTTGGTTATTACAACACCATCCCATTGAAATGTATAATTTAGCACCATATGGGAAAAAAAAGGAATGTAGCTGTTTGCAGTAATTTGTGTCTAGTAATATGTGTGTGTGTGTGTGTGTGTGTGTGTGTGTGTGTGTGTGTGTGTGTGTGTGTGTGTGTGTGTGTGTGTGTGTGTGTGAAAGAGAATGTAGCTGTTTGCAGTAATTTGTGTCTAGTAATATGTGTGTGTGTGTGTGTGTGTGTGTGTGTGTGTGTGTGTGTGTGTGTGTGTGTGTGTGTGTGTGTGTGTGAAAGAGAGAGAGAGAGAGAGTGTGCATGTGTGTGTGTTGGTTACAGAAAAATAGAGAACAAGACCTTATGCTGAAGAACAACCAGGAAAGTATTTCAGCCGTCTGTTCCACATACAGCTAAAAAAAGCAGCTGTGGTTGCCAGAAATTTACCGTAAAAAATACAGTCGCAACATTTTAAGTTTTAGGAATTGAACTTGAAAAATCTGCAGTTTGATTTTCATGAGACGGAAAAAGTAAAGGCGAGATAAAGAAGATGAGGATGTACATCATGAATATAGTTTGTATACACGACCCATCGAAACGGATCTCAGTAAATTCAGTTATGCAGTGCGAAGACATCAGATGTAATTAGTGAGGGATGAGGAGGAGCTCTCTCTGCCTACAGTCACCCTGACCTCTGTTACTACGGGAACCCCCAGAGGAAGTGACAGAGAAGCAAAGAGGTCACGTCCCAATGCTCCACTTCCTGCTGCCGCCCCAACTAAAGCTGCTCCAATTAGACAGCGCGAGACATGCATGGAAAGTGGAGAAAAAGAAACAACACCACTGTATGAAATGATTCCATTACTCAGTATTTTTCCATCCTGTTTTCCAGTACAAATATCTAAATATTCCTAAATCAACAAAAACAAAACAATACTGACATTTTTTTTTCAACCCTCATTCTTGACTCTGTCTGAAATTAGTTTTAATTCTGCTGTCAGATCCAATACAGTCAGATGCTTCATCTTTCAACAAAAAATTCTTTGTGAACTCTCCATTACACTGTGCCTCATTTACAATCTGCAGTCAGATGCTCTGAACAAACATATAATCTTTCCGTTTAACAGAACACATGAAAGCGAATGTTGCGTTACTCTTCCATTTACTCTTCTATTTGTCCTGTTGTCAGACAGCGCGGTGAGTACGTCATAAAACTAAACGGGCGTCTGTGTATTGTATAATCCAGCGTCAGTGATTACAATGGGTTCCATTTTCTATTGACGTGACGCAACAGAACGCACGTATCTGCACATTAAGCAACCGAACGCCAGTGGGCGTGGCCTATGGTTGATGACGTAAAACGAATGTCTTGCTCTAGAGGCTGTCTTTTTTCAAACATTATTTTACAACAAAATATGCATGTGACATCAAAACTGGAGGGTGTTTTACATACAGTACTATAGCAAGTTTTACAGCATCATATGCCATAAGCAATACTTTCTTTTAACAGCAATTACCACCTTTTTGGCACAAAAATTGTCATGACCCCATTAAATTAATTTTATTTTTCTTACCCCATTGACAGATATTTTTTTCTTGTTTCAAAGTCGAGATGAAATGTAAATTGCAATAGTCTTCCCTATTGTGACGTATATCCAGTGAAATGGCTTCTGAAACAATAACAAATGTGGGCGTGGCTTAATTTTGTCTGTGGGGAATTGATTGGATGGTTGTGGTTTGCTATTGGTGGATCTCATTTGAGTGACAGGTTGCCCTGCCCTCGTCATCAGAAGAGAAGAGATGCTGCAAGAGGGAGGAGAAGTTATTCTGATTCAAGATTACCAGGCACATGAATTAAAAAAAGATGTGCATTTTATAAATCATTTATAGTAAATGCTGCAATATTCCATAAAAAAACAAGAAATGGCTGTTTTGATGGACTCTACTCTTTCCCAAAGAAAATGGACATGCATTCAATATATATATATATTATAAATACAATGCAAAGCTAAAACGATACTCGGTTACTAACGTAACCTCGGTTCTCTCTAGAGAGGGAACGAGTATTGCGTAAGTTTAGCTTACGCTACGGGAAAGATTCATCTTCTCGAGATACTGAAGCCAAAAAAATTATCCTTAATTTTTGTATACCTTGTCAACGCAGTGCAGCAGCTAGCAGACCTAGAGCAGGCTATCTTGCGCTGCTCATTGGCTGCCCTGCGGGCAACTGCTGCAGCCTACCAGTGAGCCGGGCGTGACATCACGCCCAATGAAGGGCGCCCGCGCCTTCATAGCGTCACAGCCCGCCCGAATGGACGTGGCTTTAGCCTATAAAGGAATGGGCTGTAGGCTGCTTCCCTGGTTTTTGTCGACTGAAGCGAAGTCGCTCGTGGCGCGAGCACGGCCGGTTACGCAATACTCGTTCCCTCTCTAGAGAGAACCGAGGTTACGTTAGTAACCGAGTATCGTTCTCTTACGAGAGGTTCTCTCGTATTGCGTAAGTTTAGCTTACGCTACGGGAACATTTTGTCAACGCCGTGCGCGCCAAGCATCCACATGAGACCCAGAACTTTAGGGGGAACCCCATAAGTGGAAGAATAAGGTGGCCGGCCATTTCGCGGGCCATCACTTGTACGTAAGCACACATAGGGAATACAGAGCAGCGCGGGCGCGGGGTCTGTATAGGCACATGGCATAATCCCTTTAGTGCAGCTCAACCAGGAGAGCTGAGTCATGTGAGAGTGATCTGAGCAGGAGATCTGGGCAGAATACATCTCTCGTTCAGACTGACAGCAGTTTAGCCTGCAAGGCGGGAACTTCTAGGTTATAGAACCTGACAAAGGTAGACGGGGAGCTCCAGCCCGCCGCTACACATATGTCGTGGATAGAAATCCCGCTGGACCATTCCCACAAAGAGGCCACGCCTCTCGTGGAATGAGCCCTGATGCCCAGAGGGCATTGCAGATCCTTCGACGCATAAGCGGCCGCTATAGCGTCTACTATCCATCTGGACAGGCTCTGTTTCGAGGAGGCGAAACCCTTGGTGCGCCCACCAAACGAAACAAAAAGCTGTTCCGAGCGCCTGAAGGAGGCGGTGCGCGTAATGTAGACCCTCAGCGCTCTGACGGGGCAGAGGAGGTTCACATCACTTTCACTGTCAGATGCTGTGAGAGCAGACAGTGAAATAACTTGCGCTCTGAATGGAGTGCCCATCACTTTAGGGACATAGCCGTGTCTAGGTCTGAGGATGACTTTAGAGTCATTTGGTCCAAACTCAAGACACGACGCGCTGACAGACAGCGCATGTAGATCCCCTACGCATTTTACTGATGACAGCGCAGTCAGAAAAAACGTTTTCAGTGATAGATATTCCAACCCCACGGAGTCTAGTGGTTCGAAAGGAAAAGCTTTCAGGGCCTCGAAGGACCAATGAAAGATCCCACATAGGAACCGACGGGGGCGCGGCGGATTCATCCTTCTAGCTCCTCTAAGGAAGCGGATGACCAACTCATGTTTCCCCAGTGACTGGCCGTGCGTTGGTTCTGCAAACGCTGCCACGGCCGCCACGTACACTTTGAGCGTGGAAGGGGACCTTCCCTTATCCAACAGCTCTTGTAGGAAAGTGAGCAGATGCGCCACCCCGCATGTTCGCGGGTCCAGACCTCTGTCGGTGCACCAACCGGAGAACACCGACCATTTAGACGCGTAGAGCCTTCTCGTGGAAGGGGCTCTAGACTGCGTGATCGTGTTCATCACTCCTTCTGGCAGGGTAACGAGTACCCGTTGATCAGCCATGCATGCAGCGACCAGCGCTCTGGATGGGGATGCCAGATCGTGCCGCGAGCCTGAGAGAGGAGATCTGCCCTCACCGGAATCGGCCACGGAGCTGTAAGTGACAGCTGTGCTAGTTCCGGGAACCAAATCTGATTCTCCCAACGCGGGGCTATGAGGAGCACCGAGTGGCGCGTTTCCCTTATTCTCTTGATCACCTGTGGTAACAGAGAGACCGGAGGGAAAGCATATAGCGGGAGGCTGGGCCAAACCTGGGCCAGCGCGTCCTCGTCCTTCGAGAAGAACATTGGGCATTGAGCGTTGTCTTTTGACGCAAATAGGTTGACTTCCGCTCTGCCGAATAGGCGCCACAGTTTCTGGACCGTTTGGGGGTGCAAGGACCATTCCCCTGGGGGGACATTGTCTCTGGACAGTCTGTCTGGGCCGTCGTTCAGATGGCCAGGCACATGCGCCGCCCTCAGCGAGCGCAGGTGTATCTGAGACCAAATAAGGAGGCGTTCCGTCAGATTGCAGAGATTTCTGGATCTGACACCGCCCTGACGGTTTATATAGGAAACCACAGATGTGTTGTCCGAACGGACAAGAACATGCTGGCCCTGTATGAACGGGAGGAAGCACTGCAGTGCGTTCTCGACCGCCATCATTTCCAGACAGTTTATGTGAAACTCCTTCTCCCGGTCTGACCACTGGCCAAAGGCCGGTCTGCCCTCGAACAGCGCTCCCCAACCTGAGTTGGACGCGTCTGTTGAGATGACTTTCTGGTGAGAGACGGTTCCCATCGTTACTCCCTGCTGGAACCAGCTGGCCGCTAACCAGGGCTGCAGAGCTGCTATGCAGGCCTGAGTCACTCTGATTTTCCGACCGCCAGACACCCAGGCTCGGGGGGGGGCACGCGAGCATTCAGCCAGCGTTGGAGCGGGCGCATGCGCAGTAGGCCCAGCTGGAGCACCGCTGCAGCTGATGCCATGCAGCCCAACATCCTCTGAAAATTTTTCAGAGGGAGGAAGCTGCCCTTCTGGAAAGAAGCGGCCAGGTGGCGAACACGGCGCGCGCGCTGTGTCGACAAACAAGCCGTCATGGTTACCGAGTCCAGTTCTATTCCTAAAAAGGAAATTGACTGGCTGGGCAGTAATGAGCTCTTGGTCCAGTTGACCGTGAGACCCAAGCTTTCCAGATGACTGAGAAGCACTGTTCTGTGAGATAGAAGCTCTGTCTCTGACTGTGCCAACATCAGCCAATCGTCCAGATAGTTCATTATATGCAGCCCCTGACTTCTCAGGGGGGCGAGTGCCGCGTCCATGCACTTTGTAAATGTACGGGGTGCCAGGGACAGGCCGAACGGCAGGACGGTGTGTTGATATACCTGACCGTCGAAGGCGAATCTCAAAAAATTGCCTGTGACGGGGTACTATCTGAATCTGAAAATATGCATCCTTCAGATCTAGAGAGATAGACCAGTCCCTCGGGCGAACGTGCACGAGGATTTTTCTGGTCGTAAGCATTTTGAACGGTCTTTTCGCAAGCACTTTGTTCAAATGTCTCAGATCTAGGATGGGTCTGAAGGCTCCGTCCTTCTTGCACGAGAAAATAACGGCTGTAAAAGCCTGACTCGCTTAGAGAAGGCGGTACCCTTTCTATAGCCCCTTTGCACAGCAGCTTTGCTATTTCTGCGTGAAGTAGGTGTGCTACTTCCGCATTCACTATTGTCGCGGTCCGGGCTCGAAAGCGCGGGGGACGGCGAATGAATTGTAGTGTATAACCCTGCTTTATTGTAATCAATACCCATTCTGAAATCCCTGGGATGTTCTCCCACGCGGCTATGTGAGCCGCTAGAGGGCGAATGGCCTCCGGGTTCAGACCGCCATTTGCTGGCTTGTGAAACTGAACCGGAGCCGAGAGCACGGCGCGCGCGCTCTCGGTTCTGGGCAATGGCGGCTCGCTGTCAGCCGAAACCGGCTGATTTATGTGAGATGTCCCGATCATAGGGGATGGGGAACAAACTTTTACCACATTTTGACGCGCGAGCAGCGCTCTGGGTGAAAGAGCTCTCTGTAAGCGTGAGCGCGTGGACGCGGGCACGAGACTTACAACTGTATCTAACGCCCCGGTCATAATAGACGGGGAGCGTTTTATTAACGCTCTGCGTTTTGTGATAACGCTTAAGCGCGCGGGCGGGGCCCGGGGAAAGGTTTGTGTTAGTAAGCGTGAGCGCTCTCTGGCGGGCACGAGACTTACGTTTATAACCTGTTTGTTTGACCGTGTAACAGAGCGGGCAGATAGTGGGCACAGACTTGTGGACACATTTCTTACATGCAACACTCGAGCGGCTTTTCTGCGCTTTATGAGAGTGTGCTCTGTGAGTGACACAGAATTTTGAGTGCTTATGTGTAGGGGTGAGCACTGGGGCGTGGGCACTTTCACTACACTTAAAACATTAACGGCATGAGCCGGACCAGACATTACACTCTTTTTGAGATTTCTCTGGGTCGCCGTGAAAACGGCGTTTGTGTGCAGGCGAGAGGGTGAATAAACCGGCTCGTTGGCTGCTAAATGAACCGCTGCAGTAGCCTGTTTGAAGGGGACTGACAGGGAAATGAATTTTGACGGCGGTCCGGCCGCAGCGGGACACGCGCGTCTTTTCTCTCTTACTGTTAGGAGGGCTTCGTGTGCTCAGATTTCAGCGTGATTCTCTGCCGAGGCCCTCTGGGAGACGGCGGTCTGTGACGGCTGTCTGAGCGCGATCTAGGGCGGCCGCCCTGACGTTGCTGCGAAGGCTGTTTGAAACTGACCCGGAGCCGAAAACACGGCGCGCGCGCTCTCGGTTCTGGGCAATGGCTGCTCGCTGAAAACCGAAAACCAGCTGATTTATGCGAGATGTCCCAATCATAAGGGATGGGGAACATTCTTTTTTCACTTTTTTGACGCGCGAGCAGCGCTCCGGGCGAAAAAAACTTCTTGTAAGCGTGAGCGCGTGCGCGGGCACTAGACTTACAAGTGTATTTGACGTCCCGATCAAAATGGATGGGGAGCGTTTTATTAATGCCCTTCGTTTTGTGATAACACTTAAACGCGCGGGCGGAGCCCGGGGGGAGGTTTGTGTTAGCAAGCGTGAACACACTCTGGTGGGCACGAGACTTACATACATAACCTGCTTCTTGATCGTGTAACAGAGCGGGCAGATAGTGGGCACAGACCTTTGGACACATTTCTTACATTCAACACTCGAGCGGCTTTTCTGCGCTTTATGAGAGTGTGCTCTGCGAGATTCGGAGTGCTTATGTGTAGGGGTGAACACTGGGGGCGTGGGCACTTCACTACACTTACAACACCAACGGCATGAGCCGGACCAGACATTATACTCTTTTTGAGATTTTTCTGGGTCGCTGTGAAGACGGCGTTTGTGTGCAGGCGAGAGGGTTAAACAAACCGGCTCGTTGGCTGCTAATTGAACCACTGCAGTAGCCTGTTTGAAGGGGACTGACAGAGAATAAACTTTGACGGCGGTCCGGCCTTAGCGGGAAGCGCACGTATTTTCGGAGGCGATGTGTCTATTAGTAAGCGTGAGCGCTCGTAAGCGGGCACGTAACTTACATTCTTAACCTCATATGCGGGGTAGCTCTCTTGTTACGTAAAGAGAGCTAGCCGCGTGCTCGTTGGTCGAGCAGAACTGGAACAGTGTTTGTACGAGGGCGCGCGCACGAGTAGTGGGCATGGGACCTACATTAACACAGATGATGCCCGTCCGGGTCATGCAGAGAGCTCGAGAGGGCTCTGCATGACGCGCGAACGGGGACACGAGGGCGGGGTAGCTCTCTTATAACGTAAAGAGAGCTAGCCGCGTACTAGTACGTGTCCCTCGGCCTCATCCTCAGATGCGACGGCAGTGAGGCTCGTGAGCGGCAGCTGCGCGTCGGTGAGGAGGGGCGGGGGGTTGAAGGCTTCGAGTCGAGCCCGCAGGGTCGACAGCGGAAGCGCTTTACAGAGCTCGCAGCCCCCGGAAGCGAGGGCGAGCTCTGCGTGTTCCAGGCCCAGGCAGAGAGCGCAGAACAGGTGGCGGTCTCCGGTGCTGAGCGGGGCTCTACACGAGCCGCAGGAAGTGCGAGGCATCTTGAAAAAGACGCTCGCTGCTCTTTTAGAAAATAATCTAAATAGCAAGGCAAAAAGGATACGTCGCCGGATAGCGTAGCTCGCACGGATGGCTGAAGGTGGCGAAGACGGGCGGCTTCCTCAGTGCTGTCCTAAGCTGGCTGTTCGCTGTTCGACGGCGGCGGTGGCTTCTCTCAGATCCAGCGATGCGAAGAGCTCGCTGAAGAGACAAAAATCAGGGAAGCAGCCTACAGCCCATTCCTTTATAGGCTAAAGCCACGCCCATTCTGGCGGGCTGTGACGCTATGAAGGCGCGGGCGCCCTTCATTGGGCGTGATGTCACGCCCGGCTCACTGGTAGGCTGCAGCAGTTGCCCGCAGGGCAGCCAATGAGCACGCAAGATAGCCTGCTCTAGGTCTGCTAGCTGCTGCACTGCGTTGACAAGGTATACAAAAA
Source organism: Gila orcuttii (assembly GCA_026230005.1). Lineage (NCBI taxonomy): Eukaryota > Metazoa > Chordata > Actinopteri > Cypriniformes > Leuciscidae > Gila > Gila orcuttii. The sequence continues at coordinate 12,482,815 of JAPDVR010000013.1, read as the reverse complement.
TTAAGGATAATTTTTTGGCTTCAGTATCTCGAGAAGATGAATCTTTCCCGTAGCGTAAGCTAAACTTACGCAATACGAGAGAACCTCTCGTAAGAGAACGTCGATTCTCCTGTTCAGCCTGTCATATTACTCATTTTGCATAATGTTGAGCCTATGCAGTTCAAGGTAATATTTGATTTGAAGTGTAATGTTGTTCTGGTGCTATTTTTAAGTCACCATTTGATGCCCAATGTAAAATCAGAGTCCTGAAGCTAAAGCAACAGAGAAGTCATGCTTAACAAGCGCTCCGGCTCCTCTGCGAGACGAGGGAATGCATGAATACTGCACTACTGAAATAAATGTGTTGAGCTGAGGTGCAGATGGAGAGGAAGCATCACACACTAAACCCATGACAGCGAGAGAAGAGCACTGCTGCAGGCAGATCAGAATGACAGCAGATCAAATGAGAGAGAGAGAGAGAGAGAGAGAGAGAGAGAGAGAGAGAGAGAGAGAGAGAGAGAGAGAGAGAGAGAGAGAGAGAGAGAAGGTGCCTCCATGTTTCACACACACCATATATTATCAACTCTACTTTCCTCCTATTTCATGCTCTGCATCAGTGCTGGATGATTGTGTGTTAATCTGAGGATATAATTCCTATATCCCACACAAATAACATTCATGGTGTGTTCAGCACCACTTTTTCTCAAATCCATCTTCCGTCCGAGCGTTAGCAGGAGGTCATCTGATAATTGGCAAAACTCCCTTTGTCTGCTTGTACAATTGTTAGTTTTCACAGGATTGTAAATACAATGCAATTTTTTGTTCATTTACATTAATAAATTTATAATTCATATTAATTTTTGGCATTTAGTATTACATTTTTTTATTTACACTTTAAGTGGGCTATTAAATAAAGTGTCATTTATATGTTGAATTGTGTTTTTTAAAACAGTGTGATGTCATATTGTGACCGTTGCAGTGTGTGGAAAGAATTTGTCCGCTTTACTCCTGAGTGCAAGCTAGTCCACCTTCGGTGTTGTGTAAGGTAGGCAGGTTTTTTGTCCTGTTGCTCTTTTATTGTATATGACAGCGTAAAAAGTTCAATAATTTATGTCCCGTACACTGGTCCGTTGTATTACAATTGCAACCAGTCTCAATAATGTGATGTGATGTGCATGTAAAAAAATGTGATGTGCAGTCAAATGTCCGGGTGTGTATGCTGTTTAAACGAGTGTTCTCACCAATACACTTGTTGTGCTTTGTGGAGTTTTGACGTGTTTTATTGACTCGATATTGTTTCTTATTCAAATGTGGTGAAAGAAAAACCAAAAACACACAGCACCCCCAACCTAAAAGATCTTCCCACGCCCCGGTTTTTCACATATTCTCCATTGTTGCAGCTCCTCTCTTCCCAGTCTGTCAGTAACGCTCTGTTTAGTTCCTGTCTCTATAAAAACAATGTGCTCTGATTGGTCGGCTGAACCAGTGTGTTGTGACTGGTCGAGCGGTTCGAGTGTGTTTGAAAACTAAACACATAATGGCACTATTTTCAAAAATGTATGTAAATTCACCCGAAATTAAGGCCTTGGGGGCCGGCATACTCTTGGTAGAATGAGCTCTGACAGCCAAAGGTGATGGCTGACCAGAGACCTCGTAAGCGAGGGAGATAACCTCAACTATACACTTGCTGACTGTCTGGTTAGAAGCAGGAAGACCTTTCTTCAGTGATCCAAAACAGACAAACAGCTGATCCGGTTTCCCCACAGGGCAGCTCATATGGGCATATGTATCCAGCGCTCTTACTGGACAGAGAAGTTTCAGCTTTTCCTGGTCCTGATCTATGGAAGGAGGAGGGCAGAAGGCTTGCAAAACGATAGGCCGCGGTACATTGGTTGGCACCTTAGGGACAATCCATCCCCGGTGCAGACTCAAGGCAAATGGGGACCGATAAGGCCTGAAGATCTCCTACTCTTTTAAGAGAAGAGATAGCTAGAAGGAAGACTGATTTTAACCTCAAACTTTTATGAAACCGTATCGAGGGATTTGAAGCGAGCCACAGATAAGCTTTTTAAAACAACAGCCTGGTCCTAAGCAGGAACCCTGGTTCAAATTGCAGGCGTCAGCATCAAAGTACCACAAAGGAAACAAGTTATTACAGGGTTCCTCCCCAAAGATGCCTTATCCACAAGGGCATGGTAAGCCACTATGGCAGCCACATAAACCTTTAAGAAAGAATGGGATAGCCCTGCCGAAAAGCGATCTTGTAGAAACTCAAGCACTGAACCAACCGGGCAGTTAACTGGATCCCATTGTCGCATACTGCACCAAGAACTGAAACCTTTCCACTTCAAGGCATAAAGTTTCCTTGTGGATGGAGCTCTAGAGTGAAGTTTGGTCTCTACAACCTCGGTTGAGAGACCAGCGTCTATGAGTTGTAGTATCCTGAGACGCAAACAGATCCACTTCCGCTTGGCTTCCCACATAAACTTCCCATATATGCTCCAACACCTCGGGGGTTAAGTCTCCATTACCCTGGCCTGTCTGGATGTTTGATCTTATGTTTTGTTCTCAGACAGAGCATCTTCCCTAGGGACCACAGGAGGATATGGTGCACCTGTTTGCATAGTGGACGTGAACGCAGACTCGCCTGGTGATTTATATAAGAGACCACGATGTGCTGTCTGAACAGAACAGCACATGATGGTCTCTTAGGTCTGGGAGGAAGTGCTTCAATGTCATGAAGACCATCATCATCTCCAGGCAGTTTATGTGCCACGAAAGATGATGACTCCTCCACAGTCCCTGAGCTGAGTGGCCTTCCATTACTGCTGATGGGTGGTGATGGCGCAGTGGATAAGACACATGCCTGTGGTGTGAGAGACCCGGGTTCGAATCCACTGTGAGACACCTATGTGTCCCTGAGCAAGACACTTAACCCTTAGTTGCTCCAGAGGCGTGCGACCTCTGACATATATAGCAATTGTAAGTCGCTTTGGATAAAAGCGTCAGCTAAATGAATAAATGTAAATGTAAATGCTCCCCAGCCTGAAGAGAGAGGCATCTGTCGTGAGAGTGACTCCATGAGAATGAACTCCTAACACAGTACCCTGGGACAAGAACCAAGTTTTCCTCCGTATTACCAAGGCATGGACAAATCGCAGCGTAAACTTGATAATATGAAGTGGGTTCCCCCTCGGGGAAAACCCTTTGGTCCTGAGCCACCACTGCAAGGTTCTCATGTACAGCTGGCCAAAAGGAATCACGTTGGACACGGCTGCCATCAGGACCAACAGTCTCTTAAAATGTTTCACAGTGAGTGACTGACCTAGCTCTATCTTCTGAAAGGCTGTGAGGAGAGCAATCAAATGAGCGGGTGATAGGACGGTCTGCATCATCACTGAATCCCATACCACACCAAGATCTTCTGTAATGGAGAAAGCACGCTTTTTGGCATTTGAGCAAGAACGACATCTCGATGCCGAACCGCCATCTGCTTCGACTCTGCTAGAATAAGCCAGTCCTCTATGTTGTTTAGAATGCGTATTCCCTGCAGCCTGAGCGGGGTAACAGAGCTACACCGAAAGGGAGTACCCGATATTGGTATGATTTGCCCCCGATAGCAAACCTCGAACTTCCTGTGTTGTGGAAGGATGGAGACATGGAAGTATGCGTCTTTTAGATCTATCGTGACAAACCAGTCCTCAGATATGATTTGAGTCACGATCTGCTTTTATGTCAACATTTTGAACTTGAGCCTCTTGACTGACCAATTCAGCTGACGAAGATCTAATTTAGGACGCAACCTTCTTTGGAACAATGAAGTAACGGCTGTAAAACCCTGATTCTGTGTCGGGTGGAGGAACCTGTTCTATAGTTCCTTTGCTAATAGAGATTTCACTTCTTGTTCCATTACCAGAGCCTGCAAGGGATACACTAATGTGACTACCATCCCGTTGTATCGCGATGGACGAGAGCCAAACTGGATTCTGTAACCTTACTCTACAATCTGCTGGACCCATCTATATATATCCGGCAGAAGCCTCCATTCTGCCAGATAATCTACTAAGGGAACTAAGCCTCTCGAGGCTGGCCTCTAGTGTAGTAAGAGCAGTTCGCATTTTTTTACATTTTACATTTTTATTCATTTGGCAGACGCTTTTACCCAAAGCGACTTAAATTGCATTTCAAGGTACACATTTTTACATTCTTATCAGTTTTTGCTATCAGAATCGAACCCATGACCATGGCGTTGCAATCGCTAATGCTCTACTGTTTGAGCTACAGGAAAGCTTACTGGCAGGAAACCAATTTGACTGATTTTGACCCCCATCAGAGGGCGCGAGCTTGACGCAGCGTCGTGGTGACATTGAATCATGAGCGGGATGGAAACCGCTGTGCCCTGAGGCACCGATGGTGACGGGGTTGGCAGAACCTCCTAAAGGCACCGATGTGGTGCGGGCACCATATACTGAGTATGTTGGATCCCCCGGGTAAAGGCAGAGAAAGAGCGGCGCCCGTCTCTAACCCCTCTGAGCGATCCATTTGCGAAACCAATGATTTTATCTTCAGTGAAAACTAGAGGCGGCAGCCTCTCACAATGCTAGCAGTCAGCCCTCTCGAAGGCTGACAGTACATGATGCGCTCCCAAACACAACACACAGGGAGAAGCTCACTGCTTGAATGTTTGGTTCGCCATCATATGTGAAATAGTGATTGCACAATATCAGGACAGACAACAATAAATAAGACTAGCTGCCAATATGCTGAAATAACCAATGAATATTTATTTTTTATTTTTATATATCTTTTTTTTATTTCCAGTAACTGTTTTCAATGGTTTTAGATTTAGTTAAATATAATAACCCCATCTCTGCAAATGTAGACTATATGATTTGGTTTTCATGAAAACAATGAACATGGAGAAAAGACTCCCAAACAACTAACAAACTTACAACACTGATTACATGCCAAAATCTACAGTAGAAATATTAATAATCTAATATTGAAACTGGCCCAAATATTTAAATTGATCTTAGTGATGTTTTGTTCTGCCATGTTGTGCTATATTTATAAAAATATTTTAATATTTTACTAAGAATTATCAACCATAATTATTTATATATTATTTAAATTAATTAATTAATTGCACTGAAGGTGCACCCATAGGTACCCAAGGTATCTACCCATTAAAAAATGGCTCTAATAAAATCAGTTCCAGGAAGAAAATATTAATCCTTAATTAAAAAGTTAAATTCAAACACTGATGTAGAGAAATTACCACAAACAATTTTAATTGGCTAAATGAAATAATATAATATAATATAATATAATATAATATAATATAATATAATATAATATAATATAATATAATATAATATAATATAATATAATATTACAGTATCTAAATTGTTATTTCAGTTTTGACATCTTAGAAATTAGCTCCATTACATAGTTGGTCTTCAGATTAATTCTATATTAATAATTAATAATATATAATAAGGTAACATAAATAAAATAAATATAATAATGGTAATGTAAAAAAGCCTGAGCAAATAAAATGGCTTTATATTGTGCCGTCTCACACACACGCGCACGCACGCACGCACGCGCACACACACACACACACACACACACACACACACACACACACACACACACACACACACACACACACACACACACACACACACACACACACACACCTGCGTGCAGATGTCCAGGGGTTTCCCGCTCAGGCTCTGTGGCATCTCCCTGCAGCGGGTGGAGAGGTTGAGGATGGCAGTGGCAGCCATGTGCGCCGCCTCCATGTCGTGTGTGTAGTCGAAGCTGCTCTTGCTGCAGGTGCTGCTGGCGCTGCTCTCCCCTCCTCCTCCTCCTCCTCCTCCTCCTCCTCCTCCTCCTCCTCCACAGCTCAGGCTGCTGCTGCTGCTGGGTCCGAAGCTGCTCGAGGTGCTGCTCGCCGAACTCCAGCTCTTGCAGTAGCGCTTCGCTGACGGGACACACAGAGCCGGGACGTTAACACACAGATGGGACAGATCACAAAACACACTTAGCTTCTGCATCTACATCCTACACTGGCTTTATTGTGCTAGCACTGAGATACTATTATAGTTTTCATTAATAGTTTCTATTTACTTTTATATTTTACATTTTCATTTTCATTTTAGTTAAAGTTTTAGTCATTTTGTTCAATTTGTCATTTTTATTTCAGTTATTTTAGTTCAACTAGGCCTACATGAAAATCAGAAATGTTACCATGGCAATATTTTATTTCAGTTAATGTTTATTTTTCAAGTAATTAATTTGATGGTTTTAGTTTTAGTTAACTATAATAACCCTGGGAGATATTTGGCAGTGACAGCTGATATGTATATGAATTTTATTTAAGTATGCTGTTATAAAGATCTCAGTGATTTACATCACAAGCATCAGAATTTCCGAATCCTTCTTTTTGCCCATTTAAATATCAGTGACTGCACTAAATTGCATATTGTTGCTCAGTTTGGGACTCTAAATGAAATGTGTTGTTTTCCTGTTTGAGTTTGAGCTCCATGTTCTCGCTATATCAGACTATATGAGCCATAAAATACTGATGTATCAAATATGAAACTCAACAAAAACAAATATGCACATACAATTATTAATATTTATAAATAAATATTTATTTTTTATATTGTGCTTAAAATTTCAATAAACAGTTCCACTCGCTATCATTTTTATATGTCAGACTTAACAAGGTTAAAATGTGTTACAGTCTTGTTCTACATGTAATTATTATGTACTTACTATAGTAATTACAATATCTGGGTAACAACTACTAACTCAGAATTGATCCCTAAACCTAATAATAAACCATATTAAGTTTATGTACTTACCTTATAAGGTTGCACTTTATTTTAAGGTGTCCTACAGTGTGATTATCAAATAGTTAATAAGTAATATTAACTAACAATATGAACTTAGTAATTTGGTTTAGGGTTGTAATTATGCATAATTTACTTTTATTACTATAGTAAGTACATGTAAGATGTGTAACGGATACTGTAAAATAAAGTGTTATAGCTTCTATTACTCAGTTCTTTCTTTCGTGAGTACACTGTATGTTCATGTACTGTAAAATAAAGTGCATAGAACCTCACGTTTTAGTGTCTGTAGTCAAATCCCTTTAGGAGGAAATGGCTTGTTTATTATGATGATTTTGATGATTATGAGGAGATTTTAAATGATGAGGGGGGTGTTGGGATGTAAGTGAGAGACGGAGAGACACTCTCTATAGTTTGACAAAAGACACAATGAGCCACAACACCAGCTGGGCATCAAAGTGGCATCTCCCACCGGGCGTCCTGCTGCCATCCCTCTCCCTCTCTCTCTCTCTCTCTCTCTCTCTCTCTCTCTCTCTTCTGAGTTCCTTTTCCTCTATCTTCTCCCTCCAGTCTGGTCATTAAAGCATGGCCGGGGATCTCACAGTCTTGCGCACAGAATTGCAATTAGCAGCAGCCCTAAATCCAGACTGTGATTTGCCTAAACCGCCTAATTCATTATGCATCTGCCTCGGGATCATTTCCATACATTTCCATACCTCCGAAATACAGTGAAGGAAGATCTCTGAGGCTTTTCTAATGGGGTTTAGTTCCTCACCAAACGTTCATGAAATGCAACTAGCTTTCTCAGACCTTAGCAGTCAAATCTTCAAGAGTCATAGTGATGATAATGATCATAAAGCAGCCCCCAAAAAGTACACTTAAGACATGCTTAAAATGTCCATATTCATTGGACAACAAAATATCAAACCAAGTGACTTATATGTAAATTAAATAGATCTAGAATTGAAAAAGAAGACATAGTTATAGACACAGTTGTTGTTTATGTGATGAACTACACCTGTGATTCCTCTGCAGAATTTGTGAATTTGAAGAGAACTGAGTTCATTCTTTCACAAAAACCCACTAGAGTCCAGGGTTATAGAACTGCAGGTATGACGTCAAAACCCGGAAAACTGGTTCCCTCGAGATTTCCCTATGGGGTTTTATAATGGGGTTTTTCAATTTATGAGTAACAAAATGCCTGTGGTAAACATGACTTGATGATACTTAAACGTATTGTTCTACAAAACACACCCATATTGGAAACACAGATTTTCAACCTGTTATGTTTATTTTATAAAACTTATGTTTCTAATAAGTAAATAGATAAGAATGTTTGGGGTCTGAGGGTGTGTGATTTACGTTGTAGAACAAAATGTCTAATTGTCATCAAGATTCCCGTAACCCTTTGCCTGGACTCATTATGATTTAATAGTTTTAGCTGTGTCTCATTACCTTGTTAACTCTGCCTTTATAAGTCCTGTGTTTTCAGTCATTCTTTGCAAAGTCTTGTATGTTATTACACTGCCTTTCTGAGCGTTATCCTGGTGTCTTGTTTTTTTTTTAATTCTCTGACCGTTTTCTGGATTACCTTTTTGCTTGTGTTTTCTGCCTTCTTTCTGTGTGTTTGAGCTTCTGCCTTTAACCCAAATCCTCGAGCAGTTCATAACATTACCAAAGACCTCTTATTCAGAAATTGAAAAAAACCCATTATAAAACCCCATAGGAAAATTCTGAAGGAACCAGAGGTGAATTAGTCTTCCGGGTTTTGACTTCATCCCTGCAGCACTCTATTAACTAAAACTATATATATATATATATATATATATATATATATAAAATAGTAATAATTTTTGTTACTTGAAATAAAATATTTAAAAAAAAACAACGTAAACTTATTTTTTGTTCAGCTAATACACTAGAAACATAAATCTGAAATATATATATTTTTTTTTTATAAAAACTAAATAGACATAAAATAAATTTGTCACTGTACAGCTGATTCTTGGGTTCTTTTTGTTAAAAGAATGGCTCCGAATGTTAAATCTGAGAAAAGCACTGGCATTTGGGTGTAGATGAAAATAACTCTTACAAAAACATATTAAATTGATCAAAAGTGACAGTTAAGACATTTATAATGTTACAAAAGATTTTATTTCAAATAAATGCTGTTCTTCTGAAAACATTTCCATAACAATATAAGCAGTAAAAACTGTTTTCAACATTGATAATAATCAGAAATCTTTGTTGAGCAGCAAATCAGCATATTAGAGTGATTTCTGAAGGATCATGTGACACTGAGACTGGAGTAATGATGCTGAAAATACAGTTTACTATATATTCACACAGAAAAAAAAAGAAATGTAAGTTGTAATAATATTTCACAATATTACTGATTTTACTGTATTTTTGATCAAATAAATGCAGCCTTGGTGAGCAGAAGAGTCTTTTTTTTTAAAAACATCCAAAAAATCTCACCGACCCCAATTTTTTTTACAGCTGCGTATATTGATGTCGTGGAGCAGACGTCTTACCCTCATCACTTTTGGGCAGTGTGTCCCGACCGTGGAGCTTGGGTGCAGCAGAGTGCCGTTTGCTGTAGATGTTGCTGCTGTCGTAGTTGTTGTAGTCAAAGCTGGTTTTGGAGTACTTCTCTAACTCTTTGGCCAGGTTGGAGCGCGGGGTTGAAGTAGGAACGTTGTTTTTGTAGCCATACTGTGGAATCTCCAACTGTTTCACAAAGCACATGGGCCTGAAACAGACAGAGTTTATGCTGTATCATGTGTCTGCCTGCCAATGATCAGTGCATCCATTTTATAAGCGTTGCACAGAAAAAATAACCAACAAATTGGTCCTTATTTTTAAGACATTATATACTTACATTTATATACTTAAAGTCTGCAAAATTGGAGCAACAACTTTAGTTATCCGTAAGTAGTGCTGAAGTTCAACTTAAGATATACTTAAGTATATTTGATTGTGGAAGTGGAACTATTGCTAGTATACTTTAGGTACACTTTAAATATCTTGCATTTAAAGACATATCATACTATCCTTACTAATAGTGATATTAAAACACATTTTATGCTTAAAGGGATAGTTCACCCAAAAATAAAAATTCTGTCAGTAATTACTCACCCTCATGTTGTTCCAACATTAGTAAGACCTTCGTTCATCTTCGGAACACAAATTAAAGGGGTGGTAAAACACGATTTCACTTTTCTAACTTTAGTTAGTGTGTAATGTTTCTATTTGAGCATAAAAAACATCTGCAAAGTGGTAACACTTTACAATAAGGTTCGTTAGTTAACATTAGTTAACTACATTAGTTAACATGAACTAATAATGAACTACACTTATACAGCATTTATTAATCTTTGTTCATGTTAATTTCAACATTTACTAATACTTTATTAAAATCTTGTTAACATTAGTTCATGCTCTGTGAACTAACATGAACAAACAATGAATAGCTCTATTTCTATTAACTAACGTTAACAAAGATGAACAAATACAGTAACAAATGTATTGCTCATGGTTAGTTAATGTTAGTTAATGCATTAACTAATGAACCTTATTGTAAAGTGTTACCTGCAAAGTTACAGCGCTCAAAGTTCAAAGCAAATGGAGATATTTGCTTTTAAAGAAATCAATTTCTAAGGACTACAGCAAACAGCCGGTTTTGGACTAAACGACATTCCTCCAGGGTTGCTGACGTCGACAACCCCAATAAGCCCCTCCTCCGAGAATACGAAATAAGGGGGGCGAGGCCATTTTATATTGCGTTGGAGAAAAGTTATTGTGGTATAGGAGTGTTGTTGCCGCCGCAATGTTGTCGAAACGCTGTTATTTTCATCAGTGCCCGGATTGCAGGTCCACTTTGTTCAGCCTTCCTAGGGTCGCGGGAGTTAGGGATCAATGGTTAATTATTACCCAAATCTCGCTCTCTGTGCTGCACATTTTACGGAGGAAAGCTTCTACAATCTTGGTGAGTTCAATGCAGGATTCGCACAATGGCTTGTGCTGAAAGATGGAGCAGTTCCAACTTTAAGAACAGAAGCTGTTGTTTACGGGCCACAATCTGTAAGTATGATTTATTTTTCGTCTATGTGTTTTCCTGTAATAGTTTGTATTGTTAATTGTACGTTGTAGCAAGGAAGTAAACAAATGACAACACTGTTTGGCTCTGCAAACCAGCTTGTTAAATGCTCATTCATACTTAACGTTATCCGACAAACACCTAACGTTACAAACTTTTTTTAAATCTCAACAGAGAACTTGGAATTAGAGTAAATTATTCTTTGATTAGAGCTTTTATGTATTGTTTATCGCTTGTTTATCTACAGGCATGCTAAACATGGTTCTGTGTTTGATTTGGCTACTGCAGTAAAGCAGTTCTGTTGACAGATATTTGGCTACAATCGTTCTCAAAATACAAAAGTAACCGTGCCATACAGTCAGTAACGATCACTATAGATCCGCAGTCTTTACTAAAAAAATAATCCCTTTGAGGACTGTAGTATAATTTGTTAGAACAATTATATGAAATTCTTGTTTATGAAACTTATTTTTTTGTAATACTATAATAATTAGTACAATTAAATAACAGCGTATCTAAAAGGTAATGAGACAACAAAAAACAAACCTTTCTGAAATGTCGTTTAACAGCCGTTCTTGAACAGGTTCTGCTCGATCATCTTCACTAATATTCTCTGGGTCTGATTCGGGCTCAAACTGGTATGGTTTTATTGACGCCATCGTTTATAATACACCAAAGCACAAACTAGGCTACCGGTAAAGGTACGGGGCGTGACGTTTCTGGAAAACGTACACTAGGCGGTTAGCGAATCACAACACACTGGGCCAGCTAACCAATCTGAGCCCATTGCGTAGTTTTGAGGGACTGGCTTCATAGAACCCGGAAACCATCAGACCGTTTTTACAAGGAGGGACAGAGCAGTGTAGAATAAAGGTAAAATATATGAAAAATAATGCCATTTTTTAAAAACGAAGCATGAACACATGTTACAGTGCACCCAAAAAACACAATCAAGCCTTTGAAAAAATGTGTTTTACCATCCCTTTAAGATATTTTTGATTAAATCTGAGAGCTGGATCACTCCTCCATGGGCTTCTTAAGGGATTGACACTTGTTCCCAAAAAATTTATTAAATACATCGTTAAAATAGTCCAAGTGACTACAGTGGCTCAATCTTAAGTTTATCAAGCGACGAGAATACTTTTTGTGAGCAAAAACAAACAAAAATAACAACTTTATTTCAATTATTCATTTCCTTCTCTGTGGGCCTCGAGTCAGTTCACTAGTGTAATAGCGTAAGCTTCTGTTGTTGTACGTCACACGCATCACACACATGACCAGCGCCGGCCAATAGTGAGCCTACGTGTGACGTATAACAACAGAAGCTCTACGCTATTACACTACGTGAACTGACTCGAGGCCCACAGAGAAGGAAATGAATAGTTGAAATAAAGTTGTTATTTTTGTTTTTTTGCGCACAAAAAGTATTCTCGTCGCTTGATAAACTTAAGATTGAGACACTGTAGTCACCTGGACTATTTTAACGATCTCTTTAGTAACTTTTCGGGGCCGGCAAGTTTCAATCCCTTAGAAGCCTATGGAGGAGTATGGAGGAGTGATCCAGCTCTCAGATTTAATCAAAAATATCTTAATTTGTGTTCCGAAGATGAACGAAGGTCTTGCAGGGTTGGAACAACATGAGGGTGAGTAATTACTAACAGAATTTTCATTTTTGGGTGAACTATCCCTTTAATATTAAGAAACATAAAGTACTCCAAATAAAGTTGAATTATAATATTTATATCAGTAAGTCTCAAGCGATATGTCAGAAAATATGTTAATGATAATTGTAGTATACTTAGTACGAAATAAATGTATTTTAAATACATTTTGTTATAGCTTTTTTTCCCCCCTAGGGTAGAGCATCAATGAGAATGTCTGTTACCTGAGCACACGATCTGAAGCCTGGTTGGATTTTCCTCCATCACATGGATGATGTTTCTCATGGGCTTTGGCCAGTTTCTCTGCAGCCGCTATGGGGCAACCTGACAGGCTGGATGATGAGAGAGTAATGTGAGGGACATGGCTTTACAAAGACACATCAATATGTGACAAATCATCATTTCAAACAGCAAAATTATGCAGCTTAGACACATCACTGATATAACATGATGTCTTATATGCTGTATTGAAATTAAATCAGAATGTTGATGATTAAAATCAGAAATAAGATTCGATAATCCAAGATTACAAAGAAAGAATTGAAATCTTCTGCTTCTCAGATCTGCCAATGAGGTTCATTCTCATGTTACGCAGCACGATTGAGCTTCAGGCAAGAACCAATGAGGTTCATTCTGGTGTTACACAGCATGTTTGAGCTTCAGGCAAGAACCAATGAGGTTCATTCTCGTCTTATGCAGCACGTTTGAGCTTCATCAAGAACCAATGATGTTCATTCTCGTGTTACGCAGAACGTTTGAGCTTCAGGCAAGAATCAATGAGGTTCATTCTCGTGTTACGCAGCACGATTGAGCTTCAGGCAAGAACCAATGAGGTTCATTATGGTGTTACACAGCATGTTTGAGCTTCAGGCAAGAACCAATGAGGTTCATTCTTGTCTTATGCAGCACGTTTGAGCTTCATCAAGAACCAATGATGTTCATTCTCGTGTTACGCAGAACGTTTGAGCTTCAGGCAAGAATCAATGAGGTTCATTCTCGTGTTACGCAGCACGTTTGAGCTTCAGGCAAGAAACAAATTAGGTTCATTCTTGTTTTACGCAGCACGTTTGAGCTTCAGGCAAGAACTAATGAGGTTCATTCCCATGTTACGCTGCACGTTTGAGCTTCATCAAGAACCAATGAGGTTCATTCCCGTGTTACGCTGCACGTTTGAGCTTCATCAAGAACCAATGAGGTTCATTCTCGTGTTACGCAGCATGTTTGAGTTTCAGGCAAGAACCAATGATGTTCATTCTCGTGTTACACAGCACGTTTGAGCTTCAGGCAAGAAACAAATTAGGTTCATTCTTGTTTTACGCAGCACGTTTGAGCTTCATCAAGAACCAATGAGGTTCATTCTCGTGTTACGCAGCATGTTTGAGCTTCATCAAGAACCAATGAGGTTCATTCTCGTGTTACGCAGCATGTTTGAGCTTCAGGCAAGAACCAATGATTTTCATTCTCGTGTTACACAGCGCGTTTGAGCTTCAGGCAAGAAACAAATTAGGTTCATTCTTGTTTTACGCTGCATGTTTGAGCTTCATCAAGAACCAATGAGGTTCATTCTCATGTTACGCAGCACGTTTGAGCTTCAGGCAAGAACCAATGAGGTTCATTCTCGTGTTACGCTGCACGTTTGAGCTTCATCAAGAACCAATGAAGTTCATTCTCGTGTTACGCAGCATGTTTGAGCTTCATCAAGAACCAATGAGGTTCATTCTCGTGTTACGCTGCACGTTTGAGCTTCATCAAGAACCAATGAGGTTCATTCTCGTGTTACGCAGCATGTTTGAGCTTCATCAAGAACCAATGAGGTTCATTCTCATGTTACGCAGCACGTTTGAGCTTCATCAAGAACCAATGAGGTTCATTCTCATGTTACGCAGCATGTTTGAGCTTCAGGCAAGAACCAATGAGGTTCATTCTCGTGTTACGCTGCACGTTTGAGCTTCATCAAGAACCAATGAGGTTCATTCTCATGTTACGCAGCACGTTTGAGCTTCATCAAGAACCAATGAGGTTCATTCTCGTGTTACGCTGCACGTTTGAGCTTCATCAAGAACCAATGAAGTTCATTCTCGTGTTACGCAGCATGTTTGAGTTTCAGGCAAGAACCAATGAGGTTTGTTCTCGCGCATCAAGCAGGTTCGGTTTATGTTCGCTGATCAATGTTTATATGTGCATAAAAGCCTAAATTCAATCTTTTCATCATATTAAGTGATCGAGTCTCATCAGAAAATTTGGACTGGAATAAGTTTTACGATCTCTTTATGAACTTTTTGAAGCATCAAAGTGGTAGCTGTCAATGGAGGGACTAAAAACGGAAGTCTTATTGGTTTGGAACGACATGAGGGTGAGTAGGCTAATTACTGACAGAAGAGACAGATTTTTGGTGAACTAACCCTTTAATTCAAAGGAAAAACAAAATTATTTTATAACCATATTGTCAGATATTTTTTCTTGTTTTAAGCAAAAACTCGCAACATTTATGCGCGTAATATGTCATTTTGCATATATAAAGACGTAATATGTAATTTTGCATCTCAAGTAAATGTATCTTGATTTAAGAATGTTTAGATATTTGTACTGGTAAACAAGATAAAAATGCTCAGTAAAGACAATGTGTGTAAAAAAAAGTGTATAAAAAGCAACCTCAAAGCAACACAATGTTCTTTTACAGTGAAACCTGTATTATTCAAAGTTTTCACTCAGAAATGGGTAATCACAAATAATTACAAAGAAACAATTAAATTAAATATGCAAATTTTAAGTTGAAAGACTGAAATATTACTTCAATGATCTTTGTATTGGAGGAATAAAAAATTGTATTATAATTTTTACAGTGTAGGTAGTGTCATGAGCTCAGAGCACAGAGATATGAAAGGCTTCTGAAGGGTGTGTGTGTGTGTGTGTGTGTGTGTGTGTGTGTGTGTGTGTGTGTTTGATCCATGACATGAACTGCAAGCAAGCTGCCAGGTTTTCTGCCGTAGGAAATGTAATTTCACTCTTGCCAGTATAAGTGAGGTGAGTGTGTGTGTGTGTGTGTGTGTGTGTGTGTGTGTGTGTGTGTGTGTGTGTGTGTGTGTGTGTGAGTGTGTGTGTGTGTGTGTGTGTGTGTGTGTGTGTGTGTGTGTGTGTGAGTGTCGTGCCTGGCGCGTGTGTTTCAGGGCCGTGTGGAGTGGGCCGTCTCCCATGGTGAGGTGTCAGTGAGGTGCTAATGGCTGACGCTGAGAGCATTACTGCGCAAACCAGTTCATCAGCCCAATCCACACGCAAAGCACTTCCACAGAACAACGTGCTGTTTTAAAAGCTGCTTGAGGGAATGTGCATTTGTAGAAGTCTTTACTTTTATCACTAGCAACATCAAACATAATTGCAAAAAAAAAAAAGTTTCGACCTGGCTTCCCAAACACACCCATGTCCACCACTTTTTGAGAAAAACACGTATTCCCACACAGTGCTGGTTAGTAATTGATGTAATCTGGATTACGCTATCAGATTACAAAAATTAAGTACTTTGAATTATTATATTATATTATATTATATTATATTATGCTCATAATCAGATTACAGTTACTTTTTATTGATTACATGATAACATATTATTCACACAGAAAATTATTCACAATTAATTGATTTTCCTTAATTCTTTTTTTCTCTTTACATTTCTATTTACATTGACACAATTTATACCCTGATGTAATGTGATGTTTAAATCACTTCATGTTGTTGATAACAATGAATGGTATATATCAATGTGGGATAAAATAATCCTATTTGAATCTATGACATAAGGGAGTTTGAACAAAAGTAATCTAAATTGAATAAAAAAGTAGTCCGATTAGATTGCCTAAAATGTGTAAAAATGTGTAATCAGAAACAGACTACAATTTGAGTTAGTGTTCAGGGAGTCAGCCTACCAATGGTTTACTTATAGTCTCTATACATTAAAATAGAAAGTATTTTAATATAAAAAATACATACTTTACTTTTATTATCCAAGAACTGTGACTTGTAACTGCTTATATTAAATTATAAATGAATGCTTTGTACCTCCAGAAATCAAAGGTACAACTGAGAAATTTGCTGACAGAATGGGGAAAAATTAGACAACGCTGTGATTTTCTAAACGTAGACACTGCAGAATAAAGATGATTATAATGAACAAATGAGCGGTTCTCTCATCCAGACGGAGAGGAACTCACCTCCTGTGAGAGTTCCTGTTGCTGTTGACGTGACCCCGGCCCGTGCAGCCAGGCGTAGGGCACTTAAGAACATTTTCATACATTGCAAGAACTTGACAGCAGGCGAGAGAAATAGGGTGAAAGATTAGGAGTTAGAGGCCCACAGTTAGTCATCTGCATTAGTGTGAAACACTCGTCATTATCACCAGCACGCTCAGAACGAGAGACATCAAACAGTGGCATGCAAGGCACTGCTAAAGAAAGAACACTGGCATGCACATGAACCATGCAGCAAAAGTCGTAGTACAAATCACATGAGTATTCTATTTTATTCTATTCTATTCTATTCTATTCTATTCTATTCTATTCTATTCTATTCTAGTTCCTCTTTTTAATCAGATTCCCTGCTGCTTGCTGTAAGTAAAGCACACTCCAGTGCGTTCAGTTGTGAGTGATGCAGACAGACGGTTTGACAGAGAGCTCTATCCCTGATTATATTCTCATCACCAGCTGAAGCTGTCAGCTAAAGTTACTCATTCTGTGTGAGGTGTTGCTGCTCTTGATTGTTTCAGCTCTGCACTTGTCTTTCATTTGCATTAAACACACATCAGCAATCAATGAAATTCCTGCCCAAACTCTCCCTCTCTCTGATCCCAGACTCTATTATTCATCTGTACATGTCTTTGTCTTCTCTGCCCATGACCGACTGGAATTAGATTACTGTTCATTAGGACGCTGGAGTGGGGGCAGAGAGTGTGGGCTGGGGTGAGCAGACCGGCACTCTTCCGGTGCTCATCTTCATCATTATCAGCTCCTTAATCCCTCACCCTCATCTTCAACATACTCTGACATGTTCATTACTGAGCAGCAGGCAGGATCCGCTCACCTCCACCGACTGAGATGCATGTCTTTGTGTGTCTGAACGCAAGTAAAGCTTCATTTAATGAAGACCTGTTATGCCCTTTTACAAAGTCTTGATTTTGTTTTTGGGCTCTACTAGAATAAGTTTTCATGCTTGATTCATTTTTCTTTTCTTTCCCATATTCTATATTTGTTGCAGCTCCTCTCTTCCCAGTCTGTCAGTATCGCTCTGTTTAGTTCCTGTCTCTATGAAGCTCCTCCTTCTGAAAAGCACAATGTGATTTGACTGGTCAGCTGGACCAACTCAACTTTTCTGATGCACTGGGGCAAGAATAATTAATTAGGTTGATTTTTCGCTATTTACACTGTTGTGTAAAATGACACATTCATACTCAAAAACGATTCATCAAATGTTACCGTCATTGTGTATTGTGTTCCAAGTATTAAGGTCTCTGAGTTCAAATGGCTACTACTTTACGTATATTATGTAAACATCGTGTCTATACAATATCTGTTGAATTATTTACTTAGATGTTTATAAGTACAATAACCACTTTAAAAGTGTGGTACAATTCAGTGTTATATTGTTGGAGTAAAAAGTACTGCAAAGTAAATTTCAACTAAGTAGAAATCACTCAAAAAACTTTTCCTGGCCAAGTTAAAGTTACTTATTTTTTTGTTAATTTTACTTAACTTAGTTACGTAGAGTTTACTTAATTCCATATGTGAAATTTACTTTTAAAATATTTGTCTACAAAAATGTTTTACAAAACTGTACATTTTACTTTTTTCAGTTTTGAGCAGCTAAAAGTTGGCTTAAGATAATAACAGCCACTAAGTGACCCAGCATAATGAAACAGTCTTTCAGTAAGTGTGTGTCACACCTCATGTGATGGTCATCTAAAAACGCCCCTACTTTGCCACCCCAGCGCCAGCTCACAAACTGCCTTGCCATCTGGACACTTTAAAAGCAAATATTTTTGTTAACTAATTTCAGTCTGTGGTCAAAGCCATCAGTTTGATTGCCATCTGGTTAATTTGTGAATAAAAAAAAAACACATTTTAATGCATTTTAATGAATCACGTAAAAGATGTTTTAACTGGAGATTTGCTCAAGGTGAATGAAAGGAAATCTCACTCGTTCTTCCTGTCTGTAACTCTTTCATCAGATTATAATTATTACAGTTTATTCAACTGGATTTAATTGAGCATCTAAAACAAAATGAGAAATCTAACCAACTTATTAAACTGGCCTCCATTAAGATAGCGTCGTAATTACCAAACAATAAACGCATTCATGCATGTCTGTGATATTGCGACGGCTGCTCCTCTATTTCCTTCAACAATAGCAACATTCATATAGGTATAAAGAGTGTATGAACTTCTTGTAAATTATTTCAAGAAAACTTAAAATAAAGTTTAAGTTAATACAAAATCTTTGTACATTCAGGTGTAAAATTGTCCAAAAATAGAATTCAATTACTGATTTTGAATTTCATTGATAGACAGATAGAGCTAAAGAGAAAGATGATGCCGATTGGAATGACCAGGTTAATATACTGGGTGATGTAAATTATATGATTTGTTATTATATTTTATTATTTCTTTCATTACAATATCTCAAAGAAGTGATCAGGGGTGAATTGTAAGTAATTTCACTATTTTGGTTAGAGTGTATGTTAATTTTGTCAAGTTCGAAGGTACTGAATTTCTAATTTGAAAAGCTGATAAATATTACAGATGTTTATTGGGTTTTTTCCCCTCTTTCAAATTGAATTATTTTAAACATAACATTTTTTCTTTTAAGAACATGGTTATTGTTATGGCAACTGATGAGTAATCAAATGTCCTCAATCACTTATATTTCGGTTAGTCATTTGTAAAACAACAACAAAAGCCTGGTCTATGACATCATCATCATCATCATCATCATCATCCAGGAAGTGATATTATTTTTTGCAGGAAAAGCAAAACATCAGTAAGTGCTGCAGGAATGACCCATCTTGAGCTTGTGTTCACCACAGATCTTATTCAGGCTTTTACCTAAATCCCAATGTCATTGATTTGAACTGAAAGTGCTAAAAGGTAAGAGGTATTGCATAGGAATGAGCAGATGTTTTTAGTGTGGAGGAGGACGGCATGCAGAAAGAACTGAAGACTGGTTCCCACAGACAAACACATACAGACTCACAGTCAACCAATGGTTATGACCTCTTTTCATTTATGCCGGCATGAAAAATAGCAAAGATTTAAAGGAAGAAGCAAGCAAACGTGGCACTGAAGTTTAGAAAGAGCTTGTAGTGTGCTTACTTTCTGGTGGGACTCTGTCCTTATGCGGGCATCCAGACAGGCTGCGATGATGCGGGTACAAACCCGTCACATGACCTGTGCCGTCACAGCCAGGCGTTGGACATCGGCTTTCTTTTTTCCCCGACCGCGAAGAATCTGAATACACAAACACACACAGGATTATTATTGACACATTTGTATAGAACTAAATATGCAAGAGGACTGATAAAGTCTGGTCCAAGAATTGCCTACTTAGACAGAAAGAAACTGTCTGACTGACATGCAAAACAACCACGTCACCATTATGTTCAGTTTAGCTTTAGTTTCACTTTCATGGACTCAAGGGCCCTGTTTACTCCTGCTATTAAGATGCGTTTTGTCAATCGGATCACAAGTAGATGTTTATGCTGTTTATGTTTATCACAAGTAGATGATCACATTCCCGTTTACACCTGGTGATTTAATCCATCTCTTTTATCCACTTTCAACCACTTCTGTCCTGATTTCTTCGAGGGGAGGGAAAATGGGCAGGTAATTGTATGGGCTTTTTCAGATCTTGCGATCTAAATGATGAAATAAGATCACACAATTTATATATGAACACGACCGGAGATGACGGAAAAACTCACAGAGCATCAGCTTTCGTTTCTGCTCTGACAGCCACAAGACCAGCTAAACACTGTGAGTGTGTGTTAGATATCAGGAATGGTGAGAGAACATCGTGCTTGATACATTTTCATCTTCAAACCAAACTTGAGTCTTCAGCCAACAACGTTTTAAGCACGTCTGGCTAGAGCTCTTTTCATAATGTTTACGCATTAAGTCAGTAGACGGAGAGAAGACAGTCTTTTGTGGCTGTTTGAACACATTCGATCACATGAGCGTTTACACTGTGAATGTAATCCGGTCGAATGTGTTCTGGAAGTGGGTGAAAGTGGACAAGCTCAAAACCTTTTTTAGACCCCGTTTACACCTGTACTTAGCGTCGTCGACTTGTGATCCGATTGACTAAAAATGATCTTAATACCAGCTGTAAACAGACCTTAGTTGTTTATCATCACTCACATGTCTCCTTTGTTCTCTGTTTCCCACCACTAGTTACTGTAGTGACCATGGATATTCATTTATAAGCACACCTGTCTGTATTTGGTTCATCATCACTGTGTATTTAAATTCCTCTTTAGTTCACATTCATTTTGCGGTATTGTTCGAGTGTTTGTGCTTGAACGCTGTCATGCATCATCGTGGATCACCTGAGTTTACTTTGTGTTAATAAAAACACTTCTATCTGAATCTTCTTCATCATCATTGGACTGAAACGTGACACTGCAGCAGGTAAAGGTGAATAAATCTAAAATTAATGATACCACAATGATCGCAAATTAACAATATTTAGATCTAAATCAATTTGACCATCTAAAAATTATAAGAACACTGCATTTTTTTGCAACTCTTTTTAAACATTTTTTTTTTTTTTTCAAATCAACATATTTTTCCTCGCTACTATTCGGCATGTACCATGGAAATCTGTGTTGAGTACATTTTGGATATACACTATCACTCTAAAGTTTGGGGCCAGTAATATACAGTATATCATTTTTAAAAATACTCCTATTCAGCAAGTACACATTAAACTGATCAAGAGTGACAGTAAAGTAGCATTGCATTATATAATGTTACAAAATATTTCTATTTCAAATAAATGCTGTTCTTTTGAACTTTCTATTCATCAAAGATCACAGTTTTCACAAAAATATGAAGCAGCACAACTGCTTTCAACATATTAGAATGATTTCTGAAGGATCATGTGACACTGAAGACTGGAGTAATGATGCTGAAAATTCAGCTTTGGTCACAGGAATAAATTACATTTACAATAAATTTAGTTATTTTAAATTGTAAATATATTTCACATTATTAAAACTTTTACTGTATTTTTGATCAAATAAATGCAGCTTTGGTGAGCAGACGAGACTTTTTACATTTTTTAAAAGTACCGACCCCAAACTTATGAACAGTGATGTAGTTGCAACCTTTTGTCCTTGTTAATGTATCTCTTGTTAGTGTATCCTGGACCTAGATCTGCAGAGGACATCTCTTCCTGATGGCTGTCCATTAGGGGTGGGCGATACTGAAAATTTCGATATCGATCCGATACCAAGTAAATACAGGGCCAGTATCGCCGATATCGATACCGATACCAATACTTTTTCATTTTAAAAGCAAGCACTTGAACTTGTATGCACTTTCCTGTGCTAGAGCAGTGTGTCATGATTTATGAGGTGAATGCATCATTAATATGGTAAATCTGAATATGTTTTCAAGACTACTAAATATTTTCTGATTTGTGCTCTCAACTCGCCTGTAATTAGTCAGTGACTTTTACAAAACTACCCTAATTATAGTAAATGTACTATTGTACACTAGCCTACTGTTAAAAAGTTTGGGGTCTGTAAGATTTTTAATTCTCTTCTGCATTTATTTGATCAAAAATACATACATAGGCTATCTGTTTTCTTTGCCATAGGAAACGTCTCGGTTACGGATGTAACCCTCGTTCCCTGAGTAGGGAACGGAGACGTTACGTCGAGTGACGGAGAATGGGGATTTCGCCTAGAAAGCCAATCATCTTCGAGTATTACAAAACGAGCCTATGGCAATGAAAATGCCATGGGTCTGCGGAATTTGCATAGCGTATCTCCGCCCCACCGCGTGGGTATAAAAGGAGGAACGCCGGCAAAGGCAGATCATGTCTTCGCTGAGGAGCCGAGACTGAACTCAGGCGTCTACCCAGCGGTACAGCGGAAGTGGCAGGGAGACGTAACGTCTCCGTTCCCTACTCAGGGAACGAGGGTTACATCCGTAACCGAGACGTTCCCTTTCGTAGTCACTCCGAGTTACGTCGAGTGACGGAGAATGGGGTCCCCGTATAATCACGCCACCTTCACAGCTGTCTTCCAGTGCCCTGCGAAAGTCTGATCTCCCTGTCGTGATACTGGCACGGACGAAGGAGTCCTACTTAACACAGGAATACCAAGGTACACTGGGGAGCATATCTCAGAGGAGATAGCCGCAGCATGCCTACCCGTAGGGAGGACTTAGAATACGCATATGGCCGGAAGGCTTCATATGGAGGAACACTGGAGTAACCAGCCCGTGGGGTGGCAACTTTCAACTCCAGGGTGGCAAGGTGGCTTGCCGAGGGAAAGACACATGCTCAAAGAGGCTTACAGTGGACATACACATGTGGGGGTTACTCAAGGGAGGAACCAAGCACACGGAGGCACCTAGCCGACGCACAGGCAATAGACACTGGCGCCAGCGTCAACAGTGCTGGAGGAACTCAGGGCTTCAGAAGGGAAGGCTCACCTGAGGAGAATAACCGCACGTATCCAGTCCGTGGAGTGGAATGGCGAGCAAGCGAAGACACCTGAGCGGGTCCTGAACTAGCTGGATGAAGCGAGTACATGGGAGGACACTGGCTCCACTCGGAGATTATAAAATCTGGCGAATGTGTTAGGTGTCGCCCAGCCTGCAGCTCTACAGATGTCTGCCAGCGAGGCGCCATGCGCTAGAGCCCAAGAGGAAGCCACACTCCGGGTGGAGTGGGCTGTCACACCAAGGGGGCACGGTCGGCCTTGCTGTTGGTAAGCCAAAGCAATGGCGTCCACTAACCAGTGAGACAACCTCTGCTTTGAGAGAGCCTTTCCCTTCAGTCTCCCACCATAACAGACAAAGAGCTGGTCTGAGGTCCTGAAACACCGCGTCCTGTCTACGTAAGCGCGGAGAGCGCGTACTGGACAGAGCAGTGCCAAGGCTGGGTCTGCCTCCTCCAGGGGCAGCGCTTGCAGGTTCACCACCTGGTCCCGAAAGGGAGTGGTAGGAACCTTGGGCACATATCCAGGCCGGGGTCTCAGGATCACGTGAGAGTAAGCCGGCCCGAATTCCAGGCACGCTTCGTCAACGGAGAATGCGTGCAGGTCCCCTACCCTCTTAATGGAGGCCAATGCAACCAGGAGCGCTGTCTTCATAGACAGGAACTTAAGCTCCACTGATTGCAGAGGCTCAAAGGGAGCCCTCTGCAGGGCATTTAACACCACTGAGAGGTCCCAAGAGGGAACAAGAGGAGGGCGAGGAGGATTCAGTCTCCTCGCTCCTCTCAGGAACCTGATGATCAGGTCGTGCCTTCCCAGAGACTTACCATCAACTGCTTCGTGATATGCAGCTATAGCGGCCACATACACCTTCAGGGTGGAGGGAGACAGCCTTCGCTCCAGCCCGTCTTGCAGGAAGGAAAGCACGACACTGATCAAGCATCTCCTGGGGTCTTCTCGGCGAGAAGAGCACCAGTTGACGAAGAGGTTCCACTTCAACGCATAGAGATGTCTCGTGGACGAAGCTCTAGCGGAAGTGATGGTAGCCGCCACCGCAGGTGGCAGGGTACTCAAACCTGCCTCGTCCCGTCCAGAGGCCACACGTGGAGCCTCCAGAGATCGGGACGAGGGTGCCAAAGGGTGCCCCGTCTCTGAGAGAGGAGGTCCTCTCTCAGAGGAATTGGCCAAGGAGGTGCTGTCGCGAGGAGTACTAGTTCGGAGAACCAGGTCCTGGCGGGCCAGTACGGCGCAACCAAAGTGACCTGCTCCTCGTCCTCCTTGATCTTGCACAGAGTCCGTGCGAGAAGGCTCACTGGGGGAAACACATATTTGCGTAGGCCCCGCGGCCAGCTGTGCGCCAGTGCATCCGTGCCGAGCGTGCCCTCGGACAGGGAGTAATACAGGGCGCAATGGGATGAGTCGTGGGAGGCAAACAGGTCTATCTGTGCGTCCCCGAACTGGTCCCAAATCAGCTGGACCGACTGGGGATGGAGTCGCCATTCGCCGGGGATAGGACGGAACCGAGACAGCTCGTCGGCTGCAAGGTTCCGAACGCCCGGAATGTAGATAGCACGAAGGGACCTCAGGTGCTTCTGACTCCATAAGAGGAGGTGGCGAGCGAGTTGCGACATACGGCGGGAGCGTAGACCACCTTGACGGTTGATGTACGCTACTGTTGCGGTATTGTCTGAACGGACTAGCACGTGTTGACCCTTGAGCAGCGTGTGGAAACGGTGCAGGGCAAGGCGTACTGCCAGCAACTCGAGGCAATTGACATGCAGAAGGCGCTGGGGTCCTGTCCAGGAGCCCGCGGCAGCATGTCCGTTGCACATGGCGCCCCAGCCCGTGGAAGAGGCATCTGTGGAGACAACAACATGCCTGGAAACTCGTTCTAGGGGGACTCCGGCCCGTAGAAAACTGAGGTTCCTCCACGGGGTGAAGAACTGACGGCAGGTCGGAGTCACTGGGACTCGGAGCGTGCCGTGATGCCATGCCCACCTCGGGACTCGATCGCGAAGCCACAGCTGAAGCGGTCTCATATGAAGCAATCCGAGCGGCGTTGCCGCGGCTGCAGATGCCATATGCCCCAGGAGCCTCTGAAACAATTTCAGTGGGACCGCACTCTTGCCCTCGAACTGACGAAGACAAGTCAGCAGTGAGTGTCGAGGCAAAGTCCTCGACCGTTCCGCCGAAGAGGCCGGCCTGGGATATGGGGGCGTCGAGCAGACGAGAGCGCTCGGCGTCCCGCATATCAGCCAGGTTCAGCCACAGGTGACGCTCCTGGACCACCGAAGTGGCCATCACCTGACCCAGGGAGCGTGAGGCCTCTTTCGTCGCTCGGAGAGCGAGGTCAGTGGCGGCACGCAGCTCATCAAAGAGCCCTGGGTCAGTCCCGCCCTCGTGCATATCTCTGAGCAGCTGGGCCTGGTAGACCTGTAAGGTGCTCATCGCATGCAGAGCGGCGGCCGCCTGTCCTGCAGCCTTGTAAGACTTCGCCACGAGGGAGGACGAAAGCCTACAGGCTTTGGACGGGTGCTTAGGATTACCACGATATGAAGCACTCTGAGGACACAATTGCATCGCAACAGAGCGTTCAACCGGGGGAACCCCAGTGTACCCACGGGCGACCGCCCCATCGAGGGGGGGAAAGGCGGAGAAAGCCGACGAACGTGCACGGGAGGTCAAGGGAGCCTTCCATGATTTCGTCAGCTCCTCATGCACTTCCGGGAAAAAAGGTATTGGGGTTGGCTGCGGCCGAGAGGCGGCAGCCGCGCCCAAAAACCAATCGTCCAGCCGCGAGCGCTCGGGGCAGGGTGGAGGGTTCCACTCGAGCCCGATGCTCGCGGCGGCTCGGGAGAGCATGGCGGTCATCTCGGGATCTGATACGGGCAACGCTGGAACTCCAGAAGGAGGCAACGCAGCCGCATCGTCACTTCCCGATGACTCTTGCCCACCTTGTGATGCCGCGATCGACATCGAGTCATCCTCTGGAGCGCCGAATGAAATACGCGGGGCATCAACGGATGGACCCGGTAAAATCACCGCGGCGCTCGCGGGTTGCAACACTACAGAGGGGGGCGTGGTCCGAGGACGTGTCGTCGGATTTTTGTTCCACACCGTCACCCTCAAGTCACCCTGTCCACCAGCCGAAGTACCACCTCTCGAGGAGGGTGTAGATCGGGGTGTGGATGAGGGGACTCTCTCTCGAATGAGATCATTGAGTCTCGACCTTAGTGTTGCGATGGTCATGTTCCCACAGAAGGAACATGAGTCATCCACAAGCGCTGCTTTAGCGTGCTCTAAGCCCAGACACGCAAAGCAGCGATTGTGCCCATCAAAGGCAGACAGGAATCGACCGCACCCAGAAGAACACGGGCGAGACATCTTTAAAAAGACGTGCCACGTGCAGCTCTTTTAGAGAGGAAAAAAGCTCAGCGATGCTGAGGCGACCAGGGAGAAACACACCAACTGGCAGATCACTGCACAGACCGCAGGCAATGTGAACTCGCTGGATACCGCCGTCACACCAACACCGGAGAGCTCGCTCGTCTCGAAGAGAAGTCACTGATAACTCAGGATTTGGCTTGTGGAGTGAAGAGAGTTTCTTGGCTCCGAAGCGAAAACATGATCTGCCTTTGCCGGCGTTCCTCCTTTTATACCCACGCGGTGGGGCGGAGATACGCTATGCAAATTCCGCAGACCCATGGCATTTTCATTGCCATAGGCTCGTTTTGTAATACTCGAAGATGATTGGCTTTCTAGGCGAAATCCCCATTCTCCGTCACTCGACGTAACTCGGAGTGACTACGAAAGGGAACTGTAATTTATTCATGTGATCAAAGCTGAATTTTCGGCATCATTACTCCAGTCATGATGATAATTCATTTTAATATGCTGATTTGCTGCTCAGGAAACATTTCATATTATTATCAATGTTGAAAACAGTTTCATATTTTTGTGGAAACCATGATACATTTTATGCAGAATTATTTGATGAACAAAGTTGAAAGAACAGAATTTATATGAAGTATATATTTTTTTAACAGTGTAAAACCCTTTGATCAATTTAATGTATCGATCCTTGTTGAATAAAAATATTAATTTCATTAAAAAAATCTTACTGACGTCAACATTTTGAACCGTTATGTACACTTGTGGTTTGTTTATTGCGAAATAACTCCCGATTGTTTCTCTGTCATCTAAGCAAGGCTTCGTTTCCCAAACGCACTGGGCCTGTGAGCTCAGTGAAGCACCAGCATCGAACGCTCTCTGTGTTTGATTGGTTTCGTCTTGTATACAGATGACTAGGAGAAAAAGTTCTATCCTACACAATTATCCGCTAACATTTGCTTATTTTTCCACTTTGAAGATTATTTTACGCACTGAATTGCGTGCTTAATTAATAAAAAATACTGCTAAAAAAATACACATTTGGATCGATATTTTTATGTGAGGATCGATCCTTTTCGATACCACGTCAGTATCGAAGTATCGATACTTCAGGATCGATCCGCCCACCTCTACTGTCCATGGCTATTGGCTGTGTTTCAAATAGAGAGAGCACAGGAGAGTGAATGAGTGAGACAGTGAGTATGCTTCAGTTACCACTGATTAAAATTTTAAGGATGGAGTAACCTAGTAACCGGCATCATGTTGCCTTCTGTATCAAAGTAATCTCAAAACAGACAGGAATAGCATGAGAGCATGTGAAAGACGTGGGCTCAGTTTTAGAGTTTTAGACTGAGATTGAAAATAGAATGCAGTGCTACTCGAACTTTTGAAATATGTGTTTGAAACAACACCGACTAAAGTGCAATATTGGTCACAAACACACATGAATCTGGTTGAATATCATAAAATGTTCAAGTCATACAGTAGCCTATTTCAAAATTCAAAATAGTAATTCTGTATTGCATAAAGAAAATGTCTTTCTCCCAAATTCTCCAAAAAAGGAGAAAAGGCAGAAAACAGAATACACATTTTTTTTGCATAAACATACAGTTTACAGAGGAGGAAACAGGAACATCCTGAGGAGTGATGTACATAAAACTCTGATCCACGTCCATAGATGGCAGTGCAGCGTCAAACACCATTGTGGTCGACAGTGTTGGTACTGTAACTAAAGAACTACTGAATACACTGGATTGTAGAAATTATTACTGTAATATAGTTTTACTTTATTACAATAAAGATAACTAATGAGAATCATTATTGAGAATAACGAGCAACAAAACTCTTAAAATGTCCTACCACATTACAGTAAAGATATTTGGGAGGGAGACTGTCACTTCGTCCTGGTTTATTCTTTTTTGGTGACACTCCTACTGTCTTGTCATTGTGAGCATGCGGTTCAATATGCGGTTCCAAGTTCGCTCATGCGTGAGAAGTATGACCATGTTAGGAAGTATGACCATATTAGCCCGGTTCTGTCAACACTGCATTGGCTCCCTATTAAACATCGAATAAATTTTAAAATATTGCTGATTACTTACAAAGCACTAAATGGTTTAGCTCCACTGTACTTGAGCGAGCTCTTAACACATCATAGTCCTTCACGTCTATTGCGATCTCAAAATTCTGGCCAGTTGATAATACCTAGAATATCAAAATTGTCTCCTGGCGGTAGATCCTTTTCCTATTTAGTACCAAAACTGTGGAACAATCTTCCTAACATTGTCCGGGAAGCAGACACACTCTGTCAGTTCAAATCTAGACTAAAAACACATCTCTTTGGCTTAGCATACACATAACACATTATAGACTTCTACAATTCAATGTTAGGCTGCATAGTTTAGATCAGACGGAAACGGGAACACTTCCCATAAATCCTGATGTACTTTGTACATCATAAGAAGAATGGTGTCTACGCTAATATTAGTCTCTCTGTTTATCCCGAGGTTTACCGCAGTCCGCCGGATCCAGGCTGTATCCGGATCTGATGAAGGACCTGCGCCTGGACACGACGACAACGCAGTCCTGAAGTGTCAACTAGTCTCTCCCTTGTGAAGGCCACCTTCGCTTTACCTCTGTACTGATAAAACATTGTCGGGATAATTCCGATTCATGTGGCTACGCGGAAGCGATAAAAAATTCTCAGAGTCACCAGGCACTGTTTTATGCAAATGAGCGGCCGGATCGCATTAAAGGTTTTCTGTTAGAACAGTGTCGTGTTAGCGGCCCCTAAGTTAACAACTACTGATCGTTGCGACGGAAGTAAATCAATCAAAACTAACTTAAGCTGGACAATAACTTCATTCTAGAGCTGCTGTAAAGTCAAAACAATCTCTGTTACTTTAATTTCCTATTATCACTGTAAAGCTGCTTTGAAACAGTCCATATTGTTAAAAGCACTATAATGAAGGTGACCTGACCTGACCTGATGTTATATGTTTGGACTGTGGTGTTCGGATCCTGACACTTCTGTCTAATTCGGGCTTGTGATTGTGTTCACTGGCCATGTGCTGTTGTTTTGTCATGTTTGGTGTGGGCACATGGCTTGTCATGTTTGTTTCTATGTGCCATGTGCTCAGTCCTGTCAATTGTCTTAACCACTCCTCCTTGTTACCTGATTATTGGTTTATTTGCCCCACCTGCTCTCCCTTGTTACTCTCCTAATTTCCTTCCCTATCCCTTCTCCCTGTATGTTCGGTCCTGTGCCAGAACATCGTTGTATGTACACCATGTTTACATGCTCACTGTTGTTTTATTTTTATTTTTGATTCAATAAAAGCCTATCAACTCTGCATTGAGGTATTGCCTCCCCCTTTACCTGAGACCTGACAGAGATATGCTTAATTGTAATGAAAATAATGACAATATTCAAAATCAGCTTCAGGCCAACTTTGGTACAGCTATTGCAAGCTAGCTGTTAACTGCAAAATATTTGAGTTAATATGATATTTATGCAATTAAATTGCATTAGTTAGCTTAGTCAATATTTAAATAAAATTGCATTTATTTATTTTTCTTTTGTGTAGTGCAAAATCAATTAATACTAACTTCATCTTTGAGTTTGTTAGCTTAAAAAATTAATGTAATTGATTTCCTCAATTCTTTTGAGTTTATCATTGAGTTTGATAAAGGATCCGGTCTCTCTAAACTGCACCTTTCCGAAAGCCTACTCTGCTCTGATTGGTCAGATGGCCCAGTCTATTGTGATTGGTCTACTCTGCTCTGATTGTCCAGATGGCCCAGTCTATTCTGATTGGTCTACTCTGCTCTGATTGGTCAGATGGTCCAGTCTGTTGTGATTGGTCTACCCTGCTCTGATTGGTCAGATGGCCCAGTCTATTGTGAATGGTCTACTCTGCTCTGATTGGTCAGATGGCCCAATCTGTTGTGATTGGTCTACCCTGCTCTGATTGGTCAGATGGCCCAGTCTATTATGAATGGTCTACTCTGCTCTGTTTGGTCAGATGGCACAGTCTATTGTGATTGGTCTACTCTGCTCTGATTGGTTAGATGGCCCAATCTGTTTTTGATTGGTCGACCGCATGCAGAATGTGGCGTCGGTTTTACTGTATCAAGCTCATCCTCAGGAAGTACATGTAAAGAGGACTTACTTTCGCAGAGCAGAAAACAGCGTCTTCTCAACATGTCAACAGCACGAACCAAATTCTTCCAGTCTCAGCTACAACTACAGAGTTTGAGTGAGGAAAAGTAGATGTTGTTAACCGGCAGTCAATGAAGACCACAGGCTGGCTTTATGCAAATTTGTTATAAACCAACGTAAGTTTATCTGCACTTTGCTTTTTTTTTTTTTACTTTTCAGACCTTTTACATTCACAAACACTACATGAAAGATAATGTCCAAAAAAGCCTAATAGGGGCACTTTAAGATAATAAGACCTGAATCCTCAGACTATTCTGCAGCCAGTTCAAAGAGAGAGAAAACAAACGAGCGAGGGAGAGAGAGCAAAGCCAAGCTGAGCGGAATACATAGAAAGTGCTGGATATTGATTGTGGCTCAGGACAAGCCATGCTTTGCATAGCAAATGGCCCCCATTACCATAGCGTCTGTGGATAATTAATGTGCAGTCAGTGGTCCTGTCGTTTGTTATCGGTCATACTGATACTGTTCAATTTCCATCTCCGCCTCATGCCTTCTTTAAGGAAGAGCTCCTTCCATAACTGTCAGGCCTCCACACTTTTTATAAATCATAATGCCCCCTGGTTAGGCAGCATCTGCCGCTATTTCTGCCATGGCAAGATGCTATCGCAGTGTAAAAGCCAAGCATCCCTCATTATTCTGCCATTAGAAAGATAGTGTCTGCCGTGCATGCAGACGGCTGAACATCCTTTCATGCGTGCTGTCAGCCCTTCCTCATCTGGAAAACGGCAGATGAAAGTTTGCATGTGTTTTTAAGGGTTTGTTCACCCAAAAATGACAATTCTGACATCATTTACTCACCATCATTTCATTTTAAACTGCATGACTTTTTTCTTTTTTGGTGGAATACAAAAGGAGACATTTTGTCAGAGTTTTCAATACAACGAAAGCAAATAGTGACCAAACGTGTCGTCATTTTGAACCAGGGTTATTATATAGTTATTAAGGGTGCTCCGATCGGCGCGTCTGATCGTTATTGGCTGATAATCATTTGATATAGTTTGATCGGTGGTCTCTATAAAGGTAGATCTATTTTTCTACAATTTTTCTATGCGCTGCAAAAATTTCTTCACTACATTCACAGGTCTGGCAGTTCACAAGGTGTTTGAAAAGGACAATAAATCTGCAAAGTCTGAAAGTGAAGTGAAAAACTGCAAAAACTGCAAGTGAACATTGCAAGTGGACAAGCCAAGTGAACTTTGGGCTTCGGCTTCAAACCTAATTGGTCAAATACATGTTAATGTATACATGAAATATGTCAAAATCCCTGGCTTGGTGAGTATTCGCAGAAGCACAGTCTGTTATGTCTTAAGCAAACAGTTGGGAAATAATACTGCTTATGTAACAGTACATTGGATCCATCCATTAGGTCTAAAAGGGATCATTTTTATTTTATGGTGAACTAAGTTATAATTTACTCAGCCTAGTAGTTGTTCTAATTCCATATGCCTATCTTTATGGACCACAAAAGGATAATTTTTAAAAAATGTCCCAGTCGCGCCCGTCCATATAATGGCAGTGAATAGCGACCAGCATCAAGCTTTTTAGAAAAGAACCGGCAGTATCACAGAATTATCCCATGTAACTCGTGGCGTATATTCCAAGTGTTCTGGGGGTTTGCGATAGGGTGAAAAACAAACTCCTGTGCACGGCTGAGTGTTCATGAGTCTCTATTAGCTACACAGTTCATTCCGATTCACCCAGAAAAAGCACACAAACTGTAAGAAACTTGAGCTGTTTGGCCAATCACAACGCACTGGGTCAGCTGGCCAATCAGAGCACTCTGGACTTTTCGGAAGGAGGGGCTTCTTCAGGAGCAGAGGGTTTCAGACAGACTTGGAATAGAGGTGCTGCAATAATGTACAGTATGTGACAAATAATGTGTTTATTGAACATTAAAGCATGTTAACCTATTCTATAACACCCAATAAACATGACATCTTAAAATAGCATCACATGGCCTCTTTAAATGCCTGCTTTATGATTATGTATGACATGAACATGCAACGGTTTCGTGGATACAATAATCCTTCAATCTTGCTCCTCTATCCCTGGAGAAACAGGAATAAACCAGGAATTCTACTAAAACTTCCTAAGAATAAGCAGCACAGTCTAATTTCCCAGTATGTTTCTCCGTGCAGTGATCTCCAGTGCCAGAGCTATACTTCCATGCAGAGGTTTATAAATAGGCAGCATGAGCACAGGCTGTGTCCCTGGGATGAGATTTGCTGTTCTCCCGGCCGTGCAGATCGCCATTACTTATGCCTGACAAGCTTAGCCTGTGATGTGGCCATGCTGGCCTGTTTGAACAACATTAAGCCACTGCTGTTTGCACTGCAGGCATGGTGATGTTTGAGAAAGCTTGTCCTGAGGTCAGTATGGGATCCTCTCTCAGAGCAAAGGAACGCAGAAGAGTGCTGAACCTGTCCCCTTAAACTGACCTATCTGCTCTGGGGATGTTAAAAGAGTAGGGTGATATCATTTTATTTTTAAAGGAGCAGCTCACGCAGAAATTAAGTCTTCTGACAATATCTTTACTTTAGGTTGTTTATTACTATATAGCTCAGTGGCATACTTGTTAGCATTACTCATGAGTCAACTCAATCTGTTCTAAAAAATAAATAAAAAAATAATTAAAATAGTCCCAAATCATAAAAACAATGTAATTTTTTTTTTTTTATTGATTGATTGATTAGGTAGACATTTCCATTGTTAAACAAGAAGAAAATTCTTTAAAGGTAAGCCCCGACATATGTTTACAAACTTCTGTTCATTTAATTATAAAGATATGGCAGGCTGAGGAAGACCAAAGTCACAAATCTTGGGGCAATAATTTTACATATTGTACAAACTACTTTACAAAAGCACTGTTGGTGCTCAGATTGCCTAATACAATGAAATAATGTCTGTTGAATGTACATTTTCCACAGATCTCTAAAATATGTGCACTGTATTTATTAAACATTTGCATGCATATTTTCAAACTTGCCCGGTTTGAAATACTATTGCTTCTCACCTGTCTATTAACCACATGCAACATGCCAAGTTGCATGAGCTGTGAATGAAGTTATGGTGGTCTGTTCCTCACACAAAGCATATGGCTTCTGTCTATTTTTTTATTTCTTTTTTTTTTGGAGCTTGACGGCCCCTGCAAATGTATTTGTCATTGCATGGAAATAATTGCTTAAAAATTCTTATTTTGTGTTCCATGGAAGAAAGGAAGTCAGACAGTTTGGAATGAAATGAGGGTGAATAGAAGAAAACAACTGTAATTACATACATTGTTGAAGGTGATGATGCAAATTTTCTAAATATTCTTACTCTCGGGTTTCATGCTTATTATTCCTAGTCTTTTTTTTTATCATTTGGGGTGTTTATGAGACAGTGCAGTGGAGAGTGCCAGAGAACAATTGGGAAAAAGAAAAAAAATGTGAGAGTAAATTGGTAGCATGTGCACTCACATATTGTTAGTCTTACAAAATAATCCAAATAATGCAAAACACACATTATGGGTTGTATTAAGCAATTTTTGTATTAAATAATTTTTTTGAGTAATGCTGCCCATACTCTAAATGACTTTTAAAGTCCTCTAATAGCTACTCTTATACATAACTGTGGATTATTCACAACTGCCTGTCATTGCCGTTGTCAGTTCTACTCTAAACACATTTCACACTGCAGGACTTGGATCGTAGACAGGTTTAAATATTTAACCAGCTAAATATCTTTTGGGTGGAGGCGCTTCTCTCAGATCGCGTCTTTGAAAACTCACACATTATTTATTGTAAATAAAACAAAGATTATTGGAGTATATCTCACAAAAAAAAAATATATATTTCAGATTTCTATTTAAAAATGCCATGTTTAATTCAATGTTACAAAGTGCAATAATCCTACACCAAATATTTTTTTCTGTGTAGCAATTGTCACTCATGCAAACAATTTGCCTGTGATTTGTGGCTTTTGTCGGTGAGCTCCCTTAATTGACGGTGAGTGGAAATCAGGGTTAAAATTGTGTATTGTATGAACAGCGTGAATAAATGCGGGTCTAAATATAATCAGAGGGGGTATTATTTGCATTCATTAGTTAGTCATATCACTGACTTGATTAACTTGACCCCAAAGCAGAGGCTCCACCTTTTCAACATTTATTTTGTACTTCAATGAAGCAGAACAATGAAAAGGGGGTTGTCTTCTTAAGCAGTGGATCTCAACCTTCTTGACTTCAAGGCCCCCCCATTGTCCACAACAATATCTGAAGGCTTTATTTTTACTTGTTTTAGCTTCTTTTTTTTCCCTATTATTTTACATAATTTTGAGTAATCTTGAGCCCCCCTTGGAAGTTTGTTGCGGCCCCGTAATGTGCCCTGGTCTCTTGGTTGAGAACCACTGCTCTAAAGGCCCTGATATACTTCAAGCAAAGCCAAAAGAAAGAACTGATGTGATGTCATTTTGAACAACATCAAAATGAATGAATGAATGAATGAATGAATGAATGAATGAATGAATGCATGTTTGGTAATTCTAAACAGCTTGCAAAAGTGACATTTTTGATTAACGCCTTTGAACTACCATTGATTCATTGGTTCCTTCTTTGAGGTGGAAATCTTCTCCAGTTAATTTTTTCTGTTCAAGGGTACGTTTCCCGTACAACGATGGAACTCGCTGCTTAACTACCATAGTATGATGCATCGTTGAAGAAATCAAATAGTTAGTATCTGTCCATATTGTCACAAATTGGTAGTTCAACCACATTGTTTAATGATGTCACGCAGGTGGAGTAATAACTACTTTTAATGAATCTGTTTGAGAACGAATTAATGCTAGATGTTTTGCTATAAATTACAGACATGGTATCTGAGGACTATTCCAAATTTTTCTCAGATATTTTGCTTTATTTCCAGATTTAATCATAGGCTCGTTCTTATGTACTAGAGCCCATTCGCACATGCGCAATTAGCCAATTAGTTCCAGTACTGGTCGTGTTTTGTAATATGAGATTACCTTTAAGGTAGTAAGGCTTCTTTAGGCCATCGTGGTGCAGACGTGCCTTCCGCTCCTCGGCACAGCTGTGCCTCAAACCGTCCTCATGCAAACGCAGTCTATCTCTCCTGACTGCTTCCGACGCCATTTTGTCCCGCAAAGCTTTAGTCCGCTCCGTTTCCAGCGCTATGGCCTTCTCCAGCAGTGACAGGTTGCCCTTGGTCATATCGAAAACATCCTCCGAGCGGTCGGACGTGACAGAGGTGGTGTCTTCATCGCAGTCCTGGAAGCACTTGTGCTCTGCGGCGCAGCTGGAGAAAGCCTTGGATCGAGGGCTGAGCTGCTCCTCAAGCTTCATCAGGTTGACCATGTCGGAGTAGTTTCGCTCGAGGACACGACACTCCTCATGAGTCTGATGATGCTGCTGCTGTTGAGCCTCTTGATAAAGATGATGAGCCTGCTGGTGGGGATGCAGATAATTACCAGGTTAACCGTTAACTGACAGAAAAAAATTGGACTGATTAATGCCCCTGCTGAAAAATCCATGCATTGGTGGTCACCAGCATAAGGTTTTGCATACTGGGACCAGCACGGTATGCTGGATGCTGGTTCCAGCTGGTTTGGTGGAGCAGTCACACCTCGAGACTCGAGGACAAATAAACTATCTATCTATAGATCTATCTAGACCAGGGGTGTCCAAACTCGGTCCTGGAGGGCCACTGTCCTGCAGAGTTTAGCTCCAACCCCAATTAAACACACCTGAAACAGCTAATCAAGGTCTTGATTAGCTGTTGAAGGTCATTAGGCATGCTAAAAACTTACAAGCAGGTGTGTTGAGGCAAGTTGGAACTAAACTCTGCAGGACAGTGGCCCTCCAGGACCGAGTTTGGACACCCCTGATCTAGACCAACATAAAAAGTAATGATACAAATTTTAAAAGGAAGTATATGGCCATGTAAACACTGCAGATAAATTTAGTCACAATAAAATCAAAATCAACATCTAGTTATTAATACATAATTGAGTGGGAAAACAATATTTATGTGGCAGCAATGTGCCACCATTGATATATACATCACAATATCGAAGAAAAGACTATCGCAATGTCTGTATCATGCCGACGTCAAGGCAAGTGTTATTATTGTTGGAGAGACTCTCATTCGCTTAGGTGTGGACTTTGTGCTTTGTAACTTTGCAGATTGTTTACATGCACAAACTGCTATATTACACATAAAAAAATAAGTAAAAAAAAACATTATATGGGCACTTTAATTATTTTTCTGTACACACACACAGGAGTGAAAACTGCTTTTTCCAATTAACTCCCGAAAAATTGATATAGTGACACCCGCATTTCTTGCATTTCATATTTTTCCCAATTTCTACACAGTGGGTACGAATCTAAACTAACAACTAGTTGTTAATGATGTATTTGAACGTGCCTCAGAACGCGCCTCAGAAACGTTTCTCTCTTCTGAATGTGCGGTGCAAGACAATCCCAGGGAAAGTGCTATGAATCTTTACTCATTTGCACATATGGATTGCTTCTCAAACAGAAGGCTGCATTTCTCGGCTGCCTCGTCATCAAGCGCTGAACGTCGTCTCAATTTAAAGGATCCTTAGATCCTTCATTTTGCCTCCTTCATTCAGCTCATTTTATGTATCCTTCAATCACCCACAGTCCTTTGCACACATTTCAATTCACGAAAAAGAACTGATGGAAAACGAGTCGAAAACTTGTCTTTTGTGAGTTTTTACTATACAGCAGTTTCATAAAGGAGCTCAATCTCATGAAACTCCTCATCTAGCACAGTGTTTTGGTAGAATGTCAAATACTTCATTCAGTCAAATACAATTTATGCAATATGTCAAACCTTTAACCTGATGGGAAATTTTTTACCTAGGGAAACAGTTTAAAAGTAGTCAAATTCTGCAGAAAAACGGTGATCTTCAGCACAATCGGTGACGGATTCAGAGTGTGTTTTCGTTTTGCTAATGTTAGAAATTTAAATGAAATTTACTTTGTGTAGGCCTATTTATTCTATTCCTTTTGTTTTTCTCTGTTCACAGCAGCACTGCTGGTAAGTGATGATGTAACAATCCTAAATGTTTTGTTGTTGTTTATGCTGCTATGTGCCAATATAAAAATAAACCCCTTTTTATGATTTTTTTATAGTATTTTTAATGTTTCACAGACACTCGTCCATTCTAATTTGATTTAATTCTAATTTCTAAATTATGAATTAATTCTTAATTCTATACAATTCTAATCTAATCTTGTCAGCTAATGGTTAATGGTCGGTTAGCGTGCGTTCGCTATCATTGGTTAGGGAAAAAACTCTAAATGAACATGCATACCTGCTGGTTATTGTTAAGCCGCTCAGAAGGCTTGGTCTCGCTTAGCTTGCGTGCCAAGTCAAAGCACTGGTTGCGAAGACACTCCAAACTGCTCAGACAAACTTCCTCATCACTCTTCTCCCCCATCTGACCAGTAATGGTGGCTCTGCCGTTGATGTTCTCGCCCCCGTCATCCTGGTATGGCTCCTCATGGAGGTTTTCTGATAGCGTGACCCCGTGACCCTGAGCCAGGAGCTTTAGAGAGTCCACAGTCTCTCTTACCACATCACTGTTAACATCCAGACTCAGCTCACCTTTCCTTGAGCCCTCCTCATCTTCATCATCTTCATCGTCCTCTTCATCTTCATCCTCCTCTTCCTCTTCTGCACTGTTTGAGGAGTTGCTGTTCATCTCGGACTCGGTCATGGCCCGGTAAGCAGCATCCTCTGCGATCTTGCCCAGGTTAAGCAGCGATTTGGCCACCAGTTCATCATAGTTCTCATATTCTTCGTTGTTGTTGTTGTCCTTCTCCATGGAGGGGCTTGATCTGCTAGGACTGCAATTCATATGGTCACTCTCTGTGAAAGACAAGCAAATGTAGCAGTAGCAGTTAAACTGAGAGCCTTACACTTGTTTTTTGAAGATCCAAAGTGGATCATTTTGAAAAGAAGTTTTTTTTTTGCATTGTAGTATGGACTGTGAAATCTTAGGTGTTTGAAAACAATAACGTTTGCATCCGGATTAATGTAGACCTGGTCTTAAAAATTGATGGGGACAAGAATCCCCCCCGATTAGAAATGGCCAAATTCTCCCCCCAAATTGTATAATCTAAATGTAAGATAATAAAAACACAAATTACGATCAATATTTCATGTCTCATGTATTTATATAGGCCTATTTGATAAGTAGCCCTACAGTAAGAGGTAAGTGTACCATGACCAATAAATCTATGCATATTCAAAATATTTACTACTTTGCATTATATGAATGTTGATAATGATTGAACATGTAGGAATGATCATGTACAACCAGCCTGTCTTTTTTAAAATCGTCTTGCAATAATGACCAGCACATGGCTGTGATGATTGGAAAAATTAGCTTGTTAGCTGGTAAACTACAGCACTGTTATAACATTACAAATGAAAGCCTTTTCACACACATTTTAAGTAATAATTAACAATCGTAAATCTAGCTTATATATATAGATACAACATGGACAATGTTGCCAAGGAAAATATTGATTATCAATATGACTATTTTTACACAAAAAAGTAAAACTGGATAAAAGATCTAATTATTATAATACATATTAATTCCATGTAATGATTTTCTCAATATTTATGAATGCAACTGTTCATGGTATATATTAGTATTTAATCATTAGCTTAGCTACATGCTAACAGCAGAAGGTTAGTCAAGTGTGCAATGAGGGATTGGCTGTTAATAAAGCTGTGCCTATGAAGAGCAAAATCAGTAACTTATAAGGTCTTAATTTAATTAACATGCTGTCGACAACTGTTCATGTAGTCAGCTCACTAGGTTTTGAGGCAAAGCCAATATCTTAGGTAAGAAAACAGCACATGAAACAGGGTTAATGCCAATACACGTGGGCGTTTGATTGTTAATTAGACTGGAAGGCTCTGTCAGGTCTGATTGGAGAATGAGTGGAGGGAGTATGTATGTGTGTGTGTGTGTGTGTGTGTGTGTGTGTGTGTGTGTGTGTGTGTGTGTGTGTGTGTGTGTGTGTGTGTGTGTGTGTGTGTGTGTGTGTGTGTGTGTGTGTGTGTGTGTGTGTGTGTGTGTGTGTTGTGTGTGTGTGTGTGTGTGTGTGTGTCTCTGAGACACATCTCACGCCTACTCCCTTATTTAGGAGACATTCACAGACCACCAGAACTGAGCCACCAGCTCAGAAAAATACTGAAACCATTTGTAGGCAACAAGAATGGCATCTTGTGTACTATTAAGTTAAGTTGGCTTTGTTTAGCAAACAACCTGTGGCCATTCATTCTAAAATAGATAGATAGATCTATCTGCTGGATAGATCTCACCCTGCTGGGGGTTTATTCTGAGATAACAACAGGCTGAATGTACATTATCCCTTAGGTATTTATTGTTCAAATTTAATGATGGATAGATTTACATTGGCTGTAATACGAATACTGTCCAATAGAGAATCTTTAAAGTTCTCTTTTACATCCGGTCTCCAAAATGACAAATAAATGCATACTCAGAGAGTGCTTCACAAGTTTGTTTATATCATCTGGATACTCAATATTGATCGGGTGAATGCAAGTTTTAAACAGTTTATTGTACAGGTAAGTTAATCGCTGTTCTAAACCAATGTGCTGCAACATTGTAACAGACAAGTGCACACAGAAACATTCAGTAATGCAAAAAATAGCTGTCAGCACTTTTCTGTGATTTATCAATAAAATTATAAGCTGAAAAGTGCTATCATATAGCCTATTCCTTTCTGTTTTTGAAGTAACTAAAACCCACAGCTGCACTATTAGAGAGACGCTGCACCGGTAGGATTAATTCACACATGCAATCACTCTCTCACTAATCATTCAAATAAATATAATCTTTACTGTACTACTTTATCTGTATCTGATTTAGACCGAGCAGAAGACTGTGAGAAAATAAAGACCCATAGACAAAATAACTGATAAAAATGAGCTGCCATGACGATGCGATAGCCTTGTGGGCAGCTTACTGTCAAATGGCGCAGCTGTGCACAAGGCGACCCGAGTTCGAGTCTCGACTTGAGGTTCAGGTTTCTCAAACCAACCTCTAGTTGCAAATTGTGGCATGTTGCAAAGCATTCCCATCTCTTGTGTTTTTATTAGTGACATCATCAGCGATTAGTCGATTTCAACTCTACTTTAATCACAACAGTCAACTTAAAAACACTGAGGTCGATCAACCCCTTGAATCATGTTATGATTAGTAACAATAAATATCTTGATGCTCTCTGCAAGACTGTAACCTTAAACAGTATTTCGTATTAGGAGTAACTGTAGAACCAATAGACCCCTTTTCAGTTGGTAAACATGATGATGTTTTTATGTGGGCGGAGCTTAGGTGGAGGCAGAACGATCCCTCTGGCCGCTTCACTAACAAGTTTGCAAGTTTTGTTAGCTTGTTTTTTAACAATGACGGGAGAAAATCAGATTTTATCTTAATGTGCAAGGTCACTCACTGTCCAGGACCACGATTGTTATTTGCAAAAGTTAATTTTAACGGATGGAACCAGATTGGCCGACCCATACACGCTCAGTCAATGGATGGACGATCTGACAGGATTAACGTTACCTCGGTTGAGTGGCCTGCCTTCTACACCTGAGAAACCGAGCGTAAAGACAAACTGAGGGCATATAAATCTTTAGATGCCTATAACTGTGTGATGAATGGTCTTGACTTGTGGCAACGTTACATTGCGCAGTCTTGCCCAGCCCCAAGATCAGAAGATGACAATGTAAAGTGACATTACAGTGCAATTTTAATGATGTGCATTTTTTCTAGAAATAAAAATATTTTTTATGTATTAAAATTATATTAATTAACTGTGTATTTGATTATTCTTTCTTACCAGGTTCTTCAAAAAGTCTATCACAATCAATCACAAGTCAAGTCAAGTCAAGTCAAATATATTTATATAGCGCTTTTCACAATACAGATTGTATCAAAGCTGCTTCACAGTATCAATCAAAACAACTTAACAATGTTTATTACTGGAAAAAAAGACATCCAAGTTTGGTAGAGCTGATCAATGGTATGATTGGTTAATTAATTTGAATATCCCAACTGAGCAAACCAAAGGCAACTGTGGCAAGGAACCAAAAAACTCCATCCAGTGACCTAATGGTGTCCTAACACCCCATCAGATGACCCAATGGAGAAAAAAAAAACCTTGGGAGAACCCAGGCTCAGTCGGGGGCCAGTTCTCCTCTGGCGTTTATGAACTAGAGCCCGAATTTACAGTAACTGTTAGATAAAAAATTTATATGAATGCCTGGCTAAATAGATGCGTCTTCAGTCTATTTTTAAACTGGGAGAGCGAGTCTGAGCTACGAACAATATCAGGAAGGCTATTCCAGAGCTTCGGAGCTAAATGTGAAAATGCTCTGCCTCCTTTGGTGGATCTGGATATCCTAGGAATGACCAGAAGCCTCGAATTTAGTGATCTTAAAGAGCGCGATGGATTGTAAGGCGATAGAAGATCCGTTAAATAGACTGGAGCTAAACCATTTAGAGCTTTATAAGTCAAAAGCAATACCTTGTATTTAATACGGAACTTTATAGGTAACCAATGAAGTGATGATAAAATCGGTGTTATATGATCATATTTTTTTGATCTAGTAAGAACTCTAGCGGCTGCATTTTGGACTAACTGT
The DNA here is from genome assembly GCA_026230005.1 of Gila orcuttii. Classification (NCBI taxonomy): domain Eukaryota; kingdom Metazoa; phylum Chordata; class Actinopteri; order Cypriniformes; family Leuciscidae; genus Gila; species Gila orcuttii. The sequence goes on along the minus strand of JAPDVR010000013.1, from coordinate 12,440,179 downwards.
AGCTTGTTTATTGAAGATGCAGGACAACCAGCTAATAAAGCATTACAGTAATCTAGTCTCGAGGTCATGAATGCATGAACTAACTTTTCTGCATCAGAGACTGATAGCATATTATGTAGCTTAGCAATGTTTCTAAGGTGGAAAAAGGCAGTTTTTGTAACATATGAAATATGCTTTTCAAAAGACAGGTTGCAATCTAATGTAACACCCAGGTCTTTTACTGTAGCGGATAAAGTAACAGGGCATCCTACTATGTTAAAGTCGTGCTGTGAAAGGTTTTGTGGACGGTTTTTAGAACCGATAAGTATTACCTCTGTCTTGTCTGGATTTAATAAAAGAAAATTACGCGTCATCCAATCTTTTATATCTTTAACACAATCTTTCAATTTGGATAATTTAGCGTATTCATCTGGCCGTGATGAAATATATATTTGAGTGTCATCAGCATAACAATGGAAATTAATTCCATGTTTCCTTAGAATATTACCAAGTGGCAGCATATATATTGAGAATAATAAAGGGCCTAACACAGATCCCTGCGGCACTCCGTAGTTTGCCGAAGTTATAATCGATTTTTCTCCATTTAAGTAGACGAAATGGTAGCGGTCAGATAAGTATGACCTGAACCAGCTTAATGCTTGTCCTTGAACACCAGTGTAATTTTGTAGTCGATCTAAGAGTATTGTGTGATCTATAGTATCGAACGCAGCACTAAGATCAAGTAAAACTAGTACTGAGATACAGCCTTGGTCCAAAGCTAAAAGTAAATCATTTGTGATTCTAACAAGCGCAGTTTCAGTGCTATGATGTGGCTTGAATCCAGACTGAAACTTTTCATAGATGTCGTTTTCTTGCAAGAAAGAGCCGAGTTGAGCGGACAACACTTTTTCAAATATTTTGGACATAAATGGAAGATTCGAAATGGGTCTGTAATTTGCTAGGTTATTTGGATCTAATTGTGGTTTCTTAATAAGAGGTTTTATAACTGCCAGCTTGAACGTTCTTGGAACATGACCTAAAGATAAAGATGAGTTAATAATATTGAGAAGAGGCTCTTCCACTATAGGTAACACTTCTTTCAGTAGTTCAGTTGGTATAGGATCTAATAAACATGTTGTTGTTTTAGATGAAGTGATAAGTTTATTTAACTCTTTTTGTTCTATGGTTGTAAAGCATTGTAATTGTTCTTGCGGGGTGATAATTGCGGCCGAATTATAAGGCGCGAGCAAAGATCGAACGTTTACGATTTTGATTCTGATGCTTTCAATTTTCTCGGTGAAGAAGTTCATGAAATCATTACTACTAAACTGTAACGAGGTATTTTGTTCAGACGACGTCTGTTTATTTGTTAGTCTAGCCACGGTATTAAATAAAAACCTTGGATTATTTCGGTTGTTTTCTATTCATTTGCTGAGGTGCTCAGCCCTGGCCGTTTTAAGTGCCTTTTTATAAAGTGACATACTGTCTTTCTACGCGATTCTAAAGACCGTCTACGGTTACGTATGTAACCCTCGTTCCCTGAGTAGGGAACGGAGACGTTACGTCGGATGACGACGAATGGGGTTTCGCTTAGAAAGCCTATCAACTTCGAGTATTACAAAACGAGCCAATGGCAAAGAAATGCCATGGGTCTGTGGAATTTGCATGACGTAACTCCGCCCCACCTCGTGGGTATAAGAGGAGAAAGTCAGCACCAGCAGTTTATGTTTCTTCGCTGAGGAGCCAAGACTGAGCTCAGGCGATCCACGCGGTACAGTGGAAAGTGGCAGGCAGACGTAACGTCTCCGTTCCCTACTCAGGGAACGAGGGTTACATATGTAACCATAGACGTTCCCTTTCGTTGTCACTCCGAGTTACGTCGGATGACGACGAATGGGGTTACCAGTCTAATCACGCCACCTTCTCAGCTGTCTTCCAGTGCCCTGCGTAAATCGAGATCCCTGTCAAGACTGGACGAAGGACTCCATTTAACACAGGAATACCAAGGTACACTGGGAAGCATATCCCAAGCTAGGGGAAGTATACAATTAATGCCAACCCAAAGGGGGGGGGGGACTTAGAGAATACACATATGACCCGAAGGAAGCATATGGAGAACACTGGGGTGTCCAGCCATAGGTGGAATATTTCAACCCCAGGGGTGGCAAGGTGGCTTGCCAAGGGAAAGAGAGGTATTTTGTTCAGACGACGTCTGTTTATTTGTTAGTCTAGCCACGGTATTAAATAAAAACCTTGGATTATTTCGGTTGTTTTCTATTAATTTGCTGAGGTGCTCAGCCCTGGCCGTTCACATGCTCAGAGAGGCTTACAGTGGAAATACACATGTGGGGGTCGCTCAGGGGAGGGACCATGCACACGGGAGGCACCTAGCCGACGCACAGGCAAGAGACACTGGCGCCGACGTCAGGAGTGCTGGAGGAGCTCAGGGCTTTCGAGGAAGCTCACCTGAGGAAAATATCGCACGTATCCAGTCCGTGGAGTGGAAGGGCGAGCAAGCGAAGAAACCTGAGCGGGTCTGGTACTAGCTAGTTGAAGCGAGTACATGAGAGGACACTGGCTCCACTCGGAGATTATAGCATCTGGCGAATGTGTTAGGTGTCGCCCAGCCTGCAGCTCTGCAGATGTCTGTTAGCGAGGCGCCATGCGCTAGAGCCCAAGAGGATGCCACACTCCGGGTGGAGTGGGCCGTCACACCAAGGGGGCACGGTCGACCTTGCTGCTGGTATGCCAAAGCAATGGCGTCCACTATCCAGAGAGACAACCTTTGCTTGGAGAGAGCCTTTCCCTTCAGCTTCCCACCATAACAGACAAGAGCTGGTCTGAGGTCCTGAAACACTGCGTCCTGTCTACATAGGCGCGAAGAGCGCGTACTGGACAGAGCAGTGGACAGGAACCTTGGGCACATATCCGGGCCGGGGTCTGAGGATCACGTGAGAGAAGGCCGGCCCGAATTCCAGGCACGCTTCGTCGACGGAGAATGCGTGCAGGTCCCCTACCCTCTTGATGGAGGCCAGTGCAACCAGGAGCGCTGTCTTCATTGACAGGAACTTAAGCTCGACTGATTGCAGGGGCTCAAAGGGAGCACTCCTCAGGGCAGTTAGAACCACTGAGAGGTCCCAAGAGGGAACGAGAGGAGGGCAAGGAGGATTTAGTCTCCTCGCTCCTCTCAGGAACCTGATGACCAGGTCGTGCTTCCCTACCGACTTACCTTCGACCAGGTCATGGTGTGCGGCAATGGCAGCAACATAGACCTTAAGGGTGGAGGGAGACAGCCTTCGCTGCAACCCTTGCTGAAGGAAGGAAAGCACAACGCTGATCGAGCATTTCCGGGGGTCTTCTCGGTGAGAAGAGCACCAGTCGACGAAGAGGTTCCACTTCAACGCATAGGCGTGTCTCGTGGACGACGCTCAGCGGAAGTGATGGTAGCCGCCACCGCTGGTGGAAGGGTACTCAAACCTACCTCGAGCCGTCCAGGAGCCACACGTGGAGGCTCCAGAGATCGGGGCGAGGGTGCCACAGGGTGCCCCGTCCCTGAGAAAGAAGGTCCTTCCTCAAAGGAATGGGCCAGGGAGGTGCTGTCGCGAGGAGTACAAGTTCGGGGAACCAGGTCCGGTTGGGCCAATACGGCGCGACCAGAATGACGTGCTCCTCGTCCTCCCTGACCAGCGCAAGGTCTGCGCAAGAAGGCTCACTGGGGGAACGCATATTTGCGGCCCGGTGGCCAGCTGTGCGCCAGTGCATCCGTGCCGAGAGTGCCCTCGGTCAGGGAAAAATACAGAGCGCAATGGGTCGAGTCATGAGAGGCAAACAGATCTATCTGTGCGTCCCCGAACTGGTCCCAAATCAGCTGAACCGACTGGGGATGGAGTCGCCATTCTCCAGGGAGGGGCTGAAGCCGTGAGAGCTCGTCGGCTGCACAGTTCAGCGCTCCGGGAATGAAAATGGCTCGAAGCGACCTCAGATGCTTCTGACTCCATAGGAGGAGGTGGCGGGCGAGTAGTGACATACGGTGGGAGCGTAGACCACCTTGATGGTTGATGTATGCTACAGTCGCGGTATTGTCTGAACGGACTAGTACGTGTTGACCCCGGAGCAACGCCCGGAAGCGGTGCGGGGCAAGACGTACTGCCAACAACTCAAGGCAATTGACATGCCATAGCCGCTGGGGTCCTGTCCAGGAGCCCGCAGCAGCATGTCCATTGCACATGGCGCCCCAGCCCGTGGTGGAGGCATCTGTTGAGACAACAACATGCCGGGAAGCTCGTCCAGGGGGACACCCGCCCTGAGAAAACTGAGGTTCGACCACAGGGTGAGGAACTGACGGCAGGTCGGAGTAACTGGTACTCGGAGCGTGCCTTGTTGCCATGCCCACCTCGGGACTCGGTCGCGAAGCCAAAGCTGAAGCGGTCTCATATGAAGCAATCCGAGCGGCGTGACCGCGGCTGCAGATGCCATATGCCCCAGGAGCCTCTGAAAGTGTTTCAGTGGAACCGCACTCTTGCCCTCGAGTTGTCTCAGGCAAGTCAGCAGTGACTGCGCGGGCTCGCTTGTAAGCTGCGCGGACATGGCGACCGAGTCGATGTCCATACCGAGAAAAGAGATCCTCTGCACGGGGCAAAGTTTGCTCTTCTCCCAGTTGACCCGAAGGCCCAGACGAGCTAGGTGCCGGAGCACTAGGTCCCTGTGTTCGCAAACCTGAACTCGAGAGTGAGCTAAGATCAGCCAGTCGTCGATATAACTCAGGATGCGAACCCCGTGCTCCCGAAGGGGAACAAGGGCAGCCTCGACGACCTTCGTGAAGATGCGAGGACCAGGGCCAGGGCCAGCCCGAAAGGGAGGACCGCGTACTGGTATGCCTGCCCCTCGAAAGCAAACCGAAGGAACGGTCTGTGTCGAGGAAGAATGGAGACATGAAAGTAGGTGTCCTTCAGGTCGATCGCTGCAAACCAATCCTGGGGCCGAATGCATTCGAAAATGCGTTTGGCGGTGAGCATCTTGAACGGCAGCCAGTGAAGGGAGCGGTTCAGCACGCGCAAGTCCAGGATTGGCCGTAACCCACCGGTTTTCTTGGGGACAATGAAGTAAGGGCTGTAGAAGCCGGACCTCATCTCGGCTGGAGGGACAGTCTCGATTGCACCCTTCGCCAGCAGGGTGGCAATCTCTGCTCTCATGATGGGGGCATTGCCACTGACCAAAGTGGAGCGGACTCCCCTGAAGCGGGGAGGAGACCGTGCGAACTGAATCGCATAGCCGAGCCTGACGGTACGCGCGGGACAGACGGGGAAGCTCTAGCCAGGCTCCCAGGAACTGAACCAGCGGGATCACGCAGACGACAGGCGTCCCCACGGAGAGGCAGCGAAGCGGAGTAACTGGCCCAGACGTGGACGGCATAGCGGCCCGGTATGGGGGCACAGTTAGCAACCGCGCCCTGGCAGAGGAGGCCAGAGGAGGACCAGGCTGGTCGTCCCGCGGGGGCCTGCTCTGCCAGGGGTCTGGCGACAGAGGGGGACAGGGGCGAAGCGGTCCGTGGACGGTACGCCGTGTCAACCACCTCTGGGACAGAGGGGGACGAGGAGAGCACGGCTAGTGAGCGGCACTCTGTGAGCCGGCCCGGGTGAAGAGTGCCCCCAGGGAACTCTAAATTCGTTTTTTTTCCATTTACGCTCTAAATTACGGGTTTCTCTCTTTAAAACATACGTAGTATTATTGTACCATGGTGCTATACTTTTTTCTCTGACCTTTTTTAATTTAATGGGTGCAACAATATCCAATGTTCTAGAGAGAATGGTGCTCATAGTGCTAGTTAGTTCCTCTAATTCATCTGTTTGTTTGGGTTCAGGCAGCAGCTAAGACAGATCAGATAAGCTATTTGAGAAATGATCTATGGTGGATGGACGAATTGTTCTACCTGGTCGATAACGTGGCGCAGCATGACATATTACAGCAGTGCGTAATATGCAAGTTACCAAGTAGTGGTCAGTGACATCATCACTTTGTGGAATGATATCTATATCGGTTGGATCGGTTCCATATGATATAATTAAATCGAGTGTATGATTAAGACGATGAGTTGGTCCGGTGACGTTTTGCTTGACCCCGAAGGAGGTTGTATACACAACAATGTATACAATCATAGATGATTCACAAATAATCACAATAATTTAGAAAACATTATGCGATAAAATTTCAAATTTGATCCTGTAGGTGATTCTTGAACCCAATAATAATAATTTAAGATCCTTATTATGTAGCCGAATCTGTGCTGGTTTGTATTGGCCGCCTCCAGTTTTCACTTTGTTTTGCCTCCAGCTAACGCCGTGACGTAATTGTGACGTCGGCGCAAAAGGGGTATATAGTATGTGTTGTTCAAATTAAATTATAGAAAAATATATATTGTCCGAAATGTTTCCTTAAAGTCCCCCTGTAGTGAATCATTTTTTCCCTTAAAACTCAACTTTGATCACCAAAATGACATTTAAAGTTTTTTTCCTTGAAAAAAAAATCTTCATGCCTTAAAATAGCTTGAATGTAACTCGACAACCTTGCCTCATTTAGTACACGCGGTTCTATTCATATACAAATGAGCCCTGCCTCCACTCACTCACAGCAGCTCAGAGATCCACTCGCTGACGATCACACATTGATCTGATTGGTTACAAGGTAGTTTGTGACGTCAGAAACACCAGCGATTTCAAACCGTGTTTTTGAGACTGTCTTTGGTTCACTGCAGTTTTAAGGAGAAAATACTCAGCAATGGTGTTGACTTATGAATTTGCACATGGTTTGTCTTAAAGCATATTAAAAACACCACATAGACATATAAACAACATTAAAAACTTTATTTTCACCACAGGGAGACTTTAAAGTTTTTAAACTTTTATTATCAATCTGAATGTTGCTCATATTTGAGGGCATTGGTCCTGCCAGAGCGCTGCACTTCAAAGCTCACCTTCATTCGGAACTGAGCACCTCTGTTTTGAGAGGGCTGTTTTTAGCCTGATACTGAGACCGTATTGAAGGTCATCGCAAATTCATCCAACTGCACCTCAAATTACGGTGACCTTCTTCTAAAGATGCCTAACTGCCAAATCACCTCCTCTACCCCTCAGGAGGTTGAAATACTCACTTCACATTCAGGTCTGGTTTTGTTTCTAAACCCAAAAATAAAACATTCTAATGCCAGATTAACCCTATTAAGCCTATTGTATTAGATTTGATACACACATTTCCAAAGCCTCCAACATGATCAATGCCAAATTACTGCATAATAACTCATTCTCTGTCCACCTTTTATGGATTTATTTGTGCCCTCACCTATTTCTTGAATTTGCTCCTCATTCTCTTCCTCATCTTCCTCTATCTCATCCTCTTCTTCATCATCTTCCCCCTCTCTTTCTACTCCTTCTTCCTCTTCCTCTTCCTCCTCCACCACTTCCTCTTCTTCTTGTTCCACCTCTTCCTCTTCTCCATTAATTACTTCTACCTCTTCCTGATCATATTGTTCCTCGTTGTCTGTATATTCCTCATCCGCTTCCTCTTCTTCTTCCCTGTCCTCTTCCTCTTCCTCATCCTCCTCCTCTTCCTCTTTTTCATCCATCTCCTCCATTTTGTGTGTTCTGTAGCATTTCTCCATTGACTGCTGGTCTACTACTGTTAGAAAGACCTTCCTCTTGGCCGAGGGCTCCAGGGCGTGAGTCTCCAGGGGTTTTCTTTTCTTGGCGACGGGACAGCCATACACACTGGACAAGGAGAGATAAGAGAAAGGCAATTAGCAAGCTGGCTTGTGAATTGCTGGGCTTTAATACAGTCCACCTCACTTAAGACCAAGGTACATAATTTAGGGCACACAGGCTGAAAGAGTTTTGAATTGGGACAAATATAGCAGGCTGCATGCCAAATCATTTAGGGGTTACATAAGTGGAACAATCAATAGACCTTAGTCATGGTAGACGCCAAATTCAATTTGCTATGAATGACAATAAAACTGTGAGACAATATATTTAAAGTGCCCACATTATCAGTAGCGGCCTTTGCTACACTCTCAGGAAAAAAGGTACAAAAGCTGTCACTGGGGCGGTAACTTTTCAAAAGGTACACTTTTGTTCATTTTAGGTACTAATGTGTAGCTTTTGTACCTTTTTTTCGATGAGTGTATGTTTCACCCGTTTCACTTGAAACTGGCCTCACTTAATAGAGCCCAGTCCCATCACACCACACACACACCTGGGTCTGAACATAACAGGGGCTTGGGGAAAAAATACCCCAAAAATCCAAGATATGGTGCAAACAATATCTCTGTATAAGTTCTTGTTTTTAATATTTATAAGCAATACCACATGAGCAACAGTGCTGATTTCTCGTATGTCAGCAGCACATTTGCAAATGTAAAATTGATTTTATACAGTTCAAAAAACAAGTAGTTAATATTAGGTGACTTACATTTTAGACACTATCCCAGGGGTTCACAGACTTTTTAGTTTTATCTGAAAACAACTTGCAAATCTCAAATTATGTCAGTGCCATTGTTTTGTCTCAACATGCATACCAGTGATGTTTTTTTCTAAGGCACGTTTCTAAAAGCTACTAAAAGTCCTAATTGAACTTAGGCCTAATTCTGGCTTAATATAAGCCCTGTTTGTGAAACCAGGCCAAAATTGTCCATATTGACTTTTTGCTCTATTTTGCCAGTGAAAATAGTTCCAAACAGTAGAGCCATTGCATGTCTCAGTCAGAGCAACAGTTTCAGTTTCGTTACTGAATGAATCCGCGTTTTTGAACGACTCAGTCTGTTCGACTCAACGACCTACTCATGAAGACAGTAGACACTTGCTTTGTCCCTGAATGAATGAATCAGCCGATTTGAAGGAATTGTTTGACTAAATTATTCCTTGAGTCACTCGTTAAGACAACAATTTGTCACCACCTGCTGGCAGTTAAAGTAGCATTTAATTTTAGCTTAGGGGCTGAGAGAGTGACAAAGATTGAATAATGTTTTTGCTTTCCATCATGATTGTTACAATAGTTCTGGTTAAAGAGATAGAAAGCATTTATAAATAGACTATTAATAGTGAAATATGATGTAACTAGGGATGCCCCCTAATAGCTGACTGAACATAAGTCGACAAGAAGAGGCTTATTCGACCAGAATTCTATTAGTCGGTTAGTCGCAGAAAGAAAAAAATGTCTGTTATTTGTGGTAATTACAGTAAGTCAGGCAGGAAATCCAAGCTTTCGCCTATCATCCATCAACCTTAAAGTCGTAACACTTATCAATTGAAACATGTAAGTAACTTGGCCACTCATTCTAACGTTAACCTAGATAAATGTGCTCTATTATTAGGAGCATATCCAAGTGTTTGTGTGGAGGGTGAAAGCTAAAGTATTAGCGCTGAATGACATTGAGATGCCAGTGCAATTCTTTCCTAATAACAGCGGAAACTACTTAAAATACTCATACTTAAAAAAAAAAATTGTCATACATATAGATAAGAGTAAGACATCAATCGAAACTGTAAATGTCTACTTTTATTTGTGTAAACTCACAATAACAACAAAATGTTGTACTTTTGAAAAATAAAGAATGTGCTTTCTGCCGTCTCGGTCTTCGTGAATGCTCGTCACAAAAATGAACTGAAACTTAGCATATAGGCTACATGCCTCACAGATATATGAAATATTGAGGCGTCATGAGCAGCTGTAAACAGTATTAAATCTATGGTATCTATGGTGTCAGTATTGAAACTCCAAACAATGTTTTTTTGCTCTCGCAACAAAAAAAAAAAAAAAGAAAAAAAAAAAGAAAAAACTAAAGTACACATTTTGTAACATGGTGACGTAGCAAGGTCAAGGAAATAATGGCAGAACTACAATTGAGGCGTTTCAGGCAGGTGTTTTTCCTTTGGAGAAATTCACTTTGTGCTTTGTAACGTTGAAGATTGTTTAAATGCACAAACAGCTACATTATACAGAATAGAAAAGGTCAAATCAAAACAGCATAATAGGCGTTCATTAATACTATTGAATTTTCAGAATTGTATTGGAGTTTTTGTACAGAAATTTGCACGACAACACAATCTGCTGAACAGATATATAGGCAACAACTGCGATGGAAAAAAATGGTGTAGAAACAATTTTCACTTTGCTAGTAAATTTCACAGAAAATTACAAAGAAATGGCAAGAAACAAATTGAAGTAAACATGAAATGTTGAAGTAGAAATACTTAAATAGTATTTTCTAGTAAAACATACTCCAATAATCTTGTTTTATTTACACCTAAATAAAACATTTTCACAGTGTGTCTTTTTATGTATTGTTTTAAATTAAATATTAAATTTAAATATCCTAACAATTTTAACATGCAGTTCTCATGTTTCATAAAGTAAAGATATTTTATATATTTATGATATTTAATTTCTGAAATGTAATAAGCAGCAATTCAATTCATGATAAGACATCAAAATAATATTGAATAATAATCCAATATTTGGATGACCAGGAATTAAATTCCTGTCCTTTTAGAATTGAATGCGTTAAATCACTAATGCCCAGGTAACTTAAGCAGTCATCACACACAAACACACACACACACACACACACACACACACACACACACACACACACACACACACACACACACACACACACACACACACACACACACACACACACACACACACACACACAATACCTTGCAGCTGTGAGATTAAGAGGTGATTAATTGCATTTTATACCTTCAGCAAATATATATCTTATAGATCCTTCCAGCAGCAGCAGCGGCAGGTGATTTTATCATCCAATAATCAGTGTATTGATCCAGTGTTCAGACCAGTGGACATCATGAGTTCTTTTCATTTGAACCAAAGAGAGTGAATAACAACCCTTTTCCCTCAACAGTCTAGCCTAACACACAGCCGGCTAACTGTACATTTGGTAACTTGTTTTTATATTTGATCAATTTGATAAATATTTGATTAATTGAGGGACTTATAATTTGAATTACTGTATAAATATTTATGCTTTGTTGTTACAGTTCCCTTTCGAACGGTCACTTCGTATTTGCTTAGCTATACGCAGTGGGAAAACTCCTTTTCCTCGATTTACTGAAACTTATATGTAAAACGCATTTGCAGCTGCACAGCTCGCCCATTGAGCGTCTAGCTCGCTCATAGGCTGTGCTGCAGCAACTGCACATCCAATGGCACGGGCGCCTCTGACGTGCGACCAATGAGACCACTCTACGTCATTGCACGTCATAGCCCATCATAGGGGCGAGGCATCAGCCTATATTAGCCCCTGAATTCGCCATTATAGCAGATTTTACTCCTTCAGCGACAAACTACACGTCTTTGACTGTTTACTGAGCCTTCGCCATCGAACAAGCCTTTCAGCCTGAGCGAGCTACTATTCAGCAGACTACGCCTTCTCAGCTGTGTGTCTCCTGACGCCGCCTCACCTGTGGCTATCCGGCAATATCCTTTTCAATATCTGTTTATTATGTGTTTATATCTGTACGAGCGTTGTTCCATATGCCTCGTGTTAAGCGAGGCCTACGAACATGCGAGCTGCATTTCATGCCTGGGACTCTACCACGCAAAGAATGCACTCTCTGCCGGCGGATGTGCGGCCTGCGAGTGCATGCCTATCTCCGTGCTGCGAACTCGGCTAGCTCTCTCTCGAGACGGGGACGCTGCGTCACCCACGCTTCCTTCTCCGGCCTTACTTCAGCCGAGGAAGAAGAAGTGCTGCAGCCAACGGCATCTAGACAGAGAGCATGGACGTTTGTGAACGCACGCCGGCCACGTCCCCGCGTGCTTCACTCTCTCCAGCTGTCATCTCCGGTCCTGTTCAAGGGAGATCAGCGCAACCCCCCCCCCCCCCCACACACACACACACGTGGCGGGCCTCGTCTCCTTCGGCGGACCCAGCGAGGCAGGACTAACTTCGACGCTGAAATGCTTCGGATCCTAACACAGGCCGTCACGGACCTCGAGTGGAACTAACTGTGCTAGTTGGCGCCGACCAGCATTTGAACAAAGCTCTCATGAGACGGCAGTTCAAAATGTTAACTATCAGTTTCACAAGCACAACACATGGGTTCACGGTCCCCCTTCACTAGGCGGCCCCTCCCCTGTTGTAACACTGACTTCCCCACACGCAAATGCTTATGCAGTCAGTCCAACACTCAATGTGTGCACAAATCACAATATAAGGGTATCAGGTCCCCCTTCACTAGGCGGCCTCTCCCCTGTTGTAACACTGACTTCCCCACACACAAATGCTTGTACAGTCAGTCCAATACTTAATGTGTGCACAAATCACAATATAAGGGTATCAGGTCCACCTATGTTAGGTGGCCTATCCCAATCAGTGTGTCAAGCCCTAGCCACACGGGTTATAGCCTGGCAAGCTATCCCCGATGTGTCGAGTTGGGTTATAAACACTATAAAGCGAGGCTACTCGCTCCAATTCGCTCGCAGACCCCCAAAGTTTTAATGCGGTTCTCGAGACTTCGGTGAGAAGCAACGTGGGTCACGTGCTTTGCGCCAAAGTACAGAATTCATTAGCAAAAGGGGCGATAGAATTAGTCCCCCTTGCACTAAAACATACGGGGATTTACAGCCACTATTTTCTAATTCCGAAAAATGACGGCCGCCTCAGACCCATTCTAGATTTGAGACATTTGAACAAAGCTCTCATGAGACGGCCGTTCAAAATGTTAACTATCAGTTTCACAAGCACAACACATGGGTTCACGGTCCCCCTTCACTAGGCGGCCCCTCCCCTGTTGTAACACTGACTTCCCCACACGCAAATGCTTGTACAGTCAGTCCAATACTCAATGTGTGCACAAATCACAATATAAGGGTATCAGGTCCCCCTATGTTAGGCGACCCGCCCCAAGCAGTGTGTCAAACCCTAGCCACACGGGTTCCAGCCTGGCAAGCTATCCCCGATGTGTCGAGTTGGGTCATAAACACTATAAAGCGAGGTTACTCGCTCCAATTTGCTCGCAGACCCCCAAAGTTTCAGGCGGTTCTCGAGACTTCGGTGAGAAGCAACGTGGGTCACGTGCTTCGCACCGAAGTACAGAATCTATTAGCAAAAGGGGCGGTAGAATTAGTCCCCCCCGCGCTAAAACTGTCACAGTGTCTGGTGTGTGTTTCCCTGGGTGTCCACTAGAGGTCATTACCCATATCGTCACCCACTCATCATGAACTGCAATTCCCATAATCCTTTGTCTGCACTCATCATCTGATCATTGCACTCAGCTGTTTCCCATCATCCTGTTAGTTCTGTGTGTATAAATACCCTGTCTGTTTCTGTGTTCATTGTGGATTCCTTGTTTTCTGTCGTGTTGCACTTCCCTGTTCCACTTGGTTTCGTTTCTTGTTTATTGGACTGTTTTTATGGATTTTGACCTTTGCCTGGCTGACTACGAATACGGATTACCCTATAATAAACTGCGATTGGATCTTACCTTTTACCTCGTGTGCATTCCGTGACAAAAACATATGGGTTTTTACAGCCGCTATTTTCTAATTCCGAAAAAAGACGGCGGTCTCAGACCCATTCTAGATTTGAGACATTTGAACAAAGCTCTCATGAGACGGCCGTTCAAAATGTAAACTATCAAACATATCCTCGCGCAAGTTCGCCCGGGGGATTGGTTTGTCACAATGGATCTGAAAGATCCTTACTTTCACAATCAAATATATCCTCGTCACAGGCCATTCTTGAGATTCGCCTTCGAGGGCCAGGCTTATCAATACACTGTTCTGCAGTTCGGTCTATCGTTGGCATCCCGTACATTCACGAAGTGTGTGGATGCAACGCTCTCTCCTCTGAGACATCAGGGAGTGCGAGTGTTAAATTATCTCGACGACTGGCTGGTGCTGGCACAGTCGAGAGTCGAGCTATTAGCTCACAGGGATTTGACTCTCGGCCATCTAAAATGCCTGGGTTTCACAATCAATCAAGAGCAAACTAATCCCCAGCCAGAGCGTGATCTTTCTGGGCACAGTTTTAGACTCGAGAACAATGACAGCGCGACTCACACCAGAGCGCGCGCTCTCGGTGCGAGCGCTTGCAGGCACGTTCTGGCCAGTCACTGGGAAGAAACGACCTGGTCGTGAGATTCCTGAAAGGTGCTAGGAGAATGAACCCCTCCAGACCTCGGTCTGTGCCGCCTTGGGATCTCTCCACGGTCCTGGGGGCTCTGAAGGGTCCGCCTTTTGAACCGCTCCAGTCGGTTGATGTTAAACCCCTCTCGCTGAAGACCGCTCTCCTGATGGCATTGGCATCTATCAAGCGAGTGGGAGATCAGCAGGCGCTCTCTGTGAGCCCTGCATGTTTGGAGTTGGGTCCAGATGACTCCAGAGTCATCCTCAAGCCCAGGCATGGTTACGTACCTAAAGTGCTCTCAACACCGTTCAGAGCACAGGTGGTGACACTATTAGCCCTCCCTCCTTCTGCAGAGGATGGAGAGGTTAATCTTCTCTGCCCTGTCAGAGCACTGAGGATCTATCTGGAGCGTTCTGCATCTTTTAGACAATCAGAACAGCTTTTTGTCTGCTTTGGTGGTAGATCCAAGGGGGATCCAGTCACTAAGCAAAGACTGTCTAGATGGATAGTGGATGCTATTTCTATGGCTTATACCGCAGTGGGTCAAGTTGCCCTATAGGTATCAAGGCCCATTCGACCAGAGGCATAGCCTCGTCATGGGCTTGGTCATCTGGCATTCCCATTCGTGATATTTGTGATGCGGCCGGCTGGTCCTCGCCTTCCACATTTATGAGTTTCTATAATATGGAAGTGCCTTCCCTGCAGGCGAAGGTGCTTTCGGTATGATTAAGACCCGTCGGTGGCCGGTCTTGTCATATATTACTGTGCACAATCACATTCACATATAATAAAACCTGCTGTTTGGCCGGTTATATTTCATGTATAAAACCCGCTTTTGCCGGTAATATTTACATATATATATATATAAAACCCGCTTTTTGCCGGTTATATTTTCACGTTATAAACCCGCTTAGGCTGGTGGTGTTATCATATTCTATGACCCAGACGGGGTCGGGGTCTATGGGTATGATATGTTGTGATTACTGATGTATTCTCCTAGGCCTGACGGTGTCTGGTCTGGTGTATACATAATTATGTGGGTTATGGCTTGTTCTGTATGCTCAGGGATCCTGAGTTGCAGTGGCAACCAGTTACTCAGTACGGCGTTTTACATAGTGTTCTCACTGTGTATAGCTACGCAATACGAGGTGACCGTTCGAAAGGGAACTACTTGGTTACTCACGTAACCTCAGTTTGAGTTAGGGAACGAAGTATTGCGTAGCCGGCCGCAATGTTTTAACTGGATAGTTGTCGCTTCAGTCGTATAAACCTGCTATAATGGCGAATTCAGGGGCTAATATAGGCTGATGCCTCGCCCCTATGACGGGCTATGACGTGCAATGACGTAGAGTGGTCTCATTGGTCGCACGTCAGAGGCGCCCGCGCCATTGGATGTGCAGTTCCTGCAGCACAGCCTATGAGCGAGCTAGACGCTCAATGGGCAAGCTGTGCAGCTGCAAATGCGGTTTACATATAGGCATGGGCGTAGATTAAGCGGGGGACGGGGGGGACGTGCCCCCCCCACTTTTTATAAAATGTAAATTCGTCCCCTGCACTTTTTCATAGGGCAAGTGTGTCTATGACAAACTGAGGTTTCCGCGGGTGTGTATAGCCTGCCCTACATCGAGATTTAAAATCCAAAGAGTCAAGGATAGTCTATCTACATACGTGACTTTCACGCTTCCATGGTAATCAGTCACTCGTGCATTAGCTTACGACACGCCCATGCTCGCACCCGCGCCGAATCCATCAGTTTCATAGAGTTCAAAACGGCAAAAAAAACTCTTCACTCCTTTTTCACGAAAAAGTCAAGCACTGTAAGTAAGTTGTCATGTGGTATCCGAATTGTGTTGCACAATGATGAATAACTCTGCCTATTTCTCTTGTTGAATAATTAACTAGTTTGGTTGTAAATTGAAAATATTCACTATACCCGCACAAACGTGCACTGTTTTCAATCTTTTTTTATTCGTAATGTCTTTTATTTTCACAGATATGTTATCAAAGCCCTTCAAATTAGAATAAACATGGTGATTGTTAATGCTGAATTTGTATGTTCATGCATTAACAGCCACGATCTGCTTGAATCGGGCAATAACATGTGTAGACTATGATGTTTACCATAATTCGGTAACACTTTACAATTAGATAAAAAAAGTTTGTAGACAAACTTTAAGTTCTCTTGAAAAAGCCTAACTAGAAAGTTTGAAGTATTTTTAAAAGCTTGACGTTTGAAGGTTTTCAATTGGAAAGTTTTAGTTTAGTAAGACATACTTTAGGCTGTTAAGGAAATGTTATTTTGCCAAAAGAAGAACTTTTATTTTAAGTAAATGTTATTTTTAAATCAGCCTACTTCAGTTTGATATTTAACCATATTATCATGCTTAACAGTAACACTTATAATTTGAATAATTGTAATGCGATGATCAGATATCTAAATCAGAGAATATCATATGTTTGGGCGGTTGACGGGTGGATTATTTATTTTTAACAGTGGATTCGGGGGACTCAAAGTGCACCAGATTAATGAATTTATCATTAAATTGTACAAAATTTTCTTACGGGGGGGCATGCCCCCTGACCCCCCTAGAAGTACCGAGATCCACCTACAAAAATACTGTGGGAAACACAGTAGACTAAATGATGGTCTACGAAAAATAAAATTTTTATTATCTAATTAAAATACATGATCAGGATTTTACCACCTCCGCCTCGTTTTAAGCCAGGAAAAACCCTGCGCGTGAAATATAAAGTACTGAACATCTGCATTTCTTTCTTTCTGTTTTTTTGCTTTTAAAATAAATAGCATATTAAGCCAATTCACCTGTCAACAAAAGTCTGTAAAAAAAATGGTATTACACTTGACATTCTGTCCCCCTCACTTTTGAAATGATGGCTACGCCCCTGCATATAGGTTTCAGTAAATCGAGGAAAATGAGCTTTCCCACTGCATATAGCTACGCAATACTTCGTTCCCTAACTCAGGGAACTGAGGTTACGTGAGTAACCAAGTAGTTTTTCTGAATTGCTAAAACACTAAACCCCATTCTCTGAACCAAATTCTCAATAGCCTAAACCAATTTGTCGAATAAATCACTCTTTCTGTAAAACATTAAAGGGATACTTCAGGATTTAGCATTAAGCTTTGTATCAGTAGAAAACCAGTAGTATTTTCGAATTACCGTGCTTCCCCCCCTCATATCCCCCTGATATGAGAGATTTATGTATTTTTAGTCTGGAAAAAATCCTCCGATGACACAAAAATCGTCATTTTGCGTCATCGGAGGATTTTTGGGCCAGAGGTTTAAAACTACAGCCAGTACTAGTAGCTAGTTCTGCATGTTTTCACCACGCCCATATGGGGCGGGATCTCACTCACCGAATGTAAAGATAGTGTCAGCCATCTTTCTGTAGAAGCTAAGCTAACAGGCTCTTGCTCTGTGTATAAAGTTTGTATAGTAGGCTAATCACGATGGCGGAAGGTAGTTTTGAAATGGCAGAAGGGGATTTCGAAGATCTGTTGCGCGAATCTGATGCTCGAGGCTACCTGTACGAGCCGCAATACGGCGATGAACAGTTGCGGGAGATGGAGGAACAAGAGGCGGCCGGAGCAGCTGCTGCAGCAGGGGAGCAAGACCTGCTTGGCGGTCAGGAGGAAGAGCACGGCCAGCCAGACTCGAGCTGGGGCGGACTGGTGGTGTCAGTGCTCTCGCTGTGCGCCTATGGAAACAGATAGAGTCCTATTGCTGTCGTGAATTTCAGCGATGCCATTTTCTTCTGGACGAGATAAATTGGAAATGCCAGCCAAAGCCCGCAGGGACTAACGGACGGCTTAGTGTAAAGTGAGTATTTATTTATTTATTTTATTTTTTTTACTAAGACGTAATGTAGTTTCGACACCCAGCATTATCACAATGTTCTTCCCGCGTAGTCAGCTGAGCTATTGTTGTTATATTTACATCTATGATAGCATACTGTATGTGCAAATAGTTCGCATTGCTAACATTGTGCTTACTGTTTTGTAGACAATATCGCCTAACAGCCTACCGTCACTTTATGGAATGGGTCCTGTAAGGCGAGAGACTTGGTAAAGGTTATCATCTTGTTTTGCCCACCTGTGTTGTCCAGTATATCAGACGAAGATATCCAGCTCCTGACGGGCATTACTGTGAATAGAAGGAAACAGCTGAAGCTCTGGAAGAGCTTTGAGTGTAAAAGTGTTAATATTAATTATTTTTTTAATTAAAAGGTTGGTTGTGGTTCTTTTTATAAACCTTTACTGTTACTAGAGTATGTATTAGCCTAGAGAATGTGTGGAGAAATTTGTCGGATACTGCCGCCTGTAACCGGTAGGTGTGGTTTGGGAGTGGCCTGGCCTGGCCTCGTAAGGGCAGCAAAGCAAGTGCATTCTGGGAGTTGTTGTCTTTCAGCCACATGAGTAAAAAATACATTTTCTGCCTTTTCTCAGTCTAGAATGCTTCAATTTCAAAAATAATTTCACATTTCTACTATATAAATGACCACTATTAAATACACATTCATCTTCCCAGAGCTGAAGTATCCCTTTAAACATGTTCATGTAGTTAAAACACTGTTTGCAAATCTCATGCAAACTCTTATGCACTGTGATGCACTTATGTTTCAAAATGCTAAACACAGGCAGGCAAAAGTTAAACACAACTACAATACAGTTGTCATCGTTTTCACACAACGACTCAAAATTGTTCACACTTATTTCTAATGATGTGATCAAACCAGCTGTACATAATACAAGTCAGTTCAGATACCCAAAATGTACTCAAAATGTTGCACTGAATGTTGATACCAGTAATGGATGGAAACAATATAAGAGGGAGAGGAAGAATATGTGTATAAGAGGTGGTGAACAAGGAGGGAGAGGATGAGGACGAGGAAGAGCAGGTGTGGAGAATGTTGTCAAGGCTGGATCTGGCTTTAGGGTTTTTCTCTTTGCCTGCAAAGATGATATTGTCTGTGATGTGGACAAAGTCCTTAGACTGGACCAACATGAAGACAAGATGCTGAAGCAGAATCAATCTTTCACTGACCTTGATTCTGCAGTTGCACAAATCTTCTGAGTGACTATAACATACTTTTCATTTAGAGTTTTTTACTGTAAGCTTTTTGGCTTTTGCAGTTGGGTCACTGAGTGCTGAGTATACAGACATTCGATGGGCCTACTATTCAATATTCAGTACAATATTATACTTGCAGTGCATACAGTATACCATTTATTCACCTTACTACTGTAAGTTGTCATTACTATACATTTCTACGTAATTGCAAAATTTGTTTACTTTGTTTCAATATACTTTTTTTCCTGTAACGGCATGCTTTGGATTCTGTGTTCTCCATTTTTTGATGTGGTGTCTAATGAATGATCTGTAGTGTTTATAATTTTGACCCGCTGTGTGTATGATCTGAAAGCATTGTTTGATTTTGAACACAGATAAAATGGTTTTGAGGCAATTGTTTGATTTTGCCAGAAGAGTCAGAGGTTCTGTGAATGTGGTTTGAAAATTTGGTTTTGAGTTTAAGGTTTTGAGAAAGTGAGTGATGGTTTCAAGAAATGTTTTAGCAATTCAGAAAAACTGTAATAAGCTTAATAAATCACTTAATAAAGCTAACAATAGGTTATTGTCGTAACCCCGGTTCTCTGAAACATTGAGTGGAGAGATCCACCTATGGGAAGGGCATCTGTACCAGACCTCTGCAGAAGCATCCAACTGCACCAAGTCTGACTAGACAGACAGAAGCGCGCAGCCAATGCCATGTAAGGCCCCACCCCCTTACCTGAGGGCATATAACACCTGCAAGCGCTGCTGTTCTCCAGTAAGTATATTCGCTTCTCGTGTGGCAAGCAGGGCGAAGCTGGTGGATCTCTCCACTCGATGTTTCAGAGAACCAGGGTTACGACAGTAACCTATTGTTCTCTTTCATCATCTTGTGTTCGAGATCCACCTATGGGAGAGATTCACCGATTGCCAAATACACTTACAGTTAGGTTCTGTAAGCCAGAGGAAGACGGTCACCTAAAGGGGCAGTGCCTGACATGTCCCATAATCATGAACCCGCCATACTGACGCACACACATAACTGCTGTGTACAGGCAGGACATTAAACGTGTGTGGCACACACAAGAGAGGGAAGGGTTAAGACAACCCTAACCCCAAAACAGAATGTGCTACCGAGGTACTGGTGACATCCAGCCGATAGTAATGTACAAACGTATGGGGAGAAGCCCAGCTGGCAGCAGAGGAAATATCCTGCAGTGATACTCCCCTGAACAGAGCCAAAGTGGCGGCTAAGCCCCTTGTGGAATTATATGTTATATATATTATATATTATGTTCGATTAATATGCCAAAATGATAGTCTCCACAAGCCAATGTGAGAGGCATTGCTTAGATATGGGATTCCACTTGCGAGGGGGTGCCCATGAAATAAAGAGCTGGTCACTCTTCCGAAAAGCACTGGTCCTAGCCAAATAAGTCTGTAAGGCACGAATAGGACACAGAGGCATTCAGCCTTTGATCATCTGCAGAGGAAAAAGGGGGAGGGTGAAAAGCAGACAGCTCTGACACCTCCGATGTGTACGTAGGGAAGCATTTCGGCATGAAGGCCGGATTAGGCCTTCCCTTAAGAAAACCTTATCTCCACCAAGAGAGAATTTAGTGCACGAGGAATGGACCGAGAGTGCATGAAGCTCACTGACACGTTTAGCTGACGCCAAGGCAAAGAGCAAAGCTGTCTTGAGAGACAGCAGCTTTAGGGAAATATTTCCCAGGGGCTCAAAAGGGAATTGAGACAGAGCCTCCAGCACCATGGAGAGGTCCCATTCAGGGACCGTTCTTCTGATGACTGGCAAAGAGCGACGGGCACCCTTCATAAATCTGCGGATTAGAGGATGCTGCTCAACTGTTGAGCCCTCAAAACTCACATGACAAGCAGAAACCGTAGCCAGGTAGACCTTAATCATGAAAAAGGACCTACCCTTGTCCATGAGGTCTTGAAGGAAACACAAAATATCAGGAACTGCACACTGATAAGATGTGAGACCATGCCCATCACACCACCCTTCAAACACTTGCCACTTACAGCCGTATAAGGACCTCGTAGAAACGGCCCTGGCATTCTGTATAGTAGCAACCACACGCGGGGGAAGCCCTAGTGCATTTATGTTCGTCCTCTAATGGGCCAGGCCCAGAGAGCCACCCTGTCCGGGTGTGGGTGATAAATCTCCCTGTTCGCTTGGGACAATAGTTCTGTGTGGAGGGGGAGGCGCCACGGCTAGGCGTATAACAGAGGGATTATCTCCGCCAGCCATGGTGCTTTGGGCCACCTGGGTGCTATCAGAATGAGAGACAGGAACCTGCTCTCTCACCCTGGCCAGTGTGGGAATTACCAGGCACAGGGAAGGAAAAACATACAGCAGCACTTTGGGCCATGGGTGGGCCAGTGCATCCACCCCGAGGGGTGCGTCCACGTCCTTTAGCGAGAAGAACATAGGACAATGGTAGTTTTCGTGCGAGGCGAATAGATCTGCGGTTGCCTGTCCGAATCTCATCCATATCATACCCACTATCTGAGGGTGGAGGCGCCAATCTCCATAAATTGGGTTCCCCCTCGATAGCAGGTCTGCACCTCTGTTCAGAATGCCTGGGACATGAGTCGCGCATAACGACAGAAAAAAAAATCTGCTCCACACCAAAAGCTTGTGAGCTAGAGCGTGAAGTTTTGATGAGCGCACGCCGTCGTGACAGTTGATGTAAGCCATTGCCGTGGTATTGTCGCAGCGCACGAGCACATGATGTCCCTGCAGACGGGTCAGAAAATGATTCAGAGCTTTCCATATGGTCATAAGCTGTAAATAATTTATGTGCGCTAAACGTAGTCTGCTCGGCCACAAACCGTTCACCGTTCTGCCCTCCTGGGTGGCACTCCAGCCTGTTAGGGACGCGTCTGTCGTCACAACTTTCTGCATCATAACTGTCCCCAGAGGGGTTCCCTGTGCGTAAAAGTTTGCGCTCTTTCAGTGGCACAAGGCTTCCGAGCAGGCACTTCCCTGTTACAGAGCGGCAAAGATCGCGTATCGGGCTGAAATGTAGTGACAAAACCCATTTCATGAACGCTCTCATTCTCAGGAGTCCCAGCGGCAAAACCTAGATAGATGAAGCCATAAGACCCTTCAGCCTGAGGCATGTACGATATTGTACTTTCGCCTCCTCTCTGTGCCTTTCTCCTTTGATTCGGCTATGAGCCAATCGTCTATGTATGTCAAAATCCTCAGACCTGACATTCTCATGGGTGCTAAGCCCGCCTCCGCACACAGACAGAAACTCCTTAGGCTTAACGAGAGCCCAAACAGGAGAACTGTGAATTCATAACATGTGCCTTGGTAGGCGAAACGAAGAAACTTCCTGCGTGGCGGATAAATGCTTATGTGGAAGAAAGCATATTTCAGATTGACCGATGTGAACCAGTCGTTCAGTTTTATGGCGGGTGCATTTATGAAGGGTGCAAGCGAGCCAGGAGTTTACATTCTGAAATTGTATTTCCTCAAATGTTTGTTCAACACACGGAGGTCCAAGATAGGACAGAGAGAGCCGTCCTTCTTCGGGACCAGGAAATAATGGGAATAAAATCCCTGGTTTATCAGATTGGGGAGCACTACCTGTTGCGTGGCCTTTTCTTACCCTGATGGAAATTACGTCCCGAGACAGGGGGGTTAGGCAAATGCATAGGGGGCGCCTGGCGTGGGGCTGCCTTAAAGGCCTCATCTTCCTTCTTGTCATCGACGAGTGGGAGGTTGCCCGCGAAGATGTCCTCTTCGGGGAACGCATGATTGGGCTGGTCAGCCCAGATGAGAGAAGTTTTCGGTAGTATCAGGCAATGACTGCAGTTCTCCGGGTTCTCCAAAGCCTCTTCTGCCGAGGTCAGGTACGGATGCCCTTCCCATAGGTGGATCTCAAACACGAGATGATGAAAGAGAACAGCCTTGTTCAGTCACATATCATATGGTAATACCATGGTGCTCTGATACACACACACACACACACACACACACACACACACACACACACACACACACACACACACACATATAATGTATGTTACTGAATGATTAATTCATGTATGATTCAATGACTCATCCATGAAGAAAACCACTTGTTTAATTCATGAATAAATAAGTAATTTTGAATGAATCGGTTCAAACAATGAAAAGTCCCAGAGCTGTTGGGCTGCTGTCTGCCTATCCATCCATCCATCCATCCATCCATCCATCCATCTATAATGTATATGTATATCTATCCATCCATCCATCTATCATCCATCCTTTATCCGTCTAATGTATATCTATCTATCTATATCTATCTATCTACCTATCCATCGATATATCCATCTGTCTGTTGATCCATCTATCTATCCATCCATCCGTCTGTCCGTCTAATGTATATCTATCTATCTATCTATCTATCTATCTATCTATCTATCTATCTATCTATCTATCCATCCATCCATCTAATGTATATATATTTATCCATCCATCCATCCATCCATCTAATGTATATCTATCCATCCATCCATCATCCATCCATTCATCCGTCTATCTATCTATCTATCATCTATCTATCTATCTATCTATCTATCTATCTATCTATCTATCTATCTATCTATCTATCTATCTATCTATCTATCTATCTATCTATCTATCTCTGTCTAAAAAACCTTTCCAGAATATGTCCCCACCAATTCCACAACGTCTATCTTGACTCCCTACCATAGAAACCCCCACGTTTTTCCCAGTCTCCTCACGTGGACAAGCAGCAGAGCTCAGGTCCAAATTAACCAGTGTCAGCCGTCTACCTGATTGGCAGGTTCCATCTCACTAGAATGTGAGTTTATTGGGCTGACCCTTCCAATAGGGCACTCTTTCATTTGTGAGACCATGACCAGCACCTCATTCCAGGGCTGACATCATGCACGGCACCCTAGGCTCTCCTGGGATGATTCTCTGTGCAGTGATCAATAGTGCTCGTGCCCAAACATCGCAAAAGCACATTAAAATGCCACTCATCCACTCTGACGGCCTTCCAAATAAATCAGGTGGCGTTCCCCTCAGGCCTGGTGTGAGCGGTCCAAAAGGCAGCGAGAGGGGAAGGAGGACACAGAGAGCACTGGTGGTGTACGGGTGATACCCCGTCTGTCCTATCGCATTCATGTCAGTCAAATGAGGAGTGGTCTTGCTGCACACACGCTTTTCAAAGAAACAGACTGAGAACTAAACTGACATAGTTATAATGAATGTTGCAGTATAGTATGCATGAGTTCTAACAAATGCGGTCAAAGTGGGATGAAATGTAATTTTTCTTATTACACGGCTGTCAGGAATACTTGACTCTGGTTGGTCAAACCTGTCGATGTATGGTCAAATATGTAAGACATAATGTATGGTCAGCTGGTTATTATTGAAAAATAAACCTTTCTATGTTGCATTGGAAACCTACAGTAATAACCCTGTTGCAGTTTATTTAGCAATAATGATGGCTGACTGTACATTCTTCCTTACACAGTGGTGAGATAGAAAGGGTAGAGGACCTTCAGAAGTTTGGGGCTAATTTGAAAAAAAAGTTTTGTGTTTTGTGAAGTCATCTGAAAGGCATACTCCCACCTGAGATGAGACTGTACTCATAATAGCTTTCTATAAGAAGTGTTTTACTGTAATTATGTATGGTAAGGGTCACCCCTCTCTGTGTATTTCTGCATATCGTGATCCGAGGTGAAAATCCTTTCCCGAATCCTGATTCTATCATAGCATTTTAAAATGATTCTTAATGGAAACAAACAATTCACGATGGAAAAATCTGTTTCAAGATTTTTAGTCGATGCATTGTTACACCCTTAATTATTTGTCTATTATATAATACATTGAATTTCACATTGCTGTTTATCTCCACAGGAATTGCCATTGCATTTTGCAATTCTCTCTCTTCCTTTTTGGCATGTTCTGCTGAGTCCTTACCAACCTAAACACTGTCTCTAGTGCTCACACTCATAATGTACATATACCTACAGTTCAGAACCAAGTACACTGAAAAATATATATATTATTTAGCATCACTGAATTGAATCAACCTAAATACATTATTTCATACCAACAAAACTATTTGTATGGGTTAAATCAGGAAAAAATGGCTCTACGTAACAACTGCAGGTTACCACATTTTTTGTTAATAGGGACAGAGGGTGAAACGGAAATTGAATTCGGACTAATCAGTCAAATCTAGCGTGAAAATCAGAATTTAGTACATTTATCAGTTTTGGCCACTCTGGAGTTTATTTCTCCATAATCTATATAATTTCTGAAATATTACTATCCTCTGGTGTAGTGATGCGCGGGTCGGCTTTTTCCCAACCCCCGCGGGGTCCCGCTTTTATGAAATTATTTGGCAAATTATTTTACATTTACAAAGCAGCGTTTGTATTCATCCAATAGGCTAAACCATTTTTTATTTCTTAGACCCCCCACAAATATGTCTTGACATGCTGGAAGTGCCCGTTTTGTGGCTCTCCTGTTTGTATATTTTTCACACGAGTTGCACTTCACTCCTGCTGCAACTATTTCTGAGAACCGGTCCCAAACATTAGATTTAGCATCCTGACCTTTTTTTTCTTTTAATCATGTAAATTCCCGACCTCAATTTCTCCCGCAGGCGATGGGAGCTGCTTGGCGCGCCGCTTTCGTGACGTGTCATCGTGACGCCAAAGGTTTGGGGACATCACGCAAGTTACGGTGCTACGGCATTCGTATTGTAACCTTATCAAAGAACCTAATAAAATATGAACATCGATATTCCCAAATATTTAATATAGGCTGGAAATTGCAAAGCAACATACATGGATTTTTTTTAAATTTTGTTTTTAATGACCCGCCCCAACCCGCCCCGCAAATAAAGTGTCAATTTCTTTCCCCGCCCCAACCCGACCCGCGGGGTCCGCGGGTTACGAGTCGACCCGCGCATCACTACTCTGGTGCTCTTTGGTCATTTTTGACCAAAAAATTTAAATTTGTTTTTTTCGATTTTTTTTCTTCATCGGAATGGTACAAAACTTGATAAAGGTTTTGGCACTTGCTATGTGAAAACAAAAAAATAAATCATGGACAGGATTCGAACAGGTTAAATGGTCCAGAAAAAAATAGTCACACTTGTGCTCCTCGCGGTCAAAAATGAGCGCATTGGAAATGAAAGGGAGAAAAATTTATTCTACTGGAATCTTCTGGTACTGCGACCAAACTACATCTTAATGAAAGTTCATTTTTTGAGATATCAGGCTCAAATTTTTTAACACAACTTGTTTAGATTTATGGCTTTAATTTTCTCACAGTTTTAGAGTAAAACATGTTTTTGAAAATATATATTTCACATACAAATTTAAACATGTATTTTTACACATTTTTCATAACAATAAACGTAAAATTCTGTAACTTTTTTAAGTTAATTTTTTAAAACGTTTTTGACTTCAGAAAGTATCTACCAAGTGTCGTCTTTGAAAATAGATCAAACTTAAGTCTGTGCTCCAAGATTTACGAAAGATTAAGTTGGAAATTTAATTTTCAGGTCTATGCTCAAAAAGTGAATAAATGGATTATAAATACAGTGTAAATCCCATAAAAATACAAAATATTAAATACAAACTAAAATATAGTACATTAATTTCATTGAAATAAAAAATAAATCTGTCATTTTTGACCGACACGCGAAGAGCACCAGAGTCATCTGATCCTGTCACAGTTCATAAATTCACTGTCTCTCTTTCTGCCCTTATGTCAGTGTGTGTGTGTGTGTGTGTGTGTGTATGTGTGTGTATGAGGGTGATTGCCAATCCCCTTAATTATCTGTGCCAGCTGCTGTCTATCAGCCGCTCCTATATATGTTTACTGTTTGGTGTCTTGTGTTGTCAGATCGTTGTGAGAGTTCCCGGTGTCCTGTCCTGATTACCTTGCTATCTTGCCTATGTTGGATTCTATTTCCTGTTGTTCTGCGTTCTGCCCTGGGATTACTGCTCATCTGGAGGTTATCGCTTCATGCTGGATTTCTCATGGATTCTCTCTTCACTTCTGACATCACCGATCGGGTTGCCTGTGGACATCCCTGCGTCACTCAGAGCGACCATTCCTGCACCAGACTGTTTGGACTTTGACCTACACTTCATTTACCAATAAACTGTTGTTACTTGCACCTTGTATCCTCCATCATTTAACATGACAGATTAATTTAATTCTCAGGGAAAAGCTCAAATAAAGACCACAAGATATAAAATGAAAACAGACACAAAATACTGTACCTGAAGAACTCTGGAATATGACTAACCATGAACATTCATGAATTCATATACTATAATTAACTGCAGGTGGCTTCAGCTTTAGCTTGACATTGGCATTATATGCGTATATCTGCGTGTTTGATGAGAATGGAGACAGGACATTAGAATGAAAGATCTGTGAAATGTGTGCATGCTTTGACTGCTGGTGTAAAAGCATCTCTCGCTGTGCCACTACACTGCGATCTATATGCGCGAGCAGCAAGAGTGCCGTCACCATGGTGATCTCCGGCTCAAATCCAAGTGGGATTTGCCATCTTGGCAGGCAAACAACGAGGAAGCCAGCAGGAGTGACTGGAGTACAGGAGGACAGAGAGAAGCTGAGAAATATAAGCACAACATTAGATCTAACCAAATTCTCCTTCAAAAAGACTCGAACAGAAAAGCCAAACATAAGAGCTTTAGTGTTCTCATACGATCATACATATCTGTGCATCTATACCATTAAAAAGAGCGGGCAGAGAATGGTTAAGGGCAGTGAAGGTCAAAGACATGCTTTCAGCAACCAACCTGGCAAAATGCATCTGACACTTGTTTGGGTATCAGCTCTGGAAAACATTTGCACACTGGAAACATCTCATGTGGTGTAATGCATCAGTGTACACCTGGCATCAAAAGCAATGTAAACACATGTGTCTCTATATTGTCTGGTGTATATGAGCACCAAGTGTGTTCACATCATGTGGTCACAACCAAATAATTTCCATCACTATGCACCAGACCACTAGAAAAATAGGAAATGGCCAATAGATACACAGACACACTGCTGTGAGCATGTAAGATAAGCTGCAGATTTTGACAGGTGGAGCTGGGGAAGGTGAAGGGTTTCAGACGTACTCTGACAGTGTACTGTACGACTAGCTTACATCGAACACTGAACCATACTATTTAAATGTTGAGCAAGTAATCTAATTGTCTGTAGAACCAGCAGAGGCCAATCAGCTTGTCCCATGCAAATAATGTGATCATGTGATTAGTCTGTGCCCTCTAGAGTAGGGCTGGGTATCCTTCAATAATTTTCAATTATCGATACTGATACCTTGAGTTCGATACCAGTTCCTGAACGATACCTTTTCAGATACAAAATATAATGAAATCCGTTTTACCTCACGCTCAAGTGCACAAATAAAGCTTAATGTGCAAAGCACTGGTAAAAGTAGCTTAATGATTATGAATGTGTCAGGAAAAAAATAGCAAGGGGACATTTTAATTGTTTAATAATAAACTAGTGTTTTCTGAGTCAGTGTTGGCTACAAAGATGAAGTTGATGTTGCATACTCGTCATCTCCGCAGAATAGTGAACGTACGCGTCTGTAGAGAGAAATGTACCTTTCATTTGGATTACATAATCAGAGAGAATTTGTTTTCGATTTGAATTGTTTTGTTTAAAAGTAGAAATTATAAGCTTTCTATATGCCTATTTCTCATGTCTGTGAGGCAAGTATCCTATACGGCAAGTTTCGGTTCATTTGTGATGCACTCCAGTTCTTCCAGCAGTCGAAGACAGAGCAAATTTCTACTCTTAAGTTTATTTTGCACACTGTCAAGTGCTTCATCAGGTTTGTCGTGTTAACGCTCTTGGCAGCAATTATCTTGTCACAAATATTGCATTGTGCACTGTTGGCATCGTAGCCATATAGCCACACTTTTGATCTTTTCCACATCCTTTCCATCTATGGGGATTGGGACTCTTACACACTACAGCCTCACGTGTGAGCCATCTCTCTGGGCGTAACCGGTGTAAACCAGTGTTTTTACTTGATGCCTCGCCACAGCCAATAATTCTGCATGCTTACTGGCTCACTGACGTTGACAAGATTAACCTCTTAGGTATCAAATTTGGTACTTAAACGACAAGAAATTTTTTGATACTCGATGGTATCGAGGCAATTCAATCGGTGCCTGAAAAGTATTAAACTCAATATCCAGCCCTACACAAGAGTTTCATGACTGAACTTAATATTTAAATAAACATTTTCTGTTCTCTGGGCTTCTGATTAAATTAATTGTTTATTTTTAACCAACTGAACCAAGATTTAGCTATGATAATATGTTGTGTAAAAGTATGCATCAAACTGGATACCAGTAGATTACTGTCAGTGAAAATAAAGTATGTACACATAGACAGGTGTAGGTGCCTCAGGGGCACAGTGGTAATAAATCACCATTTAGTGTTTAATCACCACCACCTGGTCTTAAACGTACAAACTTTAACTAATCAGACAGATGTTTAATCGCTAATCACAACTTAGTATGGGAAATCACAGAAAAAAGTGGAAGCTGTCAAATGTTTTCTTAAAAACCTACTTAACACATAAAAATGAGTTTTGTTGGTATAAGTAATGTATTAAGGTGGATTCAGTGATGTAAAATAATATTTTTTGACAAAAGCTAATTTAGATTTTTACCATTTTTTTTTGTGTAGTAACATGTTACTTGGGTGTATAACTTACTAATAATTAAAATGTAAATAAATGTAAGAATTTACACAAATAGCATATTAGCATATTTATATACAGTGCTGGTCAGAATTATTTGTCCCCTTGGTAAATATGATCAAAGGTGGCTGTAAAAAATAAATCTGCATTGCTAATCCTTTTGATATTTTATTAAAAAAATTAGCAAAAATCTAACCTTTCATTGAAGTAAAATAATTGAAAGTGAGGGGGGAAATCACATTATGAAATAAATGTTTTTTTCCAAAACACGTTGGGAACAATTATTTGCCCCCTTTTATTAAATACTTTTTGCAACCTCCTTTTTCCAAGATAACAGCTCTGAGTTTTCTCCTATAATGCCTGATGAGTTTGGAGAACACCTGACCAGAGATCAGAGACTATTCCTCCATACAGAATCTCTCCAGATCCTTCAGATTCCCAGATCCATGTTGGTGCTTCTTCTCTTCAGTTCAGCTATCATCTTCTATAGGGTTCAGGTCAGGGACTGGGATGGTCATTGCAGATGCTTGGTTTTGTTCTCAGTGACCCATTTTTGTTTTGATTTTGATGTTTGTTTTTGGATCACTGTCCTGGTGGAAGATCCAAACACGGCCCATTATAAGATTTCTAGCAGAGGTTGTCAGGTTTTTATTTTTTATCTGTTGGTATTTGATCGAATCCATGATGCCATGTATCTGAACAAGATGTCCAAGACCTCTGGCAGAAAATTAGGTTGCCGAAAACCCATCTCTCAAAGTGTTTGCTGCCAAAAAAGGCAGTTTTTGTTTTTGTTTTGTTTAATCTGTCCATAGAACCCGTCCCATTTGAAGTCCCAGTCGTGTCAGTTACAGTACTTTTCAAACGTTCTATGGACAGATGAAACAACAAAAAAATAGCTTTTTGGCAGCAAACACTTAAAAAAGTAAAAAAGTAAAAACGTACTCCATGTGTAAAATTAAATACTCAGCTGTATCTTTAATGCTGTGGCCCTAATTTTCTGCCAGAGGTCCAGGACATCCTGTTCAGATACATGGCATCATGGATTTGATCAAATATCAACAGATAAAAAATCAAAACCTGACAACCTCTGCTAAAAATCTTATAACGGGCCGTGTTTGGATCTTCCTACAGGACAGTGATCCAAAAACAAACATCAAAATCAAAACAGAAATAGCTCTTCAAACTTTTTAACTGAATACATTTAATTGTTTTCACAATGAACAGATTTATGCTGGTTTTAAGTTCTTTGAATAAAAGCAT
Source organism: Gila orcuttii (assembly GCA_026230005.1). Taxonomy (NCBI): domain Eukaryota; kingdom Metazoa; phylum Chordata; class Actinopteri; order Cypriniformes; family Leuciscidae; genus Gila; species Gila orcuttii. The sequence goes on along the minus strand of JAPDVR010000013.1, from coordinate 12,408,959 downwards.
TTTGAAAAGATGATTATCTAAATAAAATGAAACAGATGCAAATAGTTAAAAAATAAATATGCCTTGATTTTTTGAGTACAGAAATCCTACATAAGCTATACATAAGCTATTTCTCACATAAGCTTTAAAGAGCTATAAACCGTAAAAATGTGGGAAACACTCAGCATAAACACTTCCTCTATACCAGACGTAAGATAAATGGGTAGATTTTCAAATTGAGTCCAGAATGAAAAATGAAATGTAGGTACGTAGCCTTTCTTTTGAAAGTATGGCATACCTCGACATCACGCGGACCCCATTACAGGTCTCTGACAATAGCACTTGATTAGACGCCGCACACTGCCTATTGTTGGTAGACCTCCCTATGCAATTTGGTTTCCTCCATGCAGTCATTCAATCACATTAAGCCTCCATTAAATATGTAAATGTGTGTTGCAGTGGTAGGCTGTGATAGCGCGGGAGGGGTGCGCAGTGATTAATGGACCAGAGCACACAGTGATGCTTGACTAGCTCGGCTGATAGAGGAGTGAGACTGAAGGGTTCTGCTGAGGATGTGCCGGCTTGTCAGTCCAACTTGCTCCCAGCGTTTATTCGGAAATCCCGTCTCTCTCTTTCACTCTTATTCTGCCTTTCTGCCACAGCTAGAGAGGTCCAGCACTCGGCTATCGCGCCACTTTGTCCACCTGAAATCCCGCCCTGCCAGCCTGGCCACGTGCCAGAGCTTTTAGCGAGCACTATCTGTCAAGGTATGAATAATACAACCTGCAGACTGTCCGCGGAATCCAAATGAGGTATACATCAGGACCAAAGCGCTCTACTTACACACTCGCGCCAACAAAAGGCAATTATTGGAGCCGGTTGCAGCTATGGAAATGAGAAGGACCAGTATTCATGTTCTCTAGGAAAAAAGAACAGAGAGCAACACAACAACTGGGTACATAAAGAAATAAATAACAAAAACCAACACGACAATTAAATAACTGCTATTAAATAACAATTAAATAACTACAAAAAGAACGACTTACAATGAAACAACTATTGATCATCTGAAAAAAGAAGAAGCAACGATTGTTAAAAAGGGGAAGTTAAAACCATAAAAATACAAAAAAATAGCTTGAATAGCTTTTTGTAGCTTGAATTTTTTTTAAAATGTATAGACAAAATCTAATAAAAGTGACAAAAACACAACAAAATTACTAAAATAAAATAATAAAAAAAAAATACAAACTGATTCAAACTATTAATAAAACTATATAAAATAACACTGCTTTAAATGAGTGAAGAGAAGAGAGAGAGGTTCAGGAAAAGTCAGGTTTTGTTGTAAATGATATCATGCAGTTCTGATGGCTAGTCTGAAAATTCACAGGGTATGTTAAAAAGACAAAGTAGTCATAAACACTAATATAATGGTTGCACTTTTACTGTATGTGCATCAATAGTGTACTTACCCAAGAGAGTAATATAAGGTACTAATTGGAATTAACATGGGTTGAGGTTAGGTAGTTAATACCTTGATATAATTTTAATTATTTTAGTAATGGTCCTGATACACTCATGGCGAAGTTATTTATCATTTCTCGCTTAGGGGTGTTTTTTTTTTTTTTTAAGCTTTACAGAATTAAACATGAAAAAGTGTCAGTGTATCTTTCAATTAGAATTACAACTTAAATTTCTACTATAAAACTGCTTTCCAGTGTGTTCATGTTTTCACTCGCGTCTGACCTCGACGGACTGAACAGAAGAAATGAACTGGAGACGATTTACATGTCAAAGAAGGCGAAGCCACAGTGTCACACCCACCGATTACATCATCACCATGAACCAATGTTACTATAACGGTGTTTACCAGCCGGAGTGAATTTTTCCAAAAAGTTTGCTTTGGCAAGCTGTTTTGAACTTCCAAAATGAACTCTAAACCAATTTCGTTTTGGCCTGATTTTGTTTTGAAATTACATCACTTGAAGTACAGGTCCTTCTCAAAAAATTAGCATATTGTGATAAAGTTCATTATTTTCCATAATGTAATGATAAAAATTAAACTTTCATATATTTTAGATTCATTGCACACCAACTGAAATATTTCAGGTCTTTTATTGTTTTAATACTGATGATTTTGGTATACAGCTCATGAAAACCCAAAATTCCTATCTCAAAAAATTAGTATATCATGAAAAGGTTCTCTAAACGAGCTATTAACCTAATCATCTGAATCAACTAATTAACTCTAAACACCTGCAAAAGATTCCTGAGGCTTTTAAAAACTCCCAGCCTGTTTCATTACTCAAAACCGCAATCATGGGTAAGACTGCCAACCTGACTGCGGTCCAGAAGGCCATCATTGACACCCTCAAGCAAGAGGGTAAGACACAGAAACAAATTTCTGAACAAATAGGCTGTTCCCAGAGTGCTGTATCAAGGCACCTCAGTGGGAAGTCTGTGGGAAGGAAAAAGTGTGGCAAAAAACGCTGCACAACAAGAAGAGGTGACCGGACCCTGAGGAAGATTGTGGAGAAGGACCGATTCCAGACTTTGGGGGACCTGCGGAAGCAGTGGACTGAGTCTGGAGTAGAAACATCCAGAGCCACCGTGCACAGGCGTGTGCAGGAAATGGGCTACAGGTGCCGCATTCCCCAGGTCAAGCCACTTTTGAACCAGAAACAGCGGCAGAAGCGCCTGACCTGGGCTACAGAGAAGCAGCACTGGACTGTTTGCTCATTTGAAAGCAAATTTTGCATGTCATTCGGAAATCAAGGTGCCAGAGTCTGGAGGAAGACTGGGGAGAAGGAAATGCCAAAATGCCTGAAGTCCAGTGTCAAGTACCCACAGTCAGTGATGGTCTAGGGTGCCATGTCAGCTGTTGGTGTTGGTCCACTGTGTTTTATCAAGGGCAGGGTCAATGCAGCTAGCTATCAGGAGATTTTGGAGCACTTCATGCTTCCATCTGATTTCATTTTTCAGCACGACCTGGCACCTGCTCACAGTGCCAAAACCACTGGTAAATGGTTTACTGACCATGGTATTACTGTGCTCAATTGGCCTGCCAACTCTCCTGACCTGAACCCCATAGAGAATCTGTGGGATATTGTGAAGAGAAAGTTGAGAGACGCAAGACCCAACACTCTGGATGAGCTTAAGGCCGCTATCGAAGCATCCTGGGCCTCCATAACACCTCAGCAGTGCCACAGGCTGATTGCCTCCATGCCACGCCGCATTGAAGCAGTCATTTCTGCAAAAGGATTCCCGACCAAGTATTGAGTGCATAACTGAACATAATTATTTGAAGGTTGACTTTTTTTGTATTAAAAACACTTCTTTTATTGGTCGGATGAAATATGCTAATTTTTTTAGAATTTTGGGTTTTCATGAGCTGTATGCCAAAATCATCAGTATTAAAACAATAAAAGACCTGAAATATTTCAGTTGGTGTGCAATGAATCTAAAATATATGAAAGTTTAATTTTTATCATTACATTATGGAAAATAATTAACTTTATCACAATATGCTAATTTTTTGAGAAGGACCTGTATATGGAGCCTAAAGTACGTACACTAGTATGTATTTGCTACAGAACTGTAAAAAGGGCTACCAAAGTACTGAACCAAAGTTCAAACTGTTTATTTTTTATTACAAAGTACCATAAAGTGCTTCTTTGCATACTATTGTAGTACAATGGTACATGTCCAAAATGTTATTACCATTTTATCAAAAATTCATTGTGACTATGTAGTGTTAAGCCTTGTTCACACAAAGAACAATGACTATAATAATAACTATATTAGCATCCACACCAACGCACCATAGCGTTCTATTTGTTAATAGTGCATGCTGCAGTTTTGTCGTCTGCAACTTTAAATGCTCATTAAAGTCTGTTGGATTCTGATTGGCTGTCACTGTTTGATGTGAAAGTTACTCTGTATTGTTGCTCTGTACCATTATTGTTAGTTGTGGTGTGGACTCTGCTATTCTTTTATATTGAGAATGATTTTTTTAACTATTGTTATCTTTATCGTTATCATCCTTGGTGTAAACGGGCCTTTATTCCAACAACATTCAATATCCTGACCAATACAATCTGCTCAGAAAGCTGTGCATTAGGAACCTGATGTCTCACACCCACATCTGCTTTACATCAATACTGCGACAGAGTACTTATGCAGTTATTCAGCTATGCACATTATTCATGCCGTAATCTGGTTTTGCTCTGCTTATCCCCTTCACCAGTGCTTTGCTAGCACACACTATATAAGTAATATCAATAATCTATTTACTGTTCCCATAATTACCTTGCATTCAGGCAGTTGGGTAGAGTATCAATCCATCTTTGAGTTTTTACAACCGATGAACCATAAATGACAGTATAGTGGGCTATTTGTAATATGGGGTGACATTCCGTTATTCAAAGAGCCATGGCTAAATATGATATGAAATGTAAATATTAGATTGGTTCCAGTTTGGTATAACAAAACACTTCCGTTCTGTAACAAAGCATAGTGAGTTTACTGTCTGCATAGACTGCTATCTTATAAGGCATCATCTTAAATGAAAGGGAATCTGAAATCTGTTACAAAAATACACGTGAGTTTGCCTAATTCTGTAGTCTGTTTAACAAGTGCAGTAAAATCCACTTGATGTCATAGTTCTGACTTGGAAGCTTGTGATTTTGCCAAGATTTGGGTGTATATGTCACGCAAACATGACGTCACTCAGGGAGATGTACATATTTACTGGTGAACACTCACTTTTAGGCACATAGAATGCAATAGTAAATTACAGTTTGTACAGTACATGATAGTAAAAAATGTTTGCAAAAACAAGTGTGTTAAACCAATACGCCTGCAAACAAATGTTGAAACAAATGCACTGAATAGCATTGCATTTATTCACCTGCAGTTTGGTTTCTTGGATGCCAATCAAATTATGCACCTTACTATACTAAATGTGCACTTGTAGTGTACTTGAAATCTTGCAGATAACATAATATTAATGAAATAAAAGTATACTTAGATATTGTAATATTTGAGCAAGGCAAAGAAACAGGCTGGGAAGCGGATCCACGTGCAGTTAGATTTATTAAAGTGCAAACACAAAGTAACTGGTGAAAACAAATGAAAACATGGAACAGGAGGAAACACACTAAACCAGGGAATGTCCATTCAAGACTGACAGAGAACAAGTGAAACAAAGGGCTATATATACACAGGCAGAGAAGCTGAACAAGACGTGGGGCGTGGCTAATTAGAAACACCTGGGGAGACTAATCAACATTAAAGGGACATTGTGTAGGAATTTCTCCCATCTAGCGGTGAAATTGTATTTTGCATTCAAACGAATTGTGCTCTCCAGCGCCTCGCTTTTTCAAATGCGTCGGTAATCTACGGTAGCTGTTATGTACCAAAAAGCTATGACAGGATGTCTTCTAATAGCACTTCGTCGAGTTTTCCTTCGGATGAACAGGTTTGTTATTTCAAACAAACTGCAACTTGACACAACGAACAAACAAATTGTAACAGTATGAATTACTGACTGACTTGCCGGGGCAGTGACAAGCGCCTCTCACTGCTCTGCTCTGCTCCTCCATTTCTGCTGCTTTTACGTGACGCTGGCTCTGAACGAAAACGCGTTGGCCTAGTACTTTTTGACCCTCTCTGCACAAGATGGCGGAACTACATGGAAGCCTCCGTGGACCTACCCGTCACATGTTTATAAAGATAATAAATTCTTCGTTTACGAGGATAAGTCAGATAATTGGCAGAGGTATTTGTACACCATTGAGGACATATTTATGAATACAAATATTGATTTTAGATAATAAAATACCTAAAAAACTACACATTGTCCCTTTAAAGTAACAAGGAACTGCAAAACATGGAGCAAGACAGGAAATAACATACAAGTCAAGGAACACACAAGGCAGGAGAACACAGGTTGGAATCATAACAGATACATTTTAAAGTCAAATTAAAAGTTTTACTTTAAGGTACATTTTAAATCATTGTTTTAATAATAGTTGTTCATGCTTTAAATAAGTTCACTTGTTTTTGATGTGTTGACTAACATACTAAAGCATATAAAGTACTTGATTATAATTTAAACTTTTTTTTTGCATTATTTTCCTGTTATCTCTGTAAAGCTGATTTGAAACAATCTGAATTGTAAATGGGACTTGAGTTTAACTGAAGTCTATTATTTGATTTTACATTTAAAGTTAATATATTTTAAATATATTAAATTGCAAAGTGGACACTGCACATGTGTAATTGTAAATATATTTAAATACATGACATGCAAGTTTCAATAGAAATGGCATTCAAGTATATTTTACTTTACCATAAATACTTGTCAGTACATTCAGCAGTACCACCATTTCAAAGACAATAGAAGTAATTATGAAATTACCCACGAAGAAGTAATTAAGTGGGTCAAAAACATTCTAAAGATCAGCTAATTACATTTAATATAAATTGTAACAAATTTATTTAAGTAACACTTTATTATTCAGTATCCTTCTTTGTTACAATCAACTAACCCTAATCCATGTAAGTGTATGTTGTTAATTATTATTATTCAGTACTTAATTATATGTAACTACACTGTAACAAGGATGCCTTAAAATAAAGTGTAACCTATATTTTGGAAACACACTTTATTTCAATGTGTCCTTGTTTATTTACAACCTTAATTACAAGCATTACCTATATTAAACCCTACAACTATAGTGAGTAGTTGTTAGTTAATTACTCAGTAATTGTTTGTGTAATTACACTGTAACAAAAACACAAAATAAATGGTGACCTAAATATTCATTTAGTTGCAATTAACATGCAATTAAGTATATTCTTAATTTCTAAAGTGTATTATTTCTGTAATAAGTACTTTTTTTAAAAAAGTGTACAAAAATGTACTTTTTTACAAATTATATAAAGCTTTTATTTTGTTGCACTGTGGTTGCTTTTATTTTGTTGCACACACACGCACGCGGTTTGTGTTTGGAGCTCCGTCGAATTGATTCATAATCCTTGATTTTCTTCTTTACACTCATTTATAAACAAAGCATTTTCTATTTTTACAGCATGTGAACATATCTTTTTTTTTTTTTTTGCTTTGATATCGCTACTTATATCCAACTTTCCGAATTTCCGCTACTAGCCTTAAGTCCGCTAGCATTGCACGCGTGGCCTCTCGCCTATCGATCGTCTTATTTACACCAATTTCACTGGAAGGATACGGGTTCTATCCAGGATTTCAGTCCTAAATTAGTAGTGATTTTGGTAGTATCACTACAAAATTATTGTTCATCTGTTATAATGGCGAATAAATCGGATGTGTGTCTAACGTTACCTCTGAGTGCAGGTGAGGACACATTTGAGCTGCATTCGGTGCAGTTAGAGCTGGAGTCCGTGGAGAAGCAGATCCGTGATCTACTAGGGAGGCAAGCCGAGCTGCGAGATGGGCGATCATCGCTTGAAACATCACGACCCGATGCTCACAAGTCAGTGGTTAGTAACTTTTTGACTCCGACCTTGTCTACTCCGTGTGTTTTGCTGCACAGGACCCAAGCACCCAGGACGCGATCATCCCTGGCTTCATTCACTCCGGCACCGACACAACACCATGGACCCTGGATGATCCCAGGGATCACCCAGGACCAGAGCAAGAACATCTCCGCCCCTCCCCGTCTTCGAGATCTCCACCCGGAACCGCTTCTCACCTCTTCGCGAGTCGGAACGTGACGATGCCGTGATCATTGGCAGTTCCATCGTCCGTCATGTCCGCGCTACCTCAGGTAAAGGTAAGGTGCGTACTCACTGCTTTCCTGGTGCTCGTGTTCTAGATGTCGCTGCACAGGTTCCCGAGATCCTGAATGTTGATGAGCGCGTCGGAGCTGTTGTGCTGCACGCGGGAGTGAACGACATCAGGCTGCGGCAGACGGAGGTTTTGAAGAAGGACTACAGGAGCCTGATCGAGACGGTACGCAGCACATCGCCTGAAGCAACGATCATCGTGTCTGGACCGCTTCCCACGTACCGACAAGGACATGAAAGGTTCAGTAGATTATTTTCACTAAATGAATGGTTAATGTCATGGTGTAATGCTCTTTGTAAATAATTGGAATCTGTTCTGGGAGCGACCTAGGCTCTACCGTGCTGATGGCCTGCACCCCAGCAGAATCGGAGCGGCTATTCTGTCGGACAACATCTCCAAGATATTACACACCATATGACTAGTAAGTCAAAGTCCAAATCACAGTCTTTGCTGTCCCAACTTAATTGATATCATAAGTAGTGTAGAACATTATATAGAAACTGTGTCTATTCCTCGTTTAGTGAGGCCAAACAATAAATCTACTGTAGGATCTAGGAAAAATCAAATTGTAATTAAACCAGAAAATCTCAATATCAGTGAACAAAAACAATTTCTAAAGCTAGGTCTTCTAAACATTAGATCGCTCACACCTAACGCGGTTATTGTAAATGAAATGGTCACAGATAATAGTTTCGATGTACTTTGCCTTACTGAAACCTGGCTTAAACCAAATGATTATTTCGGTCTAAATGAGTCCACTCCACCAGGATACTGTTATAAGCATGAGCCCCGTCTGATCGGTCGTGGCGGCGGTGTTGCAACAATCTATAGAGATATTCTAAATGTTACTCAGAAAACAGGTCACAGGTTTAATTCGTTTGAAGTACTTGTGCTAAATGTTACGCTCTTAGATGTAAGAAAGAAATCCCTATTATCTCTAGCCTTGGCTACTGTATATAGACCTCCAGGGCCCTATGCTGATTTCCTAAAAGAGTTTGCAGACTTTCTCTCAGATCTATTGGTCAATGTCGATAAAGCAATAATTGTTGGAGATTTTAACATACATGTAGATAACACAAATGATGTGTTAGGGGCTGCATTTACAGATTTATTAAACTCCTTTGGGGTCAAGCAAAACGTCAGTGGTCCCTCTCATCGTCTAAATCATTCACTAGATTTAATTATATCATATGGAACCAATCCAACCAATATAGATATTATACCGCAAAGTGATGATGTCACTGATCATTACATGGTAACTTACATAATACGTACTGCTGAAATTTGTCATGTTGCGCCACGTTAATGACCAGGCAGAACAATCCTTCCAACCACTATAGATAGATTCTCAAATAGCTTACCTGATCCATCTCAGCTGCTCAGTGAACCCAAACAAACAGATGAACTAGAGGAAATGACTAGCAGTTTGAGCACCATTTTCTCTAGTACATCAGAAATTGTTGCACCAATTAGATTAAAAAAGGTTAGAGAGAAAACTAAGGCACCATGGTACAACAGTGCTACGCATGTTATCAAGAGAGAAACTCGTAACTTAGAGCGTAAATGGAAACAAACTAATTTAGAGGTCTTTAGAATCTCGTGGAAAGACAGTATGTCACATTATAAAAAGGCTCTAAAAGCAGCCAGGGCTGAGCATCTCCACAAACTAATAGAAAATAACCAAAATAATCCAAGGTTTTTATTTAACACCATGGCTAGACTAACAAATAAACAGACATCACCAGAGCAAAATATTCCGTTACAGTATAGTGTTAATGATTTTATGAATTTCTTCACTGAGAAAATAGAAAGCATCAGAAACACAATTGTAAATGTACAATCTTTTATGGTGTCTTATGATTCAGCCTCAATTATCGCCCCTCAAGAACAACTACACCGCTTTACAACTATAGGACAGGAAGAGGTAAATAAACTTATCATTGCATCTAAACCAACAACATGTTTATTAGATCCAATACCCACTAAACTACTGAAAGAAGTGCTACCTGTAGTGGAAGAGCCTCTTCTCAATATTATTAACTCGTCTTTATTTTTAGGTCACGTTCCAAGAATATTCAAGCTGGCAGTTATAAAACCTCTTATTAAGAAACCACAATTAGATCCAAATAACCTAGCAAATTACAGACCCATTTCAAATCTTCCATTTATGTCAGTGTTTCTCAACCTCTCCTGCAGGGACCCCCTGACAGGACATGTTTTTGTTTTAACCCTGAAATGGCACACCTGATTAAATTAATTAAAGGCTTAATGTGTAGCTGACTAATTGAATCAGGTGTGCCATTTCAGGGTTAAAACAAAAACATGTCCTGTCAGGGGGTCCCTGCAGGAGAGGTTGAGAAACACTGATTTATGTCTAAAATACTAGAAAAAGTTGTGTCCACTCAATTGTGCTCTTTCTTGCAAGAAAATGATATCTATGAAAAATTTCAGTCAGGATTCAGACCGCATCATAGCACAGAAACTGCGCTAGTTAAAATTACAAATGATTTACTTTTAGCTTCTGACCAAGGCTGTATCTCAATAGTTCTACTCGATCTTAGCGCTGCGTTCGACACTATAGATCATAAACTACTCTTGGATCGACTACAAAACTACACTGGTGTTCAGGGACAGGCATTAAGCTGGTTTAGATCGTACTTATCAGACCGTTACCATTTTGTCTTTTTAAATGGGGAAAAATCGAAGATAACGTCAGTAGACTATGGAGTGCCGCAAGGATCGGTGTTAAGCCTTCTGCTATTCTCAATATATATGCTGCCACTTGGTAATATTATAAGAAAACATGGAATTAATTTCCACTGTTATGCTGATGACACTCAATTATATATTTCATCACGACCAGATGAAAACACTAACTTATCTAAATTAACAGAGTGTCTTAAAGATATAAAATGCTTGATGACGTAATTTCCTGCTATTAATTTCAGATAAAATGGAGGTATTACTTATTGGTAAAAAAAACGTGTACAATACAACTTTAATTTAGAAGGATGTCCTGTTACTTTATCCACTACAGTAAAAGACCTGGGTGTTATACTAGACCACAACTTGTCTTTCAAAAATCACATTTCATATGTTACAAGAACAGCCTTTTTCCACCTTAGAAACATTGCTAAGCTACATAACATGCTATCTGTTTCTGATGCAGAAAAGTTAGTTCATGCATTCGTGACCTCGAGACTAGATTACTGTAATGCTTTATTAGCTGGCTGTCCTGCATCCTCAATAAACAAGCTACAGTTAGTGCAAAATGCAGCTGCTAGAGTTCTTACTAGGTCAAGAAAATATCATCATATAACACCAATTGTATCATCTCTACACTGGTTACCAATAAAATACCGTATCATTTACAAAGTATTACTACTGACCTATAAAGCCCTAAATGGTTTAGCTCCTGTGTATTTAATGGACCTTCTATCGCCATACAATCGATTGCGTTCTTTAAGATCACTAAATTCGAGGCTTCTGGTCATTCCTAGGATATCTAAGTCCACTAAAGGAGGGAGGGCGTTCTCACATTTAGCTCCTAAACTCTGGAATAGCCTTCCTGATATTGTACGAGGCTCAGACTCGCTGTCCCAGTTTAAAACTAGATCAAAGACGCATCTCTTTAGCCAAGCATTCATATAATGCTTACCTTTTATACTACTGTTGAATCAGATCGAATGCATTAATATTATGAACAGCAGCTATGCTAATTATTTCCCATCTGCTTTTCTGCTGTTATCTCGGGATGCTAGTCCTGAGGTAAATAGCGTTCGTCAGCTCCAGTTTGTATCCAGCCTCTCACGGAGACTTCAGATGCCCCAACACCTGCGATGAGATGACTAAACGTCTGTGAAGAGACGACTCGACCCATGTGAAGAGACTACTCAAAGCCGGCGATATGTTTTCTTATTAACAAATAATAACAGCAATGCTTTGTTTTTACCTCTCGCCACATGAATTATTCAACTTTCACAGATACACTCATGACTCTTTTATGGAGCATCTTGTGCAACCTAGATACTAAATGTCACTCAAAACATTGATGTCACACACTGTTGTAGTCATTTGCATGTGTGTGAGAGAGAGAGAGTGTGTATTCAGCATCAGCGCTGAATAATGTGTGTCACTCTTGTGTGTTGGTGTGTGCATCACATGTCGTCTCGCACCTTCTCGATCAGAAACTCCAGACGGGAGAAACCGTTCGTAATATCCTCATTTCGGCGGAAAGGAAAAAAAAACTCATGCTTGAGTGCTGTTCAATTCAAATCCCAAACCTAATCCCAATCCCTGTCCTTCAGCCAGTGAAAATGTAAACATGTAAAGGTCACATTTCACCCCCAAACCCCCGGATTATATCATCCAGAGGTTTTTTTTTTTTTTTTTTTTTTTTTGTAGTTATCACTATATATTCTCATTGATGTAATACAAGATTTTACATAAACTAACTAACTAACTAACTAACTAACTGACTAAATAACTAACTTACTAACTAAAGCCAATTTTAGCACCATTAAAATGTTGGTATTTATATTTTATATTTTTGCATTGTGACATTATTTTTATGACAATAAAGCAAGAAATATAATTTCTTTCTGCTGATTTTGAATTTTGGGGTGAAATATATTTCATATTACAAGAGCAGAGCAGTGTCAGTCATTCAGCCGAGAGGAAACTGAGCAGAAACTAGTAATCTAGAATCTGAGTAGGCGGGCTGTGAATCAGAGAAGAGACCTGAGAGTTTAGATCATTGCAAGCTTTGTGTTACGTGCTTCTAATAGCTCCTTTTTTCTAATAGTGTCAATGGAAGAATGGCATGCTGATCATTAGCTACATCTAAGAGCATATAATATCAATTTTTGTTGGTTGTTGGTTGGCCGTCCTTCCACCATGTATCTCTGTTATATACATATAATAGAGATACACCAATGTATCTGTCACAGTTATCGTCTGCACCAGTCTGTCATCGTCTGCACTACACTTCCCAGAATCCTTCTTGTCTTCACACCTGCACTCACTCCCTCATTTACCCACACCTGTTCATCATCATCATCATCATCCGTGTCACCTGTGCTCACCTCTTTATTGTTCATTTGTGTCTGTATTTAGTTTCCTTCTGTTCAGTTAGTCCTTGTCGGTTCTTGTTTATGTTACTTTGTGTGTGTATCCTCTGACCATCTGCCTGCCTGTACCTGTATGTTATTTTGTATTAAGTAAAAGTGTAAATTAGAACTTTGGACTCCTTCCTGTTCTTCAGCCCGCACCACACCCGTGACGGAAGAACCGACCAAGGCTATGGATTTCGCAGCAGTTTAAATCCTCCTGCTTTCCCAGGAGGATCAGTCCCTCGAGGCCCACACACAAAGGTATTTGGACTTGCTACCGTATGTTCATTACGATGACACCAGCCTCTGTGTGTTCTTCCGGGCAGGTCTCAACCCAGAGACCAAAGCACGCTTGCCCAGAGATGGGCCTCGGGGGAACTTCGAGGATTTCGTGGAATGGGTACTGTGGCATAACAGGTCTTTTACCGTTGGGCTCTGCAACAGCACTGATGAGGAGACCGTCCTGTCTGAGTCTCGTCCTGTCGAGACCGTCCTGCCTGAGTCTCGTCCTGCCGAACCCCCCTGCCTGAGTCTCGTCCCGCCAAGACTGTCCTGCCGGAGTCTCTTCCTGCCGAGCCTGCGCTCCACGTCAGCCCTGCCGAGCCTGCCCTTCACGTCAGTCCCGCCGAGCCTGCACTTCACGTCAGTCCTGCCGAGCCTGCACTTCACTCCAGTCCTGCCGAGCCTGCACTTCACGCCAGTCCTGCCGAGCCTGCACTTCACGTCAGTCCTGCCGAGCCTGCTATTCGCGTCAGTCCTGCCGAGCCAGAGACTGTTCACATCATGCATGCCAAGCCAGAGACTGTTCACGTCATGCCTGCCGAGCCAGAGACTGTTCACGTCATGCCTGCCGAGCCAGAGACTGTTCACGTCATGCCAGCCGAGCCAGAGACTGTTCACTTCATGCCCGCCGAGCCAGAGACCGTTCACGTCATGCCCGCCGAGCCAGAGACTGTTAACGTGATGGTTCCCAAGCCAGAGACTGTTAACGTGATTGTTCCCAAGCCTGTCCCTGTCCCAGAGCCTGTCCCTGAGCCTGACCCGGTCCCAAAGCCTGCCCCTGAGCCTGTCCCAGAGCCTGTCCCAGAGGCTATTCCTGAGCCTGTCACTCCCAAGAATTTTTTTTGGGGGGTTATACGTCCTCGCCGTGGCCGTCCAAAGGCTACACTTCCCAGAATCCTTCTTGTCTTCACACCTGCACTCACTCCCTTATTTACACCTGTTCATCATCATCATCATCATTCAAGCCAGGGTTGCCAGATCTAGTTTTTCCCTACACCAAACATTATTTGTAGCGCCTCCCGTCCAATAATCACACAAAGCTTTATGCTATGTTACTTCTGATAAGAAACAAAATCTCTGCTTCTTAAATTCTCTCGATTTTATCACCAAATTCAAACAATAAATGGCTTTTGGGCTTAATTATATATGTATGTTTGAATTAATTTGCCATGAAGACTTATGCTTTTGCTTATGAAAACTACCTTATGTTCAACTGAGGTCTATACAAACATTTCAGCTTTTATTTGAGTGTAAATAGGCTATTATATCTGGAAATAAATAACAGTTGAATATAATGGCTCTGTTGTTCATTTTAACAGCTAATATTATAGTGTACCAAATGAGAGGTTCCCTGTATAGTTTGCAGCATTATTTTTTCCTTAAGAGAAATCAAACTATCGGTATTGGCATCGTATGATATGGAATAATCGGCTATCGGTGGAGAAATTTAGTATTGGTGCATATATCACCACCTTCCAAATATTGTATTGGTCCCCCTTTTGCTGCTAAAACAGCCCTGACCCATCGTGGCATGGACTCCACTAGATCCCGAACTTGTTTATTCAGCACATCCCACAGATGCTCGATTGGATTGAGATCTGGGGAATTTGGAGGTCAAGTCAACACCTCAAACTCTTTCTGCTCCTCAAACCATTTTTGCTTTGTGGCAGGGCGCATTATCCTGCGGAAAGAGGCCACAGCCACCAGGGAATACCGTTTCCATGAAAGGGTGTACATGGTCTGCAACAATGCTTAGGTAGATGGTACGTGTCAAGGGGTGTAAATCGAACAGTTCATCATGATACAATACGATATTTGCCTATACGTACAAAAATTCTGTGATACGATTACGATTCGATTCGATTCAGGGCTATATCGATTGATTTATCGATATTTAGATATTATGGGCCAAGTTTACACAACCAGTTATATTTTTTATTAACTCACAAATGCAACCAAAATATATAACATGAACATTTAATTAAACTCTTTGAAAATTGCACACCCTCTCCCAATTAGGACATTTACAACAGAAGAGTTAATTTGCAAAAATAGATCACTCCGTTCTTGTTCATTTTCATAAATCATATTTTTTTTAATTGTGCATTCCAAGTAATATCAATTAAACTGCAGCTGGGTTGTTCTGATGAAGTAATAATTTTTATATATTAAGGTTTTTTTTTTTTTTTGTAAAAGCAGATAACTCTAACAGTCGGTTTCTGGCAAACGCAGATAACTCCACATTTCATGTTTCAGAGTTAAACAAAACCAAGTAATTGCTATGATATAAAATAAAACTCTCATTTAATTTTTGTAACGTTAATCTCCACAGCTGACATAGACGCCTGACAAACTTTGTTGTTGTGATTACATGCAATACAGGGAGCTTTTCCCTCACCACTGTAACGTATTGCTTTAGCAAGGTTCTGTGAAAAAAGTTTCAGCTTTTATTTTCCTTTTACGCCCCGAAGAAGATATCACGGGTTCGTCGAAATCAACCATCCTCAATCCCTTTCTGTCAGCTTTGACGAAACACCTCTCAGCTAACGCATCTTTTCGAAATGACAAGCAGCCTTGTCACCTGACCTCAATACTGCGCGCTGATTCGCTAAAACGCACTTATAGGCTTGTGTTCAAACAACAAGGGTGCTTGTCGGTTTCTGCTGTAAAACATGAACTTGTGATGTCTTGTTTAGGGTTCAGTCAATTTTGTCAGGCCTCTATTTCAGTTGAGGAGATTAACGTTACAAAGGCACACCTATTGAAAATGTGCGCTTTGGTGGAAATGCGTAGACTGACGTTACGTGAGGATGGGGAGAGTGTCAAAATAAAGGTACCTCATATCGATGTTTTAAGTGTGGCATCGATGCATTGTTTTCAATTGTTCTATTGATTTGATAGATACTGACCACACTGCAGACCGGGAACACCCCACAAGAGCTGCAGTTTTGGAGATGCTCTGACCCAGTCATCTAGCCATCACAATTTGGCCCTTGTCAAATCTGCTCAAATCCTTACGCTTGCCCATTTTTCCTGCTTCTAACACATCAACTTTGAGGACAAAATGTTCACTTGCTGCCTCATATATCCCACCCACTAACAGGTGAATGTGTGAATGACTTTTGGTTGTTTTATCGCTCCAAATCAGGGTATGTTTGAACGCTCCTTAAATAATTGTATTTCTTTTTTTCTCACAGCATTTAGATTCAGTATTAACATACTAGCTTTCTTCTAAGCAAAATTACAGAAACTCAATTGAATCTATTAATAACAGCTGAGGGTAATCATGTGTTGTACTGATAAAATAGAAACAAATATTAATTAATTACACACTAAGGAAACATGAACATGTGAAAAAGCATATTAGGACCTCTTTAAATGCAGTGCAGTTTGTCATTGTGCAATACAGTATTTTGTTCTACACTAAACTGCCTTTATGCATTTTCACTGCATAGATTACAAAAGTACTGCAATCATACTGTAGGTTAACTGCAGTTTATATCTTTGAGGGTTGTTGGAAAAAGTAGTTTGTTAATGGAAAAGTACTTTTTGAAACAGCTGTAGCTACTGAAAGATTTAGTTGAGGTACTAGTGTCAGTACTTTTTAGTTAGCTACTCCCCAACACAGTCAAAATACATAAGCACTACAATGATCAAATATTTTTATGAGACTGAAACATTAGTCCATAAACGTCCTCTTGATCAAATGAGTTGCTTTTTTTGCCAGTTGTTGTATGTATATATACCTGGCCATAAAACAGATGTGAATGGATTTAGGGAGCGTGCATACATTCAGCAAGTATGTGACTGAAGTCACGGATGAGAAGCACGTTGTACACATGCTTAAGCAAAGTGTCAAAAGGACTAATTAACATATTAATGATCCCACCTTAGCACTGCAGCTCCCGTTGGATAGTCAAAACACTTTGATAAGCATGCAAATGAGAACCCACCAGCTGAAGAAGAAATTATCTGAAGCGTGAAAGAGAAAGATAGTGGAAAAGAGAGAGAGACAAGAGAGAGGCTGATAGTAATGATTGAACCGTTGTTTTATTTATCTTTAATTATCTAGTTAAAGCTGCTGGTGGAGGGACATCAAAGAGAGGGAGCAGGTGCACAGTAATGCAATCTTCACCTCCATCTTTAGCCACCTCTCTTTCTCAGTCTTTCTTCTCAGAGACGCCAATCAATGCAGCGGTGAAGCCAGCTGTCCATCAACGTCCAGAGACTATCAAACTGGCCGTGAGATGCTGAAGTCAGGTTGAGATTCAGACAAGGGTCATTGAAAATACAGCATGAAAAGGTTCAATTCTTTGCCAATAATAAAGATATTTTTAGAAGCTGAAGCTAATTAAAAAATATTTTTTTTCCAGGGCCATGCATGTGTTCTGAATGGTTTTAAGTAAAAAAAAAAATGTGGCCAAAAATATAAAGCTGTCAATCCATCAACAGATTGTTTGCTGGCCATGTATGCATTAGGCACTTAGATAGCAATACCCATGAAATGTTAGACAAGCATGCCATCCTTCCAACTGGTAAATTATGAGTCTGAAGAACATTACAGAGTATAAATATGTAAAAAGCTCTGAAATGTACATAAATATGCTTACTAAATGCCTAGAAAGTTCTTGTGAAAGGCACTTTATATCACTAAGAAGATAGAGAAACACCATTGACATGAAATCCTAAATACCTAAAAGTATGTATGCATGAGGTTCTCATGAGTTCACATTACTTGGAATATTACATTGATAATGTTATGATATAACACAATTGTGAACTCTCCAGCTATCCAGCAGAGGTTACGGTCACAGGTCTAAATTTGTTTACAGTTTTACATTTCTGCATTTGACAGACCAGGTTTATAATGGTTACAGTAACTAAAACTAAAACCATACTAAAAAAAAAGTTTTACTTGAGATACAATAAACGTTAACTTAAATAAATATTGACATTTGTTGCCAAGGAAACATTTCTCATTTACATTTAGTTTATCTAAAAATCTTAAAAATTAATAAAAACTATATAGACATTAAATAAAAAACTAATAAAAATGACAAAATTACTAAAACTTGAACTGATATAAAAATGAAAATGGGTATCATAATAGTATCTCAAATATCCTAATATAACACTACTATGCTTTTATCCAAAGGGATTCTATCAGCTCATGAATTCCCTGAGAATCAAACCCATGGTGTTGCTATCGCCAGCGCTGTACTCTGTCTGAGCTATAACTAGAACAAATTAACTGGTTAAGGAGTTCAGAGTGTGCGCAGTCTACAGAGTAAAGTCACTCCAGACATGTTGAAACTGTCTACAAGCTCTAAAGGGCAAAAACCTGGACCAAAAGTCACTTTCTTTAAGGGTGTTTTCACACTTGCAGTTTAATTCGAAACAGGGCATGGTTTGCATTAAAAATTGATAATATGAAAGCTGTCATGTGGACACGGGAGTGCACCGGGGTCCCAAACCCAAGTCCTGCACAGGTCCTGTTTGGTAAACCCGCACCCGGCCCGCATCTGCAGCATTTAACAGAACACCTGACCTGAACCACACCTGCATTAAATCTACTACATCAGGTAGATACAAATTATTTATTTCTCATGTAACACAAGCAATCAAACCAACATTAGTCATTCTGAGTTGATGCATTTTTTTTTTTTTAAATAGACACACAGCCCAACATGGTAATAATTAACAGTAAAAACAAAGTTGAGAGCATGCATCTGTTGAATAAACAATAAAAAAGTTTGCCTACATCATGTGAACAATCTGCCCATACTGGCTATTTAGAACAAATGTGTGTAAATCACACCATAGGCTATACAGAGGGGTCACCAATTATGAGCCTTTACTGTCATATAATATCTGGGATATTTTAGCGGATTCACTCTGCATTTAATGGCTGTTGTCTCTCCTGAAGCTCTGCATTGTATATGTAAATATTATTCCTCCCTTTACATGAAATATTAGTGCCTCTGCTTGAGACTACCTGGAGGAAGTGGTCTGAGTTCGGTTCCACTGGAGCTGTGGCGTGATTCGCGTGAATGTAAAAGCAACTCGGACTCGGGCACTTGCTCAGGAAGTAAAGTAACATGCACATGCGTTTTAACTGATGATGACATCATTAGTTCAACAAAACACATGTAGTGGATGACAATGGTGATGATTTAACTGGGATACGAGCGAGAGAGAGTGTAGTGGTGCTGAGTGAGTGAAATTAAATCTCACAATCCACTCTCTCCTCACAGAAGAAAGCCGTCTTAATGCTACACACATTCAGTGTCATTCACTCTGCTCTGCGATATAGCACCAAATTAATAAAAACACAATATATTGACTCGCGTTCTGTTTTCTATCACGTTTGTGATGATTTTAGATGAGCACAAATGCACCAGGCTTTGATATAAAGTGAGAGTGAAACTAGACCAGCAAGAACAGTGGCACTCGCACTCGGACCGCAGCAAACGCTCCCTGAGATAAGTAGATGAATCACTGTGACCTTTTATTTGATGCCTTCACTGTAGTTTGGACTCTTTTTTTTTCTTTATTGTTAGCTGATGTGTGACTGTTGGTCCTGATACTGAAGTTGAGCCACATTGTTTTTTAGGTAAAGCATTGATTTCAAAACAAATGTCAAGTGTGTGGAGAACTTTTAAATTCCCTGTGAAATCAAAATTTACCATTCTTGTTTTTTGACGGAATGTTGCAGTTTTATAAATGACTGCACATTTTTTAAAATTCATATGCCCAAGTAATCCTTAATCAAAATGTTAACTACCCTCCCCATGGAAACGACGTCTGTTCTCTTCATGACGTATGTCTCGACGGAGAGCAGGGGCGGATCTACAGGGCCCCCCCTAACTTTGATGATCCAAAAACTGTACCTGTAAAAACAACCCGCAAGCTTCTCAAAACAGTGAACTAAACGATACATTTACCAAAAGTGAACAATTAAATTTTTATTAAAGCCCCTTCCCCCTCCCCCTCAAATACTTAGTACGTCCCTGATTCAAACGTAGAGCGCCGTTCGCTCAGTCTGGCTCACACACACACACACACACACACACACACACACAGCGAGTCTGCTGCGGTGCGGTGGCCCTGCAACCCGACTGGAGAGACTGAGCTGCCCCAGAGCCTCTGAAGGTGAAGTGAGTTTCCCCAGGTGTAGTTAAACACACGTTTAACTTAAAGTTACATTTGTAATGAATGTATACATGCTAAAGACGATTCAGCATCAGCAAAAACAGCGAGTCCATTACGTTAGCCAAAATCAGCGGTCAAATCGCTGCCTCGTGATTTGTAAGAGCACTCTTCACTTTGATTAGCCTAATTTTGATTTTAGTAAAGACAAGAACAGCTTAATAAAAAATATAAATTGTTTGTATCCATAATGTTTACTGATGGTCGCGGTTACGCCGACGTTACGTTACAACACACAATACAGTGCCAGTTAGGAGATCGATCATTTGATTAGCTAAGCAAATCCAATTCCTCTCAGATATCACAGCAATGAAACCAGGTTACAACTGGGGAAATAATAACAAATACAATTAGGATTATTATATTAAGTAGTCTAAACATAACTGGTGTGTGTGCATGTGATAAATCTTTCTGATTTTATATTTGTTATATAGGCCATTATTAGCTACATGTCCCTACAGTGTAATGTAATACAAGGATAACCAGAGGTTTTCACATATTGACTTTTGCAGGCAAGAGTAGTTGAAGAAAGTAGCTGGAGCCTAACCATTAAGGCTAAAAGTCCTTGGACACAATTATTGTACTTTTTTAAATATTTTCATTTAGCTTTTTATACTTTTACTTTTTAAAAGATGCACAGTTTTGTTTTGTTTTGTTTGAACACTGCATTGGGCTTATTCCTGTTGTGAATTAAAAACCTTTGTAGTGTGTAAGGGCATGATTAAACAATAACTACTGTGTTTTTGTGTTTGTTTTGTTAAAGCAATTCACATAGGGATTCCCACCGTCTACCCCTGCCACCCTGCCAAGACCTCTTGCCACCCCTTTGCCCCCCCATGTAAAATTTTCTAGATCCGCCACTGACGGAGAGTGAAGATTAATATCCTCCACAACTGACTGCAAACTGGCATCTTCCTACGAGCCAATCAGTTCCAACGACGAAATCAAGTCCCGTCCTACACATTTTTTCTAATTCCAGAAATATTATTTACCGGTAAAAGTTCATAGTAGTGCCTTACATATTACTATTCTAGGTTAAAAAATGCCTCTTTTATGGGTAAATAACGTACAAAGTTTTCCCTTTAAGTGTACTGAACCAGTGACCAGCTGATCATTTTTGCAACATTTTTTCCTGACAGTGTGCCATCTAAATCAATGGCTTTATTCAAGTCAAAACAATTATTTAACATCACTGAACCAACCTATTTACACATCAATTCATACAAACAAGTCTCCACTTCAGCAGCACTTATTACACAAAACTTGACAGTTTTATTACTATTCCAATCTATATTGAGAAGAATTTTACATAGGGGTTTGTTCAAATCATTCAACTGGTGTATAATTAATTCTTTCCCCGCCATTGACAGAAATGTCCGTCATTTATAATTGCTCAAAATGATGCTTTTATTATTAAAACTTACCCACATTCAAGTGATGATAAAAAAGAATGCATCACGCTAGAACAAAACAGTTTTTAAAGCAGAGGCTCTGTTCTTTCTTTTGAAATATTGCATGTTCAGATATTCATACAACAAAATATTCTGGAGGCCATTAAAGTTTTGTGAAAATGATCAAAAATGCTTCTGTAACAACTTTAAAAAAAACGCTGGCGGGGAAAGAGTTAACATTTTATTCTTAAAAATACGGTGGGTTTTTTTTTTTCTGTTCACAGTATTTTCAGATTTATGAAGTGATAAAAAAAGAACCTGGCTTTAATGTTCAGATTTCTGTTATGGAAATATATGCAAATATGTGCATATTTAATTAAATTAATATAAAACAACTGTCTTAATGTACTGTGCTTATTCAGCTGTGGCAGTATGGTGATAGCTATCAGTTAAATCTTTGCCCCATTCACCGGCTTAATTTATGTTAACCAGAGGTGTAAATTTCACAATCATTTTGTGAAAATGATCAGTTTAGAACAACCTTCAAACCAAAGTTTGAAAAAAGTGTATATTGTGTTTTTTATTTTATTTTATTTTTTTATTCTTGTTTGATTCTCGGCTCCAAAAGGATTTTGCTATATGTCATCCAATGGAGAAATAGTTGCAGCTTAGCAAAGTGCCACTATTTGATCATCACCCAAAAGGATATGACAGATGGAAAGAAAATAGGAGAACAGGAAAGCGTGATCACAACTCTGCTTACTGGCAGCCATTACACAGGTAAAGAGCTCTTTGCCAGCCTGTGTGTAAAAACACTGACCTGAACAACTCTTGTATGGCAGGCTCCAGGGGAACTGTGAAAGAAGCACACAGAGAGACAAAAGAACGTGAAAGGTCAGTTGAAAGGGCAAAAGAAGATTAGATTATCACTCAAACAAAAGGCCGGTCTCAGCATATCGCCACATTACATATGTGAGTTATGTGTACGTGACGGAGAGCAGAATACCTTTTGAGCGTGTGCAATGGCGCTTCTCATCTGCTACATCTACCTCCATCTGCGGAGAGACACAAATACAATCAAAATTTTAATGAATGCTTTCATTTTTTTATGTGAGCCTGTTTATGACAGTGATGTGTGTGTTTTTATGTTAAACTGAGATACTCGTATACATATACTCATATATTTAGGTGACCTATTACCATGAATAAATGACTGGGTTGTAAGTTAAAAATTCGAATTTATTAAGTTGCAAACATTCTGTTGCATAATAGTGTTAATATTGTGTAATACTTTGTACTGTGTGTAATTTAAACTGAAATTTCCACTAAAGCAGATTTTTGTTTTAAAAATTGTTATTATAAGTATTATAATTATAATGTAATTATAAGCTCTTGATAACTTTGAAAATTGGGCACCATTGGGATTTCTAGTTCCCAGCATACTTTGCTTCGGATAAGGAGAATAAGTCTTGGAATTATGTATTATTTTAAGCGTTTTAGTAAAGGAACAGCCCTGCTAATGTTTAATGTTGTTATGTTTGACTTGGTGCTTGTTATGGTTGTGTCTTCATGAAGGTATTCACTGAATGCTGAGAGCAATGGCTGCACTTATGCCAGAGACAAATTATGTTGTATTAGTTCATGAAATTTACAAGCTAAATAAGTTACATTTAGCCTATGCTATACTAGCAGTTAATTTGATCAATGTTGAAACTGGTTAGAACAACTTAATTTTTGTGAAAAGTCAGCATAGAAATTTGTATCTATGCTACCAGATATTAAGTTACTTTAACTAAATAGCACTAAATAACATCATTTTGTAAGTTTGTAAGAGTGATAACTGAACATGTTCAAAGCATCCGGACCAGCTCAAAACAGCAGCAGAGACTCAACCAATGGCAGATGAGGGGCGTGTTCAGGAAAGGAGTCAGGACTTTTGTAAGTCTGTTTGGTGTTGCTTCTGTTTATTGTGCAGGAGTCTAAGGGTGGAAAGACAGATAGAAAGACAGACAGACAGACAGACAGACAGACAGATAGACAGACGGATAGAAAGACAGACAGACAGATGGATAGAAAACCAGACAGACAGACAGACAGACGGATAGAAAAACTGACAGACAGACAGACAGACAGACAGACAAACACATAGACAGACAGACGGATAGAAAAACAGACAGACTGTCAGACAGACAGACAAACAGATAGATAGACAGACAGATAGACAGACAGACGGATAGAAAAACAGACAGACAGACAGACATATAGAAAAACAGACAGACAGACAGACTGACAGACAGATAAACAGACAGAAAGACAGACGGATAGAAAAACAGACAGACTGACAGACAGACAGATAGCCAGACAGACAAAAAGAGAGACAGACATATAGAAAAACAGATAGATAGATAGATAGATAGATAGATATATAGATAGATAGATAGATAGATAGATAGATAGATAGATAGATAGATAGATAGATAGATAGATAGATAGATAGATAGATAGATAGATAGATAGATAGATAGATAGATAGATAGATAGATAGATAGATAGATAGATAGACAGACAGACAGACAGACATATAGAAAGACAGACAGACAGACAGAAAGACAGATAGCTTGCAGTGGTACCTGATGTAATTGCCGGTTTAATTGCTCTTTGGTTCAGACCTCTGTTTGCCCCACGGCCCTCTATGTTGGACGACTGATAAGAGGTCACTACACCTCCTCCTTTTTTATTATCTGAAACATGAAAAAAAAAATGAAACTTGTAATTATAGACATAAATGAACATGCAAATCGCACAGAAGAATGAAGCATGTAGCAGCTTTAATATCTTCCCCACATACATATCTTAAGTTACTGCAAATAAGTGAGAAATCAATGGCAAATTTGGATCTTTCTATAGCTGATTAGCTATATCACCCCTCTTCCTATAGAATATGACAGATCATCCAACTAACCTTTTTCAGCTCTATTTTAGAGAAATAAACTGCTATTTTTGAGAGAGGAACTGCCTTTATTTCACATTCAAGCACAAAAAATCATGACTATTCATGCTGCTTTTCCAATGATGATCGTGATGATAGTTTACAGTTTTTAAAATAACTTTTTTTTTTAATTAACCATAAAAAATGTTTTTTTGTTCAAAACATAATAGACATAATTACAGACCCAATGAGGTCATGAGATCCCATTACTTCACAAATCAAACGATTGCTGTCTTATGTTAATTTTTTCAGGATTAGGCACATGAAAAAATAACTTCCTCACTGCGTTTCCCACAAAAACATGTCGTTTGCCAGGTTGTGAAGTAGAGCTCAGCTACATTATGAAATTGACAGAGAAAATATTTTGAAGGAAGATGAGAAACTCAAACAGCTCTTGTGTATTTGGCTGTATGAAGGGAGGATCTTGTGTGGTGAAACTGGAGCAGATACAAACAAATTTGGAGCAGTTGCGTTTGATTTTTTCGAGCCTCTGTTGTGCGGCAGCATTCAGAGATACTAATTAAAACCAGTGAAGCGGGTGGTAACAAATGATGTGTTAGTGGTGCTGCAGTGGAGTGTGGTGGGACAATGAAGGGCCCCACCGGGAGCCTGATAGCACGCTTAATTTCAGAGCTGCAAGGCTCCCTGCCAGTGTTCCTTTGTGAAAACACTTTAAAAACATACAGAAACAGGACTTATTTGGACAATTAAACTATTAAACACATTATATTTGTTTAAAACCTTGTTCATAATCTGAAATAAAATATTTAATAAAAAAAATCTTGTTTTTCCTTTATATTTTGGGGGTGAAATGTGATCATGATTTTATGAGAGTGCTCAATGTAACAAAATGTTTGGCTTGCGGACTCAAGTTTTAAACTCAACACACTGTTCTAACAAGAATCTAACAAGAACTATGTCAGTTTACATATTGATATACATACTGTTCAAAAGTTTAGGGTCGATGAGATTTTTGAATGTTTTGAAAGAAGTCTCTTCAAGACTGCATTTATTTGATCAAAATTAAACAGTAAAAACAGTAATATTGTGAAATATTATTGTAATTTAAAATAACTTTTTTCGATGTGAATATATTGTAAAATGTAATTTATTCCTGTGATCAAAATTGAATTTTCAGCATCATTCTAATATGCTGATTTGCTGCTCAAAAAACATTTCTGATTATTATCAATGTTCAAAAAAGTTGAGTAGCTTCATATTTTTTGTGGAAACTGTGAAACTGTGATACTTTTTTCAGGATTCTTTGATGAATAAAAAGTTCAAAAGAACACCAATTAGCTGAAAATTATTTATTTCTTTTTAACAAACTATGGAAAAAATTATTTACTGTCACTTTTGATAAATTCATTGTGTCCTTGCTAAATTAAAAGGTATTTCTTTCTTTTTTTAAATAATAAAAAATAGTACAAATTATTACTAATTTTGAAAATTTGTTTGTAAAGTTATATAGTTTAGATTTATGGCTTTGATTTTCTTTGAGTAAAACATGTTTTGGAAAATATAAATTTCATATAAAATTTGAAAATAGTTTTTTGTGCATTTTTCATAACAATAAACTTAAACTTCTATAGCTTTCTTTAATTTCACCTTTTCCTTTTTCACTTCAGCAATAATCTGCTAAGTGTCTCCTTTTAAAAGAGATAAAACTTAAGTTTGTGCTCCAAAGCATTCAAGATTTACAGCAGTTTAATTTGGAAATTTAATTTGCAGCTGAATGCTCAAAAAAGTGGTTAATATGTAATAAATGTATTATAACTACTGCATAAATATAATTTAGTGCCATAGAATCCCCTAAAAATGTATGAAAAACAATATTGAACTAAAATACAGTACATTCATTTCATTCAAATAAAAAAGGTATTTTTTGACCATCACACGAGGAGCGCTAAAGGGTTAAAATAATGAACAAATGCTGTCACATTAAAATACAACACATTCAGTCAATAAAAACATTCATATTAACAAGCAGTCATACTACTTATTCCTCATGATTTTGCCCTTATAATCGATCCACAGACAACATCAACATTGTGAATGAGCTGAGAGCATAGTTTCCATGCTACAAAACGCCTTTAGGGATTCCAATTAGAATCTGACTGAACATATTAGAATGAGTTAATGAGCCAAATGTCATTTATTCCAGTGAGGTGCTGTGGTCCACTAACTAATCAAGAACTTGGCAAATGGGAAAACATCTAATCGAGACCATGGAATGCAGAATTCAGTAAGTATAAACCAGGAAACCACACATAGAGCATGCAAAAAAGAATCTGTGAACAAAACTTAATGAAAATTTCAAACAGGATGTAAAAATGTCTAGAGCTGTTTTCACACAGAGATTCCAGGAAATACAGAGTATTTGTCCCGGGATCGTTTGATTTTGGTTAATTAACACTGCGAGTGATTTTCCGGAATCTGTGCACGAGTTCACACACATCCCGTGAAGATCCTGTAAAGACACGTGGCATTGATGTGACGTGTAATTTCCCCACACCATCTTAAATTTGCTTATGATCTGCGATTTCTCTCGAGAAGAAACAACGCTCATGCATTTTTTTCTGATTTTATCATAAACTAGCGCATCACGTACTGTTCCTCTAAGCTGGCGAACAATCTCAGCTTCAGCGTCATCACTACGACACACCCTTACGACATTGATTATGGCTTTTGCTCACACAGGGCGCGTTCCGGGACATTCCCGGGACATGTTTGCGTTCACACACAGAAAATTTCTGTTCACATTAAATTTTACGGGATCAACGCACTGTGTGAAATGGGCTTAAGTTACTAATGTAACCCCTGTCCCCTGAAGGAGGGAACGGAGATGTTACGTCGCACTGACGTACTGGGGTCTGGCCTGGTAACAAAATGAGCCAATGAACATTGGCCAGTGAGATTTGCATGCCGAGTCATACCTACCAGCATCACTCACTCTATTTAAGTTTTGCTGAGGAGCCGAGACAGGGATCCCAGCCATTCAGTGGTGGTTCAAGGCTGTGGCAGGGGGACTCCTTTCCCTCCTTCAAGGAACGGGGGTTACATTAGTAACCTAGACGTTCCCATTCAGTCAGTCACGTTCAACGTTACGTCAGTACTGATGTATTGTGGTCCCTATGGAAGGTGCCACTGTCACTGAACTGTGTTACAAGTGTTGGAGATGCAGATGCTGGCAAGCTATGGCTTGCCCTTTTGGCAACTGATCTCACAATGTCGTAACCTACCCAGCACCCCAATTAAGTCAGAAGGGTAGTCCTCCATACCAAACGGGATGGAAGGGACAGTCCCTAATCTGGAGATGTCCGGAGCTGCTGTTCCTTTATCGTGACATTTCATGTGAAAGAGTGATTCAGATCTCAATTCCCATTGATTTTCAACCATGACCAATGTTGTTAATGCTGGGGAAACGTGCCTAGTCCAATGGAGAAGGACGCTACTGAGGCCACACCCTGCCCGAAGGGAGGTAATGTGTGGTGGCTACACATATGGACTGACCAGTGGGGCAGTACTACATTTGGAAGATCTCTTTGATAGGCCCTACCTAACCAGGGAGGAGCTACTAGCACTTGCTGGGTACCGATACAGCGACAGGGCAGAGCAGAACTGCCCAGGGAAATACACGGGTTTACCGACAGGGAAACCGTATCGTGGACAATACACATATGGGATTAATGAGGGGGAAACACGGCATATGAGACTGCCGAAGGATGCTGGAGGAACTCAATTCAGGGTTCGCCTAGTGGGGAAAGTAGCAAGTAGGTGCTTGTATCCCCCCATTAAAGGGGAATGGCGCTGCAAGAGAGACACCGACCCAGCCTTCCCCCACATTACCTGTTTGAACCCAACACACAGGAAGAAACTGGCTCCACTCAGAGATTTTAGAATCTTGAGAATGTGTTTGGTGTTGCCCAGCCCGCAGCTCTGCAGATGTCTGCCAAAGAGGCGCCATGTGCCAATGCCCAGGAGGAAGGCAAGGTACACCAAGGCGATGTCATCCATTATCCAGTGGGCCAACCTCTGTTTGGAGACAGCCTTTCCCTTCTGCTAACGTCTAAAGCAGATAAAGAGCTTCTCTGAGCTTCTGAAGCTCTGCGTGCGGTCCATGTAAACACGCAGTGTGCGAATTAGACACAGCAATGTGAGGGCTGGGTCTGCCTCCTCTGGGGGCAGTGCTTGTAAGTTCACCACCTGGTCCCTGAAAGGAGTGGTGGGATCATTGGGCACGTATCCAAGCCGAATTCAAGGCACGATTCACTAACCGAAAATGCCTGCAGGCCCTCCACCCTCTTGAAGGAAGCGAGCGCAGTCAGTAGCACTGCCTTTAGATACAGGATTATAAGCTCAACTGACTCTAGCGGCTTGAAGGGAGCTCTCTGTAGACCCGAAAAAAAACACAAAGAGGTCCCAGGAGGGGATGAGGCGTGTTCTGGGAGGATTTAACCTCCTGGAAACTCTCAAGAACCTAATGATCAGATCGTGCTTTCTCAGCGACCTGCCATCAACAACATCATGATGAGCTGCGATGGCGGCAACACCTTCAAGGTGGAGGGGGACAGCCTCCGCTCCAAGCTCTATTGAAGGAAAGGATGCATAGAGACGATCAGCTTTTCCAGGGGGCTTCCCTTCAAAGCATAAGTGCGCCAGGTAGAGTCGGCTCTAGCTGAAGTGATAGTATCAACTACTGCTGGAGGTAGGTAATTTAAGTCCACTGTCCGGAGACCACATATGGAGGTTCCAGAGGTCTGGACACGGCTGCCATATGGTGCCCCATCCCTGAGAAAGCAGGTCCTTCCTCAGGGGAATTCCCAGGGAGGAGCTGTCGCGAGGAGCATCAGTTCTGGGAAACAGGTACGGTTGGGCCAGTACAGCATAACTAACAAGACCTACTCCTCGTCCTCCCTGAGCAGTGTCTGTGCGAGAAGTCTCACTGGGGGAAATGCATACTTGCGTAGGCCCCGGGGGCAGCTGTGTGCCAGTGCATCCGTGCCAAGGGTCCCCTCGGTCAGGGAATAAAACAACTAGAACAACAAAAGGCCCTACATGGTTCAGACGATGTATTTAACCGATCTTCTATCGTCTTATAATTCATCACGCTCTTTAAGGTCACACAACTCTGGGCTTCTCGTAGTACCTATGATATCTAAGTCCACTATAGGAGGGAGAGCGTTTTTGCATTTTTTGCATTTGGCTCCTAAACTCTGGAATAGCCTTCCTGATAATGTCCGGGGCTCAGATTCTCAGTTTAAATCTAGATTAAAGACAGACCTCTTCAGCCATCTCATAACCTTATACACTCCAGTTATATCAGATCAAATGCAGATGATTAATGTTACAAAAAGCAGCTACACTAATTATTTTACATTTGCTTTTCAGTTTTTTCTTGGGATGCCCATCCTGAGGTAACTAGAGAGTACGCCAGCTCCAGTTTGGATCCAGCCTCTTATGAAGACTTCAGATGCCCAACACCTGTGAAGAGACAGTGCCAACTCCTGACAGGACTTCAGATGACGCCAACTGTGAATCAACATACACCAATGCTACATTTTTCTATATATCCTTATTTTGTTAACAACATATATTCATTACTTCAATGAGCTCATTGCTTCTGCCTTAAATTAATACATTGTTTAAATTAATACATGATGTTAGCCACCTGTGTGATTTGTACATGTTTATTTCTGAAATATGGACATTACTTGGACTAAGTAACCTCTGATAACAGATCACTCTAAAATGTAATGTAGATACATGCATTTTCTGTAAAGCTGCATTTAAATGATATGTATTGTGAAATGGGGAAATAAAGTGTGAAAACAAAAGGGGATCTGGAGTCCTCGTCGTGCCAGGGAATCGTGAAGGATGGGATGGTGAAGAGATGGGATGGGTCCAGGTAAGGGGGCGGTGTCCGGCGGTTGGACGCGTTTCTCTCTCTCTTCGGTCTGAGGCACGAGGGGCAGCGGCCACAGTATCACGGCTTGTCCTCTCTAAGCCCGGACAACTGGGGAATAGCGGCCAGGCACCCTAGCCCGTCAGCGGCGTCACGCATGGTTCTCCAGTACAGACCGCGGGTCTGGCGATCCACATATTGAATCCCTCCGCGCTCCCTTCGTGGACCCATGAGGACACCAGCATGCATTCACAGGGAAGAGACCGGTCTTTCGAGGAGAGGCGCACTCAGCATTTAACAGCGGTAGTGATGAGGCTTCATATTGTTGAGGTGTGCCTCATCACATACAGCCAATTCTCCTCTTCAGCGCCCCTCCTCTCCAATCACACCCACTCCAGTCGGGAACCTAGCAAAGGGCGGCGAGTTAAGGGACGGGGTGGCGCTGATTACCAGGGAGGGGCATCCGATCCATCAAAATATAAATATATAGTTAAATTGAACCTTTTTAGACAAAATCTACAAATTTTCGTGTGTTTTTTGTTGAATACCTTATTTAATACTCACAATTGATTTTTCAAAAAATTATGTATTGATAATCTAGTAAACCTACAATGCTTCAATCCAGTAAGTCTTCCTCTTGAAGTATTACTACCAAATGTAAAAATTGTTCTTACATTTAGTTTATAAATGTATTACTTTATTACTTTATAAATGTATTACTTTATTACTTTATGGATGACATCTCTAGGGAAGAGCGGCCTACCCGGCAAGTATAAGGCCTGAGGTTACCAACACGGGGTACTCCCTAGGCTGCTCTGGCCTCTGCTTCTTTATGAGATACCTGTCTCTACCGTCAAGGGATTGGAGAGGAAGATTACCACCTATTTGGGGAGGTGGCTGGGCGTCCCAAGAAGCTTCTGCTCCATTGGCTTGTATAGCACAGGCAGCAAGCTGCAGCTGCCAGTGACATCAGTGGTCGAGGAGTATAAAGCGTCAAAGACACGCCAGGCCATGATGCTGCGAGACAGCAAGGATGAAAGAGTATGACAAGCAGGTATTTGTGGTCAGGACAGGTCGTAAATGGTCAGCCAGCAGAGCACTGACGGAGGCTGAGGTTTGATTGGGACAGTAGCTCTGGGCAGGCTTGGATTGGGTTGCTCCACCAGAACGAGCTGGAAAAAAGCTGACCCAAAAGAACGCCGTGGCATGATGCAGAGGGAGGTCCGTAAAGCAGAGGGGGAAACCCGGCATGTCAAGGCTTTTGCCATTAAAAACCAGGGCAGCTGGACAAGGTAGGAGGGCGTACGAGAAAGGGCCCTGACGTGGCAGGACATCTGGACCATGGTACGATGTCTTGCCTACTCCATCAAACCTCCATATTTGGGGGATGGCAGAGAGCCCCAGCTGCATGCTGTGTGGAAATCCAGCCAATCTTGAGCATGTCCTTTCATCATGCCAGTCAAGCTTGGCAGACGGGAAATTCCGGTGGTGTCATGATAAGATCCTGTCTTGGTTGGTGGATGGTGTGGAACAGGCAAGGAAGAAGGGTAAACAACTTACCGGCGGGCACCACTTTATCCATTTCGTCAGGACAGGAGAGAGCACTGCAGCAGGACAGAGGAGCAGAGGGGCACTGGCCTCAGCAAATGACTGGGAGATGCGGGCAGACCTGAAGAAGCAGCCCAAATTCCCAGAGATAGCACACACTAGACTCAGACCAGATATTGTCCTCTGGTCTGGAGTTAACAATACCCTGAGAAGGGAAGATTGAGGAGGCACATGAGCATAAGCTTAAAAAATATCAAGGCCTTATCCTCGAGAGCCAGCAAAAAGGATGGAAGGCCTGGAATCTAACAGTAGAGGTCGGCTGTAGAGGTTTTGCTGGACAGTCGCTCTGGAGAACCCTTGAATTGTTGGGGATTGAAGGAATGGGCAGGAAACGGCTGATAGGCAATGTCACTGAACAGGCGGAAACAGCATCTAATTGGATTTGGATACAGCGGGAGGTGCGGTGGCAGAGCAAACTTGTTGAAGGACTAAAAACGGCATAGAGTTGGGTGGTGGTCAGCAGGGGTAGATCCAAGACGCTGGATCTGCTGTTGAGTCCTCCCGAGGTGTTATGGGCTTAAATCGACAAAACACCAAGGAAGGGGGGTGCCCATCTGATGACCGGCTATAGCCACCAAACTCTTGTATTGTTGAGAGATGTAGCCAAACCTTGAGCTGACCCGGTGCCTGAAAGGAGGAGAGAAGTAGAGGAGAGAGCGATGCCACTGGCTCACAGATGGGGCAGGGCAGAGTACCTGTAAAGGTGGGCCAGCTGCGATGATCACACAAAAGGCACATAGTAGATTGTGTGCAAAAAGTTTTGCAGCAAAATTCAGCAATGTAACAATTTTCCTTGATTCGTTTATGTGTATGTCTTAACTGCAGGTGTTGTGTTGATCACAAGTTCACAACCCATTCTCTCTCTCTCTCTCTCTCTCTCTCTCTCTCTCTCACACACACATTGGGTTTTAATGTTTTATGGGGACTTTCCATAGACGTAACTATTTTTATACTGTACAAATGTAGGGTTTTCCAGGTACACACACACAAACGCACATACACACACACACACACACACACACACACACAAAAAAAACAAGCACAGAGAAAGCACACAAACAAGAAAAGTGTTTAATGAAACTGCATGTGCGAGGTCTTATTTGTGGAGGCATCTGACGTTCTTTTATGTGATGATCTGAGGAAGCATCGTCTGTCTAAATCACGTCTGCGTAAAGAGAGTGTAGAGATTGTCTTAATTAGAAGGTGTTTTCGGATAATATTTTGGGAATCCCTTTACTGAAATGCATTCATGTGTATTTTTCACAATCTAGGTTTGATTTTCTTCTAAAGGTCTTTAACGTTCAGATTTAAAACATTACTTTAAACAGGGTTCCCACAGTCATGAAAGCTGGAAATATCAGATTTCAAAATGATAATTTCCAGATCTGGAAAAGACAAGGAAGTTAATGAAACCTTAAGAAGTTGTATACATTTCTACACCTAAAAAAATTTGATAGTTTTATTCAAATAAAAAAAAATGTGACTTAACATAACTGACACAATCTGAATGCATTAATTTATACAATAAGCCTAATTTTAATTGGTTAAATCAGGTTAAAAAAAATGCTATTTAAGGTAAGGTTACCACTTTTACAGTGTAATATAAGCTTTTGTAGAAATGCTCAACTCTTGCTCAAAAACACTATACAAAAGATTTTGTAAATAAAATAAAGATTATTGGACTAAATTTTATATTACTATTCCAGTCTTTCTACTACAAAATGTCATGTTTAATTCAGTGTGTTACTGGCCATTATTATCAATTATTTCTGAAATTTACTAGCAATTTCTAAGTGAAAACCTTATCCCAAATTTTTGTTCAGTGTATTTGCATTATGGGATTGCCTTCTCCATGAACACTTCCTTAGCCCAATGAAGTTAGCATAAAAAACAGCAAATGTGTGCTGCTCACTATCCATGGGATCACATTCTGTTCTTGCAATTTTTCCTAAATGACATTTATAATCAGCCACTTTAATGCTGATTCTCTAAGTCATCTGACCTACCTTATTTTGCACACCATGAAGCCTGTGTGTAATGCGCTACTTATCCTGAGCAGTGATGCGGTGCCACACAGTCTACGGGAGCCGTCATTCACTTGCTGTGCAATTACCCACGCACTCGCAATCGGCTGCACAATGCCGAGATGGCCGGGAAATTCAGGTGAAAGATGCCAGGCAGCAATCAGCAGGAGAGAGCGAAGCCATTTTCTTTCATTTGGCATCAAACGGAAGCACCAGGCCCTTAATTACACGCCAAGTGTCAGGCCGGCCAGCTGAATGCCTTATTATTCCGCCGAGCTGCGTTCAATTCAGTTTCGTTCAGATAATCCACAGAGAATAGAGCAAACGTAGGCTTGAACCATGACAAAGAGAGAGTCATAACAGAGAGAGAGAGAGAGAGACTTGACTGTGGTGAGGGTGATTTATGCTTGTGAAAGCACACAGTGGGTCCGTCATATTCACCTGAAATCGGCTCAAACTTTAACACGGAGATCAACATTGAAAAGGTTTAGCGATGCAGAAGCTGTGTGTATGTGTCTTTATGTGATTTAACTGCGTTCCCTCAACTATCAAGGTAACCAAATTCAGACGGCTGAAGGCCAAAAAACATGGAACGGGACTCATAATACTGAGCCATTTTTAATATCACTCTGCCAAGAATTTCATGGATTACCACAACTTAAATAAATGCATGGCTACAAGTTAAAAGTTCTAATTTATTGATTTAATTAAGCCTTTTAAGTTGCATTAAGATTTTTTTGATGAATTATGTTGACATAATGTTGATCATTACATACAACTTAAAATTCTGTGTAATTTAAATTAAAATTTCTGCATTAAGTTATAGTAACTTAACTTTTTCCCACAGGCCAGTGGCAGCATTTTTGATCATTTTCACAAAACTTTTATGACCCTCGAGAATATTTTGTTGTTTGAATATCTGAATATGCAATATACTGTATGCAATGGCGGGGAAAGAGTTAATGAAATTGTCTTTTAAAGTGTGTTTTCAATCAGCTCTCTAGTTCAGTAGGCAAGGCACTGATCAGGGAGTCAGCCATTTTAAGGGCTTTTTTAAGGGTTCTAAATCAAAAAATCCATCAAGGGCACTGAAACGTTCGCTCCCTAAAAAAGTACCACAATGCACTGTGAAAAGCAGAGAACATCGATGCTCACTATGTTTCCTTAACGGAAGTGCTGAAGCGTGAAACATAAATCACCTGAGCCAACTCACTACACATAATGACACGCTATAGAGATGTATTTTTTTTAAATACTAGCCATTATTTAATTATATTTCAGCATAAACACACACTAGAAAGGCAATGAACACAATCTAGCTAACATTTATAATTTATTTACGGCTGAAATGTTGCACGTATATGTAACAAGCAAAGTATTTATCATAATGTACTGTACTTTAAAGTATATAAACAAATAATGTCAGAAAGATATCAGCTCTGCTGTTGTTCATAAATACTAGTAGTGATGTTGTACAATGAAGACATTGTCATGTAGTGAGCCAGCATCCTTTCCTATCCTTAACAATTCCCGAGTTCATGCTCATGATATACTGATTCAAAAACGGGAGCTAGAGAGCTGATTGAGAAAGACCTGCTAGTGTTTATTGCCGTTATGTTTGACATTTAAAAGAGTTTCTGTTATGTTGGAAGTTTTTGTGGTCATCATTGTGCTGAAGAGTAGAGCTTGATGTTACATTGCCGTTACATTTAGTATGTTAAATGCTAGCCGTTCATTTTAATTTAAATAGATCAGATTGGTTCCCGCGTCACAACTCAGCTATGTTGAAATAAGTATAAGTACATTTTAGTAATTAGCTTAAAAATGTGTTTATGCTACAAATTATTGTTTAAAGGTTAAAGGTGCAGTAAGCGATTTCTGAAGAACGCTGTTGAAATTGAATCGGACTGAACACAAACTACTAGACAATCAGCAGTAAGGGGCGTGTTCACTCATGATGAGGGAGGAGAGAGAGTGAGCCAATCAGCAGTAGGGGGAGTGTCGACTCATGATGGGGAGGAGAGAGTGAGCCAATCAGCAGTAGGGGGCGTGTCCACTCATTATGAGGGAGGAGAAAGAGTGAGCCAATCAGTAGTAGGGGGCGTGTCCACTCATGATGAGAGAGAAAAAGTGAGCCAATCAGCAGTAGGGGGCGTGTCCACTCATGATGAGGAAGGAGGGAGAGTGAGCCAATCAGCAGTAGGGGGCGTTTCCACTCATGATGGGGGAAGAGGGAGAGTGAGCCAATCAGCAGAAGGGGGCGTTTCCACTCATGATGGGGGAGGAGAGAGTGAGCCAATCAGCAGAAGGGGGCGTTTCCACTCATGATGAGGGAGGAAAGAGTTAGCCAATCAGCAGTAGGGGGTGTGTCCACTCTTGGTGGGGGAGGAGAGAGTAAGCCAAATAGCAGTAGGGGGCATGCCCACTCATTAGACAGTAAGCAAGAGGGAGATTTGAAAATAGACTGTAGAAAGAGATGGCTGAAAGACATTACAAAAGAGAAAAGTTCAGAAGAATATCACTGGAAAAAGAAGGGTTATGATCAGGCAAGAGCTTTAGGACCCGTGTAAATATTAGAAAAGCTTTCCAGCGCTGGAGAGACCTCAACAGGAAGGCTTGAAAACGGACGCAAGGTTGCGTTGTTTCTGCTCCATACATGAGTAACATTGGTTTAAAGTGTGTGCTCCTGGTGACTAGCAAAGAACTCTTGCTTGTTTACTCTTGTGTAGTATATGTTAATTTTTTTGTTCTTCCTTGTCGTTTGTTCGTCATCTTAGCTTTATTTTTTGCAAAGCTTTATTATGCTTCGCTCCTGCTATGATAAACCATATTATCCACACTTGCATTGCGTGTTCGTGCATTTTGGGGGCAGAGTAATGAAGGGAGGGGTTTGTTTATTTGGGTTTATTTCAGATATCAACAGTGTTCAATGATGGTTCTCAGAAATCGCTTACTGCACCTTTAAGTGCTGCCTTTAGTTGTTAATTTGTTAATAAAATAAGATTTCGAGGCCTACTTTGTACCCTAATCATGTTCAAGTAATTGTGTTTTTTGTTTACTTGTTTAAATATTAATCAGACCTACAGTATTTGAATTCAATATCTTTAGGTATAAATTAATATCTAAAAAAGAAAAACATTCAAAAGCCGTTAGTGCAAAAGATCAATATGAGCCTTAACAAATAATTTCAAAGACAAAAACAAATGCCCAGAGACTTTGCACAGCTCAGATTTGTGTATGTGCTAAATATGAGCAGGCATTTAAAGGGCTGCTGGTATAATGGCATCAGTTTCATGCACAGACTGAGCTCCTCCCGCTGGCGTCCTGCCCATCGTCTGAGGGAACTAAACGGGCACCTCGCTGACGGGACACACCCCAGTGACTCAGACAATCACTGACGCTTACACACACCAGATCCCCTTATCTGATAAATTCTTGTTCAATAGGGATTAACAAATTTATTAATAACCAAGATGTCATAATTATAATATTAGCTGTAAGTTATTTTTTGGAGATAACACTTATAAAATGTTCGTCCTACTAGACATAGGCCATATTAATGAAAACCGAGAAATCCCACATGCCTCTGTGACAGTGAATGTGAACACAGGAGAAAAAGTCAAGTCCTATAATCGCATTTAGAAGATTAGAGATGAGCGCTGACACATCAAGCAGTTGAGATATACTATAGTATCACTTTATGTGAGTCTACTGTATGTATACACTGTGCAGATAAAGTTGGAAATTTCATATCCAACCTTATATAAAGAGCGATAATATAGTTCTGAGAAAAAAAAAAAAAAGCCATTCAGCAAATTTCTTCAAATGACACGCAGCAGTTTGACCTGCTTATCTGAAAAATGGCAGACAGCATTTCGGAACATGTTTAAAAAAAAAAAAAAATATATATATATATATATATATATATATATATATATATATATATATATTTTGCAATGCTTTGAGTATATATATATATATATATATATATATATATATATATATATATATATATATATATATATATATATATATACTCAAAGCATTGCAGCAGCTTCAATAATAATACATAAAAAAATAAAAATAATCAAATCTAAACCAGCAGACTGCATGATCGAATACATTATTATTATTAATCAGTTCATATTTAACTATATTTAATAACCATAGTTAATTATATTCAGTATACATCAGCTTTTAATAAGGTGCTGCTGATCTTTTTGTATGTGTGTTCAGAAGACTACAGGCTTAAATGGGACGCAGACAGTTTGAAGTAAACAGATGGAGGTTTGGAGAAGCTCGGCGCCTGCAGCATTAGCCTCCCACACACATGCGAGACACGCACATCTCCAGCGTTCACCTGAGATGACCCTCTCAAAAACTACGTCTGCATGCAGTGTGTTTGAAAATGCTGAGGTTCTCCCAAAAAGACTGAATCCACAACTGTAATACAATAAGGAAACAAGGTCTGGCAGTCATTTCACCCACTGCATTAATTGGATCATGAAAAGTGGGTGTTTTATACCAAAATAGAGTCAGACCTGAATGTGAGTTTGCCATTTTGAAGAGGCTTTTTGAACAGAACATGGAAGCAGATCATCATTTATTGGGTATTTACAATATGGTCCCGATAGTAATGCATTGATCAATACATTTGTTATAGTATTTTTTAATCTTTAATTCATGTCAGTATTATTATAGTTTTATTAACATTTCAAATTGTTTATTTTTATATTTTCAGTTTATTTTTAGTAATTTTGTTATGTGCTTTTGTCATTTTATTTGTTTTTTTTTATTTTTATTTAGCTATTTAGGCTTATTTTTTACTTCAGTTTTAGTTTTAGTTAACGATAATAACCCTAGTTCATGTTATCTCAAGTGCATGAGATAATATTAACCGATACAACAAGATTAATAAATGCTTTATTCGTATTTTTCATTGTTAGTTCATGTTAAATCTTTCGCCACCATTGACAGATTTTTTTTTCGGCAATCCGTGTTTTCACTGTTATTGTATACGGCAGGGGGCATTACACATCTTCTGAAAGAGTACTGAATCTACTGATCCAAACACAGGCAAAGATGAAGCAGAAACAAGCGATAAGAGCATTGCTTATGCACATGTAAAATAACACGATTATCAACATTAAACAGCAAATAACATCAAAACTGCCTAATGTTACTGAATGAAATGTCGACCCAGGACGAGCGTTAGGACCGTGAAGCTTTGGTGTGTTAATGGACTCGATCTACTCCATCTGTATTTTGATCACCGTTCAGTCTATCAAGTTTTGATAAAAAAATACATAAAGCTATATAATATTTTTTAGTTTTGTCTTTTTTGTTGTTTGATTGTTTTAAAAGCAGAGGCTCTGTTCTTTCTTTTTATATTGCATGTTCATATTCAACAAAATATTCTGAGGGCCATAAAAGTTTTCAATTAAAAATACATTAAAAATGCTGTTGCTGGCTGGCAACTTTTTTTTTTTTAAATGCTGGCAGGGAAAGAGTTAACTAATGCAGTATCAACTAACTAATAAGTGTTACAATTTATTGCTATTTACTATTATATTCACACTTTTTTATTATATCAATTTTAAATACCTGTTTACTGTTTAAATTGCAACAGTATATGGTTATTTCAGAGGTGGAACAAGTTATATAATTTCGATGAAAAATAATTTAGATAATTCTTTGGAATAACATGCAGCACAGAATTGTGTTGAGTATTAACAAAGTAAATAGGGCCAATTTATTTTATTTTTTCTCCCATGCAGTCACCGTTTTGTGCTAAAATCTGTCATAATTTGTTTTTTCCATTAACAATCTCTCTCTCTCTCTCTCCCTGTCTTAGGTTTAAACAGATTTATTTTGCTGCTATGCCTTTAAGAAACGCCCTCTTCATTCGTGAATGTGTTAATGTCTTGAGTATCTGACATTATTTGAAGATTTCAAAATTAGCAATTTTTGCAGCTTTTATCTCAAAAGATCAAAGAAAATCAGATTTCTCATGTGAACCCTTTCAGCATTTTCCCCGATATCTCTATATAGCAGTGAGACTGGCTCAACAGTATATTTAAATCTATCTTCTCTCTGTGACTCTGCCAGGCTCGACTAGACCAGCAGCCAGACGCTCAGACGGTGGCAGTCCTAAATCATGTCTCTATAGTTTTCTGCCTCCCCTGGGAGCTCACAGCTCTCAAACACAATCTCACACACCTTATCTCCTCAGTGCTCCTCTATTCATTACAGCTGAAACCAGAGTGTTCAAGCGGTTCATGTGTGGAATGAACAAACAGTGCCACTCTATACTAAATGTACTCACATAAGATCCTAAAGAAATTAAATAAAGAAGTGACAAGAACAAAACTATAAATAAAACAACCCATGCTCTTTTGAAATATGTGACATTTCTGAAAAATGTCTGAAATCCGTTGCTCCGGGTACAATTTGCTGCATTTTTCAGGTGACACGTTCACATGTGCTTTAGGCAATATTGTTTTTTCTCCATTGCAAATGTCATGCAAAAAAACATGCCTCTGAGTACATTTTTGCTAAATTATATTGCATTGCTTGTAGCAAAATCACAGTCACTAAATAGCATGTTAAATATTCTCTGAAACAGTTAAACAGTTGTGGCAACATTTTACTAGATTGGTTGTGTGCGTATCACGGCAGTTTGGAAATAAAATGTTCAGTTCATTTGAATTTAACTTACCACAAACACTAAAACTTGCACTAAATCAAACGGATAGTGTTAACAAAAGCAAATGCGATATGAAAATGCATTTACTGAATTAACCATTTTTGCTTGCTTCTAGAAGACTTTAAGCTCTTTTATCGTGTTTCCTTCACATTAAAAGTGCAGTGCTGTGTCAGCTAAGCTGCCGAGTAAGTTTACTACGTCAGAAAAGCCAAACATATGGAGATGATTATGTGATGCAAACATCAAAATGAATTTGTTTACAAATTATGCACTATAGTGAAAGTGTTTTGAGGTTCACACGAAATAAGCATTTATTAATCAATAATCTGCCCCTGTAATCATTATTTGTGTGAAAAGGAATACAACATACAGCCTAAAGTCTTAATTTCAGATGGAAACTGCAGTGAATTGTATGTATAGGTATATTTTTGCAGAAATGTCACCAATGTCCAATAAACCTGGGTTGCAATAAAGCCGGCAGTAGCCTACACCTAACTAAATAAATATATATTATGAATACATATGCCACTTAAGTATTTAACGAATGTCCTTAGCTGTGAAATAAAAAGAAGCAGGTACTGAGAAAAAAATTATATATGAATAATCAACTAAACCTAATTTGCTTCAGTCCAGTAGGTGTTCATCTAGAAATATTACTAACAATATAAAAGTTATTCCTACGTTTACTTTATAAAATTCAGTGCAGATTTCACAGCAAAGAAGACATGTGATGCACGAGCTGATTTTACGTGCTAAAAAAGTCTAAACTATCAATCAGACGACAGAACTGTAGTAGATTGTGTGCAACAGGGTTTACAGCAAAGTTTTGATGTTGAACATTTAGAAGACTTAGACAGTTTTTGTATCAAATTTAAAAAGTGAGCTTTATAGGGTTAAGAACAATCTCTCAAGTCTCTTTGGCTTGTCCATAAATAAAAATGCAAACAATAACAAGTTCATACAGATGTATGAAATCAAACATGCACAATTACTACTGCAGCAAATATGGCAGGTAGAAAGTTAATCAGAAAAGACTCAAGTCAAACTTGAGCAGTAAAACAGTAAGTATGAAAGCAAACTGTGATGGGAGCAGCCAAATGCTAAACGCGTTCCAACATTCTCTTCCCAACCACAACCTAACGTATGGATGCTGCTGCACACTTGATGTAAACTTTGTGTACCTGTAAGTCCAGCAGACTGTACTTCAGAAGGGTGCTCCCAAGTCAAGTCAAATTTATATGTATAGCACTTCATATAGGCTATAATGCCTTAGTATTTTACCATGAGACACGTTTCAGGGCTGGGCGATATGACAATATATAATGATAATAGAAGTTTCCTCAGGATTTAGATCCAGCTATACTGTATTTATAGTGTTGGTTATCACATATATCAGTGACTCAGACACACGACTGAGCACTCAAAGGCAATTAAGAGATTTAAATATTAGTCTTCTTTTTTTCCACTAAGGAATTTAAATATTGGCCGGTTAAGAGACTTAACCAGGTGAAAAGTCTGAAAAGTCTGATGCTCGGGCACATGCCTGAGTGTTCAAAATTTAGATAATTTAGACCATTTAAATAATGGTAATTTTTGTTCTAAGCGAGAGTGTACATATCTCAAAAGCATCAGTGAGAATACGATTGGTTGTCTCAAGAGAGAAAATAGCCAAAGTTGCCAAAGAGTCTTATGTGAGTTAAGCATTTTTCAAATCCATTTCAATTAGTAACATGTCTGATTTCAGGCATAATTATTACAGGTCCTTCTCAAAAAATTAGCATATTGTGATAAAGTTCATTATTTTCCATAATGTAATGATAAAAATTTAACTTTCATATATTTTAGATTCATTGCACACCAACTGAAATATTTCAGGTCTTTTATTGTTTTAATACTGATGATTTTGGCATACAGCTCATGAAAACCCAAAATTCCTATCTAAAAAAATTAGCATATCATGAAAAGGTTCTCTAAACGAGCTATTAACCTAATCATCTGAATTAACTAATTAACTCTAAACACCTGCAAAAGATTCCTGAGGCTTTTAAAAACTCCCAGCCTGTTTCATTACTCAAAACCGCAATCATGGGAAAGACTGCCGACCTGACTGCTGTCCAGAAGGCCATCATTGACACCCTCAAGCAAGAGGGTAAGACACAGAAAGAAATTGCGGCGTGGCATGGAGGCAATCAGCCTGTGGCACTGCTGAGGTGTTATGGAGGCCCAGGATGCTTCGATAGCGGCCTTAAGCTCATCCAGAGTGTTGGGTCTTGCGTCTCTCAACTTTCTCTTCACAATATCCCACAGATTCTCTATGGGGTTCAGGTCAGGAAAGTTGGCAGGCCAATTGAGCACAGTAATACCATGGTCAGTAAACCATTTACCAGTGGTTTTGGCACTGTGAGCAGGTGCCAGGTCGTGCTGAAAAATGTGACCCGTCACAGAAACCAGGGACACAAGTCGGCAGCACAACTTTCGAGCAAAATGAGAAAGAAGAGTTTTTTTTCAAAATTGGTGAATTTCATTTTTTTGCAGAATCTGTTAGTTGAAATCACGAAGAAGCCTCTCCTTGTTTGAGATAGCAGTATTGGTATATTTAAAAGCTTACATTTTGAGGTTGAAATCAGCTTGTTTTCGGAGATTCTAGCACGCAGTAGGGGCGTGGCGTGTTATTGTCTGTGTGTATTTCCATACTGAATATGGCGCTTTTGTCCCCGCCCTCCAAGTGAACCGCATGGCTACTTATTATGCTGTGCTCTGGTAGGCTCTATCTGATATCAAAATTCAATGAAGATGGACGCCGCAAAGTTTGTCGCAGACGAGCTGAACCGTGGCAGTTACACCGAAAATGTTTTCGCCGCTCGGGAAACAACCGGAGGTATGGGCGCGGCGCGCGCCCTCGGTGTTGAATATTTTGCGTTATATGTATGGCATATTGGTCTTTGTGTGTTGTTGCTGGTTTTGCGTTATATGTATATGGCATATTGCTCTTTGTGTGTTGTTGCTGGTTTTGCGTTATATGTAGGCTATATGGCATATTGGTCTTTGTGTGTTGTTGCTGGTACGTTGCAAATAGAGGGGCATCACAATTGTTTTTCGCCTAGAGCTGCTGCAGAAGTGCACTCATTCGAAGTGCAAAAAAAAGCTGTAAAGCACAGGGGGGAGCTTTACAGGGGGTATGGCTTATCTAAATGAGATGTAAATGAGCCCTGTTGTCACTCCTAGCAGCAGAGAGAGGTGAGAACTGCACAATCTTTCGAGGTCTTTTTCTCATCTTTGAGCTTTTTTAAGTGCCTATCTTCAAATGGCCACAACTTCTCCAAATATTATCAGATTTCCACATGTTACACATCGTTGGAAAGCTTGGAGACTACACTTTCAGAATCTATGAATAACTCAGAATGCCCCAGAACCGACTTGTGTCCCT
Organism: Gila orcuttii; assembly: GCA_026230005.1. Taxonomy (NCBI): domain Eukaryota; kingdom Metazoa; phylum Chordata; class Actinopteri; order Cypriniformes; family Leuciscidae; genus Gila; species Gila orcuttii. The sequence continues at coordinate 12,364,503 of JAPDVR010000013.1, read as the reverse complement.
AGTTTCCGTGACTGGTCACAAATGAAATCTTCATCTCCATAAAGCTTTTCAGCAGATGGAAGCATGAAGTGCTCCAAAATCTCCTGATAGCTAGCGGCATTGACCCTGCCCTTGATAAAACACAGTGGGCCAACACCAGAAGCTGACATGGCACCCCAGACCATCACTGACTGTGGGTACTCCAGTGCTGCTTCTCTGTAGCCCAGGTCAGGCGCTTCTGCCGCTGTTTCTGGTTCAAAAGTGGCTTGACCTGGGGAATGCGTCCCACAGACTTCCCACTGAGGTGCCTTGATACAGCACTCTGGGAACAGCCGATTTGTTCAGAAATTTCTTTCTGTGTCTTACCCTCTTGCTTGAGGGTGTCAATGATGGCCTTCTGGACCGCAGTCAGGTCGGCAGTCTTACCCATCATTGCGGTTTTGAGTAATGAAACAGGCTGGGAGTTTTTAAAAGCCTCAGGAATCTCTTGCAGGTGTTTAGGGTTAATTAGTTGATTCAGATGATTAGGTTAATAGCTCGTTTAGAGAACCTTTTCATGATATGCAAATTTTTTTAGATAGGAATTTGGGGTTTTCATGAGCTGTATGCCAAAATCATCAGTATTAAAACAATAAAAGACCTGAAATATTTCAGTTGGTGTGCAATGAATCTAAAATATATGAAAGTTTCATTTTTATCATTACATTATGGAAAATAATGAACTTTATCACAATATGCTAATTTTTTGAGAAGGACCTGTATATTGTGATGTTGTTCCTAACTGTGGTGAAGTGTCCGTGATATGCCCCCAATGTGCCATTTTGCAAACCCTGCACTGGTGAACTACTACCCAATAATATAAATGACATTATATCACCAAACTGTGGGCTTGGAAGAGGACCAAAGTGTCTGAGGATGCCAAACTTCCACAATCCTTTCTGGAGATCTGATCATATGAAGTCTGCACCAATGTACAAGACCTTCATGTAGACCTTCAACATGTTGACACTTTCATTGTCTGCTGCCTTCTGTGTCCATTCTTCACCTGGACAGTTGAGATGGAGTGGTGACGATTAAGAAAGAAGCGAAATCCATAATTTCCGGTCTAACTAGCTTACTTTTGCAAAACTTCTGGAATTTATCAGAGTTTTTCTATCAGTCCACAGAGAAACAAAGTTTAAACAAAGTAATTATTGCAGGACAATACACTTATACAGAGGCCAAAGGTGAACAATGCCATGGTAACATCTACTGGAGTGGAGCTGCATACCTCCTTGACATTAGCCATCAGCATCAGCAAGTTTTACGTTTGGTCTTTGGTAGAGGTTTTAATAAACTGATTGTAGTTAGGCCGTGAGTTGTGAGTAGCAAGCCTATAACTAGATGTAGCAGTGAGAATGAAAGATTGGTTGAGCATGATCCCATTTTAGCTGTACTCTGAGACTCCTGCAGTAGATTGTATAATCTATAAATAAAATATTGTGTACAAGCTTTATGCTAATGGTGATGTGACCAGGATTACTGTACACTATTTGAAACCATACATTGCAGCATTAGGATCAGGAATTCTATGTCATGCAACTGGCTCCTTATCTTACATTCACCACTTAAAGTTTGTACCTCTTCTAAGCCTATTACTAGATCCCTTGTGTATTTTCGTGATATTCTCCCTCAGAACTCCCTCAGTTCTCTGTGATCTCTAGTCACTTACTTCAGGGTTATGTTCGAGATCCCCATCATATCTTTGAAAATAAGGTTATTGTCATCAAAACATTATTCCATGTCCAAACTAATCAGAAAATCAAACAGTAAACACACACAAGAAGCTTGACAATGGGCAGAAAAGGACAGCAAAACAAAAACAATATCATCTTTCCGCACAGTATATGACTGGAGAATCTGAACACCTCCAGAGGATTTTCAACAAACACAATGTCCCCTTATATTTCAAACCTTTCAGCACACTAGAACTATTACACCCAAAGGATCTAACACCAAAACACAAAGCAATATTGTATATACAGTTCAGTGCAATGAAGAATGCCCTGACTTGTACATCAAGGAAACAAAGCAACTGCTGCATAAGCGCATTGAAGGGCAAACCCCTCAGGGCAGATTACAGATGGTTCAAATGGGCAGTGAAAGAGGAAAGCTAGAACATCCATCCATGCAAGGCCTTCTTACAACTTGTCTGTTATTCTAACATCTTTACATCAGCAGTTTTATCCCAATTTACTAGGGATGCTTTGATCGATCGGCCACAGATCCATATCTCGATCAGTAGTCACTATTTGGCCAATCACATGAATTGATTGCAATATGATTACGTAAAGCAGTAACAAGTTTACGTAAACGTGCACGTAAACAGTATACAGAGGAGGCTTTTGTGCCACATTCTGCTTTGTAACTTTGTAAAACGTAAGTAAACCATAGTAAATTGCACATCTTTATTTAGAGCAGGCTGTCTCGATTCAAACAAGCTCATATAAAACATAACATGATGCGGAGATCTTGAGAAAATCCTCATGGAGTGACATGACATGCTGCTTGGCTAAAGCTAAAGGACATCCGGGATCCGTACATGTCGCGATCAACATCAAGAAACTGGATCTCGGGTATAGTGGGATGGGACGAATTGCAGAGACCAATCAGACAGTGTTTTACAGCGTGCTTGGGTTGGATCGATCACTCAGATTGACAGGTCTTGATTCACCGTGTTTCATATAAGAGTGCACAAACAGCACGGGAAGATCATCACTCAATTACCAGGTTCTTATTACTTGTGGTTTTTTATGGTTGTTTTCTATTAAATGAGACCATGTACCTGATGACAGTTGTAAGCCATTACTTTTAAGTATGCCACTTAAAAATCACATGCAATTATACAAAATGCCTTCAGGGTAAAACAGTGTTACAGTAACCATCAACCAAGATATTGCATCACTTATAGAGCTTGAATAATCGGTATCGGCCAATCATGATGACAACAAAAAATGATAGTTACTGTAGTATTGACGGCAAAAATCCTGATCGGAGCATCCCTACAATTTACCCAATTGTCATGGAGACCAATCATACTGGTCATGAGTCTCATGAAGAATGTTAAAAAACTGGGTTCTTCCACATTCAAACTTTTGGACCACTTTAATGAGAGATAAAATATCTTTAACAAATGGATAAAAATGAATGAAGATGCATCAAATGATATTTACGGTGAACCCATACACATCCAACAATTGAGTTAAGTAACTTAATGAAACAAATGTATGAAATGAAATTCAAAATATCTCACACCATGGTCCATCAGTACTTATTGTTGGATTACTTTGAAACAGTAGGTCAAATATATGGCTGCTTTTCATGCATGACTGCAAAACATCACCCTTTTTTATCAGCCTCAAAAATGAATTAGACAATTTCCCTTTAAATATCCCAAATGTCATTGAAAAAAAAAAAAGTTGAAACCTCTATTATTACACCAGAGCATTAGATCTACAACAATTTTAAAGTTCTGCATGCCTTGAGTTCTTCAACTTATTAATATCACCAACAATTGTTGAAATCAGGGAATATCTTAATTTCATTGTGTGGCTTATCTACATTTGATAATCTTCTTGAACTGGACTACTTTAGCACAAAAGATGTACAAAACGTAACATTTGTACCACTTAAGGTTTGATTTTCAAGTTCTTAATAGGTTATAATGCTTTTGGGAAACTGCCAAATATTATAAATATTGTAATAGATTTGTATGGCTATTTCTGTGATTTACTTCAGCTTATGATGCTTTTAGAAAATACAACCCTGGACTGTCCCAAGAAAGACCCAGGAGTCTCTGTTTTGCTCTGAAAATATTCAAGCATTGTTCTGGTCAGTTTTTCAAACATTTCAAAAATATTTATTCAAGTTGCCATCAATCTGAGTCTAGTGATGAGCCAGGAGAATGTTTGTATCCATTTGTGTCATGCTCACATACTATATTTATCCATTTTATTGACTACTTGCATACTGAATGGATAAAATAATCTTGAGAAATGTCAACATGCCTCTCATGGCCCCTGTTGAATGTACAAAGCAAATGGTCCAGCCCTTTCACAGACTCTCCTTTGTTCAGTAGCTCAAACAGTAGAGCATGGCGCTAGCGATGTCAAGGTCATGAGGGTTCAATCCCCAGGGAAAACAAGAACAAGAAAAAAAAATGTGCACCTTGAATACAATGTAAGTGTCACGAACTGCTCCGAGACACGAAGGTTGAGGATACAAATGCAGTTTTATTGAAAGGGTAATCCCCAATCTTTAGTCAAAAACAGGCAAAAGTCATAAACACCGGCAGAGCCAGTCTACGTATTTTTCGTCTATTGTACCGAATTTTGGTTGTAGTTCCACCAGAGTTCCACTGGGGGGCGATCACCCTGAGTGAAAAATGAATGGGAGTCTATGGAGCTAGACGGCTAAATTTGTCTCTTTCACCCGATTGCCGTTGAGAAATCTCAGATTTGATTGTAGGTTTTGCAAGTTCAACATGGGTTATAGGTCGAAAGTTGAATGAACGAGTACTTATGTCCTTTTGATTTCTTACAGGTTGAGTTGTTGTTGCCCATTACACGCTAGCATTCTGCTAATGAACGCTGATTGGTCAGTGAAGGACTGATTACGACCAGAGATACCACTTGATGGCATCGTGGCATCCAAAGCGGGACCAGAATGTGTGTGTGTATTTTCGGCGTGGTCTTTTACAACAAAACAAAAACTCTTCTAGCATGTGTATTTAGGCTTACCTGTGTCAGCAGTGTTGTCGATGCCTCAAGAGAAAATAAAGTGCAGAGCGCAAAAGCACCAAAGTGACTGAAGGATTGCCGTAAAGCAGTATCTCTGGTGGTACGATGTGTATGACGTCATTGACATTTTAAAATACTTTTTAAATCAAATAAGTGACTCTAAAAAATCTAACACCCAGCAAAGAAATTACTCATTGCTGGGTGTTCGATTTTTTAGAGTCACTTATTTGATTTAAAAAGTATTTTAAAATGTCAATGACGTCAATGATGTCAATGATGTCAATCTCCTTTCGAATACAACATTCAAATTACTAGACAAAAAATCATATCCTGAGAAAAGTGGATTTTGAGGGGTATAGCTCCATAGACCTCCATTCATTCTGCACTCGTCCTGTGAGCGCCCTCATATGGAACCAGAGTGTAACTGCAACCATTTCAGAAGCCGGAAGTTTACTGCGAGTGAAAGTTCTCCCCTTATTAGAAATTCTCTGACACCAGGTAATCAGTCCAAACAATAACAGGGTCAAAGGGGCACAGGCAAAAAAAGAGGAAACCAAAAAAACTGGACAGAAGATCAAAAACCAAGATAAAGAAAACCAGGAGAATGCTTGGAATTGCAGTGTGACACTAAACAAGACTTCACAGGGAATGAATGAGTGTACATGGTTTAAATAGGCTGAGACTGACAAGGTAATGAGACACAGGTGGTTGCAATCAGGGATGATGAGACCAGGCAGTGAGTTATGGGAAATGTAGTTTATGAGGGAATGACAATAGTCTGATGTGGAGTGCCCTCTGGTGGTTCTCAAGGGCACTCCAGCTGGTGACCGTTACAATAAGTCATTTTGGATAAAACCATCTGCCAAATATGTAAATATCCAGATTTTAAGTGCAGCCTTGTTCATTGTACTTCATATATTTTCCAACAACAAGAGCTCCCTATTCAGGACAGGATTTATAAATTAAACAAGCAATAGAAGTTCTGTGTGCTCCTCTTTGTCACTGTATACATTAATACAGATATTATTTAGTCATCTGTCGTCAAATCAGTGACTTTAACTCTTTCCCTGCCATTGACAAGATTTTCCGCCATTAGTCTGTGTTCTCACAGTGTTCTCAAAATCTGTGTTTTCACTATCATACAGTAGGGGGCATGTCTGAAAGAGAACAGTATTTCCAGACCTAAAGACAAGCAAAGAAGAAGATCTGCGTAAACCAGGAGCAGTGGATACAGGATTGCTTACACACAATTACACTGATAATAAAACATTCAACAGCATATAAATCAAAACTGCCTAACGTTACAGAGAAAAATGTTGAAACCACAAAGAGGTAAAAACTGTGAAGCTTTGGGGTGTTGATGAACTCGATCTACTCCCTCTATGTTTTGATCAGCGTTTTGAGTTTTCTCAGCTTTTTCTCCGAAATGTTGTTTTTTAAACTTATCCACATTCAAGCGTAGATAAAAAAAAATAATGAATATTGGAATTTTTATTTTAAGCAGAGGCTTTGTTCTTTATTTAGATATAGCCTATAGACTGTTTACATATTCATACAATAAAATATCCTGAAGGCCATGAAAGTTGTGAATATGATCAAAAATGCTGGTGCTGGCTGGCAATTTTAAAAATAAAACACTGATGGGAAATGAGGTAACTGTGAACCTTTTTTAAGACATGAAGATATCACTTTATTAAAGATGACCTGCCTTGAGTTCTTCAAGTTATTTTTTTTTTTTATTTCACCAGTTGTTGGTGATATCAATATCTTATTAATGTTGTTATTATGTCGCTTACCTACTATGGATATAACTGGACTGCTTCTTTAGCAATAGGGATGTATAAAACTACATATTTAACTAGCTTGCTGTTCCATAACTTCTGGAATAACTTCTTGGATCAGTTCACTGAGAAACAAAGTTAAGTTTCAAAGTAATCATTGCAAGACAATTACAGAGATCAGAAGTTATGACATCTATTGGAGTGGTGCTGCATACATCCTGCAAACAGAATCTAACTTAAGTGTGCAGTCACCAGTGAATTTTCTCAGGCAAAATCCAGTTATTTCAACTGGAATCTATGAAAAATTCCAAAACATGGAGTCCTAATGAAATTACTGGATTTTGCAGTAATCTCTGAACTAAGCACTATACATGGCTACACTACTAACAATGGACAATGGAATGTTTTTGCTTGTGAAATTTCATTAATTTAATGTCGGCAATGTGTTGCATTGTGCTGCATTTGTAGACTGTATCACTAATATAATGGCCTCTATTTGCTTTTGACGCAACCCTTGCGTCCGGTGTAGACAGGATTCTGGAGGAAATTTTTGATGGCGAATGAAATGTTTTCTTTAGAGCAGTCTGTTCAATCATTAGCTATGTTTACATGGACACTTTTTGTTTCAATCAGAATGAAATCATTCTGATTGATGAATCTGAACATAGTGTTTACATGAACGCTACATAAGTGATCGGATGGATTTGTATGTCTTTGTATGTTATGTTTGTACGCTGCACAAATATACTGAATTTCCCACTGTTGGCACATACTAACTAACCAACCATTGGTTTCTGCAGGGGCTTAATGCTCAATTATTTTTTTTCTTCGATTATTTTGCAAGGCCGTTCACATTTCCAATTAAATGCGACCTTTTGTGATCTCCTGTGTGAACAAGATCTTGAATGTGAAATGACCCAGAAGTGACCCGCATGTGCAGAAGAGTACTCAACGGTCAACGACGTCCAAATATTAATTAAATCAGAAACCTCGCTTCCCTTCCATTGACTGGTCTCAGCATTGTCCGCCAGTTGTTGTTTATCTTCTCATTCCCGCCTACTTCAACGCAGAATTATGACGTTTGTCGCATATCAATGACGTGCGGGTCGGATACATGCGACCTGGCCGTTCAGATTGAAGTCGCATTTCAAAAGATCGGATACATATCGGATTTGGACCACATACCCAAGTGGCCTGGGTCGCATTTGAAAAGATCGGATCTGTGTCGTTCAGACTGTCATGAAAAGATCAGATACAGGTCGCATAGGGGCAAAAAAATCAGAACTGGGTCGTTTCAGCCTGCAGTGTGAACGTAGCCTTTGATTTAAAAAGCAGACTTTATCTATTTAGGGTTCTAATTAGGAGACGACGAGTGCATGAAGCTTTGTGCAGAACTGCTTATATTGATCAAGGAGTACAAACGCCCCTTCCCACGTTCAAAACAATGCGTCTGTGGGAGAATTTTAGATTGACACAACAGTAATTTATGACACTATATTCAACAACAACAGCCCGTTCTGTGCATCATACATCATTACACCATTTAAATGTCATTACACGTGTGCAGAACTTTCCGGTTTTAGTTTTCAATCTGATCAAGTGTCTCAGGTCTATTATGAGAATGCTGAGCGTGACGAGCCAGTCCCCAGTCTTTACGAGGAGGAGCCCAACTCGCCACACTTTAATTTTGAGTCCCCCTTTTGTTCTTAAGCAGATCAGTCTGGTATGCCTGCAACACTGCCATAGTGTGCAGAGCAGCACCAGTCTGACCCCAACCAACGTGAATGTTATTATACACAGCTTGGTGGGGAGTGCTAACTCCTTAAATAACAATGAGCCCCAGATAAGAGATAGCCTGCAAGCGTCTTTTCGGACTGGTGCATCATCGTGAACCACATGCCCCTGCACCCACAATAGTCTAATAAGTTGACGTCGAGAGCACAAAGCGCGCGAAGAATAAGATTTTCCCAATGAACAAGTTAACGCAATGAAGATCCTCAAGGAGGGCAGTCTAGCTGTAATCTGGCCATTGCACGAGTCACCACCTCGAGTAACCTCTCACACGCTTTATCATAACGAGAGAACTGCTCGGAGGTGGCACTCTTAAAGTTCATAATTTTTTAGATGGCTTTTTCAATATTTAATTTGTCAGAATTAAATGTGGCCAAAGAACAGCCAGACAATATATTAATACAAGCATCAGATTTCTTACATTATCATTTTATTCCTAAGCAATAAATACAGCCAAATATCAATCAGACAAGCAAACACGGTCTGGATGACAGGCTGTGTTTAAATCTTTCATAAGATCAGCCTGGTATGCCTGTAACACAGCCATGGTATACAGTTTTCAATCTGATCAAGTGTTTACATGTTCTATCAAATGGTTTAGAAAAGATTTAAACCACAGCTTCCAAATGAAATTCGAATTGGATTTAGCCAATTCACTCCAATTGACGAGGTTATGTGTGACTTTTTTATTCCGACTGTGCTACTAGTCCGATTACAAACAGATTATTAGGGTCCATGTAAACACAGCTATAGTCTCAGCCTCAGATCTCATGCCCATGCTCTAGTGACTAAACATCTGACGCACTTGGCACACAAAATGGAAAACATTTGGGAAGTTTCGAAGTTGGCATTTGGTTGGAGACACCAAATCCCTTCATGGAAGAAGCAGTTGTGTTTACAAATGTGACAATGAACGCTTATCAGGATCAACTAAACATTGGATTTTCAAAAGTATGTGAAGTAAGTGAAGTTCATGGCATAGACTCTTTAAAAGCCATCCAAGTATTACACAGAAACATCACAGGGACATCGACTTTACATTTTCACGCCCCTAAACATGACTGAACAAAACAAACTATGATTGGTTGCTTTACATGTCAGTCAGATGTCCTCTAGGCAGTCCTTGGTCAATGAAAGCTACAATGAACTCCGGACCTTCTGCCGTCAGTCTGAAGGTCTGGTTTGTCACAGTGTCTGGTTGTGTTTCCCTGGGGTTCACTAGAGGTCCTCGTTTTCACGTGTCATTCACAATAGACTACATTTCCCAGCATTCTGTTCTGCCACTCATCTGTTCATTACACACAGCTGTTTCCCATCACCTTGTTAGTTCAGTGTGTGTATATATACCCTGTCTGTTTTAGTGTTTTTCACGGAGTCGTTGTTTTATGTCCTCACACTTCTATGCCCTGCCTTTGCCTGTGTCTTGTTGGTGTTTTATGTTTTGGACTGCCTTTTGGATTTTGAACCTTGCTTGGACTGGATTGTGAGTACGGATTACCCTATTAAAATTACTGCGTTTGGAACTTACCTGTTTGTGTGTGTGTGTACCGTGACAGAACGACTCCGTCAATGAATAGTTCCAGCAGTATGGGATTCCGGGCCTCTTCCCCAGCCACCGAGGGGGGGAGGTCGCAAACTGGAAAGGTGCCACCTCGTATGAACATTTTCGAGTGTTTTGCACTGTGGGCTCGCATCACGGAGGAGACCGTGGTGGGAAAGTCCCCCGAGGCCCCTTCCTTCGAGAGAGGAGGATCGTTTGAGGGGACTCGTCTGGCCAAGTTCTCCGGAACTAGGGGAGGTTGCAGGGGAGGAGGTGGTCGACAAGTTCCACGACACCGTCCTCCGCCCTGCCATGTTCCTGATCCGGAGCCGCTGGTCTGGTCCAGCACAAGACCCTCGTCGCGGGTTCCGCCCAGCACGAGGCTATCACCGCGGGTTTCGGCCAGCCCAGAGCTCTCACCGCTGGCGCCGTCCAACCCAGCACCCTCTTGCTCTCATGGACGGAGGAGGAGGAAGAGACATGTTCCCTCTGCCCAGTCAGAGACTGTTCACGTTCCGTCTGCCCAGCGAGAGACTGTTCACGTCACGTCTGCCCAGTCAGAGACTGTTCACGTCACGTCTGCCCAGTCAGAGACTGTTCACGTCCCGTCTGCCCAGCGAGAGACTGTTCACGTTCCGTCTGCCCAGCGAGAGACTGTTCACGTCACGTCTGCCCAGTCAGAGACTGTTCACGTCCCGTCTGCCCAGCGAGAGACTGTTCACGTCCCGTCTGCCCAGCGAGAGACTGTTCACGTCCCGTCTGCCCAGCGAGAGACTGTTCACGTCCCGTCTGCCCAGCGAGAGACTGTTCACGTCCCGTCTGCCCAGCGAGAGACTGTTCACGTCCCGTCTGCCCAGCGAGAGACTGTTCACGTCCCGTCTGCCCAGCGAGAGACTGTTCACGTCCCGTCTGCCCAGCGAGAGACTGTTCACGTCCCGTCTGCCCAGCGAGAGACTGTTCACGTCCCGTCTGCCCAGCGAGAGACTGTTCACGTCCCGTCTGCCCAGCGAGAGACTGTTCACGTCCCGTCTGCCCAGCGAGAGACTGTTCACGTCCCGTCTGCCCAGCGAGAGACTGTTCACGTCCCGTCTGCCCAGCGAGAGACTGTTCACGTCCAGTCTGCCCAGTCTGAGACTGTTCACGTCCAGTCTGCCCAGTCTGAGACAGATCCAGAAATGTCCATTTGTGTGGCCGCCAAGGCACTTACGGACTATCTGGAGCGTCTGGCTCGGATCCTGGACATGCCCGTGTCTGCTGTTCCAGAGCCGGAGCCAGTGTCTGCTGTTCCAGAGCCGGAGCCAGAGCCAGTGCCCGTTCCAGAGCCGGAGGCAGAGCCAATGTCTGTTCCAGAGCCGGAGCCAGAGCCAGTGCGTGTTCCAGAGCCGGAGGCAGAGCCAGAGCCAGTGCCTGTTCCAGAGCCGGAGGCAGAGCCAGTGCGTGTTCAAGAGCCGGAGGCAGGGCCAGAGCCAGTGCCTGTTCCAGAGCTGGAGCCAATGTCTGTTCCAGAACCAGTGCCTGTTCCAGCGCCAGAGCCAGTGTTTGTTTCTGTGTTTGTGTCTGTTCTTGTGGTTGTTACAGTTTTGGTGTCTGTTCCTGAGCCGGTGTCTGTTCCTGAGCCGGTGTCTGTTCCTGAGCCGGTGTCTGTTCCTGAGCCGGTGTCTGTTCCTGAGCCGGTGTCTGTTCCTGAGCCGTGGCCACCCGAGGGGTCGTCACCGCCCTGGCCGCCCGAGGGGTCGTCACCGCCCTGGCCGCCCGAGGGGTCTTCACCGCCCTGGCCGCCCGAGGGGTCTTCACCGCCCTGGCCGCCCGAGGGGTCTTCACCGCCCTGGCCGCCCGAGGGGTCTTCACCGCCCTGGCCGCCCGAGGGGTCTTCACCGCCCTGGCCGCCCGAGGGGTCTTCACCGCCCTGGCCGCCCGAGGGGTCTTCACCGCCCTGGCCGCCCGATGGGTCGTCTGCTTCGCCCTGGCCGCCCGATGGGTCGTCTGCTTCGCCCTGGCCGCCCGATGGGTCGTCTGCTTCGCCCTGGCCGCCCGATGGGTCGTCTGCTTCGCCCTGGCCGCCCGATGGGTCGTCTGCTTCGCCCTGGCCGCCCGATGGACTGTCTGCTTCGCCCTGGTCGCCCGATGGACTGTCTGCTTCGCCCTGGCCGCCCGATGGACTGTCTGTTTCGCCCTGGCCGCCGGCTAAACCATCACCCCCTGTTTCTGTTCCCTTCCATGGACCTGGCCCCCCATCCCTCCCCCTGATCCTCCACCGTTCCACCTCCTTCCTGGACTCTTGTTTTGTCTTGTTTTCTGTCATGGAGCGTCTGGTAGCCGCTCCGTAGAGGGGAGGTTCTGTCACAGTGTCTGGTTGTGTTTCCCTGGGGTTCACTAGAGGTCCTCGTTTTCACGTGTCATTCACAATAGACTACATTTCCCAGCATTCTGTTCTGCCACTCATCTGTTCATTACACACAGCTGTTTCCCATCACCTTGTTAGTTCAGTGTGTGTATATATACCCTGTCTGTTTTAGTGTTTTTCACGGAGTCGTTGTTTTATGTCCTCACACTTCTATGCCCTGCCTTTGCCTGTGTCTTGTTGGTGTTTTATGTTTTGGACTGCCTTTTGGATTTTGAACCTTGCTTGGACTGGATTGTGAGTACGGATTACCCTATTAAAATTACTGCGTTTGGAACTTACCTGTTTGTGTGTGTGTGTACCGTGACATGGTTGCGTGACAAAACTAGGTCAATCATAACTCATCCCTGCTCAACATTGTCTTCTCAACCCACACTTAAACCAACACATACCAGCAAACCTGTCCTAACCTTAATCGTATCACACACCAATAGCAGCTAAAGTGTTTTTGCAATACAACATAAGCACTTTAAGTACTTTGAACCTAACAATTACAGGTCCTTCTCAAAAAATTTGCATATTGTGATAAAGTTAATTATTTTCCATAATGTAATGATAAAAATTAAACTTTCATATATTTTAGATTCATTGCACACCAACTGAAATATTTCAGGTCTTTTATTGTTTTAATACAGATGATTTTGGCATACAGCTCATGAAAACCCAAAATTCCTATCTCACAAAATTAGCATATCATGAAAAGGGTCTCTAAACGAGCTATTAACCTAATTATCTGAATCAACTAACTAACTCTAAACACCTGCAAAAGATTCCTGAGGCTTTTAAAAACTCCCAGCCTGTTTCAATACTCAAAACCGCAATCATGGGTAAGACTGCCGACCTGACTGCTGTCCAGAAGGCCATCATTGACAGCCTCAAGCAAGAGGGTAAGACAGAAAGAAATTTCTGAACAAATAGGCTGTTCCCAGAGTGCTGTATCAAGGCACCTCAGTGGGAAGTCTGTGGGAAGGAAAAAGTGTGGCAAAAAACGCTGCACAACGAGAAGAGGTGACCGGACCCTGAGGAAGATTGTGGAGAAGGACCAATTCCAGACCTTGGGGGACCTGCGGAAGCAGTGGACTGAGTCTGGAGTAGAAACATCCAGAGCCACTGTGCACAGGCGTGTGCAGGAAATGGGCTACAGGTGCCGCATTCCCCAGGTCAAGCCACTTTTGAACCAGAAACAGCGGCAGAAGCGCCTGACCTGGGCTACAGAGAAGCAGCACTGGACTGTTGCTCAGTTTTGCATGTCATTCGGAAATCAAGGTGCCAGAGTCTGCAGGAAGACTGGGGAGAAGGAAATGCCAAAATGCCTGAAGTCCAGTGTCAAGTACCTACAGTCAGTGATGGTCTGGGGTGCCATGTCAGCTGCTGGTGTTGGTCCACTGTGTTTTATCAAGGGCAGGGTCAATGCAGCTAGCTATCAGGAGATTTTGGAGCACCCAACACTCTGGGTGAGATTAAGGCCGCTATCGAAACCTCCATAACAGCAGTGCCACAGGCTGATTGCCTCCATGCCACGCCGCATTGAAGCAGTCATTTCTGCAAAAGGATTCCCGACCAAGTATTGACTATTGAGTGCATAACTGAACATAATTATTTGAAGGTTGACTTTTTTTTTTGTATTAAAAACACTTGTTTTATTGGTCGGATGAAATATGCTAATTTTTTGAGACAGGAATTTTGGGTTTTCATGAGCTGTATGCCAAAATCATCAGTATTAAAACAATAAAAGACCTGAAATATTTCAGTTGGTGTGCAATGAATCTAAAATATATGAAAGTTTAATTTTTATCATTACATTATGGAAAATAATTAACTTTATCACAATATGCTAATTTTTTGAGAAGGACCTGTATATATTTTATGTAAATACATAGTTAAAAACACCTAATGTAAAGTGTGTGTGACATTTTTTTTATTTAATGGGTTTTTACCAAGAAAATATACATTAGCTGTAGCAGAAGCACTCAATCCAGATGTGATGCTCCTTTCTCTCTTTTGGAGTGGTGGAGTAAACTGACTTCCATGCCCAATCAAAACAACCTCAGCTTGTGTTACATCTCATCTCAGTCACGCTCTGCTACTGTCTCTTTATCAACCCCCTCACATACACTGTCCTACAGGCTGAAGGGAGTGTTGCCATGTTGTTATTTGTGCCTAGGTTCCTATTATTTTTGTTATCGTACAGTTAAAAATATCCCTCACAAGCTCTTGTCTTCCCTGCACTGAGCTCTTCCTGTTTGCTTTCCTTTTTTCCTTCTTCTGCAAAAAGTAAAAGAGGAAATATCATTCTTTTTCCCGTTTTCGTGTCAAAGAGCAGAGTGTATTTCAAACTGGTGCTTGAAGAAACAGCCATGATCAAAGATGTTTTAATTGCTACAGGACAAAAGACGTGCAGCATGCCGGGGTAGAGACAAGTGCACATTGTATTTATGAGTAGGATCTGTCAAATTATGCGTTATGTGGAACAAAGCCAGAATGGCAATGGTTCATATTTGGCTACTCCAAGGACTGCCCTTATACATTTTTGTGTTTACATTGTTCAGTGTTTCCCCTACCATTATATAAGGGGGGCGCCCCGCCCTCCTAACGGCTCACCCCGCCCCCCTTGAAGGTCAAGTAAATTTGATTTGATTGTCTTTATAGCGCCAGATTACAATTTGTTATTTTATTAAACAAAATAAATATCCCTTAAGTAATATGTTATTTATCTTATTTCCACGATGGCATGTACTCACTCACACACAAACAAACACTTGAGTCACATACAGATGAGCACTTGCGGACAGAGAGCGCGCGGCGGGAAATATGTCGCGTCAACGAGATGAAAATAAGACAAAAATATTTGCGTCTTTTAAACGCTCACAGGGAACTGAAGATGGCAACAATCGCTCTACTGCGAGTAGCAGCCGGAGTAGCTCTCCTGCTCCAAGTCTAAGTGCTGCGCATCCTGCCCCTGACGAGCATCAAAAGTCCAGTCATCACCGGATGACAGGTTTTGACCCAGCTTGGCTGTCAGAGGGGAAATACTCCCCTTGGCTGTACAAGACTGATCTTGGTAAGTAACTTAGAGCTTAGATTCTCTGCCCGAGCCCGAACTTGACCCGACCCGTCACTATCCTCGGGCCGGGCCCTTGAGAGACGTGCACTGCCAACGCAATAGAGTGCGGCGCGGGACTAGATTTAATGGCGCGGTCGGTAATGCACTCACTCTGTGTGTGCGCGTTGCGGGAGAATAAAACGATTCGCGGGACTCCCGCAAACTAGAAAGATCTATGAATAAAACATTTAAAACTAATACACTTTTATTCATATGTTGCAGAAAAGCAACAAGAACAACTAAAACAAAATAGAAATGATTTACAGGCCAGAGTTTCTTTTTATAACATGTTTGCAGCGTTGAGCGATGTAGCCAATCACAGACATATGTGTTGATTTCTTGAACGCTATGGCCAATCAGAAGCATTTAAGGTAGTTTCCCCTCACCGCTCAAAACTGACTTTTTGTTCAGTGCTGAATTCTGTATGCTGGCAAATCCTCTAATTATAACAAACAAAGTGTATATATTATGAAAGGTTCATTGTGCAGTCAGCTTCGTTGATAATAACAGAGATGTGTGAGATCGCGATGAACTGTCAGCTTTTTAGGAATTATTGCAGTATCTGCTTGCTTTTATGTTATAACACAAACAGTGGTTTGTGTGTTAATGCTTTAATAACAAATCATTTATCAGGAGCATTATGCTGATGTGTATGATGGCGACACGTAGGCTAACTTGAAAGTATTTGGAGGTAGGCTACAGAAATAAGTCTATTTGCGGGCGGGAGCGGGACAAAACATAAATGTTGCGGGCAGGAGAAAGTAACGAAAGTAGTTGAGAACGTCAGTTATAACGACCCACGTATTAAAAAATGTTCTTCCAGAAGCCCAGAAAGATACACTGCAGTGACAAAAGCTGCACACTTTGTGGATAAATTACATAAAAATAAATGTTCAAATGTTTAGTTTAATGTACAGTTCAAATAATTGTTCAGCTAATATATTCACTGCTGCCATTAAAAGAAACAAATTAACACCATGACTCCTTTAAGTGTTGGTGTGGGTCAATTTCCCCAACCAATCATCCCCCCCTACGCCCCCCCCCCCCCCCCCAAAAAAAAGCTGTAAACCTAGGGGAAACACTGCTGTTGTTCTTACATATGTGCAAAGAAAAGGTTCTCAGGAAATATTTCTGCTCAATAGGTGTGTCCACATACAGTGGTGTGAATAAGTTATTACCCCCATGCTAAAGTTGCCTAAAAAGAGGAATAATAAATCATCTTTTGGAAATTGATCTTAATGCCTTAGTTAGAAAAATGAGGAAAAATCCAACCTTTAAGGACACCAATTTTCTTTGTGTATGAATAATGTATCATAAATAAATAAATGTTCTTCCTTAAAATACAGGGTGCATAAGTCTGGCCCCCCCTATGTTAAATTCCCATAGAGTCAGGCAGATTTTTATTTTTAAAGGCCAGTTATTTCATGGATCCAGGATAATATGCATCCTGATAAAGTTCCCTTGGCCTTTGGAATTAAAATAGACCCACATCATCACATTCCCTTCACCATACCTAGAGATTGGCATGGGGTACTTTCCATAAGATCATCTTTCAATGCAAATCAAACCAGCTATTAGGCTAACTGAAATAACACCATGCCAATGGACGTAGGTCTGAAAAGCACGGACTGGACACAGTCTGTGAGATCTCTCCTGCTCCGGCTTTGTGAACAACAGTCTCATGTGCAACAGCCCCAGAGGAATCACTGTGGATGCTGAAGCCATGAAACCTAACATTTTTTGGTACTGACGAACAGTGCAATCTTGACTTTGCACATGGTATGCAGAATGGTCTCGATTCGAGCGGGAGATAGTTGTGCCCGCATCGTGATCGGATCCCAAACGATCCCGAGATAAGTCGTTCTCTGGGCAGAAGAAAGAACGCTTTTCTTGGCGTTGAGTCTCAACCTTAGAGAAACTAGATGAGGTAACAAGATGTCTCTCTGTTGAAGCGCCATCTCTTGCGTTTGTGCAAAATGCGAATGCCCTGGAGTCGTAATGGAGCCAGTGCTGCATCCATGCATTTTGTGTGTATGTGCGGGGTGACAAGCCTAGAAGGATGGAAGAATGGAAGAACCCGAAATTGGTACCCTTCGCCCCCGAACACTCAGGAACTTCCTGTGTTGTGCCAATATTTCTATGTTAAAATATGCGTCCTTCAGATCGATCGTGGCGAACCAATCGTGATGTTGTATTTGTGACACGACCGTCTTGACAGTTAACATCTTGAACTTGAGCGCTTTGACTGTACGGTTTAAGCCTCGAAGATGTAAGATTGGACGCACCCCTCACCCCCACCCTTCTTTGGAACCAGAAAGAATCTGCTGTAATAGCCCATCTCTCTCTCTGGAAGAGGAACATGTTCTATGGCCTCTTTTTTGAGCAGAGATTGTAGCTCTTGTGACAGTACATGTGCCAGCTCAAGTTAGGGTTGGGCGATGTCTACCAATTTGGTATCAGACGATGTCTACAGTGAAACATTGCGATGGACGATGATATCGTGAGGGAGGAGGGGGGGGGGGGTAACATTCTCATTTTCCACTAGATATTTTCCTCTATATCTCATCAGCAATTTCGATTTCAGCAAAATCTGCAGCAGCTGACCAAGGACCGAATGTACAGTGACGTGACAACTGCCAGATTCAAACTGTGCTTTCGCTCTATGGCTGGCGCTGAGCCAAAGACGGACGCACTCAGTGCTTGTCATAGGCTATCACAACTGTTCAGTGTTTTTAACCACATAATGTTTATTTTAGGTTTCAGACATTTAAATACATATAATTTATAACAAAACAATACATTTATAGTTTGTAAAATACACAATGGTGTCTATGGAAGCAGCAATAACAAACCATTCAAATATATTTGCCGACGGTTTTTATTCATATCAGGCACACAGTGTAAATAACTATAAAGTCAACTCTATTTTTCTACCAGTTCACCGGCCACTTTCATGTATTTCGGGAGAAACTGATGAATTCACGCGCTGTAATAAATCCAACAGACAGGAATCTCTGAACTGCGCACAAACAAACATGACGGCGCCCATCTCACGTTACAGATCAAGATCATTTATAAAAGTTTTTTTAAACAACACTGCATCCATGCATTTTGTGTGTATGTGCGGGGTGACAAGCCTAGAAGGATGGAAGAATGGAAGAACCCGAAATTGGTACCCAACACTCTTAAAGTCCAAAACTCACTTACACATATTTGAGAATCGGAATAGAAGATAGTTGATGACATGGTAAGCAAGTTTGTTAATATTTATAAATAAAAGTGCCTCATCTTTCATACAGCGCTATTTTGTCTGTGGTGAATCACGTACCAAGCATGAAGCGTCACCATGGAAACGTGGGAGGTGGGGGGGATCGCGATGCCGGCTAAACATCGTGATGTCTGTCAGCCATCACGATGGATGATGATATCGTCCATCGGCCTAACCCTAGCTCAAGTCTCACGGAAGTGGAGACCACGCTATTGAAACGCGGAGGACAACAAATAAATTGGATTCTGTATCCTTTTTGTACTGTGCTTACTACCACACAGAAATGCCTGGCAGAAGTTTCCACGCTGCCAGACTCTCTGAGAGTGGTATCAATTTTAACACTTCGTTTTGAGGGGATGTTAGATGTTCCATGTCCTGGATGACAGCAGGAAGCAAGGGAATATTTAACATTTCGCTGGAAACCGCTGGTGGTGGGGATGTTACAGTGGTTTTGTGAGGGTGTCAGGTAGGAGCTGATGGATGTATTTTACATGCCCCGTCTCGAAGGGGCACACCCCCACAGACCTCTGACAAAAAAAGCCTCAGGATATTTGTCTCAGGTCTATTATGAGAATGCTGAGCGTGACGAGCCGGTCCCCAGTCTTTACGAGGGGGAGCCCAACTCGCCACACTTTGCTTTTGAGTCCCCCTTTTGTTCATAAGCAGATCAGTCTGGTATGCCTGCAACACTGCCATAGTGTGCAGAGCAGCACCAGTCTGACCCCAACCAACGTGAATGTTATTATACACAGCTTGGTGGGGAGTGCTAACTCCTTAAATAACAATGAGCCCCAGAGAAGGGATAGCCTGTAAGCGTCTTTTCGGACTGGTGCATCATCGTGAACCACATGCCCCTGCACCCACAATAGTCTAATAAGTTGACGTCGAGGGCACAAAGACGCGCGAAGAATAAGATTTTCCCAATGAACGAGTTAACGCAATGAAGATCTTCAAGAAGGGCAGTCTAGCTGTAATCTGGCCATTGCACGAGTCACCACCTCGAGTAACCTCTCACACGCTTTATCATAACGAGAGAACTGCTCGGAGGTGGCACTCTTAAAGTCCATCATTTTTTAGATGGTTTTTTCAATATTTAATTTGTCAGAATTAAATGTGGCCAAAGAACAGCCAGACAATATATTAATACAAGCATCAGATTTCTTATATTATCATTTTATTCCTCAGCAATAAATACAG
Organism: Gila orcuttii; assembly: GCA_026230005.1. Taxonomy (NCBI): domain Eukaryota; kingdom Metazoa; phylum Chordata; class Actinopteri; order Cypriniformes; family Leuciscidae; genus Gila; species Gila orcuttii. Next base: position 12,344,665 of record JAPDVR010000013.1, on the reverse strand, counting down.
CCAAATATCAATCAGACAAGCAAACACGGTCTGGATGACAGGCTGTGTTTAAATCTTTCATAAGATCAGCCTGGTATGCCTGTAACACAGCCATGGTATACAGCGCAGTACCAGCCTGACCCACTGCTGAAAATACGTCTGATAATGCGAGGAGAGATAGCCCGTGAGCGTCTCTCCGATCTGAGGCAGCATCATTGTAGCAATGTTCAAGATTCAGGGAAGAAGGAGGCGGGAACTGACGAACATTCAAACATTTTAATCAAATAAAATAAAACAAATACAAAAACAAAAGTATAAGCCCGCAGCCCCTCATGGACGACTGCTGGCCACACAAAACAGAAACAAAACACAATATAAAATCAGGCCTGTTCCTCTCTCGATCTTCAGCGTCGTCGCTCCTCCTTATATGCTTCCGCTCCTCCGTGAGAGATGCGAGACCGGTGCGTCGCACAGGTGTCATTCATTATCAATCACGCCACCGGCCTCACGCCGTTCTCTTACGTCCCTCGGCCTCGTCCTGCTCGCCACAATCATATAATCGCGTGCCTTTGCACCCACGATAGTCGAATGGGTCGATGTGGAGGGCCGCAAAGACACACAATGTATTGTATATTATATATTTATAATCTTTATTTATAAACTTTGAGTGTTTTATGGGACTCTTTTTGCTGTGATCAGTATAATCTGGCCACTGCACGAGCGATCGCCCCAAACAGTTCTCCTTTTATCACCACGGGAGGAACGCTCCCTCGAACCCACGAGATTCAGTGACCTCTGCCCGAGCCGAAGAAGTGCTGTGGCACGCTTCGGTAGTCAGGCAAAAGGACATCGCGATCTGGAAAGAGAGAGCGAGCGATAGGGACCCACCCGTCTCTCGCTCCTAAGCCAGATCGACACGCGAGCTCCACAATCGCATTGTGGGAGCTACCTCTTTGAAATAAGCAAAGCGAACGCGAAGCACTTAAACTGTGAACATTCCACTGTGCTTGCAATCACAATGCTCAAACGCAAGAGCAGCATGCTCTTTCCCCAAACAAACAAAACAGCATTAGTATGTGTCTGATTCAGCCATAGGACGTGAACACGGAGGCCAACACCGTTTGTTTTGTAAATCACTCATTTTCTTCGATTTTACTCTTTACACTTGTTCAACTCAGAGAGAAAAGAGAGAAAATTCTGCACACTGCCAGTTTGAAAACTAACTCCTAACAAGATCTGAAGCAGATAGAGAGGTAAGAGAGTTTTCTGACGCACACATACACAGAATGGCCTCCGAAGACAAAAGACCTGACGATGCACCTGTGGCTCACCTATTTATAGCCTCGTGTCGTGGGTGCGCGCTGGTGACGTCACCGACCGAGGCTATAATACCCCGGGGTCAATTCTGTTGACGTGAAACACAATATTCACAGCTGGTCACGATTAAAAAAACGTTCCCAATGCGCTAAGCAGCGCAGCATCGATTGTAGCTTTTGAAACGGAACCTGGATTCATCTAAAAGTGTGATCTAAATAGAATTCGCAAGTAAAAACATTAATTTTCTCTATAGGGAAATATATTTTTAACGATAATTTATAAAACTGAGGCTGGTAACCGATGGTATATGCTTTTGTTGAAGCCATTAGCTCTTATTATTTCAACTTATTTTTAAGAACTGTGTTTAACAGTGAAAAAACTGGTAAAAAAAAAAAAAAACTACATTACTATGGAAGCTTATGTGTAGCAATATTCAATTTGAAATGTAATATGCAAAATGATAATGCAATATGTAAAATGACAATGCAATATGTAAAATGGCAATGCATTTTTGTATTTAAATTTACATTTTCCCATACATTTGTGCAACGTTTGGTGCAAACCAAATTTCTTGTTCTGCAGTGAGGACCATCTCCGGGGCTCGGCAACATTTTGAGGTGTTGGAAGGAAACATGGCGGCGGCAGCTGATACGAGCGTAAATTTACTGGCAGATGAAGGGGAGCGTGAACAGAGAAATTGTAGTGTTTCCTAAGATTATTACGCGTCTGCAGGTGATAGAACCAGTGCGTTGTTGGACCCTCTGGGAGAATGTTCTACCTTATCACCCGTTTGGTGTGAACATTATGCTGCGCTGTTGTTGTCTGATGCAGGACTCTGTTAATGATTGTTTCGTTTTGTATTAAATATTCTCATTGTCTGATACACATATGCTTAACTTTATTCTTATTACTATTAACTATAATTACCCAATAATGTTGGAGATCCTACAGGTTTTCTTTACAAATGCATTGGCCTAATACTCTGAGATCACAGAATATGACGGGTCAAATTCATACCAAAAAATTTGAACGCTCTTTATTTCTTCATAACCGACTGTAATGTTCAATAAAGTGACTCATGTGATATATGACCATCTCCCATTTATATTTTATTAAGCATATTGATTAGATATATTGATAAATATACTAGCTACAGTGTCACGGAATCTGACGGGTCAAATTCATACCGAAAAATGTGGCTGCTCTTTATTTTCACCATATCTGTTTGTAATCTTCAATAAAGTGACTCATTTGATGTTTAACCATCTCCCTTTTCTATTTTATAAAGCATATTGATCAGATATTTATAAATATATAGGGTCATCACGGAATCTTACGGGTTTTTATGCCATCGTCTATTATTTGTCTAATATTTTCAAAACCGAAGCCGCACAAACAAAACTTTAACCGGCACAAACGAACGAGACTATTTTATTTGGAGGATGTGGGGGGCTGAGTGACCTCAGAATGACCTATAAATATTCTTTAAATATCTAAAAAATCGAAGCAGATTAAACAATAAAGCAAAGTAACAGCACAAATGAAGTAAAAACGATTGAGCCTATTTTGCCGATGTTTTGCATTGGGTGGGGGCGGGGCCAACTTCACGCAGTGATTGACAAGAGCGGGAGGGAGGGGACGGGGCAGGGGTGTGATCGGCTCGGAATGCATTTACAATTTGCACATTGAATTTTGCTACACTCATTGCCGGACATTTAATGAAAATGCAATCGCAAGTGTCTTTAAATTAAGAAAAATAACATTTAAATTATCATTTTGCTACAGTTTTTGCTTGAACATTTTAAACAGATCTAATAATTTCTTTAAAACATTTTCATTTTAATTTTGCAACTTATAAAGCGTTAAAATATGTATTCAATTTACATATTAAAACGTATGAAATGGCAAATGTAAATTATATGATTGAATTATCATTTTCATTTTGCACCAAACGTTGCACAAATGTATGGGAAAATGTAAATAGGGATGCACCGAATCCAGATTTGTGGGGTTCGGCCGAATACCGAATCCACTGGTTAAGATTCTGCCGAATCCGAAACCGAATACCGAATCCAACTCTCATCCTCAGTCCATTAACACAGTAAACACATTAATGAAGTAAACAAAGTGGATTTTTCATTTTATTTTATTACTGTAAATAATAAACACTACTTTTACTTTTATAACTGTAAAAAAAAAAAGAATAAGCAACATTATGCATTTTAACAGCAGCAATGTTGTGTAGCCTATTGTTTAGAGTCCTTGCCACCATGAGACAAATCGGCATTGCAAATTGAACATGTAGCTCGACTTGAATTGCCTTCTTTTCACTGAAAGTAGCCTACTGCCAAACAACACTTTTTCTGCTCACGAGTTCCATTTTCACTTTCTCACAGCCTACTGCATTCGAACGGTCCACCTACTGTAACTAGTGGAAATAAGGTGTGGCCCCTTTAAGAACTGCGCGCTCCCCTGTTGAACTGTCTGCAGTCCGTATTGTATGTGCCGTGCGCCTCGAACAAATGCCCATGTGTGCGGGTTATTTCTGTTTGATGCTCATTTTTACCTTATTTTGTTAAGTAACGTTGTGGACGGTAGAACGTGTGACAGACAGTTACACAAGTTAGATTGTGGAATAAAGTGCGAGTTGTGAGATGCCAATCGCCTCCGTGAGTCTGTCTGGCCTCTGCAATAACTTTAGCTGTGAGCTAACGTTAGGCCTATCCCTATTTTTCTTCCTGACACAACGCGTTACACTACAGGCTTGTTCGACTTGAACCGGCGCTGCACAGACAGATCAGTTTATGACATCAAAGTACCGCGAGAGCAATTCAAAAGCATAAGGAGCCGTCTGCTCTCTATTCGTTCACGCGGTACTTTGATGTCATTCACTGATCGGTGACTTCGACGTAGCGCGCGTAGTGCAAGCCTAGGGTTCGGTTCGGTGGAAAAAAATTCTGAGGTTCGGCAGAAACCGAACCCCGTTAAAAAGCCCAATATTCGGCCGAATCCGAATCCTGGATTCGGTGCATCCCTAATTTAAATACAGAAATGCATTGCCATTTTACATATTGCATTGTCATTTCACATATTGCATTATCATTTTGCATATTACATTTCAAATTGAATATTGCTACACATAAGCTTCCATACATTACCCATGATGCTGTAAAAAAAAAAAAAATCCACCATTCAGAGAGTCGCTGAGAGCAAAATGCACCAAAAGAGCTATAGAGATTGCCATTGGTTGCATTTTAATGTAAGACCTATGATAGATTGAGGTATAACACGCATTGTTTTTGTTGCTCTGAAATGAGTTAGACTTAATTTAAAAAAAGTTGCCTATGCATAACTCTCAGTAAAACTGCACAGTGCACCAAAACAGATATTTGGATGAGAATTACAAATCTTTCAATGTATAAAAAATTTAAATACAGATGCAGCTTGGTTTCCCCTTGTGAAGAGGTTTCCTAATGTAATAATTATGTGCATGATTCGCGCTGAACACTGAAGACAGCCGCCCAATAAACAAAAGCCCGTTTCAGAATAATCCCGGCAGAGAAATACTACTCATGCATTGAGGTCTTCTTTGAGGTCTTGCTTTGTTTCACTGACAAATCCTTCCCATGCATGTGCTATTAAAGATTCAATCTGTGTCGCTCTTTGTTTGTTTGTCTGCCTCTTGTTCGCCTTACTCCAAGGGTGAAGCTGTTGTCACACTTTGGAAGTGTGTCTCCTCATCAAAAGTGTGACATTAGCATGCTGCTGGCCACTGTGAGATTCCAAACACATGCCCTTTAGCTCGGTCTGGCAGCGCGACATATCGTGCCTTACAGGCCAATGACTCTTCATTGGGAACGAGTTAATTATCACATATGCACATCTGTCTTCCTCTTAATTTTCAGTTCAGTATTGCCCTGGCAACCTCCAATTATGAAGCTCTTGTAGAGAGAGAAAAAAATGGAAAATCAGGGGATACCTTTTGAGCCTGAGCCATATGATTGTAAACAAGGAGATTGCCACCGGCCCCATCATCTGAGAAAAGCACTACTCATGGGAGACTAAACATCATCAGTCTGAGGTTATACTGATACTCTCATTTGCAGGGAACAAAACAACATGACTGGTAATGTCAGGGTAATAACACTGATAGGGCTTTAGGAAGTCCCTAAAGGTGATGGTGATTAGTACTAAAGCTAATGCAGTATGATCCATTTGGCTTTTGTTCAAGGCAGTAGCACATATACTGTACTCTTTGTCATTGGCTTTCTCTCTGAGGTGCTGTCCAGGGCCCTGAAATGTATGAACAGCAGCTCAAACTGCTGGTTGAATCTTCGAGAATACATCAATAATGTGTTGTCAAAAAAGTAATTTTTAAACCAAAATTGCATTGCATTCGCATGGTTCAAATCATACTTTTCTGATCATTACCAATTTGTGGCAATAAATAAAGAGGTGTGATATAGATCACAAGTTCAGTATGGAGTACCACAAGTCTCAGTACTAGGACCGTTGCTTTTCACCCTGTACATGCTACACTTGGGGAGATGCCAAAGCATGACGTTAGTTTTCATTGTTACACTGCTATTGCTAGCCTCTCCAAGAAAAAAAGAAACATTGTATGTAAATGTCATGCAGGGTTGAGTGACTGAGAATCAGTATTTGGAACAGTCCATTGAAATGAATGAACAGTATGATGAAAAAAAATACAATTTAATACATTACTAAACAACGCTAAGATTTACACTTTTTGTTATTTAAGACTTCTTATGGTCATACATTTTGAGTTTTGATTTCACATAGCCAACGAAGTGTGCACATTGTGTACAGCTGCAGGCGCCACTGAAACAACAGGACAATAACTTATCAATATTATAATACTATAATCCTGGCACACTTAGCCTATACTGTAGATATATGGATGGAGGTATGTCCTTTTGTTCCTCTTATATACCAGCAAACCCTGAGATGGAAATCAAGGCCTGAGAGGAAGTGCAAGAGAGAGAGAGAGTGAGCCTTCGAGCTGTCAGTTCATATCTGTCTCAGACAGGAACACTCTGTGTGACAGGTGTTGCCCAGCAGTCACGCAACTAGAGCCGCACACCATCCTGCAGTTTGACTGACGGCCAGAGCCAGCCAACACCAGCAGCACTGGGGGCGGAGCCACAACAAACCTCACCCCGTCACAGCGGGAGCAGCCAGCCATGTTAACGCATTTGTGCATGAGAGAGAATACACAACATGCCTCCGCACTCCAGGGACCATCCTTCATGCCATTGACCTGTGCATGAAACACATCAGCTTCTGTTACTTCTCATTCTGAAAACAACAACATGATAGATTTTGTTATTTTTAGCTTAAAAGACAATTAATATTTAGTAATATCGATTTAACTGCACTGACGCCATTGGATGAGAACAAAGTTTTAACTGACTTGAGCTGGATGACAACACTATTGTCTTTTGTAGAGCTGCTTAAAAACTGAATTTAATTTTGTTTCATAACTGATATACTTTGCAAAACTGAATTGAATAAACATTGAACTGACTTGGGCTGGATAACGATGACACTATTGTCTTATGTAGAGCTACTTATGGCTGAAATTGAATTAATTTCATAATTGATTAATTTTACAATATCACTGTTATTTTCCTGTTTATTAATGTGAAGCTGCTTTAAAACAATCTGTATTGTATAATGCGCTATGTAAATAAATGCGACTTGACTATTTGTTTAAAATATTATGTATAATTATTAGTGGTGTTTGCTAAGCAAGCACTCAGCAAACTTGCTACTATTGGTCATACTTAGGATTAGTGATTTGAAAAAATGCTTAACACTATTTTTATAATAGGTCCTTGGATCTCTTTGGTTGAGCAATGTTCCAACAGTGCTGATATAACAGTCCAAAAGCACTGGGACTTCTAATATTTGCAGGGGAATTTCTAGCCTTTCATCAGTACTGGCACCATATCAAATAGTGTTCCCATATTTTGACACATTTTTTTATACTGTTAAAGGGACATTGTGTAGGAATTTCTCCCATCTAGCGGTGAAATTGTATTTTGCATTCAAACGAATTGTGCTCTCCAGCGCCTCGCTTTTTCAAATGCGTGTTGCATCTACGGTAGCTGTTATTTACCAAAAAGCTATGACAGGATGTCTTCTAATAGCACTTTGTCGAGTTTTCCTTCGGGTGAACAGGTTTGTTATTTCAAACAAACTGCAACTTGACACAACAAACAAACGAATGTTACAGTATGATGAATAATAGTGCAATGCAGCCTTTTAAACTTGCCGGGGCAGTGACAAGCGCCTCTCACTGCTCTGCTCCTCCGTTTCTGCTGCTTTCAGTTACGTGACGCTGGATCTGAACGAAAACGCGCTGTGGAAACGCGTTGGCCTAGTACTTTTTGACCCTCTCTGCTATTATAGTTTTTCAAGATGGTGAACGACATGGAAGCCTCCGTGGACCTACCCATAGCATGTAAGATAATAAATTCTTCGTTTACGAGGATAAGTCAGATAATTGGCAGAGGTATTTGTACACCATTGAGGACATATTTATGAATAAAAATATTGATTTTAGATAATAAAAATCCCCCTGCTGATTCTGCTGGCCAATGAGATTGCATGCTCAACATTTAAAGTGGACATATTATGCCCTTTTTCACAAGTTGTAATATAAGTCTCTGGTGTCGGCACAATGGGAGTTTTAGCTTAAAATCCACCACAGATCATTTATTATGGCTTGTAAAATTTGCCCCTATTTGAGTGTGAGCAAAAACATACTGTTTTTGTGTGTCCTTTTAAATGCAAATGAGCTGCTGCTCCCTGCCCCCTTTCCAGAAGAGGGCGGAGCCTTTACACCACATGCTTCGGATTCTCTGGCAACAACAAAACTGAGGAATGTTACGCAGCCAAAATGTCAGAAATTGTCAGTGATAGTGTTCAGCCTTACATGTTCGAACTCTAGTCGGACACTGATGGAGAGACTCAGGAAGAAGTTCTTAGAATGTAACAGGAAGATTCTAAATGGTTAGTTGATGAATTTATGTAGTTGTTGTGGAGTTTAACCACGGTGTCCCCAGTGGCTCAGATGCCGGGAGTCTATGGAGACTCTTATGTTCGTTGGTACATTGAATTACAGAACAGCGAGGAAACAGTAATGGCGGACTGCTGTGGCTCACTCAGGGCAAGATCTATGCATTTAGGGCAGATCGTCACCAGTCATGGGTTTACGTAAGAGTAGGGGAAAATCTGGAACTGCTCGTTTGGAGAGACTGTTTATGATTTATAGGGGTTAAAAAAAGGAGTGGATGGATTTTTACCATTATAGGCTGGTTGTTTACACACACTGTGGACACAGATCTGTGTTCAAATGTCTATTCTTAGGGCTGGGGTAAACGATTATTAATTAAACGATTAGTCTGGCGATTATTTTATCGATTTGTCGACTAATCTAACAACTAATTGAACGATTATTTTTTGTAACATGGAAATTGCAGGACTGCACATTCAATGCAAAACAATTTTGATCTGGTTCTTACAGAGTATCTACACTGTAAAATGTTTGGTACTCAAATGAGCCCTATCACACTTAGATGTGGTGCTCATTTTAATGTTTTCAGTGCTCATAAAAAACATCCGGACTGATTGGGGGGGGGGGGGGGGTTTACATGCGCTTCATAAGGCACACACGCTCATTTGCACACACACGCAAGGTCTCTTGGTCTCTCGGTCTCTCCCTCTCTGCCACGCGCGCTTCACAGTTTGGAGCTCGCGAGCTCTAGATTCCGGGAGATTTTAACTAATTTGCGGGCATTAGGGAGCCACTATCAATATGCGGGAGACTCCCGGAACTTCCGGGAGACAGGATGTCAACTCCATTTGGCAAAGCGCACAAATAATGACACCTTTATGTTTGGGACTAAACTTGAAGTATTCCCATACCTTCGATGATTTAGTGCGAGCTGTTTTTTTAGGACTTTTTCTTTTGTTGGGGCTTTTTGCATGGCTTTGTTGAGAATTCTGTGAAGAGGTTGCTGTTTCGTCCTCCATTCTGCAATGTTTCGGTCTCCCACGTGTGTGTGGCGAGCTGTACCCCCGGGAACGGTGCAAAAAAATAAAATAAAGAAGCGTCGTCAAAAAAATATGACGTCGGCGTAATTTTGACGTTGAAGCATCGACGTCATCGACGCGCCGCTACAGGCCTACTATTCATGCAGAAGCAACAAATCGTACATGCTCACAGCAGCAGCAGCAGCGTAGCAGATCCAGTCCGCCAGGACCAAATACATTAACATGGCTATATCCATAAACATGCTAAAACTCTTCAGGAGTCATAATTAAAATAGATATAGATTGTCTTTACCTGCAGTTCAGAGTAATTTACTTGGCTGCTTAATTGCTAATAAACACTTCTCTTTTTTTGACAAAAGATTTATAAACAGTTCTCATTACGAATTTGGTGAGATGAGTATGTTGCATTAAAAGCGACACAAACTCACAGCACTTGCAGAGACGACTGACACTGACATTCAAAGAGACAAATCCAGAGACCAGAAGACCAAAAAGGTCTATTTCCTCTTCAGACAGTAAGCAACCACCAAGTAACATCTTAGTAACTGCATAGAAACATGCTAACAAATACTCAGGTTTCCTTCCCAACCTACATTCTACCTCTAATATTCTCATATTTTAGATGATGAAAAAAATGTTTCAGTCAGCCGTTCATACAATTACACTGCATGCTCAGCAGCTGGGTGATGGGTTGCCTTGCACAGATGTGGATTAGTGGTTAGCAAGCTTGTGAATCTCAGAGATTTGGAAATGAAATCCCCTGATGTCGCCGGTTCTATAGGACTATGGAGTCTCAAGCACGTTCACATTCACTCAGATTATTTAGCCCACAACAGCCGGCGTCTCTCGCACACATCCTGAGAGGTCTGCAGCACTCAGGCAGATGTGTCCAGAGAGGGCATGATTCTGGACACTGGACAGATTCCAGTGCCCTTCACGCTTAAAACAAACCCCTTCAGCCACAAACCAGTGAGGCGAACAACAACGCCACCAACAACATTTAAGTGCTAACGCACAGATATAACGAAAATCAGAACCACATGTCAAATAAAACCTATACAGATGGGACTACTGTTCATTGAGCTTAGGCACATTTGTGTTTAAAAGACTTTATGATAGTAATCTTATTCATTTATTTTACAAAAACATTGGTAAAAATTGTATTACCTACTCATGGGTGACAAATTACAATTAAAAAGCCATCTGTACTGGAGTATCTGCAATTGTTGTAATTCTCATTTATTTTGTTCTTCACATACGCCGTTAAAAGTGAAACAACAGTTATAGTTTGTAATTTATCAGTCCAATAAAACATTATGGTTTTATCTCAACTGAAAATTCTTCTTTCGTATCATAGCTAATTTAGTTTTTGTTTATGTTGAAATTGTAATGTAAAAAGCCTTTTTTTTACCTAAATTAAGTAACATTTTGGCATATGCCAAAAGAAAATATACTGATTAAGAATCTGATTTTTATAATAAACAAATTTTTCACTTTGTATGAATGTTTTTGACTGGGAAGAGAAATGTTTTTCATTAATATTAAATCAAAATGTAAAGGTTGAACCAAGCCATAAATATAAATTGAGAAAAACTAAAATATATGGTTGTAATATATATATATATTTTTTTTTAGTTGGTCAAAAGTAAGGTTAACCTTCACCTGTTGCTGGCATCTCATTTGATGTAAAAAAAAAGAAAAGGAAAAACAAAGGGGGAAAAGAGGGGAAAAAAATATAAATAATCTAGTAATCCTTATTGACTGATTGCTGGAGACAGGTTACCATAATTATCATTTTAAATCATATAATTTATATAAAACTAAATCACATACATACTGTAAGTCTTGATTATTTTAGTGGGTTTGGTGATGCACTTATCCAGAACACATGACCAGAGTACAATCCTGTCCCAATCAGTACATAAAATGAAAATGTTTAGAAACTGCATCCAGTCCAAATAATGCTATAGATAATCTCATGTTATATAAAAGAGAATATAGTGAAAGAGTAAGAAAACAGCCCTAATGCAGAATGCTTTCATTGGCGATAGCTTTATGAATGATTCATCTATGACCAAGAGAGAAAACATGGAAATGAACATTTATCAGGATATAAACCAGCTTTGTCACACTGCCATTCTCCATCCAGTCCATGTACAAGACTTCAAATATGGCATATTTTGGTTTTCATCCATCATGTTACAAATAGATAAAGAAAATAATCAACTGAGATGCGTTAAAGTATTTAATTCACCGGATTACCCCAAAATTGCCATTAATACATGGATATACAGTCAGTAAGTTTGAAGCAGCACAATTGCTTTAAGCACTGATAATCTGAAATGTTTCTTGAGCAGCAAATCCACATATTAGAATGATTTCTGAAGTATCATGTGACACTGAAGACTGGAGTAATGATGCTGAAAAATCAGCTTTGATCACAGGAATAAATTGCATTTTAAAACATTACAACAGAACACAGCTATTTAAGATGTCAATAATATAATAAAGCAGCCTTGGTGCGCAAAAGATACATTCAAAAATAATACCGACACCTAAGTAGTGTAAGTACTAGTGTAGTGTAAATTTACACATACTCCAATATAAAATTTTGGTTATGCTTCCCACACCAAGTTTGGATATTATGTAGAGATATTTTAGTTACAGTACTGAATGAATTACATAAGTTTGTGTGATAGAGTACATGGCAGAATATGCCAGAATAACATGATAAAAAAAAATCTACACCTGGAAAAGATACTTAAAAGCTATGAAATCCACAGAAACATGCTTTACAGAATCCTCTAAAATGAGGTGAAAACATCAGCAAAATTATGTTGTTTTGTTGGTAGAACAGCATTTGCTCATGATAGCGTGTTGCATAAACACAGAACCTTAAATGACTGTTTAACATTTTTTACGCTTTGCTATACTCTACAACAAACAAAAAGCTACAGTAGCCTGATAGTCACTCCCTTTAACAGTGCTATTGGATTTCACACGCATGTAGTGTCAAGCATTGCTTGAGCATTGCTTGCATAAGCATTGCTTAGATTATCAACAAAAAAAGAGCGTTTGGCAAAAAAGTCTGCCAACCTCACAGCACTTTGTGAAAATGTGGCACTACAACAGTCTGAAAACTCCCTGACGCAATTATCCGCCTGCTTGTGTTACTCGCAGTGTACACTGCACTGCTTCTCAGTGCCTTGGCTGGCCAAATGAACCATCAGCCTGTTATGCAAGATGGAAATGCTTGCACCACTTTTCTTATTGAGCTATTTCAGAGCTCCATGCAGCAAGTGTTGGGCAGGGCTGGGGAAAATAGGTCAGAGCAAGACTCGGGCAGCACCTTCCTCTGCTTTCAAACAGACCATGCATGCAGTGTTATCTGTATTTTCGAATGCCTCATGTATGGTTTTATTTACAGTAAACTAAGACTAAAAGACCCTACAAATGAATATCTAGAAGCTATAGCTGCATTTCCAGCAATATACCTCCATGTTAGACCATGAGAATACAGAAAAGTGTGTGAAATTTGGGGAGATTTTTGAATGTTGTTGGCTTAGTTTTTAGTAAATCCAGGATGAACAATAGGCAGATGTAGCTTTTGGAAGTAGGGCAATTCCAGCATGCACCTGGGGGTCTCATTCACCTCTTCCAAAAAAACGCTGACAAAGGCGGCCCTGGGACACACTTTTGTCTCTTGGTCTTACAATTCCCTCCACATTTTTCTATGAACTTGCCTTAGTATTTGCTAAATGTATGAGTATGGTTTGGGCATGCAAAGCTAAATGGGTTTTGAGTGTGTGATTGTTTCGTAATTTTCCCCTGAATGGCCGCCAGAACTGTTCAAATGGCCGCATGAGTATCCCAATCGCCATAGGGCAAAAAATATTGTTAGGAAGATACCTTGATTTACAATGACCAACATATTATTCAGAGCCAGGGATGATATATTTTTGTAGGGCAAAAAAAGTTAAGTCAATAGGGTTTTTTTTAAGTTTTTTTTTTTGGTTAAATGCTTGAAAGCTCAAGATATTATCATGTTTTATGCTTCTAAAGAGATCAGGAGACCCCCGTTGTGATTTTTTTAACAAATAAAGTCTTGGCATTTGCTAACAAGTGTCTAAATGGCACTACATTAAACATCTTCACACCGAACCGGAAAACTCATCTACTCACAATTCACTTTCTTAGCCTCGTGTTTATATCGTGGTCTTGCAAAATATTATAACTCCAACTTTCAGAGAAAATGTTTTTAATTAAAGACTGAAAAAGTTGTTAATGGTGGTGATGTTGAAGTCATGTGACTGTGGTGTAGTTTCTGCAACAATCCAAAAGCCAGTGGAAAAACCTGTTGGGTTTTTGTCAAGGGAACCAGGGAGATGTGAACTTACGGGCTGACTAACAAAAATAAGTAAAAATTAGGGATTTCGGATTCGGCCGAATATTGGGCTTTTTGACGGGGGTTCGGTTTCTGCCGAACCTTAAAACATTTTTCCACCGAACCGAACCCTAGGCTTGCATTATGCGTGCTACGCTGGTCGACGTCACACAGTCGTTGATTACGGGAAGATGTTTACGTAGGTTCGAGTGCAGTAGAGCTGAGAATTTGAAAATGGAACTCGTGAGCAGGAAAAGTGTTGTTTGGCAGTACTTTCAGTTAAAAGAAGGCGATTCAAGTCGAGCTAAAGACTTTTCAGTACTGCTGGGGACATTCGTTCCCACACTCGCAACCGGCTATCACCTGTTAATGCCGAGAGTCTTGTTTTCCTGAAAGGAAACTCTCATTTCATGTAATAGGTTAGCAGTTATAGGTTAATTTAATTATGATGCAGGAGATGTGTGTGATTTTCGTGATATTTTTCGTAATATTTGGCTACTGTTCTAATCGTATAGCCTACTGTTATAAACGAAACAACAGCCTACTATCCATGTTTGAGTAAATGTTCAATAACATTAATTTCAGTTAAATCACCAGACATAATCTGATAAAAAATAAAAAGAAAAACACTTTTCTTTGCGTTGTTGCACTTTTATTGAAAGGGTTTTGGTTTGTACTTAGGGGTAGCCTACTTTTGATTATAGCCTAAATCTAAAAGGCTAATATTTTTTTATATTGATCGGATCTTGAGATAGCCTATATGGTAATTGTCAAAATAGTTTTTCCCACTTGTCATCCTGGCATAATGTTGCCTATTCTTTTTTTTTTTTTTTTACAGTTAAAATAAAATAAAAGGAAAAATACACTGTTGTGGACGTTGTTTAATTCATGAATGTGTTTACTGTGTTAATGGACTGAGGATGCGAGTAGGATTCGGTTTCGGATTCGGCAGAATCTTAACCAGTGGATTCGGTATTCGGCCGAACCCCAAAAATTTGGATTCGGTGCATCCCTAGTAAAAATAAATAACACTGCAGCACTATATTAATCTAATACAAAATATATTTCTGTACATAATTTTTCATGAGACAATAAATATTACAATACACGCCACTAATATGCTCAGAGCAACAGCTTTATGTCTTTAAAGCTGCAATGAAACAGAATTAAGGGACTTGATCCTATCAATCTGTTGTTGGATGTATATTGGATTTATGTTGTTGAATTAAATGTTAAATGTTCATTTTTACCAACGTTTAAGTCGTTATCGTGACTTGTTCCAAGGCATGCTGTTATCACTGTTAAATAATGCACATTAATTTACTGTACTAGAAATAACAATATTATCAAACCCAACATAATTACATAACCACAGTGAATAACTGTACAAGGCAAATTAAGTTTAAGCTTAAATGACTGCAGAAATTGTAGTGGGTTTAATTAATTGTTCTGGTGTTATTTATTAGTACATAACAGAAAATACGATGCAAATATGATTTTAAAAAGACATCAGAATAAACACGTCTTTTAAAGTTGCTTTTATTTATAGTAAGTAAACTAAATTTCACATTGGCTACAATTTAATGTATACTACAAAGTAGTATCTTTCTAATATAATTATTATGTTACTTTGTATTAATGGTTTTGTCTTTGGGAATATTATTAATAATTAATATTAAATCAACATTTAAGGTTGAACCAAACCAAGTATCAATCTGGGGTGCATTTCCCCAAAAAATCATTAGCCAACTATGGTCACAAGTTCCGTCGTTATCAGCATAGTTCAACAAGTCTGTGTTTCCTGAAACCATCGTTCCAACGAACATTTACAAACAGCATCGCATTGTCAAGAGATTTAAAGCACCGTTTTTGAAGAGTGCACATGTGCGAACGGGCTAGTACGTAAGAACGAGCCTATGATTAAATCGGGAATTAAGCAAAATAACGGAGAAAAATAAGAGATAGTCCTCAGATCCCATGTCTGTAATTTATAGCAAACCGTCTAGCATTAATACGATCTCAAACAGATTCATTAAAAGGAGTTATTACTCCACGACGTGCAGGACATCAACCAACGTGGTTGAACGACCAATTTGCGACAGTACGGTTTCAAGGAAACAGTCGTGACTAGCTAGTTGATTTAATCAACGATGCATTGTACTATGGTAATTAAGCAATGAGTTACGTTGTTGTACGGGAAACACACCCCTGGCTGAGTAAGTTTGTAAAAGTTAAACTGTCGCCATGTTTATAGCTATGATTGAGAACCAAGGTTTGTTACTGTGAAAGTAAAGCAGAAACATACATTAAGTACCGTACAACAAGCTTACAATGCATCAGCCAAGCATTTGCATCTTTAACTCAGAGTTCCTAGCCTAAAGCATGCAACCAATAAAGCACAAAGACAGTTTTTGTTGCATGTACTGTATTCCAATATTGAATGTTTATTAAAAAAAAAAAAGACCCTTCAATATTGGTCGACATGTTTTGAGATGGCCGTCTTCTTTTCAGAGCTTTTCTGAAAGTCGAAAGAGTTTTATTTGAGGCTCAACCTCATGCTTGCCTGCGAACAGTTCAGGCAGTCCATTTGATTGATTGTACGAATGTCAAAATGAGCGATCTAGGCATTGTGAAAGCCTAAAGAGCAGAGGTGAAAGAAATCAATAGCTAAAAGTAATCGTGCTTGAAGCTAAATGTGTAATTACGACACACAAAAAAGTTTTCGTACAATGGAAAGAGATGCAATCAACAATAAGTGAGCTTCATTTGTTGGCTGACAGATCTCACCATTTTAGCTTTTCATTCTCCTGAATAGTGAAAACTGTATGACGGTTTTTCTCTGACAGCCTCACTTATAGAATATTAGTCTGTCATAGTGTTTTTATACAAAGCACAGAATTTCAACATTTTCATGCACAAAATCCAAAAATTTGGGTTTTGGACATTGGTCACTATAATCGTATCACCATGTTTATCACATATGGATCTCTTAATGATTCTTAGTTTTACATAAGCCATTGTCAGAAGTTTCGGTTTATGCTTTGACATTTTTCCAGTTAAAAATAATAGTTTGAACTTAAAGGGGTGATGAACTGAGAAATCAAATTTTCCTTGAGCTTTTGACATCTAAGAGGTCATCATATTATAAGAATATCCTGTAAATTTCAGAACTGAAAACGTCCTTGTTAGTCCAATAAATGCTTTTATTGACACCAGGCTCAGCAAACGACTCGTTTTTCAAAGTGGGGAACTATGACGTCAAAGAGGATAAAACACCACCCCCGCTGAAGAAGATCAACGCCTACTTCAACACGGCTACTTTAGCCCCGCCCACCGATTCGCGCATTACACGCATAGCTAAATAACATGGGCCTACCTCGTGATGACAAACCGGATCGAGCTACCGAGCAATAACATTGACATTTACAAAATATTGTGCAGTGCCTGGTTGTGGAAGAAGACAGTCGCTGCATAAGCTTCCTCTGGATTCCAATAGGAATGCTTGGTTAAACTTTATTTTTAATGACGTTCCAGCTGATGTGGGTAAAACATTGTCCGTTCGTTCGCTTCATTTCACTGAGGATTGTTTTGTAAACAAGACACAGGTCGAGACTGGATTTGCAGACCGATTAAGATTAGAAAACGGTGCTGTGCCTTCTATATTGGATCCGACAGGAATGGTGCAACACACTTATGGGAGTAAAATTTTTATTTAAAAAATACTAATAATCTGATAGGCTAGTATTGCATTGTTACAGATTGTTTGATATCTAATAATTATGTGTACATGTGTATCAGTCTAATCGTTACTGACGAGTCAGTTGAAACTCCTTATAATATGCAAAATTGTTATCCACTCACAGCAGTGGGCGTTTACTTCCAAGTCTTCAATGCGAGACGCCCATAAAAACCGAGCGTTTTTGAGCTAGGCTCAAAACTAGGGTAGAAAATAGCCTATTACTTATTCATTTTGATGTTTTTGAATGTAAAAACCAAGAGAACGTCATAAGTTGACCTCAGACAACAATATAACATTTTTTAAAAAGCTAGTTCATGACCCCTTTAAAGGGACATCATTATTTTGACGAAATAGTGCAAACTGAAGTACATTTCTCTTACAGTCTTAAAGCTCCAGTAGGTCACTTTTGTAAACAAGTATTTGTTAAAACTGTCATTATGTCCTGACAGTAGAATATGAGACAGATAATCTGTGGAAAAAATCAAACTCGTCTGGCTCCTCCCTGTGGTCCTATTGCCATTTGCAGAAATACACCGCTCCCGGTCAGAAACAACCAATCAGAGCCAGGAGGAATGTCTTAGCAGTGTCAATCACTCTCGTGTACGCGCTGATCACCCCTCTCTTGCACAGCGCGAGCGCATACTGTCGTTCGTGACTCTCCTGTTCGAATTTGTTCATCCAAATGAACAAATCTTTTTACTCGAAAAAAGATTTGTTCATTTTGAACGAGTCTTTTTCGGAGTCATTTCGTTCATTCAACGAACGAAATGACTCGAAAAAAGATTTGTTCATTTTGATGAACGAGTTCAAACAGGATCACGAACGTACATCATAGAACAGAGCAAGGCAAGCATTTGTGCTTATAAAACTTAAAGTTTTGTATTTATTTTTTAAATGACGTTTCGCTAGATAAGACCCTTACTCATCGTCTGGTATCGTTTAAAGCCCTTTGAAGCTGCACTGAAACTGTCATTTGGTCCTTGAAACGTTTGTGTCCTATATTGAAGTCCATTATATGGAGAAAAGGCCTGGAATGTTTTCATCAAAAACCTTAATTTCTTTTCGACTGAAGAAAGAAAGACATGGACATCTTGGATGACATGGGGGTGAGTAAATTATCAGCAAAAGTTTTTTTTTAAAGTGAACTAATCCTTTAACGTTATTTTACTAGCTATTTATAACTTATAGAAAGAGTGCAACGTTATAAAGTTACATGTTTTGCAAAATACATAATGATTTGAGGACCAAGTTTGTAGTCAAAGTATGGGCAGGCCATAGTCAATGTAAAGCATATTGTTGATGTTTCGTCCCTATTAGTGAATGTTCCATAACTGTTTATAATCCGCCGTCATCGGTGGTCCTGCTTACTAGTCTGCGCGTTCACGGCAGGCTCCGCTGTGGGGGAGGAGCTGTGGAGGGAGGGCTGTAGCGCAGCAGAGAGCAAGGGGGTTGGACCTGGAAGTTGTGCTTGTTCAAATTTTCAGGCTAAGTCAACATTTTCTCAAAACTCCCTACTGCAACTTTAATCGGTATTTTAGATGTTCACAATTACATTAGCCTCAGAGAGCTCAACTTTGTTATAAGTAAATTGCAGCAATACACATTCAGCACAAGAATGTTGACTGAAATGTAGGGCGATTGAATGATATTAGCTACCTAAGCAGTTAAAACATGTTTTGAAAGAGAAAAGTCATGGATTATTAAAAAAATATTTCAATTTGTGCACTGAGTGATACCATAAATGATCACTTCGTGATTCCAAAATCACTGTGCTTTAGGATCTGTAAAGATAAATAGCTATTGGTAACCACTCATTTAGGATCGGGATCAATATGGTATGGTTAAAAATTGTTAAAGACATTTGTTAACCATTAACCTATGTAAATACATTTCTCTTTCATAAGAAATTAAAAGCATTGTTCCTTAATGATGACAATAACTTCTAATAATCATCTTTGATGATTATAGTTTGCTCTGTGTATTTGTTAAAAGTCAAATCCAACAATTTTTGCTAGAAAATCTGCTTCAAATCATGATGGTACTCTTACCTTCAGCTATCACACATTCATCCCCAGTGGCATCACTTGTCTTAATCCATTATCCATTAGACAGAGTAATATTTGCCAAATATTTCAGTCGTGTCACTAGAAGACTTTACATTGATCAAAACCGACAAATCTGATTTAAAGAGCAGCCATAATAAGAGTCCCGCGCCCTCAACAATATGCTTGATGAATTATGGATGGGTGTTTTGTAATCATTTTTCAATATCGCTCTGCTCTTCTTAGCCCTGTGTGGGGAGGACTATTTTTGCCTCTATAACATTTCATCTGGAATGCTCCTATTTATTGGCAGACATGCACACTGAAAGTCATTAATATTCAAAGATAGAGGTTAAAAATCCAGCGGAAAGTCTTGAATTAGCATTTCCAAGGATTTCCAGACTGATTTTCCAATCCTACATCCCCACAGAATGGCATTGGGGGATGGATGAATGGATGGATGGATGGATCACAAACAGGAAAATATTAATATCCTTGGGCATTATATCCTAAATAATCTTGTGTCTTAAGAAAGCTTACTTAAGGAAAACTTCCCAGGAAGCTGTCACAGTGTGTAATGCCAACAGTAAGGGAGTTGTTGACGGCTTGACACCCTCATGATGTTAGTGATATTCATGGCACTATGCAGGGTCACCATCTCTATAGCTCAAACCCCTGCATTAGCAGCTCATTTAAACTGAGCCAAAGCCTTATTGGCCAAAGATCCACCTTGTATCCAGATGTTGTCCACATGCACATTGAAAAGACAAGCATAAATGCATTTCTGATCGGAATGTCATCCTGTCCGGAGGTAGTTGACAACACATTGTGAGTGGATTTCAGTGTAATTTAAACGCAATCTAGCCTTCATATCAGCAATCACAAGTCAGCGTCATATATTTGAACTTGACAATAAACGTCAATATTTAAAACTGTTTATTTAGAGTTACTTGATACCATGTGTTTCATTTTAATTGTGCAACATTATCTGAACACGGCGACTGTCAGCAGAGTCGTGAGATTTAAATGAAGAGCTACACGCTGCTCAAGTTACTTACTGACAGAGGAATACACTATAAATTCTATTTTTTTGATCAGTCATTTTTAAATAATCAAATATTCCTTCATTTAAACTACTTCAATCAATTTGATCTAAGTCTGTCTCAGAAAGTAAGTGAATGAAAGCAATGAGAGCATTGTTTCATTTGTACCATCTTTACCAATAAGGTTTTGTGTTGTCTAGTCTACCCTTGTTTAGTTCTAATATAATGCTCTTTAATGTGACGTTTTCTGCATACTACACATACAGTAGACTATATAAATGCTTGTGCGCTCTCCTTTCAATCATGAAATGCATCGGAATAACATTTTTCTTTGTCTCATCATACAAGATTAATGTTGGGAAACTTTAATTGGTAGTTTAAGTACATGACAGGGGCGGTTTCTTCATTAGGGTGATTGGGCGACGCACCACCAAAGTGTGAAAGGGACTTTTTCAATCACATTCACAATCTCATTCACCACAGAGTTGCTAGCCGTCACTGTGCCTCTGGATATAGTCCAATCAGCGTCATGTCACGTTCTGTGGAGTACCGCCACTTTTTGGGCGATTTCACTCTGGCTGAGAATCGCCCAGAGTATTCCAGAGTGACTTACATTCAAAGATGTTTTTTTTTCGAACTGCAGGCACTGCAATGCATTCTCTATGGGTTCCGGGAGGGCTCGCACTAACGTGCTTACGTCATCATACGTATCCTTAACTTGTGCAGCGATTGGTGGGAACAAACATACACTATTAAAAATCTTTAAGATTAAGTGACAAATAATATTAAAACCCAACAAGTTAAGCTAACTCATTTCATTTGAGGAAACCGATTACATCAATTCATTTAAGTTTATAAAAAACAATAGTTATGAGTACTCTGAACTTATTTTATTTGAGTTCACTAAAACAATAATATTTCTTAAAACACAATTAAACTTTACACTGCATTTAATACTGTATATAGCTGAAACTTCACTTTATTGAGTAAAAACAGTGAAATGACAAACTTTAAATGAACTCAGAGCACTTGCAGTTACTGCTAGCTCACAAGATCACACACAAAGTCAAATCCAATGAGTTAAGCTAACTCATTACATTTGAGGAAACCGATTACCTCAATTCATTTAAGTTTATAAAAAACAATAGTTATGAGTACTCTGAAATTATTTCAGTTGAGTTCACTAAAAGTAGATATTGCAGTCAATAAATTAAGTGATTAATTAAGTGATTAATTAAGTTATTGTTGAGCATTAATGATGAACACCTGCTGTTAACATCACTGAAGGAAAGAGAAACACAAGAACTACAACTGACTTCCAACCACAACATTAGATGAAATCAACCGAAGATAAAATATGTTTAAATCTCTCAAGATCTCAGCAGAGGAGGATTGAACAACTCCACAAACAGCATTACCAGCTTCACTTATTACTAACCAGGTTGACTTTTATCATCCGTCTACAGAAGTTGTTATTGTGAATGAACAGAGGTTTAGATGAAGATGATTTATTGTTTCATTTAAAGACACCATGATAGTGGTCAGTGTTTGCTTTAGTTGGGCTCTTGACCCTTGACTTTATAACACCAGTTTTTCCTCTGGCTGCTGTAACTGAGTGTTTATATAACACATTTGTTATTGCACAAAAGCCAAAAGAAAATTTTGTATTGATGATGATTTATGGATTGATGAATCAACATTTGGTGTCTTGATTCTCTGATCTTTTCTAGAGAGTAATCTCTGATAAACAGGTGATATATAACTGTGATTCTGCTGCAAGGCCCTTTCAATCAGATTTTAAAAACCTCTATGGTATCATGCTGACTTATACAGACATCAAGAATCAGTATATGAATCTCAACAATGGTGACCATTAAAAAACGATTCATGCTGCAATGCATGCCGGGAGCCATGGATAAGGTTTGTATTATGGTAGTACCCAGCATGCATTGCAGTATGAATAGTTTTTTTTAATGGTCACCATTGTTGAGATTCATATGCTGATTCTTGATATCTGTGTTAGTTTTGGTAATGAATCACATTTTCTGTAAAATCCTTCATACTATCTGAAATTCATAACATTGCTAGTTCTTATGTTGTAGAATCTATTTTCAAATACAACTAATAATATAATCAGAGATTAGACTCTGAATGAGATCAGTGAATAAAGTCATTAAGTGATGATTGTCATCATCAAACCTTGACCTTCATCACCCGATCATACTTTTCCTTGACTTTTGTGCCACAAATGTTTTATAAACACTCAATTACAGCAGCCAAAGAAAAACTTGTACTCAAATGTCAAGGGTCAAGAGCCCAACTAAAGCAAACGTTAATCTCCATCATGGTGACCTTAAACCTTGTATTTCTTGTGTTTCTCTTTCCTTCAGTGATTCTGCTTGTTAACAGCAGGTGTTAATCACTAATGAACAATCATCACTTAATTGATGATTAATTAACTTAACTATACAATTATTATTCAATTATCATTCTGGGATCTAGAAATGTTCTATAACTCATTCAGTTTGAGTTCTGTTTCAGTCATTCAAGACACTTCAAGTTTTGGTATTATTTGAGTGCAGTGACCTCAATTTAATTGAGTAAATAGTACTGTTAGGTTTTACAGTGAATTTTTGAATTTGAACAACAAGAAAAAATGAAACACTACTTTAATATCTTTATCAAATGTGATTTAAAAAATAAAAATAAAAAAGAGAACGAGAGCGAGAGAGACTGTTGGGACATCTCGCGAGTTGAGGCCAGTTGAACTTGAACAACGTCATGGCGAACGCAGTTAATTCTATCGTGTCATTAACAGAAGTACCATTCAGCCGTCCTAGTAATCAGGACCAGAGCTGATTACAAGATCTAAAGGTCTTGGGAGAAGAAAGACAAGCAGAGGCTGTCTAAGGAGGTATTTATTGCTGACCATTTAAATACTCGAGTGTTGGAAAATCTCACTTTGTTTTTACAATCAGTTTAGGAAAGGATGGTAGCAGTCTTTTTTACTCCTAGCATTGTACTTTGAAATTTGTACATTCCATTCGAACACCAACACAATCTTTATCCTACACGTCAACGATTCAGTCAACAATATTATTTGTCGCCACCTAGTGGAATCTTTAATAAAATAAACTATCTGGGTGGATTGAAAATGCATTTACTGGTCAAAAACCCTTGTCAAACTCCATTTCAGCTTGAATTTTGGTCAAATGTTAATTAACGTAACAACAACAACACACACACACACAAATCATCGCTGTCGGACGGAAGCCTTGTATGTCCAAAACTGTTACTTTTCAGGAAACGAAAGAAAACCTGTTTTAAGTTGATTCCTGCACATCTCAAACACTAAAGTTAAATCTATTAAAAAGTCTGCATGCGATAAAGTTGATCTGAAACATTTGCCCCCCCTGAGAGATTTTGCAGGTGCTGCCACTGTACATGAATAAAGCACAAAAATCCCGTGCTATATGGGCACTGCCATTAGAAGAGGCGAAACGAAAGTAGTTTTATTCTACCAGGTCATTTTAAGCTTCTGCGTCCGTGGTAAAGGCCTATTACAGACCTAATTCAAATATCACGCAGGAAACAGAAATCTAGTTATTCAGATATAGAGGCCACTTGATGTGAACAAATGTAAACACGCCGTGTCCTGATTGGCTGATGTTAATGGCAAATGTAAACACAGCCATATTTCATATTATATTAAAATGTAATTTATTCCTGTGATCGAAGCTGAATTTTCAGCATCATTACTCCAGTCTTCAGTGTCACATGATCCTTCAGAAATCATTCTAATATGATGAATGATAAGACACATTTATGATTATTATCAATGTTAAAACAGGTAACTTCATTATAACATTACAAATATTAAATTGTGTTCATGTTTGTGCTGAACAGTCATGTTTATTCCATACTAGCAGGTGTTTTAGATAACAGCAGTATTTAGTGCATGACATTCAGACTGCAGGCAAAAGTGGCCCAAATCCGATTATTTTGGTCATATGCGACTTTTTTGTGAGCACCACATGGAACCTGATTTTCTTTCTTTTTTTTTTTACTCTGATTTAGACCATTTCTGTAAGGTTAAATACAGGTTCAATGTTCTATCCATCCATCCATCCATCCATCCGATATCCGTCAGTCCATCCATCCATCCATCTATCCATCTGATATCCATCCATCCATCCACCCACACACAGACACAGACACACAGTGATTTTGCCAAGTAAGACATGTTCCTGGATTAACATAATTCAGCCAGGTGTCAAATGTAAATGTACAATATTTTAAATAAAATAAGTGCCTCATGTGTCTTTTTTGATGTTTGGTTTCTAATGTCATTCCAAGTAGATTTATATTGTTTAATGTTATATATATATATATATATATATATATATATATATATATATATATATATATATATATATATATATAAATTGTTTAAAAGATCCCTAGCTTTAGTTAATTGTCTCACCTAATCGTTCAAGTGAAATCAAACCAAATGATGCCCCGCTCCTGCATTCACAATGCTTTCAGTTCCGACTCTGACACAATTCTCCCACAGAAGAGAATAGCATCAGGATGCACAGAAAGCATCCTCTCTTAAAGCAGTGCACCACTAAGCCTGGTTAAAAGACGCTGGAGTCCTCAAAGACAGGCAGCGGTAATCCTCCTCCTCCTCTTCTTCTTCAGGAGAACAGCGATGACTAACCCTACGCCTGCAGAGCACATAACTCACGCAGATCCCTGTGTTTCTGACACGCTGGGACTGTGGTGCCATCAGGTGAGCAAGATGAATGAGCGAGGGTATCAATCACTCGTCTGCTTCACACTCCACACTCTCAGTTACAGACTAGCTCCACAGTCAAGATGGGTTTTTAATTGGCCTCACTGTTTAGATATAGATCATGCTTTGATATGGATGATGATGGGGAAGGCTCTTTCTCGCACAGAACGCATGAACGTCACATGTATCAATCATGATTAAAATTACTTATGTGGCCTTCACGCCTAATAAAGATCAGCAACCGGTCCGTCAGCAGAACCGTAAATATCGTAAATGGTGACGTTACTCAAGTCAAGTCACCTTTATTTATATAGCATCTTATACGATGCAGATTGTTGTAATATAGCATATTGTTGTAATATAGCATAAAAGTGTAATATAGCATATAGCATCTTATACGATGCAGATTGTTTCAAAGCAGCTTCACAGTAATAAACAGGATTATAACGATCAATAATGCAAACTTCAAGTATGAGACAAATTCAAATTCTGCAGTAAAGCAGCTGTAAAAAGAAAATGGTGTATTTATTCAGTTCAGTGTTGATTCAGTTCAGTTCAAGAACAGTGTGAAATTCATCTATTTTAAAAATGAGTTTATCACAGTCTGCCTCTACCTTTCTATAGCCAGAGAGGTCTCTGCAATATGATGAATAAAATAATGTTGATAAAATGAAATAGTCATGCTGGTTTGTCCTCATCTCATATGAAACACCTGTGATTCAGCAACTACCTGCTAATGCACTCACATTCAAGTAAAGTAGCCTTGTGCATAAGTTTGGGTGAGTAAAGAAAGATGCACATTTATAATAGTCCTTTACGGCTGTTGCTTGACAGACTGTACAAACATGATCCTCGCTGTAAGTCATGTCACACTAAAAGATCTCAGACTCTACGACAAGACTCCAAACGCAAGAAAACTCTTCCGGAGTTTTACATCATCAATCAACAACACGTTCTGTGACGGTGAGCTGCATTACATGAGAGATTGAAATGGTGGCTACAAAGAAGTCTCTAAAGTTAATTTTGGTCATGGCTTGTTTTGAAAAATGAAGACAATTTGACGGTCGTCACAGAAGTCACACTGCAGGACTGAGAGTCAAATCTTCGGACACTGCCAGAATTTCGTTGGAGGTCAAATTTTATTGAAACGGTGAACATGTCAAACTAACGATCAAAGACTTCAGGTTTTAGCAGGATCAGAGAAATCTTTTCGGATTTGCAAAATTTGTCAAGGACGGCCAAATTGTGGCCGAAATCTTACAGTGTGAACCCAGCTTAAGGGCAAAACGCACAAGTAGTACCTTCAATGCCCTGAAGATGGCGATATCACTTCTTTTGTAGCAGAAATAAACTGCTGCAGAAAAAATTAGGTGCATTGCAAAATATTATAAGCAATTGCATTACTCATCACAAATGTATTGGAGTAAAGAGTACATCTAAAAAATGTATTCAAGTAGAGTGTAAAAGTTGCTAATATCTTTGATACTCAATACAACAACAAAGTAGCCAAAAAGTTACGTAAGTATAGTAACTAATTGCATTTACTCAAATACTTTACACCACCGAAGAGACCTTAATGTTTATTGTAAATCTTTTTAAAGTATGCATCATATTTTCTTTTATGTACTAAAAAAAACCCACAATAATATGCAGACAGTAAAGCAAGTCTGCATGTGTTCTGCACACAATGAAAATACCATTTAAACAAAATGGCCTCTTTCACTTTTGTTCTATGGGGATTGTTATTTGAGATCTTTTAGACATACTGAAGTGTTTAAGTGATGGTTCATAGTGACCACATCTGTCAATGAAAACACCATAAAAGTGTAATATATGCAGTCGATTCAACAATCTTTGTAGATAGATTTATTTGAGCAAACACTGATATTGAAGTCATTATGCATTGATGAATCTGTCCCTTCAAATACTGTGTGAAACTGAATTGCACAAAGACTTTAAAATTCCTTTGAAAATTGAACAGCATCTGGGTGTGAAACAATAAGAGGGTGAGCAAATATTGCCAGAACTTACATAGGAGATAACGTTTCATATTCTCGCTGAAATGTATTGAACTGATCACCTACAGCAATTAAAACAGTATTTCATACAAAGCATAATGGGAATCAGATGAAGGCTCTTTCCTCAATTCAATCACAGTTCACACATTGAGTTTTATCATGCACAAGCCTCATGCTCTCACTGCCTTACACAAAATCTATACTTGGATACATATACTGGATGTGCTATTTATACAATAATCTCTATCCTACCAGAGACACTGCACATGCATGACGTAAGAATTGATTTCAATAATTTTGAGCCTTGACTGTCATATCAAAATAAACATAATATATTACTATTATACTACAATATGCAAACATGTTCTGGTCATTCGTAGATCATGTATTATTGGCCTTAGTTATCAAATTTATGTAGAATTTCTATAACAGATGATTGCAGATACGCTCTTCTCAAAAATGAAGTACATGTAAAAAAGTGTGTAAAATTTTATTGTGGTCCGAATCCCAAATTGACGATTGTTTACCATAATAGAAGAAATCATGCTTTCTTTGAACAGAAGTATCTAAAACCTGACATAGGAAGGAATTTGGTCAATAATATAATACAATATAATATAGTTAAAATTGTATATTCTTCCAAGTTATTGAGTATTCAGTAATATAGATATACAGTAAACTCAATTATGGACACAGTTGTGAAATTGTTTAGGGTGAATTGAATTATTATTGAAAATTGTCTCAATATAGAACAGAATGTTTTTTTTTTCAGAATACATGTCAAAGTCTATGTACAGTACATACAAAGCAATGTATGTTTCCACTATTTCTATATTAGTACATCACATACATTGGGTTTCACTCACAGCGTAGAATGTGTGGGTCTTACAATATAGATCTTTAATTAACACAAAATAAAGTGCACTTTGTCTCAGTTCTACAGTATAGTGTTGAGAATATGTGCACATGCAACAAAAAAGAGAGTTTGCTTCACATAAATTAAAGTAGCTGGACTGTTTTTATCTTGCTGCTAATTTGACATCATTTTTGGCTACTATTTGGTTTGTCTTTAAGTAACATTATAAAAAAGATTCCCCTGACTCATAAACACCATGTGATGATGATATTACAGAGAACTTTCTCAGAACTTTAGCTAATGTTTTGGCAAGGTTCTCAAAACGTTAACATAAAAACATTATTTATACAAAGTAAACGAAGCGAAAAAGATGTTTTAGTTGGATGTTCTCCTATTTTTATTTTTGTTAATGTTACTAGGCCTACTTGTTTCAGAACATTCCGAGAACATTCAAATGTAACATTCCCAAAATGTTTGAAGAACGATAAAATGGAATGTTTCCTTAATGTTCGCATAACCAAGAAATATATGCTTTAAAACATTTGAAAAACAGGGCATTTTGAACATTCAGAAACAATGTTTTCATAACTTAATAGGATCATTGGCAAAAACGTACTTAGAACATATTTTTGAGTTAGCTGGGTTTTTTTAATGGGGATTTAATGCCCTTCACATGTGCAGTTTCGGTTACACTTTATCATGCACAAGCCTCATGCTCTCACTGCCTTACACAAAATCTATACTTGGATACATAGCCTATACAGAATGTGTTATTTATACAATAATCTCTATCCTACCAGAGATACTGCACATGCATGATAGGATTAAGAATAAGAATAATGATTAATTTCAATAATTTTGAGCCTTGACTGTCATATCAAAGTAAACATAATATTTGATACTGCACAACATGCAAACATTTGTAGATAATTTATTATTGGCTTTAATTGTCAATTTTATTTAGAATTTAGAATTAGAAACTCAGATGATTGCAGATATGCGTATTGAAGTGCATGTGCAAAAACAGTCTGTAAAACTTATGTCTGAACATGGCTGTAATTACTCATTAACAGATTTCCCATTAATTACTGAACCATTTTATTGTAGTCAGAATCACAAATTGAAAATTGTTAATCGTAATAGAAGAAATTACTTCTTTTCTTTGAACAGAAGTATCTAAACAGAAGTTAGCTAGGTTGTTACATTTAACGCCCTTCACGTGCAGTTTTGGTTACACTATTTCAAGGTTTCCGTGTTACAGTGTAATTATGCATTAAAGCACTGTGTAATAATAATTAACTACATGTACTTACTATAGGGTTAGGATTAGGATTGGGGTTTGGTTTGGGGTTAGTTGCATGTAATTATGCATAATTTATAGTTATTACTACAGTAACTACATGTAACATGTAACAAGGCCACTGTAAAATAAAGTGTTACCGCAGTTTCTTATAAATATCAGGATCAACTAATGTTATTTCAGAGCTTGTTGTTGACATATGATTAAGATAAAGAAACAAAAGTATGAAAACCAAATATGTAACTCAAAATATATAGGCAGGGGTGGGGAACGCTCAAACAACTGATATTTAATGAAGGGAAAAAAATCACTTTCTTCTGAAGGCATATCTATGCATTCATCATGTAATAAAGCACAGTCATCTCAAGAAAACAGAAGTTTCCCAGTAGTGCTCAGTTATCTCTACAACTCTTATAACAATGAGGGAGTCGAATAGTCCAGCTTTACAGTAAGTCCAACCCAGAAGCATATGGACTCTACTGTAGCTTCTGGAGAAAAAGCCCAACAGCTCGTGACCTGAGAGACACGTTTACCTCTCACTCACAACATCCACATTTACATTAACCACAGATATTCCAGCAGCATGTGCAGAGAGACGTCCAACACACAGTAAGACAGTAGAGATGTAGTCTGGTCGATACAGAACAAATCAACTGCAGTGCATTAGGAAAAAAATACTAGAAATAATCTTCTAAACTGAACTTCCCTCTTTCAAATGTGCTCATTTAACCGTACTTTACATTCTATGACTTCTAGCCTACAGCAAGAAAACAAATATTTTCTTACTCAATATTTTAGTCTTGTTTTCCAGTACAACTATATATAAACATTTATACATTTACATGAAAAGCAAAATGACATAAGATATTGTTTGAAAAATGTATCATGTTTATAAAAAATATATATATCTGCCAGTGGGGTAAGAAAAATAAATGTAGGCCTAATTCAAAGGAAAACCAAAACTATGATCTGTACCCTTGGTATATATATAT